>OW052221.1:77721975-80121975 GCA_932526605.1 Nephrotoma flavescens | reverse complement strand
CCGTATTGCACACTGCAGAGACGGTTAAGAAATAGTCAAATTTTATCCAGCACTGCCAAATTTCAGAAATTCTAGACCTAAATATATAAATTTATTTATAGGCCGAATTTTTGTTGAGAAATAGTTCCACTCAACATAGTAAAACTCTATAGGAGCTGGATGAAGAATACCGCACAGTAATTTTAAACGGAAGTAAAATTGTAGAGGAGAAAGCAACAACAATCCCATCTGGTTTATTCCATCGTTTCTCAAAAAATTGCAAATGTATATAGTTAAATAGAATCGAACGAATTTATACGGTTTTTTGAATCAAGAGAAAATATTTGGTAAAATTGTGGGTGCTTTCCCGTATTAAATTTCTCTGCCGCAGAATTTCGAACAAAATACTAGAATTCAAGTTCAAATACCCAAACAAATTTGATTACAGCTGATTAAGAAATAGTTGAGTTCAATCAGAATACTAATCTGATACTACAAACTAGGTTTGATCAAATTTATTATAAATTTTAATACAATTAACAGACAATTTTAAAATAAAATAATTTGACTGTTCTATTTTAAATCGATATTTTTAAATTTGAGGTTTTTAAAGATCGGGGATTTTAATATTTGAAAACCCGGATTTAGATTTCCTACATTGATTTTTGTGATTTTGATTGGAAAGCATTATGATTTTCGTAATTTTTAAAACCGGATTTTGAAATCCGGGATTCGGATGGTAACCCGGCCATTAAAATATTTATTTAATATGCTCCAACAATTGTAATATTTTTCAAATATAATAATTTTTAGAAATTACACGATTTTTTATTTTACAAAAAAGAAACAATTTCATAATGAGCCCCTGTGAACTTACATTTACCATCCACTCGATGATTTCTTTGTGAACATAAATTTGTTCAACTAAAATAAAAATCTTCGTCTTAAAATAAAATTATAAATGTATAGCTATAAGAATATTACCCAGGTACGCATATTTTTTCCAAACCGGATCTAGTGTATCCCAGCAATTTAAATTTCCGCCTGGTAAAAAGCCTTCTAGCCGGCGTCTTTGGATAAAATCTAAAACAAAAATTTCGTTTTTTTGTATGATATGAGATTTAAGGGCAAGCCAGTTTGACTACCAATTTTTGTGAATTTGAAGAATTATGGTAAATAAAGAATATCTAAAAAAAAAATCTCAAAAATTGCGGTAATAGTGTGAATTTCAGCCAAAAAGAAGTGTTTTGTAACTATCGTAAAAAATATTTGTTTACATATTTTACATAAATAATGTAAAATAGGTAAAACACTGTAAATAATGTAAAACAAATCCAATGACACCTGCAATAAATAGGATAATATTAACTTGGGCAACTTGGATAAACGGTCTTTGTACCAACCGAGGTTGTAAAAATGTAAACAATGAATTAGTTGTTAAAATTTAATTTTTTTTGCTGTCGATATGAATTTTTTCGCTCATTTTCTTCTATGTTTTTCGGAAAATTGAAAAGCGTTTAGGAAGTTTACGTAAAGGGAGTCACCACCTGTCTAGGAAATCACGCAAAAGGAACACCACAATATAGCTTTACAATATGTTTTATTGTTCTCATAAAACCGTGTGGAACCACAGTTGGGCATTTTACATGTAAAAAACGTTTTTTACATTTTACATGTATAAACGTAAATTACAAAAAAATTTGTGTATTTTACAAACGTATGTAAAATATACTTAAAAAACGCGAAAACTCTCAAAAATAATTAAAAAAGCACCAAAAAGAGAACACGAGATAAATTCCTCAATGCAAGAAATGCCAATAATTTTGAGAGCTGCAAATGCCGCTAAGGAGTAGATACCCATATTTTGTAAGTAAGTTGTTTAAAATAAAAAAAAATTATTTCGGATTCCACAAATATCTCGTGTTCGTAAACCCAAGCGACAAAATGTACAATTTAGTAGAAAAAACTATATTTTTTTAAGAATTACTCAAAATGAAATATCTGTAGATATCTAGCAACCTCAGGTATATAGAGTGTTAGTCGGATGCTATTTAAAAGTTTAATTATGACCAAATATCTTAAAAACTTTCAGCCCCTTATCACGTGATGGGGACTATTTATAGAATTTTTTAAACAGGGTGTCCCAAAAGATCAAACGAAGCATTGTGATAAGGGAGCTTATTTCCAATAAAAACAGCCATGTAAAGTTTTTTCGAATTGTTGATGTGCTTTTTTGTTTGATTGTGTTTTTTAGAAAAACCGCATGCGCACCCACCAAAAAATTAATTTAAAAAAAACCATGTTTAACTTTCTTTTTTATTACGAACTAGATGAGTGTGCCTTTCCATAAAAATCATTTTTATAAGCTGCATTATCTTCTGTCAAATAAAAACAATGGTTTTGTAAACACCTTTAGTTTTTCAACTATTTTTGTTAATGTTTAAGTGACGCAAGCGGGAAAACAATGTACTACAGAAATTTGACCAGAAAAATGTGCGACACTAATGCAGTTTTTAACTGGTATCACACACCGGGCTATTCACAACAGAATGTTTGTTTATCAATGTTTGTTTATCATTTGTTGAATGTTTGTTTATCATTTTAAAAAAATGCATTTAACAAAATTTCGATTTCTAAAATCGATGCTTTGTCAGAAATAAAATAAAATGATGAGCACAATTGTAAATTCAAGTCTAACAATTTTTTAAGCAAATCTAGTAGCCCGAATTAAACAAAATTTGTGGTATAAAAATCAAAACATTTTATAATTCATGATAGTAGTTCCATACATACTCGAACGTTTCTAATTAAAATGTCAAAAAGCTATGTGGCTTATTCCCACCGCGAATATGCGGAAATGCATTTCATTTAAGGTTTATATAATGGCAACGCCTGAGCTGCAGCAAGAGAATCCCATAAACGATATCCAATCGGGAACGCGCTCCCAGTTACAGAGTTTTTCAAAACGTACGATTACGTAAGATATGTAACAGCCGGTTAACTTCATATAGACGAAGATAGAGTAATTGTAATGGTGACAGACTATAAGTGTTCGTTGTTTATCAAAACGTTATGGAGTGCCACGGTCCACGTTGCATAGTATTTTAAAAAAAAAATCAGTACCCTTATCATGGGCAACGTGTACAAGACCTTTTACCTGCTCACCAAGAAAAAAATTCAATTTTGTCAAGAAATGCTGCGTCGATGCCAAGAAAATTCACATTTTTTTAACAACATTTTATTGAGTGACGAAACATGTTTTAAAAGGGAGGAGATATTCAGAATCCATAATTTGCACTATTATGCCCGCGCAAATCGGGAATAATCGATGGAAAATTGATTGGCCCATTTGAACTCCCACCAACGGGGAAGTCTATCTAAATTTTCTACAAAATAAATAGGATGAATTTCTTGATGACGTTTCTCATGATGGAGCTCCCCACTATGCACAAGTAGTGAGACAACACCAGAATGTTAATTATCCAAGCCGCTGAGGCTGAGGAGGAGGGTCCATTGCATGGCCACCGCGGTCTCCTGATTTAAATTTTTTAGACTCCTCCTTATGATAAAGAGCTGGTTTATGAAAAAGTAGACCAGACCGATCAGAAGATGCGGCAACGTATAATTGAAGCGTCGAATATTTTTTAAATTAACGAACGTGCATTGCAACCGACTAAACAAAATTTTATACGGCGATGCCGATTATGTATTTTGGCAAATGGTAGACACTCCGAACACTTATTATAATATTTAAAATTAATTTTAAAAAAATATATTTTGTTCATTTTGTTTTATTTCTGACAAATCTTTCAATTTAGAAATCGAAATTTTGTTAAGTGCATTTTTTAATAAACACGACTTACTTTGTGAAAAAAATTGATAAAAAACATTCTGTTGTAAATAGCTCGGTGTGTGATACCATTTTAAAATCTGCATTAGTGTCGCATATTTTTCTGGTCAAATTTCTGTAGTACATTGTTTTCCCGCTGGCGGACTTAAACATTAACAAAAAAATTTGAAAAACAAAAGATCTTTACAAAACCATTTTTTTTTATTTGACAGAAGATAATGCAGCTATAAAGCATCAACTAGATGAGGACTAGTAAAAAAAATCGTATTATCACCAAATATATACTTCTTGGGCCAATGGAGAGGTCTATTATATCTGACCAGGTCCGTTAGTAAAATTAATCAAGAGCTTCCATCCTGAGATAGGACCATTTATAAAATTTATATTTTGACCAAATATATATGAAAAGTTTCTAGCCCAAATGAGATGTTCCTATAGATCTAACCAGAATCTCAGGTATTTGTATATAGTATTATTTGGGCAACATGTCAGTTAGAAAAAATCATTATCTGGAAAAAATTATCTGGATCTTCCGCACTAAAGATATTGACTAATAAGAAAATGTATTATGTCCAAATGCATTAAGACCTACTGAAATATCCCTAGAGATCTAACCAGAACCTTAGGTATATGTAGTGTTAGTTAGAAAAAAGAATTAGAGCTGTTCATTTAAGGGTACATACTAATTATAGACATTTCGATTATGCCCAAATATATTAAGAACTCTTTTGCCAACTGAGAGATGCCTAGAGACACAGCCTCAGGTATATAGAGTTTTAGCTGGAGCCATGCCAGTTAGAAAAAAAATCAGAGGCTCTCCATCCAGGTGTAAGGCAATTTATAAAATTATTATCTTAGGCCAACTGAGATGTGCCTAGAGATCCACAGGTATACGGAGTTACAATTGTGGATCATGTCAGTTAGAAAAATATAAAAGAGCTTCTAGTTAAGGCATAGGGACTATTTACAGAATTTTGTTTTCTGACCAGCTATCTTAAAAATTCTTTGGCCAACTGAGAGATGGTTAGAGATTTAAACAAAACCTAAGGAATAGTGTAAGTTGGAGACGATGTTAGTTAGATGAAATTATAAAGAGCTCTCCATCCTGGGTGGGACCAATTTATAGATTGTATTATGACCAAATATAAAGAATTATTAGAACAACCAAAAAATTCCCGAGAGAACTAAACACTACTTCTGACAAACACCTGAAGTGTTGATTAAATCTGTAGGAATTTCTCGGGTGGGGAGCTTTTGATTATTTTGTCTAACTGCATGGTCCCCAACTAATACACTATATACCTTAGGTTACGTTTAGATCTTAAAATAATGTCAGGTGAAATAATAATTCTTAATATATTTGGTCATAATAAAAATTCCATAAATAATCCCCACCGCTGAATGAGAGATATAGTCCCCCAAAAATACTACATATATTAAAGGTTGTGATACGGTTGTGAAGTCATTGAAGTTGGCCCGAAAAATCATCCCGAATTTTTTGGTAAGTTTCCTCGCTAAAGTGTAGTCAACCCGAAAAAAATGTAAATATTGAAAAAGTGTAGTCTCATCCCGAAAACAAAAAGTGTAGTCTCATCCCGAAAGTGTAGATACATTCTTCATAAAAAAATGCTTTAATTTTATTACCATATTAGTCTGAATTTTTGATAATACTTATTAATCCAAATGAAAACACAATAGCTACGTAACGTACACTATAAATGAAAGTGAAAATCTTAATAGCTCTAAAATACCGATCGCAAGGGATAATTACATAAAGTAATACATAGAAAAATATGATCTAAAATTTTCTACAGTCGATACTAGAGATAAATATGTGTAGTGGCATATACGGCCACATAGGCCTTGATCATAACTAGTATCCCTGGGCAACACAGGCGCATATCATGACGAAAAAATATAAATTTATAAAAATTTGTTAATTGTATTAGGACACAATCTTAAATTTTCTAGATCCGATACTAGAGATAAATATGTGTAGTGGCGTATACGGCCACATAAGCCTTGGTCATACCTAGTAATCCTGGGCAACACAGGCGCATATCATGACGAAAAAATATATATTTATAAAAATTTGTTAATTGTATTAGGACACAATCTTAAACTTTCTAGAGCCGATATTAGAGATAAATATGTGTAGTGGCGTATACGGCCATATAGGTCTTGATCATAACTAGTAGCCATGGGCAACACAGGCGCATATCATGACGAAAAAATATAAATTTATAAAAATTTGTTAATTGTATTAGGACACAATCTTAAATTTTCTAGATCCGATACTAGAGATAAATATGTGTAGTGGCGTATACGGCCATATAAGCCTTAGTCATACCTAGTAATCCTGGGCAACACAGGCGCATATCATGACGAAAAAATATAAATTTATAAAAATTTGTTAATTGTATTAGGACACAATCTTAAATTTTCTAGATCCAATACTAGAGATAAATATGTGTAGTGGCGTATACGGCCACATAGGCCTTGGTCATAACTAGTAACCCTGGGCAACACAGGCGCATATCATGACGAAAAAATATAAATTTATAAAAATTTGTTAATTGTATTAGGACACAATCTTAAACTTTCTAGAGCCGATATTAGAGATAAATATGTGTAGTGGCGTATACGGCCATATAGGCCTTGGTCATACCTAGTAGCCCTGGGCAACACAGGCGCATATCATGACGAAAAAGTATAAATTTTAAAAATTTGTTAATTGTATTACGACACAATCTTAAATTTTCTAGATCCAATACTAGAGATAAATATGTGTAGTGGCGTATACGGCCATATAGGCCTTGGTCATAACTAGTAACCCTGGGCAACACAGGCGCATATCATGACGAAAAAATATAAATTTATAAAAATTTGTTAATTGTATTAGGACACAATCTTAAACTTTCTAGAGCCGATATTAGAGATAAATATGTGTAGTGGCGTATACGGCCATATAGGTCTTGATCATAACTAGTAGCCATGGGCAACACAGGCGCATATCATGACGAAAAAATATAAATTTATAAAAATTTGTTAATTGTATTAGGACACAATCTTAAATTTTCTAGATCCGATACTAGAGATAAATATGTGTAGTGGCGTATACGGCCATATAGGCCTTGGTCATAACTAGTATCCCTAGGCAACACAGGCGCATATCATGACGAAAAATATAAATTTATAAAAATTTGTTAATTGTATTAGGACACAATCTTAAATTTTCTAGATCCGATACTAGAGATAAATATGTGTAGTGGCGTATACGGCCACATAGGCCTTGGTTATAACTAGCAACCCTGGGCAACACAGGCGCATATCATGACGAAAAAATATAAATTTATAAAAATTTGTTAATTGTATTAGGACACAATCTTAAATTTTCTAGATCCGATACTAGAGATAAATATGTGTAGTGGCGTATACGGCCACATAGGCCTTGGTTATAACTAGCAACCCTGGGCAACACAGGCGCATATCATGACGAAAAAATATAAATTTAGTTTTTCTGTTGAGAACCGCAGAGTAACACGATCCCAATCAAAAACTCAACGGAAAAATGACACAATAATATAAACTGCCTCTTCTTCTGATATCCTGATACCATTTGTATTGAAGTCCACCAACCTGCTACCTCAAACATCTATATCAACGCCTCCACTAGCTCCAAAATTTAAGATTGTGTTTTAATACAATTAACAAATTTTTATAAATTTATATTTTTTCGTCATGATATGCGCCTGTGTTGCCCAGGGATACTAGTTATGACCAAGGCCTATGTGGCCGTATATGCCAGTACACATATTTATCTCTAGTATCGACTGTAGAAAGTTTTAGATCATATTTTTCTATGTATTACTTTATGTAATTATCCCTTGCGATCGGTATTTTAGAGCTATTAAGATTTTCACTTTCATTTATAGTGTACGTTACGTAGCTATTGTGTTTTCATTTGGATTAATAAGTATTATCAACAATTCAGACTAATATGGTAATAAAATTAAAGCATTTTTTTATGAAGAATGTATCTACACTTTCGGGATGAGACTACACTTTTTGTTTTCGGGATGAGACTACACTTTTTCAATATTTACATTTTTTTCGGGTTGACTACACTTTAGCGAGGAAACTTACCAAAAAATTCGGGATGATTTTTCGGGCCAACTTCAATGACTTCGGTTGTGTGTAATATTTCTTAATAAAATTAGTTATTAAAAAAAATCTATAAATTGTTCTTACCCTTGAATAGTAGCTGATGTTATTTTTTTCAAGTAACACGGTCCCCAAGTAACACTGCATATACCAGACGTTGTGGTAGGATCTCTAGATGCATTTCAGTTTGCATAAGAATTTTAAATAAAGTATTTGGTCATAATACAAATTTTATAAATTCCCTACTCCTGAATAGGCGCTCCTGATTCTAGTTTCTAACTGACATGATCTCCAATAAACAATCGATATACCTGAGCGATATAACGCTCAGTTGCCTAAAGGCGGTGATTCATGTATAAATTTTGTCTGACAGACATAAATAATAATCGCCCTGATTTGTTTGAATGTCGGCCATATTTTTTATCGTACGACAAACAATTGAAAAATTGAACATTGCTCAATTTTGTATAAGATTTGACGACAGTGAGAACAACAGAATACATATTCTAAAATATAAAAAATAAATTCAAAAAAAAAAACAAAAATTAAAACACATTTTAAGTTGATTGCTTTATAAAATGTGAATTTATTTTGTGTGTGTGAATTTATTTTTTATCGTGTGACACAAAAATCATTAGCCAATCAGAGCGACGATTATATATTTCTGTATACATGAATCACCGCCTTAAGAGTTCTTCATATATTTGAAACTTACAATTTTTTAAAATAGTCTCACCCTATGGGGAGCTCCTGATTATCTTTTTAGAGCCAACAAGATCTCCAACTACCACCCCAAATACCTGAGGTTTATTCTCTAGGTTTTCTCTCAATTGGCCATAATATAAAACTTTATAAATCACCCCTGGATGGAGAGCACTTGATTATTTTTCTAACTAACATGATCTCTAATTAGTACTTCATATACCTGAGGTTGTGTTTAGATCTCAAGGGATATTTTTTTGGCCCTAGCCATTCCTTGTGCATTATTTCTAATACTTAATTACAAAGAGTTCTATTACGAGGTGCCATAACTATTTCACCAGAGTTTGAACTATAACCTCTGCGGTTCCAAAATTCATCCTAATTTTGTTCGAATGATTTATTAATCTGCCTCGGATGCAGTTCTTCTAGTACTTTTTTTTTACTTTTATTAACACCGATGTTAAGTGATTATTAATTATTGGAATGGTAAATATATTTTTAGTACTTTGAACATTGAATTCCGCTTTATACAGGTATCACTTTGATAACGATTAGCATAGTTTTAGCAAAACTACACACTGCTATACCGGTATATGGATTTTGTTACTAGTAAAACTTTAGCAGTATCTTCATATGCATACAAAAATCATATAATTGAAATATAATGAAATTTCACAGCACTGATATTAACTCTGCACTGATATTTTTACCTTTTGGTATTATGAAATCACTATCTGTATCACTTATCATCACTTCAAATTAACGAAAAAAAATAATAATTTTAACATCATGGATCTCGTTCGAATCAAATTTTATAGCATACTACCATGGTACGATAAAATTGTTGCCATAAATTCATAACGACATAAATATTATTATAATACAGAGTGTCCGAATTTTGGATTCTTGTTCGTTACGGATGATTTTCTTGCGTCTCAAAATTCTAAGTTATGGAACCTGCGTTGATAATCGGTTCACGCACTCGATACTTCACCGTTACTAAATCAAATATCTAATAATATCCCCAAACTTGGACACCCTGTATATAATACATAGGATATATTATGACTGGGTTTTCATGTAGTGCGGGGTGAAAAGAACATCGGAGCGAGAATACAGACAGTCTACATCGATGCAAACATTTCTTTCACAAAACCCCCATACGCCTACATTATGGTGATAAAGTTACATGCTGAAAATGTTGACCAAGTCTTTAGCACAGAAGCTCATAAATTCATTAGTACATGGACATTTTACATTCAAAATCCGGATGTGCTCGAAGATTCAAGTTATTTTTATAAATCATATTCGTTGTTCTGATAAAAATCTGAGAAGTGCCCGGATGCAAACTTTTTAATTTAATTGTAAGAATTTGCCGTTTAACGTGCTGTTTATCACATATATATGTTGTAATTTTATTTTTTAAAATTGATAAGTAAATTAAATATTTATGTACACATGTAGAATCCACAAACTGAAGAGTATATAAAAATAAATAAATTTAATCAACTCTTGTGTACTTCTTATTTAAAACATAATTACTTTCAATTTTCAAACATACTGCAGATAGATTAAAACATATACAGCTAATATGAAATTCAGTATTTTTTAGATTCTACCTTATAAAGGGTGGGTTATTTAAAAGTTTGTTTTTGAAAATGCTATAAAATCAGTATACATTTTCATTATGTGAAATTTTTTTTTATTGTGTAGGTTCTCCTCTCCGATTTTATAATGAAAAACAATTTTCCTCATGTGGCTCCCTCTGCTAGCCTTACAGTAAGTCATCCTTTTACAATTTTATATTTTAAAGCTGGAATCGTCTCTGGATAATCCGCATGACAACTATATCCTTAACGAAGTTCCAATGACTGCGAGTCAAACGGCGTCAAATCGCAGCTCCACGCAGACCAATTAACATCTCCTGATTACGGTTCTCAAATATAGCGCGCAAGAGATCGATTGTCGGTCGGTTTGTATGGCATGTGGCGCCATATTGTTGAAACCAAAGGTTGTTTACATTGAAAGCGTTGATTTGAAGCATAAAAAGTTGGTTAGCATAGCCATGTAACGGTCGCCATTGACGGTAACGGCTTGCAGCCTTTTCAAAGAAAAGCGACCCAATTATGCCACCACTCCAAAATCCACTCCAAATAGTCACTCTTGGTGGGGACATTGGCTTCTCCACGATCACGTGTTGCTGTTCCGAGGTCGATAGATTGTGTCCTACAGTAAGAACCAGGGGGGACTACTTCTGTCATCCAACATCAAATTTTTCTCACGAATTTTCTTCTCTAATTTCACTGCATTGACACACAACACTGACTTTAAATAAAGTGTTCAATATTTTGAAACGCTCCTCAAGTGAATACATGATTGTTTCATGACGCGGAATATCAGACGGGCAAGCTATCAAAATTTAAAACAAATCGTTCTAAATGTGTTACCATAGACTATTTAAAACCCAACAAATGTATAAACATAATTCCTTGAGAATTGATTGCAACAACTTTATTTTACATAAAAGTGTAAGGTTATTGCATTTTGGAATGAGAACCAATTTATAGATGAAGTGATGTGTTGTACGACATTTTGAAAGACAAGACTATAATGGACGAATAATTTGCAACCAGCGATGAAACGGTGAATTTGTAACCTAATATGCTGTTGTAAACGATAGAAAACTGATGATTATACCGGAATGAAAAATGTATCTGCTTTCAGCCATAGTGGTAGTTTTGAGGGGACCAGATAGCTTGAAAAATAGATTCGAACAAGTAAAAAATGATGGTGCAAATAATTTTGATTTTTCCACATATCACTGACATATTACAATCGATGAGGCTATCTATTTTCGAATAACTACCCCACATGTGTATGCCGGACGACAGGGCGCCTCATTTTATGGCTCGTTCATTGTGTCCATAAATAGTAAGACAGATTTCGAAATTAGAAATGCGGTGAAGCGAATCCTAGAAATTTTGCCACATAGCCGCCTACTTGGTGTAAGATGAAAGCTATCCATTTTGAAATTATAGAATGCTTATCTTGACCCGTTGACTTTGTCACAATTAGTAAAAGATAGCCACCCTATCAACACACATTGGCTTGTGCGGAATCTTTTCGAAATTGCTATCTCTCAAACGAATTTCAATGTTTGTTTTTTTCGAGTCTATTTAACGGTACCATTTTGGGAACGTATAATATGCGCAGGTCATCTAAGCCTTGATAATTGAATTGCTCCAATTATATCGATGTTGTTCAGATCATACCTGACTTCGAAAAACGGCTGAACTGCGCTAAAGTTTTGGCTGTCCCGTGTTGTTATAGTGACCAACCCTCGTTACCAAAAACTACGGGTCTTATTGGCATTTTATTTATGTTTAATTTTGTTTTACGCGATATATCACGAGACTTAAAAATGTCAATGTTAACGTAGAATTCTCGATAATGTGCTGTGGCCAATATTATTCCTGCAATCGTTTCTCTCGTGCACCACCGATCAAAAGTATTTAAACTCATCCACATTTTCGTATAAAAGGTATTTCGCCACATGTTTGCTTTCTCGCAATATCCATGTATATATTTGGTCTTTACTTCGTTGATATGGAGACCGATTGGTTTTGGTGTTTTTTTAAACGGAAGCAGAATTTTCTTAATAGATGCGATGTTACAGCCCAGCATACTTGTCGTTCACGTAAACTAATATACGGCTTGATTTACAATGTGTACAGCTGCTGTGCACTATATGTTGCACTATATAGAGAACTGGGGATAGAATTTGCATGTCACTTCTGTTTTTTTTCCTGGCATACTAAGGTAAAATGTTAGTGGTTCGGAAATATTATTCTCAATTTGTAAAAATTTACATCAATTTTTTTTCCTCAGTAGGCCAGAAAAAAATAATTTAAATAGAAATTACAGTAGACTCGCGATAATGTGAACAAAATAAACCCCAACCAAGTTCATGTTTACGAGATTGTTCATGTTTGCAGGAGTTGATATTTTTAATATGAAATTTGGATTTTCACAAATTTACAGTTATTTGTTTTGATAAAATGTACATATAGCCAGCTATATCAACCCGAATCCTCGTGAACATTAATTTTTCGAATTTTTGACCAATGTTTTAGCTGCACGCTATTTTCAACCTAACTAAGAAAACAGTTATCTTGGATTTTTTAGAAAGGTTCCTGTATCCTTATTTTAACAGATGTTTTTGTAATAAACTGCAAGATTTCATTTTTAACCCAATTGAAGTTTATACTAAATTAATCCTAAACCAACAAAAACAAAAATTTATGAGAGTGTATTGGTTTAAAGCAGTCATTTAGGCGAAGCCGAATATTTCTATTCAAATAATTATTTAAAAATTTATTTATTTATTTAAACAATCAAATTTGTTTGAGCATAAAACATGTCAATATAATACATATTTTAATAGAGCCATATGTATTATATACACGACAAATAACAACCCGATTAAAATTGATGGAGGTCGCATATCAAAAACGACATTCAATTGATAAACGGAATTTCTTAGTAAATTTAATTCTAAGAAAATTCATATCTCAAGATTTTCACCGATCGGCAAACTTGCCACTATAATATTTTGGTAGGCCTATATGTGCACTATACTTGTGCCAACCCGTTTAAAATTCTAATAGTGTTTGCATATCAAAAACGACATTCAATTGATGAACGGAATTTCTTAGTAAATTTGATTCTAAGAAAATTCATATCTCAAGATTTTCACCGATCGGCAAACTTGCCACTATAATATTTTGGTAGGCCTATATGTGCACTATACTTGTGCCAACCCGTTTAAAATTCTAATAGTGTTTGCATATCAAAAACGACATTCAATTGATGAACGGAATTTCTTAGTAAATTTGATTCTAAGAAAATTCATATCTCAAGATTTTCAGCGATCGGCAAACTTGCCACTATAATATTTTGGTAGACCTATATGTGCACTATACTTGTGCCAACCCGTTTAAAATTCTAATAGTGTTTGCATATCAAAAACGACATTCAATTGATGAACGGAATTTCTTAGTAAATTTGATTCTAAGAAAATTCATATCTCAAGATTTTCAGCGATCGGCAAACTTGCCACTATAATATTTTGGTAGACCTATATGTGCACTATACTTGTGCTTAAATTCTAATAGTGGCGTTATAAAGGACAACGGCAATAGGTGGGTTAACTCGTTTCAAATTATGAAAAAAAGACAAATTTAGAATACCCCAGTTGCATTTTCAGCTTAACTTGGATTCAAATTATGCAAAAAAACAAACTGGGAATCCCCAAATCATGCGAGAAAACATGCGAAAGTGTACAAAATTTAATTCACGTTATCGCGCTTTCTAATTGTCCACGTTACCGGGTCGTGTTCACGTTACCCGGAGTTCACTGTACACGGCGTTCATGTTATCACGAGCCTACTGTATATGTAATGTTTTCCACTAGTTCCCTTTTCTCGATGAACTACCAGAATAGGGCCACTGGACGAAAACTACAAACCGGTAAATCGATAACTTGTCGACAACTACATTAGTCACCTTGTAGCCGATGTCGAGCAAAGCTATCCCGCGATAGTTTGTTACACTTCAATCGCTCTCCCGTTTTATGTAGTGGACAAATTCGGATGATTTTACATCCACCCGGGATTTTCTCTGCGAACCAAACATTGATATCAGATTGATACTCGACAAATAACACCGCCACACTGTTAAGACGCTATTTATGTCCATTTGTAACTCGAATTTGTAACAGATCCGTTGCGAGTAGCTCTACTACCCGGGTATCTGTCTCTTAAACTAACAGTTCCGCTTTTATCCTTTATTGTTTGTGCCACTCACGTTTCGTGCTTCTACACAGTCAGCTTTAGTGTTTTCTCGCGATCATGTACTCGTTGTTTGACTGCCTTGTTTATTGAGACACTATTTTCATTATGATTTTAATTTTTTTTTCGGCCGGAAAGTTTCGGTTAACTTTTACAGTATTACTAGAGGTCTTGATATATTCACGATAGTTAGGTTTAGTAAATTCTCTGCAATGAGAAATGCACCATTTACTTCACAAAGTGGGTCTCTAATGGATAACTTTGTGTCGTGCATATTATAGCCCGGGGTGTTTGCTGACGTTAATGGATCTTATTTTATTTTTATTTACCAGCAGGCCAGAGTTAAAAGATTCCCCTGAAATACTAATTTGATAGGATTTAGATGACTCACGTCCTGATGGTGCCTGGTAACTATTTTATAGATCAATATATTGATCGTTTTCCAAATAAACCGTTATTTGGTATAGTGCTACATTGGCAAAATTGTGATTTAGTGACGGATATATAATTGCTCACCCAGATCTTATAAAGAATCCGATAAATTATTGCTGTAGTTAAAACACCAATTTGATTAAGAATTCAATATGCTTGGGAACCAATTAAGAACCAATAATATAATTTGCATATATTCGCAATCGATACTTCCTTGCACAATTTTAGTATTTTAAGATATGCACCAAACGATTATAATCTTGACACCTGAAATTTATTATCCAATTTACATAAAAAAATATACTTGCTTCCATTAAATTTTATAGTTTTGTAATTTTTGTATATATGAAACATATTCGGGGTGTCGTCGTTTGA
The DNA here is from genome assembly GCA_932526605.1 of Nephrotoma flavescens. Lineage (NCBI taxonomy): Eukaryota > Metazoa > Arthropoda > Insecta > Diptera > Tipulidae > Nephrotoma > Nephrotoma flavescens. The sequence goes on along the minus strand of OW052221.1, from coordinate 80,106,624 downwards.
TACTTTCATAATATAAATGTATCGAATTTAAGTTCCAATATCGCGCTATACATAAAGATTGCTGTGCGCGTCATGCATATGCTACTGATAAAATCAAGTTTCACCTATATATATATTTGGGCAAATGATGATGATTCATTCATTATAAATGTAAAATTGATCTTCATTTTCGGCCCAAACCAATTATCACCACCTTCATTACGTCTTTTATAACCATGGGGCTACATAAAATACATAAATATCAAAAATTGGTACAAGACAGTCAAAATATTTTTGTTATTTCATCTCATGTGTTTATTATGTTGATTTCACTTCGCCTTTATAAATACGATCTTGGTATTTATCTCATACAAAATTTCTTTTTTTTTTCTTTTAGCTGGAGGAAATAAAAATCAAAGACAGATGTATTGGACAGTTAAAAAAGGAGATAACATCATTTAATACTGGACGAAATGAAAATGTTAAATCATCTGTGCAAGAGGTAAGAGATTTGTTGTTTTTAATAAAGCGTCTTATAAACACGGTTGGGGAGTTTTACTTTAGTTCATAATTTTATCACGTACGCGATAAAAAATTTTTTTTTATAACTTCCGTTGTTAGATCGGGATATTCATCCTGGTTATATAACTTGCCACCATCCATAATAAATGATTTCGTTAAATTAACAAAATTTTCGAAAGTTACAAAAAATGTTTTTGTTAAATCGGTTTTTGTTATCGCACACAAATCACCGACAAACGAAATTAGGTGATAGTCGCTTAATCGCATATTGAGGTGGTTCATTGTACTTAAAGACAGACATAGACATATATAATATGTTATAACCCCAAAATACAATTAAATCTTTGATAACAACAGATTAACACTCAAAATATATTTTATTTATTGTTAAGTGCATTTCAACTGAAAAACCGCATGAAACGGTGTTTAAGACGATCGCACGTTTGCTTTTTATTACATTTCTGTGAATTGTCTTGGAAATCTTCTTTCAGATTTTTAATTGTTATGTGGAAATAAAAAATAAAATAAATTTTATGCCGCATATGTTTTACGTTTGGTATATAATACTTGTATGTAACGTTACGCAATAGTAAAAGTTACCGTTTGCTTTGTATATTCTTAAGTCATTTTTGTTTGTGTACTTAGACTTACTTGTATCATGTTTATTCATATTATGTGAGAGAGACTTGTTTGTTAGTCAACTTCATTTAGAGGTTTTCGATATTTTCAATTCAAATTTATTCCAAAAGTGGCATATGGCTGCACAGGTAGATAGAAATTTTACAATGCGGTTGTTAAGTGCGCCAAAACTAGAATCGGTGATCTATTCGCGTTTTAATATAGAAATTCTATTCCATTTTAAAATGGAAGTTTTATATCTGATTCTTAAAAAATACTTGTTTCCAAAATAAATTTTTTTTGAAAATTTCCAAACCGTTTGCTCTTTACAACTTTTATGTACAGTATTTTTCATTTAATTTTGTAATTAACGCTATCAGATGCAGTTCCAACCTGTGAACGTCGTTCATATGTTTGTATCATTTCTTTAGATCATCTGCGGAATTATTTGCTCTTGGTGAATACCATGATGCTCAAAATGTGAGCAATTGCGTGCAGTAGTTTAAAAAGTTGCTCGATGTATAGCTCTGCACGTCTAAAAAATTACTTTCGTTAAAAATATTTTAGATCAGTTTTAATTTTTCTGTAATCCGAAAAATCCGAGGGGGGGTACGATCTATTCAATTCTTGCCTGCATGATAAACGTTCGGGAGGTGTTGCTGTTTATGCCCATAGCAGTCTAAATTGCAAACAATTTAATCTACTTTTCGAAACATTCAACGCGGTCGGTCTGAAGTTCTTTATAAATTCTAAATTAGTTTGTATTATTTGTATTTATCGTCTTGGATATACAGATATCTCCAGTTTTATTGATGAATTCATTGGGCTTCTGGAAGGTCTATCCCACTCTAACTTAATTATCATGGGTGATTTTAACATCGACTTTCTCAAGCAGAATGCAATGCTTGATAGGCTGCTGATTTTACTATCGGAACATGGTTTGGATAATATTCTTGAACCAACACGAATTACAAATACCACAGCTACTTGTATTGATAATGTATACTCCATAGATTTGATCAAAGGTATTTTTCGGTAGTTTCTTACAGTGTATTAGACCTAAAAATTTCAGATCACTGTCTAATTGAAATTAAATTAACAGGAACCTTTAACATTAAATCTACTTATCGGAGAACCTTTGAAGTTTTACAGATTGATTTCAATAAGCTAAAGGAACTACTATTGTATGAAGTATGGACTGATGTTTATTCTTGCCTAGATGCTTCTAAGGCCTACGATAATTTTATTAAAATCTTTAAAGGTCATATTAAAAAAAGCACTTCCATTAAGTTGTTTGCCAATAGATCAACGAAGCTAAAGCCATGGATGTCTGATGATCTATTGAGACTTATACGTAAAAGCAATAATATTTGTCGCCTTGCAAAAAAACATAACAGCAACCGTAGATTGAAACAATATAGCTTGACGCTGTGTGACTCGGTTAACCTACAAATTGATATAGCCAAAAAAATCTTTTATTCTCAAAAGTTCAGCAACAATGGTAGTGATGCTCGTAAAAATTGGAAAACAGTCAATGAAATAATTAACGGACAACCTGATCCAGTTGAAATTAAAGAAATTGTTAATCAAAGAGGCTGCAAAATATCTGGTCCAGTGCAGATTGCTAATGAATTTAACGAGCTCTTTACTAGTGTTGGTGATGCTAATGCTGCCAGTCTTCTCTTGGATGATGAAAAAAATAGATTAATATGTCAATATTACCAATCTATAGATAGTCGCGTTTTTTCGGAAATTTCATCTGAAGAAGTGTATTTTACAATTCTTTCGCTAAAAAATAATTCAACTCCTGGTTTGGATGGGATTTCAAATATTGTTGTTAAAAAATTTCTGGGTTCTTAGTTGATGTCTTATCTTTTATTTTCAATTTAAGCTTGGTAACTGGAATTTTTGCTACATCGTTAAAGCGAGCCTTAGAGCCTTAGTTGTTCCGATCTTTAAAAATAATGATAAAACAAGTATGAACAACTATTGACCAATCTCTCTACTTTCGGTCCTCTCGAAAATATTTGAAAAAGCCATAAAAAGTAGAATTGTTTTCTTCCTAGAAAAAAGAGACTTTTTCTCTCCTGACCAATATGGTTTTAGGAAAAATAAAAATACTGAACAAGCTATTGTATCTTTCCTAGAACAAGTAACTGAACATATTGATAAAGGGTCCAAGGTATCTACTCTATTTATAGACTTAACAAAGGCTTTTGACAGAGTTCAACATAGCACATTGTTAAGAATGCTATATTGTTGTGGATTCAGAGGGTTAACCCGGGATTAGTTGTCCTCTTATTTGAATGGGCGAACGCAATTGGTTAGCGTAAATGGACAATTAAGTAAAGAGTTACCGATAAATGTGGGAGTCCCACAGGGTTCTGTCTTAGGACCTTTATTATTTTTAGTGTATGTAAACGGTATCTTTCGACAACAATTTCGAGGGTCTTCAACTGCTTTTGCTGACGATTTCTCGTTTACATATGCTAGTCCAAGTTATCAAGATAATATCATGCTCATAGATCATGATTTAAAAAGTTTGTCTATTTGGTTGGAAGCACATAATTTTGTTTTGAGTCACAAAACGAAATTATTACATTTTAGGGATACCCCATCGTTGTATCTTGAGACAACGTATCATACTTTCGAGTGCAGCAGAAACAATAACACGCAATGCCCTCCTAATGACTGCTTCTTAGTGAACACTGTTGATGAATTTCGATATCTAGGTATTATTGATCGAGATTTAAATTGGAAAGCGCACACACAAGGGCTGAAAACTAGACTATCATTGGTGTCCAGAAAAATGTATGTTTTACCCTATTAAAGTTAGCCGAAAGTTTCCAGCCGAAAGATAATGCAGATAGTGTCTTTGCTATTCCAGCCAAAAATTATAATGCAGCTATTGTTTGTTTTTGCCATCCCAGCCAAAACAATAAATTAAAGCCAAAAGATACGAAAGATGCTTATTGATTAGGTCATAATCCCAATCCCCGAAATTTGGGGCAATTCTGAAGTGGATGGGGGGTGTAATTTGGTATAATGTACCAGAAAGTTCGAATTTTTCGACACTAAATTAATGAAATGTCCTGTAACTTTTGAGGAACCCACTTTACCATCGATCCCACTATGCTTATTAAAAAGGTCATAGGCCTAGGTAAACCCACGCGAAATTTGAAGCAAATCTGAAGGGGGTAGCGGGGTGCAATTTGATATAATGTTCCAGAAACTCCAAAATTTTCGAAACTAAATTAATGAAATGTCCTGTAACTTTTAAAGAATCCACTTTACCATCGATCCCACTATGCTTATTAGAAAGGTCATGGGCCTAGGTAAGATCACACAAAATTTGAAGCAAAGCTGAAGGGGATAGGGGTGTGTAATTTGGTATATTGTACCAGAAAGTTCGAAGTTTTCGAAACTAAATTAATGAAATGTCCTGTAACTTTTGAGGAACCCACTTTACTATCGATCTCACTAAGCTTATTAGAGAGGTCATAAGCCTAGGTAAACCCACGTGAAATTTGAAGCAAATCTGAAGGGGAAATGGGGTTGTAATTTGGTATAATGTACCAGAAACTCCAAAATGTTCGGAACTAAATTAATGAAATGCCCTGTAACTTTTGAGTAACCCACTTTACTATCGATTCCACTATGCTTATTAGAAAGGTCATAGGCCTAAGTAAACCCACGCGAAATTTGAAGCAAATCTGAAGGGGATAGGGGGTTGTAATTTGGTATAATGTACCAGAAATTCCAAAATTTTCGAAACTAAATTAATGAAATGTTCTGTAACTTTTGAGTAACCCACTTTACCATCGATTTGGTATATTGTACACCGCACATATCAAAACCTTGTTAAAGTTAGCCGAAAGATTCCAGCCGAAAGATAATGCAGATAGTGTCTTGACTATTTTTAAACTCTATTTATACTCTCGCTCCTATCGCTTTTTAAATTCCTATAAACTGAAATAATTTCTCCTTCACCCGAATGATGTAATTTGATCCTAAATTCTCCTAAATTCGGGTTGCTGTATTCAAGACACTATCTGCATTATCTTTTGGCTGGAAACTTTCGGCTAACTTTAACAGTATCATATCAAACACATCAAACATATAAGACTCATTACGCACATCAAACACATCAAACGTTATACCAATTTACATCTCCCTATCCCCTCCAGAATTGCTTCAAATTTCGCGTGGGTTAACCTAGGCCTATGACCTTTCTAATAAGAAGTGGGATCGAATAGTGGGATCGAATAGTGGGATCGATGGTAAAGTGGGTTCCTCAAAAGTTACAGGACATTTCATTAATTTAGTTTCGAAAAATTCGGACTTTCTGGTACATTATACCATCGAGCAATAAATATATAAGAGAAATCAAGTAGTGGAAATTTTTTAAGCCAATTTTTCCGAGGTTAATCTTATTTTATAGTTTTAATATATTTATATACACAAATTTAATTTTTTTCTATTTTTAAACCATATATACGTATCTTATAAACATATCGGCTTGGTTATTTTATAGTTCATTGTTCTTGTTAGGCTTATACAGATTGCCAAAAGTAAAATAGATTAACCTCGGAATTTCTACATGAGTCCTCTTATGTATATTTTGCTTTATGATTATACCAAATTACACCCCCTATCAGACTTGCTCAAAATTTCAGAGATTAGGATTATGATCTAACCAATAAATATATTATAAATAATATAGAATTATGTGTATAAAGTAATGTATCTTTCGGCTATAATTTATTTTTTCGGCTGGGATAGCAAAAACAATAGCTGCATTACCATCTTTCGGCTGGGATAGCAAAGGCACTATCTGCATTATCTTTCGGCTGGAAACTTTCGGCTAACTTTAACAGTATTGTTTTACGGCTATTTTGTCCGCAATATTTACTTAGGACGATTTACTTTGCATTAGCAGACTCAATACTGCAATATGGTTTATCATGTTGGGGTAGTGCTTGCAATGCTACACTACGTCCTATTTACGTGCGACAAAAGGAGTTAATCAGAATAATGTGCTTTAAACCGTCTTTTTCGCCTTCGTGGCCATTATTTGAAAATCTTAGCATACTTCCTCTACGTCACATATTCGTCTTCAAGGTACTAGAATATTTTATGTTAAAAGTGGGAATAATTTTGTGACTCATGCAGGGTATAATCTCAGATCAAATCATACCTTCTTGAAACATATTCCTAAGTTTAGATTAGATCTACGGAGAAACTTTATTAATATCGTTGCACCAATCATTTTTAACAATTTATCGTTGGATATTCGTAAGGCGGCAACTTTTCTACTTTTTCAATTTACCTTAAAGAATGGCTTCATCAAACTAAAAATATTGACCATCTTTTTCAACTATTAGTTTAAAATATTATTGTTTTTGTTTTTATTGGTTTTAAAATTATATATGTTAAAATTAAATGGTGTAGTTTAAGAGGTTTTAATATATTCATGTGTAGTAATTAAGATGTAGTTATAATTTTATTGTACAATTTTTGTTTCTTTCAATTTTAACTGTAAATTAAATTGATTTTAATTTTGTAAATAGAATTCAAATATTTTTTTGTGGTTTAGAATCAGGGGACCAGTCACGTGATCTATTTGATCCAATGGTTCTCTTATCTTACCTTCTTAATCTTGTTAGTTTTAAGAATGTTTTACACACAATGTATTTTATTTATAATGATTAAGCTGGTAATGAAATAAAATAAATAAATAAATAAATAAATGACCCTGGCCCAAAACCATTTTCGCAAACTAGTACTAAGGGCTAAAACCTTACAGTATTTGCAATCGGTTCTGGGGCCGAAGAACTCTCAACTCTTTCTCGGTACGGCTGCAGGTCCGATTTTCGCAGAATCAACTGCACAAATCATAGCTCAATGACGCAGCCTATAGTACTGACATGGTAGCTGGGTCGGCTCATGGATTGTGCACTCCAACAGAGTATCATAGTTGTGTGGTGATTTCCATCACCGATCGTAATCAGATGATGAAAAATCACTTTTGCCCCTATCGGGATTCGGCCCGGTACCTCCCGGTCCATACGCGAAAGCTTTAACCACTGTGCCATTTGGTCGGTTTAAAGAAACCTTTCAACCTTTTTTTAAGGTTAAAATTGAGAAGCCTGGAAAATTCAGGGATAATTGGGAAGCGATTCAGTAAAATATACTCTAAATATACGATCATCATTGATTTTGAAAACATTTTTTGTTCTTATGAAAAGCTGACCAGTTTTAACAATTTTTCATGTAGCGAAAAATAATAACAGTTCTGATTTGCTAAAAATTTGGCAGAAAATATATGAATATGAGGAATAACTTTCTAAGCATATAATTTACCACATTCAGACGGGGTGGGGTGGGCCATCTCATTCAAGCGCCTCCAACGTTTCCTTGACGACTCTTGCAACATGTGGCCGAGCGTTGTCGTGCTGAAAGATTACTTTGTCATGTCTTTTGGCATATTGTGGGCGTTTGAGCTTCAATGCTCAGCTTAATTGCATCATCTGATTCCACCAGATGCACTGCGTTAGCTTTTTACCATTAATATAAGGTTTAACGGTAAGTTGGTGCATTACGGGGATTACCCCACGGTTTTCTGTGCTTTGGGTTGTCGTATTGGATCCATTTTTCGTCCCCCGTTACGATTCGCTGCAAAAAACTGTTCCGATTTTGTCTTTAGAGCAGTTGTTGGAAAGCAGATGTTGTCTTTGGAGCAGTTAATACGGGTTTGAATCGCTGGTTGGGTCACTCCCAAAGTTTCGGAATAATTATTCACATGTTTTTATTGAAAGAGCATGCTCCCCAAATGCTTCACACAGCCATCGAATGTCCATTAGCTGCAATTTTCTTCAAATTAAAACACAAAAGCAGCACTTCCTGCAAATTGTGTTTTGCTGGCACGAAGGTTGACATGGCTAGACCACAAAAAACATGTTGTTTTCACTTCAGCGAAATGACACATACTGATTTTTAGAGGGGAATAATGACTCTTCGAAGCTAATATTCTCGAAGGTTCTATTCTAGACTACTATGATCTTCTATAATCTGCAATACAACGAAACTGTCACAAAAGTATCTATATAATACTAATACTTAAATCTATAGTGACAAATACCTCCCACCTAAGCATGTAGATTGTGTAACGTAAGCCAATTTAATTTCATCTTCGTTCTCGCCTGCCGGCGATATCCCACCGAGCAGCTACTCTCCAAGGACCACTCTTTTCAGCCCTGCAATCCTTGCAAATAGCCAATGGCTCCATTGCCAACGTTCTATTTGACCAGCATTTCTTTTCCGGTGATCTTTTCCGCCTTCGTCTGTTCCATTTGCTATCATTTCTTCAAATTCCTGGCCGGTTGTGCATTTATCCAGAAATCGTCCTTACGGCTCCATACGGCTCTTCCAACCAACTTGAGTGACATGCTCCACATGTTTATGTTTTCCTACTGGCGGTTCTCTCCTATATGCAAAAGCCAAGTTAATATTTCGTAACGATTATGAAGAATCCATTTCCGATATTTGCAATTTCTGCATAAATCTCCCTTCCGTTCAAGAGCCGTTGCAATACGCACAGTGCTCCTACTCGATAATCTTCATGTGAATTAGCAATCGCGAATCACCGTTTCCGATCAACTTGCCGCCATTACTGCTAGGGCTGGTGACATCTGCATATACAGGGTGTCCCAAAATTTACGTATCAAACAGAGCAGGGTGATAGGGGAGCTCATTTCCAACAAAATAACCAAGTAAAGTTTTCTCGAATTGTTGATGGTGCAAAAGTTATTCCACTTTTTGTGTATTTTAGTAAAATCGCATGCGCGCTCACCAAAAAATAAATGACTGTTTTTGTTGGAAATAAGCTTCCTTTGATACGCGAATTTTGGGACACACTGTATATAAAGTTTGCTGCACAACCCTGGGTTACTGTCGTTCTCCGGTTCATAAACAACGGTCTCTGCACCAAAATTGCCATAACTACGGAAAATTTATCAATTAAACTACGGTTGTTAATATTTTCCTAATTACAAAAGTTATTCCTAAAACCAACAACAAAAATTTTACAACCTCATCGGATGTGTTGTCCACACATCATACAAACAATTTTGTTCTGTCGGCACCCCTTTGAAAGCTGGAGGTAAACGGCCTCCTAGAATTAATGCAATTTAACCTGTTAATAAATGAACATCTCAGTAGTAATTCAACGAACAGTTCTTTAAAGACAATTCTCGAAAAATTTTAATGTCCTACCGAACAAACTTAATTCCTGAGACATAATTTCACGAATCTCAAAAGACTTTGTCCATAGTTCCACTATCTCAAGAATTGGTAAATTTTTTATTTTATGTTCCATGTTCGGGTAAAATCATGACTCATTACAGATCTTCCTGATAAAGAACTCTCCAAACGAATTTTTTCAGAACCCTCTCAAACCAATTTTCATTAAAACCTTACTATGCTTCGCTACAGTTGAACAGTCCGCCTCACTTTTTGATGTTCAATTATTTTTTTCAACTCAAAAAAAAAAGTCTTAAAATGAAATTCAAATACGACTACAGGAACATTTTTTTAACTTAATTGGGCTTCATACGATATCCCAAACAAATTTTCTCGAAATATGGACCAAACGTAATCGATTCCTGCCACAAACCCGATCCTCATCTCTCACTAATTTTTAACCAAAATTGATTGAGCCGAAAAATTTTTTAAAAGAGGGTTCTGATTTTGCCGGAGAACACTTTACACAATTTTTTCGAAATTAGGACTGAGTAACCGATCAAGTGATGTAGTGGTTAAAGGTTTGGCCCTTGACCGAGTCTTTCTGAACTCGGATTCCACCGGAGGTAGAGCAGTATGGTGAATAAAATTGAAAATAAATTATTTAAAAAAATTGACATTATTTTATTCAGACTTTTTAATTAAGCAATTTTCATAAATCAACAGGTTTCACAAATTCATTTAAAGATTTAAGTTTTCCGTAACTGTAATTGTATGACGCTAATAACAGGAATATCTTGCTATATAATCTGTATAAAAACACTTGTTTTTAACCGAAAAGATAAATAAAGGATAGCAACCGGCTGATAGTGAACAATACTATCATCCCGGGCACCATCCGATGACCCTCCAATAGAATTTTCTCAGAACCAGGATCAATCACAATCAATTCTTGTTTAACTGAGAACAAAAAAAAATTGAATAAAGAAACTCGAGCCTCGCCGAAGGGGCGAAAAGTAATGTAATCCCACCAGAGAATTGCAACGTAGGCACCTATTTGAAAACCTGTTTTGAGCAATTTTTATAAAACTTGCTGGCTTTCTCTCTATGATCACCCCAAATTAGTTAGTTAGTACTTCGCAGCAGATGTAGCCATCTATATCATACGCGAGTTTTAATCGTTGTTCTGAGTACGGTTGTGGGGACGACGCACATGAGAAGAGTTCTCATTGGTAGCCTGGTTTAAATTCAAACAAATAATAGCTTAAATAATAGGCTAAGTACGGATATAGATATAGGTACCAATCCGTATGCGAATCCATTAAATATCATCGGATTGCGCCCACAATTGTCCGATTCATCCTTTCTGAATTATTAGCTTGTGGTGAGTAAACGGGTGTATGCAAATTATTTACTTCATTCTTATGTAAGAGCTCTTGGAATTGTTTGGACACAAACTAATTACCTTTATCAGAAATCGTGGCCTCGGTAACCGAAAACAAATGGAAAACTTGATTTTCCACAAATTCACATGGCGCTTTAATGTCTTAGTGGCTTTAGAAGTGTAAATTTGGAGTGATTCGATTTGTTTTAAACCACAAGTGGGGTAGTATTTTTATTGTAAACAGTAATTTAGAATTGGCCGAAGAGTTTAAATCTTTAATTTTGGCCTTATCGAAGTTAATCAGCTTTACATACTGAAAGCCACTGATCGGGCGAAATTTGATGAGGAAATACGTAGATTTTAATTGAATTTAAAATCGAAAGACAATACTCTATTTGGCTTCGTTTGCATCCAAAATAGTTTTTGAATCGTCCAAACTGCATTTTTCTCATTGTGCAAACTTCAAGTGTGCAGGATTGCAAAGCTTTAACCCGGCATTATGCTCATTGTTCAATGACCCGGATTGTTCCCCTGACTTCGTATAATTTCGACTGGCCTTTGCTGATTTAGACTGACATTTTAGTGGTTTCACAAACCAAGATTTTACCAGTTGAAACCAGGTTAAACTTTGGTTTTGGCTGGCCCTATATGATTCCGGCTTAAACGTCACATAGCGCACTGTGTTGTGTTACTTGCGTTATAGTTGGTGTGGCTCGGGCGGACACGAAAAATAAATATACATTTTTACAAAAAATATTTTTCCCTTTATTTGCAATTTAGGAGCGTAGGGTGTTTACTTGTCTGGACAACCTAGCTCTGTTGCTAGCATTGTTTGTTTCCACATTACAGCTCACCCTCCAATTTTTCTTCATCCTTGTGGGTTCCATTCTATAACCTTTTTGTTATGCCATACAGTGACTTTCTCAGGTTGTAACTAGACCATTTCCACTAGCGGCTTATTATTTGGGTTCCAATGACTGCTCGATTCGTAAGAACAAATGTTGATTTGTTATATTGTTACTGTGTTTTCCTAAGACAACACTTTTGGCCACCGTATATGTCAACATTCATTTTCTTGATTGGCTTTCTTGATTCGTGTATTTATGTCTTCATCTATTCCACTCGGTTCCGCTAGTGTCCAGCGCTAGTGTCCAACTTTATTATTTTCTAAACTTATAGTGGATTGACGCTAAAATTCTAATTTCCCGTTCCATTGATTGATAAGTGGTTATAGATTCCTTTTTAACTTCGGACCAAAATTTTGAGTAACGATACGATGTTCTCTCTTTCCAAAATATTCCTTTCATCTCTTCAATTACCGCGAACATGTTTTCAGTGTATTTTATATCTGTATACAGTGTGCTGAGCTAAGGCTGCGAGATTGACCGTATTAATATTCATCCGATGTATCTTGATACGTTTTACAGTGGCAGGCTTAATTTGGATGGAGTATTTTGGAGGCCATCGCCTAGTTTTAGCAAGAACACATCACATTTTTATTTCGGCCTGGGAAAACTTATTACCTATTTTCTCAACCATCTTGAGAGGTATACCATTTTCTCATCTGACCTATGGTAAAAACGTAAAAGTATCGATAAAAAATTAATTACAGCACAGTTTTTTGCTACAAACGATAAAATCGGCTAAAAGAAAATTAATAATTTTTCCACTTTCATTTTAACAATAAAAATAATAAATAAATTTTATTTGTTATGAATATTAGTTTTTATTTAAAATGCATATTTTATTTTTTATATATATATTTTTTTGTGATCAACGACAAATTTACATATTAGAAAGCAATAAAATTAAAAATGAACGTTAAATGTATGAACGCGACAGAAATACGCGCACGGTGTGGGATATGTGAACGCGGCGCGATATGTGTTGTGTATTGTTATAAATCTTACATAAATTAATTGAAACATAAAATTATTTAAATTTGTTATATTTTTTTTTTTTTTTAATTTTATAGAATACAATTATAATGTTATGTATATATAGAGTCATTAACAGTAACATTTCGCGTATATACATAACCCATCCCACACAGACAAAACGGATTTGATATGAATTCTTGATAATCTAATTTGTTTGAATTTCAATGGATTTGATAATCAGCATCAACACCATTTTATATGGTAAAATTGGGGGCATTGATCTTACGTATATTGATTAGTGATTTTGCGGAAATTTGTGGTTTAGATTTTTTGCTACACTTTTATATTGTTATATGTATAGCTAACGAATAGCCCATTATGAAGATATTTTAAAAATTTTAATCTTAAAATACGATTAATAATCACAGATTCGATCGCGATATAAAATTGCTATCCGATACAAATTAGCAAGTCAATACTCAATATATCAATATGATTTAATTTATTGTTTTGCAGGTGAATCTCGATTTATCTGCCTAATTTACATCCATTGTCTCGTGAAAACTATGTTAAATTAAAAACTTTAAATTTTAAAAATGTGTTAGGTGTTAGTCATACACGAATGCATTCTTTCCCACTTTTTATGTGACGTAGTTATGTGACGTAGCAACTAAATAGCGCAGAAACAGTTTACAACTGTGATGAAGAGTCGGTAAAACTTCATTCTACTCGGTATTCACCTTAAACTGTTCTAATTATAAAACAAACCTTTGTTGACAACAAACATCTCTGGGAATGGCCGATAATGGTCATTTAAAGAAAATAACTAAACTAAAATAACTAACTAAAAATCCGTCCGAGATACTTATCAATTTGTTTAGTGTTCCCAAAAAGTATATGATCTTTGACCAGCATTAACCAAACCTAAATCAGTATCTCTGGGAATGCTACATCTTTGATGGTTGAGGAGGCCAAGCGTTTTTTTGTTCTCGCGGCAGTTTTCGTTGAGTAATCAAAATTTTCGCTCGATCGTGGTATAGCTCCAATTTCAAGGTATATCAATAAGCTGGTTAAGGTTTTGTCTCTTCTCTAATCCATTCTTTTCATAATTTTGTTGATCTTGATTTTACTTAAATCACTGTTGATTTCCGTTAGAGAGTTAAATAAAAATTTATAGACTGCCTCGGCTGTCACACATGGTGAATTTTCTTTGTTAAGTTTTTTGACGGCAATTTCAAGCGAAGTCAATACTTACGACAAGCAATTTTTGTAAATAAATGGTATGCTCTTCAATCACGGTTTCATAACCTAGATCAAATAAAACATGATTATTGCCATCTTTAAGGGGTAAAAATTTTCGCACCATCGTAGCCATCGAATTCCATCTTGGAGGACGAAAAGTGATGTGAAACGGAGTAGACGTGTTTTGTTGTCGCTCCTTCATTTAATTTAAATATTTTTTTTTTGTGTAAATAATAAATAAAATAATTATTAATAATAATAATAATCAATGTGTTTTTTACATTATAAAATAAGTGATTAAAAGTTATGGCGTACACCTAGTGTTTTAAATATTGATTTGTGTATAAGCCGCGCGTGAAATTGTTTAGAACGTATACGTATATATAATTATTTCCGTATATGTTCTGATACCATTTCGTGAATGCGTAAATGCACATTTATGTTTGAATTACTAGGTATACATAATATAGTGGGTTTCAAATAAACAGTAAAGTGACGAGTTAAGTGACGTGTTTGATGAAATGTGTTTATATACATAAAACCCGAGTTGAAATATTTATAACGGGATATATTTTGTTTTAATGTTTCGATAAACTGGTTATGTATAAAGATGCATTAAATCAGAGAAGTATCCTTTATATACATTTATATATATATAATATATACATATATACATACTTTTATTTTTATTTATGTACTTTTCATACTTCGTATATAGATTTGTGTGTAGCACCAAAATTTACCTAAATAATACATATAAATAGTTATGAGTGTGTGCTTCTGTGCGTTTAGATGTATATATATGGTGTGTATATGCAGGGATGTAACAAAACCAATAATCGCCCCTTTCACACGGGATGTCAAAGAAGCAGCTTCTTTTTCGTCTCTTTCCCCGTTTACATATGAAACCGGTTGCCAAAATGTTTTTCGGTGAAGCAGCTCTATCACAAATAGAAGTGAAATAAAAAATTTAATTACATATTTTATTTTAATTTAAATTTGAAATTTAATTTTAAAAATTAATTTTTTTTTCATTCATTTTTGAGATGTACATTTTAGTTAAAATTTTATTTTCGAGAGAGTAGATTAAAACAATACAAAAACATTTTGGTTTAAATATAAAATAAGGTTTTAAATTAGCAATGAATCATCTCAGTGCTTCTTTTAAATCCCGGGTGGAACGGATGAATAAATTTGATATGTTAATTGTTGTTGGTTTTGGATGTAGATTTATGTATACATGTGTGGATGGTATGTATATTTTTGTGGTTTATTATATATTTCCTTGTGAAGCGTGTTTTTTGAATCTTCATCTTCGTCTCTTTCCCTGTTTGCCTATGAGATTGGATTTGATAGCGACTCCTTTTTGAACCAAATTTTTTATTGGTGTAGCGGCGCTGGCCCAAGCGAAAATGAGATGGGGGATTCAAGGCCATTTTTTTTTTTTTTTTTTTTTTTATATGTAGGTTTTGATTTGAATTTTGTTTTCGGAGAGCATAATAAAACCATGATGAAAAATCATAGAGAGGTGAAATATTCCCAAGTTTCATTTTCGTCGTTTTGTGCGCGTTGCGTTACTTATTATTTTTTTTTCTTATGTTCGAATATTTAAGATACTATGACACATATAACATTATATATAGTTACATATAAATATTAAAATATATTAAATAAAATTCAGCTCACAAATTCTTGTTAATGATATTATAGCTTTATTCCTCGATTTACAATTTTCAAAAATATTCGTGATCTTAAGAATTCATTTATTTAAATAGATTATGTACTTTAAAT
The DNA here is from genome assembly GCA_932526605.1 of Nephrotoma flavescens. Classification (NCBI taxonomy): domain Eukaryota; kingdom Metazoa; phylum Arthropoda; class Insecta; order Diptera; family Tipulidae; genus Nephrotoma; species Nephrotoma flavescens. Next base: position 80,090,967 of record OW052221.1, on the reverse strand, counting down.
TACAAATTAAAATTTATCTCGTTTTTATTTTATTTGTTATTTTATGATTTCCGCAGTGATTAAAATTCAAATTTTTAATGATTTTAACTAAATTTTTATTTTCTGTCATTTTGCGTGTTAAAATCATGTTGTAGTATCTTGTTTTTATGTTTCTTATGGCGTTTTCTTTTAACAAAAAACTGGCAAAAAAATTTGTTTTTGATGTAAATCACATTTTAGCGGAAAAAATAGCAAAAAAAAAATTTTTTTGATGTACATCAAAAAATGGAAATATAGATTTTTACTTCCATTTTAACTACCACGTACACATATTTATATATGTACATATAATACGTCAACCGTAAATATTGTCAAATACGTCAAACGCGTCATTTGAAATTTTTTCAAAATGGTTTGTTATTGTTTTCGGTATCCCTTTCGGGTTTGGACACGGGTAGACACACTACGCCACACATCAATTTTTTTTTTCATTTTCTTTTTAACTATCCGAAATTTGATTTACATCAAAAACGTAAAAGAATCCGCTATTAATAACTTGAACCATGAAGCGTAAGTCATAAGTTTGAATATATTGAATACAATTAAGTAGTCAATAATAAGCATACAGTTTGTTTTCAGGTTTAATAAATAATACGAGTATATGTTTACTGACTATTTTAACGGCCAGTTTGCCAAATGCTAATGACTTTAGAGAAATTATTAATGATTTATTATTAATTATTAATATACATAATTCAATTTATTATTAATATAATTCAAATAACTATGGGTTCAGAAAATTATATTGTAAGTTATGGAGTTGTAGAGGATTAAATTAATAAATATTTATATTATTTAGGAAACCGGTAGATTAATTAAGAATGAATTTCAGAAATCTTTAGACGTTATGGAGAAATATTTCTTTGAAATATTAATTGCTGGTCGTGTAGATTAGAATTGTGCTGTCATTATGTTAATAACTATTGGCTTTACCTAGGTATTTGTAACCGAACTGTACCAATTAATCAATTTTGTTTAGGTAGCTGATAAGTATTAATGTAGAATTATATTACAGAAAATTTCCAGATGAACGTGAAATATTATTTTTTCTCAGGTTTTGATTTAGTGAGGCAATTGTTGACGATCAAAGTAATACCATCGTTATCCATTAAACCTATTAAGCCTTTATCCTTCCTCAAGTAGATTAGAATTGTGTTGTGCCGTACGATCGCTAGGTGTCTGCAACCGGATCGTTCTGTCCCCAAAAAAAAAAAAAAAAAAAAAAAAAAAAAAAAAAAAAAAAACCTTTCCTATCCTTCCTATTGTTATGTGTAAATAGGCTGTAGGAATAGGCCCGGCGTTATCCGGGACTCTTGGCTAGCACTTGGTTCTACAGTCCAATCAATCAATCAATCATCGTAGCCTTCGAATTCCATCTTGTTTTTATGTCGATAAACAGGCCAAGTTTTTTGTTTTTCTGCTCGATTATATATTTTTGAAGTTTAATATTTTTGGCTGGAGACTTTCGACTTTTTTTTACTATTTTCCGTATCTTTTTTATATTCCATGATTTGAAACAAAAAAATTTTGTTTTGTGCATTTGTCCTGGTAAAACACAGCCGATTTCAATCGACGATTACACGAAAGCAGGACGTTTTTTCGGCCCAATTTAAATGGATTATTATTCAAAATTAAATAACCTTCCTTACTTGGTACAATATTCCATGATTTGAAACAAAAGGTACCCATGAATTTATTACAAGTGCCCACACCCACAAATATCGATCATAATTCGCCGCACTTCCTCCCTATGCCAGAAATAGGTAGCCCTGAGTTTATTGCAACAGCCCAAACAAGTCGGTGAAGTTAGCCCGAAATTCCATCCCGAATTTTTTGGTGCATTTCTTGGCTAAGGTGTAGTCAACCCGAAAAAAGTGTAGTCGTTACAAAAATGTAGTGCTATCCCGAAACCCCGAACTATTTGAGTATTTCTTGCATAAAAGCAATCGTTACATAAAAATGTAGGATTATCCCGAAATTAAAATCTAATACAAATTTAATTTTAATTTACACATTTTTAATAAACATTTTTTGAAAACTGTCAAAAATTGTTGGAACATCTTATTGTGGACTAACCGTGCAATATTATAATTTAATAAAAAAAAATTCTTAAAATTTTAAAAGGCCTATTGGTATAAAACATAAAAAAAAATAAAATTAGAAAATTAAGCTAAATCGAAAAGCGCATTGGCAATTCATGACAATAAAATAAGCAAACCATAACACCAGAGATAAATTGGACTAATGGTATATACGGCTATTTCGGTCTTGACTGTGCTAATAAACCCTGCGAATTTCATTTTCATATCAGATGGAAAAATGATGTAAATGTTGATGTGAATCTGTATGGATAAAGACTTCTCGAGTGAGAATTTCTAGCAAAGTTTAAAATTCTGTGGAACAAATACCAGAGATAAATTGCACTAGCGGTGTATACGGCTATTTAGGTCTTGGCTGTGCTAATAAACGCTGCGAATTTCATTTTCATATCAGGTGGAAAAATGATGTAAATGTTGATGTGAATCTGTATGGATAAAGACTTCTCGAGTGAGAATTTCTAGCAAAGTTTAAAATTCTGTGGAACAAATACCAGAGATAAATTGCACTAGCGGTATATACGGCTATTTTATATCTCACTCGAGAAGTCTTTATCCACCCACACAAATACACATCATATACATCATTTTTCTACCTGATATGAAAATGAAATTCGCAGGGTTTATTAGCACAGCCAAGACCTAAATAGCCGTATACACCGCTAGTGCAATTTATCTCTGGTATTTGTTCCACAGAATTTTAAAGTTTGCTAGAAATTCTCACTCGAGAAGTCTTTATCCATACAGATTCACATCAACATTTACATCATTTTTCCACCTGATATGAAAATGAAATTCGCAGGGCTTATTAGCACAGCCAAGACCTAAATAGCCGTATATACCGCTAGTGCAATTTATCTCTGGTGTTATGGTTTGCTTATTTTATTGTCATGAATTGCCAATGCGCTTTTCGATTTAGCTTAATTTTCTAATTTTATTTTTTTTTATATTTTATACCAATAGGCCTTTTAAAATTTTAAGAATTTTTTTTTATTAAATTATAATATTGCACGGTTAGTCCACAATAAGATGTTCCAACAATTTTTGACAGTTTTCAAAAAATGTTTATTAAAAATGTGTAAATTAAAATTAAATTTGTATTAGATTTTAATTTCGGGATAATCCTACATTTTTATGTAACGATTGCTTTTATGCAAGAAATACTCAAATAGTTCGGGGTTTCGGGATAGCACTACATTTTTGTAACGACTACACTTTTTTCGGGTTGACTACACTTTAGCCAAGAAATGCACCAAAAAATTCGGGATGGAATTTCGGGCTAACTTCACCGACTTGCCCAAACCCACAAAAATCGGTCAAAAAGTATCGAACTTAGAAGCGAACTTAAATATATCAAAAATGTACCATCTCTACGTGACTCATTGTGCCGAAAATAACATCCCTACAGTAAAGGAGAGCAACTGTCGCTACTGGTTCAATACACAATTCAACATTGACTTTCGCAAGATAAAATCGGATTGATGCGAATACGTTAAAGGACCTGGGTAATAAGCGACACGCCAATGATATATGTTTCGATTTGAAAAATGTCATCACATGTTCCAAATCAAAAATTGGAGAGATATTTTATCACTCTAAATTAAATAGGTATAATCTTACGGCGCATCTTTCAACTTCAAAACCTGTATCTTGTGCAGTTTAGAGTGAATATACCGGTGGTCGATCCGGTAACGATATTGCCTCAGCTTTCATCAAATTATTGGAAATAATATTTGAAAGTAACGATTTTACAAGATAATCACTTGGAATGATTCATGCGTCCCGCATAACAAAATTTCATTTATGGCGTACGCCATTAAATACTTTATGGTTCAACATCCGCCATTCAGCGATACAGGAAGTGGATCATGCAGATAGCGAAATAGAAAAGTGATGCCCAAAAATGTACTTTTCTCTTCTATTTCGTCCTTATACGATTATTCAAATGCAACCTGGAGACTAAGGATTTCGAGTCTTGTTCTAAACAGCTGAATTTCAAAGTGGTATCTTTTGCATCCGTAAGAATGTTAAAATTTGCCTAAATTACCAACCATCCAATTTAACCTCAGCTACGACAGTGAAAGATATATTGAAACTAATTTGAGACATTTAATCAAAAAAAAAAACGCTAAAACCAAACTCCACTAAATGCAACTCTAGTTTTAAACGAGCCTAGCAATATAGGTTTTGCACTCCAAATTCATCCTTTTACAAATCATGTTCATCAATTTGCAAATAAAATTCACCTATATCCAAAACGTGTTTATCCTTTTCCAAATCAAATCCAACTCTATTCAAATCAAGTTCACTTTTATTCAAAACATATTCATCCCTTTCCAAATCAAATTCACCTTTGTTCAAATCAAATTCACTTTTATCCAAATCATATTCATTCTTTTCCAATTCAAATTCAACCGGAGACGTTATTAAACCAACAGAACATATTTAATATAATAAATGTATTGTATTTAAAGTATTTAAATATTAGATTCAAAATAATATTTATTTCTTTGTTTTTTAATCTTTACAATCTGTTCTGAGGTCAAAGCGCCCCCAACTCTTTCGCGGTTCCCTATTCACGTCCTTCCTTATGCAGTTGCCAGCCAAAACAACAAGTTATCAAAATAAATTAACCTTTACTGTGTATCCAAAATGTTCGATGTTTCAATTCAAACTACCTTCGTCTTGGTAACCGCACCTGGATGTGAAGCTATGGTATCCGCCTATAGCCCAGAATACCCAAAAATTTCATAGTAATTCTGCTTTTTGAGTGCAATTACTATAGTTTCGAGTAATGAAAATGAACTAACAATAATTAATCATGCCAACAGTAAAATTTTGGCAGACAACTGCATAAGGCAGGACGTGAACAGTGAACCGCGAAACAGTTGGGAGCGCTTGGGCCTCAGAACAGAGACCAAATATTAAAAAACAAAGAAATAAATATCTTGTTATTTTGAATCTAAAATTTAAATACTTTAAATACAATAAATTTATTATATTAAATAGGTTCTGTTGGTTTAATAACGTGTCCGATTGAATTTGAATTGGAAAAGAATGAATATGATTTGGAAAAAAGTGAATATGATTTGAACAAAGGTGAATATGATTTGGAAAAGGATGAATATGTTTTGGATAAAGTTGGGTTTGATTTGGGAAAGGATAAACATCTTTTGGAAAAAGGTGAATTTTAATTGCAAATTGATGAACATGATTTGTAAAAGGTTGAATTTGAAGTGCAAAACCTATATTATTTGTAGTGGTCAAACATATGTCTCAACAGGACCTAGCATACTACAACCAATGCCTTCTAAACTACTGGCCGCTTACACCAACTGATGACGACACGCTAAGTCGACAATTCAACCAGATAAATTTTAAAAAGGAAAATTATATTACAAAATATATTATTATTTAGTTGTAATTATTACATCGAAGTAGAAGGTTATTCGTTTTTTATTTCCGTTTTCCAGTTTTTTCTAGTTTTTGTCTCCGCCTCATTCTCATAAAACCAAAATAAATTTCGTCATTCGTCCGTCCATACAAAATTACAAAACAATAAAAATATTTCTCTCTCCAGTTGTTTTATAATTTTGTTGTTTTAGTTTCGAACAAACTGTTGAAGCCGAAGGATATGCTTTTTTAATTTTTCTAGTAATGCATGTAATGCAAACATAAGTCGATTTGTAATACCATCGAATTCGAAATTGTTGTAATTGGTACATAGATTCAATAAAAATAGCAAAAGAAGTACGGATATTATGTAAAATATAGAAAAAATGCATCGTACAGCTTCGATTAATTATGTGACACTAAATAAAATATAAATAAAATAGAAATGAAACCGAAATGACAAAATATAAACAAAATGATCACAAAATATTCTCTGCTCTCACAGTTGTATTTATATTTTTGTGTAGTGAAATACACTTAAACTTCGTATTACGTTATCTAAATAGGAGCATTTCCTCAAATGCTAACTAAACTTTTTGAATATGGATCAGAAAAGTTCAATTTATGAATTAAGAAAATTAGTTACACTAAAATTGTTCATAATTTATTAATTTATTTTATAATAATTTAGATTTTTATTTGTTAAGTTTGTGAAATTGATTGCCGTCGTAATAAGGAGGCAAGGTGTTTTATTTTTACTTAATTATGCTGACATCTGGTTGTCGACTTACGTTGACGTCATCAGCAAAAAACGAATGTTGTCACAGGCCAGTACTATAGAAGGCACTGCTACAACCAAATTTTAAAATAATAGAACTACTACAACTAAAATAAATAAAATAAATAAATAAAAATAAAAACTACCATCCAGCAACGTTCAAGCCAATTCGGTAAACGAAGCCTCACTAGTCGCTTATAAGACAGGAAGGAAAACTAAGAAGACTGAAATCTAAACTAAGGATATATTTTTGTTATTTTTATTGTTTTAATTTATTATTTTTTTTATTGTTAATTCGAATTTTATATTATTTTTAAATAAAATATTATTATATAAAATAATATAAACACATTTTATTAAGCACTTGTTTTTTTTCGCAAAATTAGATTTTTGAATATTTTAACTAAAAAATATATCCGTGTATTATAATATCGGAAACCCACGTATACAGACGCTGTTATCTGTAGTTCTTGAAACCATCCCCATAATATTAAAATGTCAGCTTTCCAGTCACTGATAGATCAGAAAAATTCTCTTCACTTGGGATTAAAATTGTCGGTGTGTGCTTTTCAATCGACATGTAATTACGCGAGCTGCTGATTCTACTTCTCTCTCTCTCTCTCTCTCTCTCTCTCTCTCTCTCTCTCTCTCTCTCTCTCTCTCTCTCTCTCTCTCTCTCACACACACACACAGCTTTCACTTATATTTGAATATCACAAGCCAATGATTGCTGTCCAGGTCTCCTAAGACCTAACGTCGGTTATGCTGGTAGAGTCCTCTTAGGGACCATGATGTGATTGATTTGATTTTCCGTTCTTCCATTATTGTTATTAGTTACGGCGGAAGTGCTAAGCTGTTAGGACGGATGTGCAATGTATGTTCTGCACCTCTACCGATTTTTGCATTAAAGTCACCCACGATGATTTTAATGTCGTCGTGCGGGATTTTATCGATGACTTCTTCTAACTCGACAAAGAATATATCTTTCATGTTACCTTCGATAATATGTTGCTTCACAACGTTAACGGCGTTTTTTCAACTCTTTATCAAAAAAATTCTTTTTCGAGGGCATTGACATATCCACGAATTCCAAATTATTATATTTATGTCACGCTTCGAGAAAAGTGTTTTGCAAGAGTGTTATTTTCTGAGGATGTTGCTGCATACTGTTTGACGACCAGACCTTTTCTGGCTTTAAGAACTGTTGATGGATGACGAAGAATGCAAAACGTTCGGAGGAGATTGCTTAAAGCTTTGTTTACGTGAGAATAACCGACACTGGAAAATGCCATTTTTTGATTTAGCGTTAACCTGATTTTTAATGAAAATTTGAAATTTTTTTGTTATTAAGTATGAGCGGAGATGTACTTCTCAATCCCTGTATGAATAAAGCTGTTCCGAACATGCAATTTTTACCAAAAATATTTAATAAAAAATTAATTGTTTTAGAAGACCAGCCCGTAGCTCTTTGCTCAGTAATATTCTGCTACAGGCCACCGTAAAAGCTTCAGAGATAAGTGGCTCCGGCCTTCTTCACAGCGACTTCATGAGGGAAGACAGTTATAGATTGGAAGAGCTGATATACCACGATCAAAAAAGAGTATACGATACCATATCGTAATACGATACCATATCGGAAGCTCTTGTCTGTTTACAAAGGCTTTGGCTCGGCCAAACACTGCTCGTAATTTCGCAGACAACACCTGCTGATGTATTTAACGCCTAAAGCGCAGAACCTCCAATTGCCAACAAATATGCGATTTTGCATCCAGCAACAAATAAATGCACAGCAATTCGCGGTGTCCCTGTCCCCAAACACGAATCACATTCATAAAAAAATCTGTTCAAGTGTTGTCCAAGGAGCATCTGATTCAGAAAGTATACCCAAACATTGGCAAAATTTTCAGAAACCATGATTGGGCTATAGATGAGAGCAATTCTGGCACTCAAAAATCAGAGTATGAATCAATTTAACAAGCAGTACTGAACCAAATACCGGGCACTGCTACCACATACAAAGCATTTGATGCTGTATAGACCGTTGATGCCGTTAATTACGTGTGTGCCAATAGTCTTTTCCCAAATGTGATCGAAACCACTGAAATGACGGGAAAGCCATAAGGAGGAGACGTATATACTTCGCATACCGTTGACACCAACTGAATTAGACCCTCATTTGTCTAAACCATTTACAAAGCTAAAGGACAATCCTGTATTTAAAGTGGAATCCATGTGAAAGTTCGGAACAATCAGTAACAAAAAATTGCACACTAGTACCGAGTACTAAACGTGCTGAAGGTAATGTCAAAAATGGTCCCCTAAATAGCATATCATCAATGTTTGATTCGTTTTTACAATCCAATTACCAAACATTCAAATTCAAAATGCTACATGATCATCATTATCATCTTTAAGATGCAGATGGAATTCTTACGAAAGACGCACACACACACATTTCAACTTAATTTATTTTAAATAATTTTGCATAAAAAATTCAACTGGCACATTATCATATTTAATTTATTTTTAATGGCTTCTGTTTATGTATATTAAGCCAATTAGTAAAATCATTTTTAACAACAACTACACCAGCAAGAATATATAAAATGTCATTATATGCATCCATAAAACCATTAGTAGAGCGCTCCCCACACTCAACGCACATAAATAATTTGCTTAATTGTCTGCACGGTTGTGCAAAACTTTTAAATTGCCAATCGAAAACGTGCGACTGCCCTAACGCTGTTTTACAAATCTTAATAATCGCGATATATTACACATGAACATGTGTGACATGTCGTGTTTATTACAGCGGACACACCTTTTGGATTATGTTTCATCATAATTTATATAGAATTCATGTACCATATACACACGCGGTGATAGATGATATACTTTTATTGTGCCGAGCGCTAATTTTCTATAAATTTACTTTTTGTGACTCATCTTATTGTTCGATCATGCTTAAGATGTGTGTGATTGATATGCATAAGGCGGGCACTCCCTAATTTTTATGAGTTTGTCACAAATCGTCGTCTTAACCTATTTCGTAAAACCATCATAAGATGATGATTACAAGTAAATTTATTTAATATGCCCGAAATCGGCATTGACCGTGTATTATAATTTTGGATTAGTCGCTTGGTATTTGAACCGTATCGCTTTTAAGCGGGCTAAGGCATGTATTTAAGACTTGTTTCTCTCGAAATCGTGAAGGTTAAATTTACGATTGTTTAGTATTTATTGAACTTCTGGAGAATATTGTGAAGCAAACTAAAAAAACTTTAACCTTCGCGTTTAAAATTGAAATGATGACGGAAATTCTATGCATTGTTGTACGAATATAGTTTCAAAAGTACCGCCAGTTCAATCAACGCCTAATGTCACGGCAGCCACGATTTTACGAAGAAATTGTATTGAAGTTGATCTGCACTTTTATATTGCCGAATTGCCGAAGTTTAGTTTAGTTAATACCTTTAACAAAATGTAGGAAGCCAGCAATATTTGACATAATATGTAAGTAGGTTTTCTTCCTCACTTCGAAGTGTTTCAAGTATCTTCTTATTATCTCTTTGGAGTCGTCAAATAACTTCCAATCTTCTTCTTGTGTCATCAAAATTATTCAGCTTGCCACAAAGTGTCTTCTTATTGAATTTTGTTCGAATCTTGCAAATGTCATTTTATGCATCTGTTAAGTTTCTTCTATCGTGACCGATCATGTGGTGAAGTAGTTAAAGCTTTGGCACTTGATCGGGAGGTGCAACTTAAATCGTCAAGTGGAGTGCAGATTTAGGCGTCTACAAATGTATGTGAATGTAATGGTTTAAATACCTTCTAAGCGTCTTCTTCATACAGGTATACATCAGATGCTTGAGGTTTCTTCTGAGTATAGTCTGGTATATTAAGCTCCTACTGACTGTCTTCTAACTGTCTGCCATGTGACTGCCTCTTGTCTTCTAAGTGTCTTTTAGGCATTTTCTAAGCGTCTTCTAGTGAATAGAAGACGTAATGTGTAAATGACTTTTAAATATCTTTTAAATGTTCCCAAATGTCTTCTACATATCTAACCACCATATATTATATTATATTAAGGACAAAGCCGTAAGTTCTATGGCTGTAAATATGAAATGGACGAACATATATAAATAACATTATGACATGTTAGAAGCACTCAGCCGCAACTTTTTTACTGGTCATCACCAGGAATCGAACCCGGGACCCCGTGTAACAGAGCAAGCATTTTCCTTACTAAGCTAATGAGGGCGACGATATCTAACCACCATTGATTAAAATTACTTTAGATTAGGTAAGGATGGTTATTCTAAACAACTGGCATAGATGCAATCATATATACAAAGCGATGCCACATAGTTTGGAGATTTCGGAGAATTGTTTCTTTGTTCTCTTCGTCTCCGCACCATACGACACTAATCATGTGAGAACTTCTCGTTCTGCTCGCATGCTTACCTATGAGATGCTATAAAAGCACCCATCAACATACTGATACAACGCCGCCGCAACGACGTTAGTTATCTGGATTTTGACAGATGTTGTTATTAGTGTAGGGTTATGATAGATGCAGTCCAGGAGATGAAAACAGAGGTTTACATTTAATTCTTTACAGAAAACTTCACCCCAACCATCTCATTCGGGACAGACGGAATAGTGTAGTCGATATAGTATTTTGCATGCGCCTGTTTCTTAGACAAGGGTCCTGTATTGTTACAGTTCTATATGCCACGTTTTACAAAGGGAGGAGGGGGGAAGGCAGTCGCTATATTTTCACCAAGGACTTTAAGCTGGTCAGAATACTTAAAGCTGTAAGTAGTAAAGCGCTATTGTATAGCTTTCTCTACTATTTCTAATATGTCAAGTTTCCAGCTTAGTTTGCTGTCCAAAATAAAACCTAGATACTTCGCTTTTTCAGTGAAAGTCAATCTAATACCATTTAAGCTATAGAGGTTGGTCTGAGGAAATTTGTATTTCCTGAAGAAAAATACCAACTCAGTTTTGTGTGGATTCACATTGAAAGCGCAACTATTAGCTCAATTGCAGAGTATGCCATCCACAAAAGCAACCACCGTAAAGCCGCATCTTTCCGGATTTCCTAACAGATAATTTATAATCAATTTCCAATAATGAGGGGTTAGTATCCCAACTTGTGGTGTGCTTTGACTTATAAATCTGCTATTGGAGGATCCACCTAGATCGACACTGCTTTTAAACATTTAATTTATCCAGCTTCTAAGTGAATCCTACACACACCAGAAAGGAAATATATATAAATAGAAGGGCAATTTTCACAGATTTTCCTTCTCACTATGCATGTTGTGATTTCGATAGTCGATTTGGCTCAATAGAACTCTAAATGTCGGCTTCTCTCTGTCTTTCCAAAATTTTTAGTGCCAGGCTAAACTTATAGGTCTAAGGCCTAAGGAACTGCCATAAGCGCTTTTCCCGCCTCATGTATAAATATTACATTTACTTCAGTCCATTTACTAGGAATGTGGCAGAGTTATAGGTTGCCCTTGAAGAACACTGCGCAAGCCATGGCAAGGTCAAGTCAGTCATTTCTTGCACATCCACTGGCATAATGCCATCGGGTCCTGTCGGCAGGACTCCTGTATTTTACTACATTATAGCCTCCAGTTGTTGAAGTCGTTTCGACCATCATGTTGGTCGAGATTTACCCAGAGGTTAGATTTACCCAGAGGTTAACCTTAGGTTAGGGCTAAGAAAAATATTAAAGACTAAATCATTTCGTTCATTCGCATCCGTGCTTCCCCAAATTGTGTGATGTGAATTTACATCAGTTCCCAGGATGACTCCATTTTTGTTGTTGTTGTGTCTCCTTTAATGAAGCTTCCTAAAATAACAGGTGGGATATCTTCCCCATCATGTAGGGGATATGGTGATATTAGCCAGAGATTTTGCAATGCCTTCTCTGACCACAGCTGAACTACTGTACGAAGAATGTAGGAAAAAATGTTGCCTACTTCTTCGCGTATAGCAATTTATATTTAGAAGTAATAAGTCCAGGTACTCGGACTATAGTACAATGTCGATCTCCTCTACTCACAGTTGAGCCTGAGCGTATCCAAAACTGCATTTTAGTGATAGAGGTTAATCTGCAGGTACCTCAACATTAGGTTTGTTTCTTTACTTCAACATCCACCACAGTTGCATCAGATTCCTTCTCTGATTGTGATCCCTTCAGGGATCCACAAAGTATTCCCATCGAAGTGGAATCTCAATGTCTTTAGCGAGTACGTCATCTACATCTTTCTTATAAATCTTGAGTGTGACTGCGCTGAAACCATAACTTATTAAACCATCAGTTTTAGCCAGCACAGCCGGCGACTGTATATTTTTTATGATAGTAGTTTACGTATAATCGACTTTTGGTTCTTCCAGGTTAGCCACTCTCCAGTCGGCGGTCGGCATCTCCCTTTCAGGATTGCTAATTCATAGCATTAACAGAATTTCGTTCGGGACGCTGGGTTCCGCTGAGATCTAAGTTCTCGCTCTGGGTCTGCAGATGGTACCCGTTCTAGCGAGACTACTTCTAGTCTAACACCACGCCAGACGTCACCTAGGCTCCCTATAGCCTTTTTGTACATGGCGAATGTCTGCTGGTCAGCACAACTTATCAACTTGATTGACGATCGACTTGAAGATTTCAGTACCACCGGCAAGCTGGTCCAGGGTATTCCCACATAATTTTTAGGAAAATGGCGCCTAGGGCCTTTTCCATATTAGTCCAATTGCTGGACGATATATATCCATATTTGTGGACTCTGTCAATGACAACCATCACTAAGTACTCTTTTTGCACCTTATTAAAAATCCTAGTTACAGTTTTCTGCATTCTAGTCCTTTATGCATTCTTCTGTGATTTTCCCTCCGGTCTCTCCCTTTTTTGTAGAGCGTCTTCAGATGACGTCTTCAGATGATTGCCGCCCCGGTGGCAAAGTGGTTAGCATGCTTGCTCCAGCGACCGGAGGTCCCGGGTTCGATTCCCGGTGGTGACAAGGAAAAATTTTCACGGCTGGTTTAGGATCAATGAATTAATCACTCATTATCCGAAATGAAAATATGATTATGAAACCTCATTTGAGGCGGCCAAATCCCTTGATGGGATATAGTGCCAAAGAGAGAGAGAGAGAGTCTTCAGATGAACCCTAGTTTAGTTCATGAGAGAGGTTCCCTCTCCGTTCCCTCGTGCTTGTTTTCTGGTTTTAGAGATTGCATTTGAGGAGCTAGCCTTGTTTATGCTTTTGTCCTATGTTGTTCCCGTTTTTTTGTACGTCTAGCGTACTAAGCCTAATGACGAAAGTCCCACAATGTTTACCTTTACCTTGAAGATTACGCCTAAAGGCCGGAATCCCGTCCGCATTCTGTTCTTGCATTAATAGTTTCATTCATGTTTTGTTCATCGAGTAAGTGGAGTCGCTGAAGTGAGTAGTGGGAAGCGACAACGGTAATCCCAAGCAGTTCCCCTTAATCTTTTCAGAATAGAGCACCAACAAGGTTTATTCCAAGTATATTTTCAGGAATGCTTGCATTTTTAAAATCAGTCGAGATTGATCAGTCAAGGAAGACTTGGTATTGAGCAATCACTAGAGTCTAACTTTCAAAACAGCATATTTTCCGGTATCCAGCACATGTTCCGCATTTTCTGATGTAGCCTTACAGCTCGGACAAATAGATGTATTGTCGTGTCCGAACTTGTGCATATGTGTGGAAAATCCGTACAACGAAACCAACTACGATAAGTAAAAATTGGTTTTATCATGTAGACGTTCTAATATCTTGCTTACGGTGTTTAGCATACAGATCGATCGAAATAAAGAAGATTCTTCTGGTGGGTTTTCCCTTTTGGCAGAACAAACAACCGTTGCTTTGTGCACTTGTTTACTCAGGAATTGTTCTTTCATTTCGACAGAAATTTCATTACTACTTCACTACTTTCATTACTTCATCCATCGTAGTTGGTGAGGCTATTCACAGCGCTTTAGGTCCGTTTATTCTATACAAAGTCAAATTGCGCTGAAATCCTACGGAACATAATTGTTAATGTTGGAGGCATCAAAATTGTAATTTTGAATATTGACATTATAGTGTCCTTTATGGTCTACCCCATGGGGTCTACCCCATGGGGATCCATGCATGGATCTTGGTCAACCTCATTATACAGTCTTAAGCGAAACCTCTAAGATGGACGCTGGATTCTGGCAAATGTCCGTCTGGCTCCAACTAATCCGCTAGTATACCAAGGCGAATGAGGGTTATCTACCACTCTTCTCTGTGTCAACGTCCCTGGTCACACATCCCATAACTTTGTTTGCGTTAATCTCTGCTAGGCTTTCGAGATATACCTCATACTGGCATTAAGATAAATGTTTCTTCATTAAAAGCTCTTTCCTAATTTGCCTTATATATAAGGCTGGGTGCAGTGTGACCACATCGTCGCTTTCATATTTCCATGAAAAAAATAGAATTTTTTAAAATTTTTTATATTGGAATTTTGTATATTGACATTTTATATAAGAATTTTGTTTTTTTTAAATTTTATTTTTAAGAATTGTCTTTATTGGAATTTTGCTTACTGGAATTTTGTTTTTTGGAATTTTGATTTTGGAATTTCATTTTTGGAATTTTGGATTTGGCAAATCGTACCCAACCCGAAAATTTGTTCTAAAAATATCAAAAGACTCCTTTGTAAATAGTCGTTTCATAATTAGCCGAAACGTAAAGAAATAAAATCGACAATGTTCTAGAGCTCTCTCAAATATTTAGTTTTAAACCCAATGTCACTACAAAATCATTGTTAAATATTAAATATAATCAAAGTTTTATCTTCCACCTAGCCTAAGTTTAGACATGGTTGAGTTATACCAATGCCGTCTAAAGTACAGGCTTACACCAAATGACGAAGAAATGCTAAATCGACGATTCAAAATACATATCGAGGCAGCAGATAAATTTTAAGAAAGAAAATTACATTACAAAATATATTTAGTTGTAATTATAACATCAAAGTAGAAGGCTATTCGTTTTATATTTGGAACGCTGAACGTTAGGTTAGGTTTCAGTGGTTTGACACTTAGGCCATTTTTGGCCCATTGTGATACCACGCATTCACGCCACATCATTAACCCATTCACCTATTCACCTACTCACACAACTACAGTATACCACCTGCACATTGCAAGCTCCATGTCAACCTGTACATTGACATGGACGGTGGGTTGGCGTTGAATTCTGCACTCCATCAGAGGGTCTTAGTTGTGTTTATTAACATCACCGATTGAAATCGATGATGAAAATTTGATTTGCATCTAGCCTCTGATGGGATTCGAACCCAGTACCTCCCGGTCCAAGTGCTGAAGCTTTAACCACTGCACCACTTGTCCGGTAACGCTGAACGTTACAACTTGGAAAAAATAAATTTAACTTTTAAATAAACCATTTCGGGTTTGGTACGATTTGCCAAATCCAAAACTCCAAAAACGAAGTTCCAGAAACAAAATTTCCAAAAACAAAATTCCAGAAACAAAAATTCCAATAAAAACAATTCCTAAAAATAAAATTCCAAAAAATCAAAACTTTTACACAAAATGCTAAATTTCAAAATTCCAATATATAAAATTCCAAAACAATTCCATTTTATGGCCATGAAAATATGAAAGGCTTCCATATTTCCAGGGCCATAAAATGAAATTTTTTTTTCGAATTTTTGGGTTGGTATCGAAAGGCCAACAATTTTATTAGCGGAAAAAGCTATCCTAAAATGCCATCCCAAAAATAGTAATCCAAACAACAAATATCTCAAAAAAATAAAAATATCGAATTAAAAATCCAAAAATTTACCGAAAATACAACCAAATGATTCGAATTGCGCGCGCAGATTGGAAAAATTTATCACCACAGTATGTATGCAGAAAACTTGGTTGATAGAATGGACAAAAGGAACCAGGCAATTATTAACAGTAATGGTGACTTTACTATGTATAAGTTGATAGCGCCCTAGAAAGTATAACAAACTTTAATAATAAAAACAAAAAACAATCGTAGTTTTATTTTTACTTAGTTTTTTGCCGTACCCGCTCTTGTTGCACATACTGTATATAAACAAAGGAAACATTCTTCCATAATTTTATAATTACGTATTTATATATCGTGATTCAGAAGCATTGCTAATCAAGTGATTTCACAACCACATTTAAGTGGTGACTGACCGAATTTCGTATTTATAAATAATAAAAATGAATTCCTGTTTGTTTGTTCCGAATGGGCGTCTCAGCCGCTCAACCGATCGCCATGAAATGTTTACCATGCAAATATTGCATGGTAAGGATCAATCTTACGATATTGTGAAAGAGGGTGGACCCCGGTATCTAGGGGCTGTGGTACAAACTTTTTCAAAAATTTAAATTTTTTTACGAGAATGAGTTTTGGAAAGGGGTTATATGAAATAAAAGACACGTTCGAATTCGGGAGGTTTGCCCCTGGATCAAAAATTCATTTTTAAATGTATAAAGATAAAATTATTTGATTGTTCTGAAATAACGCCTTAGCCGCTTTACCGATCGGCATGAAATTTTTACCATGTATATGTTGCATGTTCAGGACCAAGCCCACGACGATACTTTTAAAAGGGCTGGACCCCGGGGTCTAGGGGCTGTGGTACAAATTTTTTATCAAATTTCAATTTTTTTAAGATTTTTTGACGGGAATGACTTTAGGAAAGAGGTTATATGAAATTAGTGACATGCTCCAATCCGGAAGTCTGCCCTGGATCAAGAATTCATTTTTACATGTATAGATACAATTATTTAAATGTTCCGAAATAGCGCCTTAGCCGCAAATTTTGACACCAAAAAGGCGTGCGATTGTTATACACAAATCATACCTCTACTATAATTGATTTAATTATTCAAATTAATTTTATTAATTTAAATTTAAGACAATCTTTCATCACTTTAACTGAAGACAAATTTCTGGACACTTATATTGTCTATACTAATAATCCATTTTTACTGGTTTGACATGTACTGTTTAGTGATATCCTATTTATCATATCCTGTTTTGAAATGTATCATAGTCAGCGAGTTCTAATTTCCACATAACTTCAGAAATAATTAACATTCTATTTTAATCCACTATTGCAACCGGTGGCTTTTAATGAAAATAGTAGTTTCATACTAAACGCCAATAGTTTATTACACCCAATTCTGTTTTTGCGCGAACTTTTTTTTGCGCGAATTTGATTAAGCGCGAATCAAGAAAAAAAAGTCATTCTGTTTTTACGCGATTTCACTTGTTATTGCGCGATCAAAAAAAAATCGGTTATGTACCAAAAACGATATTATGTATTCCTTTCCTTTCTTTCCTTCTCATATAAATGTGTGCATATATACATATGTACATATGGCCTGTTTTTTTATTACATCGGAGACATCACAGAGATAAAAAGAAAGCCTTTTCCGTTTTTTATTTTATCGGATCGATCAGATAAATTTTTTTGGTTTTTTTATTTTCTCTGACCAATCTCAGATAGTCATTTTTCTATCTGAATTTGTTTTCAGATAGTTCAGAGAAAAAACGTATTTGAAATATTTAAACAGAAAATATGGCGGACGTTATGGAAAATGGTAATTAGTAAATTAATTTGTAATTTATATTAGTTTATAATTATAAATAAATTAATTGTAAAATTAATACGCTAGTTTATTATTTGTTCGTGGTAGACACATAAATTAAATGGACAACAACAAATATATTATTTTTATTAAATGAAACAAAAACGGAGTTCAATAATCTCCAAAATGGTATAATGTTGTACCTATGTGCTTTTAACTATTTCCGTCAATACAAACATATTTTGCTCCATTTTTATTTTAATTTGTACTTTTATATATTACTCGTATAATTTGCTTTTATTATTTTGATGTTTCACAGGTCATCACTTCAGCTGAAATGTCAATCGGTTGTCTAATATTCAGTGGTCTTTACATATTTTCAGTCTCAAAATATTATCAGATTTGTCAGATAAATTATCTCTCTGATTTATCTGATACCTCGGACACAATAAAAAAACAGGCCAATAGTCACAAACACTGTTTTCTCTCTCCGAGTGTTTACTGTTGAAGGTGTAAAGAAAAGAGATACTGCTTTCTTCTACTGTCATATGTAATATCCCTTTTCCTGCCCGGTAACACAATTGTGTGGGTACGGCAAAAGTACCATGTCAAAAATTAATTTTTGTATGTTTTTTGAACCAACTTACACATTTGTGCATTCCTTTCAAACTTATTTTCATCCGAAAAAAAACACTATAACTATACACACAATTGTGTTGGTTGTTCAAGCAACCATTTTCAAAAGTATGATCACATTGATGAACGAGCTGCAAAGTTCAGCGTGAGCTAAAACTATTGATTGGTAGCTACCGAGAAGCATATAAGGATGTATCCGGAACTCAACGTTTAAGCTCAGAATTTGTAACTAGACGCATGAAACCACTGGCACTAATTGAGCAAACTGATGAAACCCAAAATATTTCGAGCGATGATAGTGATGTTCAAGTTTTTCGCAAACGAATGCGTCTCTGATCAAATAGCGACAGCAAATAATAATTACATATTGTGTGGCAATTTATTTTTTAAATGGACTGATTCTTTTGAATGAATTACAGACACCTTAGATATTTTGCTTTTTTCAATTTTTTTCATTATGAATGTTTTTGAATTTATTTAAGGTACATATGATTAGCTTCATGAAATAAAATGTGATTTAACCACAAAAAAACAATCAACTTATGTCATCATAATTTCTGATTCGCCTACTTTCCATATAATGCAAATGCAATATTTTTCCGCGATTTTGTTTTTACGCGAATTTTTTTTTTTGCGCGAGTTTTTGCAGAACGTATCTATCGCGTAAAAACAGAATTTGGTGTACTTTATTTAGTTTATTATACTTAAATAATCAATGATTGTTTCATAAAATCTCTAGGAAAGGTACTAAAAATATTGTACGTATAAACTGATTTACTTTGAAAAGTACTAGCGTTTTATATTTGAAAATAGCATCTTCTACAAGAAACGTCCTTGGATTCAAATTATTGTACGTGTAAAATTTCCTTAGTTTGAAAAAACTTCTTTTGTTTTTTGAAATATCATTTTCAACCACAGTTCACGGTAAAACGTATCGAAGTGTACGTAGTTTTAATCGTTTTGAATAAATTGATATTAATTTGTGTTTCGGATGCCGTTGTTCTCGATTAGTTAGCTATATTGCAATAAAATAATTGTTGGTGATTATTTTCCAGGTATTAAATATTATTTCAAGTGAATATACCATTCTTATTAGATTTAAGTTTTCAGTTTATAAACGTGTTTCAGGTTATAAACATCATAGATTACTTTGTGATTGTAGATAACATTTGATTTTGCTTAAAAAAAAAAATCCGTAAAGACATTTTCAAACACAGTTCGCGATGAAACGTATCGAAGGGAACATTAAAATCGTTTTGATAAATTAATACTAATTTCTGTTTTGAATGGCCGTCATTCCTGATTGATTAGCTACACGTTTCATTTTTGCTTAAAAATGCCACCGAAAAAAAAAGATCAATTGGGCAGGTAACTGCAAAGTCGAAGAAGATTAGAGCCGCAAGGGTGGCTGAATCAAGTGAACAGCTTGACGCACGACTTGCAAACATTCGAAGCAGGATGTCTTCTTCAAGAGCTGATGAAACAACTGAACAGCGCGAAACAAGACTTGCAAACGTTCGAAGCAGGATGTCTTCTTCAAGAGCTGATGAAACAACTGAATAGCGCGAAACACGACTTGTAAACGTTCGAAGCAGGATGTCTTCTTCAAGAGCTGATGAAACCATTGAACATCGTGAGGCCCGGCTGGAAGTCGATCGGTTACGATATGGACAAATGACATCTTTTGAAGCAACCCAAATTGTTAAGGATGGAGGTTTTATGCCCACGTTTAAAGTACAAGGACAAATTTATCATAAAATTTAATCACTTCTTCCTCTCTCTAACAACGACACCAAGTTTTTACAAATTTGCTTCATGGGCAACGAGGAGGCGGAGACTGATCAACGTTGTGCTATTAGTCCCGGAATAAAACGTGAAATAATATCAAGTTTACAGATTTTATTCCATGAACGCAATCATCTGGTAAATTTATTCAAAGCTGCATTGGAGCAAATGCCATCAGATGACCACAGAGTAGTTATTCGAGCAGACAAAGCACCGTCTTGTCAACATGAAAGACGATTCAATGCTCCAACAATCAACGAAGTTGCTATTGTTATGGTCTGGTCGGAACGGATTTCAACCGACGTGATATTATTATCCATAGACAAAACAAAAGCCTACAGCGTGTTACTGAAACACACAGATCGTATGATGCTCTTCAGTAACCAATACTGTTTTGGCAAGGAGAAGATGGGTATCATTTCAACGTGATGCAAACTAACCCAACAACAAGTGCTGCGATGACGAAAAGGGTTTCCTGCATGGATTTTTATGCGTATCGTACAGAGCACAACAATCAAACCACATCCTGAAGTGCCGTCAACTTTTTCACCAATTCATTGTTGATATGTATGATAAAATCGAAAGTGAACGACTTCTTTTCATTCGCTTAAATCAGAAAAAACTCACTTGCGCGATGCAATTGCAAATGATGGAAACGTTGCTGACATTGGGAAATTGGTTATATTACCAGCTATGTATACGGGAAGTCCAAGGCACATGCACGAATACACTCAGGATGCCATGACGTATGTCCAAAGATTTGGACGTCCTGATCTATTTATAACGTTTACGTGTAATTCAACATGGGCTGAGATTATAGATTTACTTCTAATTAGAGTTTTCAAACAGAAACTCATAAATCTCATGAACCTCATAACTAAAAATCATATTTATGGAGAAACTCGCTGCTGGATGTGTTCTATAGAATGGCAGAAAAGAGGCCTACCACATGCTCACATTTTGATTTGGTTAAAGGACAAGATTACTCCGACTCAAATTGATAGTGTTATATCAGCTGAATTACCCAATCCCCAAGAAGATTTGATACTTTTTGAAATCGTTAGCAAAAACATGATACATGGGCCATGTGGAGCCGTGAATCCCAATTCACCTTGCATGAAAGACGGAAAGTGTTCGAAAAAATATCCCCGAAAGATGTACCCGGAAACATAAACTGGTGACGACACAATACCGGAGACGAAAACCCGATGACGGAGGACACACAGCCACTATCAAAGTAAACAATGTGCAACATGAGGTAGATAATAGCTGGATTGTTCCTTACACTCCGTTACTGTCGAAAATATTTAAAGCCCACGAGCGTTATCCAACAGTTGTACATCTCAGTGTACACTTAGAAAATGGACAACGAGTTTACTTTACGGAAGAAAATCTGTTACAGAGAGCTGCGCAACCAACGAATACGACATTAACAGCCTTTTTTCAATTGTGCGGAACAGATTCATTCGTTAAAACGTTGTTGTATCATGAAGTTCCAAAATATTATACATGGAACACGTCAAAGGAGCAGTTTTTCAGAAGAAAGCAAGGCACAATTATTCGGGAGTATCCTGGAATACGTGGTTCTGATGCCTTGGGTCGAGTTTATAATGTTCATCCTAACAATACGGAGTGTTATTTTCTGAGAATGCTGCTTCATGAAGTAAGAGGACCAACATCTTTTCAAGCACTGAGAACTGTAAATGGCGAAGTATGTCAAACTTACAGAGAGGCATGTCTTAAACTGGGCTTACTTGAAAATGATGAACACTGGAATAGAACACTGACCGAAGCATGTCTTATGTGTCGTCCAGCACAAATACGCAAGCTCTTTGCAATCATATTAACAACATGCACACCTTCCAATCCTAAAGGTGTTTGGGAAAAGCACAAAGAAAGCCTTAGTGAAGATATACTTTGGCAAGCACGTAGAACAATTCCCGATATGGAAATACAGTTTTCAGCAGACATATTTAATGAAGCACTTATATTACTCGAGGATGCATGCTTATACATTAATAACAAAGTCATTTCCCAACTTGGGTTGCTAGCACCGACACGCCATGGAAACATTGTTCGTGATAGAGATCTATTACGAGAACAAAATTACGACGTTGGTCAGTTACGAGTTTTCGCTGAGACTCAAAAAAGTCTCTTAGTGGATGATCAAAGACAGGCATACACTAAAGTGATGCAATACATATAGCAAACGGTAACGGAGGAATTATTTTTCTTGATGCACCAGGAGGCACTGGAAAAACATTTCTTCTTAATTTGATACTTGCTGAAGTAAGATAGCAGAATACAATCGGCCTCGCTGTTGCATCATCTGGAATTGCATCCACTTTACTCGATGGAGGACGCACAGCACATTCAACGTTTAAACTATAATTGAATTTGAATCAAGCGGATAATTTTTCTTGCAATATAACACGAAATTCGGGAATTGCCACGTTATTAAAAACATGTAAAATCATTATTTGGGATGAATGCACCGTGGCACACAGAAAAGCATTTTAAACGGTTGATCGAACTTTGTGCGATTTGCGACAAAATAACAGACCAATGGGAGGAGCTCTAACACTACTAGCAGGTGATTTTCGTCAAACTTTGCCAGTCATTCCGCGATCAACACCCGCTGATGAACTTAATGCCTGCCTGAAGGCGTCTCATCTTTGGAAACACGTTACGAAAATCACACTATCTACAAACATGCGTGTGAATTTACATCACGATGGTACAGCTAAAACATTTGCTAGGCAGCTTTTGGGCATGTGTAACGGGAAATTGCCAAATGACCCTTTAACATGTGAGATATCGTTCCCGCCTAATTTTTGTCAAATGTTGCTATCAATAAAGGACGTGGTAATGAAAGTATTCTCAAATCTGCCAAATAACTTCAAAAATCATGATTGGCTGTGCGAACGTGCACTCCTAGCTCTAGAAATTCAATCGCAACTACCCGGGCCACTAATGAAATACAAATCTATCGACACGGTTACTGATGTGGATCAATCCGTCAATTATCCAATAGAGCTTCTTAATTCTTTGGAGCCACCTGGTATTCCACCACACATACTATTTTTAAAACAGGGTTCACCAATAATATTGCTCCGAAATTTAGATCCACTGAAATTGTGCAACGGAACACGGCTTTGTGTGAAGAAATTGATGCCGAATGTGATTGAAGCAACGATTATTACCGGTAAAAGTAAAGGAGAAGATGTGCTAATTCCGCGCATTCCTATGATTCCCACCGATTTGCCGTTTAAATTCAAGCGACTACAATTCCCATTACGCCTTGCTTTTGCAATGACAATCAACAAAGCCCAGGGGCAATCATTGAAAATAGCTGGTGTTATTTTGGAAAATTAATGCTTTTCACATGGCCAACTATATGTTGCTTGCTCCAGAGTGGGAACGGCAAAAATTTATTTATTTACACACCAAATGGAAAAACTAAAAATATTGTTTATCAAAAGGCTTTATAATAAAAATTATTAACTAAAATATCTTTATATTTATTATTCACTTTGATCTGGTTGAAGGTTTGTAAAAATGGAGTATAATTATTTGGCAATTGGTAACAAATACCAAACCAAAATTAATTAACTATCCTCACAAACAGGATGTCCAATAATATCATTACAAAAGTTCGCCTGGATGCATTGACGGATGCACCCGTTACTGAATACAGCTACGTATAATTTTCTTTTCATATGTGATTGCAACTACAGCGATGTAAAGAGAGAATTCTTGCATAACAATCAAGGTATTTGCATTATATACCTCCCGTGCAACGCCGGGTAACTCAGCTAGTTTATAAATAATAAAAATAAAATAATTCTTAAAAAAATAGTTTTTTTGTATCAACTGCAATCGTGTTTTTTAGAAAAAGACCCATATTGTGATTTGAAACCATGACGTAATACAATAACAACATTTATAAAAGCTTATTATTTATTCATTTTCCAAGTCGATTTTCACACAGTTTTAAGGGTTTTATTGCATCCTATGTTGAACTAATTAAAGTTTGAACTTTTCTCTATTTTGCTGTATAGAAAAACATTAAAAAACCTAATGGTTCAATTAGACTAACAAATAAATTTGACCGTTTTTCATTATTTTCAATGGAAAATATAAATTTGTTAATCCAATATTTTAGGTTTAGTAGAAAAAAGCTCGAACAGGGAGATTATATTAATCTAGATGGCTCTGATTATAGAGAATTTTTCGTCATCAAATTTTGCCACAACCGATTAGAAAACCTTCTCCTTTGTGGTGATCTTGTCGAAGCACTTAATTTCAATAAGGACCTTGTCTTTTTATTTAGGCTTTTTACCTAAGCCTTCTATTTTTTCCAAAGAGAAGAATACACCATTACGTGTATTTTCGCAGTTTTTTCTAGCTCCAGAAGTAAACTGTACTTTTCCGCCTTGCAAATATCTCTAAGGCTTCTTAAAATCTCAGCATATCTCAGACTACCTTACCACGGTCCAATTTTTTGATTTTCGAGCATCTCCGTTACCATTTGCTTCAGCCTTCAATGGGGTATCAAACCTTTTTTGAAGTTGGAGTTTTGCTTCTTTCGTCTTTCCCTCCTTAAATTGGATCCCCCTGAAATACTGGTTCGTTCGGCATATCATTAACGCACACATAAAGATCATCAATTTTCCAAACACTCCTACTTATAAAGTGAGTCTTACAATTAAATGAAAAAGGTTGCAAACCTTTTTGGAGTCGATTAAACCTATGTGTCTTACGTAATCAAATAAATCTTAAAAAATTTATTTTAATCGATTTCATATACTAAAAACCATTCCGATTTAAATAATTTGACATCGTGTCGCGCACAGGTATTTATTATGCTTGATTTAAAGACAACTGGCTGTACGTGAGATAATTGTAGAATTTTATTTTACTTAAAAATTCTTAACGTTTATATAAATTTTATGGGTACCTGTGTCATAAAACTTTCTCAAGCACACAACACCACGCACAATAATAAAAGATGTATGACCGAGTAAAACATAAATTCTTTCAATACATAAGTACTCTTGTTTGCCTCTCATATATATCATACCACGGTACGTACGTACGTTTACGATAAAGTCGATAACAATGTTTTCCCTTTATGAAAATAAACTTTCATTTTTATTTATTAATAAATAAATTTTAAAATCGAAAATTATCAACAATCAAAATTATGACCTTTCCATATATCGATTATGATGTTTTTGGATATAAATTTTATGTTTTATGTATGTGGTATAAAGACTCTATTCATTATAGGTACATATGTACCGAGCATAATACAAACCAATTATAATTTTTTGTGAACTGACGAATGAACCGAACCCCGGGTGCCCGCGCGCGCTTATAAACATTTCATATTTTTTATATAGTTTTTGGTGGTTGAATTTTTTGTCAGGTGAGAGTGAAAGTTTGCGCGCATTCCGTTTATGATTGATTTGTTTTTGGTAATGTGTACAAAAGTTGATGGGTTTACCAACCGAATTATCCAAATAATCCAAGTTCAATGGTAACATGCCGTCACTGATGTATATGTAAATTGAAAGTTATTTTGTGAATATAATAAATAGTTTGACAGGTTACTTTTACTTGCCCAAATTTTGCTCGGATGTCAAACAAATCGAGCATCAAATTAATTTAATTTTATTTTAACATACATCTAAGTTGAATCACTGGTATTGGAATCCACCGGCAGAACATTTAAGAGCAGGGCCAATAACAAAAAAAGAAATAGTTATGATTCGAAGATCTGGATAAATTCTTTGCACTCCTAGATTACAGTCATTAGGCATGATTACGAACAAACAGGCTAAATCCACGAGAGAAGGAGCTGTCTACAATATCAATAAAGCAAAATAATTTCCGAGAAATTGGTCATAAAATTACCAAGACACTATGCAATACCTGTAAGGGGGCACATCATTCCTTACTACATCAACATACCTCCTTATTGGCAGTGGCACATCAAGAACACACGACTTTCGGACTTCTAACAACTGTTAAACTGAATAATGGAAATAAAAAATTTGCAAGAGTTTTCATTGATAGCGTTTCTCGACAACTCAGATGCTAAAACTCAATAAACAAAAGACGAAGAGAAAAATTAGAGTGTGAGGGACTCTATAAAACATATAATTGCAACATTTCTTCAAAGATAGAAAACTACTACCTATCAAGGCTTTAAGGACGAATACCTAGGCTATGTCCTTGCAAACGATTCAAAAAGGAGAAACTATTATTTACCATTTAAACAATTATTTTAATTGTTCCAACCCGTCAGTGAGATCTTTCTTCAAGATCTTCTCTTTTCCGACATCAGAAATATTTATATATCATCGAACAAACGTCGCGAAGAACATCAGCATCTGCAAACAATAATCTGGCAAGATGATCCAAATAAGGCATTACAGAAATTCAAATTAAAAACTGTAACTTAAAGCACTGCCTCAATGCCATATATCTGGCCATAGAAACATTACCTCAGCTGGCACATGACGAAAAAACTATATATCCCAAAGCAGCAGAAATCTAAATAAAAAAAAGGTTTTTATTTCGATGATGTCATCGACCCATGCACAATCGTTAGACGAAATATTGATCTTGCAGAATGGCCTAATTAAATTGTTGGAAAGTAGAGGTTTCAACAAAAATGGTTCAGCAATTCAAGGTAGATACTACAAACAATTTCCGTGGAAAGTCGGGAATGCTTTAAGGTATCGACAATCCTAACTGCACAAAAAATTAACACCCAGCGAAATTTCATAGCAAACATCGCAAGAATATTTGATCTACTATTCTGGATAGATCCCATAACTATAAATGCAAGAATAATCTTTCAAATGTATAGATTAACTCTTATCACAATGTCATAGAATTTCATGGGATCTGTGATGCTTCGAATGTGGCATATGCTGGTAAACAGTCTGAAAAGTAAAAGTGGACTGTAAATGTGAATTACTGCAGCAGAAATTGAAGGTGTTGTAAAATTGAGTACGAATCCATATCGAACGCCCGAAATTCTTAACATTTGGCTTCAGAAGTGGGATTTTGCAAATGCCAGTGAAAATGAGCTTAGTGGAGAGCATCTTCCACAAGTCATGGAAATTAAGGGGAATGCTGCTGAGTCGTGGGCTTTCAGCCGAAGGAAATATTAAAGAGCTGTTGTCGAAGCTGCAAAACGTTATTTGGGAGGGGTGAACTCGAACATATAGCGATGGATTCGGAAAGCGATCACGATCACCGCCACCGGCTCCAGAATCATCAGGAATAGCACTCGTAGGATCATCAAAAAATCAAAATTTTCAACCTACCGAAAAGCAGTTTGTTACGACTCATTGGTCATTTTCATTTTTCTTAATTTGTAAGTTATTATTGATCGTTGTGGCATTGCCATCTATATATGTATGGCATTGCCATCTATGTACCAAATATTGATTTTTGGAGCGAGATCAATGTGTGCCCTTGGGCGTGTGTACTAGCGCGTAAAATGGAGATTAATATTTTTTTCTGTGTTTCTCGTTTTGTGTTTTTGGCGCGTCACGTTCGTTCTCTGTTTGCGCCGCGCGATCAGCTGCATGTGCAAGAGTGGGCAAAAGGGAGAGAATGGAAAGTATTTTTCTGCATTTTAACTTGTTGGTGCGAGAATGTTCAGTAGAGTTTGGTTTGTGAAAAAAAAATGTTAGTTTTTTGTAATGAATTTCATTAAAGTCGAGTACTGATTTTTAATTGAGATCGGTTTTTATTAAAAAGTCGAATTTTCGACGTTCACTGTTGTAAAGTTATTTTTTTTTTCTTGAAAACTAGTAGAGTTTTGAGTTTGTTAGAGTCTAAGACTTAAGAATTATAATGATTTGTGTAAGGCTTACGGGTGGCTAGTCGAGGCCATTCGCAATAATTTCGGTCAAATTTCTGCGGTTTTGGTGAAGGACGCCCAACCATTTATTTACGGTTTGGCAAGCCAACGCCTAATAATTTTTGTACGAATTGAAGCGGACAACGCCCAACAAATTTGCTTACGGTTAACGGGTGGCCAGTTGAGGTAATTTCTACAAATATATCTACGGTTTAAAGCGAACCAACGCCGAACGGTCCGGGCAGGGAACCTGTGGCATGACGGCTCCAAGGCTGCAATATCCAGGTACAATTTTTTTACTTTTAAGTTATTTTTTTTTATTTCCTTCTTCAATTTTTTTAAAAATATTTAAATTTATTTTTTTTCTAAATTTTCCAAACTTTTTTCTTGTTAAATTTTTTTAAACTTTAATCAAGCACCACAGAACGGAGGTCGTGCGCGCGTCCTTGGCGCACATTGGTCTCGTCCCCAAAAATTTTTGGAGGAGGTTATTTTTATTTTTCTTTCTTACGGATTTTTGTTTTTCGCTTCCTCGGCTATTAACTAATAAAAAGCTGCGCTGCGATTCCCATCATTCGGATTTAGTTAGTTTCTTTTCTCTTCTTCTGTTTTGTAGTATTTTTTTTTATAAAATGAAATACTAAAGTTTTTGTCGGAACGGAATGGTGGGAGGAGAGACTCCATTCTGTGTCGGTTCCATATGTACAGGTTGGGCTTGCTACTCCCCTTCATCCCCTTGGCAGGACATCCCCAGGGTTGGACTGGTGAGTCCAGTGAATGTATCGTTCATTCAGGGATGACCGTAAAATCTAGCGGCCTCCACGTGGCACTTCAGCGGTTTCAACGCTGTCGCAGTGTGAGTTGTGGGAGATTCGTTTGGAGGTCTCTCCAGGTGAACAGAGGCTTGGTTTGTTGGGGAGACGTACCTACCCTCTCGTTGCTGCTGGGCATTAGCCATTCGGGGTAAATGGGTCACTCGGGGAGGTCTCTGCAGCAGATTGAGTACTTGTCATTCGGGGAGATCCGGTCACCGTCGGATGGGCACACCCGGCTATAATTCTTTTACTATGTTCCTAAAGTTTCGTCCGACAAATTTCGGCGGAACATCTGGTTTTTTTATTTTCTTTTTAATTTGCGTTTAATTTTTAATTATATGTAAACACGGTGTAGAGCAGAGTCATGCAAGCATCCAAATCCCCACGACCCAATACCCTGAGTATTAGCCGGCAAAATCACCGTGCGTAAGACCGCTGCATGACTAGTTGAAATCTGAGGGTCGGCTGAGTGCCGTCCGTAACAAGTTAAAAAGTGAGGAAATTGGATTGGTGCGTGAAAGTGAAACAAAAGGAACAATTTTTGTGCAGTCGCGCACTGCCGAACAAAACAATCTACACTTGATTACGCTTACGCTTCTGCTTCAGGTAGAGGAAAGACACAATAAACTAGGCAAGATTCATTTAACATTTAAGTACCGAGATTATAAGACTGCCGAGCTGGATAAACGACACGACGCACAGATCGAGAAACTGGATCAACTTATACGGGTCCAAGAGCACGAAATAAAAGAACCGAAAGCTGTGATTAAGTCTTTTGTTACGAAATTACAATAAGTTGAAAACCGATGGGATTACCGAGTAGCAAGAAGTTGAAAGTAAAATTAAAGAAGTGGATACAAAGAAAAGAGGTTCACGAAAAGCGGTGGCGGGGAGTTCGAATGAAGTTTGAACCCTCAGACATTAGGTGATGAAACTCAGTTCGAACATTTTAAGGTTGAAGATGGAGTACAGAACTTTGGTTCCATAAAAGGGGTAGCCGATCTGTTGCAAACGACACTCAAGATAGAGAGATGTTAGAATCGCGTTGCGACAGAGTTGAGGCTAGGAAACATTACGGGTGCGGTAAGTTTATACACTTGATTGATTGATTGGACTGTAGAACCAAGTGCTAAATCGTAAATCATATACGAATCTTTAACGAACGCCCAAAATTCGAAATACCTATACGGGGATGACTGGTTGGGGTGAAATGTCAGACCTAAAAAATTCCCACAGTCTTAAAGATACTAGTGATTTTTAACCGAAATCGGCTCAGCGGAAGTGGTAGCTTCCATAAAAGGTTTTTGTATGTAAATATTTTGAAAAGTGTAGCATTTTCAGAAAAATGTTAAAGATCAAAAATATTGCAAATTAAATTTGCAAGAAAATTCGTGTTGGTTTTCTGAAAGTAAAACGGAAATTATGTTTTTTGATAAAATCTTTTCCTTAGGCGCATTTATGTTTTTTGCAAATAAGGCCAACTGAAATATCCCAAGAGATCTTAATACAACCTCAGGTAAATGGGGAGTTACTGTGTTAGTTGGGGACCGTGCCAGTTGGAAAATATATTTAGTTGCTCCCCATCCATCCAAGGGAGGGGACAGTTAATAAGATTTTGTATTATGGCCAAATATAATAAAAATTCCTAGGCCAACTGAGGTATTTCTAGAAACCTTAATATATATATTTATGGTGTTTGTTAGAGACGATGCCAGTTAGAAATATTATTGGAGAGCTCCCCATTCAGGGGTGGAAATAGTTTATAGAATTTTGTATTATGACCAATTATAATAAAAATTCTTAGGCCCACTGGGGTATACTTAGAGTTCTTAATACAGCCTCAGGTATATGAAGAGTTAGTTGGGGACCATTTCATTTTTAAAAAGTTATCAGAAGTTCCCAATCCAGGGGTGGGAAACACTTTAGAGCATTTTTTATTACGACCAAATATAATAAAAATTCTCATTCCAACTGAGATATCCCCAGAGATCTTAACACAATCTCAGGTATATGGAGTGTAAGTTGGGGACCATGTACGCTTTAAAATTAATCAGGAGCTATTCCCAACCAGGGATGAAGATAAATTATAGAATTTTTTTATATGACTAAATATAATACAAAATTCTTATGCCAAGTATAACATTTTTTTATAATATTTGGTCAAAATACAAAATTTTATTAAATGTCCAAAGAATGGGGAGCTTCTGATTATTTTTTTTGACACGGTCTCCAACTAACACCTCATATACGCGAGGTTGTGTTATGATCTCTAGTGATATCTCTGTTAGCCTAATATTTTTTATTATATTCAACCATAATACAAAATTGTATAAATTGCTTCCACCCCTATATTGGAGCTCCTGAATATTATTTCTAATTGGCGTGGTCCCCTACTACCCCCTACTAAAAGGGGTGGAAATAGTTTATAAAATTTTGTATTATGACCAAATATAATAAAAATTCTTAGCCCCACTGGGGTATACTTAGAGATCTTAATATAACCTCAGGTATATGAGATGTTAGTTGTGGACCATTCCAATTAGACAACATATCAAGAGCCCCCCATCTAGGGGTCGGAACAGTTTAGAGGATTTTGTATTATGACCAGATATAATAAAAATTCTCAGGCCAACTGAGATATCCCCAGAGATCTTAATCAGGTAAATTGCTTCCACCCCTATATTGGAGCTCCTGAATATTATTTCTAATTGGCGTGGTCCTCTACTAAAACCTCATATACACAAGATTGTGTTAATATCTCTGGGGATATCTTAGTTGGCCTAAGAATTTTTATTATAGTTGATCATAATACAAAACCCTCTAAACTGTTCCCACACCTGGATGGGGACTCTTGATGATTTTTAAAACTGAAATAGTCTCCGACTAATACCTCATATACCTGAGGTTGTGTTAAGATCTATAATACCAAATTCTATAAATGGTTCCCACCCCTGGATGAGGTTTCTCAATATTATTTGTAGCTGGCATCGTCTCTAACAAACACCCAATATATCTGAAAATGTGTTAGGAAGAGGAATACCTCAGTTGTCCTAAGAATGTTTAATATATTTGGTCATAATACCACATTTTATTAACTGTCCCCTCACCTGGATGTTGAGCAACTGAGTATATTTTCTAACTGAAATGATCCCCAACTAACACCCTATATACCAGAGGTTGTGGTAAGACCATAATAAAAAATCCTCTAAACTGTTCCCACCCCTGGATGGGGGGCTCTGGATAATTTTTTTCCAACTGAAATGGTCCCCAACTGACACCTAATATCACTAACACAAACACAATTAATGAAACTAGCAAAATATTAGCATTTTCTTCACATTAGTCTATATTCTGGACTTCGGGTACTAATTATTTCATGACGTTAATAAAAATCATACATTAGTACATATTCCTCTTTCCCACCGTTCAATAATATCGATCAATCCATTATTCTATTAATTCGTATGTATTTATATTATAGTCCCTTGGGTGGTTCGCCAATGTTTATGTAGTTTAATCAAATTAATGTGATATTACCACGCCATATGTTATAAGTCCCATACACGTGGAGGAATGTTCTTTACATGCGGTTCACAACAGTTATTTCTAATTCCGTAACATAACGTCGTATATCCCAGTAGGATTATACATAAAATGGAATCATCTTAATTTAACACAAAATCAATTTATCAAAAAAAAAAAAAAAAATGTTTGTGGGTTGTCTTGTGGTGGTGTAGGTACTTACTCTATTTAGAAAACCAAAACGGTTTTTTTGCGTTATTTGCAATATTTCCTTCAAATCGTATAATTAATGATATGTAAGCAGTAAAAGAAATACTTTATGTAAATTGCGAAGAGATACGATCAATTAGCAATGCAAACAATTTAATCTTCTTGCGGGTTGCGGATTTTGTGGTTATTTTTACTTGTACATAGTATATCAACAATAATGTATATTGGAAATTTTGATTGACGTTTACATCGCTATCTCGACTGTATAGATAAAAATTACATATTATTGCAATCCGATGTGCAAAAATTAATATGTTTACTCGGGCAGTTTATTAAAATGGATATATTAGGTGTGCAAGTAGAAACTCGACTCTGATAAATTTCAGTCATTTACAAGCTGTCGTTCCGTGAATGCTTCAATTGTAAGAGATGGATGTCGATAAGAAACATTTACGTCATTACATCCTATTCTGTATGGAAACTATTAATTTGACTTTTGGTGAACATTCTGCGAGTCATTCAACAGTAAAAAAGAGGTTTGCAAGATTTCATGATGGCAATTTGGATCCACGTTCAGGTGTAGTAAAACAGTTTGAAGACGAAGAACTTAAAGTTTTACTAGATGAAAATCTGTGTCAAGCTCAGAAAGAGATTGCAGAACAGTTATAGGAATACTCACAGTTAGGAGTAATATCGATTGCATGCAGTGGGAAAAATACAGAAGGAAGGAAAATGGGTTCCTAATAAACCGAAGAACAAAAAACCGAAGAGCTGACATCTGCATGAATTTGCTTTCTCAGTACAAAAGAAAGAGTTTTCTCGCACAAAATCATTACGGGTGATCTAAAGTAGGTTTTGTATGATAATCCTAAACGAAGAAAACCATGGGTTGTCCTGATTAATGAATATTAATGCCAAGAAAATATTACTGTGTATCTGGTGGGATTGGAAAGGAGTAGTTTACTATACGAGCTTCTGAAACCTCATCTTCTGGGAAATTTTACAGCAGGAAGTTTTCTCCAGACTTGGTTCCCTCTGATTACTACTTATTCAGATGTCGTCATATTTGAAAACTTATTTTGCTTCGAAACCACCATGTTTCTGGCAAAAGAGCATAGATAGCAATTTCGTTAATTAATTTTTTTAACAATTGTATTTTCAATAAAGTTGAATTTGACGAATAAAACAGAGTTTCTACTTGCACACCTAATATTTAACTCAAATACGTGAAACACCCGTGACATACCTTGATTAAAATTCTTCGTTCAAATCTATTGGCCTCCTAATTGCCTTCCGGCTGACAATACTCTAAGATCATCTTCTAATTTTTCTACCATCCAAATCCTTTATTTCGTAAATGTTCAGGCCAATTTTCCCCTAATTCCATCGATCTGTAGGGTTGAATTGCGGGTGGTAGTTTGCGTTGAGGCAACTGCTCTTGGCTTATCCAAGGGCATTCTTGATACCTCACATTTTGGCTTAACCAGTTGAAATCTTTCACAAACCTTGACCTGTTTACGTACATCCCCAGCCTATTTTGGCCAGTAGTGACGTTGCTTAATCCAACTACATGTCCTATCGCCCTCAATAGTCCGGCAATATTTGTACAACATTCCACGTTGAATCCGAAAATCGAGGTACTTGTTTAGAGACTCAATGACATATTTCCTAACCTTCTGTTATGCTTGATCATCCTGTATAGCAGTATTCATTTCGATTGACTCAACCGCACGGGACAACGCATTAGGAACCATTTTAATTTGCCTTTTCTATGCATGGGCGCGAAATAATACCCCTTGAGATGATTAGATAGCGGGCCAACCTTGATGCAGGATCCTTCACGTTCGTCAACCATATCAGTGAAGCGTCAGATAAAATCGTGATTTCTCTATAAGCTTATCGAAATATTTGCCTCCTACAGACGTTTGGCTACCGCCCTCAACCTCTATATGAAACGATTATTGATTTCGTTATCAATTACGCTTTCTATAATCTGTCAACTACTTAAAAAATTCCCTTCCTCATCAAGCTTACTGTTTTTCGGTCACTTGTGTCATTTGTGAAACGCCGTCTTTCTTGTTTTGTTGAATTTGAAAAGAACGGTTTTGTATCTATTATTACCTGTTTCTGGCATCGACAAACTCTTCCATTTTGATAAAATAAACCGTTTCCAAATGTATCGCGTTTTCCCACAAATCCTTTCATTTGTACCAATTTATTTCATACCACTCCAACGCTATTCCTCCAAACAGCTTGAAAATGCTTTTAAATAGCTATAAAATTGCTCAAAATGCTTTTAAATAACTGGTTTAGAGTTATTCCACTCTAGTAAAAAATCCGGCAACAAAAAGTTGCCCTCCCTTCTAAAACGGATAAATCACTTTTCGAACGGTGCATGATATCGATTCACTACTACCATATTTCTTACATTGCTGTCGCTAGAAATGGGAGTCAGAGGAATGCCAAGTGTCTCAAAAATATATTGTTATATTGTATGATGATCTAGCCGATACTCTGTATCGAATACTCAGCTTAGAGGGATTCAAAATTCTCTTTCAGTTTTGAAAATTGAACGAGAGTTTTTTACAAATTAATTGAATCGATAGTTCAAGACGACCTCTATAATTTGAAATCAATAAAGAAACTTACTAAAATTTGAAATATATTCTAACATAAATTCTTTAAAATTTGATGCCCTGTCAAACGCGGCTCTAATTACTGAATTTTAAATACAGCTATAAAACAATTTCCAACAACAATTCTCTTAATTGACAACACATTCGAAATATTCCTCAAAATAACCACAAACACAATCAAAACAATTTCCACTATTATATTTTATTATTGCATTTTAAACCGTTTACAATTATTTTAAATCCCACCACTATTCTCACATTAAAAACTACTAATTATTTTCTCACTCTTCACTTTCGGTTTTAAACTATGGTTTAAAACCGGTTTTAAACTTGAGTTCATTGCACCCGAATTTATATACCGCGCCGACTTTATATACCGCTTCTATTCTAGGCTTGTCTGCTATAATCTGGTATAAAACTACTTCTAATGCTTAAATCTAGATGTCACTGTTTCATAAATGTCATTAAACTCCTATCTCTTATCTGACCAATTTACGCTAATTTAATATCCAGCCTAAGTGAGAAATCTACACTGAATTGACGTGCACCAGACCAATAGGCGAGATCGTAACAGTATAATCAGACCCATCCCCATCCAGATATGTTAAAATATGTTTGGAGTAAAAACTGAAAAATGAAACTTAAACATGATTAAAATAAAAAATATATTTTACCACCTTCAAATCAAATGGTCAAATGTTTCTGTATGTGTATATCCACACTAAGGTAACGTGAATCCGATTACTTCGTCGTCATCGTTCCCTCCTTTTAACTAAAAAGTCGGTATTACTGCGGCGCGAATTCGGTTTTATAGGTAAAGGGAAAAGAAACGAAAAAGTAACCGGATTCAAGTAACCCTAGAGAATTTTCGATATTTTTTTTTAATCTCTGCAATCTGTTATGGAGCCGGAGCACTGCCAACTCTTTCGCAGTTTGTTTTTCTCGTCCTAACTTACGCAGTTGTAGCAAATCGAACACGTACGGCTATAGGTCCGATTTACATTACCATCTGCGCATTGCATAGCTCCATGCTAGCCTATACTACTGTGCATGGAAGATGGGTCCCATGAGTTTTGCACGACGATAGGGGGTCGTAGTTGTGTAACTTTTCATCACACATCGTAATCTGTTGATGAAAATCCCTTTTTGCATCCTGCTCCTATCGGGATACGAACCCGGTATTTCCCAATCCTTTAACCAATGTGCCGTTTGGTTGGTATTTCAGATTTTAGATTTCATTTTTTAGATTTTACATTAGAAAATTCAGATTTGAGATTTAAGTTCAAATTTTGTATTTTAGATTATGGATTTTAGATTTAAGAATTTAGACTTTAGATTTTAGACTTTAGATTTAAAATTATAGATTTTAGATTTCAGATTTCAAATTTGTGATTTTAGATTGGTTTTTAGATTGTAAATCTAATGATTTTCGATTTTTTTAGATTTTAAATTTTAGATTTTAGATTTTAGACTTACGATTTTAGATTTTAGATTTTAGATTTTAGATTTTAGATTTTAGATTTTAGATTTTAGATTTTAGATTTTAGATTTTAGATTTTAGATTTTAGATTTTAGATTTTAGATTTTAGATTTTAGATTTTAGATTTTAGATTTTAGATTTTAGATTTTAGATTTTAGATTTTAGATTTTAGATTTTAGATTTTAGATTTTAGATTTTAGATTTTAGATTTTAGATTTTAGATTTTAGATTTTAGATTTTAGATTTTAGATTTTAGATTTTAGATTTTAGATTTTAGATTTTAAATTTTAGATTTTAGATTTTAGATTTTAGATTTTAGATTTTAGATTTTAGATTTTAGATTTTAGATTTTAGATTTTAGATTTTAGATTTTAGATTTTAGATTTTAGATTTTAGATTTTAGATTTGAGATTTTAGATTTTAGATTTTAGATTTTAGATTTTAGATTTTAGATTTTAGATTTTAGATTTTAGATTTTAGACTTTAGACTTTAGATTTTAGATTTTAGATTTTAGATTTTAGATTTTAGATTTTAGATTTTAAATTTTAGATTTTAGATTTTAGATTTCAAATTTAAGATTTTAGATTTCAAATTTAAGATTTTAGATTTCAAATTTCAATTTTTTGATTTTAGATTCTAAATTTTAGATCTTTGATTTTAGAATCATAGATCTTAGATTTTAAATTTTAGATTCTAGATTTTACATTTAAGTTAGATTTTGGATTTCAGATTTATAATTTTCGATTTTCGATAGGATTTTAGATTTTAGATTTTTTATATTAGACTTAAGATTTTAGATCTTAGATTTTAGACTTTAGAGTTAAAATTTTAGATTTTAGATTTTAGGTTTGACGTTTCAGATTTCAAAATTTTATTTGATTTTAGATTAAAGATTTGATTTTCGATTTTGGATTTCAGATTTTAGACTTAAAATTTTAGATTTCAAATTTTAGATTTTCGATTTCAGATTCCAGATTTTTGATTTTAGATTTGATTTCAGATTTTGGACTTTTTATCTAAGATTTTAGACTTTAGAGTTAAGAATATAGATTTTAAATTTTAGATCTTATATTTTAGATTTTAAATTTTAGATTTCAAATTTTAGGTTTTAAATTTCAGATTTTAAATTTTTGATTTTATATTTTAGATTTCAAATTTTAGATTTTAAATTTGAGGTTTGAGATTTGAAATTGTTGATTTTAGATTAAAAATTGGAGTTTAGATTTTAGATTTTTGAGTCAAGATTTTAGACTTTAAATTTTAGATTTTTGATTTCTGATTCCAGATTTTAGATTTTAGATTAGGTTTTAGATTTTGGATTTTAGATCTTATATTTTAGACTTTAGAGTTTAGATTTTAAATTTTAGGTCTTATATTTTAGATTTTAAAAATTAGATTTTAGATTTCAAATTTTAGGTTTCAGAATCCAGATTTCAAATTTTTGATTTTAGATTTCAAATTTTAGATTTTAGATTTGAGGTTTCAGATTTCAATTTTTTCATTTTAGATTAAAGATTGGATTTCAGAATTTGGATTCCAGATTTTAGACTATAAATTTTAGATTTTTAATTTCAAATCCCAGTTTTTTTTTCTTTTTTAATAAAGTTTTATTTATTTAGTTATGGTACGACTGAGTCTTGCACACATTTAGTAATTTACATGGCATAATAAAGTATTTTAGTTAGTCAGATTTTTCGCCACAGTAAGTCTACTGACCTCCTGGTTGCGATAAGTCCAGTGGTTTGGTTCTTTACAGTCTTCTTGTTGGTGTGGTAGTCAGCATACAGCGTATGTCCAGATTTTCCTGCTGGTGCAGACGTTGTAGGTGTTTTGTTGCACGATGCTTAATTTCATTCGCGACAAGCTCGATCTTTAGATCTCGATGGAGGTTGTCGTTTCGAATGTACCACGGTGAATTAACAATACATCGCAAGATTTTATTTTGAACTGTTTGTATGATTTTGATATTTGTCTTCTTGACACAACCCCAGAGTTGGCTACCATATGTCCATACAGGTTTTAGAATTTGCTTGTATAACAGCAGTTTGTTATGGATCGCTAGTGCAGATTGTCTCCCTAAGACCCAATGCATTTTTCTAAATTTTATGTTTAGTTCTTCTCTCTTCTTTTTATGTGTTCCTTCCATCTAAGTTTAGTATCTAAAGTCATACCGAGATATTTAGCAGTGTTTGTATGCGGTC
Source organism: Nephrotoma flavescens (assembly GCA_932526605.1). Taxonomy (NCBI): domain Eukaryota; kingdom Metazoa; phylum Arthropoda; class Insecta; order Diptera; family Tipulidae; genus Nephrotoma; species Nephrotoma flavescens. The sequence continues at coordinate 80,051,845 of OW052221.1, read as the reverse complement.
CTACTATCATTATTGTTATACAGTTATATTATACAGTTTATCATTATTGGTATATGATTAACTTTTAGATTTGTAAAGTTGACTTGGTTTGATTTTGCTTCATTTAGTTTGTTTCGCCATTTCTTTGTCCAATTACATATCCGGTTAGTAACCGTCTGTAATTTTCTAGTGGAGTCATTGATGTTCTTTGCTGTTGCAAGTATAACGGTATCATCGACAAAAGTCGCCATTGTTGCTTCTGTAGTTGGTGTACCTCTATTATCTAGGAGATCGACGATTGGCCCAAGGACACTCCCTTGTGGCACGCCGGCTGTTATTCTTTTTAGTTGGGAGTATTCACTCTCATACTTTACTCGGAAGTGACACTGTGATATGTATGATTTTAAAATTTGACAAAATTGCTCCGGAAGATCTCGATGAAGTTTGAATTCTAACCCCTGGTGCCATATTTTGTCGAATGATTGCGCTATATCAAGAAATATAGTTGAGCCTATTTTTTTGCTTTCTAGTGATTTCTCAAATCGAAACTGATGTGAGGGGATAAGATTCCTTTCATCGATAATTTATTTTAGTCTTTTAAGAAGAACCTTTTCAAATAGTTTCGATAATGTTGATAGCAGAGAAATTGGCCTTTATGAAGCTTTATCATTCGGAGGTTTGTTCGGCTTAAGTATCATAATTACTTCTGCAACTTTCCATTGTCTTGGTACATATCTTAGTCGAAATGCTGCATTAATTATATATGCACTAGTTTCCTTAACGCTTTCTCCAGATTTTTGACTTAGATTTTAGATTGAATTTTAGATTTTTGATTTTAGATCTTAGATCTTAGAATTTACATTTTAAATTTTAGATTTTAAATTTTAGATTTATGATTTCAAATTTTAGGTTTAAGATTTCAGATTTCAATTTTTAGATTTTAGGTTTCAAATTTCAAATTTTTGATTTTAGGTTTCAGATTTCAAATTTTAAATTTTCGGTTTTAGATTTTACATTTTACATTTAACACTTTAGATTTCAAATTCAAGATTTTATATTTAAATTTCAGATTTCAGATTTCAATTTTTTTATTTTAGATTTGTAATTTTAAATCTTAGATTTTACATTTGAGATTTCAAATTTTTTATTTTAAATTTAAGATTTCAAATTTCAAATTTTAGATTTCAGACTTCAGATTTCAAATTTTAGATTTTAGATCTAAGATTTTAGGTTTTGGATTTTAGCATTTGGATTTTAGAATTTAGATTTTAGCTTTTAGATTTTGGATTTTAGATTTTTGAGTTTAGAGTTTGGATTTAAGATTTTAGATTTTAAATTATAGATGTTAGATTTCAGATTTCAAATTTTTGACTTTAGATTTAAATTTTACATCTATTATTAAGATACCTTGAAAGCTAACGGGTCTTGACAAACCTACGATCGTAAAATTTGATATTTATTCAATGTGTACACCTTTTTGACACACCTTATAGATGCTGACTTTTTTCTGTGCGGTTTGGTCTATAATCTATAGAAATTAAACTCTGATATAAAAATTGTTCAGTTGCCGATTCCAAATCGTGATCCGTTAATAATAAAAATTCTATTCTTATTACACTGATTACTGTAAATTCCGTTTAAATATTTCTCATTATTCCATTTTATCTAACCACCTCTTAAAATTCAACGGAGATTGTGATTTTGAGTTAATACCAATTAAGAGATAACGAACCCTATAATCCTTTCAAAAATAAATCAAATTCACTTTCGAAATCTTACTTACGGTACCACCATACACTATATATAATCTCTCAAATATTATTCATTTTATGTTAAAGATCAAACACTTTTTCTGGTTTAAGATTTCAGATTTCAGATTTCAATTTTTAGATTTTAGGTTTCAAATTTCAAATTTTTGATTTTAGGTTTCAGATTTCAAATTTTAAATTTTCGGTTTTAGATTTTACATTTTACATTTAACACTTTAGATTTCAAATTCAAGATTTTATATTTAAATTTCAGATTTCAGATTTCAATTTTTTTATTTTAGATTTGTAATTTTAAATCTTAGATTTTACATTTGAGATTTCAAATTTTTTATTTTAAATTTAAGATTTCAAATTTCAAATTTTAGATTTCAGACTTCAGATTTCAAATTTTAGATTTTAGATCTAAGATTTTAGGTTTTGGATTTTAGCATTTGGATTTTAGAATTTAGATTTTAGCTTTTAGATTTTGGATTTTAGATTTTTGAGTTTAGAGTTTGGATTTAAGATTTTAGATTTTAAATTATAGATGTTAGATTTCAGATTTCAAATTTTTGACTTTAGATTTAAATTTTACATCTATTATTAAGATACCTTGAAAGCTAACGGGTCTTGACAAACCTACGATCGTAAAATTTGATATTTATTCAATGTGTACACCTTTTGACACACCTTATAGATGCTGACTTTTTTCTGTGCGGTTTGGTCTATAATCTATAGAAATTAAACTCTGATATAAAAATTGTTCAGTTGCCGATTCCAAATCGTGATCCGTTAATAATAAAAATTCTATTCTTATTACACTGATTACTGTAAATTCCGTTTAAATATTTCTCATTATTCCATTTTATCTAACCACCTCTTAAAATTCAACGGAGATTGTGATTTTGAGTTAATACCAATTAAGAGATAACGAACCCTATAATCCTTTCAAAAATAAATCAAATTCACTTTCGAAATCTTACTTACGGTACCACCATACACTATATATAATCTCTCAAATATTATTCTTTTTATGTTAAAGATCAAACACTTTTTCTGTATCTTCTGCATCCACTAAAAACGTAAGTCTATTCAGCGCTCCATGTAACGGGAATAATTTTTTAATGTATTCGTATAACTAAAAATCAATTCGTTCTTAAATTATTCTTAATCGTATTTTGGATAGAAAATAAAAAACCAACTCAATACAATGAGACGCGGCTGATGATATGCAAATAGAATGTCAATTTATGTATCTGGTTGTTGTTGTTGAAAATTTAGTCACAAACTAATAGATTTATAAAAGAAATAAGAATTAACAAAACTAGAATTTCTAAATACTTTACTTTCTTATGAAAAAGAATTTTTTTCTAATTCTAAGTCTATTGTTATGGGTGGCGTGTGTGGTGAAAGTAAATTAAGAATTTTTAAGGTTATTGATCATCGTGTGAAATTGATCGTCCATATTACCATATGCGCGCACGGGGCCATATCATAAATTTTATGGTTTAGATATAATTACCAGACGATGACTTCCTCAATCCGTTGCTGCGTGTTCAACACATTTTCGAGTGATTCATCGAAAATCTCGACGGATTTATTATATGTAAATGTGCAAATATGTAAAGTAGGTTTATTTGAAATCACACCGACACCAGATTTTACATTAATTTATAAGACAGGCTATCGATAAATTTATAACGGGTTTTCGTATTTTGAGATAAATGTTTTTTTTTGTATATAGATTGCAGAAGAAAGTAGAATTTTCGTTTCAATTTAGTGTTATTCCGATAAATAAGCCTAAATTAACAATTTGATCGTTATTAATTTTGTAATTTTTTTTTTCAGGTAAGTGCTGACTGCTGCTTGTTTGTTATAAGATTGGCTCATTTCGTAAGTAGAACTTTAAGCAATCATTGGGAGATGTATGGTTTCGACTTAATCAAAGACTGGGTTACTGGGTTCAAATCCTAATTGGGATATATTTTACTCAAAGACGGCTAGAGCCACAAGTTAAAACTAAAAGACATTCTAATTTTTTTTCTTTTAAATTTGGAACAAGGTTTCAAGAAATAATGAACAATACTCGTATATCACTTTAGCTGAGAAGGAGTCAGAATATCCTAATTGGAGTACCCAACATCTGTATTATTACTGAAAACTGCACTAAACTCTAAGCTGATGGCAGTTTACTACTTCGTTAAAGTTTTTGTTCTTCTAACTTGTAACCATCACACTCAGGTTGCACCTATTACTGTTCATTGTTAGTTTTGGTGGGATTAAATTCAATGACCAATTCAATTAATGATTTCATTCAATTTAACCGAACTCCGGATAATTTCCATCTCATCCAGTTTCCGAGTAATTTCCATCGGAACTGAAATTAAATTAAGTCGACCAGAATTTGGAATTTGTCGAACGGAATTTGAGGTACGCAATAAAATTAATAATAACCAGGTACGTTCATCGGGCGGCGGCCGGATCTCTCCGAGTGGCAAGTACCCAGTCTGCTGAAGAGCCCCCCTGAATGACCCATCGACCCCGAACTGCCGATTTCCAGGAGCAACGAAGCGTCATTAGTGGGTAGTTAATAATAATAATAAATTATCCCGACGACCTATTACCCCTTCCAACCGCGCGCGGGGAGTCTACATCTGTATTATTATTATTATTTTTTGAGTATAATTCAAGTGAATTATAAGCAAGGATATCGAGATGCTTAACCAGTGAAATTAAAAAATTGGATTTTAAAGCGGCAAGAAAAAATCAAATGTGATTATAAAAAGATAGCTAAATGAATAGTTAAGCAAGACGATACCAGTCGCAGATGGCAGGAAAGCGAAAGTCGAGCCTGCTTAGTACAAACAGATTTGATAGATTAAAAAAAATTAAAATAGATAAAAGATAAAGTCAAGCAAAATAAAATGACACAAAAAAACAAGAAATAAATAAGTTAAATAAAATATCAAACCATAGTCAAGAAAAATAAAGACGTTTTTTCAACGTGCGTTTTGTCATATTGTAATCGATAAGATGGCAGTGCTGATTAGCTTCGTCCAACATTCTAGAGACGGGCTCATTCTTTCCGTAATCAGTTCGATGAGGGTCGATTCTAAACATAGGTACTGATCTTAAATCCCGAGAATTTATATTTAGATTGATTTTACCTAACAGAACAGGAGAATCGATACCCCCAGTTAGTATTTGATGGATGAAAGCCACGTCCGCAACAACTCGGCGCTTACTAAGTGATTGTAAATTAATTAGCTGCAGACGATCTTGATATGAAGGCAGGTTGAACATGTCCACCCACGGTAGTCCGCGTAAAGCAAAGCGAAGACATCTACGCTGGACTGCTTGAATCCTCTTAATGTGACCTCATGATAAGGCAACCACACCTGGCTAGCATATTCGAGCAGGGGACGAACGATTGTTGAATAGAGAGCCTTCGTAACATAAAGATCGTCGAATTCTTTCGACCAACGCTTGATGAAACCGAGCGCAGAATTGGCTTGGCTAATAATACGATCGATGTGATGTCTAAAATTCAATTCACTGTCGCAAATGACCCCCAAATCTCGAACAGAACTGGCTCTGGTAACGGCGTCGCTGTTAATGTAATAGTCGCGAGAGATAGACTGTGAACGTTTTCGAGAGTAGGTGATTGTTTTGCATTTACCCACGTTCAAATCGAGGTTGTTCTTAGCACACCAAGTGGAGAAGTTGTTGAGGTCGCATTGTAATAGGCTCTTATCCGTTGTGTTTGAAATCAGTTTGCACATCTTCATGTCATCGGCGTTTAGATATGGATGAATTTAACGTCAAACATTTAACGTCGTTAATTGACAGAATGAAAAAAATTGGACCCAGATGGCTGCCTTGGGGCACTCCAGATGTTGCTGAGATACGAGCTGATACTGATGACCTGAACAGTACATGGTAAATACGCTCTTTTAGATAAGAGCCGACCCAACGGAGAATTTGGGGAGGAAAACCAAGGGCCTTAAGCTTGAACAAGATGAATTCATGAGAAATCCTGTCGAACGCCTTGCTAAAATCCGTGAAGATGACATCAACCTCATTCCCTGCCTCCATCGTATCTAAAGTTTGTGATGTGAATTCAATAAGGTTTGTTGTCGTGGACCGTGCTTTGAGAAAGCCTTGCTGATTGTCGGAAAACAACGGTTTACAATGAAAGTATACAGTGAGTCATACGCAATACTTTCAAACAGCTTAGGAATACTAGATAATTTCGCAATCGGTCTGTAATTACAAATGTCTGACTTGCAGCCGTTCTTATGAATGGGGACTATAAAAGAACTTTTCCAAATAGATGGAAAAATGCCAAGTGAAAGCGACTTTTGGAAAAGTGTAGTCAGCGGCTGAGCAAGAATATCACTACAGTTTTTTAGGACGATGGATGGTAGTCCGTCAGGACCGGATGAAAAATAATCTTTAAGTTTGGAAATCTTATGTACCACGGATTCATAATCGATTTGAATAGAAGTTAAGGTTGTTTGAGTACAGTTATTCATATGTGTAAAGTAACCTTCATCGGGCTCAAAACCGCTATTTGTGAAAGCCAGACTGAAGAAGTTAGCAAAATGATTTGCTATGACTTTAGGATCATTAGAGGAATGATCCTTATATTTGAAAAAGTGGAAGGGTATCCGTCGGACTTTTTCTTCATATTGATAAAGCGCCAGAAACACTTAGGCTCAGCGATTAGATTGGATTGCATGAGTCTGTGATAATTCCCATAAAGTTCGTCAGACAAACTACTGAAATCATTATAACTATTTAAATAGATAGAGTAATCAGAGTCAGATTTAGTTTTCAGGAATCTTTGCCAACGTTTGTTCCTAAGGTTACGTAACGTTTGTAATTCATTATTATACCACGGAGGTGATGGCGATACTGTTTTTTGGCGGGTATACGGAATGGAATGTTTAAAACATTCAAAAACTGCAGAGTAAAAATTGACAGTTTGTGTTTCAATATCGTTATGATCATTTAAAATTGTGCTAAAGCCAATGTTAGCCAATAAATGTTTAAGCTTCACAAAGTCGGCCTTACGAAAATTGAAACGTAGTGGAGTGATAGAGTTGACATTGTCTTGTGCCAGACCAAAGGTGATCAAAATGGGAGGGTGGTATACATCTATGGCACAGAGGATTAGATTGGATTCAGAAGCGACGCTATTGTCGATAACAGAGGAAAACACCAAATCTAGCTGCCTGTTCAGACTATTCTTAACGTTACTAATCTGAAATAGTCCAGAGTTCAACATATTGTCAGTGAATAAAGTTTCTTTGGCGGTTAGTGCATTCGAAGCAACATAATGAGTGTTATCGTCTAAATAATTCCACATAAGCCCGGGGAGATTGAAATCACCCACAACAAAGATGCCATCTTGAGTATTCATCAGGTCAGTGACAAAGTCAACAGCATTTGTATGAAGCTGATAGCTTACAATCTGACTTAGTGGGCGAATATAGCAACATAAAATAAAAATATTATTTTTAATTTTGACACACACTAGTTCGATATTATCAGTGTTGGGAATGATAACAATTTGACTATCAAAATTGATGTGCACTGCAATAAGAACCCCTCTACCGGTTAAACTCGTGTCTGGACAATAAGAACCATCTTTCCGGAAGACGTTAAAATCCGAGGTAAAAAATTCATTACTGTTGAAATCATTGTCCAAATTGGTCTCAGTGAGGGCAAAAACATCAAATGGAAGTCTTTGAATTGCTGAAAAGACTTCGCGAGATTTAGTTCTCAGTCCTCTTACGTTCTGGTAGTAGAGGGACAAGCGTTTAAGTTTTTTGGAACTGTCATGTTATTATTATTATTACTATTTCGAAAATCGACAAATTATTTGAGATACGTTGTTTCGGGCCATGACTCTGGGGAAAGTAATAGGTCAAATGTAGCTTCAGGAATGGTTAATTTAAATGACGTAACTTGTACATGGTAGGAACATCTCTTCAACAGACCAGGCCTCTCTTCACCCGCAGATACTTCCAGCTAATCCGACACAATTCACACTTTGACAGCATGAGACCACCGAAGTGCCACGGGGAGGCCGTGTGGATTTTACGATCATCCCCTAATAGACGACACATACTCTGGTCTCGCCACTCCAACCCTGTGGATGTCCTGCCAAGGGCATGACGGGGAGTGACAAGCCCAGCCTGTCAATATGGAACTGAAACAGAATGAAAAACCTCTCCCATCATATCGACCCGAAAAATTATTTAGTAATTCATTTTATTTATATTATGGCACACGGAAATGAATAAATCAAATAACCATTTAAATACGGCGAAGATGAAACGAAAAGGAAAATGAGGCCAAATGCCAAGAGTCAAACGCTGTGCGTTTTTTTTATTTCAGCCTTACCGATAATAGGAATGGCCTCAACTGCAGCCACCCGTAAATTGCGGTACCCAAAACAATAAGAAAAAACATTGAGTAATGGGCTCGTGGTGGGCCACCTGTATGGATTACGATATTTTTTTTGCCGCTCGACAAATTTTTTGTGGTAAAACTGAACTCGGTTCACATGGCACTTTTCTGTTTATCAACGAAATTAACAGTAACATTAAACAAACATTTTCCTTATTTCAAGGATATTACCATATTTTTCTTATGTTTTCTCGAATTTTTTTATAAAAACCAGAAATATTTTCCACAACAAAAATTTTTTCTTTTCACTATGAGCTCTCTTCACATTTCCATACCAAAAACTTCCATTAGAATTTTATATTCATCTATTAATTAATTGAGTCCTTAATTTAAGCAATCACATAAATTAATCATATAAACTTTCACTATAATTAATCTTAGATTATCAAAATAATTTTAGTTTATAGGTCCATATACTCGTGGATTTAAATTGCAATCTTAAATCTCGCACCACACAAAAAATATTAGAAGAATATTTTTTCTTGTTTCCGTGCGCGTCACTTGGACACTCCCTCTCACTCGCATCAGTTGCACGAACTAAAACAAGAAAACAACAAAAATACTCCTCTATATCTTGGTCGCTTGCACACACGCACAAGGGGTACCCATTGGTCTCGCTCCAATTATTCTCTCGACGTTGATTTAATAGAGGGCTAGTCAAGAACAGCCTATTAAAGTTAGCCGAAAGTTGCCAGCCGAAAGATAATGCAGATAGTGTCTTGACTATTTTTAAACTCTCTTTATACTCTCGCTCCTATCGATTTTTAAATTCCTATAAACTGAAATAATTTCTCCTTCACCCAAATGATGTAACCCGATCCTAAATTCTTCTAAATTCGAGTTCATGACTGATTTTTGCTGTATTCAAGCCACTATCTGCATTATCTTTCGGCTGGAAACTTTCGGCTAACTTTAACAGTATGTCAAGAACACAGAATAGAATATTCAAATGAAACTTTAATGTATGAATGCCGCGGGGTAGATGGCACCACCTATTCGATTATAACGAAATTTATTTTTAAAAATGAAAAACTAAAAAAAACAAATTGAATCATGTTATGACCCTCAATGTGTCGTAACAATCATTCGACAATATTTGGCTTATTTCCGGAAAGAAATGATCTCGAATTAAATGAAAAAAAAAAAATAAAATTCTTCAATGGCTTCAATATCTGAATCGAGTTCAGATAGTTCCAATTTACTGCTAAATGCCCTGCATTCTATTAACGTGATTGTTCCCAGTGCCGCACATAGGAAGGATCTAGTGCTAGGATTCTCTTTCCTTCAATGAAGGTGCGGTAGTTGTTTGGATTGTTCCGGTGTCGGCGTAGTGGAATCCATAATGAGTTGATGTCCATTTTGTGAATCTTACAACTACATTACTTTGCTGGAAAAGTTGAATCTCACATAGCTGCTTGTATTTGAGTGATACGCATTCATTGCCTGATGTATATCACAAATATTCTCGGATGGTACAAGTATTCTGTTTTTCCCAAGAATCTTCCTTGATGGCTTGATGTACATGTAATTTTGTTGATTCAACTGGCATAGCGTGGTATACATTTTAACGAGTCCGTTGTACTAATGGAATTTTGATCTCTTACTACAAAATCGAAAGGTGTCCATCTTTTACGGATGATTTTTTCAGCACGATCGTTCCCCATAAGTATTGAAGCCCCTAAAAAGTTGGAGCCATTATTGGATTTAGTGTTCGAAAATTTAATTCGTTTTGTTTCCCAAGCTGTATGTCGATAGCTCTAAAGGCACATTGATGTGTTCTCTTCAAGACTAACATCAAGCTATCGCGAATTTCCGTGATTGTTAGATATTTTGGGCATGGTTTAGCTGTACCTTTTGTAAACCTAAGCACGTAAGTAAGACTCCTTACTGCTTTTGTGAACGATGATCACGGTTCTATTCACTACTCTCTCACTGTTTCAATAGGACGTTTTTTTTTTTTTTTAAGAAAGTATTTATTGTCCAGTGGATTTAAAGTCTTTTTAAGGTCAATTAATACCCCCTTTTCATTCACGCACACACCACCCCATTCACACAATTACAGTTTACCACGGTGGGTCGGCGCTGAATTCGGCACTACAACAGAGGGTGTTAGTTGTGTTTATTGACATCACCGATCGTAATCGATCACGAAAATTCGCTTTGCATCCAGCCTTTGGTGAGATTCGAACCCAGCACCTCCCGGTTCAAGTGCCGAAGCTTTAACCATTGCAACACTTGTCCGGTAATCATTGCTTGCAGTAATGAATCAACATACTTCATTTTTTGACTCTTTTGTGGTTTCTTCAGTTTGTGGTTGTTGGTATTTGAAAGAGCCAGGTTGAGACAAGTTACCAGAGAGTGTAGTCTATCATGCTGATACGGTTCAAACCTCTTGATGCACAATCCGCAGGATCTCCCTCGGATTTTACGTAGCCTCATTGTAATGCGTGTTTTCTTTTCCTGATTATGTTTGACAGCAATACAACTGCTTATAATTCCAATTTAGGGATGGTTGATTTGGATTTTAACGGTACGATCTTTTCTCTACCATTGACTAAAATTACTTTGCTTTGGTTCGTTGTAATTAGATTTATAGTAAATTACTCCTGCATATGTTTCTTCCGACCCATCACAAAACACGTGTTGTGTTGTGGCTTAACTATCTTTGTAATTTCACTTTTTCTAATGTCCGCAATTGGGTATCATAGCAAACCCATTTTGCTTCCAATTCAGTGGGTAGTTGTGTGTCCTTATCTAGACCTAGTGTCCATAGTTGATTGAGTCCATTATTTTTATTGATTGAGTGAACCGGTAATTTTTTGCTGGGGTTAAATAATAAGACTAACGCCTTATGGTCGGTAACCAATTCGAATTTGCGGCCTTCCAGAAGAAGCATCTGTTGCTAAAATGATTGAATAATCGTTGCGGCGGAAATGAACCAATGGAGCAGCATGTATTAACGATGACTTCAGTTCATTGAACGATTTTTCTTGCGCTTAACCCCAGTAAAATTTCACGTCCCGTCTACGTCGTTGATTAAGCGGTGGAGCTACCTTCTTTCACGTTTCTCGGTCGTTGTAGATTTTTATCGCTACGACGTTGGTCGAGTTCCGTTTCGGTCCATGATATGACCAAAGTATTCAATTTCAGGCTTCGTTGTAGTTTGAATCCGTTGGATTATAATCGTGATAATAAAATTGTTCAACAGTCGTCGAGATCATTTAAATATTCTGCACACAATTCTAAATCAGCTGTGATTTGTTCCATCAGCCTTTGAAAAATGCCTGGTGCGCTAGATATTCCGAAAAGTATGTCTTTATATTCGTATAAACCGAACGAAGTGTTTATTATAAACGATTTTTTGGATTCATCAGTAAGTTCAAGTTGTAGATAGGCATCTTTCAAATCCAATTTTGTAAATAATTGACCATAAGTGACGGTGAATCCACAAGTCGATATGGATCGTCACCCAATCTCTCGAATCGAAGAGCTATTTTACAAGTTAAAAAACTTGCAAATAGCTCTTCGATTCGAGGGATTTGGTAACGATCCATATCGACTTGTGGATTGACCGTCACTTTATAATCGGGGCAAATTCGTATTCCACCATTCGGTTTCTTCACTATGGTTCGATTGGAGTAGCCCATGATGAGGTTTGGATTGTTTTAAAACATTTTGCGAGACCAATCGTTGCAATTCATTTTTTACCGCTTTCCTCAAGGCGAACGGTAAAACTCGTGGTTTGAAAAATTAAGGCTTTGCGTTTGCTTTCAAACTAATGTCTGCTTTGTACGTCGTATAATCACCTAGGGTTGACGAATCAAATAGTTTTGGATGACGGTTACAAATTTCACGCATTCGATTGTCCAGATTTTCGTGGGAGGAGATCTTTTGCAATAGCACGCATATCGGTCACCCTCACTCAGAATAAGTTTGGTTATGTTTCATACCTGTTTTTTTTAAACACATACCTTGCCGATAGCACATGAATTTTCGTCGTTGCCCTCCATGCCATTTGCAAAAAAGTGCTGATTGAGCTGCATCCGATACGTGTCCCATGAAAACTTCCCGTGCTCAAAAAGTGTTTTGTTGTCGTTGCTAACGCCAACTGTTCCAAAATATTATTTTGGTTTGTTGGTAACTTGAGAATAGCAGATTCTTTGGAGTCTTCTCCAGTGTTATTGCCCATCCTTGTATCCTCGTCGCCACTTTTATAATTGGTAACCAAATAAAATTAAAACCGTTGAATCGAATTATATATTTTAATAAATATTTCAATTACACAACACAACTCGGGAGAATGACAAGAATGACTTTTACCAATTGACTCAGCAGTTTTATGCCGCAGAAAAGTAACGGAAAATTGAAATTTATGTAGGAATTATTATTTAAGGAGTTAGTTAACCATGGTCTCAATAAATAATAAGAACACCACAATTTATTACACTGTGCTAGTTTAAAAAAGTGATAAGCTGGGCACCCAGGCGGTAAACATAATTTGGGTACGCTGAATTCAATGGTGCTAGTCCCATTTCAAAGTTACTCCCTATTTTTGAGATATCGCTTTCAACATGTTTTTTCTCTGAGTCAAAAAATTCTCAAAATATACACTCATTTTCACGTTGATAGCGCTTGAGCCAATAAGATTTTCGTTTTGCTTTCTTCAGCAAAGTTGTTGCGCAAGTCAAGACAAACAACTTTTCCGAACATATCAAGACCGAAAAACCACATCCACCATATATGTGTGTTTTAGTCAGGCCAAGGTTAGGTTAGGTTTGGTTGGAGTGGCTGCTTCCGCACACTTAGACCAGCCGAGGCTGGAAAATTGGTACAGCTGCCAACAGCTATATGCACTCTTTGGTGACATTTGTTGGAATTTGCAAGATGAAGAAGATCCCGAAGATGACATCGAACGAATCAGAAAATTAAAATTAAAAAAGTTAAGAAAAATGTTAATTTTTTAGGGAAAAATAAGAAATCACCACAAAATCAATTGAATCGATTTAATTTTCTTTTAAACAGTTTCTATTGCATCTATTTGTCGACGCGATGTTTATTAGATCGATTTCAATCGGTTTAAATTCAATAAATGAACAAAAAATGTTAAAAAGTGTTTTTCGTCGAAATAAAAAGAAAAAAATAACACAAAAATGTGAATGTAGATGTGGTTTTTCCGTCTTGATGTTCGGCAAAGTTGTTTGTCTTGGCTTAAAAAACTTATCTCAATGGCCAATGTGAAAATGAGTGTATATTTTGGCAAATTCTTGACGTGCAAAAACATGTCGAAAGCGATATCTAAAAACTGGGGAGTACCTTTGAAATGGGACTAACACCATTGAATTCAGCATACTTGAATTAGGTTTATCCCCTAGGTGCCCAGGTTGTGACAAAAAAAAATTGGCGATTCAAGCACAGTAATGGTTAAACTGCGTGCGCTTGATGGCAAAAATGACCTCATTCGATAGGTCCGTGCCTTTTTTCGTTTTTTATTAAATGTTCGTCGATTCTCTTGTTGTACTTTACTAATTTGTAATTTGGCTGCATCCATAAGATTAGTACGTTCTTCATTAAACTGCATAGCAATTTCTTCTTCGACTACTTCTTTAACGTGTAACTCTCCCGGGCAACCCATTTTCACACCAATTAACAATTCGAATGGACACATTTCAATGCTCCTCTGGAATGAAATGTTTAGGAACCTTTGTAATTTATCAACGTGTTTAAACCAATCATCCGGCTTAATCCTAGACAATTTAGTCAATGCTAGTATGATTATTCTGTTAAGCCGCTCCGCTTGGCCATTGCCTGTTGGCACACAAGTCGTTATCATATGATGCTCGAAATTTTCTGTAGTAGTCTCTAAAATCGCTGGAAACAAATGCCGCACCTAAATCACTAATAAGGCGCCTTGGATTAACCAAAAAAAGTTTTTTGTGGTTCTAACTTTTGTATAACTTCTCTGGAACCAGTATTCCGAGTGGTATAGTGCCAAACAAATTTTGAAAAACTGTCGATAACACATAAGATATAACGATAGATTTCATTCGTTTCAATTAAATATCCTAAATGATCGAAATGGAAATGTCCAGAGTAATGTTACCTTTGGGAATGACATTCAGCTGATAATCGTGTTTTCCCGACTTACGGTGCACTAGTATACATGAAATACAGTTTTTAAGCAGCTGGCAATTTTCTCACTTAGCTTTGGAATGCAAAATTCACGTTGGATCAGCTCTTTCATTTTACGTTTCGCAAAATGTCCTTGTTCATGCACGATACGAATTATTTCAATTTGCATAGCGTCAGGAACAACCATTTTTGAATCACCACCATCTACCACCTTAAATCAAAGATCGCCATTAGAATGGTAACTGTTATACGCACCTTTTTGTAATAGCTTCATAATTGTTTGAATTGAATGGTTGTCTCCCTGAGCGGCTTTTAATCTGGTAACAGTATCACTCTCAATGATCATCAAATTGGGAAATCTTGCAGCTGCAACGCCTAACCTGCGATCCTGGATGTCAGTTCCTTACGTTCCATGATCGCCTTAAAAGCGGAACAATCCGTCACAATACGGAACGGTAAGCCGAGTAGATACACACTAAATTTTTTAGTGCTGCAAATATAGCCAGAACCTCCAATTCATAACTACAATATCTTCCTTCTGCAGGTGACGTTTTTTTTTACTGAAAAACCGGATGAAATTTTAGGTTTTCTGAACATAGGCTCGCCAAATCTTCATTTAAACTCTAGACCATAACTTGCAGAAACTTCCATAACCTTTTAAAATCTGGTCAGTGCCTCTTCTTCAGTGACAGCGGGAATTACTATGTCATCCATTTAGACACACACTACTTTCTCTCGATAAAGCTCCTGAAAAATTCGATTAATATATCTTTGAAATGTGGCTGGAAAATTGCACAGCCCAAATGGTACGCGAAAAAATTCGAACTGTCAAAATGGTACTATAAATGAAGTATATTTAATCAAATTAAGTGACACAGGAACATGAAAAAATACAATGCAAAGATCTAGGGTGGTGCATCAGCATCCGTACAGATTCTAACCTGTCAATTTGTTCTTCAATTAAAGGTAACGGATACCTATCCTTCACAATCTTTTGATTTAGTTTCCTATAATAGACGCACAGCCTTTTTGTTCCGTCCTTTTTATTTGCCAGCAATATCGAACTTGCGAAATATGCCACTGCAGAATATTTTTATTAAACTCATCGTCTGCAGTTCATCTAAGGCAGCAATTTCTGCCAGAGCGTGTAAATAATTTTTGCAAGTCTCAGGTACCATTCTCCTTCCGGTTATTTAACTTTGCATGGATTACCGCAGCATTAAGTTTAACCTCAAATTCCGCTAGGAGAGACTTGAAGCTTGCCCCATTTATGAAACTGATTTAAGGCTAATTTTTGCTGTTCCCGTTAAAAGCCGTTTTCCAAATATCATTTTTCAACGTTGGTCCGCCCGGCAACATGAGCTACCTCTTACACATCCATAATCCATTTTGTAACGGGAAAGTAATCATCGCCGCTAACATGCTGCAGAGATTCTTCTACATCTTTGAACAAAAAGCTAGGTCCGCCAACCCCCTCTGTAGTATCAGTATTTTCTGCAGCTACGAGACCTTTAGGATGATGTTCACGGTTCGACAGTTCTATTTATTTATCTTTAAGGGCAAATTCTCGTTTAAGAATATTTTCTTCGATTGATACTCCTTGATCAGTCCATCACTTGCAGCTCCTGTAACTGGAGTATTAATTGCAGAACTATTGCAGAAGCCTATTCCATCTATTCTAGTGCAAAAATTTTGGAACATGTTATTAAAATAATCACTGTTAACCCACCTCGTATAATTATTATTTCATTATTTAGTTTAATCTAACAGTTAGTTAAGTTATAGAAAAGTAGACCAAAATTTGATCTTAGTTTTATCGCGTACGCATTAATTATAACATTAAGCACCAACCTTATAATCTGAAAACAACGCACCGCTCTGCGTCACAATGCATCACTATTTTATAAACCAAAACGCAATCGAATTCAATTCATTCATAAAAAAATAACCGAAGTTGAAAGAAAATCTCTCACGTGTGCTTTGTTTACACAAAATTCTCTCGTTATCAATCAATATTTCCCCACCGAACAAATGTTTTCTATTTTTTTATAATATTGAACGCTTCTCACACGAATCGCGTTCAACTTTCATTCAACAAACCAAATATACCTAAAAGATTTGTTGATGATCGCGCGTTTTGTTTTTATTTCGACATTCTTGTTTACGAAGTGGAATGAAATAGAGTCGAAGAAACGTAGAAATGAGAGTGAGATAATATTTTGATTAAAAAAATGTTTTTTTGTTTATATTTTCGTCGTATGAGCGAACGTACGATGATCAGTCGATGAATGGACGCGATTGAATGCGCATGTTATTTTCGATTAAAATACGTTGCACTTTGTTTCGTGAGTTTTTTGTTTTATATATATATAGTGAAGTGAATATTTTTTTACGTGTTTATGACGTGTGTAGTGATTTAAAATAAATAAATGAATAAAAATTGTTTTAAAAAAAGTGTTTTAAGAAAATATGTATAAATATTTTTATAGATTTAAGTGAACTTCTTCAATAGTTTTTATTTTGTAATGTTAAAATGTTGTTTAGTGTTAGTGTACATATATGAAAGTGTGTGTGTTATGTGTTAAAAAGACAACATAATCTTTAAGGTTTAAGAAATTACATATATTATTGGATTAAAATAGTGGCTTAAGTGCGGTTTATACTTAATGGAATAATTATTACATTTTACACAAACAACTATTTTGTATATTTTGATTGCATTACTCAACTTTAAAAATATTTTTTTTTCTGGAATTCTACCGAACTAAACGATTTTTGTAAAGGTAAAAATATTTTTTTTTTGTATAATCGGTTTATAAAAATATTTCAGTATTTAGTAAGCGTGCAGGTGGTTTAGTAGGGGTCCACCGACATAGCATACCAATCAAATCGGGCATGCGGTTAATTTATTCAAAACTTTGTTTAAGACGATACAATGCGATTGCGGTATCTTAAACCTAATTAAAAATTCGGTAACTTAAGACATTACAAAAAATGTAAATTCGTGTAATCTTTTGTCAAGTGTAAGGCCAAGGGCCGAGGTGTTCTTCCCTTTTTCTAGGTCGACGACCCACTTTATGCTTATATAAATTAATTGGTTTTTTTTAAGTAGACAAAGAAGAAGTTGAACGAAAATAAAATAAAATTCATTCGCCTACAGCTAAACAATTTTCTTATTATATCGGAACATCATTTTCGTGATTGGAGGTGTGTGTTTGTGTGTAAATGCAGACATTTTTACCTCTATATCATTTTGGTTCACACACTAAGAATTTTTTTCTATTATATAAAACATTTGATCTAAATTTTTTTTATTTAATTAAATAATTCACAAAAATTTGCAAACAATAAGACATTTTTTTTAATTTACAGTAGTACAAAGTAATTAATTCCCAAAGTAAATTTTTTTTATGAGCCGCGCGTATATAAACTTTTTTAAGGTCAAACCTTTAATCAATGAACCCCAAACGTAATATTTTGTTTGCTTGCATTTTAATCAAAAAATTAACTAATTTACATAATGCCATGTATTCCAAAAATTAAATTAAGTTTTGTTGTTTTTAAATTTATTTATTTCCGGTTTGGGTAACAGAACACAAAAAATGGAATAAATTGGATTGAGACGTTCGAGTTCTGCATGGACTTATGCGTATAGAATTCTGGAGTGTTCAAATTATTTAGTGAACTGCAACCTGGGATCGCCAACATAACGTTTAAGCATAAATATTTATTAAGCCTTTAATTAAGCGGCTTTAAAATTAGACAAGCTCAATGAACCCTGACCAAGCTCTAAATATTATAATCAGAAATGCAGCTTTTATTTTAATAACGTTTAATAATTTTTAAATCTTTAATTAAAAACTGCAAATAATTACAATAAATATAGTGTTAAAAATTATAGCTTTAGTTTAATTCTTAGTTTTTTTAACAATTCAAACTTTTAAAGTTTAAAATAATGACCAGTAACACGGAGCGTTGCATTGGTTATAAAGCTCTTCGGATGTTAAATGCAAATTTCAAACAACAATAATTTCAATTACACCTTAAAAGCTAAATGTAAAACTTTATGAATACAAGAAATTAGTTTAGCTGAGAAATGAGACTCAAATATCATGTTTATCCAAAAACTTAAAATATGGAGCCTGGAGCTTTCATTAAAATTTACCTATACCTTATATAAATAGGTGATTCAAGAATGTTCAAATATGTTAAATCAATTCAAAAGTTTTTATTTTCGTGTAAAGCATGAAAAGTTTAAATTTTTGCTCAGTAAAGCTTTTACGTTTTTATTGAATTGTTAATTAACCAGACAAACTTGTACCAAACTGATCGAATTGGTTTGCATGATTTGCATGATTTTTAAATGATTAAAGCTAAAGGGACACTAACCCGCTCAATCTGTTTAAAAGGTTTTCACGTAAATCTTCTTCAAAAATTTGAAGCTGTGGACTCTTAAACACTTTGATTCTGCAATATTAAAGCTTTCATTTTGAAATTGGCATAATTTTCGAAATAAGAAACGTGGTTCAGTATAGTAATTGTACGAGAAGAAAAACTACTTCTGAACTTTATGCTTTCTGATTGTATATTTCGAAATATTTGCTCAATTGTTCTCTCATTAAGCTTTTATAATTTGTGCAAACTTTTTTAAATTTATATAAATATATTTAAAGCTGTTCGATAAAGGAATACTGCAAAAGCTTTCTTGCTGATTTAGGACTGTTTACCAGCAATTTTGTTTTAAACAGGAGAGCTTTTGACTTAATTAAACAATTTAAGATCGAGTAAAGTCCAAATGTGTTTCAAATCATCTTAATCTTTGTGATTTAATTTAATTTTATCATTTCCAAATTTTAGAGCTTTACAATAAAGTTATTTTTGTATTAACCAAGCTATCGGACCGCCTATTTAAATCAAATGAAAATTAGAGCTTCGGCTTTCTAACTTATTTTAAGCCGAGCTGATTCAAGAATATTAAAAATGTTAAATAAATTGAAGTTTGTATTTTCGTAAAGCATTAAAAAGTTTAAATTTTTACTCAGTAAAGCTTTTAGCTTATTATGGGAGCTTTTAAGTTCTAAATATAAATATTTCCGCTTAACAGTTTTGAACTGATAATTAGATGTATTTGTAGCAAACTGTTCGAAAAGCATGATTTTGAACCTGTTTAAAAGGTGTTCACGTATATCTTCTCTTGAACAATTATATGTGTTAGTTTCATAATTTGATGATTAGGGTTCTTAAGAGGGTCATGCAACGAGAACCTCGATTCTGGAATATTAAAGCTTTCATTTTGAAATTGGCATAATTTAGAAACCACTAAATATGGTTTAGTACTAATTGTACGAGAAGTAGCTTATAACTGAGCTTTATGCTTTCTGATTGTATATTTCGAAATATTTGCTCATGTGTCTCTCATTAAGCTTGTATAATAACTTAGTTCAAACATTTTATATTTATTAAAATATATTTTAACCTGAACCAGTACGATAAAAGAATGTTCCGAAAATAAAGCTTTAAGACTGTTTACCAACAATTTGTTACAATTTTTTTAAACTGAGAGCTTTTGACTTAATTAAACAATTTAAGATCGAATAAAGTCCAAATCTGTTCTGAATGAACCAGGTTCTGAATGAAAAAACGCCATTTTGAATATAAATGGTTTATTATCTTAAAAAGCTCTACAATTGAATAAGTAAAACTTCTGGAAAAGTTACGAAAAATGTTAAAATTATTCTTTAAAATAATTGAAAAATGTTATTGGATAATATCTTCACGTGTGAATCTTCAATACTTACTTATAAAAGCAACTTATCGTAATACTCACTATACTTTTCCTAAAAGCTCAACTATTGAGATATGCTTTATTAGGCTCATATGAACTTACTAATAATTTGTTTTTTAAATTAAAGTTTTTTGAATTTTTAAAAAATAAATTCATTTTTGATATTTTGCTACTTGAGCTTCTTGCTAGACACTAACCAAGTAATCAGACCGTCTATTAAAATAAAATGAAAATTAGAGCCTCGGCATTCAAACTTATTTTAAGCCAAGCCGATTCAAGAATGTTTAATATGTTAAATGAATTGAAGTTTATATTTTAGTAACGCATTAAAAAGCTTAAATTTTTACTCAGTAAAGCTTTTAGATTATTGGCTAAAAAGCATGATTTATTAGGTGTTTAAAGCTAAAGAGACTTTAATCCATGGCTCAATCTGTTTAAAAGGTGGTCACGTAATACTTCTATACAACAATTATATATGTTAGTTACATAATTTAAAGATTTGGATTCTTAAGAGGGTCATGCAACGAGAACCTCGATTCTGGAATATTAAAGCTTTTATTTTTAAATTGGCATAATTAAGAAACCACTAAATGTGGTTTAGTACTAATTGTACGAGAAGTGGCTTAAGTATAGCGCAACATTGTGCTTTCTGATTATAGTTTACGAAATATTTGCTCAATGCGTCCTCGGATTATGAGTTTATAATTAGTTCAAAGTTTTTTATTAAAATAAATCATCAATTTATTAAAATTTAGTTTAAGCTGAACCAGTACGATAAAAGAATGCTACAAAATTTTTATTTCTGATTTAAGACTGAGAGCTGACTTAAATAAATAATTCACGATCGAATAAAGACTAAATATGTTTCAAGTAATCGTAATCTTTGTGAAATAATTAAATTTTTTCATTGTCCAATTTTAGAGCTTTACAGTAGACCTATTTTAGTAATTGAAGCTTTTAATAAATATTACAAGAAAGAGAGCTTATTTGTTTGAATGACAATAACTACTGGCTCTGATTGCGAATCATTTTAAATTATAAATTATTTATTATCTTAGAAAGCTCTGCTGTTGAAGGACAAAAACTCAAAAGCTACGAAAATTGATAAAAATATTCTTTGAAATGATTGAAAAATGTTATTGAATAACATCTTTACGTGCGAATCTTCAATACTTACTTATAAAAACAACTTATCCTAATACCGACCAAATGGTACAGTGGTTAAAGCTTTGGCGTTTGGATCGGGAGGTACCGGGTTCAAATCCCGATAGGGGCATGATGCAAAGTAAAAGATTACGATCTGTGGTGAAACGTAACACATCTATGACCCATCTGTCGTTGTGCAAAACCCATGGGCAGCCCCATCTTCCATGCCAGTATAGGCTGGCATGGAGCTTACAATGTGCAGAGTTGGCCGGTAGGCGTAAAATAAGGACATAAAAAGCATAATCGCGGAAGAGCAGGATGAGCCTTGAACCCCAAAACAGATCGCATAGTTATCAATAAAAAAAAAAAAAAAAAAAACATCCTAATACTCACTATTCCTAAAAGCTCAAGCATAAGATGCTTATCAAACTGCTTTATTAGTACTTTGCTTTTTATTGTAATGGATTTATTATGATTGTGCATTAGTCAATTTCTAGTAATTTCGAATTAAATCACAATAATAGGAAATTCTTCCATTTAGCGTTTATCTGCGTAACAACGACTGTGACATGTCAAAAAAAGCCAAAAAAAGCTTTATAAAATTAAAGTTATTTGAATTTTTAGAAAATAAATTTATTTTTGATGTTTTGCTATTTAAGCTCTTTGTTAGACACTTACCAATCAATAAGACCGTCTATTAAAATCAAGTGAAAATTTGAGCTTCGGCATTCAAACTTATTTTAAGCCAAGCCGATTCAAGAATGCTTAATATGTTAAATTAATTGAAGTTTATATTTTCGTAACGCATTAAAAAGTTTAAATTTTTACTCAAAAAGGTTTTAGCATATTATGGGAGCTTTTAATATTTCTGCCTAATAGTTTTGGACATACATCCGTTTTACTGAGAAGTTCAATGTACTGTTCATTGTGAGCCAAAACTTGTGCTGACAAGTTTTTCATTTGTTCCATCATAATGTCCATTGTAGAAGTAGTTCTCAAACTGTACATTTTCAGAACTACATTGCTGCAATTCTTTTGGAACCTCAGTAATTACAGCTCTTGCGTTCTCTAGTGACTCCTCAAACTTGTTTAAGTCGCTTTAACTGGTTAGCAAAGTTTCGCATGTGTGAAGAACAGACTTGTCTTAAGCAGAATACATAGGTGAGCTTGTAGCACATCTCCACCTCTCCGCAGTATGCAAGAGCTTAGACTCGACTCGATTTTGCGAGCAGATTCTAACTGTTTGTCCGAATCCAAATCTTCTAGTAGCTCAATTTTTTCATGAATTTTAACGCGACATGCTTCCATTTCTGTATCAGGCGTCTTTGATGTGCATTTTAGTTGGTTTAATCTCAGCAGTATTGGTATCATCGATGTCATTTCCGCGCAATTCGCACTCAATAACGATCTCGAATTGATTTAATTGAAAAACATTCATTTTCAGAATATTTAAAATTTCACCAAAAAAATTAAAATATAACTAAAAATGAAGAAGAAGAAAATATAATCTTTGTGCATCGAAATAATTCGTTACAAATCACTAAATAGGGAACCCAATAAAATTTTTGTTTGGTTCTAATTATAATACTTTGATCAAATTTATTTAAAAAAATAAAATAAGCAAATTATTTACAAATTTATATCAAATTATTAAAACGAAATAGTAATAAATGTTGATTTGAGTTAAATTCAAATTAATACGAAGCGATAAAAAAAAACTTGGAAGCTTTGGAAAGTTATTTGAATCTTCGAAATAGAATTTTATTTTGGTTGTTTTGTTTAACGTTTTCATTTGCATTAACGATCTGTAAACGAAAGCTCTAACGATTTTCAAGTATACAAACACTATGATAGCGATAATTAAATCTCATACAAATAGAGTTTCGACGCACTCTAATATCTTATATTTAATTTAAATTTCATTAAGCTTTCAAATTGTTAAATAAAAATAAAAGCTTTTACGAAAAAATTATTTTTAACACAAGAAAAATGTTGGGTGATATGCCCCAAGCTTTCGTTAACCTTTTATCATTAGCCCAAATATTTTAAAGTGTTTTAGATATAAATTAAGCTGTAGCTGATTTTTTTTAGAATTAAAAGCACAAGATTTGACTCTTTAAATAATTATAGTAGAAGAAAGCTCATTTTTGAAAATTTATTTGGGATTTACTTTAATATTAGATTTAAAAGTTTTAACAAGATTTAATTAAGCTTTTATCTTAGTCCAATCGTTTTAAAGCATTTAGAATATAATTTAAGCTGAAACTTTTTTATAAAAAAATACGACGATGTACATTACATAATATTTTCCAGCATTGACAGTTTTCTAAGTAGTAGATATACAAGCTTTCCATGCATATACCAGTTATTTTTGGTTTCAACAATAATAACAACACAAACCAATCTTCATAAGCTCTATAATTATTTCAGTAACCTTTTTGTGCTAGGAGCTTTCGGTATAAAATAATAATTAATAATTTAAGCTCGAATGAGTGTGATTCAAATAATCTTAATCGTTTTGGATAATTTAATTTTCGATTAGTCCGATTTTTCTAGATTTATGATATTAGTGTCTTACACATGGTGTAAGAATAAACAGTTTCATTGTTGAAGCTTTCAAAATAACTTTTTCAAAGTGTTTCAAATATTTAAAAAATTTAACTGTGGTGTCTTAACTTAAATATGAGAATTTACAAAAGTTGGTACTTATTGTTTAATTTACATTAAAATTGTTGAAAAAATTAATTAAATAGTACGCTTGACGTGCAAAGCTTCGACTCCATTTTTGTAGAGGCATTTAAAATAAATTTAATTTTTATTTATTTAGTTAAGCACCTTATTTTTTTGAGGTTAAATTATCAGGTTATTTTTCAGGTTTGATAAGTTCGTTGAATTCTACCCCAGTCTCAGTGCTGCTGGAACGTACATTCACCATTAACACCATTTGAACGCAATTGAATAAAATTTTAAAGCTATGATTCATCATAATTTTGCTTAAACGTTGGCACAATTATTATCTAAACAACTTTTTGCGAAGGGAGCTTTTTGCGTAACATAACAATTTAAGATCGGATGAAGAATAAACATGGTTTAAATGATCTCAATGATTGTTAATTTTTTTAATTTTTTTATTTTCAAACTTTTAGGAGCATAGTTCTTTAAGCTTGCTTTTACATGTAACTAGCTGAACCCGGCAGACGTTGTCCTGCCAGAAATTTCTTCGTTGATTGATTCCATGTATAATACTGCGGGACTTCATGATATAGCAATGTTTTCGCAAATTCACTAGTTGCACACAGTTGAAAAAAAGCTGTCAACGTTGTGTTTTGTGGATCTACAGCTCTTTGAAGGGCGTTATCTTCCGTGAAATAGACTCGTTGACCGTTTTCTAAGTGAACACTGAGATGCATAACAGCAGGAAAACGTTAATGGATATCAAAACCAAAAATTCGCCATATAGCTACATTACTGCTAATATAACGCCCCATAACTGCCATATCACTGCCTTTATTTACGTATTTACATATGTATTTAATCGAATTAACTGAATTGCAGATCTCTATGTTGATATGCGCCTTGAATGACTTTAAAAGTATAGGAGAATAGGGCACAATCCATTGATTATCAATTTCAATATCAACATGATTGAGTTTGACAGTTGTTGTGTGTCCACCATCAACTGGTGTTCCATCGCCACACGTTTGTGTTCCCTTCAACAGCAGACGTGGATAATTTTTGGTACATTTTCCGCCTTTCATGCAGGGCGAATGTGGGTTATGTAGCCCACATGGTCCATGAATCATATTCTTCTTGATAATTTCAAATAATCCAGGATCTTCTTCTGGGTCAGGTTGTTCAGTTCTAATGATATCGTCAATTTGAGTGGGAACAATTTTTTCAACCAACCAAATTAAGATATGAGCATGTGGTAAACCTCTTTTCTGCCATTCAATGGAATACATTCAACAGCGAGTTTCTCCGTATATATGGTTCTTAGTGATGAGATCCATAAGACGTATCAATTTTTGTTTGAAAACTCTCGCTGTGAGGTCTTGTCGATGAAATGATTGCTGTCCAGGCAAGAATGAATCTATAATTTCATCCCAAGATGGATTACATGTGAAAGTGATGAAAGGATCTGGACGGCCATATTTGCTAACGTACGTCAAAGCATCCTGAGCACATTAATGCATGTGTCTTGGACTTCCAGTGTACGAAGCTGGAAGTATAACCCTTTGCCCAATATCACCAGCTTCTTTATCATTTGCAATTGTATCTCGTAAATGAATATACTCTTCAGCTCGAAGTTTCGATTGAATGTAACGAATGTAATTTAGTCGTTCGCTTTCAACTTTAGCATATATATCAACAATGAATTGCTGAAAAAGTTGACATTTCAGAATTTGGTTGAACTGTTCAGCTCGAATCATGACACGGTATGCATAAAAATCCATACAGCTAACATTTTTTGATGTTACAGCACCTGTAGTGGGATTAGTTTGATACAATTCAAGATGATATCCGTCTTCTCCTCGTGAAAACAGTATTGGATATTGCAATGCGTCGTATGACCGATGTGTTTCAGAAACACGTTGCTTGGTTTGATCTCGTTTGATAATAACAATATCTCGGCGGGTAATTTCTGTTCCAACAATTACAGCTGTTACTTCAGGAGCCATTGGAGCATTGAAGCGTCTTTCATGCTCATTTGATGGCGTTTTATCTGCTCTGATAATGACTTTCAAGTCATCAGATCTCACATCCTCTAAAACGGATTTAAAATCTCTGACCAAACAGTTGTGCTCGTGGAATAGTGATCGTAGTTGAGCAATAATTTCTCGATCTGTTGCTATACTGAATGTGCATCGTCGATTTATCTCTTTCTCCACGTTGTCCATAAAATAAAATTTGCAAAAGTTGTGGCAAATTGACTTTGCCATTGGAGCAGCACATACCAGGTGTTTCTTTCAAAAATTTTAAAGCACGACAATGTAAGCACAATGTAGCCATTGGACCAATAACAACATCGCGATGCATTCCATAATCGTAGTATTTATCGTAAAATGCCGCATTCGTAAGATTGACTCTAATTCTTAACAGAGTCTGCCGTGAGCGTTGAACTTTATTTCGTGTGGTTCGCTCTTCAGGTGTTTCGGCAGCTCTTGAAGTAGACGCTCTTGCTCGAAGATCTGCAACTCGTGCATCGTGCTGTTGTGATGTTTCAGCCACTCTTGAAGTAGAGTCTCTTGCTCGAAATCTGCTACTCGTGCATCGTGCTGTTGTGATGTTTCAGCCGCTCTTGAAATAGAGGCTTTGATCCAATTAGTTTCTAAGCGTGTCTCTCGGTTTTCAGAAGTTTCAGTAACTCTACGACCTGACATTCGCCGCGCAATTTTAGTAGACCTTCCAATGTTTGATTTTGTTTTTCGTGGCATTTCAAATAGTTCCTATTGGACAATGTATTGTATGTAAACATAAATCAGAATAATAAAATATAAAAAGAATGTATATTCACTTGAAACAATATTTAATACCTGAAAAATAGTCACCAACAATTATTTTATTCCAATATAACTAAGTAATTGGGAATAACGGGCATTCGGATGAACACAAATTGATTTATACAAAACTGTTAAAAATATGACCACTTCGTTACGTTTCACTGCGAGCTATGTTTGAAAATGACATCAAGGAAAACAAAAGATATTTTTTCAAAATAAGCCAAATTTACACGTATGATTTTTTATATCAAAGGGTATTTCTTGTATAAGATGTAATTTTTAATATAAAACGTTAGCACTATTTCAAAATAAGTCAATTTTACACTAACAACAATATTTTGTAGCAAAGGATATTTCTTGTAGAAGATCTACTTTTTTAATTTTTAAAAGTTTTTTCCCTCTAAATTGATCATTTAATAAACCTTGATTATTTATATCGTAAACTACTGGCGATTGGAACGGTGGCATTAATGGACTACAATTGAATGTCGATTATTTCTAAAGTTATATAGAATTTCGAAGCCGCGCACTATGTCCATTGCAAAACCGGTTAAATAGTACATAAGTCCAAATCGTACATAGTAAGTAAAGTACATGATACGGAGCAGGACTGATTAAAACTGGACTTGACAAAAAAGTACAGTGCACAATAGTGGATCGTTAGTATGGATATTATGACGTAGAGATTTGACCTAGGTTTGAATTATTATTTAATTATTATTTGAAAGATTAACTTAAATTTAAATTATTAAAATTAATTTGCTTAATTAAGTTAATTAGATTAATTACGTTACTTGAAATAATTATATTAATTAAATTTGTTTAGTTAAATTAAAATGTTCCTTCACTTAACCGTTCTAGATATTATGTCAATATAAATCTCGTTCTTTAGTGTACTAAGTACTGTTTTGTGATATCCAGTTTTGTAATGTCCATGTTTCAGCATTTCCTGTTGCAAAACGTGACGTTTCGTATAAAACTCATGAATTACAAAACCAATTTATTCAAATATTTAATTAAAAAAAAAAATTTAATTTATTAAAATTAATCTGTTTCAGTCTATCAATAAATTTCGGCGGATTGTATAATTCAAAAACAAAGAATTATGTGTTTTTAACTTTTATTTTTTTTTTAATTGAAAAAAAAATTTATTTTCTTATTGTGACAATGGTTTGTTTTAATGTTTGGAATCTCGATTTCGGATTACTCCATTATCAGTTTTTTTACAACTATCTGAACTGGAAAAAAAGGTATGACAGTTAAAAATAATTCTTTTTTTGTGTCTGAGTTAGACATTAAAAAAATGGATAATCATTATAACTTATATGGATCGATTCAATTGATTAATAGCGCAATTCGTTTCGTGTAATATTTCATAGTCAAGAGCGTTCTCTTTTGTTTACTGAGGCGACTCCATTCCAAATTGCTGACGATTATATGGAGATGTATTGTTTGATCCCCTCTCATTGCATTTCCCTATGCAAAATTGGATGAATGGCGTGGAAATTTGTAGGAAGGGTCCTACAAATTTGGAACAAACAGTAAATTATATATCTATGTAAAAATTAATTCTTGATCCAAGGGCTAACCCCTCGATCGAATTTGAGCATCTCTCTAATTTCATATTCTCAACTCATTCCCGTGAACAAATTTAAAAAAAATTGAAATTGTTGAAAAATTTTGTACCGCAGCCCCTAAACCCCGGGGTCCAGCCCTTTCGAAAATATCATAAGGTTAGTTCTGGACATGCAACTAATGCATGGTGAAAATTTCATGACGATTGTTTGAACGGCGCGGAAGTTGATATGCTGCAGCGCCACCTGGCGGAGAGGCACAATCAATAAAGAAAATAACACAAAAACCTTTTCCACACAAAAATACTTACACATACCAATTTTCATAGTGATTGGTTGAACGGTGTTGGAGTGAAACGGTAACATATATATGTATATACAAACATCCATTTTTATATATATAGATTCTAGAATGTTTTCCCGGAGCTTTCAAGTTAAATTTTAAAAGATTTGAAGTTCTTCGATTGCTTAAATTAAATTGTTTCTTAGTTTTGAATGAGAACGAGTTCTTTTAAAGGTTTCAAATGTTTGTAAACTTTGCAATAAAATCCTTAAAAGCTCTTCTACTGAAAAAACTAAAACTACAGAACAACTCGTTGTTTAGTGGGGAGTAAAGCTCCATATACATTTTTGTGAATAGAATTAAAAATTAAATTATTTTAATATTCACAGTTCTTTTAGTAAAAGCTCAAATGTTAGAGAGCTTATTTAATGCTTTTACTTGGCTCATATTAATTTTTTAACTTTTTCTTTTTTCTTTTAACTTTTTTGATCTTCTCAAGTAGATAAACAATAATTTTTCCGGCATAATTATGTCGATTTCGGAATGAATTTGAACGAAATGAATGAAAACACAAAGTGATAAAGGTAAAAGCTCCAGGTTTAATTTGTACTTAATGTCAAATATCGTTAATTTTAGGGTCTCTCATACGTGTACAAATTACCTAATAGTGTTTTGCTGTTAATTTATTTACTATGAAAAATTATAGATATCTCTTAAAAGTCTATTTGGAGCACAAATAAACCCAAACAGTACTGTATGTTGTAAAATGTTAACATTAAAAAAACCCTAATTAAACAACCAATAGCAATAAGTAGATCTAAATTCTGATAGCGTTTTGAATAACATAAGCACTCATCTCTTTGAAACTCTTGTTTACTACTGAGAGCTTTTGACCTCAATTCATGATTTAGGAAACAATTACTATGTAGGTGTGTGAAACATTAAGTAATTTTAAGTTTCTTAATACTAATAAATATTGATTGGCTAATGATATTTTGAGCTTTTAAGTTTTGTAGAAATTTTTTGTTTAACCTGTACTAGTATGTGATATCATTTGGATTAAAAAAACTTTTAAAAGCTTTTAGAAATTTATAATCCAAAGCTGAAAATAACAATTTATATTATAACTAAAGGGTAAAGCTCAGAGAAAGCTTTGATTACTCTATATTCGAAATTTTCCATATTTCTTTTAGAATTTAAGTTGAGGTTAAAATCAGAAGCTAAATGCCGTGACATAAAGCTTAACTTTCGCTTTGACGATAATACTTTGATAATCTGTTTATTTTTAAAGCTGGATCTTGCTGATGAATTTAAGTCAATCATTGTTATGTTTTAAAGTGGCGTTTGCTTAAATAAAATTTGGTGAGATTAAACGCGTTTTTGTAATTGAGCCAGTAATTCGTAGAGATGATAATCTAATTTTATATCTTCTTCATTTTAGTCGTAAGAACATTTTTTAACATAAGTTTATAATCCACCTTAGTCTTTAAACTATTCTAACAAAAAACTACTGTACATACTTACTGTTCTTTTCTTAAATACCTATGACGTCGATCAATCATTTTGTTTGTTTTTAATTTCTAAATTAAAATTTTTCTTGTTGTAATATTTTGAGAACCATCATCAATGCGAAAAATTCATTTCCATCGTTTAATTACCTTTCGTGTATTTAAAAAAGCAAACATAATTACAACATAAAATTTATATTTTATTGTTTCTTCATTCAATTAACTATGAAAACATAAAAAAGCATAATTAATTTTATGCAAAATAAGCCAGCATAAAATAAAACTCAAAATATAAAAAAATTATTCGTCTGCTTGTAAACTGTGTATACGTACTGTTGTAGTATAGTAAGTCTTTAGCGATTGGTAATTAAGTGAATTTTAAAAGCGTTAAATTGATTTAATTTCCTTTTTTCATACCAAGGTGAAAGAAAAATATTTTATATTTTGTTAAAATTTTAGCGACAATTAATTGAGCACGCACGCGCTCTCGCGGCTGCCGCATATCAAGATTACCTAGATATTAGAAATTTTATTTTGTACATCTATACTTAAGTATAGTCATAAAGTTATTATCACTAACTTCATGTTGGATATGCGAATGCATAACTAAATTTTGATTGATGTATATCAAAAATACTTAATTTGATTTGTAATGTTAGATGCGGTGGGAATTTCTCTTTTTAATAACGATTATAAGTTAAATGCTTGGTATTTCCGCAGATGCAAATCGAGATGTAGTTCAATTTCAAATAAACTTAATATGACGTTTCTATTTGTTAACTCGACATTCTTTTAGTTTTTTAAATTGGCACACTTCAAAAATCTTGTCAAACTTTGGAATCGTGCAACATGACTGTAATTTGTGGGAGTTAGCTTAATAGAATTTCCCACTATCTATTGACCACATCTCGCAAACGAATATATTCGTCAGATCAGAACTTAGCCTGATTGAATCGGATGTAATTGAGTCGTTCTGTCTCAACCTTTGTATTTGTATCGACTGCAAAAAATTTACAATTTATGAAGTGAAAATCAAAAGTGTTTTTTTTTTGTACTAACCATTGGCCGGATTTTTAATGTTATATCTCAAATGATATCCGTCTTCAGCACGGCAGAACATAAGCGGATATTGCAGTGCGTCATACAATCGATGTGTCTCACTTATTCGCTGTAGTGCATTTCCAGTTCGGCGTTTGATGATAATATCGCGCGATATTGAATTTTCACCAACAACAACAATTGATATTTCACTAACAGTAGGTGCATTTTATTGTCCTTTATGAGTTCCTGTTGGTCGTTTGTCAACTTTTATGACAATGCTCTGATCATCGGATGGCATGTGTTCCAACGAATTCTTAAACATTTTGATAAGATCATTGTGTTCGTGTAACATTTGTTGCAATTGCTATACTATTAAAGTTAGCTGACAGCTTCCAGCCGAAAGATCAAAAAAATCGATAATACAGATAGTGTCTTCGCTTTCTCAGCCGAAAGTATATAAATACGTCACCGTTGATCGACATTAACCTCAAAACAGCTATTATACTATCACGTTGTGCCGGCAATTAGCTTGTTTATTTTATTAATTAGCACGTTCACGACCGAGCTGCTACCCTAGCCTGGAGTGGCAACAAATCAGATGATAAATTTATACGAAATAAGCTAATTGAAGCCTAATGGTAGAATAAATGGTTTATTTATGTGTTTTGTGAGGTTTGTGACGTTATAAATAGTATGACGCATAAACGAGTAGCCGGTTTTTTAGAACAAAATTTCCTTGCATAAACCGCCCGACGCACATATGCGTCATATGGTCGTGATTGTGTTAATTAAGTAGGTTTATAAAAAACATTAATATTTGTTCAGTTCAGTTTAATTGAAATAAATTTTCTTTTCATATGGATTTTCTTTTCATATGGATGATCTACTAACCGGAAGTGATACAGTAGAAGGTACAATTATACTAGAAAATCAGATCGCAGAAATACTAGGTAGCTGTGGTTTTAGACTTCGCAAGTGGAAATCAAATTCCCAAGAATTTTTGAACTCATTGGCAATGGTAAATGCTGAAGACATTCCGTTCTTTGAACTTCAGCCTAATTATGTAGAGATTCTGAAGAGGATACAGAGGTGTAAATTATCAACATTTTGCTAACTCAATATATCGAAAATGCATTGAATGGCCTGTCGTTCTAGGTTAGCATGCCTTGTCATTGATGCCACTATGGTCACTTGATAGGCCATCATGCTGGTCAACTTCGGCCTAACTGTGGAAACATATTGGATTAGCGAAATTACCCCCCCCCCCCCTCATATTCGAAACGAAATTAACCAGTTAATGAAACCGGTTAACGAAATTCTGATGGTGATAGTGGGTCCAATTTGACAAAATTTCCATAGTTTAATTTCTGAAAAATTCTTTGAAAGGCCCGGCGCTCTTGTTTAGCCTAAATTCGAATTGATGCTTTGGACCTTGTTAAAGTTAGCCGAAAGTTGCCAGCCGAAAGATAATGCAGATAGTGTCTTGACTATTTTTAAACTCTCTTTATACTCTCGCTCTTATCGATTTTTAAATTCCTATAAACTGAAATAATTTCCCCTTCACCCGAATGATATAACACGATCCTAAATTCTCCTAAACTCGTGATCATGACTGATTTTCGCTGTATTCAAGACACTATCTGCATTATCTTTCGGCTGGAAGCTTTCGGCTAACTTTAACAGTTTCTGCTATGGCCATTTGTTAGGCTCTAACGCCTGCTAAACAGTCCAGTTTTGAAGAAATTCTGATGGGGATATAGGAGTGTAATTTGATAATATTTCCATAGTTCAATTTCTGAAAAATTCTTTGAAAGGCCCGGCGCTCTTATTTAGCCTAAATTCGAATTGATGCCGCTATGACCATTTGATAGGCCCTAATGCCTGTTAACAACATTAATAATTTCTTCAAAATTTGACTGTTGTTAATAGGCATTACGGCCTATCAAATGGTCATAGTGGCATCAATGCGAATGAAGGCTAAGCAAGAGCGCCGGGCCATTCAATGAATTTTTCAGAAATTGAAATATGATTTTTTTCAATATACACCCCTGTACCCCCATCAGAATTTCTTCAAAATTTAACTGTTGCTAACAGGCATTAGGGCCTATCAAATACTCATAGTGGCATCAATGCGAATTTAGGTTAAACTAGAGCGCCGGGCCATTCAATGATTTTTTCAGAAATTTAACTATGGAATTATTGCCAAATTACACCCCCTGTATCCCCATCAGAATTTCTTCACATTTTGGCTGGAGTAGGCATAACATATCATATACTAAAACTTTTATTTTAATATCAACTTAAAGTAGTAAATAAAATGAAGGAAACAATTATTTTTCTTAAATATCGGCTGGTAATTTTCGGCTGAAATATATTGATCAACATTGTTGAATTTTTCTTTTCCGCTATCGAACCAAAGACACAATCTGCATTATCATTTTTTTTATTTTCGACTGGCAACTTTCGGCTAACTTTAACAAGATGCAATTGCTGGACTATTTCTCTTTTCGTTGTATTAAAGATAGCACAACGCCGATTTACTTCATCACGTGAATCTCCAAGAAAGTATATTTGCAGATATTTGTGTTCTTGATCTGGATGCGATAACATCGATGCAGCAAGATGAAAAATTTACTCATGAATCTGTATAGTTGGAAGAAAATCATCTAATTGTTGTCTTTTGTTGGCAAGATAAGTGTTAATTTGTGTTATATCGTATGTATTGTGTGTGGTGTGTTATCAGCATTCATTGCTCATGTTGGTGAAATTAGCTTGAATGTTGGATTATAATATCGTTCATTTACAATTTCACCACCAAACAACGTCATTTGAAAACAATCGTTGTACATCTTGATGTGTTGCAAGAAATGGTTCGAATTAGATTCACCGAAAAGCAGCGTGTGCATTGGCTCTGGTGGTGGAAGCAACTCTGGCAATTTCACAATTAGTAAAAATAGTTTACTTAAAACTTTACATCCATTCCTTGATGATAACGATATAGTTCGGTGTGGGAGGTAGATTGACTAACACAAATTCGTTGAACTACAATATAAAACACCAAATCGTACTTCCACCAAAACACACCTTAACGAAATTGATATTCCAATATGAACACAAGATTAACTGTCATGCAGGACCTCAATTACTGGTATCACTCGTTCTTCAACATTATTGGCCCATACATGATCAAAAATTTAGCCAAACAGACAGTACGCTCCTGTGTCGAGTGCTTTAAATCGAAACCTACATCGTGTTAGCAAATAATGGGAAATTTGTCACCCGAGCGCTTTCAATCATTCAAGGCATTTCTCAATACAGGTGTTGACTTGTGCGGGCTTTTTTCTGTAAGAATGTCTGGCAACAGAAAAACGTTACCCCAACAGATGTACGTTGCTTACTTTATTTGTTTTTGTACTAAAGCGGTACACCTTGAAATTGTACAAAATCTAAGTATTGATTCTTTCATATCATGTTTAAAAAGATTTGTTAGTCGAAGAGATACAGTACATACTATATGGTCAGATAACGCAGCCAATTTTCGCGGTGCTTAAAATGAATTGCGTGAATGGTATGATATTTTCAATACACAAAAAAAACAACTAAAAATTAACAACTTTTGCACCAATGAAAGAAAAAGTTGGAAGTTTATTCCACCACGAGCTCCCAGTTTTATAGGCTTGTGGGAAGCCTCAATTAAATCATTTAAAACGCGTCTTAATCGAGTAGCTCGGGACAAAATTTTGAATTTCGAACAATTTATCACCTTAGTGATCCAAATAGAAGGGATTTTGAATTCCATACCGTAGACTTGTATGTCCAACGAGCCGACAGACCCAGAACCTTTGACCCCAAACCATTTTTAACCGGTGGGCCTGTTTCGACCTTTCTCGAACCATCATACAACGGCAGTAAAGAAAATCATCTATCGAATTGGCAGGAGACCAGCAAAATGGTAGAATCGTTTTGGAAACGCTACTCGCTCGAATATCTTCATAGTTTGCAAACGTGTTCGAAATGGAAATCATCCAAAACAAATATAAAAGAAGGAGATGTCGCTTTATTAATTCAAGAGAATCTCCCGCCAACGAACTGGCCATTGTCTATTGTGGTATCAACATCACCAGGATCAGATGGTAACGTAAGAGTAGTAGAACTACATATGATGGTTGATGGTATCAAAAGAACTTTCAAACGATCAATAACCAAAATATGTAAATTGCCAATTGACACTTAGCATTTTGAATTAAATTTATATTGAAAGCTGTGCCTTTCAAGAGGACCAATTATGGTGTGACAAACTGTCATTTATATTTATTTGAGGATTTGTTTTGTTTTGAAATTTACGAACGCCTAAATGTGAGCAGGGAATAAACTTGTACATTTCATTTTATTTTCATATTATTCTGTTTGTGTTGAGCAAAATATGGTAATAATGCTGTGAAATATCAACCGCGAGTAGAAAGAAAAGGGCGCAAAAGAAAAAGAAAATCCTAAAAAATGGAGGGTACGATTGTAAAACGTACAAAAGAAATCCCATTTATCACTTCAACTATTTTGAAAAAAGAATTAAACTATTAATAAAAAACAAATTGTCAGCACATAGTCCCAGTAAAGTACCACCACTTACTCAGCGACACGTGAGGAATCGTTTAAAATTTGCAAGAGTGCATCTAAATTGGCCTATCCCAAATGGGGAAACATTTTATGGACGGATGAATCAAAAACTAATTTATTTGGCTCCGACCTCAGAACAAGGAATTTATCCCAAGACCTCAGAACAAGGAATTTATCCCAAGATTTACAATAAAAACTGTGAAACATGGAGGTGGTGGAATTTTAGTGTGGGCATGTTTCTCGTATGAAGGGGTTGGTCCCATTTTATGGATTAAGGACATCATGACGCTCTCAAACCTATGTCCATATTTTGTCAAATATAATGCTACCATACACAGAAGAGGAAATGCCGCTTAGATGGCTGCTTCAACAGGACAACGATCCTAAGCACAAATCCAAGTTGGCGAAAAATGGCCAGCACAATCACCAGATCTCAACCCTATTGAAAATTTGAATAAATCTGAAACTGTTACACGCAAAATAAATACAAATGTTTTTTTTACGTTTTTGTAATGACATTTATCACTTCACCAGAATTTTATTATAATTTTATTTGCTTTTTTCTACACTTTTTATAAGAGAGTTTCCGTGCACCTATTTTTAATCACACAACTGTATATATAGATGTATGTAGGAGATAAAAAGAGATAGATATACATAGATAGAAAAATGATAAAATAGAAAATTAGAAGGAATCGATCCCAGTACCTCCGGATCCAACTGCTGAAGCTTTAACCACTTGCCCCATAAATCTCCGTACAAAGTGCAGATTTCCTGTTTTTCTGAATTTTCTGTTTTCCTAAACCTAAGCACTTACGAACAAACCCGCAGAATGAAGTATTCAATTTGGTCCAGTCGTGTTCAAGTTAAAGCATCCGAACAAACGACGATCCATTTTTATATATATACTAGCTGACCCGGCAGACGCTTTTCTGCCATATAAAGTATTTCTAGTGAAAATTTTGGTTGTTAAATAAAAAATAACGAATACGCGCTGGCCGTTTTCAAGATGGACGGCTAAATGTGAAGGGAAACTGAAAATACGCCAGACAGATTCATTGGAGCTGATGTACCGGCCAATTTGGTAGCGCATTATTTCGTCGTTGTTATTCAATCGAAGAGCATTCATATCGGTATTTTGAATTTGAAACACAACCATATCGCACTGCATTGAACTGCAGAACTCAACATTAATATGAGCATTGAATGTTTTGCTCAGCAGAGGCGAATATGGTACCACCCAACGATTGTCAATGTCAATGTCTGCGTTGTTGATATTTAGCGGAAAGGATTGTCCGCCATTATCAGTATTTCTTCGACGATATATTTTAAAGTTTTAGGAAAACGCTTTGCACATTTTCCATCTGCTATGCATGGCGATAAACGATAAACGATTCAGCAATGAGCCTACTTTGTGGTACACTTGTCGTTTGATTTTGACCGTTAAATTGAATTGTTGACCATTTGCCGCAGTATTGTGAACTATTTCTGTTGCTCCGAACGAAGTAATATGAAAGCATGAATTGAATGCACGAATTGACTTCAGTTTGAATGTGGATCCGTGCCGAAGAGCAAGCCGTCCAATGGTTCTGGTATGTGTCAATGCTTTTGGTAGTTGCACTTTTCCTGATGCGCAACACATCCCGTCTGAATCAGCACTTTCGGATGAGCGGAACATTCAATATAAAGCTCGTACTCGAATGCGAGACGAAAGAACAAAGCGGATGTAAATGCTCGATGTACTTGTTGGCGTTGTCAGTCATTTGTCCTGCGTGTGTTAACTACGAACCGGTGCGCTCGTCTCAGTTCCAATTGTCATTGTTGATTTCGTTCAGCTCGAGCCTCTTGTGATTGAGATGCACACAATTGCGACCTGCTCACACACACATTTTCGTTATCCGTGACAAACCCGGATTTCTTCGTCTGTTCTTTCTGCTCTACAATTTTGCATGTTTATAGCTGTATTTGTTCGACGGCCCAAATGTGCCCCTTTGCGCGCGCCTGTTTGCATCACTGTAATACCCACACACAAATAGACAAAATTGTTGTACTTACTGATGAAAAACGGTATACCGATAATGCATTTGTTCTTTTAGTATTTTACCAACCTTTTTACAATCATAAAATACGTATATATTTCTCATAAATTATGATAAATCGTACAAAATTTAACAAATGCAACGCTTCTCGTGAATGACTTGCGTGTATATCGATGTGGATGAAATGTATGTATGTGGATGAAAATTCGATGAGGCGGACGTAGCGCCATCTGTCATTCAACAGCATAAAAGTTAGATCATCAGATGACTATGTCCATTGCGATTTTTAGGATTTTGTCATAGTTCTGAAATGGGATGGACATATCCCACTCGGGGATAAGTGCCAATTCAAACAAAACTAGAGACGTGGAAACTGAACCAAAAGAAAATGGAGGAAATTGGCTGATTGACCGACCACTTGGTAAAAAACGCAAGAAACGCAGAAACAGAAAGCGTCGGCAAAAAAAGACAGCAAAACAGATAATTATCTCAGCAATGGATAATGAATCCAGCCTCTCAACAACCGAGATAACAAGGAAAATCAAGGAAGTTATCCGTCCTAGCGAGTCGAATATAAAGATTCACTATGCAACAAACGCCGGCCCGAAAGGTGTCGCGGTTACTGTCGATGCTTCCTCTGATCTGAAAGTTTTCACGGAAAATAAAGAGTTGGAAGGCGTGGGTCTTATAGCCACCGAACCAGTGCCTATAAAGAGATTACCGAAGGTTATTATCTTTGATGTCAGCTCGGAGCTTGATGGTAACATGGTTACAAACTGTCTGTTAAACAAAACTGCCTGGATCAAAAAGATTTTAAGGTTCAAGAAGTTAGGTTTAAGAATAAAGAGACCGCTCACTGGGTTGTAAAAGTAGAACCAGCAACCAGAAACATGTTGCTAAAGTGTGGAAGACTGCACGTGGACTGAGTTCGATGTGAGTGAGTTTGTGACTCCAACTAGGTGCTTTAGGTGCCAGCGATACGGTCGCATTGCAAAGAATTGTAGGGCGCGCACAGAGACCTGCTCTCACTGCGCACATCATGGTCATGGCTTCAAGAAATGTCCAAATAAAGACAAACCTGCCAGTTAAGCAAGCAGCAAGGAAATGCAAAAACGAAATGATCACAAAGTAGGTCGCGTTTCATGTAACGCATACAAAAGTGCTCTGCAACGCCTGAGATTTAATACTAAGCATGATGATTAGTCACAATCTAAGAAATTGCAACAGCAACCTACGTATTGCCCACCTCAACATGCAAGGCGCTAAAATAGTCGGATCAGAAATATGTGAAAGCATTTCCACCCACGACATAGATATTCTATGTATGCAAGAACCACACTCGGTCAATGGTCAAATCAGCGGCATGCTTTCTACAGCCAGAGTAGCAACAGGATGCTCTGAGAATCCCAAGACTGCAATTAGTTTTCATAGTGTTGGCATGGATATGGTGAAGGTAACTCAGGTTTGTGATAGCCACTGCACATGTGTTGAAATATCATCGGAAGCTGGTTCATTCTACCTATTTTCGATATACGCCCAATATAGTGAACCGATCGAGTACCAGCTGTGCAAAATCGAAACGATCTTAGGCTCTGTCGGGTCAACAAAAAAAGGTAATGATCGTCGGAGACTTCAACGCTAGAAGTAAAATGTGGCATGACCGTTTAACCGATGAAAACGGAAGAAAAGTAGAGGACTTTGTGTCCAGAAATGACCTTTTCATAATGAACTTGCAGGGACACCCAACGACGTTCTCGTCTAATAGGAACTCCAATATTGACCTAACAATAGTCAATGGAGCCTTGCTGGGCTCGATAGTTGGGTGGTGTGTAAGAGAAAGCTGAACGTCTATAGTGACCACAGAGTCATCACGTTTGAATTATCAAACTCGCCTAAGAATAGTCCGCTTGCAAGCATCAAAACTCCGAGATTTGCCATAAAGATAGCTGATTGGGGTCTATTTGCTAGACACCCGGTTGGCTCTTGGGACAGTGCAGAAGCACTTCCTGAAATTAACTCGATAGATGAAATTGATGATCGTGTGGAGCTGATCTCACTGACCAGTGTCTGCAACAGCTCAATTCCTAAGAAGAGAGCGGCAAAGAGACTAAACAAAGAGCAAAAGATCAAAAGAGTTGAAATTGTCTCTCTTCAGAGCGGCAAGAAATAAATACTTCCATGAAGTATTTATAGCTAAGCAAAGTAGTTTCCAAAGGTACGCCACGGAACATGGGAATAAAGACCCATGGGGACTTGTATACAAATTTGCCTCTGGCAAAACAAGACCCTCTGAAGTCTTCAACACCATCAGGAAGACAAATTTAGTCGTCACTGATACGTGGCATGACACATGCTTGGAGTTATTAAACTCGCTTCTGCCGGATGAAACACCTGACGTTACCGGGCCTCAAGCAGAAATGCCGAGATCGCCACCAACAGCAGTTGGATATCATAGATGCTGAAGACCCCCCATTCACGTGGGAGGAGGTCAGCAGTGCCCTTACTTGCTTTAAGCGTAACAAGTCTCCTGGACTTGACAACTTGAACGCTGAAATAATCCAACTGGCTTGGCCCATCATAGGGACTACCATAGTAAAATTATTAAACAGCTGCCTCAAATTTGGCTACTTCCCGAAGGTGTGGAAAAAGGGTGAAATGATTATAATCAGGAAACCTGGGGATAGAGATCCACTTTCTCCGAAGTCTTATAGACCAATCATGTTGCTGCCGGTCATGGGGAAACTCCTATAGAAAGGTTCGTATTTCTCCTAGAATCGAACAGAGCGGACTGTTCTCGGACAAACAATTCTGCTTCCGATGTAGCATGTCTACTGAGGATGCGATAGTCCGCCTAACAAACACTGTCAAAACCCAAAGTTCAAAATATGTTATGGGCATATTCCTGGACATTACTGGAGCATTCGATAACTTAACATGGCCTAGTTTCATTGCAAGTTTATCAGCGAGCGCTCATGTACCGTACCTAAGAAGAAGAGCCCAGAATAATATAGGTGACCAAGTACATGCTGCAGATAGTAGGCATGATCATTCTAAAGATCAATTTAATAATAAAAGAGAAATCGAGGATATGGCGATTGACCTATGGCAAAGAAGGAATGAATCAGCCAATGGAAGGCATACATTTGCCTTCATTCCAGATATCAAAGCACGAATCAAAATGAAATTACAACTAACGAGCTCAATGAGCCAAGTAATCTCTGGTCATGGTAAGTTTAAAGCCTACCTTCAGAGATTCAAGATAACAAACCAATGTCAATGTTTATGCGGTTCAGAAGTAGAAGACGTGAATCACCTACTTTTTGAATGTAATAAGGTGACAGTCTTTAATTGTAACGGCTAAAAGTACTAGCACTATATCGGCTGACATAGCTTATTGTTATGAAAACCGATATAAATTCTAACTAATTCTTAGTATAAGGTTAAACCTAGGAATAAGAATTGACGAACATTTTTCCCGGAATGTTGACTACTACTAATAAAAAAAAAAAAAAAAAGTTCTGAAATGGGCAAACATGGCCCAGTAGTTTATCATTACCGTCTAACTTATTTTTTCTTACCGACCAAATTCCATAGTGGTTAAAGCTTTACCATTTGGATCACGAGGTACCGAGTTCGAATCCCGTTAGGGGCAGAATGCAAAAGGAAATTTTCATCTACAATTACGATCTCTGACTAAAGGAACACAACTACAACCCCCGACTACGAACCACGGCCAACCCATCTTCCATGTCTAGCTATCAAGAGCCGTACGTCTTCGATTTGATAAGCAACTTCGAAAGTTAGAACGGGAAAAATGAACCACGAAAGAGTTGGGAATGCTACTGCTCTAGAACAGATTGCAGGGATTAAAATAAAAAAAATGAAGAATAACTTTATAACAGCCAAGGGTCACGTAATTTTTCACGTAATTTGTGGTTTCCCTTTGTATTTGAATAAACCGTTGTTTTTATTTAAATCTTCGTTGGTTTTTTGTGCGTTTGAAAATACCTTCAAAGGAGTGTTTTTTTAAAATCAATTCTGTGGTATAAAGTACCGTTAGTTTTTAAGAATTTCTGTTTTTTTTTAAATTAAACTGTTAAAAAAATCGAAAAATCGACCGAAAGTTGAATTCGATGAAAAAGTGAATGGAGTGGTGGTCCACTCAACTCAATCGTCTATTGAGAATTGAGTT
Source organism: Nephrotoma flavescens (assembly GCA_932526605.1). NCBI lineage: Eukaryota > Metazoa > Arthropoda > Insecta > Diptera > Tipulidae > Nephrotoma > Nephrotoma flavescens. Next base: position 80,009,829 of record OW052221.1, on the reverse strand, counting down.
GAGTTGTTTGATTTTGTCTCTCATCAAAATCAATTTTCGTGAAGGACAAAACTTGCTCGGAACAAAGTAATTTGGGGCGGAATGAAAATTCCGGGTCAGCTCGTTTTTTAATTAATTTTGGTGAAGTGAGAAAATCAAGATTTCACAAACTATGTTCGTACGAGTTCAAAGCATGGCCTCGATCTCCGTATTAACATTCGTACACAAATCTTAAACCATATTCAAAAATGGGAATGTCAATAAACCAAAGTAAATATAAGAACATTGTTAGACAAACGAGAATGCGTACAAATCTTCATTTGAATATAAAATCGTAAAGAATTGTTTTTTATTTTCGTTTAAGCGTTCATTGCACCTGACATATAGAGAAACTACTCGTATATACCAGAAACAAATACGAGCTTTCAAAGTACATAAACGTAAAAATTATATGATTTCAAAATTAATTAATTTCGATTATACAGAGTTCAATTTTTTTTTTATGTATCTGTGAAGATCTCTCAATATTGGTGCACGATATACGATACAAGGTATCTACATAAAAAATCGATCCGCGTGAAAGAATTCAAACTAATTTTATTTTTTTTATAGTTACATGGTTTTGGTTTCGTACATTCGTATCATTCTTATTTATTTTCAATTGTTTAAGACGTGTCTTATGGCGATATAATATGAATGGATGGTTAATGAAGTTTAAAACGTTTATTAATCGTATGTGGCTGTGCTGGAAAAACAATGTTTGCGCGGACGACAGTTGAAAAGTTCTTGAATATACATAAGGAAATAAAAATTAAGAAAAAACGACACAATCATGCCGATTTATAATCTAACGGTGGTTTTTTTTTGTCTTTCATTTTTTTACATAACAGCAACGACACAAAACAGGCAACAACAATAGAATATAAAAGATGCATATCATAATTTTCCCGTAACGTCTGTTAATAGTTTCTAAGGCTAATATGTATTATGTCGCGCAGTTCGTTTTGTTCATCTTAGATTGTATATAAAAAAGAAAATTTATAATCAGTATTACATGTAACATTATATGTATGTATATCTATCGGTTGGAATGTATTTAGCTAAATATCCAGTTATGTTTGTTCCAAGCGCATATATCAATATTGACGTATGTGAAGTGATCCCCGGATTCTATCCCCGAAATTAAAAAAAAATAATCAGGCAACACTAACATAATTATATCCCTCTAACTCATGTGTGAAGTTAGCCTCGCCCCGTTTTGTATTATATTTCATACAAATAGACTTCATATGTGAAGTTTTATCCCCGAATTTTATTATATGAAAAATAAAAATTTTTATTAAAATTATTTTAATTCAGAAAACACAAAAAATTAATCTTATAATTTAATAAAATTAAGTAAAATAATTTTTAAAATGGCTCATAAATTTGTCAGATTATAATTATAGGACGGAACATACATATTTCACATTTAAGAAACACACGAAAAAAACGTACCGTTCCAACCTTGAGAAATTAGGCTCCGAGCAAAATATTTCCATATAATTTATTTTGGACCAAAAGTGATATTTTAATTTGACATGTAAAAAGTATTAATTTGTCGGATCAGAACTATATGGTTTTGAGATGGTCAGACCCTTACGTCACCTATTGCAATTATATGGAAATATTTTGCTTGCAGCCTGATTTCGCTAGGTTACAACGGTACGGTTTTATTCATATTTCGCAAAAAGTGACGTAAGGGTCTGACCATCTAAAAACCATATAGCTTTGATCCGACAAATTAAAACTTTTTACATGTCAAATTAAAATATCACTTTTGGTCTAAAATAAATTATATGGAAATATTTTGCTTGGAGCCTAATTTCGCTAGGTTGCAACGGTACGATTTTATTCATATTTCGCAAAAAGTGACGTTAGGGTCTGACCATCTCAAAACCATATAGTTCTGATCCGACAAATTAATACTTTTTACATGTCAAATTAAAATATCACTTTTGGTCCAAAATAAATTATATGGAAATATTTTGCTTGCAGCCTGATTTCGCTAGGTTGCAACGGTACGATTTTATTCATATTTGGCAAAAAGTGACGTTAGGGTCTGGCCATCTAAAAACCATATAGCTTTGATCCGACAAACTAATACTTTTTACATGTCAAATTAAAATATCACTTTTGGTTTAAAATAAATTATATGGAAATATTTGGCTTGGAGCCTGATTTCGCTAGGTTGCAACGGTACGATTTTATTCATATTTAGCGAAAAGTGACGTAAGGGTCTGGCCATCTCAAAACCATATAGCTCTGATCCGACAAATTAATACTTTTTACATGTCAAATTAAAATATCAGTTTTGGTCCAAAATAAATTATATGGAAATATTTTGCTCGGAGCCTAATTTCTCAAGGTTGGAACATTTTAAAAATTGGGTTACTTCATTTTATTAAATTATAAGATTTATTATTTGTGTTTTCTGAATTAAAATAATTTTAATAAAACTTTTTTTTCATATAATAAAATTCGGGGATAACTTCACATATGAAGTCTATTTGTAATGAAATATAATATAAAACGGGGCGGGGCTAACCTCACACATGAGTTAGAGGGATATAATTATGTTAGTGTTGCCTGATTAATTTTTTTTTAATTTCGGGGATAGAATCCGGGGATAACTTCACATACGTTCAATATTGTCACATATATATGCAATTCACTTCCTATCGAATATTGCGTGTACGCAAATCGCTACCGAACCTGCTTATTATTAATTTTACGTTTTATTAAATCGGATACAAATTCCATCATTTCCTGATATACGATATATGTATACGCACTACTCAACATATATGATTATGATTAATCTGCATATTTTTCCAGATCGAAAACACCATACACGTATATATTATCATCTCAACTTTCTCTCAATTATAACTTTTGTAAATATTGTTGGTTATGCACACCTTAATTATATATTACCACGTTTAACCGCAGCCTTGTTTCAATTACAATTCAATTAAATTTTTATTGATATTATGTATAGTGACACAATTATATATTATGTCACTTAAACCAATTCGTGCGCTCTCGTTATATATATAGTTTTGTCTAACTACTCTAGACTGTCTATAGGCGAGGTTGTAAACATAGTTTTCTTATAATTTACTTATAAATCGATTTAATTTAATCAATTGTATATATTTAGAGTACTTGTAAGTATCTAATTAATTTGTAAAATGATACAGCAAAACTTTTTTCTCTTATTTATGTATGTACTCCATATAGTGGCGCAACAGTCGTAGGTACATATTTTTATGTAATTGCTACAGTCACGCACACTTTAAATGTATGTTTTTGTGTAAAAATTAAATGTTGGGTAGTGAAATTAATTGGTGTGCTACTTTAAAAGATGGGCGTTCTATAAACGTTGCACTTTGTATAACAAAAATTTCATATAATTGATTTTTTTTTAAACCTAACCTTAAAATATAAATGCGCGTGAACTTTTTCCTAAATCTTTCCTAAAAAACAAAAACAAAAAATTAGGAATTGTTTAGGAAATACTTACAAGCCTATATAGTTAAGTGAATTTTTTCCTAAAACTGAAAATATGTCCAAGTATTAGTGAATATGCTATACGAAAAAAGATAAACTGCACAATCAAATAATTGATTCAATATTGAACAATAAAACATTATCAACGCAATTTCTTTTCTCTATAAAATCTATCTTATTAATTTAATTTATATCTAAGATATTAATCTGAACAGCAAATACAATGAATATTTTTATGTTTTATTTTTGAGTTTCGAAAACCACTCGAACGATCTTCTGATCAAAAATTGGTCAATGTGGGCCATCGAGTAACATGAATCGACTACGATTGTATATGTGTTTCCGCTAGAAACAGTTTAATTAAAAATTGGTGAGTTTTAACATGTTGCAATGGTTTGCGTAATACTTAATCCTTCATGAAATCATTGCTGCGTTGGGTGTTATCGTTTGCAGGATCAGTAAATCACAGGCGACAAAATAGTTCAGCTCAACAGGAACTACCAGAAAGGCGGGCCAGGCAGGAAAACAAAAACATATTTAGAGTTTAAAATAGCAACATTAAAAGAACTCTATAAAAAATATGTAGACACCGATGAAATGATAAGGAGAGAAATCTCAGCATTAGAAGAAAATCACCCGTATTTCCACGAGCGAACAAAGATATCGGGTATTTACGACACCCTAATCGATGAAATGCGAAGTAAGCTGAACCAAAAGACACCGCATACACCGATAGCAACAACATCGGGTGATAATACTCAAAAAACAAAATCTCTATTGTTGAATTCAGACAACGAAGAATCTTTAAATACGAATAACAACGATCGAATAGAATTCGGTCACATGGTGAAGCTACAAGGCGTAAAAATGAGATCGCTGTATAAAGAAATAAATACAGCGAATAACTCATTGCTACAAAAATTTTCAAAACAAGCGCTACAACTGTTATTGAAACGAATGATGGAACAAATCATGGATCTAAATGAAAAAATATGTGTCGAGGCCACAGGGGAAGAGGAAAGTAATTTAAAATATTTCACTGAGGGATATTACGGTACCATCAAAAACGAACATGATGATATTGTCACCAAAATTACCACGGAAATTGACAGCCATCTAACAAACAACAACAAGTTTGATGTGCGATTGCCGAAAATCGAAATTCCAGTTTTCTACGGGGAATACACGAAATGGAAAGGATTTGCAGATACATTTGAAAAATTAGTACACAACAACGATAAGCTTACGGAAACCCACAAGATCAACTATTTGAAGAATCATCTATGGGGTTCAGCTGCGCTAAACTAATAAACCATCTGGAGTCAACGGCAGATAATTATCAAGTGGCGTACGAAATAATAAAAAGAGATACAACAATGAAAGAATTTTGTCAACAACGTATTTCAACCAGCTGATTAGTCAGCTTAATATAACAACAGATAGTGCTTCAGGTATCAGAATAATGCATAATACCACAAAGGAAGCAATCCACAATATCAACAACATTATCAAAGAAGGAGGATAAGTTCGAGGCTCTGATCATTCATATACTACAAAAAAAATTAGATAATGAGACAATCAGAATCTACGAAACAACATTAGATGACCAAAGAAAGGGGGGGGGGGGGGGAAATTCTTAGAAAAACGGTTTCAATCTCTAGAAACAATAAGTAATAAAGGTATTCGCCAACCAATAACAACCGGTAACCGATACCAAACAACTTCAAGATTTCAACCGCCAAAGGCATTAACAATGGTAACAACAAATGTACATAAATGCATTAATTGTAATGGATTACATAAAATTGAACAATGCAGATCCTGCGCCTCATCACCCAACCACAGAACCGGTAAAATCAACGATCGGAACACATATGCTCAACAGCACAACAACAGAATCGCAAGTACTTTTAAGCACAGCATTAGTAAAAGTTATGACAAATGGCCGTCATCCAGAATTATTAAGAGTACTCATTGATGCCGGCTCTCAAGCATCCTTCATAACTCACGAGGCTGCCAAGAAACTAAACATACAAAGTAAAAGAACACACGTTGAAGTAAAGGGAATAGGAGGAATTAAAGCAGGTATATCAGATCAACAACTAACGTTCCATATTGAACCCAGATTCTCCTCAAAGTTCAAAATGCAAATGAGTGCATTGGTTGTTGATAAATTAGTAGGAAACCAACCGGAATACAGCTTTGACGCCTGGAACTGGCTTCATATCAATAACCTATTATGGGCAGATCCAAATTATAATATGCCAAACAAAATCGACATATTACTTGGTGCAGACTATTATCCGACCATAGTACTGAACGATATAGTAAAAGGTGCAACTAAAGATCCAGTTGCACAAAAAACAGAACTAGGATGGATAATATTTGGGCCACTTCATCGTGGAAAATCAACAGCCATTCAGTGCATGATAACTCAAACAGAATTGGAAAACAGATTACGGAAATTTTGGGAGATTGAAGAAATACAAAATGAGAGAGCACTAACTGACGAAGAACAACAATGCCAGGAACATTATATTAAAAATCACCAGCGAGACATCAATGGGAGATATATTGTGCGAATTCTATTCAAAACAAACCCACCAATCATCGGAGCGTCAAAGAATAGAGCATTAGCCAGATTTCTACAGTTAGAGAAAAAAATTGCAGGGTCACCATCATTCGCAAGTGACTATAAAAAATGTTTAAAGGAGTATATAGAGTTAGGTCACATGAAACTCTGCAGTAAGGAAGCTAAAGTAAAAATATCAACAACAGAAGAATACTTTATACCTCATCACGCGGTAATTAAAGAGAGCAGCACGACCACAAGACTACGCGTTGTGTTTGACGCATCCGCAAAAACGAGCAACAACAAGAGCCTCAATGATCAACAATTAATCGGACCAACTTTACAAGAAGAGCTGATATCCCTTCTGCTGAGATGGAGGAAACATAATTATCCTTAAGGTCGTTTTCACAGCAGACATTGAGAAAATGTACCGCCAAATCCTCGTACACGAAGACGATCAAAAATATCAAAAAATACTATGGAGAGAAAATGAAAATGAGCAGATCAGAGAATACCAATTACCAACAGTATCATTCGGAACCGCTAGTGCCCCTTATCTAGCCATTCGCACCTTGCAACAGTTAGCGAATGATGAAAAAGACGAATTTCCCATAGCAGCTAATACAATTTTAGAAGACTGCTATATGTAGATGACATTTTAAGAGGTGGTGATTCTCTAGAAGAAGCACAACGACGTCAACAACAATTAACGAAAATACTAGGGAAAGGAGGATTTCAACTTCGAAAATGGGCAAGCAACTGTCAGGATCTGTTGGAACAAATTTCACATGAATCACGAGCAATAAACAAAATAGATATAAAATTATACGAAACTATAAAAACTCTGGGAATTTCATGGAACCCTAAAACCGACACATTTGAATTTAAAATAAATATTAGAACAAATAGATCGGATGTTGTCACGAAAAGGAGCCTGTTATCGAAAGTATCACAATTATTTGATCCACTCGGTTGGTTATCACCAACCATCATCGTAGCAAAAATACTACTGCAAAAACTATGGTTAACAGGACTAGAATGGGACAAACCAGTACCAGAAAACATAGCAACAAACTGGAAAAACTATAAAAACTCGTTACGTGCGCTAGAAAAAATAAAGGTGCAAAGAAGGATGGAAACAACTAACAATTCTCCGATAACACTGTTTGGGTTTTGTGATGCGTCAGAAAATGCTTATGCCGCTGTAATATATTGCCTCCAGAACAACAAAAACGGAGGCAAGGGACACCCTTATTTACTTATCTCAAAAACTAAAGTCGCTCCAATAAAGTCGAAACTAACAATTCCTAGATTAGAATTGTGTGGTGCATTATTGTTGTCTAGGCTATTGGCAAAGGTAATTAAAAGCCTACGGATAGCCAAAATAAATACATATGGGTTTACGGATTCAAAAATTGTACTCGCATGGATCAAATCAGAACCACATCGATATAAAACATTTGTGGCAAACAGAGTATCCGAAATTCATAGTTTGACAATTCCAACAGCCTGGAACTATGTTAAATCACGGTAGTAGATGCCGTGGGGTAGATGCCGAACATCTCAATAATCATGAATTATGGTGGAACGGACCAGACTGGCTTACAAACGACCGAAATATATGGCCAATTACTAATTCGGAAGTACAACCTGAAGGCGTTCCAGATCAAAGAGTACTCGCAGCACCAGTAGCTGCAATAACAACACCTGTCAAAGAAAATGACCCCTTTAGTAATCTCTTTTTAAGACACTCAAATTTAAAAAAGATTCAGCGAATAGTGTCGTATTGTAAACGCTTCATTAATAAGTTGAAATTAGTAAAATACGAATCAACCAACGTAATTTCACTAAACGAAATCCAAGATGCTTTGCATCATTTAATTAAGAATGCTCAACTAGAACAATATAAAGATGAAATATACAATTTAAAAAGGAACAAACCACTTAACATTAAAAGCAAATTGTTACCATTGTCTCCATTCTTAAAAGATGAACTTAGTAAGAGTTGGGGGCAGACTACACAATGTTATGAAATAGCCAGTTTAGTTCAGCACGTACAGATCCTAGAATTTTGTCCTAAACTTACTTTAAAATCCTTGATCAATACTACTATCCAAATTTCATCGTTATTTGTTAAGAAATGACGGGAAGACGGAATGTTGTTAAGTTTCAAGATTTCATATACCGATTATCTGTATCTCGATGATTGCCATATTAAGGATCCAATTTGCCATATTAAGGATCACTTTTAATATTTTATTCCGTTGAGATGTTTTATTTAATGAAAAAGAGCTACATATTGTATAAAAAATTTCCGCTGATAATTATATAACAAAAGAAATTTTCTTTAGTGCTAGTGCTGCCACTTCCAGCGAGTAGCGTAATCTCTTGTTTCCCACTGTCAAATTTCCGCTATCTTATACAGTATAAAATTAATTATATAAACTTCAATACCATCTGGCTTGAACTAAACAGAAATGCCTGCAAACCTTACAAAATAAGAATTGTGGAGCAGTATATAAAATTCTGCGTCTATTTCCTTCTGTAAAGCTTTGTCGAAATGTTGCTGTGTAGACATCTTTCCACTAAAGGCAATTAACGAATTATGTGTAAAACATAAAAAAATATTCAAATTCAAAAATATATTAATGTCAGTCTATCCACTAGACCTTCACTAGAATTCCGGTGAACCAAAAATATCTCAACACTAAAAATAGTCAAAATTCGAGATTTTTATCCACATACACCAAGCTCAGTTTCTTCCATATATGTAATATTACGAGATTAATTTTAGAATTTGACAGACACGCATACATATAAAATATTAACTTCCTTTATACTGTTTGCGTATAGAAATTACTATATTTGCATGCGCTATTATTCTACGATTTATGCTGTGCTGAGGTGAACATATACGAGTACGTACATTCTAACCGGACGTCATATTTGTGGTTTATAAATAAGAGGTGCGGTTTTAATAATACATAAAATAAACGTTGCTAATTTCACTTATGATGTATGTATGTATGTATGTATGTACATAACGTTCTAAATATAACCAAATTGTTTGGTTAGGCCAAACAATAGTTCTTTAATTTAATTTGGTGCAATTTTTGGCGAGATTGCGGTCAAATATGTTTGCTGTGATTAATTTTTCGTGTATTTAATATGCGTCTGTATATGTGTGCTGGCCATTCACGCCGGAAAATCATGTTCATAAAATTATGCATACACGATTTAGGTTTACCTTCTTAATCCATTAATCGTTATAATTACTCGACATTTTTGTGAAAGGCGGGAAAATATGTGTAAGATGTATATATGGATTTATACATATGTATATGTATATGAGTTGAACGCGCCGCGCGTCTCTTAACATAATAACAATTAAATATTTATAAAATTCTGTGTTCAAACCGCAAACCAAATAAAATAATATAAAATCAATAAAAATTTTGTGAAAGTAGACAATCAAACCGATGTATAAAAAAAAACATGGATCGTATTGTGTATTTAATGCACTTGATTGATAATAAGGTTTTTGCATATGTGCGGAACATATGTGTTCGCCGTTGCAATATAGCGGCGGCGCGGCAGCGGCGCAAGGCAAGATTGATTGTGCAATATAATTGTTAAGGCATGAACATGATTTTTAAAAAATTATCTTGCATTACATACACACATACATATGTATATGGTGTCAGTATGATGATGAATTTTCTGTAATTTACCGACCGATCTTAAGAATTTAATCTTTTATTGTTGTAATGATTAATTGTAACTTGGCTATAATTAATATTTATTCCGCGCGCTTTGTGTGGATTTGTTGAATACCTGTGCGCGATTTTTTTTTTTTTTTTTTAAATTTATTTATTTATTTTCAGGTCAATCAGATTTATCGCGATCGCAAGAATAAAATATTTTTATGTGCGTGTAAAATTGATTGAGTCTGAGTGAAACTTGAATATTAAAATATTGGCTTTGATTAATTTATTAATTTTGTGAGATTCGTTATAAAGTCGTTAATTTATATGGTGTACATTATGAGTGATGTTTCAATCGGAATTTCAGTTGATTTAACATTAACAATATCAACTTGTTAGATCATATATAAGACATTCCGAAGTTAGATAAAATTCTACTGTCTCAAGCAAAACTATGGGTCAAACTTCGACCAATAACAAACCAATCACAATCAATTCTATATTTTGAGCATTTTATTAATTTTGGCGGAAGGATAGACATCCCCTTCCAGATGGCCTAGAGTTTACGAAGACAGGATATTAAGAGCAATCCTGAGACAAAAGATTGTGGTGACAGTGAATTTTATTGAGTCACAGGCAGAGATAGGCGCTTACACGTCATAATGTCGTCTGCTCGTAGTCGACCGGCACTATCAACGTCGGCATACTCATAATCAAAACATCTTCATCATGGTGCCTTATACATCTCGAAATAGCCTATTCAAGTGTTGGTAATGTTCATCGGTTGCGCTTTCCATATTTAAGTACATCAGACTGCCCATTCACGGTACGGCAGACAAGTTAATTGTTGGTCAGTGCTCTTGATGAGTTTCAAGTTTTTGATCATTGGTGTATGCGATGAATAACAATCAGACATTTCAAAACGTTCGTGTAGTGTGATTGATCATTTGAAAACGTTTCAAGGTAGCCGACGCCATGTTTTTGCGACAAACCTTTCACTACAGGGTGACTGACACGAAGTATTACCAAAACAGAACGCAACATAATTTTTTTTATTTTTTAATGAATTTTATTGAATCAAAGTAAAAAATGTTCACAAATATTTAAATTTTCGAATTGCATTAGCAGTTTTTGATTTGGCCACTCTTAGCCGCGATTATGGCCTTCAAACGACCGACAAAGCTTTTGCATGCAGCACAAACGTCACTATGCGGTATATTGGCCCATTCCCGGCGAAGCGCTTACTTGAGATGATCGACACTTTGGTATTTTTGGTCCCAACCTTGCTCTTCAAAATACCCCAAACCGAGAAAAGGATTTGCATCCGGTGAATTTGGTGGCCATTGGACAGTGGAAATGAACTGCGGAACGTTGTTTCTCAGCCAGTTTTGATTAATGTGCACTTTATGACTCGGCGCCGAGGGTTGTTGAAATGGCCAGGCTCTGCGGCCTGTATGTATGTTTTTATGCCCAAGGCTCCAACGCCCCCTCCAACACATGATCCCGGCGGCCTAACATGTTACGGCGGCCCAAACCATCACCATCGGTGGCCTTTGGTTTCGAGTGGCAATCCGTTGATCCAAATTTTCAGTAGAACGGCCGGACAAGTAAATCCGGTCGTTTTGCTTGTTTACATATTGCTCGATAACGAACGGTGACTCACCGGAGAAAACCAAATTCTACAAATCGCCACTTTTGTGCAAGCGTAAGAACTCCTTTGCTCTTTCCACTATAATTTTTTTTGAGCATCGGTGAGACCATGCGTTTTATGGACATTCAAGGCCTTTAGCCTCAGATGATCTTTCAATATGTGCTGCATCCGTTCGAGCGAAATGTTCGCCTCTGGAGCCATTTTTCTGCCACTAGGGCGTGGATTCCGTGTGAATTAGGCCTTCACCTTGCAGTGCGTTTCGGTCCACCACCATGGCGTTTTGCAATGCTGCCAGTATCATTACAACGATTTATGGCGCGATACACAAACATTTAACAGGTTAACAATCTGCGGTTGTGGTTTTCCAGCCAAATATAGAGCAATCACACTATTACGCTTGAATTCCATAGCGGATAGCTTTTTTCTGAATATTTCGCACTAAAATGCTTTTGTACGCTTGTGAACAATGTAATGAACTGTCATTAGTGTAAGTTTGTGCGCTCTGTCATCACGTCAGTCACGCTGTATACTAATCTCGCCTTATATATATAAAGCACAACTTCACCATCTGCATCTTAGTTTTGAACACCCATTTGGATTTAGAAGGCGTTTTGGCACGACATAAATCCACCAAAGTTCAAGCTTGATTAACTAAATACTAAATACTCTTGTCCTCAATGTCGAAATTACCATATTTGAAACGTTTAAACCAATCTTCACAGGTAGTTTCCGATGGTGCATGTTCGCCGTAGGCCTGTTTAGACGCATTGCATTTTTTTTAAGTTGAAGCAGAAAAGCAAAGCTTCTCATAGATGCAGTTTGTTTTGCATACAACTAGTCTTACAACTGGCTAGCGTTAACACAAAACACAACGTCTGACATAAATGACAACTAGATATATCGCTGGTACCATCTATGAATGAAACCCGGAAATTTAGATGCACACCTAATATTTTCTTTATTCTATTAGCATTAGTCATCCGTTTTTTGATATTTTCCACAGCTACTTTACTTATTGGTATGTCGGTCGAATCTTGTATTAGTTGCCTGAATACTATAGGAAGTCAAAAATGCCATTCTGTAGTTTAACGCACTCCAAGCTATATTGGGTGTGTGAATAAATTCTTAGAGTCAACATTTAGATGTCGCTATGTGAGATTGCGTATAGTTTGACAAGCAATTCCAACATTTTGTAGCTGTCACAATTGTCAATCTAATTCAGAGCAGATAGTGTTATTTTTTCATATTTTTTTGTAATCGATTTAAAATGGATCGTGATAAGTTGTTTTTTCGGGGGGTTCTTCTTTTCTTTTTTAATTCCAAGTAAACCGTCGCTGAAGCACACCGATTGCTTTCTAATACTTATGGTAATCAAGCTCCATCGAGAGCAAGCTCTTTCAATTGGTTTCATCGATTCCAAAGTGGTGATTTTGACTTGACAGACAAAGAACTGCCATGTCAGCCAAAAAAGTTTGAAGACGCCGAATTACAAACATTATTAGACGAAAATGCATGTCAAACGCAAAAAATACTTGCTATGCGAAAGCTAGGAAGATGGACCCACATCAACGGTCTGAAAATCAATTAAGAGCACGGATTGAAGCATGCAAAAAAATCTTGCTGAGTACAAAAACTTAGTTTTTTTGCATCGAATTGTTACTGGCGATGAAAAGTTGGTCTATTACGACCCCTTTAAACGTAAAGCAGCTTACGTCGATCCAGGCCAAGCAGGACCATCGCAGCCAAAACGAGATATTCATTGCGATAAGGTTATGCTGAGTATTTGGTGGGACCACAAAGGTGTGGTGTATTATGAACTATTAAATCCAAATGAAACGGTTACAGGTGATCGTAACCGACGCCAACTGTAGCGGCCAGCAATAGCGAACAAAAGCTATAAAGTTTTCTTTCATGAACACAATGCCAGACCACATCGTGCAAAAACCACTCAAAACAAGGTACAGCAACTGGGTTGGGTTCGGCTTGAACAACCTGCGTATTCTCCAGACCTTGCACCTTCCGACTATACCATTTGTTTCGATCAATGCAAATAAGCCTGGCTAACGTACGCTTCCGAAACGCCGGAGAAGTGCGAAATTGGATCGATTGCTGGATAGCTGGGAAAGTTGAAGGCTTCTTCAAACGAGGAATCCACAAACTTCCCAGGAGATGGCAAGAAGTCATAACTAACGATGGCGAATATATTGGATAAAATATACTGTATCGTTATCTTTTAATAAACATTTCTTTTTTATAAAAAAGAAAGTCTAGAAATTAATTCACACACCCAATATTTACACTCGAACACCTTCGTTAGCCTTCAAATCAACGTGTTTATGTTCCGTACTAATTTCCCCCGGTAATAGAATTGCCATTAGTTCGAGGGCTTCTGGAATTAAGGGGCCGGCTAAATCATATCGATCATCAGCTTGAACATCTCTAATTTCTGGTTAACAATCAAGACACACAAATGTACCGTAAACAAATTGTGGATGTTCTGCGAAGTCATTCAACAGTAAAAAAGTGGTTTGCAAAATTTCATGATGGAAATTTTAGTACTGAGGACACGGACCGGAGGACGTCCAGGTGCAGTAAAACAATTTGAAGACGAAGAACTTCAGTTTTACTGGATGAAAATGCGTGTCAAACTCAAAAAGAGCTTGCAGAACAGTTAAGAGTTACAACTCACCAAGAAATATCACTTTGATTGCATAGGAAGTTGCAGGGATTGCAGGAGGAAGTAACAGGGTTTCTCATAAGCTGGCGGAAGAAAACAAAAACCGAAAACTTGACAGGATCGGTTGATCCAGTGCAGCCATCAACATCAGTTGCAAAAATTAATATTCATGCCAAGAAAGTACTACTGTGTGTCTGGTGGGATTCTAATGGAGTATTGATCAAATTAAATGTTGCTCTAGAAGAAAAGGGACCATTTACGCGCCTGCTAGACAATGCTCGTCCACATACAGCAAAACCAACCCAAGAACTCTTCTTCTCCTTAGGCTTGAAAATGTTTCAGTATGCGACTTATTCTCCAGACTTGGCTCACTTTGATTACCACTTATTCAGTTCGATGTCATCATATTTGAAAGGTGGAGATAAGTTGGAGATGTGCAAAAATGACTCGATGACTATTTTGCAACAAAACCACCAAGTTCATGTCTCGAAGCCATTCGAGACCGAAAAATGGCAAAAAAACATGGATAGTAATAGCGAATATTTCGATGTCTGTAACAATTATATTTTCAATAAAGTTAAATTTGGCCAGAAAGTTGTTTGTTTCTACTAGCTCACTTAAAAAATAAATGGGAATCCCCGATATTCATCTCTTTTGAATTCTATCGCTATTTTTTCTATACTGAAAGGTAGATAATTTCATAACTAATTAAATGACTACATTTTTTTCTAGTTGGCTTTGGAAATGATGCTTTTTTTTGTTTTTCATCAAGATATAGTAAAAAAAATTACACTTGACATTTAATTTTCCTTTCTTTTGTTTATTTTTATTAAAATAAAAAATATTAAATAATAAATTATTGTGTTGTCAATAATAATTTAATGTTGTCAATTGTTTTTGTATTTTTTAAATTGGGGAAAAATAAAAGCTTAAACGATGTTGAAAAGGTAAAATTGATGCTTACCAGGAGCAAAGACATTCGAGCCGGTTCATTGCTGAAAAACTATGCCGAAGTCAAACTGATCTGCCAAATTATTTAAGAAATCTTGAAAACTATGGGAAAATATGAAAGGCCCAGAAAATCTCAGTACACACCGTTCGTCGTACCATACAAGAAAGCTAAACATCTAAAACGTATGAAAATTAAGAAAAAAACACAATTAAACCAAGCTCGAAGAAAAAATCGGCTTCAATTTGGGAAAGAGCATTTGACATGGAATAACCAGTGGTACAAAGTCGTGTTTTCAGTTGAAAAAAAAAAATCATTTTTTACGGGGTTGATCGTAAAGGCTATAGTTCTCAATCGACATCACAGCATGGAAGGACGAGTTGTGGTCTAGAGAGCGATTTCATACGATTGTGGGATTGAGTTAGCTTTTTAAAGTCAAAAAATGACACCAAATTCATATTTGTATTCAGCATTTTCAAAGTTCCAACATTTGTTCAGACCAGTGAAATGGATTTATCAGCAATATAACGCCCCTATCCATACAAAAAACATTTGGGGTTGGCTGTCTCGCATGGAGATAAGGAGATAAGCAGTATAGTGATAAGGAGTCGCTTATTGAACCCAACAAAGCTGCTTGGGCTGACATTTCGTTGAATTATTTGAAGTCGTTATACGATTCAATGCCCAATAGAATATTTGAGTTGATTTCAAAAAATTGAGGCATTAAAAATATAATTTCCTAAAAGTATTTGGTGTATACAAATCCAGAACCACCGTGGTTTCCATTTATAACCAAATGTTCGTTGTAGTGGCCTTCGTTAAACCACAAATTAACAAAAAGGTTAACCCAAAATTATCAAACCCAAAATTGGGTTTGTAAATTATGTCGTATAATTTACACGCCCAACGGTGAATTTAATGTACGATTGACATGTTCCAATTGTTTTTCCTGTAAAAAATCAAGGGCTAAAACGTATGTACATATATCCCTTTTCCGGCTACAAAAATTTTTTTTTGCTTCATTTAAAGTCCACCATACACAAATGTGTATGTAAATAACCATAGTTTGTAATGGCGTTTTGTTATTTTCATGATTCTCTTCCGCACACGATATTTACGTACACAATTGTGACCGCGGACCGGAAAAGGGGTATTACGATTTCCGCTTGCGTGCGGAGCACGAAACAAATTCCAGTAAAATAAAATTGGATTTTTTTCTTTTTGATTTGAGCAAATGGTGGCAAAAACTGAGAATGTTGCCATAAAATCTACGATTCAAAGCCTTGATTCCACAGTGAAACAATTTTTTTCAGTAAAAAATACTGGGAAACTGAAAAGAGTAGAGTATACTTATTAAAATCACGTTAGAGTGAAAGACAAACAAATGTTGCCATAAAAAATATTGAGTTTCATACTTTTTATGGCAACATTTTCCCCGCTTACTACCATTAAATTTTACTGAAAAATTTTTTGTTTCTCTCTAACAAGTAAAGGATTTATATTTTATATCTCGTATTAATGTTACTGAATAAAATTGTTTCACTGTGGAATTCACGCATAAGTCTACGATTATTTGGGCATTTACATGCGAAAATCTTCTTAAAGATTTTCGCATGTAAATCCCCTGAAAATCCTCTTCTAATCTTCTGAAAAATGAGAAAGATATAACATTGACTTTTTGCACATGAGAGACAAGAAAAGAAATATATCCCAACAAAATTTTGCAGAAGATTTTTAAATCACTATACAGCAAAAACCACTATAAAATGTTGCAATAAAATATATTCGATCCGAGTATTTTTATGGCAACATTTTTAAAATTAACAAGAAACAAAATTATTTCGTATTTATAAATGTTGAGGATTCATAATAAAAACAGACGCCATAAGTAAAAAATGTAAATTTCTCATTTTAATTCTTTTTTTTTTTTTTTTTTTTTTTTACGCTATTTGCCGTAGGCACTTGGCGAAACACACTTATACTTAATAAACACATTTTTATTAATCACTTGTTTTTTGTTTCGCAGAATATTTTGAATATTTTTCAAAAAGTTTAAAAAATCACTCGATCGATTTCGACTTGTTACGTCATCATCAGGAGTATCTACTGATTTGTATTAGTAAAAATTTTGTTATATAGTAGAAAAAACAAAATATAAATAAAAATAAAAGAAGGAGGGGAAAAAATAAGCAATAAAAATTAATCTACGGATCGCGCAGGTAGGCGATGAGTCATAGGTTGAGTAACAAAATTCAAGTAATATACCTTAGGATTAATTGCAATGATTGTAGTTTCTCCTATATTGGTCAGACTGGGCGCAATTTTGGAGTTAGAGCTAAAGAACATTTATCTGGTTGCAATCAATCAACTTTCCATAACCATTTAACTTCAGAAAATCATACAGCTAGCTTGAACAATTTAGACATATTACATATACAACCCAAAGGCAGACGTTTAGATACCTTAGAATCTTACGAAATTCGAAAATCAATATTTCTTAACCAAAATATCCTTAACGAACAGAGAGAAATCCGGCTCTCACCAATTACAGACCCCTCCCTTTTCTATTCTCACGTACGCAATAATATACCTTGAATTTTGATACTCAACCTATGACTCATCGCCTACCTGCGTGATCCGTAGATTAATTTTTATTGCTTATTTTTTTCCCCTCCTTCTTTTATTTTTATTTATATTTTGTTTTTTCTACTATATAACAAAATTTTTTCTAATACAAATCAGTAGATACTCCTGATGATGACGTAACAAGTCAAAATCGATCGAGTGATTTTTTAAACTTTTTTAAAAATATTCAAAATATTCTGCGAAACAAAAAACAAGTCATTTTAATTCATTAAAAATAAATTAATAATGATCCTATAAAAAAAATTACGCCATTACTATATATGTTTATTTCTTTCTGGCATATTGAATATTTTTATATAGCGGATCCTTTCTTATTTACCTGCAAAAATTTGTAAAAGAAAACAATTTTCTACATCTAAATGGGGCATACTTTTATAGCAGTAAATAAAAAAATTCAAAAACTTTCAAATAAGTATTAAGTAACTATAAACATGAGCGGTAACCTAGAGACTACACCATGCAAATCCACTATTATTTTTTACCAGGGTATCAATGTATGTGTGAGTATTTTACATAAATTCAGTAAATTATCAGGAGGCTATTTCACGATAATTCATCATTAGTCATTAGTTCGCATGCGGTTCTCCATTGACCTTTTTAAGGGTTTGACAAAGACTTGGGCGATCGCACCCCACTCCTCATCCAACGCAATATTGAACGTCACTGATGTTAGATGGTACCGGGTTTCTGACTCGGATGCTCCGTTTTAGTTCGTCCCATAAATGTTCAATAGGATTCTTGTTTGGACTGAGGGCTGGCCACTTCATCGTCTCGAGTCCAACCTCATCCATGAACTGCCGAGTGGTTCAAGCAATATGAAATGTTCCTCTATATATTTTGCGTAGGGCACTACATGTTCCAAGATAATGCCCTCGATATATGTTTCAGCGGTCAGACCTCCTCTTCGGCCTTCAACAGGTACGTAAACAAAATATGTTTTTCCCTCAAGCGATATGCTAGCCCATACTATGTACAAACCGCTGCCATACGCGACTGTTTCAGCAAAATAGCACTGAAAAAATCGCTCTCCTGAACGCCATCTCTCCTATCACTGCGATGAAGACATATTCTGCAATCGTCAGTGAATAGAACGGACCTCCATTGTTCCACGGTTGCGTGCTGCCTATTTTAGGCCTCTAGCAGGCCGTCTTGAAGGAAGGTTGGCTTCTCCCCGTGAGATGGCGATTTCGCAGTGAAGTTAGAACGATAAATCGATCATTCCTCTCTGATGAACACCGGTACCGGATGGTATGTGGTCTCCGATTGAAGGTACCAGTGTTTTGAAACCTTGTGCTGCTTGTCTGGATTAGTATTCATGATTTTGAGGAAACAACGAATGAAACTGATAGAGATTTCATTAGGTCAACGTCTGATAAGTGACTGATAGCAAATATCGGTCAACGTGGTATTTTACAGGAGATTACAGCACACCAATGTTGTTTCCAATGAAACATCGGATTTTGCTATGATTGTTTTAATTTAAAAAGTACTGTATAGATTTTAATGATAAAGATGTCCTTGTAAAGATAAACTAATAAGCTGTTTTACGAAAACCGGTTAAGCCATTTAAACAAAAATATGGTTTTTTTGTACGCACGGAGGTTTTACTCGATTTAGTTGCTCAGTTAGCTTAGTTCCACAGAACACAAGTTTTATATTGATTTCTTCCATTCAATATGTTATCCCAATTGCTGTGAATGATTTTGTGTTGACAAAACGAATTTACTCGTATATTTTTGGAAAATAATATATTGACCTTAGAACAACTTAAAAAATGATAAGCTATACAATTTGGATTGACACTCAAAGAAAACATGATCATTAAATTATTATCATGGGAAGGAGTCTACAAATATTTTCAAACTGGTCTAGAACAACAGCGATAGCTTATTTACACATATTGAGTGAGTATTGACGATAACATTTAATGGTGTACGAGTATTTTGAAAGTAATCAAACTACTATCGATCTACATACATTCTGCCCCATCCCCATGTATCATTATCATTTCGAAATCAATAAATTTTATCTCGCGCATTATTTTTAAAATCTTGTACTTAATTTAAATTAAAACTTGAATTACAATTCAACTTTCTCAAAATATTATACTACGGCGAGTATAATTTACGTAATCATTTTGAATTTTATCACCCGCATAAATTAAATGTTAAGCACACAAATCGCGGTTTTTTGGTTCTTCGATAAATTTGATCGTTAAAATATTTTTTTTCTTTTTGATAGTATCCCGCATGTTTTTACACGACACATATATCTGATGTGGTAATAATCGTATTACATTTGTTGCTATTTTGCATTTTTATTTATGCATATGCAAAAAAAAAAAAAATTTGCACATATTTGTATACGACAAAGTCGACATGTTTACAATTTATTAACATTTTTTATTTTGCATATGACCGTTTGGCATATTGTATAGACAGAATATCGCGTGCGCGTTGCGACGCGACAACGTGATGACACCGATCTATGATTTGTGATCGTATCATGCAAAATTTGACCTGTCCCCCCAACCCAGCATAATTATATTAGTGACATTAAAAAATTAATTTATGTCAAACTGCCAAAAATATAAATTCATTCACGTTTTACGCAAGCCAAACTTTTTTTTTGGTCTTGTTGGAAAGCGGACAATTGTAACATCAGTTACCAGTTTTTTTTTATACTCCATTGTTATAAATTAAATTAAATTTTTAATTTCGATATTTGATAATTAAATTTGTAGGTTATGTACTATAATATACAAATCAATTAGTAAAGTAATTTGGTAACGGTATGAACGAAATTTGGATAACGCACATTTGCTAATTATTTGATGTATGCGCGTGCATTAACGCGTTTTACCATCTTAAGAATATTCGTGATCATTAATTAAGTTGTATGTAAATATAAAATGTCCGTTAGATTTAAAAAATGTGTACACAACATATTTTTTGATTGACATATTATTGTAAATTGATTAATTTTACATACATATTTGCGTCTTATATAATATCCACATACAAATATTTTGGCCAAGTTTATTGAACTCGCGTGATCTTCCAATATTTGGTTTGATTGCAAGATTAGCGGTTGTTCGTTTTCGCAAAAGCTATACATATGTTCAATTTTAGTTGAATGCTCTATATTTAATATCAGAATGCTAATGGAAAGCAGAATTTGCAAAGGATGACTAGCAGGTAATGAATGAATTTACGTATTCTGTTAACGATGTTGGGCAGTTCAAACCTGTGCTTTCCCGGGGCGAGAATAATCTTTATAAACTTTGAACTAAAAAAAGATTATAAGATATGGGGATCCTTGGGAACGGCGAGTTAATAGAGTGATCGACATAAGTAAGTTTCACAAATGAGAAAGTGTAGGCATATATAGTAGGTATTATAGTAGGCTAGTACGCAGCTGACGCCAAATGAAATGTTCGCTGATCTCCTAAATTAACCAAAAATTAGTTTGTCGATTTTCATAAAATATTAACGCAGATAGCTTCATGTTGACATATTTTTTTTTATAACTTCTTGTCAAAATATTTTTATGCGAGTTTGTTTAACAATAAATAGAAATAATTGGCGGAACATTGTCGCTATATAAATGGCCATGACAACATAAAAAAAAATTCTTGAGTTGGTGTTAGTGACAGGCAATCGCGATTATACTTTTACATAGTAAAAAAAAATTCGACTACATGGGATTTTTTGTCAAGCAAGTTTGATTTTGCTTATATTTCCTTAAATACTTAACTTTTTCATTTGATTTTTCAAGGACATAATCTTAATGCAAATTTAACACATAATCCAAATTTAAAATACTTTATTCCATAATTTCATTTTTTTTCTAAAAGTGAATAAATAGGGTAAATCTGACATTTATCATTATGTTTTGATTTTTTGCTGCATTTTGATTTTTTGCTGCATTTTGGTTTGCGCAGCACTGGTCACATGAACCAATTAGAACTTTGTTTACGTTTTTTTTTGTATATAGGGTGGTTATAATGAAAATTTTGGAGTATTTTTAAAGTGTGAATATAGCGTTTATGGGGCAAAAATAAAATAAATTGTACTTTATTTTATTTTTGCCCCATAAACGCTATATTCTAAAATATGTATAATATAATAGATTATCAAAAAAAAAAAAATATTTCACTTGTTTATCATTGTATTAATTATTCAAATAAATATTAATAGCGGCATTTGAAATGGTTTAATTTAATATTTGGCTCTTTGGCTATAATATTATTCACTTGCACTGCACCACGCAGCGAGAGTAAAAGAGTAAAAGAGAACGAAACGTCATTACCTATAAACATCAAATTAAATCATCGCTACCCTGTAATAAACAAGCAAAACAAAAAGAAATTCAAACAATTTAATTGGTTCGTTTCATTTCGGTAAACAAATTTATAAAAGCAAAAAATAAAATAAAATACAATACAACTAAAAGGTACGGACATTTTTATACTACTGTATGCGAACGGGCAAAACTAATACTGTGTAAAAATAACGTGTCACGACCAGGATATATTGAAGAATATATCTAGACGGAATGTCACAAATTTAGCTTACTTGTATCATACCTGCAGATAAAAATTCAATGAAGAGTGTGTAGAGTTAAACAGAGACATCTACATTCTAACACGAAAAATAAAATGTCTAACTAAATTGCGTGCAGCAAAATAAAATTTAGCGGTGAAATTTTCATTCTTGTTTTCGCTGTCATTGGTGTACTATAGGTTTCATAAATATAGTTTCGTGTTAAGCTAAGTATGCAGCTAATACTAAGATAAATTTGAATTCGGTCTCCACAATTCTCCACTAAATTACAGATAAATTAGTAAATTAAAAAGTTAATGTAGAGATAAATTTTGACATTTGTAATATTTGTCCTACAACAAACAAAAATATAGTTTGAAATTATTTTCATAGTCTAAAAAATTATTTTGTTCACCATTTTAAAAAAAATCACGTTTTGCTGTCAAAATTTTTCTAAATTTTATTCATCTAGGCAGTTAAATGTCTGCGTAAGGCAGGTAGAGTTTTCACTAGCGCAGTCTATATGTGAATGAGATAACTACAATTAGTATGCAAAATGTGTCTTAGCGCGAGCTGAATACCGACCTTTAACAGGATTTCATCGTAATGTGTCGTGTATAACCAAGAATTACAACTTGGATTACATTACAACAGGTTTAATTACAACTTGGAGATATTTGTTATCCAGAGGCATTTTAGTGCTAAGGCCCTTTTCCAATTACTTACTTATTTGTGGTGCCTTACTTATTCAAATAAGGGTGTTATCCAAACACTGGTTTATTGTAGACTTGTGCCCTTTTCCAATTACCGACTTATTTCAGACTTATTTGACGCCATCTTGAATAAGTCAGTCAATTTGTCCCAATTTATTGTACCGACTTATTTGTGTCGTAATAACAAAAAAACAAAACACTATTTCTATTATATGGAAGAAAAAAATTTCTTGACATATTGGTCGTTGCTACTAGATTTGAAAAAAAAAAACTGCATGTATTACATTTAGTCAAGACACATTTTTGGAAACATTTTTGTGTAGACGTACTTATTCAAATAATTCACCTCGCGAGGTTACTTATTTGAATAAGTACGTCTACACAAATAAGTAAGTAATTGGAAAAGGGCCTTATTGCCTTATGTGTCACCATCTTAAATAAGTCGGTCAAGTCATTACCATTACCCAAGACACAATTTTTTAGACATTTCCTTGTAGACGTATTTATTCAAATAAGTCTCTTCGCGAGGTGACTTATCGGAATAAGTACGTCTACACAGAAATGTCTCCAAAATTGTATTTGACTAAATGTACTACATGGAGTTTTTATTTTCAGATCTAGTTACAATGATCAGCATGTCATGCATTTTTTTTTCTTCCATATAATAGAAATTGTGTTTTGTTTTTTGTTATTACGCCACAAATAAGTCCGTACAATGTATTGGAATAAAGCCTCAGTTACAATGCATCCGATCCGTTCCGTTCCGTCCTCCCTAAACTATTTTCCGTTCCGTCTTTTCCGTTCGCTAGTTACAATGTATCCGTTCCGCTTGTCTTACTGAAATTTTATAGACGCTGTGCGATTTATTTATTTAAAATATCGATATGCCCTTTAAATTTAGAGAGAAACAGCGCTATATATTACAAAACATTTTTACGAATGAAAAAATTAGACTCTGAGGAGTTTTTATCCCAAACAAGAATGCCACGGGAAGTGTATTAAATCTTACTTCGACTACTTCAAGAACATTTAACAAAAAAATCGACTCGCGAGCCAATTCATTTTGAAGCAAGGTTGGGACTCACGTACTAGTACTAGGAGCACGCACTATTTTAGTCTGTCAATTACTCTTCCACCAATGAGTTGTTGAAGTCATGCTTTCCGCTCATGCTTTCCGTAAAATTTTAATTAAAAAAAACGGTGCGTCTTCTCCGCTCCATTGTAACTAACCTTTCAGTTTTCAATGTAAATTATATACATCATGTCAAATTTAAATTTTTACGAAAAAGCGGAAAGTTTCAAATAAGTAATTAATTGGAAAATGGTCTAAGAATCGCGAGCAAATCAAAAACGGAGATTTCATGAAGTAATACTAGCTATTCTTATCAAAAAAATCTAATATTCTTTGAGTTTTCTGTTTTTGAGTGTGACATTTCGATAGCGGGAACAACATATTAAAGCTATTTCTGACAATTTAAAAGTCAAATAAATGACAATCTTGACAGTTTTGTGAACGCCTACTCTGTTACTGTTATATAAAACCAAATGAGAAAAGAGAACAAATTGTAGTGTGTCTTGAGGTCTCATTTAAAAAATTACGATCCCGAAATCATGGTTAAGTAACCAGCAATGTATTGGGCCCGGATTTTACAAAAAAGTAGAAGCGAGTATTATTTCATTTTCTTGCCAGAAATTTATTTTTATTTCTCTACATAGTCCTGTCCATCTCTTTAACCCGTCCAAATAGTACACCGCGTCGTTCTCTGCAAAATAATTCTTTACGAATGTGATGGCCTCCTCATTCGACGAAACAAAAGTCGCTTGGAGCTAGATGTGGTGGAGATAGAGGGTGGTTATGCAGTTCCAATCGTAATTCGTAGATTTTCGCCATGGCAACCGCTGAGGTGTGAGATGGCGCATTCTCTTGGTGAAGCAATTTTTTGTGCCTTTAAGTTTCTGCCTTCAGCTGTCAAGTAGAGTGATGCGTAGTATGCTCTGGCCTCCTTCTTTAGATTAGGAATTATAAAAAATAAAATTTAGATTTAGGATTTTGAATATTACTTTTTTAATTAATTATCTATAATGAAAATAACCTATAAATATTCTCGCCTTACTTCTCACCATGTACTATACATGGTCGAAAATAGAAGCTCTCGTGAGTCTCAATTTTCATAGTGCAAAATAATT
Organism: Nephrotoma flavescens; assembly: GCA_932526605.1. NCBI lineage: Eukaryota > Metazoa > Arthropoda > Insecta > Diptera > Tipulidae > Nephrotoma > Nephrotoma flavescens. Next base: position 79,984,655 of record OW052221.1, on the reverse strand, counting down.
ATTTCTCGTTTCTTTCTAGTTTCAAAACAGACGACTCGCTGTGTACAAAATCCGAGTCCTGTATTATCACCCAAAATCAAAACTAAAGCCCGAAAAAAATTGTATTTCAATTTTTGGCGCAACAACTAGATGTCGCTTAATAATTTTAAAAGAATTTGTTTACTCATATTATATTTGATTGTGTTGAACAGCAACATCATTTCCCGCCACAGTGAATTGCATATGGACGACAATAAACATATGCGCAAACGGAATTCACCAATTTTAAACCAATTGGAAAAGCCTACTTTTCAAATGAAAACAAAATACAATTTTCGATTTAAAGGATTTGACATAAATTCGACGATTTAATTAAATTTCAGAATACGTCCTCTGGTGATCCTGCCGTAGTTTTGGAAATTTTTTCTCGATTCTTTCATTCGTTTATGTTGATGAATTATTGATGTTCTCGTATCACACGGTTTGCGGCTTTCGACTGAAATTAGACTGACGTTAAGATCAAATTATTTCTCAGATCGAGTAATGAAGAGAAATGGTCCGCCATAATGAGCCTAATGTTGTCCACACAAATTAAATTTTTTACAATAAAATATATATTTACAAAACGGAATAAACGTTAAATGTATATACATGTGGTGCCATCTCCATTAAAACTATAATAATATGAGAACTAACCTTTATTATTTATAGTCGGGACCACAATCGTTTCAATTAGTTCTCGTTTTGATGAAGAAAGGTACTGTAGTCCAGTATTACATTATTTATCATGGTTTACAACAGTTTACATAGAAAATGTGAACATTATTTTTACTCGATTTTGCACATCACTGGGTGCTTCAAGCTGGGTGCCGGAAGCCAAATGTTTGACTGTTGTCCCTTTGTTGAAAACATTTTGAAACTTAGGTTGTATTTCTAATCTGCGATAGCCAATCGTCGTTGGTATTGAAATTATACCATTTGGCATAACTTGATTGGATGAATTCTGGCATTGTTTAGCTGGACTGGGTCTTATCGCTTTATATTAATGCGATAGCTATATCCATCCGTTTCGCCTTAATGACCAATTTAACCGACGATCTATACATTTTGTGTCGGTACAACTTCGACTTTTTGATGAAATACTCATTGAACTGAATCTTTTCTTTGTGAACAAAATTTCTGTGGCAGGAATAAGCCTAATGTTCCGAATTCTTTAACAACAGAAAGTCAAACGACTTTCAGACAATTTGGGCCTGAGTATTCCGACGTGCTATAAATGTTACAAGTTACTCGTTCCAAAAAACTATTTTGTAAACATTTTTCTTGGCCTAAACGAGTTTTAAGATTATAATCCGCACCATTTTGTGAGGTGGTGGGAACAGCATAAAAGGGGATTGTATAAACGGAAACAAAACCCGCATACCTGGCATGCCAGTATGCCTCATCCAGCGGCAGTATCTGTGTCTGGGTGGGGGCGTTTTAACCGCTCAACCGATCGCTATGGGATTTTTACCATACATACGCTGCATGTCCGGAACCAACCTTACGATATTTTTGAAGTAGTGTGACCCGAGGTTTAAGAGTCCCGGCACAATTTTTTTTACTAAAATTAATATTTTTAATATTTTCACGGGAATGAGTTTAGGAAATCAATTACTTATATGAAATTATTGGGTGTACTACGAAGTCCTGGTTTGTAAAATTCCGGTTTCAAAATCCCGGTTTTCAAAATCTCGGTTTTCAAAATTCCGGTTTTTAAAATCCCGGTTTTCATACATTTTGGAGAAGGAAAATTTCAAATAAAATTCATTAATATTGATAAAAAAATTACGAAATATTCCTTAAAACAAATTAAAAAAATTATATTAGCCATTTACTAGATTTTTATCGTAAACTCATTTTTGAATTTTGCCAAAAAATCATTTAAGATACCCATTTTCCCACATGTCAAATTTTAAAAATTTAAAGCAGGATTTCCTAAAAATCGGGATTTTTTTTATACAAAACCGGGATTTGTATAAAAAAACCGCGATTTTGACAAACCGTGATTTTTAAAACCGGGACACACCCTAAATTATTGACATGCTCATGCCGAATACTCGTACTTATTGCTTGATCCAGACGAAATCTGCCTGCTATTTATGATTACAGTCGTCATCCATGCGATGGTTGCTGGTAAAATTTATAAATTCTGATTGTATTTTTGTACCCTCAAATATAAAAATGAAATACTAGGAATATGCTGCGCTGGTGGAAAAGTAACGTTCCGTTGGTATAAGATTGGTATCGGGTAATACAAGCCAATCGAATTCTTGGCAAATACATCGTCCGGTGCAACAAATATCGTACGCGAAAACTATATGCCAACATTCAATGTGCATGTGCTAATTTATCATCAAGAGCACTGCCGAACGAAAATTACAATTTTTTTCAAATTTATTTCATAGGAAACGCATAATAAACCGGTTTGTTTATTACATTTACATGCAACCCTATGTGGGATGGAATAAAACACTTTTTGTTAACTGAAAAATGAACATCGGATCGTCATGGTATTACCGCACGAGTGTTCATACAAAAATTGAAATCTTTAATGGATTTTATTGGCACGTATCATGTTTTTGGAAAGAATTGCTGTTGGAAGTATTCATTGTCTACATGATTGTTCATATGGCTTATTCAATATCAATTCACCGTACATATCGGATGAGAATGCTCGAGACAATACCCAAGAGGCTCTTTCCAAAACTATTAGTGACGCATATCCATTCTATCTCCGACGATCAACTGAAAATGGAGGCAAAGCCATCACTTTAAAAGTACAAAACAATGATGTAGTCGAAAATTGTTACTACCGGAAACGTCCAAAGCACACATGTCGAGGAGTAAGAAATGCTTCAATGTATTACTAGCAGCTGAAGCAGTGCGGCGCATTTTATCATTTTCAATTAAAGAACGACATCCAACATTTGTTGATTTAGCAGTGCACCTTGAAGATGGACAGCGCGTGTAGTTCACAACAGAAAATGCACGTACAAGAGCATTGTAAACGCCGTCAATAAAGTCTACTGTATTTTCCGCATTGCGTGGGAATGGTCTGATCGTATGGATGCTTCTTTACTCTAAAGTGCCAACATACCTTACTTGGAGTGGAATACATCAGCAGAAAATCTTTAATGTTGCAAAAAAAGTAAAGCAGTGCATTTTTCTACTTTTTTATAGAAATATTGTGAGTAAATGAAATGACCTCTTTGTTTTCTACGATTACAAAAGCCTTGATTGTGAAAAACTTCTTAATCCATATTTTTTATTATTTTGTACCAAAACATACTCTCTTGTAGTTATTTTTACCAAATTAGGTAAAATTCCAAATAAACAACACTCAATTCACAAAAGAAATTAACATTTTAAGATACTGGAAACTATATCCTAAGAAACTTTGCAAAATATTAAAGAATTCTAAAAATTAAAATCATATTAATGATCTGAAAATAAAAAAAAAATACTTTACTAATCAGAATGTATTTTTATTTACTTTTGAAAAACGCCATTTTTACAAGCAGTTTTGAGTGATATTTTCAAATCGCTCTACTGAAAAATTGAAAATTTTGGATTGTGTCACTCTTGTAGCAAATGAGCGATATGTTTGGCCATCACTAACAAACCACTGTTTGAATTAGGAATGGCTTGGCCGAATCGATCTGCAAACAACATTTTCGTGATTTCGTCGAAGAATTGAGTACATTTGTTCAAATAAATCTTCCGACATTTGTTCCAGAACAACTCTTAGTGTATGGTAAAATTTTGCATACAATTACAAGCCAAAGTGGCGAATTGTATTTCTTAGATGCACCCGGAGGCACATGCAAAACTTGGATGGTGGTTATAAACATCGCATTCAGTGAAACTGCGTTAAATAAGCAAATCACTGAGATACTAACATGCAATATCAAAAAAAATCTGGAATGGTAAACTACGAATATACTTATGACGCACAAAAAACATTGAAAACGCTTCATCTTACATTAAACTATTTGAGAGAAAATGAACAGCTCTTCAGCGTGTACAAGTACAACTTGATGCATCCGCTGAACGTTTCGCAAAACAATTGTTGGATATGGCAATCGATGGGTTGTTTCATCGATTGCCATTTTCCCATTCCAATGTATCACATTTCCAACAAATGTAAAATTTAGACAAATTATCGCTATTCGGGTTAAATAAATAAAAAAAAAATTTACCATTAATTTTTTACATGAATATTTTTTTATATTCTTTGATAATTTTTTATATTCTTTGTTTTTCTCGTAATGGTTTTTCGGGATGATGTTACATATTTTAATGTATATTTACACTTTTTCGGGATGGCTTCACTTATCCAAGAAATCCACCAAAAAATTCGGGCTCGACGTGACTTCATCGACTTCAAAGCACAGGGACAATCACTACAAGTGTGTGGACAAAATTTGGAATATTCATGATTCTCACATGGTTCTCAATTTTAATGTCATTTTGGTTGTACTGCGTGTGATTTTCATGGGAATATTTGATTAGCATTCGACAAACTTTAGATAGACCATATTTTCTGTGTTATCGGATCTCGGGCGTTTATTTAAAGCAAAAAACCCCTTCGTCGACTCCGGCACCGATTCCAGCTTGTCAGTTCTTTGAGCAATATTTTAGTGCTTTATTAATTATTATCAAGTTACAAATTTGATGTATGTCACCAGAACATCTACCACATGCATATACTGAAACATGACGAATATAATCCCAGTGTTTTACAGTACAATAAAATATTTAAGAGATCATTGATATCCAGTAAAATTCACATGCTTATAATCTTCATTGCCATCATCAAACAATTAGCCAAACGTTATATAAATATAAAAATGTGAAAGAATAAAGATTTATGGTTCAAAATCAAAATTGCAATTTTATGATATCCGTTTTTTTTGCCGAAGGCGACAATACATATTCTTGCATATTATGTTTATGCTAAATAGCACTACAAAATTTCTAATTAGCCTAAATTCAGCTTATATACAAATTTCGTAATCATACATCGATTATATTACGGTTATATTGCTTAATTTTTAAAATTTCGTATTGTGTTAAAAATTCGCATAAAGTTTAACAACGGTGAGAAATTTTACATGTTCGCAACATATTCAGCCGGAAACAGATTGATTTCATATGCATATACGCCAGCAAATTAAACCCGAAAGGCACAAATCGAATTTGCTTATCAGATCGTTATACTCGTAATTGTATATCCTTAGCAAATTGTTATTATTATATGCTTATGTATATATATCGCAATATATAAATCATAAATACAAGATCATTTTACATCCATATCCCGTTCACATAAATATTTTTTATTTATGCTCGACGTATATCCACATAATATACATATATGTACGAAGTATATGTAATCTGATCAATTATTTGTGGACGCAATGCATATACTCGTATATGTTGTGCATATTCAGAAGTTCAAATGATCAAATAAATTGAGTTGTTTCAATTTATGTATCATGCATAATCATAAATATTGATATCAATTTATGTTGATTAGAAAAATTGTTTTCTATTTTATTGTGATCGATGATAGATTTCGATCAAATTTAATTGGAGATTATTTTTTTTCAATTTTATGATGATCTGGTTTTGGTTCTTCGATATCTTAATACAGCAAGAAGGTATAAAGCGACAAATGTAACAGTGATAAAACTTACTATCTGTTGCTGAAAACAGTGCTTCACTTTTGAGAAGAATGTTGAGTTAAAATTGATACCAAAAACTCATTCTTTAAAGATCACCTTAAGCAGGTGTAATCTATATCTTAATTTTGCGCCCGATACAGCCCAGTATGATTTTCATTTTCCTTTCTATAAGAACCAGTTTTCTCAGAAAACGTGATTGTTTTTTTTATTTTTAGAACCTTTTTAGTGTAAGTCACACAACTGGAAAATTAACCTCGATATACACCAATAAAAAACGAGACACATAATCCTCTTAACGGAAAATCCGATGTGGCCTAGAGGTTGGATTTCATAAGAGTAATTGTGGCGGTTCCAGATTACATTTTGTTTAAGGGTTTTGCTTGAGAGTAATAAGTTCATTAAAAAAACAGAATTTGTTGCACACTTAAAATATTTATTTAAAAAAAGAAGAACTTTTAAGGTATACGATAAACGTTTTAATCAAAAAATATAAAACACTTTCAGTCTTATAACATAAAAACTATAAACATAAAATAATTATAGCATAATTCTAACATAACAAAATGCGTTTGTTTAATAAATTAATTACTTGCAATTTTACGAGATGTAAATTTCGTAAAATTGTATCCACTTCTGTGGCACTATTCTGGTAATTCCCCGGGAATAAGGAACTGAGGAAAGAATTTATAAATGTAATTTCTGTTCAAATATTTTTTTACGGCTTCTGAGGTGAAAAGCTTAATATAAATATTTATAAATTGGGAATAATTTTTCCATACCTAAATTGACAGGGAAAATTATTCCCCATTTAATTTTGTTTTCAAAAAAATTAATACTAAGTTTTTACCACAGTATGCCATAAGAAAATTTTTTAAATAAAAACTACATATAGAGGTAGATACTCGATCGGCTAGCAAGCAAGCAATTTGCTAGCCAAAATCCTGGCTATTAAATCAATTTTACCAAGGAAATTTGAATTTTAAATTATGTTTTTCAAAATTTTTTTGTTTTTTTTGCAATTGCACAGTAAATTTTGCGGTTTCTAAAAATGAACAGCAAATTTTTGTGTTGGTTTACTGTGCAATTGCAAAAATAAACAAAAACTTATAAAAAATATAATTTGGAATTCAAATTTTCTTGGTAAAATTGATTGAGTAGCCAGGATTTTTGCTAGCAAATTGCTTGCTTGCTAGCCGATCGCGTATCTACCCCATAAATTCTTTCCCCAATTCCCCGTTCCCTGGGAAATTACCAGAATAGTGCCACTGGCATATAACTAAACATCGACCAATGAAATTATTCGATTTCTATTATGTCAAAGAATAATTTTTTTGACTGTAGGATTGTCCGAAACAAAACATTTTAAAATTGTTATTAAGGCTGATGCTAAGTCATTACCTGTTCTATCACTGATCACTCCATGCCATATTGCACAATATGTAATTTTTTTCGAGCTGCAATGAGCTGTTACATTATAAATAGAAAACTTTCGTTTATAAAAAAAGTTTGATACATTTGCTCGAGGTAAGGCAAACACGTTCTGTATACGTTTTTGCCATCTTATTATTGAGGTCGTGTTTCTGATGGTTCAAAATTTCTTCAGCAGTATGTAGTACAGCGACCTTATGTATTACGCATCGATCACACTGATCGTTTTGTGGTTTATAAAAGGCTAAATTGAACTCTATGTTGAACACTTTAGATTAAATGTTCAATTTGGCGGGATCTGTTGCGTTGCTTAAGTTACAAACAGTATATTCGACTTATAGTCACATAACCTTCGAGGTAGTATTGTCGTTTACTGGTCGCTCTACAATAATGGGATTCCATTGCAGGAAAACTTTTGATGTGGTCTCGTACCTCAAGTTTTTCTTTACAAATTATTTAAAATAAGCGTCGTGGAAGAACACCTTGCATATATACCTTGATTTCGTTTTTTTTCGAAACAGTACAAGAATGTATTTTGCTTTCTAGATCTTTCAGTTTTGGTTTTCTTGCGTTCTTTTGGCACTCGCTTGGTAAATTTAGAATAAAAGCTTAATTTACTTTCGGAACTTACACTCCAAAACATCTCATGAACTTTTTGTCGATCGTAGTCGCTAAAATTTGCAACGCAAAAAGCAGTGTCAAGAGATCACGATGTATTACTGAAGGATGTATACTGCCGGATGTGTTCTCAAATACACATCCGGCAGTATACATCCTTCAGTAATACATCGTGATCTCTTGACACTGCTTTTTGCGTTGCCCCTGATTTCCCAGATTTTTATTTATGTTTTTTCTCCACATTAAAGGATTGCGCTGCTTCTTCATAATCATCACCGAGGTGATGATGATTGTTCCTCAGGGCTATTCATTTTTCTACGTGAGGTATTTTTTATTTTTTTCAAAATTTAAAAATACATCCTTTCACATACGCGTATGAAGCTAGAATAAGTCAAATTGCGAAAATATTTCTGTTTTATATAAAAATATCACGTGATGTAAAACAAAAATGTTTCATTTGTACATATTTGGAGTCAGAGACCAAATCAGAATAAAATTTTTAGATAATGGAGTTACACCAAAATGGAAAATTATATAGACAGAACAAAGTAGAGTTATGCAAAAAAAAAGTTAAAAATACATGACCCTAATGCTGCACCGGCACTTGTAGCACAATCCAATGAAAATGGTACTAGAATTTTTTACAAATTAATTACAAATTTGTTACACAGTTAGAAATTTTTTTACAGGTCCCGATATCCTGCAATTCGTGTGGGCTGGCGTTAGACAAAGCTACACCACACTTTTCGTATTTTTGTAAATATTTATTGTATCGCACTGGGGGTGGTACTGGATTTTTTTACAAATTAACTACTACATATTGGCATAGTTCAACCCCCAAAAACTCCTCCTAAGAGGTGCAATTTTGCATTTCCGTGATTTTTTTTTTGTATAGCGCTGGGGTGGTACTGGGATTTTTTTTACAAACTAACTACAATAAAATTGTAAAATAAACGCCTAGAGAACTACTCCAAATTGGAGCATCCGTATTAAATCATTGTACCGTACTGGCTGATAAATGAAGTTTTTACTAAAAATAAATTGCAATATATTGGAATAGTTCAATTGTCAAAAACTGCACCTAAAAAGTGCAGCTCTTTAAAACCATATTCCTCTGTAATGAAAATAACCCTCAAATAGGTAACCCTGAATTTATTACAACAGCCCACACCCACAAAACTCCATCAAAATGCATTGAACTCCCTTCCAGTGCAAGAAATAGGTAACCTCGAATTTATTACAACAGCCCACACCCACAACAATTGATTATTATTCATCGAATTTCTTCCTATGCAAGAAATATGTAACCCTGAATTTATTACAACAGCTCACACCCACAAAAATTGATCAAAATGCATCGATCGTGTGGGCTGTTGTAATAAACTTAGGGTTACCTATTTCTAACATATGAAGGGAGTTCGATGCATTTTGATTGATTTTTGTGGGTGTGGGCTGTTGTAATAAATTCAGGGTTGCCTGTTTCTTGCGTAGGAAGAGAGTTCGATGCATTTTGATCGATTTTTGTGGGTGTGAGCTGTTGTAATAAATTCAGGGTTACCTATTTCTTGCAAAGGAAGGGAGTTCAATGCATTTTGATGGATTTTTGTGGGTATGGGCTGATGTAATAAATTCATGGTTACATATTTCTTGCATAGGAAGGAAGTTCGATGCATTTTGATCGTATTTTGTGGGTATGGGCTGTTATAATAAGTTCAGGGTTACCTATTTCTTGCGTAGGAAGGAAGTTCGATGCATTATGATCAAGTTTTATGGGTGTGGTCTGTTGTAATAAATTCAGGGTTACCTATTTCTTGCAAAGGAAGGGAGTTCAATGCATTTTGATGGAGTTTTGTGGGTGTGGGCTGTTGTAATAAATTCAGGGTTGCCTGTTTCTTGCATAGGAAGAGAGATTGATGCATTTTGATCGATTTTTGTGGGTATGGGCTGTTCTAAGAAATTGAAGGGTACCTGTTTCTTGCATAGGAAGGAATTTCGATGCATTTTGATGGATTTTTGTGGGTGTAGGCTGTTGTAATAAATTCAGGGTTACATATTTCTTGCATAGGAAGAAATTCGATGCATAATAATCAATTTTTGTGGGTGTGGGCTGTTGTAATAAATTCGAGGTTACCTATTTCTTGCATTGGAAGGGAGTTCAATGCATTGTGATGGGTTTTTGTAGGTGTGGGCTGTTGTAATAAATTCAGGGTTACCTATTTCTTGCATAGGAAGGAAGTTCGATACATTATGATCGAGTTTTATGGGTGTGGACTGTTGTAATAAACTCAGGGTTACCTATTTCTAACATATGAAGGGAGTTCAATGCATTTTGATGGATTTTTGTGGGTGTGGGTTATTGTAATAAATTCAGGGTTGCCTATTTCTTACATAGAAAGGAAGTTCGATACATTATGATGGATTTTTGTGGGTGTGGGCTGTTGTAATAAATTTATGGATATCTACTTGAGGGGTATTTTCTTTACAGAGAAATTTGGTTTTAAAGTGCTGCACTTTTTAGGTACAGTTTTTGGCAATTGAACTATTCCATTATATTGTAATTTATTTTTAGTAAAAACATCCTTTATTAACCAGTACGGTACAATGATTTGAAACGGTTGCTCCAATTTGGGGTAGTTTTCTAGGCGTTTATTTTACCATTTTATTGTAGTTAATTTGTAAAAAAAAAATCCAGTACCACCCCAGCGCTATACAAAAAAAATCACAGAAATGCAAAATTGCACCACTTAGGGGAAGTTTTTGGGGGTTGAACTATTCCGATATGTTGTAATTAATTTGTAAAAAATTCCAGTACAACCCTCAGTACGATACAAGAAATATTAACTGAAATACCAAATGGTTTAACCAAAGATATGGTTTTTAAAGAATTGCATCCCTTAGGGGTAGTTTTTTGAGGGTTGAACTATTCCGATATGTTGTAATTAATTTGTAAAAAGTTCCAGTACCATCCCTAGTGCGATACAATAAATATTAACAAAAATACGAAAAGTGTGGTGCAGCTGTGTCTAACGCCAGCCCACACACGAATTACAGGATAACGGGACCTGTAAAAATTTTCTAACTGTGTAACAAATTTGTAATTAATTTGTAAAAAATTCCAGTAGCATTTTCATTGGATTGTGTTAGAAGTGCTGGTGCAGCATTAGGGTCATCTTGGAATTTTAGAATCCAATTACGATATAATAATTATAACGGAAACATGGTTTATAGCCGATTTTATAAATGCGGAGTTTTTCCCTTCTGACTTTTGCGTTTTTTGTCGTGATCGTTATAGCTTTACGCCTCAACCAGTCAGATTGAAGTTCTTAAGTTGTGCTCCGTTTTGGACCACTTAGGAGAGCGGTACGACTACCAAAATTTTAGAGGTCAGTTGTTTATTTGTGACGAGAAGCATATAAAATTTTGGTGATTGTAGCACTAACCGAAGTGGTGCAATCGGCGTGTAACTTAAGCTCTTAAGTCTGACTGGTTGAGGCATTAGTACAAATCGTAAATGATTGCAGTGCTTAAACTTTTATACTCCGACCGAAGAATAGAATTTATTGCGGTTAAATAAAAACTTAATACATTTCATTTAATAATTAGCACAGTTTATTTTAGACTTAATGCGACTATGCAACTTGTCACGATTTTCTTGACAGTGTTTCTAGTAATTTAATACCATTTATGAATGAAAACGTTGACTTCCGTATTTTGGGCTATTTCAACTTTCCAGAGTTAGCCTGGATGATGAACGACAATGTCTTCATTCCAGCTAATACTAATGATAATTCCACCTTAATCTGTGATTTTATAGCAAACATAGGCGCTTCTCAGATTAACAATATACCAAACTGTTGCGGAACTTATCTGGACTTAATTTTGTACACCAACAACTTTGGCGGATCTTCGAGTATTTATCACATTCCAGTTTCAATCCAGGTTTCCATCTAATCACTTTGGACGGTAGTCCAAACGAGTGACGAAAGCACCTATTGTGCTGGAAGTCGAACGAAGTATATTATACAGCAAGTTTCGAACTTTTTCCCTTTGAGGCCACCAGGATCATGTTATATACCATTGGAAAGGTCTTGAAAAATGAACCTAAATAATGTATAAAAGCATGAATTTCTACCAACATTGAGTGGAGATATGACCTTCCGAAAATTGCCCCAAAAAATCAGTTTTTCGGGTATAACTGCCCCAAAAAATGCCCCAATTATTTTCTAGCTGGCAAATTATGATTGTAGACGTCAATACCAATTCAACGACCCCTCAAACGTCCAAAACGGATGATTTTGACCAAAGTTATGACAATTTTAAATTTTTCTATGACGTCACCATATAATCTTGCTTTGGTATATATGTTTGTTTGTCCGTACCTCTTTTATTTGATCTCATATTTTCAGGGGTTGTAGTACTTAAAAACTAAGCAACTTTTGTTCTACAACTTTTTGATTTGGCCGCCATGTTGGCCGCGGCCGGCCCCTGAACGGCCATTTTTGGCCATTTTGCCACGTCTACAGTGCTGAATCTATTCGACATACCCTGGACATATGCATATCGTTGGAAAGGTATTGACGCCAGCTATCAAATAGCAAAAAAAAGAATTCAAAAAATTATGTTAGAGGGTTATTTTGGCCAAAAAACTGAAAAATGCCAAATCGGCCGGCCACATTCGTCCAAATTGCTAAAAAATGAGCCCAAGACTTTTGGTTCATATTTTCAGGATTATTAGCCACAAATCTCACCTACAATATGACATCAACCGTTTGTCCCAGAAAACTCGTATATTTTAGATATTGACCCCCATAACTTAAAAGCCACCTTAATTTTTTGCAAAATTTCATTTTTTGGCTCAAATACACCCTAATATCGGTCCGTTGCGGTTCATAATGATAGTGAATCAACGTATTACAATGAAACAAATATAAATACATCATATTATTATCATTGCTAAGAGAATTTTTACCAGTGACTTTTTTTTCATAACAAAAAAAATGAAAAAACTGACAAATTGATGTGATCGAAAAAATCACCAAAACATTGAACAATTTCCTTGCATAAAATCGATACTTTTTTAATCTTTATGATGATTCCTTTAAAAAAAATAGATCTTACCACTCCTCCCATCGCATGAAGATGGAATATCAGCGAGAGAGTAGCTACCATTAATTTTTGTTTTGTAACTAACAAACTAAAATATGTATATTTATTGTATTGTTTAAGGGATCAAAAATGAATGGTATCCGCACGCGGTTAGTGACAAAACAACAAGAAACATGCAAAAAAATTGTTGAATTACTCAATCGAATTTCTGCCAAAAACAGATGCATCTGATCTAAATTTTTACTACTCTGTAACATGCACTAAAACCTAAACTACATATGTTCAGCCGATAGCCTACGAGAACCGGTTGTGTAATAAGATCACACCCGGCATGACCTGTTTGTGGCATGTGGTAAAGGATTCTGAAATAAAATCTACTAAAAGACTACAAAATGAAGATTGAAAAAATGCATGCAAAATAAAGAAATAGAATCGTCTACCACACACCAGACCGTAGGCTACTATATAGGCAACAAAAATGCTTATAGAGCTCGGTTCCGACCTTTCCCGTCTTTTTTATTTCATTTTTGTTTGTGTTAGTGTGATTTCACCGAAAATTTGTTTAAGCCGCAATTAAAATCAGTATCATAGGTAAACGAAGAAAGAATAGAAGAAAGTTATGATTTCTGTGAGATCAAGTGTGGAATAGAGCATTGTGCCTCATACACGAACCATGCACGAACGAATCCGTAACACATAGCCGACAGCTGTGTGAAAGTATGCGTAATTCGTTCTTCGCCTCTCGCTATTCGTAATTTCAATGCCACGCGTCTGTGTATGAAGTCGTATTCATACGACGGATAAAAATCTCGGATTTTTCTATCCCAGATTTTTTTTTCAACTTTTTTGTATGAAAAAAGCGTGTCTGTTGTATAATTTACGTGATGTAATTGGTAAGAACGAGGGAATAGAAATATCCCGGATTTTTATCCGTCGTATGAATATGACTTAAGGCACAATAACACGTAGCGGCCACTTGTGTGCTATCGAGTGTGTATATGAACTGTTTTGACTGACAACAATAAAACGAATCGCAATTCAATTCATTTTCAATTTGCCGTGCCAAAATCATTGATATCAAATAAAAAACCTCTTAACGAGGTAAATGTTCGAGTGACGAAAGCCGAATTCAATTCACAAAATTTTTGATATCAAATTTGTGTCGAAAAAAACAATTGCATTCGATTTGTCAACGATTTTTCGGAATGTTAATGCATTCAGCGCGTTGTTGTTGAACATTCCGAAAAATCGTTAGCAATCGTTATTCTTGACAGCTAGAAAGAAAAATGTAAACAAGCGCGCCGAATGCACTAACATTCCGAAAAATTGTTGACAAATCGAATGCAATTGTTTTTTTCGGCACAAATTTGATATCAAAAATTTTGTGAATTGAATTCGGCTTTCGTCACTCGAACATTTACCTCGTTAAGAGGTTTTTTATTTGATTTTGAAATAACATGAATTTCAATTAGAATGGCTCTGTATTTGATTGTGCGAATGCCGACCACGGTTCTATAAACGATTTACTAGCTGAAGTTGATTGGATAGTTGTTCTATCAAATATGGATATCAATGGTGCAGTAGAAACCTTTAATGTGTTGTTAAATATTGCTACACGAAAATTGGTCTCTAAAAAGACAATAAAAAAGCCTCAAGAGCTCAAGCAACTGGAAGCCCTGCATAATAAAGCTCACACGAGGTATAGGCGTGGTCTAGCTTTCGATTTTACTCAGTTTCAGTTTCAACGTAGGCAGTTCTCCTGTCTTAACCGATTCCTGTACAATAATTTATGTATATTGAAAAGGAGGACGATTTACGCTGTAACCCGACGAAATTTTGGAGATTTGTGAAATTGAAGAACCAAAATAACGGCTTACCGTCCTTTATGGAATTCGGTGGTAAAAAATCCGATTATCCATTAACGAATACTTCAGCAGCGTTTTTGTTGAGGATATCTCACAAACTCCAATGATGCCGAAAAAAGCGAAAAAAAATCCTAAAACTTAAAATTCCAGTTAACTGACTGTTCCGGTTAATTGGATGCCGGATAATCGGGCTTTTACTGTTATATATTTTTACGTTTTATTTCGATCTTAAATACACATTTTATTTCATTTTCTAAATGCCTTAAAAAACACATTTTATGGCATTTATAAACATACTTACAATTTTAAAATGAAATAAAAACGCTGGTTTTAAGTCCGAAAAAACACCATTTTTAAGTCAGCCTTTTTTAATTCAGGGAGCCCTGATTTAACGTTTAAATCGATGCGATTGTTAATAAAGTCGATGTTGAGATTTATTAATCGAAATTCTAAAGATTTTCACGACTCAACGACTTTTAAGTCACTGTACACTTCTTTCGTTCGTTCTCACCTTGCGTACGCAAGTGTCATACGGTCCCCGTTCGATGATTGTCACTCTTAGAGAATTGAGAGTATACAAAACCAGTTTGTGTTATTTGTTCTCAAAACATTACCTTCCTATTTTGTTTTTTATTTATTTTCTTAACCAAATCGAAATTAATTCTACTTTAATGATACTACACCGAAATTGAATAAGCGTGAAGCAGGTAAAAATAAAATTTTGCAGAAATTCTATGACTAAATTGAGTTAAATTAGCAAGAAGAATAAATATTGTGGTTGGCAAAACATTGCCAAATAAATTTCAGTCCTCCATACTACAGGGTGCGGCATCTTTTAGTTACGTTCTAAAAATATAAAGCTTAGTACTTTATTTTCAAGACCATTCCTTCTGATTAATAATGCAATACTATTTCATTCAAATGATTGCCCCGGCTGGATCTGCAATACGCTATTTTGTCGAGCCTATTTTTCAGTACATTTTCAATCGTTTGAGCTTCTATTTCATCAATAGTCACTTAGCTGCGTCTTTCTAAGCCTTAATATCTCTGGATGATTAGCATAACATTTGTCGTGCTGAACCCAAATATCGGTGCCAAGTATTGCTCTTCAATCGTATACGGATCAAAAAGTCTCTTTGGGCTATATTGATTTATCGAAAAATATGTTTTTTTGCCATCTGAATCGCTTATTCTTGGATTTTAGAACATTTTACTTCTTTTGTTTCATTTGCTGTTCACAAATTATTATTGAACGGTATTATACCAATAGAGTTATACTACACAGAGTAGAAATGTTTTTTCCCCCATATAAAGAAGCATATAATATTTGCTATTTCATTTGAGGCACGTTGGTGAAGGATGGTTATATAAAAAAGCATATGGCTTACTCATATTTCAAAACGAAAAACCCCAAATCAGATGTTTATTTATGTGCGCAGTGACAACCTATGATGACGACTTAATTTAGTGATTTTAAAATTATTAATTAAAATAATAAAAATATTATAAAATATTTAGTTGGTTTATATAGTAGTGTGTGGTGTGCATTATTTGATAAAAAAAATTATAAACTTGTTATTGAAATGAAGTGTATTGTCAAAAATTGTAAAAATACGCCTAAAAGATTTCAAAAAGGCGTATCTTACCATCAGTAAGTTTACTAAGTGTTTATATAAAATAAAATGTAAATTATGTTAAGAAAAAAGTGATTTGTGATAAATTTATCCATTATTTAATTTATAAATCAGAGAAAATTAAGTAAACAATTTTGATTTCGGTGTGGGGTTTTTCATTTTGTGTGTGTGTTTGTAAACATATGTTATATTACCAGTGTCGCATTTCTCTTATTACTACGTACATATTCTACGTGTTTTTCTATTCATAATTATTTTTTATTTTGGAATATTATAAGTATAATTTTTTTATCGAAAATAAAAACAATTAATGCGTACTATATTCGAATAAAAATAATTGGGAATTTGAGAAGTTTTAAATTTCAATCGAGCAAATTCTAAATACGACCCGTTGATTTATATGCTTTCTCTTTTACCCTCCGAATTTGACTCACTTGACAGCTGCTATCATTCACTCTGTAGTATTTAACTTTATGATTATACCTCTGTATTTTGTTTAATATAGTATCTTTTAGGGGCAAGTTTGTTTTTCTCAATTTATGAATGAAAATTTATGAAAATTATATTTCTATGATATTCACAAATTTTGCCAGATTAACCGCATTTGCGAAGTGTTAAAATTAGACTTAAATTATTTCTGGGTTTTTCTAGAAATCAGGTTTTATTTGTTTCGTCTTTCAGGCGAAATTTGAAATTTTCATTTCTCGTTTTCTCGGCTCCTGTACTAGCACTAATTTTTTCCCGTGAGCACTAATTAGCACAAATTGGACTTAATCGGTATGCAAAGCTTCATTTTAAAATATAAAAGTTTCCCTACTGCAGTTACCCACACAAATTTTGTTTATATAGCAACTCAGCACCGTGTTCGTGAAAGATAGAAGCTAATTTTTAATTTTTGTAATTAGTAAATGTCTTCATTTAATGTACAGTATATGTAAAAGGATAAATCCTTCATCAAATCAAATAAATTTCCCACGAATTTTATGAAATTATAATTATTGTAACACTCCAATTAGGCAGGCCGCATGAACTCTCCAAAACCAATGAACTGCAACAATATTTTATATATGTTCGATTCCAAAACGAAAAAATTTATAATTTCCATATCGAAGAGAGTAATTTACCTCGATTTCGTGGGAAAACCAATCCTTCATATGCGATACATATTTTTATTATTCTTCCATCCATCATTATGAGTTTCCGGCTGAAAGTGAGACTCACATCTTTACAAAACGTTTTATTATACATATATTTAAACATCCTGTCATCAAAATTATTTGTAATTTTTTTTTTCGTACTGCCAATTTTAATGATGCTGCGTGTACATTTTTTACGTATTAATTCCAACAATTTAATTAATTAATTTGTTTTTGTTTTTTTTTTTGTATTTACAGGTAAGTCACAGAAATTGATCTAAGTGCGATGAGAAATCAAAAAGCTCAAATTGCATAAATAGGCGGGAAGGTGGGCGCACACAGGTAAGAATGCAATATGTGCAATCAACTCACTTACGTAAAATAAAAAATTTCCACGCATCATGACTTTTCCACCGCACGTAATCCATAAAGTGTTAAACTAATTCAGTCATAACATGAACTTGTCTATATATAATATCGTACTGTATGTAGGTACAACTTAGATATGTATATGGGAAGTCTAACAAGTTTATATGCTATTTGTTATTATAACATAATCAAGTATCATGTTTAGCTTCATAATAATATTATCTATAGAAGAATTCCTCGAGTTTAACGGTGGACGTATATATATGTATCTATCTGTATATATGAAATACAAGAAGTCAAAGTAACATATATTATGCTGCTGTTCTCGTATACGTTATGTATGTTGCATAATGCTAACATGTTATACAAAAGTATTATGTACGTACGTATATTGTTTATTTGAAGAAGAATACAAAAATTATGATTATATGAGCGACCAAATTGTTATTATTGTTGGTACGTCTTCCACACGTTTTTGTTCTCGAGGGTGGGTTCAAAAACCTTTTTTAGAAGCACATATCGCTACCTCGGAAGAATATGGACTCAACTAAAAAAAACCAAATTTAGAGAAAACGCAAATTAAAAATTTATTGATTGGACTGTAGAACCAGGTATTGGACAAGTGACCCGGACAACGCCTGGCCTATTCCTACAGCCTGTTTACACATAACAATAGGAAGGCTTGAAATGTTTTTTTTTTGGACGAAATGACCCGGTTTCAAATCGTATGGCGCAACGCAATTCTAATCTACTTTTTATCTACTAGAGGATGGTATTGGTCTTCAACAATTGCTTCTCTAAATCAGCAACCTGAGAAAAAATATTATTATTTCACGTGCATCTGAAAAATTTCCTGAAATATAATTTTACATTAACACTTTTCTGATTCCCTAACAACTTTGATTGATTCAATCAGCCTGGTGACAGACAGCTAGATAAAATCGATAGTTAGTGTAACACAATTCTAGTCTACACAATCAGCAATTAATATTTCAAATATTATTTCACAAGCGTCTGTAGATTTCCTGAAATTTAATTCTAAATTAAAGGCGGATTCATTGTTGTAGTTCGTTGTGTTCGTTCCGTTCGTTGTGTTCGGTATTTTTACTGGAGTTTTATTTTAATGAGTTCATTGTTGATGAAAAAATTACAGAACGATTTTGCTTCCACCTATCGACGAAAAATCGAAGTTTTCGACTTTTGAAGTTTTGCGTTTTGTAGTTTATTCATAAAAGTTTATTCATAAAATATATTTTTTTTCTCGATTGATTAGATACGCATACAATTTTTATTAAGAATTTAATTATTAAGAATTTTAACAATAAAACAAAAATACTGAAAAATTTGTAAAAAAAACATAAACACACAAAATGAACATCGTACTTGATAACAGAATAAAAAGAATGAAAAGTGTCTGTTTTTGCTATTATATATCATGTTGTCTCTTTCTTGCCATGTTCCTTCGGTAAAAAAGTTGGAGATAGATCAACTTGATGAAAAAAATACCGATGAAAAAAATGTCATTTTCGACAAATCCTATTGGTTTAAAAAAAACATAACGAACGGAACGAACACAACGAGCTACAACAATGAATCCACCTTTATAGTTTACGGTTTTCTAAATAATATAAACGTTTATTAATTTAATCCTCTACAACTTACAATAGAATTTCCTGACAGAGATTCCCGTTGGGCGTTGTTTCGTCTTAATTGCAGACCACCTGCTGCAAAATCACCAACAATTACGTGTAGACTCTATTTTAGTCAACATCAAAAACTAGACTTTTTATCAATCGAATTCCAAATCAAGACTGACCAAAATTTTTTCGCGCACCAAAACAAAAACCCCTACTAGAATGTTCTTTTTCAGCTGTTTTTTTTTGGTTTTTCTATGTACGCGGCATTTGTGCACTCCCTCTTACGCGCATCAAAATTGACCGTATAAAAAAACAACCGAAAAAATCATTCCATATGATCGGCTATTGCACACACACCTGGTGCACATCGGTCTTGCTTCCAAATTTATTCAACGCTCATTGACAGCCAAAAAAAAAATATTAGTACTAAAAGTACACCGTGCTCAAGAACAGGTGACACTGTAGTCAAACAAAATATTCTACTGATTCTCCAAAATTACTCTAAAATCCATTAGTATTTAACCCTTGAATTGGGTAACCACGAAATGGCAAGGTATCCCAAAGGCAAAATTTTTGATCAATTACCAAGAACAGGAAATATTTGTGCCATGCTCAATGGAACTTTACCATTATTCTACCAATCACTGTCAAACATAGTATGTAGAATTGGATTGGCACTCTAACATAATACTCAATGGAACTAGGCAATCTGTCAACAAATGATAGTTAAATTCGGTTTTGAGCTGAATTAGGCTATAATGAATGTAATCAGGCCGTTTACAATAATTCTCCAATTTAGTTTGTACAGCTGGGCTAGGATTCTAATAAACTAGCTACTTGTATTGGGATTTTAACGTATCTTCTTGATGAAGTTCTACAATTCAACCATTCTGAATGGAACTTGGCCATAACCCAACCAACTATTGTCAAACACGTATGCAGAACCGGGTGGGGATTTAAAAATGGATTTTAGAGAAGTTCTGGAATTCGATTCCAATTAAATAAACATTAAAAGTAGTTAATAATAAATAATAATAACGTATATCATATAAATCTGTACATCGGTGGCACACGACACCATATGAAAATAAAACTCACAGAGGTATATGAATTTATGTCCAGACAGTGTCTGCCTCTAACGGAAACTGCACATGGTATTAGCAAACACTATGTGGCCAGTTCTCTCTCCCGAAAAAATTGGACATGGTATCGTACGCCCCCGGGGCACAGAATACATGTTATATATTTACAATACATACATGAATTTAAATTACATTGAACGAATCCACACAAGGACTCATTTGAGACCGGTTTCTGGTGCCAAAATATCATTTACGTCCACACAACCGCACACGGGACTCATCTATAATCGAATCATTTTTAATGTCCTCGCATAATACAATTTATCGAAATTAGTTTACATAAAAATATACTGATAAATGGACTTACACACACATACTCATACATAACGGATGTGTAACAAAATCCCGGTTTGTCAAAATCCCATTTTTTTCATAAATCCCGTTTTTCAAAATCCTGGTTTTCAAAACACCGGTTTGCAAAATCCTGGTTTTAAAAATTCAAGTTTTTAAAATGCTGGTTTTCAATCCCGGTTTTGTATTAAAAAAATCCCGGTTTTTAGGAAATCCCGGTTTGAATTTTTAAAATTTTATAATGATATAATGAATATTTAGTGAAATAATTTTTCTGGGAAAAATATATCGTTATAAAATATTGCATTTCAAAAAGTTGCATTAACAAAATATTGATTTTTTTATTAATTTTGCAACTACAAAATGTTGGAATTACAAAATCTCGCATAACAATAGTGCAATTATTTTTCATTTTAGTAGGTGTCATTAATAGAGAAGAAAAGAAAACCGAAAAGAGCAGAAAGCCGGGATTTTGAAAACCAGGATTTCGAAAACCGGGATTTTGAAACTGGGATTTTTAAAAGAGGGATTTCGTATAGTACACCCATACATAACACATACAAATAGGCAAATGTGTAAATAATTTGAATAAAATAATAGTTATGTATTACTCATTCAGTAAATTCTTCTCCGCTTTTTGTTCGTTGCCTAGGCGTGTTCAGCTTCCGGTTCGCCTTGCATTTGCAATGACGATTAATAAATCGCAAGGCGTGTGTGGAATAAACCTTGAATTACCGTGTTTTTCCCATGGTCAGTTGTACGTGGCGTGCTCGAGAGTTGGTAAACCATCAACGCTGTTCGCTTTCTCTCCAGACAGAAAGACAAAAAATATTGTTAATCACCAACCGTTGTGATGAACGCATTATTAGTTGACTGCTGAGGTCGTGCGATTTGACACTTTCGATTCCTTTTCGAAGGGTTATTTAAAGTCACGGGATTATGCTGATAAATCAGCAACAATAGACGACACGTAGGTTTCTGAGTTGTTAAAATTACGTCTGGTCTCTGGGTCTAAAATTTCAATTTTTGACGCATCCGGTGATGCTTCCGATACTGAATTTTGCACCTGATGAATCTGTCATGGTTTACAATTTTTCATAAAATTGAAAATAGTATCTGGGAATTACAATGCAGATGTAATAACCCTTTTTTTTGCTTCGGTGATTCCTATTTTACTTCTGTAGGCCTTTTTTATTTGCAGTTCCTGCTGGTTTAGTTTCCTTCGAGCAGTAAATAATGGTGCAGTTTTGAAATTTTGTTGAACTACACGAATTTTTATAAAGTAGCTGATAAAGTTTGCCTCGTTTTCATTTTAAAACTTTAACTTCACCAATCTCAAAAAATTTTCCATCGGTATTTTTTTTTATTACACGATGAAATTCTTAACACATTTTGAGATAAAAAGTCAAAATTTTTTATTGATAAGGAAAGGTGCCCTCCACGGCTTCGTCTACAGGCCTACATCCGAACATCAAAATTGTCAATGGCTTTTTCCAATAAAAGTAGATCAAAGACCTCAATTTTAGCTCGAATGTTGTTTTTAAGTTGCTGAATTGTTTGTGGATGATTAGCATACACTTTACCTTTCAAATAACCCCACAAAAGATAATCAAGTGGTGTTAAATCTTCTTGGTTGCCAAGGAACTTCACAATTTCTTGAAATTATGGGACCCCCAAATTTTGTTGACAACAAATGGGTCGTTGCACGACATGCGTGCAATGACGCTCCATCTTCTTGAAACCAAAGTATTTGGTTGACACGCAATTCATTTAATTTGGGCCGCAAAAAACCAGTTAACATGTTGCGATAACATTCCCTATTCACTGTAAGGGCATTTTCCTGTTCAGCCAATAAACCACACATAAAAGTGACTCTTGGAGGAATACTGCTTCGTCAATAACATGAGAAATCTCTAAAGTTGATTTTTTATAAAAAAAACCTTCATTTACTTCAAGCATCCAATTAACAAAACGACGACGATCTAAATGGTCTGGTGGCTTCAAATAAAATGCACTAGTATAACCCTGCTCTCTATTTGTTTTCCAAATGATAACGATGTTTTGGTATCATTGTTGTCATATTTGTGGCAATGAAATCGCATTGGAGGTCTAATATCTTCTAATATTCGTCAAAAATAGTTTGTCTTTCTTCCTGTGATATTTTTTGTGAACATTCTACTCTACACTTTTCACCAGAAGGATGCAACAATTTCCCGGCATCCCTAATTGCTTTTATTTTTTCCAACGTTCCGTCGTCTATTTTAATTATTTATCAGCATTTTTAGCAGCTTCGATTTACTCTTTTGCCAATTCTGCATGTTTTTTTTCTCTTTCAACTTTTTTTCAGCTTCAGAAGCCAAATTTTACTTTTCTTTTTACTACCTCGTTTGATTCTGCTTGAATAGTTCCAAGCTCCTCATCGGATGAAGTTTCTGAAGAGTACGAGTTACTTCAGGAAAACTTTACACCAGAGTCATCGGAATCGCCATTAATACTCACACTGCTTTGCTTATTATTATTTGAAGTCACCTTACTTCGTCGAATCATACTCTTGAATATACCAAACCGTGGTATTTGATTCCGGTTCATTTGGCATGATGTTTGGCAGTAATTGGTTGGAATTCTTCGGCATCATGTGGCATCATGTCAACGACACAGTGTTTTTAATATGCAAAACGGCATTATTTGTCTTCGGAATTGTGCCCCGCTTTTTTCTGACTAACTTAATCATCAAGCTAGCTCTCGACGTATGAAACATTTCTTCAGCAAAAACAAATAGTAAGCCTACATGGCAACTAGAAAGATTAAAGTTTATTACAAAATACAGTTTATTGCTATTCTGACCTACTCAAGAGCGACGGACCGTTTTCTTCGAGAGCGCCGGAACTCGTAAATATTATTTTGAAAGTGACTTTAAAATTTAACTTAAAAGATCAATAAACGACTCTTTCGTGACATTACTGCCTTCTGGTAGAATAAAATGTGAATTTAAATTATGCCACTCTGCCACATAAAAATATATACTCGACTTAGGATAGTTTCGTGCAAAAATGTCAAAATCTATTTTTTTTAGTTGTACCGATATTCTTCCGAGGTAGCGATATATACAACAAGAAGAAATTCAAAACTGTATTATGTGTGTGTCTGTTTTAAGTATTACAAGAATTATCGGAGGTACAAAAATTGTGCTGCCCCATATTGGGCGCCAATTACGGCAACTTAAAGTATTTAGACAGCAATGTTGCACAATAATTACTTTATTTTGTCTAAATCCAATAAATTATTTATTAATATCCATAAACGACTTTCATATTTCAAATATATCAGTTTAATATATACCTGTCTTAATATATAAAGGTATCGCCGTACATGTAGACATATTTCAAACCTTTGAAATAATTATGCGTATACATATTTACATAAATCTATTATGATTGATTTCATAATATTTTCCAAGACATTCACTGTAGGTGATTTTGATATTTGGGGGCCTAATAAAAACCGATTTATTTATAAATTGTTATCTGATCCAAATGTACTTGCGTGTATGCTCCACATATATGACTAATGGATATTAGACTCATATCGATCAAAATTGAAATTGATACATACTTAAATTAAATTTGATGGGAATTAATGGTTTTTTTTTTGTGAGCGAGGCTCATCTACATATATATTTGACCATGTGTGTATTAAAGAGCAATGAACCTTAGTTTTAACCTTTTATGTAATAATCGTTTAGACACGTTTTAATAACCTAATTTTATACACTAAGTGTACAAATTTTAATTGTGGTGCGCACGGTGCTAAGTTCAAAAAACTTTCGACACAAAATTTTTTGCGCGCGCTATATAGCATTTTGATAGCACACACCACAAAAACTACGATAACAGTTATTTAAATAGTAATAATAATCGTAATTATATACGCGAGTATGTAAAGCATATATATTTTTTTATTGATTTAATTTAAGCGAGAAAAAAAGCGCAGATTTGTTTTTTCTTGTACCTGCCATTTCGCTTAATCAATCAAATTCATGATCAAGCAAAAAACAATTTACATTTTAATTTGGTAAAATTTGCAAACCACTTCTATACGGTATTTTTACTAGAATATTAAGCTTGATTCGGTGAATGGTGTGTTTTTGAACATTTATAAAAGTGACAAAAAGTGTCGAAAGTGTAGATCAAATTTTCTTTAAAATATAAAAACTGTAGAAAGTGTCGATGAATTACTGCTTATTTTGGTTAAAAATATAAGTAACACGAAAAGTGTTAATTGTTTCATTTTTGTTTGCCTTGTATTTCAGTTAGAACACGAAAAGTGTCAAATGTGTAAATGGTACGTTAAATGTTGAGTGCTAACACATAACTTTACGCAGTAGTTTGAGGTTTAACGTCAACTTACGATGTTCTAAAATTATATATCGAATGATTTACGGTAAATTTGTCGTATGTGAATTATCGCACGATTCTCTCCCAGAAAATTAAAAAAAAATCATCAGGCAACACTAATCAATAAAAACCATTAATTTGCTCTTGTGTGAAAATTAAATTCGTTACTTTTAAATTAAAATAATTTTACTTCACTCAAATATATTTAAAGAAAATATATTTGAGTGAACTAAAATTACATTAGACACGATAAAGGTACTTGGCACGTTTTGAGATGGTCACACTTGTGCCTTACTTTTAGAAAAGTTAGAAAAAATGGTTCGGTGGCAACTGCGAAACTGGACCCTGGGCCAAATATATCGATTTGCGATCTCCAGTGTTGCGATCTCAAAACCACATAGCCTTAATCCGATAAATTTATACTTCGGACGTGCGAAATTTGTCTGGCCCATAGTCAAATTTTACGAAGTTGCAACGGAACGATTTTTTTTCAAACTTTACCTAAAGAAAGTCAGGAGTGTGGCGATCTCGCGAAGTAGTTACTTGATGGCTACTGCCATTCTGCAGATTTCACTAAGCGCATGCAGAGGCCTCCACGGTGATTTTTGCCGGCTACAACTCAGGGAGAAGTGCTATGGGTCGTGGGGTTTTTTTGTAGCTTGCATGGCTCCTGGCTTACACCGTGTACAGAGATTTCAAAAAGAAAAAAAAACGCAAATCATAATAATGATAAACCGAGTTCCGCCGAAATTTGTCGGCCGGAACCTGAGGAACGAACAGCAAAAAAAAGAAAAATAAAAAATTATAACGGAAGAGAGGTGCCTTGGTGCGCGCATCCGTCCGAACTTAAAAATTGTATCAATTCGCATTGATGACAACGAGAATCATATAAGAAGAAATATTCTTCAGATGGCGCATTATTTCACACTCGGTCCACATTGGTCTCGCTCTCTTGTCATTCTTTCTTACCGTAGTGTCACATTTTATTCTAAAGAAGCGAGACATAATCTACGATAAAGTATCGAAAATGTGATGGTAGAACATGTCAGCACAGATTTCATATAAAACATTTGACTTGCGTACAACTACCGGGCATAAGTGAACCATTCGATTCAGTCTATGGTAAATTCACACTCAATGGTTAGAAAATTTATATACAAATCTTCAAAGGTTAATTAAATTGCAGTAAAGTTACCAGCACACACACACACACCAAAGAAATCGAAATCATTATGGAGAGCCCGTTTCATATAACGTCTTTGATCGTGGGAAACATAAAATATTATTTTCATAATAACGGGTGATTTTTTTGTGGTTAGGATTTTCATGCATTAGTATTTGACAGATCACGCGGGATTTCAGACAAGGTGTCAAAGAGAAAGATGCTCAGTATGCTTTGACATTTCATAATGAATAGACTTACTAACGAGCAACGCTTGCAAATAATTGAATTATATTACAAAAATCAGTGTTCGGTTCGAAAAGTGTTTCGCGATTTACGTCCGATTTATGGTCTACATAATCGACCAAGTGAGCAAACAATTAATGCGATTGTGACCAAGTTTCGCACTCAGTTTACTTTATTGGACATTAAACCAACCACACGAATGCGTACAGTGCGTACAGAAGAGAATATTGCGTCTGTTTCTGAGAGTGTTGCTGAAGACCGTGAAATGTCGATTCGTCGCCGTTCGCAGCAATTGGGTTTGTGTTATTCGACGACATGGAAGATTTTACGCAAAGATCTTGGTGTAAAACCGTATAAAATACAGCTCCTGCAAGAACTGAAGCCGAACGATCTGCCACAACGTCGAATTTTCAGTGAATGGGCCCTAGAAAAGTTGGCAGAAAATCCGCTTTTTTATCGACAAATTTTGTTCAGCGATGAGGCTCATTTCTGGTTGAATGGCTACGTAAATAAGCAAAATTGCCGCATTTGGAGTGAAGAGCAACCAGAAGCCGTTCAAGAACTGCCCATGCATCCCGAAAAATGCACTGTTTGGTGTGGTTTGTACGCTGGTGGAATCATTGGACCGTATTTTTTCAAAGATGCTGTTGGACGCAACGTTACGGTGAATGGCGATCGCTATCGTTCGATGCTAACAAACTTTTTGTTGCCAAAAATGGAAGAACTGAACTTAGTTGACATGTGGTTTCAACAAGATGGCGCTACATGCCACACAGCTCGCGATTCTATGGCCATTTTGAGGGAAAACTTCGGAGAACAATTCATCTCAAGAAATGGCCCGGTAAGTTGGCCACCAAGATCATGCGATTTGACGCCTTTAGACTATTTTTTGTGGGGCTACGTCAAGTCTAAAGTCTACAGAAATAAGCCAGCAACTATTCCAGTTTTGGAAGACAACATTTCCGAAGAAATTCGGGCTATTCCGGCCGAAATGCTCGAAAAAGTTGCCCAAAATTGGACTTTCCGAATGGACCACCTAAGACGCAGCCGCGGTCAACATTTAAATGAAATTATCTTCAAAAAGTAAATGTCATGGACCAATCTAACGTTTCAAATAAAGAACCGATTAAATTTTGCAAATTTTATGCGTTTTTTTTTAAAAAAAAGTTCTCAAGCTCTTAAAAAATCACCCGTTACAATATTTTTTAAACAAATCAATCAAGAAGAGCTTGCTTGATTGTTGTATGGACCAAAAAAATATCTCTCTATTTCTATTGTTAATAGTAATTTTTTGCTTTGCACACACAGACTCAGTATTATAGTAACAATTATTGTTTTGTATTATGATTGTTATTATTATTTCAAAACAATTGGCGTAAAATTAACTAAAAATTATTATTTTTTTTTTTTAAACAAAGATCTTCGTTGAATTAACGTTTTCACTTCATCGAGTCTATAAAGGGAATAAATTACTAAACCCGTTGCGAGGCGGGCAAAGTTCAATAAACGTATAAAAAATGTGTGCCTCAATTTGTTTTTCCATCAAATTAATTTAGTTATACAAATTGCGCATGTGCAAACGTTCTAACCTCAAAATTGTTATATAGAATATCTTGGCATTACGATCTTTTCCTAATAAAAACGTACATATCATATACGTATTCGTCTAATGATTAAAAGGTTATAAGGTTTTATAATTCTATTGTATGTTGTATAATAAACCCGTACACCGCCATTACATAGACTCCATATATATTTATATATTCTTATGTGAAAATCTTAGAAATATATATAAGAAAAAAAATGAAAATGAGGTTGGCTTATTATTTATATTTTACATTTATGTATAAAATCTACAATTGCCTTCGATGGTATTATTGTTAATGACCTAAATATTAACTCGTATATATATATGTATATTGCTGTAGAAAGTTCTGATTTATTTGAGAATTGGTTGTAATATAGGAAGAGATCATTACAGCATCTTATTAAAGAACACGTGTATCGTAGAACTTTGTAACCCGCGCCTGATCACTCCAAATTGTTGAAACTGTTATTTTTATAATCTTTCGCTATCGATCGATCGCTCGATCGATCGAGTGAACAAAAGAAAATTTAAAATAACGATCAATTTATATTAGTATGCGTAATGTAGAGTATAGAGATCGAAAACGATCATATACAATACTCGTATGTACGATAAACGATCGATGATCAATAAAGCGAGATAAACGAACAGCGTGTGTGGTGCGGGTTTAAATATCGGTTGACTGTTTTTTTTTCTTTATTATTGATTAAAATGTTTTTATTTGCTTTTAAATAATAAATTAAAAGAAAATATTATTAACAGTAAATATGGTTCGAAAAAAATATCACAGGTTGATTTTAAATATAAAATGTATAAATGGATTTTAATTTATCATCTATACAAAAATTTAGTTTATACAAGATTTTTTTTTGTGTACGATCGACCGATCCCTATTACATACTTTACTATATATGACTATTTAATACATTTAGATTGATGATATTGATACACGCTATATACGCGCTGTGTCCATATATTCAATTTGTGATTAAGGTCGGACGTATTATAGGTGCATCTCGTAACCATGACATTGCTATTTGTATAAAGCGCTTGCAAATTTAGATATTCTCACAGTATGTATGACATGTTTTACGTTGAACGCGATCGTCCTCGACCGTTTTTTTACAACAAATAAATTAAATCGCATTTTAATTTGTGTTCAAGGCCACGTGCAATATTTTTAAAATTGCTTATTGATTATGAAATGATAATAAAAAATATGTTAATTATTTATTAAGCGCACAGCATCTTTAATTGTTTCTTGCATGGTTTTTGGTGTCAACATATTGCCTATATGTATTGTAATCTGATGACTTTATAATTAACATGCAATGTTTCGTTTCAGCTACATGAAATAAGATTGCATAAAAATATTAAAAAGTGAAACACATAAATGGTGAAAGTGCCAAAATGAAATGGGCTTAAACCATATTTAATCTACATCTTACAATTTTGTTATTACATATTTTTAAATTTAGAATTATTAGCATTGAAATTGATCATAAAAGTATGTATTATTACGAATTAGCACGTATTTTTATGAAGTTGTCAAAAAGTGTAAACATTTTAAATGAAAGTGTTAAAAAGTGTAAATTAACACCAAAAAGTGTAACTTTATCAAGTAATTATTTAATAATTGTCAATTATTTAGATAAAAGTGTCAAAAAGAATCTTTTAAAACCAGCACGTGTAATTTTTTCTTGTTAAATCATTTTGTTGCGGCGTTGATCTCCATCCAATTTTTTTAGTTTTGAGCCTCGATACACAAAATTTTTCTTTTCATTTCTTTTTATTTAATTATTTAATAAAGATAAATTTACTAAACTAATTTCCTACCCGCCGAGCTAAGGTACTAAACGTAATAAAGAATCTCAAAAACTGACTACTGCAAAAATACTGCCTCTCCGTCATAGTACGGCAGTAAAATTTGCACTACTTGAGTCAAACAAGGACAGGAAAAAAATTGAGGATCTCTCGCAAGACTCATTGAAGACATTTGTTATTTCGTTAAATTAGCAAGTCAATGACCTGGTTGTGTGTCTGGCAGGTCAAACTGCTCAATCTACTGGGACAAAGAACACGCCGACTGATTTATGGCCAACTTATAATCATTTTCAATCACTAGCATACAAATACGTGTGAATTAGATGAGTTGTATATCTTGGATGCATCTAGTCTAGCAATGGGAAGATTTCATCCCTATAGGGATGAAATAACGCAATTCTTAACTATACTCGTAAAACCATTTTTGGAAATTTCAATATTTTTTTTATATTATAAAATTTTTTTACCCTTCTGTTCCTTCCCAATGCAGGGAGTTCTCAATTTGGTTTTCGGTTCACTGAATGAATCCATAATATTCTTGGGAGATACTAGAAAAACTGGCCTTGAAACAGTATTTCCGCAGTATACAAATAAATTAGATTGGACCTGATGTTATTAGCTCAAGTTGGACTAGGCGTGGGCCGTAATTCCTGTAAGCTACCGGTAAGTTACTTAATGCAGTTATCAAAGCCATTATCTATACCCACCCCAACACCAATAATGTTTACTCTCCATGTGACTCAGCTGAAGTATCAATGCTGCAATTGTGTACACAATCGCCCTGTCCAATATACAACTGATGATCGCTTCACTTTAGCGAATCCACGAGCCACAATTTTATAAAATTAAAACTCCACATAAAATCCACCATGGTTTTATTTGTGTGTTCGTTCGTTGGTGGTTTGTGATCAAGAGAACTATTTTCATAAACTTTGACATTTAACGTTACATAATGCAAATTTAATAGAAAGCAGCACCTTGCAATTCAAATGGCATCAAACGCACTCAATACAATACAAATTAATGTATTAAACACACCAATATAGCCTCAACGTAAGAACTGCTTCATTTAAACGCAATGAAGTTGAGATTTCCTCAATTGTGAGATTTATCGATCCGGTTGCCTTTTTAGTTGGGTTTTCACGTATTAAACTGCCGATGCCCACAAACCACCGAAGTATGGTGCTAAATTTCCTTTTACATTGTTGAACTCTTCAGATGAAATGATTTTAGAATCTTGCGCACCCTTCTGTCGTGTACTGAGGCTAATTTGTATAACTTTCTTTTCTAACTACCATCGTCCTCTAGATAAAGTGCCAAACTCTTTATTACTTTACTTCGCTTTTATTCAAAACCACGTCTCATTAAATCCGGTTTGGTTGCTTTGGTATCTGAAAATAAACCTTCGTACCATAGCCAATATTCTAATAACGTGACTTAGACTGCGGTCCAATTCGTGACTTATTTTGTGGAGACTGACTTATTTGAAAGTTTAGAATAAGCCTCCTGTCGGCTAGACTTATTGTAGACTTGTTTGACTTTTATGCGAGGCTTGCGCCTAAACTGGTAACC
Organism: Nephrotoma flavescens; assembly: GCA_932526605.1. Classification (NCBI taxonomy): domain Eukaryota; kingdom Metazoa; phylum Arthropoda; class Insecta; order Diptera; family Tipulidae; genus Nephrotoma; species Nephrotoma flavescens. The sequence continues at coordinate 79,952,935 of OW052221.1, read as the reverse complement.
CATTAAACTAATTCTAACAAGTTTCCAATAAGTCTATTGGACAGGAGACTTATTGTAGACTTTCAAATAAGTCAGTATCCACAATATAAATCACGAATTGGACCGCAGCCTTTATGATTTGTAAGTGAACTTAGCGTAAGAATTTTGGAAACTTTGTTCATAACAAACGATTTCAATTTTGTTGGGTGAGCGGTTAGGTGTAGTATTACTACTACTGACGAGTATACAAGCTTTCATTTCCTCTACTGGAATAGTCGATATTATAACTTTCCCTCTGAATTAATGCGCCACGTTCCGGGCATCATAAAATCCGCGCTCCAAGTTTTTCCCCTTGTAGTAGAAGCCCCTTGTGTAGATTCTCTTCTGTGAATTTGGCTGTCTCGTCTTACAAACAAAGTTTAATCCAACTGGTTGATAATTGAAATAGTTTTAGCGAGATTTGGATGTTTTACAAGTGTCGCACTTCATTTTAGTAATATTGTCCATTTTCCTCAGACAAAGCAGTTTCGTCCTAATCGATTGGGAAATAGCCTAGTTCCGTTTAAATTTGCCAATTTCTAGAACCACATTTATAACTCATATTGAAATCCTACGTTCATTGCAATAACTGAGGTTAACCCCAATCGGCTTAGAAATCGTCTTAAATGAATATCTTAAAATTCGGGATTTTAGGTATCGGAGGTTTTAATTCCCGGAATTTTTTTCTTTCTTGGACTGTGATTTTCGGGAATTTTGATATCCTTTGAGGCTTTGATATCCGGGACTTTGATCTGATTTTTTAATTACCGAAATTTCAAGCCGCTCCCGATTTTTACTTTTTTTCATTTGCCCCAGAACTTATGCTACCAGTAATACCTGTATGAAAATATTGCTCTAATGTTATAAATATTTTAAATTGCTTATAAACAGGAGTGTATGGGTATAACGTTTTCTAATTTTTTGTTCTCATGGAATTAAATGTTAAAAGAGAAATAACTGAGTCATTAAATATACATACATAAATAAGGACGTGAAATGCAACTTTTCCTCCGATTGCTAAAGGCAATGAACTTGCCAAGATAGTTTATTTTGTATTTGTATCGAGTTATACACTACGGTTCACTTGATTAGGCACACTGCGTTGCCATTTGCGCTAGAATATAAATTTTTCTGCGATTTTTCTTGAAAGAAATAAAATATTTGTATTGAAAAGGGAGAGGAATTTTTACTCAGTAAAACCACAATCGATAAAAATTATAATCTGTCCAATGAAATCTCTACCTAGCCAGCTTCAATTTCTACAATCAGCTCTTCATTGGTCACGCACTGTATGACCTTCATTAACTTTGCGACTAAGCTAATCCCAAATGTTTTCGAAGTTAAATGAGGCACCATCTATGATGAGGTGGCAAAATAAAACAAAGATGAATGGAATTTTTATATGATGTTTATTTATTTTAAAGGACTAATTTATGTTTTAACAGGTTCCTTATTACAAGGCAAACTGCGGCCAAAGGCAAACGATTAACTTGATATACACCCTTTGTTGAACTTCATGCAGCCAATAAATGGTTGCTGTAAACTTTGTATGAAAATTTTCTGATCATCTGCAACATTGAGTTCAGGACTGATGCGCTCCAAATTGCGTCTCATACCATAACTCCTTCTCTTCTTTCTTTCATGCCAAGCTGCCGTTTTAGTTTTTGTTGGTAGAAAAGGCTGGGTGGATACTGACCTATGAATTTTATTTTGTTTTGAGGCGATAGAACTGTTGTTGCTGATCTTCCTGATGATTACTTCACATGATACGCGACCTATGGCGCGCTTTAAAAATTTCTCCGGGTAGGAATCGAGTTTTACTCTTTTAGGGTTATTTTAAATATCTTTTTATGCTGTCAGTTTGCTAGATCGAAATATTTATTCATTATTGTTTTACTGAGAACTAATTCCTCTCTCTTCACAATGAAAAGATTTTCTTTGTCTTTCTGAGTTCTGGGTTGGTGTTTCCCAACTCAGATTTAAAATTAATGTCATCTTCAACGTCGATATTTGAACTTTCAACTTTGCAAGCAACAAAATTTCAAACAATTTCATCCAAACATTGACCACCAATTATTTATACTGGTAATGTCGTAGTCCGCTGCAGGTATTTATATGTCATTTTCTAGCTAGAGCCTCATTATTGAAGTTTCAAAGGTTACTCAATTTTAATTTCAAATTAATAATGTGTGATTGATAATGAATCCTAGCCAGATCTCAGGCATGCTGGAAGGTGCACACTGCTTCTGAATACTGGCAATTAATCACTTTCATGGTGGTGTAGTTTTTACAAATTTAGTAAACACGGGTCACAAGTTTTTAAGAGATGCCTTTTCTAATAATACATGTAGATTCAAGATTTTTTTCACATAAGTTACATGTAGTAAGAAGGCATGTAACAAACCAGTCGTTGTTCCAAGTTAAACCGAGAAACGACCAGAATCTGAATTTAGTTCCTTAAATACATACTTTTTTGTATTTATCTTTATGTAAGTATCTGGTTGGCTGCGTAGAGCTTTGCAACTGATCAACTTCTCTGTGAAATAGGCTTAGTTTATAAGGAAGCGTTGATTAGGCGACCTTTTAAAGCCAAGGCTTCTCTCGGAAATAGACCATCAAAGCAAAAATCTTGGTTTACGAGATTAGTACTTTAGAGGAACATGTCAAAGAATGTGAATCCGAATAAAAATTCATCTCGAAATTGTATGCCCATTTTCGTAAATGAATTTAAGCAGAACTTAAAATTTCACATATGTGTGTAGCCTTCAAAGTTTCCAATTAATCGATTGTCCTTGCGCTTGACAAGAAAGATCAACATTACATCGTTTATTATTGCTCTGGTGGCCTTAGGATTATTTTTTAAATGTTGCAGATATAACTCCTGCAGACACGTGGTTGCTAGAGATGGAGTTAAGATTGTACCGTATCTCACCATGTTTTGAGAATTGTATCTGCTAAGTTGTTGGTTTGGTATACACAAAATTTCAATGGCGCACTACTTAATTTTATTACTGCGTGATGGGGCAAATAATAATCCAACTTGTTTGCACCACTGCTTTTGCTCATTAATAACTGGACGTATGGTTAAGCCCCTCAAATTCTCTTTAAAAATTTACGTATTCTATCTTTAACACTACATTTCATATAAACTTTCGTTCAGCAAAAATCTCTTGTTAGCGATTCCTAATTAATTTCGCACTTCACCTCAGTTTGGCTTAAATGGAAGTTTAACCACAAATGTTCCTTCATTATTCGTCGCGGTAGTCCCTTTAAATAAAATTTGTTAAAATTACTCACATAGTCCGTCGTCTTCATATTCCGGGAAACTGGAATATATTGGATTAATACATCAGCACCAAGTAACAAATTAATAGTTAACTTTCGGTTGAAATTAGGATCGGCAAGGTTTAGTGGTTTTATCTTTGCACTTTAATTTGAAGTCAAATGAATCTTCAATATCTCTAGTTTTCAAGTCGAGCCTTTAACTTCTTCTCTTCGAATTTATCACATATTACTTTAACTTGGCACCTTCCTGGAATTATTCAGACTGTGTACCAAATCGTTTCATCAAGCTGTCGTATATGAATTGGCACACCATATACGAAAGATGAACTCTTCACATTAGCGAATACACAGTCGAACGGCCGAAGGCAAATCTCGCAGATACAATAATTTAATACGCACACTTCTGTTTATGCTTCACCCACCGACTTGGTGGTGGTCTACCACTAGGTCCAGCTTTTGTTAATATTGTCTTTAGAGGAGCTTAGTGGCCAAGTTTTGTTTTTGGGAAATGATGTCAATTTTGTAATTATTTCTAATCTCACGATTCCTTCGTGTTCTATCGTAGAGTGCGTGATCGAGAGATGATGATATTCGAATATCTATGAAAACTTCAATTTGTTCAACAACCTCTTCAAGGGCGGATTCCTTGAAGATCGAGATTTACTTTCCAAGATTTTTGAGTAGTCGATAGTTATTACGAACACCAAACTTGGTAAACATACACGCACATCCACCAGTATCAAAATTCTTAGGTCTTGCAATGTCTGGTAAATCAATCGTATGGTAAATCAAACCAATTCACTGAAAACGTCAATTCACCGAATACGACTGTTCACCGACAAAATATCAAACGAGTATTACTATAAGGTTTGTTATTGTACCATATTTCTGTCGAATGATTTTGATAGACCGTTCGAGTACCAAGAGTCCTATTTTGTGCACAGGTTCAGGTTTTTTCTCGGCGTAGTGGGAGTTTCAAAATCGTTTTCAGGGTCGGTTTCTTTTGTTAACATGAAATTTTAAAATTATTTTTGGTAAAAGTTATGGAAAATGATCGCTTGGAACGGAGATATGCCATTTAAATCAACCTGACCAAAATTGAGTATATTGAATTGAAATGTTTTAAATCATTTTGAAGACATTGAAGAACACTTGGCTAAAATCTTCTGATTGCATAATTCTAAATATCATGCTCTCTACTTAAACACAGTATGATTATGACTGAAACTTGTCATTCTGCATAGTAGGACCAAATGTAAGCTTAAGGGTTCTTAGAAACTCCAAAATAAACTATAAACCCCCTCGATTAATCGAGTCCTCGGTACCCTCGGTTAGACAAGCCCAAGTTTGTTGTAATGCAGAATTATTTCCAAAAACATTAGAAAACCCCATTTCTATCGCACATAGAAAGTGCCACTGCTGGAGTAGTGGATTCCTAGGTTTTCAAATCTGTTAGGAATTCGTGAGAGAAAAATAATTTTTCTTCTCATTTTATTTATCCTGTTACATTCATAGTTGTGGTCCGATATGCAATTTCTACTTTGTGTCTACACTGTTTCGTTTACTCTACGATTGTTTGTTTCAAAGCCCCATTAGCTCACTACAAATTCAACACCATTCAATTGCAACCTTGCAACGTTCATGGAATCTTCAGAGCCGACTTAAGTAAGTGATACGTGTTACACTGGAAATCCCGTTTTCATAATCCCGAAAATCTAAATCCTGGATTCAAAATCCTGGATTCTTTAAAGTATACCGGATTTAAAGATACCGATTGTGAAAGAGAACAAATTTCTGGTATTCAAATCCTTCTTGGATAGTCAAATCCTGTTTGTTAAATTATGAAATTTAAATAGTCGTTAAAATCTATAACTAATTCAAATATAGTTTGTAGTATGGGTTGGATGTATTAAGAATTGTCAACGGACGAAGTTTAAAATGGCAAAGCAACAACAATTTTACCGCTTCTCTTCTCTTGATTTAAGAAAACGTTACAAATTCATTCATTCGATATTTTTTTTTTAATTTTAGAGATGGAACAAAACCGGTAAAATTTATTTTGCTTTCTTATGTAACATTTAGCTTCCATCTAAAACTACAATATTCATGATCCCGTCCATACCGTTTTACCATGTTGAATGTAACTTGACTGTTTCCTAACCGAGTACTATTAAACTCGTTCTTGGTTCTATAGTCATGCCGTTGGCTTTGGGATCTGCACTTAGATGAATTTCTGAAATTTGGTATTGCTATGAATGGAACTCAATTCTTTCTTAATGACTACGGTCCAATTCGATGTACCGTTCATGATCGCGATTATGTGAATTCCGGATGAAGTTCTGAAATATAGCCACGCTGAATTTATCTTAGCAATTTTTAACCGATTGTATGATGCGATTGGGCTTCTTATACAGTGTGTCCCAAAATTCGCAGACCAAACAAAACAAGGTGATAGGGGAGCTCATTTTCAACAAAAACAGCAAAGTAAAGTTTTTTCAAATTGTTGATGGTGCAAAAGTTATTCCACTTTTAGTGTTTTCTGTTTTATTTCTGACAAAGCATCTATTTTAGAACTCGAAATTTTGTGAAGTGCTTTTTTTTAAATATTTTTAGCACGGTGTGTGATACCATTTTCAAATCTGCATTAGTTTCGCATATTTTTCTAATAGTGGATCAACTTTCTGTAGTACATTCTTTTCCCGCTGGCGCCACTTAAACATCAACAAAAATTTTTGAGAAACAAAAAAGTTTACAAAACCAAAGTTTTTATTTGACAGAAGATAATGCAGCCTATAAACATGATTTTATTGGAAAGGCACACTCTTCTAGATCGTATTAAAAAAGAAAATTAAACAAAAGAACTCTTGGTTTATTTTAAATTACTTTTTTGGTGGGTGCGCGCATCCGATTTCACTAAAAACACTAAAAGTGGAATAACGGTGCAAAAGTTATTCCAACAATTCGAAAAAAACTTTACTTGGCTCTTTTTGTTGGAAATGAACTCCTCTCTCACCCTGCTTCGTTTGATTTGTGAATTTTGGGACACCCTGTATATGAAACAATGTTTTTGAATTTTGCCATTTATTAACGAACAACATTTTTAGGATCGGATTTTGATTTAAGAAATAATTATGCCGCCCCAGTGGCAAAGAGGTCAGCACCGGAGGTCCTGGATCCGATTCCCGGTGGTGACAAGGAAAAAATGTCACAGCTGGTTTAGGATCAATGAATTAATCACTCATTATCCGAAATGAAAATATTATTTGAGACGGCCAAACCCCTTGATGGGATGTAGTGCCAGAGAGAAGGAGAGAAAGAGAGAGAGAGAGTAATTATGAATAATGTTCTGGAATTTGTTTTTTTGAAAATTGTGCGGGCATTCTCACTTTCATTTTAGATGGAGTTCTGGGATTTAGCCCTAGCGTACTAGAAATTGTGATTATAGAATTTTATCGGGATTTATATATGAGGTCAAAATTCTGGAGGTGGGGCTGAGTTGAACTGGATTATTTTTGAACTAAATTTTTAAATTAGCATTACCGTTTGAAACTTTGCAATTCCTTAACTAATTATGATTAAATTCATTTTTCTTGGATGGGGTTGGTATTTAAACATAAATTGTGTTTGAAATTTTGTAGTATGAATTAAACTTGACCGTCCTCAACCGATCATGTCCAATCTTTTTGTTTAAGATAATTAGGAATTATAACAAGAACTTTGATCGAGGTTAGTTCTTACCCGATTATTGTCAAATTCCGTTTATGGGGTGCGATTAGAATTCGAACATAATTGGTAACAAAGTTCTGAAGTTTGGTCATGCAAGATATTTTTAACATAGTCGATTGCTGCGTTTATTCCACAGCTAAATTGACAATGCTATCCATAAATGTAATTTTTATATAAAATAAAAATTTTAGGTGGCTTAGCTTAACAAGTGAAAAAGTGAGTGCACCCAGGGTTTGTTGAGTTAGTCGCAATTAAGTAATTTCAATAAGTTTGCAATCAAACATCCCATTTTCCCATCTTTTTGGTAACTTCACATCGAAGTAAACGAAATGTATTATTTTCACTCAAAGTAACCCAAAATTTCATTTACAAAAGAAGGGCTATGTGTTTAAAAAAACCGCAGTGAACTCTTAACAGATATTATTTCATTTGACAAGGTTTCTGTACACTTTCTAAACGTATAAGCCGCCTAAAATTACCCTTTCCGATAGCAAATAGAAACTTGTATCATGCCTAGCGAACTGATTTGTTGTCCAAGGCGTCGAAGTGGCGAAGCTTCAAGTCTAACTTAATTTTGAATTTAAATTTTTTTGCTAAAAATTTTGGGTTCTTGAAAAATATTGCAAACTAAGAAGATGGATGATGAGCTGTAAGCTGTTTAACCTAAAACAGCTATACTAATCGAAATATTTTTTTTCCACACGCTGATAGAGCTAAACCACATTTGTCGGCAAATTCTAGGTTCATAATCTCATGCTCGTTGCTTTATGGAAGTAGAAAAATATTTACTTAATAAATTACTTTGCGAAGAATACAAGATCCAAATCTCAGTTACTTGAGTACGTAATTTTATATTGGTAAAAACTAAATTTTCTCACGATTCAGTCTAGAAAGAAAGCTGCTGAGTTATGTTTTGTATGATACAGCATAATCAAAATTTTTCAAAGCATCGTAAAGTTGTTTATCCACCAACCTGTGCGAAATACTCACTATAACAGAGGCTAGTGTTAGTCGGTCTTCAAGGAACTGCGAGCATCATTCATTTCTCTCCAAGTATTCCCACGTATACTAGAAACAGCGATACTCTTCTGTGAATTCCACATCCGCTTCGCCGTTTCATCGTTCAAGCGGAATTTCATATCAATCGTTTCGGGGCTCGTGGCAGATTGAGATAATCCGTCAACAACTTCACCATCCATGTCAAACAACCGTTGCTTGCGTTACTAAAATTTTTGGTGATCACATGGGAACAGGTTAACAATCGGCTAAGAAATAGATGTATCTTAAATATATTTTGAAATACGGGATTATAGGTGTCCAGGATTTTGGTGTGCATTTACTTGCACCAAACTGAATATTATATCTATTTTTACGGTAAGCTGCAGTTTAAACGAGATATTAAAACACTATTGATTGTTTCAGTATCACGTGGTCAGTTGGTAATAGTTCGATGGTATTTGATAGTTTTATTTTAAAATCATTTATTTAATTTTTTTTTTAATATTTAATCTCATACATTTTTCTTTCTGCATTTGCCCCTGAACTTATGCTACTAGTAATACACAGCTTGCTCATATTTTATAAATATTTTCAATTGCGTATTTGCATATAAACAGGAATGTACGAGTACGACATTTTCGGATTGTCTTCTCTTGAAATTAAAAATTAGAAGTACTGAGTCATTGAATCTACATACATAAATAAGGACGTTAACATGCAACCTCTTTTTTTCCGGTTGCTAAAGCCAATGAAAAATGAGCAGTGATTAAAGGGTTCTCTGAATAAAACTTTTTTAATAATAAAATTATAAAATTTGCGAGAGCAAAGTAGCTGCCGGGGTTAGGGTGTGAACGGTTCAGCGGTTTGTAATAATAAAATTATCCAGGTATTGATGACTCTTGACTACCTATAACCAAATCGTTCTATATTCGATTCTTCTATAAAGTTCAGTATTAATTAGACTGCTAATCATTTTAATTCTGACAATGTTAAGCACAATGTCATAAAACTGCCAAGTCAAGTTTGAGAACTCAACCATATCAAATGAGATTAAATTTCTTCGTTCAATTAACCTGTTAAAGTGAATTTCACTAACATCAAAACAACAATGTTGCTATCTACAGCATAATAATATTAATGTTGAATGAAACTCTATAAGTAATTATCGTTTATGTGTACATACATATCCGTCAAATATAATTTCATATCACGGCATGCTCATAATGACATATGCATACACAGACAGACCGTAAAAAATTAATAAATTGAATGAATATTTTTATGATAATTTGATTTATTCTTGTCAAACATGATTAATACTCGTAGATGACAAAAATCAAAAAATAATATACACTTACTTTGTACACGCACACATACATACATACGTACAGGCAACAACATAATTTGAATAATAAAATTTATGAACAATAAAAAAAATATGGTTTTAATAAAAATTTATTAATGATATAATAAAATAGTGATAGAAAGTTTTATACAAATTAAGCAAATAGACGTATACCAAGCGTATTTCGTATATGGGTAGGACTTATGAATATTTATGAAGGGTTTTTAAATATTTATAAAGTGTGACCAAGTTTATTAAGTATGTTTTAGGTTACAAACTAATGGTTTGACACTAATAATTAGAAATAAAACGTTAAAAACTACTCGAATCTATAAATAAAGTGTCACAAAGTTAAGAAATGTGTGGTGGATGAGAAATAAAAAATATATTTTGACACACTTTTCTACACTTTTTTTATAAGTGTGTACACTTTTAACACTTTTTACTCAATTATTGACGAAAATATTAATCCTAAACCCTATTACGTCCATACCTGGAAATAAATAAATATTGGCTTAGTGTACGACAATACTTTGTTTTACTATGAAAATTAAATGAAGTAATATATCATGTTATTAGTCACAAAGTAATCATATACTAATAATGCTGGATCAGTGAAGTGAATCATTGTACTTAAAGAACATGCAAGACAAATAAATTCGAATGAAATATAAAAATCTGTGAGGATCATTTGAATGTCATTCAAAAAATCAAGGTAGCAAATTCTAGTTTAGTAAAAAATTCGAAAAATATTTTAAAACTTTTGTACTACTTTCCAAATAATATTTTGATAAGTAGGCAATGCGATTATGTATATATTTATGATAAGTAATAAATAACCCGTTGAACAATTTATGAATTAAATTTGCAAAATGAACCGTAACCAATAAATCTTTATGTTTTTAACGGTACAACCAAATTGTAACTGACGAAGTTAGAACTTCAAAAATCCGCTAAGCTCAAAACAGCACAAGAGCACATCGTACCACATATGATGATTTTGCTTCTTGTTTGATATTTCCAGTCTCTGGTTTACTATCGGAAGCCACGTCGTTTGTATTTTCTCCAACCGAGCTGCTTGAATTTAAATGTAATGTACGTCAGCAAATCTGGCATCTTGACCTAGACTTGCATTCATATACTAAATGTTTGACGTTAAAACAGTTGAAACACCTTTGACTTCCTTTCACTAATTGTAGTCCATCGTTTTACAGTCATTTCTTTAAAGGTATTGCATTCGAACAGTTTATGTGACAGATCTCTTTTTGTTCATACCAAATGTCTCAATGGTATCCACTCCACACGATCTGTGAGGAATAAAAATATTTTTTATAAAGTAGGGCATTCCACATTTTTTGTTTCTTGTGCCCAAAGCGTGGTTCATTCGACATCCAATTTGCTAATAATCATGTAGATCAGCCAAGGATCACGGCTTTTGGCTCACTCTTCAAGGCTTTGAATCCTCTAATTACGCCATCCGAGGTGTAAAATAATTTTTTTATTAAACTCACATTGGATTGTTGAATAATGGTTGATCCATAAACTTCTGTTGAACACATTCGGTGTAATTTGCATCAGTAATTGCTATGTGCATAATTAACGAATGTACTTCACCTTTAAAGTAATGCTTCAGATATTGCAATTCTTAGAATAAGAAATTAATTTCTCAATTCAATCTTGATATTTATTGATTTGAATACTGAACAAATATAACCATTTATATTTAAATATAAAAAAGAATGTGCTTCCTAATGCAATAAACATTTGATTATGTCATTAATATTTTTTTTTCTAATTATTTTCTTAAACTAAGAAATGTCATTTAATTTTGAGATTTTTTTTTTTTAGAATATAATTTATTCATTCTTATTTTAGGCAATTAAGATAGTTAATGTAAGGCGTAGTTATGTATTACTAAATTAGTATTTTTCACTAACCTATTTTTATAATTTTTAATTTTAACTTTATAAATTTCTCTAATCAAGAAATATATTTCTTTAACATCCTTGCAACCAGAAATGTACTACTTTTGTTAAAAGTTACATCTTTCAAAATCCGATACACTTTATTCACTATGACTCAAACAAATAAATTAACGAAAGTCTAAAATTACTAATAAAGAAAAATGGCGATATCAAGTGAATAATTGTTAAACGACTGATTCTCAGAATAAGAAATTAATTTCTTAATTCAATCCTGAGATTTTCACATTTGAATACTGTAAAATTACCGTAATTTATATATGAGTATAGACAGAAATTTAATTTTTAATGCAATAAAATCTGATTTTTAATTTTTAAAATTATTTCTTAGGGTAAGAAATGCCATTTAATTTTGAAAAATCATTTTCTTAAAAGTAGGGACAAATATCTTGACGTAAGGATAAAATTTCTTATTATATAATTTCTTCAGAAATATTAATTCCAAAGTGGAAATGAGAAATAATTTTTTATAGATTGAGAAAACGTTTTCTCACTTGGTTAATCTTATTTCTTGTCATAAGAAATATGCGCAGTTAACTACGAGTATGGTAGCTAGAGCATAACTATTCAGCTATCAGTTTCAGTGATATTCTCGGCTGCGTATTCATGCTAAAATACGCGCGATGGAGGTCGTATATTTGGTGTGAGTATGGATGGATGTAGGATTTCATGGTGGGTATGATTGAGCACTTCGTTGTAAGGTTTGCGTTATGTTTTAGGACTCATGTTTTCAGCCTCTCGTTGGGGTAGGAACCGGACAGCTCCCTCCAAATTTTTTCTTATCTGTTTGGTTGTTGTCTCGAAGCTGGGTTTGTACCGATAACGTAAGCTTCAATCGGAGGAGATATCGGTACATAGTCCTTGCCTGGAAACGAGTCTTTTAATATTTAATATTTCGATATGGATCATCAAGATCACGATACATCCGAATAGAACACCGAGAGCTAAAGGCGTTGTTTCTCGTGACGCTTTGCCTGCAGCATTCTCATTTTATTTTACATGATGTCATATAATTGTTGGTAGCGTACACTGCTGCTGCATATGCTTCATTAGAGGCGTCACAGAAATATAATTCAGCCTTAGCAGTTCAAATTTGCAGTTTAGCCATCTTGTCTGTGGCTGTTATACTTGCCGCTTGTTGTTTGGCGTAGACCGTGGTTTTTGCCGGTTGTTGTTTTGCAGCAAGCTCGTTTTAAAATGAATCTTCACTGTGTATCCTCCATCTGGATTGCATCCCAAATTTTCTTGAAAGAACTTTTCAATTTTTATTTTCTCAACATGGGATTGCTTTCTTTAGGAGAGCTCTCATTCTCAACGAACAGTTGTAATTGTTCTTAAATTGTCTTTGTTCTCACCATGGTTGTTGCTATTTCAACCAGTCGTAAACCAATAAATTAACGAATATTTCAAATCTCTCATACAGAAAAATTGCGATATCAAAACTGACAGAGTGATTCTCAGAGTGAGAAATTAATTTCTCAATCCAATCTTGAGATTTTCTCATTCGAAAACTGAAAAATTAAAGCGATTTATATTTAAGTATAAAGAGAAATATGATTCTTAATGCAATAAAATTTGATTTTTAATTTTAAAAATTATTTCTTAAACTAAGAAATGTCATTTAATTTTGAGAGATAATTTTCTTAAAAGTGAGCGCAAATATCTTGATGTAAAGATAAAATTTCTTGGAATATAAAGCTAATTTCTTGTCAAATATTAAATTCTCTACGAGCAGTCCTCTATGCTACCAAATTATATGAATCTCGGAGGTAAATCACCATCTTCATTTTCTTGAGATGAGATAATTAGACTAAAAGCGTGTTATTCCGGCCTCTTCTCTCGGTTTGGACATAGTGATTAACACAGCTTCTAGGATTAGAGACGATTAAGTTACTAGCTAAAATTAGCAACGGAAATGATAAAAATTATACGCTGTAAAACTTTAACTAACGCCTTACCCTGTAAAATTATAGAATCATGCACTTCATCCATTAATAAAATGTCAATCCTGGCGAGTTCAGTGAGTCCGGTTTTATATCCGAGATTGACTCGGATGTCAATGATTTCTGTTTCACCTCACCTATTTTGAATTAAAGTTATGGGGCCAAACATAATTTTATAAACTAATCTAAACTTTACAGGAACCTCCTAAACGTTTACCAAAATTTTTCGTGAAATTCGGATACATCGTAATTAGCTTCTGGTTCTGAAAATGAAAATATCTGACCAATTTTTATGAAAATCGTTGTAGTCGAAAATTTCAAAAAAGAAATACAGACCCCACCGGAGGACCCAATAATTCACCGTGGTAGATTCTTTGTTCTTGAATACCTCCTCACTTTTACTTTTTATCAAAATTGTTCCATTTATCAAAAAGTACAATCCAGCTAAAATTTCTAATTAAAAAAAAAGAATTCAAAGGAATTCGCGAGCTCAAGTTTGCTAAAGTGTAGTTTTAACGGGATGTTTAGGAATCATGACCCCACCGGAGGACCTCTTAATTTAATACTTAATACTAATTATTGTTCTTCAATACCCCGTCATTTTTAGCAAAATAATTCCATACAAAAGTCATTAAAAAACACAATCCAGCTAGAATTTCTAATTTTAAAAAGGAAAAATTCAAAGGAAAGTGAAAGCTGAAGTTAACGGAATGTGTAGCGACATAAATTAACGGAAAGTGAAACCATTAAAAAAAGTATAGGCTTAAAGTAGGCTATAAGTATTAAGTATAGGCTTAATTTAAAATAACTATCGTAAAGTAACCCATTTTTTTAATGCTGTTAACAGTTGCGAATAGTTTAGGTTATCCTCCATAAAATGGCATAAGCCCACATATGGTAACATCTCTGAGTTAACCAGATATTTTATTATTTAAACTTTTTTTATTTACACTTTTTCATTGCTACACTTTATAAACACGTACACTTTTCGCTAATTTGTGTAGCTACACTTTTGACTAAAAAATTTATTTTAAATCCAAAAATATTAAAAGTGTTACACTCTAATTTAAAAGTGTCCTAACAAAAGTGTAACCATCAAAAAAAGTTTAAGGTTGAAACTCTTAACTGTTATGAATAGTTTAGATTAGGCTCTATAAGATGGCATAAGCCCACATATCATAAAACCTCTTAGTTTATTTAGTAGTACAATAGTGTAGCCATTAAACTAAATTCTTTATTATTTAAATATTTTCTTATTTACACTTTTTTAATACTACACTTTTTCACATTAACATGTTTGTTAATTTGTGTAGCTACACTTTTGACTAAAAGATTTTTTAAAATCGAAACATGTTAAAAGTATTACACTCCAATATAAAAGTGTGCGACTAATTTCTAGGTTTGTTACACTTACTACACTTTCTACACTTTTTTTCAAAATTTTGTGATCCCTTGCATTCTGCATAATTTCAATTGAAAAGCTCGCTCCCACCTTCTAGATGTCATTATAATGTAATAAAAATTCTATTTTGTTAGTTCTTGACACTCGTACTCTTTCCTTTCTTCCCTTAACAATTTTAAATTTAAATCAACCAGCCGCAAGAATTTAGAAAAATTAGCTAAACCCCACCAAAACCCTTAAACATTTACGCTCTAAAATTTGCAAGAAATTAGGACATCGTAGTTGATTTCTAGTTCTCTAAACGAATATCACCCGTACCAATGAAAATTTACATTACTTCCATGCTGCACTTTCTAATCACGTACATTTTTCGTTAATTTGTGTAGCTACACTTTTGACTAAAACATGTTAAAAGTATTACACTATAATATAAAAAAAATTCGACTAATTTCTAGTTTTGTTACACATAAAAGTGTAACCATAAAAAAATGTAGGATTGATGAATTGGATTGTTAAATAATTATCGTGGAGATCGATTATCCTCTATAAGATGGAATAAGCCCACATATCATAACATTTCTTAAATTTTTTCTTATTTACACTTTTTGAATGCTACACTTTTTAACACTTACACTTTTGTCAATTTGTGTAGCTACACTTTAGACTAAAAGATTTGTTTTAAATCCAAACATGTTAAAAGTGTTACACTCCAATATAAAAGTGTACGACTAATTGCTAGTTTAGTACACTTACTACACTTTCTATACTTTTTTGCGATTCGTTGCATTCTATATAATTTCTATCGAAAAGGTCGCCCCCGCATTCCAGATGTCATTATAATGTAATAAAAATTCCAGTCTGCGGTCGTGCATGCCACATTCGATAAACACATGAAAATTCATATTGCGAATACTTATGTCACACTGTTCGATTACCCAATAACCAATTATTTTCGTTTTTGATGTTTCGATAAGTAAAGCAGCAATTAAAACGAACTGTCATCGTCATTGTCGTCTTCGCAGACAACACAACTTCACTTGAATGCTAACTACGTGTGTGTGTACAACAGAATTAAATCCCACAATGCTACACATAGAGTAGCAAAAGCCTAGACAGTTATGTTTCATCGTCTTCTGATGGTTTGTTTTGTCTTGGGAAATTCACTATACAGATATAAGAAATGTACGGTAGATGTTAACCTTTTAATTGAAGTATAATTTTCATGATTAGAATTTCTATTGTTAGGTATACAAAAAAATATTATGTAACGGATTGTTCGACATGTTGTTGTTGTCTATATACATATACAGCATACCTAAAATTATGTTTAGGTAATAATTATAAATTACATGTTCATTATAAATTATGTTTTTTTGCGTGTGCAAACTATATACATATATACGTAATTAATGATGATGATCTGTCTAAAATATAAAGTGATTAGATTAAATTAAGCTAAAACATAACTGTATATATATATATATATATATATATATATATATATATATATATATATATATATATATATATATATTAGCTTATTAGCAATATGTCAGTAATTACGTGCAGACGTATACAGTTTGGTAACCAAAGAAATCTAAAATATGTTTGATGGTAAATTATGGCCCCGACGCTGCAGTCAGACTATAAACGTAAATTGTATGGCATTTTAAATGAAATGTCTGACATATAAATGCGCTTGGGAATTGTTTATGTGCTCGTATATGGGATCTCTGAAGTGTAGAATAATTGAAATTTCCATTTCTGATTAGTCACGATTATTCATTTGATTGTTTTATAAAATTGACAGACTTATACATATGGTGATGTAACATACATATTGCATAATTTGTTGGTCAATTTTGCAATTCAAAAAATCGGTTACGTTTAGTGACCCAGTAAATTTTCATTTACTTACGTCCAATAGTAAATAGACTTTTATTAAGTTACACGTTTTAGTAAATTTGGACGTAGCATTCTTCATCGAAAACTAATTCTTTGGATAAAACAAGCAGTAGGTAGGTACTCTCTTCTGTTTTCCAAGTAATTAATTTTCGAGGAATTGTTTTACGATGAATTATTATTCGAAGAAATATTTTTCAATGAATTTTTTTTTTAATAATTGTACATGAATCGTTCGTTTATTAATCGTCAGATTTTCACTCAACAAAAAAGTGAGGCAACTTGCAAAAGTAAAACAATATACAATAATGATTGTGCAGCTTCCGATATAGTTTTCGTTACTGACAGATGGCGTTGGTTTGATGTGAAATTGAAACACAACTTTTGCTTTAAAGCGAGACTGGTAAAAGTCGCAACTAATTTTTAAAAATTCTAAAGAAAATTTAATTTATCTATTTAATTATCTTGCAAACTATCTTGAAAATTTAATTATCTTGGAAAAGTTAACTTGATGACACTCATCGATTCGGTCGACAATCATCGATTCGATAACGAACAAGTTATGACTAATCGGCGAATTTTAGCGGATTAACTAATTTCTCGGTTCATAGATTGCATTGAATTTTTCAATTTAATGCTGAGCCTCGACTTCGTTTACTGGCGATATATTGGTACCATGAAAAGATTTAGCTTCCACAGCGCACGAAAGACAAAAGGCCGAGATAGGAAAAAGACCGAAAAAGTGGCGACTCGGATAAAAACCATCAGGGGCTGACAAAAGCAAAACCACGACAACAAACGCCTAATGAACCAAAAATCGACAAAACAAAAGAGCATTATATAGCAAAAGCCAAAGAAATTTTTAAGTTCCCAAGGCCACTAAGGTCAACAATAAAATTAGCCATTAACATTTACAAATATCACCATAAAATGAAGCTGACAAAAATTCGGTCTAGCCTATTTCATCGCATTGGCATTCTAAACTGAATTTTGAAAACTTTTCTTGAAGCGTCAACCAGTGCTGTATTATAAATGTTAGTATATTAGGGGGCAAGGGAAGCATTCAGTGGAGTTTGTTTAATACGACATTAGTATACATTTTCTAACCCATTATTCGGTTTACAGTAAACTTCGGTACGTTGCATTTTGATATCTATAGTCTAGGACGAAACATGACACTAGTTTAACCTTGTTTACCAAACTTTTTACCAATAGTTGCATTCTGAGATGCCATTCTATAAATCATTTTGTTATAGTCGAGAGAAAGAAAATTAAGAAGGCATTAATCAAAACTTCTGTCGCAATTCAGATTCGAAAGCCTAACATGTGATGTTTTTGGTCTTATTATAACTTCGTTTGTCATTTGTATGTGTCGTCTTTGTGTTCATACCAGTCTTTTGCCTCTGTCAGCTTTTTGTCTTTGTCACCCATTCGTCTATTTTAAGAAACTCTGATTTGTACAACTATATTTGTGTTTGTCTACGCCCGCCTATTAACCAAGTTAGCCATTTTGTCAGGGGCAAAGTCATTAAATACGATCGGAAAATTTAAGTGGATTGAAAAATGTCTTTAAACTTACTCGATTAACTGACCCCGAATCTAAAGCACAGTCACTGACTGAAAAATGGTCTTAGGTAAGACCTTTTGACTTTGTTTTGAGTTTTGTCTTAATTATGACACTTTCCGTATTCCGCGCATAAGTAACATTTGAGTTTTGGAAAAGTTCATGGAATAAGAGTCTGTTATGCAGCACTCGGATATATATAAATCGGTTATGACCGAATCCGAATACGGATTGCATATTGAACTAGGAATCTAAACAAATTTTTATAAACATTCTGCAAGAAATGATCAGCAATTATAGGTTCTACATACTGTAACAATGAGAAATGCACTTGACTCTTTATCATCTCCGACAAGTGTGAGATACATAAAAATGAACAACACATTAAAAATCAAGCCATATAAAAAGAGGTGCCTTAAAGTGGGAGTCACAGTTTGAAAAACACAACACTCTAAAATATTACTGATTTCATCCATCCTATAGATGATGGTGAGTTAGCCCCTAAGCACTTTAAATGTCAAAAATGTTTTCCGTTAAATTTATTAATTCAGTTTCCCATCCCCATAAATGTTTGCTATTACATTAAGTGTGCGATTGGAAAAACAATTATTATGAAAATGTTTTTAAAGCTTACTTTTTCAAATTATTAATTTAGAAAATTCCTTTTTGGATCAATCGGTACCGTAAATTGCTCCCATTACAGTGTTTTTCGACAATATAGAAAAATGCGTCGGAGAGGTGTTTGAGCCAGGTACAATAATATTAAGTTCTGTATATCATGAAATTCAGTCTATTTCAATTATACTGCCCTAGCCTTCTTGTATTTTCTTTAGCATTCATTCATCGCCTACTCCTTTGTCCCCTAAAATTTTTGTTTTTCTACAAATTTCCAAAAATGTAGTAGGAGTTCCGGCTGTAGATACGAACAATTTTAACAAATGTGAAGTGTTCGGCAATTTAGAATGATGGTAATCCAATTGGCTTAGGTTGAAGTTATCCCAGTTTTTCATCCCAGGATTTTTTTTATTACTATTTACACGAAACTATTCTATTCCATCCCAGTTTTTATAATTTTATACCTCTATAAGACGATTTAAATTATAAACACAACAACAAAATATCCCATCCCAGTTTTTCTCGTTTATTTGTTGTTCATGTAAAACAAATACATACTTGGAAATAATGTATTGCGTTTTGGAAATAGTGATTCTGTATATTTTAAGTTCGAAATAATAACGCGCCATATTATAAGTTTAAAATATAAAGGTAACTTATAATGAGCGCCCCAATACCAACCGTATGTTAGGATTGGTACAATCTTCCAGCTTCGATATGGCCCCATATACATTTATATGAAGATCGTCTATAACTTCCAAAACCTTCTTGGGTCGGAAATAGCGAATGTTTTGAGATGGTACGTAAATAAGTAACTACTGACCAAGTGGCCAGCACCAGCCGTATGTTCAAATTTGAGAAAATGGCCAAGTTCCAAAATCTCAAGTTAAGTTAAATAAAAATTTATATCTCTAATAACTTCATAGGCCGGAAATGATTTTTTATGTTTCGAGTTGTTAATGATAAGGACAAACTATGGTAAGCTCCCCAGTGCCAGCCGTATGTTAGGATTGCCACAATCTTCCAGCTTCGATATGGCCCCATATACATTTATATGAAAATCGTCTATAACTTCCAAAACCTTCTTGGGCCAGAAATAGCGAATGATGTTTTGAGATGGAACGTAACTAAATAACTGCTTACCAAGTGGCAAGCACCAGCCGTATGTTCAAATTTGAGGAAATGGCCAAGTTCCAAAATCTCAAGTTAAGTTAAATAAAAATTTATATCTCTTAAGAACTTCCTAGGCCGGAAATGATTTTTTATGTTTCGAGTTGTTAATGATAAGGGCAAACTAAGGTAAGCTTTCCAGTGCCAGCTGTATGTTAGGATTGGCACAATCTTCCAGTTTCGATATGGCCCCGTATACATTTATATGAAAACGTCTATAACTTCCAAAACCTTCTTGGGTCGGAAATAGCGAATGTTTTGAGATGGTACGTAAATAAGTAACTACTGACCAAGTGGCCAGCACCAGCCGTATGTTTAAACTTGAGTTATTGGACAAGTTCCAAATCCTTAGATTAAGTTCTCCATTGGTATTTCAATGTTGGCTTGATGTTTGAAATAGGAAATAATTAGTTTGGCTCATTATTATGAATCTTTATCGGAACTATTAACCAATTTAAATTCATAAACAGTTAGAAAAATGCACTGCTGACTTTTGAGCGATACAGTATGGGGCGATATCGAAACAGGTAAATATTGTGCAAAATTAATATTCACAACTTTTTTTCTTAATTTTTCTTGTTAAAGGGTAGATCAATACTGCCGTTAAATCGGTGATGATTACCCTACTCATTTATTTTCATTTTGTATATTTGAATCGTATTGAAAATAAATGATAAGCCTGCGTGCTTTAATTTAAAAAAAAAAAAAAAAAAAAATTACCTACGGGTGGCACTGAACCGCTCACCATTATTTGTTTTCTTTTGAATATTTGCAATCTTTTCTGGTATCGAAAAACTCCTAATTATTTCGCAGTTTGCTTACCATGTTCTTCCATCTCAAAACATCATTCGCTATTTCCGGCCCAAGAAGGTTTTGGAAGTTATAGACGTTTTCATATAAATGTATATGGGGCCATATCGAACCTAGAAGATTGTGCCAATCCTAACATACGGCTGGCACTGGGGAGCTTACCATAGTTTGCCCTTATCATTAACAACTCGAAACATAAAACATCATTTCCGGCCTAGGAAGTTCTTAAGAGATATAAATTTTTATTTAACTTAACCTGAGATTTTGGAATTTGGCCATTTCCTCAAACTTGAACATACGGCTGGTGCTGGCCACTTCGTCAGCAGTTATTTAGTTACATTCCATCTCAAAACATCATTCGCTATTTCCGGCCCAAGAAGGTTTTGGAAGTTATAGACGTTTTCATATAAATGTATATGGGGCCATATCGAACCTAGAAGATTGTGCCAATCCTAACATACGGCTGGCACTGGGGAGCTTACCATAGTTTGCCCTTATCATTAACAACTCGAAACATAAAAAATCATTTCCGGCCTAGGAAGTTCTTAAGAGATATAAATTTTTATTTAACTTCACCTGAGATTTTGGAACTTGGCCATTTCATCAAATTTGAACATACGGCTGGTGCTGGCCACTTGGTCAGCAGTTATTTATTTACGTACCATCTCAAAACATCATTCGCTATTTCTGGCCCAAGGGGGTTTTGGAAGTTATAGACGATTTTCAAATAAATTTATATGGAGCCATATCGAATCTGGAAGATTGTACCAATCCTAACATATGGCTGGCATTGGGGCGCTTATTATAAGTTTTAAACTTATAATATGGCGTATTACTATTTGGAACTTAAAATATACAGAATTACTATTTCCAAAACACAATACATTATTTCCAAGTATGGATTAGTTTTACTTGAACAACAAATAATCGAAAGAACTGGGAAGGGATATTTTGTTGTTGTATTTATAATTTAAATCGTCTTATGGAGGTATAAAATAAAAAATCTGGGATGGAATAGAATAGTTTCGTGTAAATAATAATAAAAAAAATCCTGGGATGAAAAACTGGGATAACTTCACATGCTTATTGTCAACATTACATTATGAATATTTTCATATACCGCAATATCATGATATAACCAATTATATAAATCCTCTAATTGGTCTAAACTTTCCTCGCATAATCAAGCAACCTGATATGCCAAGCACAAAAGGCTACTTTCATTTCTGTACGATCGTCACAATAATACAACAAAATATTATTTCGTTCAATAATCAATCATTATTATGGCTTCACATTACCGATAAACCACTCATCTTCGTCGTCTGAATATATTAAGTCAAGTCGTCTCTAGAGTCACGTGATTTTATATGCGCACGATTAAAAATTTGTTTTTGTTGTTTTTGATCAAATAAATTGTTATTATTTTTTTTCAAAATCGACACGAAATTTATATAATTTCAATTTCGCTTTTCTTGTATGTGATTTATGATGCAACTTCTTCGCGTATGATTATCATAATTAAATTTTTATTTCTTTATATCGAAAAATTAATAATTTTGTTTTTAATGAAGAAGCAGCGATTTTAGCGCGGCATCTCTAATTAAAAGTGAAAATATTAAATTTTGATAGTTTAAATCACTTTCAATTAATCGGTCTTTAATGCGATTTACTCGATTATTATTTAATTTGATTAATTAATTGTGTAATGTTGTAGATTTGGTTCAGATTACCGAGTAATTATATGGAATAGAAAATTTTCCGGTTTCTCTAATCTTTACAACAATAGGGAGTCAGCGAACTGAATGAAACAATTATGAAGTTTTTTATAAAATAATTATAACGGTCTAAAAAATAAATTGGCGAACAGCTGTGAAATTATACTTGTTCAAATTGATAATTAAAGTTTGATTGGAAATATCAAATTTTAGTGCAAACTGGAAATGTAAAACTGTAATTCATATTGGAAAATCAAAATAGGGGAGCTTTGTCTTTGTTGGGACTATTCGGGCTTAAGGGACAAAAACTTGAAATGAATAAAAAGTTCACACGCAGAAACGGCTGGCTCAAACAAAGCCCGATATTGACAAAAGGCTAATGTAATAACATTGACATGGGAAAACGACATGAACAAAAGACCGACACAGAAAAACCTCCTGTGGGACAACCCTAATTAGCGGAGAATTATCGATTTACCAAAACGCCAAATAAAATAATTGAAAATTGTTTAATCACCAAATAATCGGATTTAAAGCAATTTGCGGAAGTCACTCTTCCGCTAATTAAAAAACAACAAAAAACTCACACTTCCGAATATTTTTGTGCAAAATAGATCAATGACAAGAGGTTCATATCAAGGTATATAAACATTGATACATATAACCTCAAATTTTTATTCAAATGTTGAAAGGGATGTGGGGACGACCCATTATCTAAGGTTCAAAGAATTAAAATAGCCTTAATAATACAGCGGTGTGAAGTTTTCAACATTCATCAAAAGTGTAGCTACACAAATTAACAAAAAACAAAATGTAGATACACAATTTAGCAAAAAGTGTAGAATTACATAAAAAATTATGGCCGGGTTGAATCTGTTATTTATCCCACTAAATCTAACCTAATTTAATTTGCGGCATATTACTGACTTAGTGGAAACAACCCTTATCTTGACGCCGGTCGTTCGCAAAACTATTATTGACAATATTGTCTTTAACTATTTTATCAATAGTTAAAAATATTTATATAAAAAAATAAATATTTCGAAAATAAGTTCAAAATTTTTTTATTTTCTTTGTATTTCATTTCAAAATTTTCTAATTTATTTATTTTTGTTTAATTTAATTTAGAATCCTCATAGTCTTTCTATGCCAGTGTTCGCTTTCCTTATGCCGGCGTTCGTTTTCGTGACTGTCCTGCTTCATAAATTTAAGCAATTCTTTCTTTAGATTATTGGTTTTGCGAAGCTCGGTTAAACCTTCCTTTTGTAACCGAAAACTATCTTGGCTAATTTTTGATAAAGACGTTCGGTCGGGTTCGACTCTGGCCGTCATACTTGATCCGATGTAGTGTGCGATAATGAAGCGGTATTTCTGACTAAAGCTGACATCGAAAATTGGTCAGTCGATTGTGATTCCAGTAATGGATCCATAGACGATGCTGATTGTATGAAGCGTCAGGCCATGCTACCAGTACTGGAATTAAAATGGTATGTTGAGCAGGATGTTACGATTGAGATGATGTTTCTTGCCTTGATCTTATCGTCATTGCTGGACCAGGTAATTGCCCCAAAGCCGAATCTTCATAATCTAAATAGTATATTGGGTGGTTTGTGGTCTCCGAGCTACAGACAGAGTTCGTCACATTTTAAGAAAGACGCACTGTAGAATCTTCCGTCTGAATAGAGGAAAAAACACAAAATAAAATAAATATAATTAAAAAAATTGAACGTAATTGTTAATAATTATATTCATAACAAATCCTCCTTCAGTGCAGTCAATGTCCTCAACGGGCTGTGGAGGTAACACACCCAGTAACCTCTCCTCAAGTGGATCCAGCTTAACATTTAGAGGCTCACCACCTCCCGTCCTGTATGCGTGGTTCTTTTTTTTTAATTTTCCCGTCACAGTACGCCTTATATCATAAAATGACTACGACTATGACGTCACATATAGTACATATATGTGACGCATAACATATCTTTGATGAGAAATTAGCACAAATTAGAAATTAACACTGGTAATGGTATAGCAGAACGAAGTTTCATTACACGGATAAAATGGTTATAGTTGAAAAACCTGGCTAACGTCACTTTTCAAATGTAAACAGCCAATTAAAGAGCGGAATACAAGAGATTCGCATGAAGAATTGTGATTTAAAACATTTGAACTGCCATGCAAAGCAATTAAAACCCTCTTTTTCATGTTTATTGAACTAAATATTGCCATGAAGTGATAATGCTACACATTTTAACCACGATTTAACCAACAATTTTGTTATCAACACTTTAGTTTACAAATCCACCGTATTGGTGCTCCTGGCACTCGTCCAAAAGTAGCGTATATTATTGGAAACTGCCCTAAAAGTCTCACAAATTTTACCAGTAGTGAAGCACCTCAGGACTCAAAACTACTCCCTTGCGCTGGAGGCAAACACATTCTCTTTTATTCCGATATTTATAATCATGTGAATCGCATGAAACGTCTATGAATAATAACAATTTTATTATGAATATACTTTAATATGTGCACGACTTAAAATTAAGTGGCATCTCGTGGGCAAAATTTTGAGCACAAAGCACAATGCTTATTGTAATGCATTTTGGTTCACTAACCACAATTTCGGCGCTGGTGGTAAATTATTCGTTTATTATGCAAAATACGAGTATAATCGGCTATAATTAACAAATGCGTAGCGAAATGTAATAATTCGCTAGAGCATTATGATTATACTTTGAATAAACGTACACAGTATTTCCGGTAGGCACTTTCACACCAACCAATACGAAACAGCACATTTAGTAAAATCACAGCCAACGTTTATGAATTTGAACTCTAAGAAATTTTCAATTCAAATTGATCCACCGGAAGTGGCAGCATCTATAGGGTTTTTTTCGTTTTTTGCAAATATTTTAAAATATTATTTACGGGGTTATGAACTAAAAGAATTTAGATTTAAATGTGCAACAATAGCGGCCCAGATCATTTTCCAAAATTTAAGCGGGAATGACGTTTTTTGACAAAAACTATTTTTTTTACATAATTGCTTGCTGTATAGCTAATACGGATTGATTGATTAGTGATCCCAGTGTTTTTTTGGCCGACATGGGTACATCGGAAGTTTGAAGCTGCCATAAGAGTTTTTTCGGCTTTGCAAATATTTTTAAAAGTATATAGCATTTACGATGCTGTATAAGATAGCAGAAAATTTCCAGTAGAAAAAACGTGTTTTGCTATTCACCGCTAGAGGCAACACTATCACAAAAATGAAATTTTTTCTGCTGATATTTTTTGACATCAGCAGAAATTTTTTGAAATTTGTATGCAAATTATAAATTCTCAGCAGAAAGTTTTATGAAAAATCAAAGAATTTATGAAAATGAAGAGAAAAAAGATGTTTAAAGGTTTTGAAGTGATGAAAGTTAAGTTTGTTTAAAAAACGATTTGCATATGAGTGTAAGGACTCTCAAAATATACTAAAATTACCATAATCATCATTAAGCAAATACAGGGCAACATCAAACAAATTGCCATCGTTCAGAGCACTCCATACAATTCTGAAGTCATTTTAATGTGATTGTTTTCAGTTTTTTAACAAAAGTGTTAGAAAAACCCCCCTGTAACTACCCTGGGTGTATGTTTTTATGGTAGCTGAGATCATAATCTATATACATGAGCAACATAAGATTCACACCTAGCGTCAGTAGCCTTCCATACATTTTTGAAGTCATTTTGATGTGAATGTTTTTAGTGTTTTAACAAAAGTGTTAGAAAAACCCCCCTGTAACTACCACCTGGGTAGTATATTTTCATTTTACGTTAAAATGACTTCAAAAATGTATGAAAGGCTACTGACGCCAAGTGTGAATATTATGTTTCTCATGTATATAGATTATGATCTCATCTACCATAAAAGCATACACCCAGGGTAGTTACAGGGGGGTTTTTCTAACACTTTTGTTAAAAAACTGAAAACATTTCAAGTTAAAATGACTTCAAAAATATATGGAAGGCTACTGACGCTAGGTGGAATCTTATGTTGCTCATGTATATAGATTATGATCTCAGCTACCATAAAAACATACACCCAGGGTAGTTACAGGGGGGGTTTTTCTAACACTTTTGTTAAAAAACTGAAAACATTCACATTAAAATGACTTCAGAATTGTGTGGAGTGCTTTGAACGGTGGCAATTTGTTTGATGTTGCCCTGTATTTGCTTAATGATGATTATGGTAATTTTAGTATATTTTGAGAGTCCTTACACACTACATACCCAAATCGTTTTTTAAACAAAATTAACTTTCATCGCTTCAAAACCTTTAAACATATATTTTCTCTTCATTTTCATAAATTCTTTGGTTTTTCATAAAACTTTCTGCTGAGAATTTATAATTTGCATACAAATTTCAAAAATTTTCTGCTGATGTCAAACAATATCAGCAGAAAAAATTTCATTTTTGTGATAGTGATGCCTCTAGCGGTGAATATCAAAACACATTTTTTCTGCTGGAAATTTTCTGCTATCTTATACAGCATGCATTTACGAGACGAGAATCTATTAAAAATAAAAGATTGTAAATTAAATTTTAAACAAAATTAGTTCACATCTTAACTTATTTCTTCAAAATTCGACATTTCTACAGTCCAGGCAGATATATTCAGAATAACACTTCATACTTAAGTTTAAGCTTAAGCTTCTTACCCAGTTTTACCAAAATTCCAGAATTTAATTTTTCGCTTTAGAACATTCGTGCTAAAAGAAAGATGCAAAAATTTTAGAAATTAAACAGTCGCCTGGGTGTACCTATAAATAGAAAATTTTAAAGCCGTTATCTGTTTCCTAAGGCGATATAAAGGGGCGAGTAACACAGAGTCTAAATCTGTTGATTCTGAAAAATGTAAAAAAAAACTTCAAGCAATTCCGTATTCCCGTCTTATTAACAAGCAAATCGAAATGAAATGTCGAGACCATAAATTGCAAATTCATCAACCTATCATTTTCAAGTCATTATTTGTTTATTACCGCACGTTAATGATTATAATAATCAATATAATTAAATCCAAATACAATAATTACTTTATTATTTATAAAAATTATGGGATAATGAGTTTGTCCATCTCATTCATTCATTCATTTATGAAAAGCGAAATTTATGTAAGCCGTACCCTTTCTATATGTTGCGATCGTAATTGTTGTAATCATTATCATTTCTAATGAAATTCTATGTCGGGTATAAATAATATTTAATTTCCACTTTCTATCGACGTCGTGCACATAGACAATATTGCGCGAATGTGCATTGTGCAAACTTGAAAAATATTTCTATTTTCTTGACGTATTATGTTAAAACAATACATAAAGGTTTTGAGGCTAACAAAATTTTTAGTTTAAATTAATTTATTAATTACGTTTTCAATTTGTGTCTTTTGCCTTTATTGACACTAATCGGTCTGCGTGCTGAAACGTATTGATGGTCCTAATTATACGAATTTAATGACTTCAAATATTATTCGGATAACGTGAATCGGGATTTTCTCAGGAATCAAATTTTTTAAAATGAAGTATTAAATCACTTGGTCGGGGTTAGTTTATCTTGGTATTTATAATGTTGAGACAAATCTTAGTTAATACACCTGATATATGATCTTAAATTTAAACCGGTCAAACCGGTAAGGAAGGAAGCTAAATACAAGGTGTGTAAATATGAAACCGGAATTTAACAATAAATGGCGCCACCTGTAATGTGTTGTTTTCTTTTGACATCTGTCAACAACATCTAATTCATAACCATACAAGTTTTCTTACAATAACGCATGTTTTTTACGTGTTAAAAATGTCGAGTTTTGTGCCCACATATCACGATGCTCTTGGTAAATCACAATGCTATGAGTGGTTTAATAAATTCTAAAGTGGTAATTTTGACGTGAAAAACGAACAACGTGAAAGACCACCAAAAATGTTTGAAGACAGTAAATTGCAAGCATTGTTGGATGAGGATGACACTCAAATGCGCTTCAGTTCGATCAATTGAATGTTACACGAGAACCCGTTTCAATACGTTTAAATGCCATGGGAAAGATCCAAAGTGTGGGAAAATTGGTTCCGCATAAACTGAATGAAAGACAACAGGAAAATAAAAAAAGCATGTGTACGTATCCGATTTTTTTTTGCGTCACTCATTTTAAATGGGTAACCCACGAGACCAAAATCGATACCCTGCGGAATATGACCAGTAGAACACTAGGCCATTTGATATCTGATCATTATGAAAATAGTTATGTACGATTAATACCAACTGGGGCGGGAGCGAGACTAGATCGTTTCAAAAATAATCTTGTAAGAAATTCAGAAATATCTTGGAAATAGGTCATTCACCTATTATGATGAAATTTGGATTGAAAAAATGAAATAGGATTATGCAAACAGTTTTAGCAGTTCTGCGTTAGTTCAGCCTAAAGATACATCCCTATTGACTATATTCCAGAACTTCTTCCAAAAATTATTTTAGAATACCTTTTCCAACCCTTTATACTAAATTTAATAATAATAATCAGTTGGAAAAGGTCATTTCGACTTTTGGCACTCTCTGTTAAAATTGTATCAAAATAAAACTATAGTACAAAATATAAATCCAAAATACCCAAAAATAAGTAACTACTTCTTTTGCGTATTTTCGGTGAATTGTCGTTTTTGGTGAATTCTTGAATCGTGGTTTTGGTGAACTGTCGTTTCGTTCTGTAAATTGTTGATTCCATTGAATTGTTTTTTCATAAAATTTCGTCGTAGAACCTTTTCAAACTTCTGGTGGTCTTGAAGATTGAAGTGTACACTGAAGTAAAATGAGAGCCTACCTAAGAATGATTCACCGAAAATCAATTATTTGAAAATAATGTTTTTACGAAAACAACAATTTTCCGAAAATACCTGGGGCCCTATTCCTGAATACGATACGAAAACGAAAGTACAAGATTCCTATTCAATTTTAAATAAGAATCGTGTGAATCTAATCTCTGAACCCGACAATTTCGAGAAGTTAATCTGATTGCACACATACCAGCAAACGGGCCGAAATTGTCCGCAGCCCACCGGCGAGCACGTCGTGAGTTCGTTCGAGAGCATTTGAATCTGACGAGTGCAGGATGTGTTTATATGGCACGATGGACGCAGAAAAGTATACAGAAGACAAGGAGAGCGATATGCACAATGTTGCATTCAAGAACGTGTCTCGTATGGCGGTGGATCCTGCATGTGCTGGAGAGGAATATCATTAGACGCGAATACAGGTCTTTTATTCATCACACGAGCCAATACTTGCTGTCGATCGAGAGGAATGAATTCTCAACGGTACACTAAGGAAGTACTCGAGGAGTACGTCGTATCTTTTGTCGGGTTTATTGGTGAACATTTTCTGTTTATGCAGCATAATGCGAGACCACATATATCACTGGTGTAGTATACCAGCACCATCAAGAGATGGATGTGTTTGTTATGGAGTGGCCAGCTCGAAGCCCAGACCTCAATCCCATCGAACATTTACGATACGAATTGAAAAGAAGGGTTCGAGCCAGAGATGTTACTCCAACGAGTCTCTAGGAGCTGCAACATGTGATCGTAGAGGAGTGGGAGGCGATACCTCAAGATTTTGTGAAAACTTTGGTGAAATCAATGCAGTATCGAATGAAAGCTTTCATTCGGGCCAGGAAAGGGAATATTTGTTATTAATAAAATTGTTTTTTTTTTTTGTTTATTTCCATGTTTCAATTCGATTTTAACACCTAATTTTCATGCTGACAAATTCGCAAAAACGTGTACCTCAGATGTTGACCCCCAAAAATCAGTTTGATGGCACGTATAAATACAAAAAAACGTACCGATGGATAAGTATTGAAATAGACTTTGAATCTGCATTAAAAAAAATTAAACAAATGTTTTGATATTTTTGAATTTTTGTGGAATATTGAGCAATGTGCGATTTTTTTGCACCCAAGTGTATTTCTACACAATAAGTAGAAAACATTTACTTTTCTTAAAAGTTTTGAGTGAATTTTATAAAATAAAATTTTTACAACAAAACACACTATACGAATCGCACAGATGTGGACAAAGTGTTTCTGAGCTAGTACTTTTGTAAGAAATAAATCTTATTTAGCCATATCCCTTTTGTGATTTACTAACACAATTGTGCGAGTACGGCAAAAGTACCATGTCAAAAATTTATTTTTGTATGTGTTTTGAACCAGCTTACACATTTGCGCATTCCTTTCAAACTTATTTCGTCCGAACAAAAACACTATAACTATACATACAATTGTGTTGGTTGTACTTCAAATCAAGCCAAATTTTTTATCATGGCGCCATTACATACTATGATTTTTTAGTCACACATTTGTGTGGTTTGAACTTTAATTCAAGCCATTTTTTTATTTTTTTTGGTTGAAAAAGGGATATGCTCGGAAATCTCTGAGTTTTTTGTTATTCGAAAGAAAATATCATTGAGTGTAATAAAAAATCTTAAACATTTTTATTTCCACTCCTATGGATAGCACAGAGGTATTGTGGTGAAACGGAACCTAATAACAACAAATATATATTCCTGTTGTATTACACTCAATAATTTTCTCTCTCATGTGGAAAAACATAACTTATTTTTTACATCAATTACTAGTTCAGAAACATTTCGGTCATTTCTGCGTGACCCGTAAGGGCCGAGAAAAATATTTTCAAATGCTTTCAATTTTCATATTACACTCAATGAAACTCTCTCTCAAATAACAAAATTTTCAGAGATTTTCGAGCATGTGGTTAGGTAAGATTCTTATCTATAACCACTGGTTGAGTTTCTTACATCAATACTAATTCAACCCCACTTTTATTACCTCTGTGGGATCCGTAGGGGCCGAGATAAATAATTTTTTAAATGGTTAAGAATTTTCATATTACATTCAATGAAGTTCTCTCTCAAATAATAAAAATCTCAGAGATTTCCGAGCATGTGGACAAATAAGTTTTATTTGTTACGTCAAGTACTAGTTCAGAACTACTTTAATCACCTCTGTATGACCGGTAAGGGCCGAGATAAATAATTTCAAATGTTTAAGAATTTTCATATTCCACTCAATGAAGTTCTCTCTCAAATCTCAAAATTCTCAGAGATTTTCGAGCACGTGGTTAGTTAAGATTGGCTTCTTATATTATACTAATTGAAAACCACTTTAGTCACCTCTGTGCCATTCGTAGGGTCGAGATAAACAATTTCAAATGTTTAAGAATTTTCATTTTACACTCAATGTAGTTCTCTCTCAAACATCAAAATTCTCAGAGACTTCCAAGCATGTGGTTAAATTAGATTAGTTTCTTACATCAATACTAGCTCAATTCCACTTTAATCGCCTCTGTGGGATCCGTAGGGGCCAAGATAAATAATTTCAAATGTTTAAGAATTTTCATATTCCCTCAATGAAGTTCTCTCTCAAATATCAAAATGAGAATTTTGATACTTCGGAGTATGTGGTTAGGTTATATTAGTTTCTTAAATCAATACTAATTCAAAACCACTTTAGGGGCGGAGATAATTTATTTTTCAAATGTTTAAGAATTTTCATATTCCACTCAATGAAGTTTTCTTTCAAATATCAAAATTCTCAGAGATTTTCGAGCACATGGTTAGGCAAGATTGGCTTTTTATATTATACTAATTGAAAGCCACTTTAGTCACCTCCGTTCTATCCGTAGGGTCGAGATAAATAATTTCAAATGTTTAAGAATTTTCATACTACACTCAACGTATTTCTCTCTCAAACATCAAAATTCTCAGAAACTTTCAAGCATGTGGTTAAGTTAGATTAGTTTCTTACATCAATACTAGCTCAATCCCACTTTAATCGCGTCTGTGGGATCCGTAGGATCCGAGATAAATAATTTTTCAAATGTTTAACAATTTTCATATTACACTCAATGATGTTCTCTGTTGAATAACAAAGATTTCAGAGATTTCCGAGCATTGAGATTTGTTTCTTATAATGGTTTAGAACCACTTTGATTACCTCTGTGCCCTTCAAAGTGTGTTTTGTTGTAAAAAAATTTATTTTATAAAATCCACTCAAAACTATTTACTAAACTTAAATGTTTTCTACTTATAGTGTAGAAATATTTCAAATACTATTAAGAGAGTTCAATTTTTGAGTGTTTTTTCAATTATAAGTACTTAGAGGTCACAGTGTAAATTATTTTATTTTGGCATAAACTTCACCCCGATCAATATATTGCAAGTTTTAGTCAGTACTTTGTTAAAGTTATTCCAAATCCCGTTTAGAAGGCCACTTCCATCAACCCAACTGAATTTAATCATAATTGGTTAAGAAATTACGGATTTTCTTTCATGGTAGAGAAACGGATAAATTGTAGTCAAATTGGTAATACATGTTGTAGAAAGTGGATACCATTTTATACAGAGATATATGGCGAATTCGTTGACGACAAAAATGCCATGGGTTGTGGTAGCCCCCCTCTAGCAATTTTTCAACGTGCTTTTGTCTCATGCTGACAATTTTTCTGCAATGCCAACTTCCTTATGATAGTTTTCGCGAAATATTCCTCATGATGCAAATTGCAATTTGCTAGTCTACTTTCAATAGAAGAGGCATACACGGTATTTTATCACCATCGATAAATTAAACACAAATTAAATTAACTTGTTATCTTGTGATCGGATTTCGACCACCATAGAAAGAAATTTTAATTAACGCCATAAGCGGTTCACATTTCTTTAAATCAAATCTTAATAATTTACAAGAAAAACTAAAATATTATATCGTTATTAAAAAAATACTGATATTTTATTTTAAGACAAAATGTAATTAAATTAAGAACAGGTATTTCCTTACATATATATGTAGACGTAAGTATAAGAAACTATTTTTAATTTTTATCAATAAACATAAATCACTTTTACTTACCATACTTACTATGGACGACATGCGAAGTATTTTTTTCTTTTACATATTTTATGTGTTCAGCTTGTTTACAAGATATCAAAATATGCGCGGGGTGCGAGTACCTGATCGAGGTGGTCATATACGATTGTACGCACCTATTTGATTAAGATCACTTTCTCTTTCATCTATAAAGACGCTAGAAAAAAAAAATTAGATTTTAAAAATAAATTCAAAATCCCGCCAAACATGCTTTGTGTGCGCAGCAATGAAAGTGTATTGCGGAGGATTTAATTTATAAAATAGTTGGTGGCTATAAATTACCTTGTTATCTTGTATAACTGCATGCCGATGTGGTACACTTTGGTGTCCGCATCCGACATTTGGTATTCGCGTGTATCTACACATCCAATTAATTATCGGCCTGTTAATGTCACACTTATGATATCAGTTATGTATATCGCTGCTGCGTGTGTGTTCAAGACGAGATAGTTCAACGGATAGTTTACAAATTAATTAATTTTGTCGTTTATAGATTTTAGAAAGTTTGAGTTTATGATTTTGGTGCGTGCACGTCGTCGCAGCGTACAAATGTAAAACTGTTATCTTCAATCGATTGGAATTTGTTTTATTTTTCTAAATCGGTGTCTCTTAATTAAGCACAAATACGGCCTAAAACATATGACTAATTAGTGTAACATAATAACATGAAACCCTAATTTGGACGAAAGGTCCAGTTTTGGTTCAAGTGAAAATAATAAAATTTTCTTTTTATCTTTTCAGGTAAGGCCCAATCAAAATTTTAATGAAGTATATATGGTGACAAGACAAGAAGGTAGGCTAGATTCCAAAACCAAAGTTCATTTCTATACAAAACTGTACATAATACACACCGGTCAATTTGAAACCAGTTATATATAAATTCAATAAGCAAACATAAATCATCTTCCACTCGTCTTTATTTACCTTAAGAAACTCAACTTTTGTATATTTGTTTGCATAAAAAATTGTCAAATAGATGAAGAGGACTTTCCATCTAGTGTCAACAAGACAACAACAACAAAATTGTACGCAATGTTTTACAAAATGTTTGGATAAATATTTAACTTCACAGTCATCCGGTTACGATTTAGAATTTATTCGTTAAAGAATTTTTTTTTCTTTGCCCAGGTGATAATTAGCTTTGTACACATACAAATATTTTTTAAGCATACTCGTAAAAAAAAATCATAAAAATTGATTTACTGTTTCAAAAAGACTTTACAGTAAACTACTTGACTTAACTTTACACACAACAAGAAAGGCACTTTAGTTTTATTTTATCATAAATCATGCGCTAAAATTAAACTTCAAGATTCCATCGATCGACCGTATACTCGTCCTATCTAACGATAATTTAAAAGCGATATAGTTTAGGATAGTAAAATATTATATAGCTCGGTTACACACACACACACATGGTATGGTATAACGTACACAATTTACTTTCAATTATAAAAATAATTTTTCTTTATGGATGGTAATAAAAAATGTACTTGTACCAAAAACAAAAACACGTTAAAGTAGTTTTCTATATAATATTTTTTTTAAGACGCCCACAAGAAATGGGAAACAACAACAACAACAATACCATAACGTATATTTAATACGATAAGCGAAATAAAATCGCGCTTTAAATTAAATGGCAAATTTCACATAAATCAAATGAATGAAACTTGTTATAGTTTTATTTTTTGTATTTGAAGTCAGTGACCATTTATTACTGGGATTAAATTTAAATGGTACTTGCGGTTGACCGTATGTGCGTATATGCCTAATAAATCCACTGTGTAAAAT
Source organism: Nephrotoma flavescens (assembly GCA_932526605.1). Classification (NCBI taxonomy): domain Eukaryota; kingdom Metazoa; phylum Arthropoda; class Insecta; order Diptera; family Tipulidae; genus Nephrotoma; species Nephrotoma flavescens. The sequence goes on along the minus strand of OW052221.1, from coordinate 79,917,689 downwards.
TGGATCAATTCGTTTAAAACGTGGAAAAGGTCAAATATTCTGCAGGGACTTTTAAAACTATACTATCCCCATCCTACGTTTAACACACAAAGAGAGTTGTCTGCCAATCGGTAGGAGAAATGGTTTACGTTCATTTAAATTGATATTTTCTAGAGGCAGGTCCTAAATTTATGTGGCCCCCATTTTCAACCTTAATCTTTGTTCCGTTCTGTTCGATTGAGGTGCCATAGTTCTATTGCGAACAAGATCCCACATAGCGGCTAAACTGAAGCACATCTACACAAATTTCCCAAAATCATGATCCATTACAGTGGTTCCCTGAAATTTGAAAATATCCTCTCTCAAATCATTTATCAAAATCGTCCAAGCCCCCTAAATGAATTTTTCCAAAATTATTACTCATCGCAATCGATTCCTGGTATTAGAAAACCCTTACCATCATAACTTTTATCTAAGTCGTTAGAGCAAAAAAAAAATTAAAAACGGGTCCCGGGTCCCACACAAAGAGCCGCTAATCGAATTATCCCGAAATAAACACCATTTTCCCGAAATAAACACCAACTGATTCCTAACATCTAACATTTTATTCCCTTCATCAATTTCTTATCAATATCGTGCTAGGTAGCCGAAAAAAAATAAATAAAAAGACCTCAGCAGGCGACATCAAAATAGTTTCGAGCGAAAAAAAACTGAAAATGTACCAAGCTCAAAACATTAACACTATAACGACCGCACGTCTGCGCAGCTAAACTTCGCCATATTTTTAAAGAATTAATGTAAGAAAACGTTATATAAATACAAATTTTTCCTTTGTTTTTTTTATTTCTATTTTTTTTTTTTTATTTTGCTTAATTTAATTTTTTTTTTAATCAAAAAAGAAATAAAATATAAATACAAAAATAAAAATTATTTCATTTTGCATCACATACATGTTGTGTGAACGGTCACTAACCGTTGTTCATACACACATGTTGTGTGAGCGGTGTTTAAAGTGTTAATTAGATGGCGTCTGATATAAATCATTATTGTTACGCATAACAACGAAAATTTTCAAAAAGTTGCAGAAACGCCAGAACAAGAAACAACATGATGCATCAAAGTACTAAATCGTGCCCCATCACGCAATATGGTGCAATGTCTGGCAACGTCCCACAACATAATGATGGCGCAACGCGACAAAACATGGTGCGATATGAGGCAACCTGATCTTTCAACATGGTGCAACTACGCGCAACATGGTGCAACATCCCGCAACATGCAGCAATATAATGGAACATCCCACAACATGGTGCAATATCCCAGAACATGGTGCAACCTAACGTAACATCGTGCAACATCATGCAACTTGGTGCAACTTGGTACAGCATCATTCAACGTATATACTTTTATGTTTCTTGTTTTTTTCTTATAAATTTAAACTTATGTACATATTTAACACATTGAATACGGTATAGGATGAAAATCATAAAAGAGGGGTCATAACCAATCATCGCAGGTTTTATCTGAGGTAACCGAGACTTCCAGTAACAGCATGTAACATCAGAACTTCTTGTAATCAATCAGAACTTCTTGTAATCGTTTCCTTGCATTCGAAAACCCTGTGTCGTAAATTTTTATAAAAATCGCCCAAGCCAAGGTAAAAAGACGGCTGAAACCCCCACGGATGACCCCGAACTGAAATTTCCTGAAATCGGGACCCATCTCTAAAAAGATGAAATTTCTATGACATGTTGACCATTGGAAATGACATAAATGAAAAGCTAATTTCAAAATAACCGTTAGTTTTTTGTTAATGAATTTAGAAGGTGACATTTTTCATACTTTTACATATTTTTTAGGATTTGAAAGCCCATAAGTGCAGAATACAATAAAAGGTAGTTCGGGTCTTTTCGACTGCATAAGTTATTACCATTTAAAGGCGTGATTTTTGATCATTTAAAAAAACTTAAAATTATATCTCAGTTTTCGTGACACTTAGCACTCAGTTTTATGGAATTAAAGCTTCTAAATGACCCAAAGTCTGCCAAAAAAATTGACGGTTCATGCGCCGAACACCCTGTATATTCTATAATAAATTTATAATTAGCTACCAGCGCCAAAACAGCGTATTTGTTAACTAAAGTGCAGGTAACAAATTCTTGTTCCTCCTAGATTTTTCAAACGGTATGCCGCACGATTTTTGAGAATAAGAAAAATTAAACCAGCGTCACGACGGTAGTTTTGAGGTATTGAGATTATTACCTTCAGCACGTCGAGAAAACTTTGCATGAAATAACTTTGACCAATTTAATTTTTATTATTTTCATCAGGATTTCGTTCTTACAGTCCGAAGGTAATTTTGTAAAGATTGATCTTACATTTTTATTCTAACATATTGCGAGTTTAATAAACTGGTAATTTAATAAACGAATAACTTACTAACAGCGCCAATACGGTTTATTATTGAACTATAGTTTACATAATAATTGCGATTTAGTTCTAGACCTTTCAAACCATATGTCACATCACTATTTCGAAATTAAAAGAAACGTATTTTCCTCCAGCGCCATAGAGGTATTTTTAAATACTAAATTTGTAAAAAAAAATTCTGATGTTTTATGGTAGATGTTAGATAACCGATTTGCTTTACCGCGCTTATTTTCTTAGGTTGAAGTCGCCTCTGATGGAACTTCTTTCCGAAGTCGACTGTGCGCGCATATTTTCTCCATCTTATTAAAATTGTTGTTTGGTCATCTTGGATGGTTTGTCATGAACAGGTTGAGAGTGATATTTGTTGGTGTTTTGCAAGACTCGTCAAACTACACTCTTAGCTTCGTTGTTGTACTGTTTAGGAATAGAATGGGAATTTTTCATTAGTAATTCCATATGGCAGAGTTTGATATAGCTGTTCAAAAATTCGTGTTATCCTTTTTTGAAGTCGTCTTCCTCGTATAACCTATTTTCCTTTGTATTGGTGTGGTTGCTGCTCTTCTTCTTGATTTTCTTAATCTCAATACATAAAATTGGTTGTTAAATGGAACAGTGCTCCAGTTTTTTGTATATTTTTTCATGGTGGTCTTCGCAGTTCTCCAGATTGCCAAATCATTTTAGCTGCTTTTCAATAACAGCTTGATTGACAAGTCTCTTTGAAGGAGCAATCAGAGTATTGCTGTTCTTTCTAAGGCAACCGAGTATTATCCATCCGTCTCTGTTTTTATGTGATATATTGTAACGCAAGTCTGTATATGTCGGCCATTTTGAATAGGTCAATATCTCCTGGGACTAAAATCACTTCATTTTGTATTTGGATTCCCAAACCCACTAGGTTGTTTTCTGGCAGTTGTTTCAGGGCGTTCTTCAAAACTAAGGTTTCTGATTTTCCGTTGGATGCAGAAATTCTCGAAAGTTCCCCATCATAACTCTTTCGATTAATGCTCTTAGAAAGTCGAAAATTTCATACATATTTCTCCCTTTAATTAGTGCAGTGGCAAAGAGCAAGGGGTCAAACTCGTTTTTCAGTATCGATTCGACGTTATGTTGATGCATTAGTGAATTACGTGCACCTTTACAGCTCGAGCATTTAGTTGTTGTACTAATGCAATATAATGTCTCGTGTTACCGAGAAAGGCAATATCGACAAATAGTGTCATTAACGGGTTATTATTGAGTATATGTCTTTTTTATTTTATATTTTAAGAAAAGTGTTAATTATCAAGTGGATTTAATGTCCTTTGAAGGTAATACTTTTAACATATTTGCCGTAGGCACTCGGCGAAACACGCTAACACTTAATAAACATATTTTACACTTGTTTTTTATTTCACAAAAATTCAATTTTTGAATGTTTTACTTTTAATTAAAAAATTGGTCCAAAAAGTTTAAAAAATCACTCGATCGATTTCGACTTTTTAGGTCATCATCAGGAGTATCTACTTATTTAAAAAAATAAAAGTTTAGTTATATATATAGTAGGAAAAGGCAAAAAATAAAGAAATAAAAGAAGGATAAACAAAAAATTGGCAATAAAAATTAATCTATTGATCGACCCAACCATCTGTTGTTTATACGGATTTTTTTTTTAATAAATAATGTGTTTATTAAATCTTTGAAGGTAAATTAATACCCCTCTTTTCATTCGTCCAAGTAGATTTTGGCCGGGACCGCAACAAGTCTTCCCAAAATATTCATTAAAGCACATTAAAGCACTCATTAAATTAAATTTAAATATTGAACGTCTCTTAAATTGATTTTACCCACCTCTCGGAAGCGATGGCCTTTTTTTATAAAATATGTGTGGATTATCCACAAAATTAGTTACTTGAGTAAAGATTTTAGCGACGCAGTTTTTATCCACAATTTTTGGTGAAATTATTTTTCGCATCACAATATTCCTTTTCCCTTTTCTTTCTGTTTAATCCCAAATTTAAACAAATGAGCGATGACAGTTTAGATCTAATTTCCATGAAATAGTTTTGCTTACCTCTTTAAAGTGATTTAAAAATATTAAATCATAAGTGAAATTCTTTAAGTGAAATTTTAAAATTTACATAATACGAGTCCCGAAAAGTAAAATTAGATAAATTAGTTTTGTCAAAATTTTCATTCAAATGCTTTCACTATAATTTTAATCATATGCACAATGCATTCAGTGACATGTCATTGGTTGTCATAATATGAAAAATAATATGGCGTAGTCCAATTTTAAAAAAAAATGGTTTTGAGTGCTTTCTATAAAATATTATATAAAACTGCACTCACCTTAAAATTTTAAACTTTTACTCAGCGCTTTTATAAATGGACTAAAGTTACAGGAGTACAAAATGTGATCAAGGCAAAATTAAATTATTTTAATTATTTTACTTCACTGTTGGGAATGGCTTACATTTTTATTATATTTCACTCAAATTTATTTTCTGTGCATTTAATATTTTACTGAAGGTGTAACATAATAATATTTTTAAAATTTTACTCAAATATTATGAAAATTAATTTTAAACTAATTGCTGTCGTACATTTTTAAAATATCACTCAAATGTTTTAATCGAAGTTTTAATATTAGAGACAACCAAAACTCTTTCATTAAAATTAGATTAAAAGTGTAACATGTCATTTGTTTAAATTCGTGATTCAAAAGGAAGGAGGTATGAGGGAGGGCCGTCGCTTACATCAAATTTCACTCAATGCTTTCAAGAAAATTTAGCATATATCTTTAAAAATACGCTTATCTGTGAAAATGTGAACAAATAGCATTTTTATAAAAATTTCACTCAAATGTATTATTTTTTTATAATCTACACATCTTTTTTAGAGAAGAACAAACAGGGAGATCGATAGAATTTATCGATGAACCAAATTAAACTAATTTATGACGTTCAAGCAAATAAATTTAGAAAATTTTATTAGCTATTATGAGCATTTTTAAAATAATTTGCTTAGCTTATTTTACGCAATTTCATTATCTGACTACAATTACTTGGAGAATGAAGCTACATTATCAGTCGGCATTTTTGAGAAAAAATTTGACAGCTTAATATTTAAACCTAAATTTGACGAGAGTTTTTTCAAAACTTTACAAATTTCTCTCATCAAATTTTAGCAAACCGAATTTATAAAATAAGACTCAAAATTAAATATAAATTTTTCGAATGATATCATTGAAATTTAATAATAATTTATAGCTTATAAAATTTTCGAGACGGCGATTAATGATATTTTGCTACCCTCCCGCACCCTTAGCCTAAGAGTTGTTTTTAAACATTTACCAAATAATTTCCATAAATATTTTAGATTCATAGCCTTGATGGAATTGGAATCCACTTATAATTTAATTTTGTTATTCTAAAGCAATTATTCAAATATCCATATTTCCATCAAAAATGTTTGAGTGAAATTGATTTGAGGGAAATTTCATAAATTTCCGTGATACCATGTACCTGCAACGCAATTTCTAGGAGAAGTTCTGTCATAATTTTGCTCAAATTTTGTCAAATAATATCTTGGTTTTGAAAGTTATGTACTAAATACTTCGTTTGAGTGAATCTTTAAAACTATTGGACTGCATTACGAGTAAAATTTCGGAAATGTAAGTTTAAGCACAAATTTTAAACACTACTGAAGGTGTGATGCGACTGTCCTTACTCATTTCCATGACATATTTAAATTTAAGTGAAAGTGTTGTGTTTGTGTTTTATACCGGAAAAGTCGATTCATTTATTTGTTTTCCGCATTGTTAATAAAATAGTAAGGTCGTTCAATTTTAACAAAATGAACACATTTGCGTACAAGAAATGAAAATGCAATCTTGCAACCTCGGAAAATGTACATTTGTTTTCCGTAGTGCTTATGCATTTTCATTTCCTCAAAATTTTAGTATATAAGACATTTTAGTTTTAAGTTATTGATATAGTTATAAATGATAGTTATAAAGTATTAGTCAGAGCAGTAATCAACAAAAATTATTTTAAGTGTAACTATAATGTGAAGTTAATTTTAATAAATAAAATGTAGTCGCAACAGTGAAGAAGATGATGTTTTTTAAAACACCCTATCCACAACCCGCTCCGCACAACATTGGCGCTGTAGACAGGATCCTGCGGGCGAAAACATATCTTCGCAATCGTTCTTTCACAATCCAACCACGCTGTAGAAAAACTAAGATGTCAACAATGCACAATATTAAAATTGCACAATAAGAAATGCACAATAAGAAAAATATTAAAATTTTCAAATGTACATCATTTTAAAATCTAATCAACGTCATATCAACTTCAACCAAACATAATAAAATGAAAACAGAACTATCGCTAGCATAACGCGCATTCTTATCAAAACCGAACTTCGACACGCCGCAAAATCCTACAAAATGGACCAGGTACAAATATTAAAATGTATTGCTCTTATTCCAGAATTCAGTGGAGCTGACACAAAAGACAGACCAATTGAACTCAACCGTTTTGTGGCCATAGCAGACAGTATTTATAAAACACTTAGCAATATAGAAAAGCAATTATTCGACAAATTAATAAAACTCCGATTAACAGAAGAAGCATTCACGCGAATTCATCACCGAGAGATACACGACTATCCAACATTGCGAAAAAGACTTATTGAAATTTATTCACCAAACTATTGTATGACGGAACTGGAACGAAAATTTTTGACAACGAAACAAAATTATGGAGAAACAAACAGAAATTATGGGTATAGACTTTATGATGCACTCGATCAATACAAGGCTTGTTTTAAAAACAAATACGGATATATTGACCAGATTTACAACAAACATCTAGAGTCACAAGCTGTGGAAACATTCAAACGAGGACTATACAATACCATAATCAAAAATAAAATAATAACTAGCAAAGCCGAAAGTATCACCGAAATTATAAACGAAACAGAAGAAACTGAGCACATGTTTAACTCGGTAATAGGAATACCAACAACACAGCTAAATGAATCATCTGCACTCGCCCTATTAGCGATCGAAAGTCAACAACCATATCGAAGATCATATCAAATCAGATGTAACTACTGTCGAAAATTTAATCATACTTGGGACAATTGCCGTACAAGAATAAACACAGAGAGAAAAAAACAAATATATCAACAACCTCTATATACCTGGAGCAATTTTAGCAATCCTGCTATATCAGAGCAACGAAGATGTTACAATGAAACGCCAAATTTTAACCAACATCAACACTCAAACTTAAAATTAAATAAATTTCAAACAATAGCCAACAGTAACTTTACAACACAACCGCGAAACTACAAGTACGAGCCAGAAAGTTACACATACAAGTCCATAGAAACCCAAATTGTTATCCCAGAAAGAAGTAATAGATTTCCAATCAGCAAAAAAACCAATATTGACACACAAATCAGCAATAACAACCAACCATCAATCCTGTTAATTAAGAAACTGAGCGAAGATACTCATCAAATAAACGGAAACACCCACTTAAAACATTTATACAACATAAACACAAATCAAGCAATTCCTGACATTCATCACACTGTTTTATGTCAAATCCAGTCACCACAACATTACAGTGACCACGAGGATCAAAATTTACTGACGAGAAATAAACCATTGAAATCTAACAATTTAAAACAAACACAAATCCAAACCAACGACATAAATCGATCAAATTCAGAAGATCTTTCATCAGATATAATTAAGAAGCCAACGAATCCATTTATTCATCAATCAACCAAACTAAGCCAAATCGTTCAAGACGTTAAATCAGCATATTTAGTTCATAAGCACACGAGCCAAGACGCTCAAAATCTAATCTATAACACGCAATTCAATCAATCAAATTTAGATATCCCTTCAACATATTTAGATCATAAGCAAAAGAGCCCAGACGCTCATAATATAACCAATCAATTATCAAATCTACCGCAAAACAATCATTCAGACTCAAAACCCCTTTTAGTAAATAAGCCAACGAGCCCAGAATCTCAAATTACAATTAAGTTACATAACAATTATCCAAACTTAGAAACCGTTTCAACATATTTAGATATTAAGCCAACGAGCCCAAATGCTCAAATTACAATCAATCAATCATCAATTAAATCGCATAACAGTTATTTAAACCTAGAAAACCTTTTAGTTAATAAGCAAACGAGCCCAGACGCCCAAAACCAATTTTATATTAAACAAATCAATGAATTGCCAAATCAAACATACAATCTTACGAATCCAGACACAACCTCAACCAATTTAGTTAATAAACAAAGAAGTCCAAATACTCATAATCTAATTTATAATACAAAAATCAAACATTTATCAAATCAATCATCAAAAAATCTCATGAGCCCAAACTTTTCTAACCCAATAAATACACAAATTAATCAGCTATCAAATTCAACAAACAATCATACGAGCCAGGATACTCCATCACAAGATTCAGTTAACAATCCAATAGAAATAAGCACATACACTCATCGAATGGTAAACGTTAAGAAAATTAGAAATTTTAACTGCAATAGCATAAAGAACTCTTATATCGAAAGGAGAGTGACAAGAAGAGGAATAGGATAGACAAACAATATTACATAATTCACTACAATTTACCTAAATCAGATATTAGATTATTCAATAACACTCTTCTTCTTTCAAATGACGTTATCAAAACCTAACTAATTTTTTTAATTATTTTCTAGTCAAACAAAAATAATAATTAGGCATATTAAATTAAATTTAAGATCATTTTGTTTAAAGACGATAAATTATATAGAAATAATTTTTTAAAAAGTATAAATTTAACATTACATAGACAATAATTAAAATATTAATCACAAAACAATTTTGTTCATAAACAACTTTTGTGACGTAACGTAATTTTACTTAATATTTAAAACTACTAAATTTCTGCATATCATACAAAATATATTTTCAATAGAATCCAAATCAAAATATAACATTGAAAACCTTAACCTTTAACAATTATGAAGTGTAACATGTAGCAATGTCAATGTACATAAACAAAAACAACAATATTTGAAAAAAAAATTATATGTACATTATAAGTAATCTAGGTTAAAATTGAACTATAATATTAAAAGACACCCAAACAATCCATAAAAACATTTAAATGAACCGTATTCCGATATACTATTAACCATATTCCATAAAGAAAAACCTTCTTCCAGAAGATTTTTCTTCTCTCAAACGGGGAGGAATGTTGTGTTTGTGTTTTATACCGGAAAAGTCGATTCATTTATTTGTTTTCCGCATTGTTAATAAAATAGTAAGGTCGTTCAATTTTAACAAAATAAACACATTTGCGTACAAGAAATGAAAATGCAATCTTGCAACCTCGGAAAATGTACATTTGTTTTCCGTAGTGCTTATGCATTTTCATTTCCTCAAAATTTTAGTATATAAGACATTTTAGTTTTAAGTTATTGATATAGTTATAAATGATAGTTATAAAGTATTAGTCAGAGCAGTAATCAACAAAAATTATTTTAAGTGTAACTATAATGTGAAGTTAATTTTAATAAATAAAATGTAGTCGCAACAGTGAAGAAGATGATGTTTTTTAAAACACCCTATCCACAACCCGCTCCGCACAACAAAAGTTATCATTTGAGTGAAATTTAAAATTTTTAGTAATAAATTCCTTCTGACAACAGTATTCACCAGTTCTGAGGGGAAATGATTTAATAATTATGAAATTTTGGTGAAAACGTTTAAGTGAAATTTTATAAATTTTCATTATTTCATGAACCTTATGTAATTTTATTTAAAATTAAGTGTAATAATTTTGTAAATTACGTGTAGGGAGTGACTTGAATTTGAAATATTAAATATATATATATATATATATATATATATATATATATATATATATATATATATATATATATATATATATATATATATATATATATATATATATATAATATATATATATAATATATATATATATATATATATATATATATATATATATATATATATATATATATATATATATATATATATATATATATATATATATATATATATATATATATATATATATATATATATATATATATATATATATATATATATATATATATATATATATATATATATATATATATATATATATATATATATATATATATATATATATATATATATATATATATATATATATATATATATATATATATATATATATATATATATATATATATATATATATATATATATATATATATATATATATATATATATATATATATATATATATATATATATATATATATATATATATATATATATATATATATATATATATATATATATATATATATATATGTATATATATATATATATATATATATATATATATATATATATATATATATATATATATGTATATATATATATATATATATATATATATATATATATATATATATATATATATATATAATAGTGTTAAATACAGGGTGGCGCACGAATCGTGCTACAAAAACAAAACGTAATAACTTTTTTTCTGTGTGACTAATCGGCTTTATTTTTTTTTATTGTATAGATAATTCAATTTTATTTTTATTTAACTAATTAGTTTTGAAAATGATAGACCGTAAATGACCTCCATGCTCATTCACGCATGTGCGACACCTGATCAGAAAATTATTTATTGCGCACTGAAGGGTTGAAGTCGGGATCGCCTCAATTATTGTTGTAATGGACTGCTTCAATTCAGTCAAATTCCTTGGTTTCGTTTTAAACACCTCTTGTTTGACATAACCCCATAAAAAAAAATCTGGTGCAGTGAGGTCAGGTGACCTTGGGGGCCAGCGGAAAGTGGAGTTTCTGGATATTAATTTATTTGGAAATTTTCGTTGGAGCTCCTCCATAACCGGTCTGGCTATATGTGCAGTTGCTCCATCTTGCTGGAACCAAATGCTGTTAAAAGGGATACGTCTTCGCCGCAGTTCTGGGTAAAAAAAATCTTTCAACATGTTTAAATAACGGTCCCCATTTACAGTTACTGTTTCACCGTTTACTTCAAAGAAGTATGGCCCGACAATGCATCTTGATGAAACTGCGCACCACACTGTCACTCGTTCTGGGTGCAGTTCCGTCTCATGGAGTATTTCTGGATTAGTTTCACTCCATATACGGCAATTTTGCTTGTTTACATTGCCGTTTAGATCAAAATGGGCCTCATCAGACATAAACAAGCAATTTATGAAGTTGTTGTCTTCTTCGGCCATTTCAATAATTTTCCGGCAAAATTCCAGGCGAATAGGCAAATCCAGAGGTTTTAATTTGCTTGTAATTTGGATTTTGTACGGAAACAAGTTTAAGTCATCATGAATTATCCGTTGTAATGACCGTCTGCTAACTCCAATTTGCGCCGATAACTCTCGAGTCGAAACACTTGGATTTGCCTGAATTGATGATGCTACAGCTGCGATTGTGGCTTCGACCCGAACATAGGGATCTCGATTGTACGGTCTACGTGCGATGCTTCCAGATTCAGCAAACATGCGTACCAACCTCATAATGGTCCATCTACTCGGGGGAGTGCCGCCAAACTCCCGCCTAAATTCCCTCTGGACGGAAATGATGGACTGCAAAGCATGGTAGCGCTGCACTATCCAAATCCTCGTTTCGGTATTCCAAGCATCCATTTTAGTAAATTTAAATAATAATCTGCAAAATAAAAAAAATAAAAAACAGATTAGTCACACAGAAAAATAGTTATTACGTTTTGTTTTTGTAGCACGATTCGTGCGCCACCCTGTATATTAAAATTCTTATGATACTTGTGTATTATATATTTTGTAATACAACTCAATAAGTTAGTTGAGGAAATTTAAAAAAATTAGTTTTCAACCACCATCCATAGTTTATACTCACTAGTATAATGGCATTATAATATTTTAAATTTTTGGCAAATTATTTGAGTGGAATTCGATAATTATGTAATACCACTGCAAAACTTATATGTGTTAGTGAGAAGTGGTGATTTCTCCAAACAAGAATTTTAGTAGCAATGTTATGTTATAGTTTTGCCCACCCATTAAAAAATTATATACAGCAACCGTGCTAAAAATCAGTGATATTTGAGCAAGCACCCGAGCGAGAGTTTAGAGAAGTTGTTATGCCATAGTTTTTCCCACATTTTGTCTATCGTTTTGCTCGACCTAAAAGCGCTAAAATAAATCAGCAAGACATCCAAGATATGATGTTAGTTAAATTTATAAGTTATGCAAAAGACACTCAGTTGTAGAATTGTCTACCTGTTAATGAATTTTTCCCATTCAATAAATTAGTTTTACCCACACCTCCTTCCATAACGCTATGTTCCGGACATATTCATATAAGATATTGAGTTAAGTGGTCATGTTCACAAATCACTATTAATATTGTCAATTTAAAACAAACGAGTGATGTTTTCGAATTGTAGCCCTGATGTTTGGGTTTTGACCGCCCAATAAATAGCTTTCTTTATTTTATTTATTTTTTTTTTGTAGTGCTACATCCGAAAGAGGGATTCGGCCGCGTCATCACCAGCTTAAATAATCATGTTATTTTCGGATTAATAGGGCTGCTGAAAGAGGTATATTGCTGCTGGAATGCCCGATGAGGGTGATCTCGTTTCCTTTCATTTGACACCCACATTTTTGATAACGCGAGCAATGGTTGCTTGACGTGAACGATGAAGTTGTTGTCACATTCTGTTCATCCCGCGCATGTCTTTTTATATTTAACTTTAAAAAAATTCTAAAATGATTTCAGTGAAACTTAAAAAAAATTATAACAGCACTCTTAATATTTTGATATTCGTAATTCATCAATTAGTTCGCCTACAAATTTTTTTCTGTTTCCGGGATAATTATGACTACATTTTGGGTAATACTGTTTTATGCAAAAGTCATTTGAGTGAAAGATACGAAATTTTCGCTGGTTGTTGATAAATTTAAAATTTCAGAGGAAACGCTTGAGTGAATCTTTAATTTGTTTGCGATAACATTCCTAAAATTAAAGATAAATTTGGTTTGGGTGGCAATTTATAGATGAGTTTTCATTCGTCAATTCAATAATTTCTTTTTAACCTTATCAATCTGTTCTGGAGCCGAAGCACTCCTAACTTTTTCGCATTTCGCTTTTCATATCCTACCTTATGCAGTAGTCAAAACGCAGACGTGCAGCTATAGGTTCGATGTACGTCGAGCATGTAGTACTGACAGCCTATAGTACTGACATGGAAAAAGGATGGACCAATGAGTTTTGCACTCCAACAGCTGCCTCTATCGGGATTCGAACCCGTAGTTAAATTTAATGAATGTTCGTAAATAACTATATAAGCTTTTTTTTAGAACTGAACACCTGCTGAATAGGTTTGGCCATCTAACGAGTTAGGCCTATCCCATAAATCTAAATTTATATTTAAAGTTTTGAGTTAAATTATAAGAATGTTCGTTTTAATTTAAATAATTGAGTCATGTTTTAGAATTGTCTGCTAGTTCATAAATTTTGTCCACCAAATAATTAGTTGTGTCCCCCAATAAACAAATATATGACAAATATTCAAAGCATTTGAGTAAAATTGTATGAATGTTCGTAAACCATCATTTATGAATTATGTTCTGCAAGTCTTAGCATGTTGCTGAATTTTGTCCACTCCATAAATCAATGTGTGGAATATTATAATTTTTGAGTTAATTACGGTTTAGAGAGTATTGCACAAAATTTAAATTTCAACATCACTTTTCTTTAAAAATTTATGGAGTGCTCAAATTTCTTTAATTTATTTTAGAGATTTTTTTCTGAGTGAACAAAAATTGCAAAACTGGATAAAACTATGTTATAACTCACTACTTAAAATCCCCTAAAGGGGTACTAATTTCACATTTGTGTCACTTATTTGTTTTACTTCTCCTGTCAACGTTTTATTTAGAATTGTACACCTAATAATAAATTAGGCCCAACCCAATAAATCTATGTACGGAATACTACAATTTCCACTTAAACTTTTGAGTTAAATTATATAAATGTTCGGAAATCACTATCAACTGTCAATTTAAAAAATGAGTTACGTATTAGACTTATCCACGTGATGATCAATTTTGTTCACTAAAAATTAGATTTGTCCACCCCAAATTTTTAATATTTCACAAATAAAGCAATTTGTGAAATATTAAAAATTTCAGTAGGCATTTGAGTGAAATTAAATTATTTTGTTTTTTTGATAACAACTAAAAATTTAATGTTTATTAATTGAGTTGAAAACACGGAACGAGAAAATTTAAATTTTAGCATAGTAAAACTGCGATTAACGGAAAAATTGACATCATAAGTCGCATCAATTTTAGTTCTTTATTGTGACCCACAGAAAATCTGCTAAGCAAAGTAAATCGCATTTTAAAATTCAGTTCACGCATGTCCAATCGAAAAATTACGAAAATACATACAAAGTTGCATGACGAATTATTCCCATTAGAATAAAGCAAAGTATTTAGAAATTTCATGGAATTCCAATTTAAAATGTGATTGCTAAATCAATTTAAATATAAAATTAATGATTTATTACTGTAGTCGTATATTCTCTGTAAGACAATGGGTATATCTATTTATATTGTTATCAGAATTTTTTTCTTTTCTAAACCACACAGTCTAAGTACATAGGTACGTACATAAACAGTAGCATAAAGATGTAGGTACCATAAATTATATACCTTTTATGGTTGGTTAACGACGAGAAATCGGAATTTCAATTAATTTTTTTTTTTTTGATCTATTTCGAATTGCGCTGACATGCAAAAAGCAATATAAGAATAAGAAGTTGGTTTATATTATATTGAGATTAAAAGGAATTAATATTAATGATCAATAAATGGAAGTTCTTTTGGTTACAAATGCCGACACAATTTACAGTGCGATATCATATCACGGTATTACAAATTCCATGACATCTGCACAGTGCAATTCATGTTTCTATTTTTGATTTTTCTCAAAAATCCGATACAAAATCTTATATTTTTTAAAACCATTATTTCTATTTAAAGAATGCATGCGTGTGGTTTTCTCATATAACAGGAATATATTACATCAATCTATTATATACTTAAGACCAAATGTCTTCTTATCAAATGTATAATACGCTTGAGAGTGTATTTCAGAAAGAAAGATGCACGCAAAGAAACAAAACAAGATCTTTTTTAAAACAATTTCATTGATAAAGAAGCGCATGCGTACAAGAATTATGTAATTTAGGGCAATCACCTAAACCAAAGTGTGTATATATATAGGCTTCCGGAACTTGTTTACATCACATCTAGACAAGGTGGAATGTCAACTGTAACACGAGCAAAAAAACAAAGTTTTATCCATAAAAAATCAATCAATGAGAATGGAAGATGTATCACACAGTAATCTTGACGACATATACAGAAGAAAGGCAACGGTAGTTTCATTATGCTTATATAAAAAGTTTGTTACAAATTTATATTCAGCTTCCCGCACCCTACCTTAATTTACGTATAAAATAATCCGTGAAAAGCATTTCCGATCAAATCTTTGTTATCCAACGATTATAAAGAGCTCAAAAGAAATGTAGAAGATTAAAAATGTTAATCCGCGATTAATTGGTTTTTTTTTTGTGTATGTACATAAGGTGTGTGCAAGTTGGTGTGTTTGCGCGATCCGTTAAGTATATGTGCTATAGGTGATTAAGGTATTATTAAGCGTGTAAATTTATTTGTTGTTTTGTAATTTACAAGTTGATTAATTTGATGATCGAGTGAAGGTTAAGTTTACATGATATTTAGCCAGAATGTTTGTGGGGGGCCCAAAAAGACACAAGGTGGCAGTTTATTTTGATATTTGTGTAAGAAATCAGAACATTAAAATTCCCGTTAACACTGGGTCTATTCGTACCGCAAGTTTGTATATAAGAAAATAACACTTGCCTTACATTTAAATTTTATGCCAATCAATTTTAAGAAATTTCAAAATCTCCTTTGGTAATTAGTGTTGTACAACCTTAGGCTACCATGTTTATTTATATTTGAGCGCCTGAAACCAAATCATACCACGGTATATACACAACACATATGCTTTATATTATTATTGATTTCATGAACCAAATGGCCAATCAACCATAAATCTTTAAAAACACAAAAACTCATAAAAGTAGATTGTTTTGAATATGCCAATAGTATTTAACAAATATCCATCTAACTTTCTATTATTTTTTACTACTTTACTCAACTATTGTCTTGGTTTTTTTTTGTTTGATAGTTATTTTGTTGTTATTTATTGCTCATTGCGCCTTAAGTCAATGTAGCGAGTCATCATTTTACCATCAATAGTTTTATTACCATTATTTTTAAATTTAGTTTGCTCTTTTTGATCATCCGCAAATCATCATTTATCTGAAAGCAAAATAATTACAATTTTACTATTTTTTGTTCGTATTGGTTGTGCGCTGCCATCGCTGAATAAGATTTTCACTTTTTAGTCGCGGATTTTTTGTTGCTATTTCATGTCTAAAATCGTTTTGAAATAACAGACGGATAGTTATTTATGGTTTATGACTATCTGTCTGCCTGTTTATTATGTATACATTATCGTCGGTATATATACAAGATGAGTTTGATGGAATGTTGACGGTTTTTTAATTTTAATAAATTGTTTTAGTTGTTATGGTCTCGATTTGATCCAGTCAATTAAAATGATGTGTCTTGTTGTTCTATCCATCTCTAGTAATCTAAAACAATGCAACATTTCGAAAATTAGCACTTCTCCATCAAAATTTTAGAATTCCAGAACTTATTATTTCAAGTTCACTAAAATAGAAATTAAAATAATAAACTTTACTTTCACTCAAAAAAAAATCTCACTCAAAAATAATTCCACTCAAATAAAAATTTCACTCAAAACAAAAAATCACTCAAGTTTTTCAAGCTTATTGTTTATTATTTAATCGTTATTTCGTTGAAGCTATACAAATAAAAATGTTTGTTTATTTCTATAAGTGACAGTTTTTCACTGAGATGATTTAATGATTTTACTTTCAAAATAGGTTTAATCTAAGGTCCCAAAAATATAAGTTTCGTATAAGGCAGAAACTGCTAATTAAAGTTCTACTAGGATCTATTCCTACCAATCAGTGTGTTAACTCCTGATTAGGAAGGAGTGCAAGAATGATTACTGTTTTCCGGATAGAAAAAACATGGTGCATCTATAGTTAAACCAGAGTTTTTATATGGAAATATGTATTTAATCTGCGTATACATTTTTAAATGGCAAATTTTGATTAGTTAAAAAAAATAAATATTTAAATTTTTAATATTTAATCAAGTAGTAGTTTGTTTTTTTTCTGCTCGTGAAACAAATTATCATATAAAAAATTACAACCGGTAAAAGTGCAATCGTACATTAGATATTTTTACTTTTACAAATGGTACATTGACATGCGAGTGTGAAAACATTGTAATTGACAAACATTCTTTCTGTTTCATAAACTGTGTAATCAAAAACATTCAATACGTCCTATAAACTTCACAACTTAAGCAGAATGGGTACAGGAATAGTCCAGTAAATAACAATAAATATAACAAGCACTGTTTAAAATTTAAATTTCACCCGATTTAAAATTTCACTCAAATCAAAATCTCAATCAAAAAAAAATCACTAGTTTATCTAGCTCGGACTTTGTAAAAACAAATCATTCGGAGAGTTTGTTAACTCTATTCAAATAAACATACATTTAAGGACATGGACATTCCATTATAAAATCGTATTCGACACGCACAGTAAATTTGCTCTAGCAAATTCATTTTATAAGAATGATATATTATTATCAAAAATTTGGCTCAAATTCAAAACTTGCTCCAGGTAGTAATTTGATTAGGAGTTTTACAAACACTAGGTCAATATATTTCGAAAATATTTACTTAAATTTTTCTAATCGTAGTCTATTTTTAATCGGAAATGTTTACTGTTCCGTTTTTAAAATTTTACTCAAATTAACATTTCACTCAAATTATAATTTCACTCAAAATAAAACATTACTCATTAATATCTAGCTCATTATTTGAAATCAGATTGTATGTTAGAATTAAACTCAAATCAAAAATCTAGCTTTAAAATGGTACTTACTGCAAACCGAAGGATTATTAACATATTACAATCCGCAGTAATTCGCATTGTGCATTGTATGGAGTCCGGGCAATTAAGCAAAAAATTGCAACCAAACATTTTTTATCATAAAATCGATATAATTCCTAAACTAGCGAATCAACTAAAACGAAAATTCATAGGCGCTACTATATATGTAAATGTCATAGAATTGCAGCGCGTAACATACGAAGCGTAATGTGTTAAGAAAAGCCTTATGAAGAAGTTTGTTTACCTCTATTTGAACAAAACCTCTTTAAAGCATTTCGTTAGTTACAAATAGTCATTTGATAATTATATCGAAATAAACGTATGAATTAAATTTGTTCTGGGAACTACTTCCTACAGGGATACTATTCTGGCTTTAACTGGGAAACAGAATTGAAAAAAAAAATTTCATTACTCATTTTTGTCTGAATTGTATTTTCCTGACCTATTACAGAAATAAGTTTAGTGTAAATATTTTCGAAATAAGACTAAATAGTTTTGTTCCCAAAAATTTTTACATTTACAAGTTTTTTTCGAAAATATTTTTATCAAGCTAATTCCATTTGCAGGCCAGAAAACGCAATTATAGATTGTTACTAAAAAATTTACTCAATTTCAAAACTCGATCAATGCAGTAAATTTTTTAAGAATTTACTATTGTAACACGTGCTCAACTTAATTCGAAACTATTCAATGCAATTTTGCTAATTCTAATACGCCATTATTTAAGTAAATTAAAATTTCACTCAAAATAAAAACACTATAGCATTCATCGATTAAATAATGTATTTTATTGCACATTTGAATGAAAACCAGCTGGTATTGATTTTATCCAATCTAAATAGAACGTAAGTTTGTTAACCAATATCCCAATGAAAACCAGTTTTTGTATTTTGGCATGACGTATATCTAAATCAAGATGTGCAGTAAATTTGTTCTGAGAACATTTTGTGGAAACGTCACCTAATAGAAAGCTTGAACTAACTGAATCAATAATGTATTATTTTTAAAATTCTGACTCAATTCAGAACTTGTTATAACAAATGGTATATCGAACTGAAACCCATTCAATTAAAACCTACTAATCACAATGCACTGTTTATTAGAACTTTCCAATCTGCTTGATTCTTCAAATTTCACCCAAACTAAAATTTCACTCACAATAAAGAAAACGCTCAATATTGTCTAATTTTATTTCTAAATTTCAGTAAAAAAAAATATTTAGCAATATTTTATTTTATGTCTGATTTAATTTAAAGGCCTATAAACCAGAACAGAATAAAATATTCCCTAAACATTTTTCACTCAATGTTAAAAATAAAATCGGGTAATATTGAGTGTTTTATTTTTATTTTGGGTGAAATTTAATTGAATAATTTTGAGTTTGATAAACCATGTGTTATGTTAGTGAAATTCGCGTATTTTGATATGAAGAAGCATCAGTCATCAATTAAATGTTCATAATCACAATCCGTCGTTTACTAAAACTTTTTCAATCTGCTTGATTCTTCAAATTTCACTCAAATAAAAATTTCACTCAAAATAAAGAAATTACTCAAGATTTCTAAATGTGAGTAAAAAATATTTTTAAATCGCACTTTTTAATTCGCTCTGCTCTTGAAATTTTCCGTCAAGTAAATATTTTAAAATTCTCAAGAAACAAGAACAAGACTCAACATTGGTATTGTATGTTGGAATTTTACTCAAATAAAAATGAATATTTATTTCTATGTTTGAGTAAAAATAAGAATGGATTGATTTTACATCAAGCTAGATTTATAAAATAGATCCTCAACTTTAAATAAAGTACAAGTGCTATCAGTTCTATCAAAAACTAATCAAACCAAGAACTTTATTATTCCCATTCTAATAAAAACCTCTTAAGGCATTTGACCATTTACAATACGTAGATTGACCCACCTAATTAAATTCAAATAGTGATTTTTTCTCCCCCAGTACAGTCCTGTTTTTTAAAATTTTATTTAAATTAAAAACCACTCAATATTGCCTATATCATAATTTATTATATAAGTTAGAATAACACTCAATATTCAAATTGTTTTTTGGATATTCGTTGCTAGATTCGAGTTAAAGTGATTGAGAATAATGCTACACCAAGATAGCCTTAATCTAAAATTCGTGATTTTTAAAAACAAGTCAAACTAATAAGTTTCTTAATCCATATTCAATGAAAAACCACTAAGGTATTTTTCTAGTAAGAAATTGTCATTTGCCACTAAATAATTAAATCGAAATCAACATTATACAGAACAATTTGTCCTGAAGAACAGCTGAAGGTATAATTATGAAATAGTTTGATTAAAAAGAGTTTAGGACAAAAATTGGAAATGATGTTTATATTAAATTTCATTCGATTTAAATATTTGCAAGTAGTAGAAGCTGAGAATTTCAATTCTTCTGAATTGAATTTTCATGGCAACAGTAATAGTATTGATTCTAAATCAAACATAAATGACTAAATTTCGTTCTGCAAACTTCACACAAATTAATAATTCACTCAATTAAAAATCACTCAATATTAGTTAGATGATTGTTTATTTTCCCAAAATCATTCAGTTATAATAACACTCATTTTTTGAATTTTATGTTAGAGTTCCACTCAAAATTAAAATTTATTGAGTGGAAATCAGATTAAAAGTGTTTTATCCACGCAGGTTTAATCTGCGTCCCTAAAAAATAGCTATCTAGTTAGGTGCCTACTGTTAATCGCAACTTTTTAAAACTCATTTGCAAATCGTCCTTTGCAGGGCGTGTTTGAATAGGTAAATATCGAAAATTTCTAAAATTGAATGAAATAGAATTATCCTGCTGTGAAGTTTTTTTAACTATTATTACTTTCTTACTACTTAAATTTCTCTCAATTCACCCGTTAACATTATTTATCGATTGGATCAACAAAACTAACGATTAAAAAATGAAATTTCAACTCAGTTTCAAAATCGGGCATTGCATCAATTTGAGTGGAATTTAATATGGGATATTTCAAATTTGAAATTTTGTTTAATAAAACTCAAATAATGGTTAATCAATATTTTCAATTAAAATTTGGCTCAATTTCAAAATTTTTTATTCCATTCCTGAAATTTCACTCAAAAATATTATTATTCATTATTATGTAAAAATTAGTTTATCGAGGTTATTCGAACGCTGTTAGAATTTCAACTAAAACAACAATTTTTTTTTTTTCATATATTTGAGTGAAAAACATATTGGAAGGATATTTTACTTCACGCTGGGTCACGTTCATTCTAAGATCTTAGAAGTTTATTAACCTTATATCCAAATAAAAATCGCTTAAGGCAATTCGCCATTTACACATTGTAAATTAACACTCATAATTAAATCGAAGTCATCATACATAAGAAATTTTGATCGACATCATGCGCATACCAAATTCGATTAAATAATTATCATGTTCGTCTTTTTCGAGACGTGCAGATGTTATGTGTACCTATTTAAGCGTAAACATTTACCGACAGATTCGCAATTTTAATTTGTATCTTTCACTTTGAAAGTTTTTATAGTATATACATTGTATATTAGTGCGCAGTAAGTGAACGATTGACCCCGCCAGGTATTTAATGTAGAAAATTTGTTATATCGTGCGCGCTACACTGACAATAATTAAGTTATGTACTAAACATCTCGCTATATTTTCCATAGTGCCTTTCATTAAGACATTGAACTTAGAAAAGTAAAAAAAAAAAAAAAAAAAAAATCCCACAGTGAAAGTTTTACGGCGCGCACAGTCCAATTACAAAACGATTACAATCGTTTGACCATGGCATAGTGAAGTTCATGGAAATTATTTTAATACAATTTAGCGTAACATTGTTACATGAAGCAGTAGGTGTAATTAGACACAATGTTGTAAAGACCTTAATTTCCTGCAACATAAATTTTTGTAAATTGCTTGATTTAAAAATATTGATGGCGTACGATCATAATTATCATCATCATCATCACTCAACACGAGCATATTGGGTTTAATTTTATAGAAACAAGGTGTGGACAATTTTCTCTTTATAGTTTTTTATTTTATCTTAAGACATTTGTGATAAGTATTAGATGTTTATGGCATAACGGTTTTTATACATTATGAATAATACTTTACACCTTTGGTGGTATGTATTATTATTATTATTTGGAAATGCTTTGTATTTATGCGATGTATGCGATGTTAATATCATTCACAGAGCCGCCGCGGTTTTAGAAATCGTGCGTATGCTCTCTACGTTGTATTGTATGTACTAAACTACAACAATTAATACTTTAGCAACAATTTTAAACGAAACCAAATAGAGCGCGACAAAAATGATTGTTTTGAAGATGGTATGTATCGTTGTGGTTGAAATTTTAATTATTTACTAAAAATTTGGAAACTTGATTGGTTCTATTGTTCTAAATGCAAATGGTTGATATGTAATTTGCTTACTGTAACAATTAATTCTAAATAATCAAATTCGTTCCAAGTTGTGCCAACATAATTTTTATGGTGCGGATTGGTTTAACATTCCCTTAAAATTGCCCATGAATATTTATAGGTTTGGAATGCACGTCTTTGAATTGGAATACGAATTATACTGCAAACATGTTTGCCTATTTTTCCCTCGTGACAGATTGATTAAAATTTTCATATTCGCAAACCTATTTCAGTTTAGTACAAGTTTATCATACTCTACACTCAGGCATTTTATATGCCCATGTGACTTTGCAGAACAAGCTACTTTTACAATTGAATATGAATTGAATATGAATTGAATATGAATTGAATATGAATTGAATATGAATTGAATATGAATTGAATATGAATTGAATATGAATTGAATATGAATTGAATATGAATTGAATATGAATTGAATATGAATTGAATATGAATTGAATATGAATTGAATATGAATTGAATATGAATTGAATATGAATTGAATATGAATTGAATATGAATTGAATATGAATTGAATATGAATTGAATATGAATTGAATATGAATTGAATATGAATTGAATATGAATTGAATATGAATTGAATATGAATTGAATATGAATTGAATATGAATTGAATATGAATTGAATATGAATTGAATATGAATTGAATATGAATTGAATATGAATTGAATATGAATTGAATATGAATTGAATATGAATTGAATATGAATTGAATATGAATTGAATATGAATTGAATATGAATTGAATATGAATTGAATATGAATTGAATATGAATTGAATATGAATTGAATATGAATTGAATATGAATTGAATATGAATTGAATATGAATTGAATATGAATTGAATATGAATTGAATATGAATTGAATATGAATTGAATATGAATTGAATATGAATTGAATATGAATTGAATATGAATTGAATATGAATTGAATATGAATTGAATATGAATTGAATATGAATTGAATATGAATTGAATATGAATTGAATATGAATTGAATATGAATTGAATATGAATTGAATATGAATTGAATATGAATTGAATATGAATTGAATATGAATTGAATATGAATTGAATATGAATTGAATATGAATTGAATATGAATTGAATATGAATTGAATATGAATTGAATATGAATTGAATATGAATTGAATATGAATTGAATATGAATTGAATATGAATTGAATATGAATTGAATATGAATTGAATATGAATTGAATATGAATTGAATATGAATTGAATATGAATTGAATATGAATTGAATATGAATTGAATATGAATTGAATATGAATTGAATATGAATTGAATATGAATTGAATATGAATTGAATATGAATTGAATATGAATTGAATATGAATTGAATATGAATTGAATATGAATTGAATATGAATTGAATATGAATTGAATATGAATTGAATATGAATTGAATATGAATTGAATATGAATTGAATAGGAATTGAATATGAATTGAATATGAATTGAATATGAATTGAATATGAATTGAATATGAATTGAATATGAATCGAATATGAATTGAATATGAATTGAATATGAATTGAATATGAATTGAATATGAATTGAATATGAATTGAATATGAATTGAATATGAATTGAATATGAATTGAATATGAATTGAATATGAATTGAATATGAATTGAATATGAATTGAATATGAATTGAATATGAATTGAATATGAATTGAATATGAATTGAATATGAATTGAATATGAACTGAATATGAATTGAATATGAATTGAATATGAATTGAATATGAATTGGATATGAATTGAATATGAATCGAATATGAATTGAATATTAATTGAATATGAATTGGATATGAATTGAATATGAATTGAATATGAATTGAATATGAATTGGATATGAATTGAATATGAATTGAATATGAATTGAATATGAATTGGATATGAATTGAATATGAATTGAATATGAATTAAATATGAATTGAATATGAATTGAATATGAATTGAATATGAATTGAATATGATTAAAATATGAATTGAATGCGAGTTGAATAATAAATTATGTATTGAATATGAATTGAATATGAATTGAATATGAATTGAATATGAATTAAATATGAATTGAATATGAACTGAATATGAATTGAATATGAATTGAATATGAATTGAATATGAATTGAATATGGATTGAATACGAATTAAATGTGTATTGAACTGGAATTGAATATGAATTGGATTTGAGTTCAAAATGGAACTAAAATAAACTAAATATGAATTAAATACAAATTTCTTAAGAAATGTATTTGAATTGATCATACTCAATTTATATTTAATTCATATTCAATTTGTACTCAATTCATATTTAATTCATATTCAATTCATATTGAATGGCTATTCAATTCATATTCAATTCATATTCAATTCATATTCAATTCATATTCAATTCATATTCAATTCATATTCAATTCATATTCAATTCATATTCAATTCATATTCAATTCATATCCAATTCATATTCAATCCATATTCAATTCATATTCAATTCATATTCAATTCATATTCAATTCATATTCAATTCATATTCAATTCATATTCAATTCATATTCAATTCATATTCAATTCATATTCAATTCATATTCAATTCATATCCAATTCATATTCAATTCATATTCAATTCATATTCAATTCATATTCAATTCATATTCAATTCCTATCCAATTTATATTCAATTTATATTCAATTCATATTCAATTCATATTCAATTCATATTCAATTCATATTCAATTCATATTCAATTCATATTCAATTCATATTCAATTCATATTCAATTCATATTCAATTCATATTCAATTCATATTCAATTCATATTCAATTCATATTCAATTCATATTCAATTCATATTCTATTCATATTCAATTCATATTCAATTCATATTCAATTCATATTCTATTCATATTCAATTCATATTCAATTCATATTCAATTCATACTCAATTCATATTCATTTCATATTCAATTCATATTCAATTTATATTCAATTCATATTCAATTCATATTCAATTCATATTCAATTCATATCCAATTCATATTCAATTCATATTCAATTCATATTCAATTCATATTCAATTCATATTCAATTCATATTCAATTAATATTAAATTCATATTCAATTCATATTCAATTCATATTCAATTCATATTCAATTCATATTCAATTCATATTCAATTCATATTCAATTCATATTTAATTCATATTCAATTCATTTACACATATTCAATCCATATCCAATTCATATTCAATTCATATTCAATTCATATTCAATTCATATCCAATTCATATCCAATTCCTATTCAATTCCTATTCAATTCATATCCAATTCATATCCAATTCATATCCAATTCATATTCAATTCCTATTCATTTATATTCAATTCATATTCAATTCATATTCAATTCATATTCAATTCATATTCAATTCATATTCAATTCATATTCAATTCATATTCAATTCATATTCAATTCATATTCAATTCATATTCAATTCATATTCAATTCATATTCAATTCATATTCAATTTATATTCAATTTATATTCAATTCATATTCAATTCATATTCAATTCATATTCAATTCATATTCAATTCATATTCAATTCATATTCAATTCATATTCAATTCATATTCAATTCATATTCAATTCATATTCAATTCATATTCAATTCATATTCAATTCATATTCAATTCATATTCAATTCTTATTCAATTCATATTCAATTCATATTCAATTCATATTCAGTTCATATTCAATTCATATTCAATTCATATTCAATTCATATTCAATTCATATTCAATTCATATTTAATTCATATTCAATTCATATTTAATTCATATTCAATTCATATTCAATTCATATTCAATTCTTATTCAATTTATATTCAATTCATTTTCAATTCATATTCAGTTCATACTCAATTCATATTCAATTCATATGCAATTCATATTCAATTCATATTCAATTCATTTTCAATTCATATTCAATTCATATTCAATTCATATTCAATTCATATTCAATTCATATTCAATTCATATTCAATTCATATTCAATTCATATTCAATCCATATTCAATTCATATTCAATTCATATTCAATTCATATTCAATTCATATTCAATTCATATTCAATTCATATCCAATTCATATTCAATTCATATTCAATTCATATTCAATTCATATTCAATTCATATTCAATTCATATTCAATTCATATCAAATTCATATTCAATTCATATTCAATTCTTATTCAATTCATATTCAATTCATATTCAATTCATATCCAATTCATATTCAATTCATATTCAATTCATATTCAATTCATATTCAATTCTTATTCAATTCATATTCAATTCATATTCAATTCATATTCAATTCATATTCAATTCATATTCAATTCATATTCAATTCATATTCAATTCATATTCAATTTATATTCAATTCATATTCAATTCATATTCAATTAATATTCAATTCATATTCAATTCATATTCAACTCCTATTCAGTTCATTTTCAATACATATTCAATTTTCTATTAACGATCATCGCCATATTTATTATCGAAAATAAATTTGTAAGCTTAAATTATTGAAAGCAATAGTGAAAGATATTAATCTACCGTTCTTAACTCTCGCTCTCTAGGTTAACGTGCTAAATACTAAAATTAAACACTTAACCTTTACATTAGGCATATAAAATTTGTAAAAAATTACTAAGCAGCAATCGTTGAAAGTCATGCACGCCTCCATGCTCCGTGTAATTTGTAGACGTAACTCAATCTTAATGTGCAGATTAATCTGCATATAAATCACAGTGCAAAGCAAACCAAATACAGTGGCAATTATTATAATCGAGTATATAGGACACTTGTAACACTAACCAGGTGAACCACGATTGGGTAGAAGCAAACAATCGGAACATAACATTTAAAATTTCTGTTACCTTCTCGATCGTCTCATATGAATATTTTACATTTCGGACCGTCCCGCGTTTAAATTGTCTTGTTGTAATCTGCATTGCAATTAAATCAACAAAAAATAAATGAATAACCGTTATATTTTGAAGATGAAGAATGAGAAGCAAAATAATAATATTTATGTATGGCATACTCGTTTATATAAGATCATATTATATTGGATCTCAAGAAACATATAAGAAAATAAAACAAAAATCGGATTATGTAGGCCAATACAACAGGTTATCAGCGCACATATACATCTTATATACCTGTACACCAGAATAAGAAGAATTGGTAATTTGTTATGATTTCAGGTCTTAAAGAAATAAGTAAATCGTCGTTCAGTGGGTTAGTAGTAGAAGGGTTCGCATATAATTATCATAAATTATTTGTATCACGATCAATCGATCGATATTATTGAGAGAAGATCTTTTTTATTTGGATTCGTGTATATATCATGACGATGGGGACGCACGATTAAATAAGTTCAAGGGATTTTTGATATACACCATATGTACAGAGACTTAAGTAATTATAAAATGTATTTACTCGTATATAGCTTTAGGTTACGTACATGTACCGATCATTGAGTTACAAAATTTGTTTTTAGAGATACATATATGTTTTCGAAATGATTAATGACTGACTGCGCGGTATGTCATTAGAAGGGAGATTTGAAGTTATTTACATGACCTTAAGAAATTTTAAAGTGGAATTATTATTTTTTATTAATTGGGCAATCTTAATGTATAACAGACGATGTTTTCTGAAATTTAAGGTGGTTATTAATGCGAATGTCTTTCCAAGCTAAACTAGATCGTTCCTAACCTTAATTAAGACTAAGATTGAAGTAATAATTTATAGAAAAGTCTGTAAAAATTCTAAAGTAATGGTTTTTGACAAATTAATAACGCTTATTGTATTCAGTAATCAGCACATGAAATTAAATATTATTCTCAGTTGATGGCTAACGTCGGTAGAAAATGATTATGATGTTGCTAAATCAGCCAACTAAAGCAATCATTTCGAATATCCTAACAAAATTCAAATTTTTCAGATTATGCAGCACTCAAATTTTTGAATTAATGAAGTTGAAACGAACAAAATTTTCCTCAGTTTAAAAACCTGAGCACAGCAGATTTTTACACAAGTCGAAGAATTAGAGGGGCAGCTTTAGGATTCTATTATAGTTCATTTTTGAACAACACCCTAAAAGAATGCTATATTTTTAAACTTTTAGCAATTAATAGTTTTTCAGGTTAGTTTGCCAAATGATGTCTATGATTCGAGAAATTACACTTGTTAACAAAACCAAAAATTCCGACAAGCAATTTAAAAACTCAAAAACTCGAACAATTAATTTAACATAGTATTTGAACGTGATAGCCTGCTGCCCCTAAATGTTAAAAAATCACTCAAATGGCTTCAGATAAATTTGATTATTTAATAATTGCTATAGGATGGCGAAGTTGCATTTTAGTTAGAAAATATTATAATAAAAATAACTAAAACAATTAATCTACTGAAATTTTGTCAAAAATTTCACTCAAATGCTTTTACAGTAGTTTCAAAATGTTTTTCATCGCGTTCACAATTTAAAGTAATAGAATTATCTTTTTTGCACGTCTTCATAACAAAATATAAAATTTCACTCGAAAATTTCGATATATAATTTTTTAACTTTTACCTCTTAAGGTAAAGGTTAAAATTTTTTAAAAAACTTTTAACTTCATTATTGGGAATGATAACATAAGCAAATTCAAGTTTCACTCATATTTAATAATTCACTAATTGTTTTAGAGTGGGAAAACAAAATTGTAGTTAAACAATATTGAACATAATTATGAGAAAGTTAGACACAACTCATTCCGCAACCTCCCGCGAATCTTTACAAAATTTCACTCAAATACATTCAAGAAAATTTTGATATTTCTCATACACATGATAAAATCATCATGAAAAGTTAGACGATTGCCTAAAATTTGGACAAAGTGGTAACGTATTAATCATTAAATGATTAGCTTACGTTTACGGTAATTTCAATAATATTTTTAAGAATTAACTCAAATGTATAAAAAATTTTATTTTAGTCTATATAAGTCTAAACGAAAATTTTAAAATTTTACTCAAATACTTTTACTCACATTTAAATATTTTTTGAAACTGCCTATGCCAGCTCATTTGTTTCAATTTTAAATTGAAAAGAAAGAGAGAAGAGGTAAAAAAGCGTGCTCGATATTAAAAAATATTTTTTTATTTCACTCAAATTTTTAGAAATTTCACTCAATGATTTTTCTTTCTTTTTTTAGAGTAATCGCTTTGAAATAATAATATTAAATTATGGCTGGACAATACTTTACTTTTGGGGAGTAATTTCACTCAAATGCGGTCATTTAAGTTTCATTTTTTCACTAATTGCTTTAGAATGGTAAAACTAAACACACAGGTCACACTCAAATATATTCATAAATGGTAACAAATCCCCGGGGTTAGTATAATAGAATATATGCCAATGTAAAAGTTGTATATATAAAAAATCTGAATGCTTTATTTATTGTGAAATGATTCATGTCGAATAAAACAATTATTTCCAGGATAGCAGGTGTTCTCTGCGGACCATAAACAAAAATATGAAACCTTATTTTAACTTGCATTCATAAGATAATAAAGAATAATTGCAAGCAGCAGAGCCAGTAGTTGGAATTTTCATTTGTATTTTTTTTTTTATTTAATTTTTTTTTTTTGTGAAAATGAAAAGAAAAATTTTTAACATTCTTTTTTACTTTTAAAACAAAACAAAAACGATCTGTTGCTGGTTTTTTAATTTAATTATGGCATATATACATGAAAGTTAAATATAATTACCATCAGTATTCTTGAATTCTTGTCGTCGAGTAAAAGTTTTATTTTTTGTGTTATGTGGAAAATTTTGTGTGCTACGTACGGTTCAAAATGACAGGTGGTGGTTGGTTGTCAAAATGTCACGATATAATACAAATTTAATAAATTTAATTGATATTACATGAATGATTGATTTAAATTAAATTTTGGTTTTATTTTCAGGTAAGAACGTTCCCTAAGGATATGTTACACATTACCTGTAAATGTAAGTACATAATATACATTATCGAAAAAAATGCGCGCACTGGCATTTTATGTATTAAGATTCGAAATTACTTCTACACATGATTCCGAACAATAATTGTAGGTGGTTTGTTATGATATATTTCTATTTATAGTAGGTAGACATTTTTAAAAATAAATAAATAGTTTTCACTACAAAACTAATCTATTAACTATTATACCGCACCATATAAATAAAAAAATAATATTCGTTTGCATAAAATAAAATCGTTAAAATATGTATTGGGAACATTTCAGTTGAGCAGTTTTTTTATTTATTTATTCACTTATAGTTTTGGCACATTACTTATGCTAATTTTGTAGTAAGGTGCGCGATTTTATTTTAAGTGCACACCATTAACGTGTTAACACGTACGTACAGCATAATTTAATAATGTGATGTCTATATTAACGATTATTAGAAAGTAATGGACAATTGACTGCTGTTTCATAAATTGTAGTAACAATTTTGACAAGTACTGGGTGGTTATTTTTCTTCAGCGATGCCTACCCGTATTTCAAAACCCTGAATTATTAGATATTGAATAAAAAATATTTGGCTGATCGGGTTGAAACTCAATTTGTAAATAATGAAAATTTGCGTCCAATTCGAATTTCGACTGGAAAATTTGGAAACTGGTCAACTATAACTAATCAATGAAACACGATTTGTATGATGCAATTGTGATTTGGCTCAAGCCAGTATAAGAGGACTTAAAACTATATAAGTTTGCTTCAAATCCAGGTTCAGAATGATCAGGATTCCGAATATGATCAATTTGTGTTAGAATACCAAACTCAACCTATAAACCGATTTTGACAATAAACGGTTAAGGTATTTCTAAGTATGTCTTACACACCTAATATGGTCGTGACTGGACAAGATATGGCAGCAGGACCTATATACATAGTTCCAATACTATATCGAAATTTTCGCATAGTTGTGGTAGAGAATGATCCGTCGTCACCGGTTGGTTTTCTTTATTTGGCCAAAGAGTTCTGCAAAAAAACAGGCGACCAATTGCTATGAATGTCCTCGTATGCGAACAATTTTTGTTGGATTTGGCTCATATTAGGACACCCATACCATCGACTGCTGTTTGGTTTCGTCCTCATACGCGTAGATACGAGATTCATCACCTATTA
This sequence comes from Nephrotoma flavescens, assembly GCA_932526605.1. Lineage (NCBI taxonomy): Eukaryota > Metazoa > Arthropoda > Insecta > Diptera > Tipulidae > Nephrotoma > Nephrotoma flavescens. Next base: position 79,885,354 of record OW052221.1, on the reverse strand, counting down.
AAAAGTTAAAGACATGTTTTGAAGTACCGCGATCATATTTTTTGAGCATTTCTTTCGACCAAATCACACGAGTTTCTTTCTCAGCGTTTGTCAAATTATGTGGGATCCAACGCGAGCAAATTTTGCTCGTCCCATATGACAATCTTACAGTATCAGTTCATGCACAACATTTATGTTTTTCGGAACAATAACCAGAAAAAAACAGCGGTACGAAAACGTTCTAACGTCAGTTACTTACTAGGCGGCAGCACTAGGGTTCAATCACGATTTGTAATATGAAAAAGAAAAGAAAAACCCCTCGTATTCTGACTTTTCTCTGTTGTACTGATTACAGTATTCCTTTCCATAGAGAATGCCATTCTAGTTCACCTCTTTACCTTTCCTTTATCCGATACACATAGTCCCTGATTCACTTAACAATTTTGTCTGAACCTTTCAATGGCGCTGATCTTCTTCCAATTGTGCTGCACTTTCCTCGTAGAATACAGTCGTACCAGATCCCCTCGGTTAAACCCAACATACCTTCCTTGTCCGTGGAATCATCGACTGGGCCACTTCAAGGATCTTTCTTCTTGGTAAGCTAATTCATAAATCAATTTCTCATGCCGTGTACTCTACGACAAGTCCTTTATTGAGCTTTTATCTTTAGGCTTCTAGAACTTAGTTGGGGATATCAAGCTACCCCGTAAAATGATTATTCCATTACTGCCAACAATCAGGGATGAATTGAACTAGCTTAACGCATCTGAAGCAAAACTCTTTAGATATTTTCTGCCTCTGCTCTGCACTTCAATTCTATTAATTTTTAAGTATCAGTATCAGTTCAAAAATGAAGATAATCAAGAACCGCCAGCTAACAATATCCAAAAAGTTGATCTCCGGAAAGATATGTGTAGTGAATCGCAGAGTGTTTTAGAGATTTTTAATGCCTTACAATTTGTATACGTTTGATGTTATAAAACCCGTTTTATCCGCACGCAGAGGCCTCTCTCACAGTGATGTTTTGTCGGCTAGATTTCTCAGGGTAATGGTAAGGGTCCTGGGGTAATAGAGGCTTGCGTGCTCCTGACATACACCGTGGAACAGAGTTAACAAAAATCAAAAGAAAATTAAAGTAACTGAAATAAGCCTAACTAAACTGTAACTGAAATGGCACCATAATTCGTTGGACGAAACTTGAGGAACGTGATAAAATTAATGGAATCCAGTCTGCTGAAGAGACCTCTCGAATGACCCATGGATCCCGAAAGGGCGATGCCCAGCCACAACGAAGTGGCGTAATAGGGTTCGGCGTCTTTTCAACAAACCAGGCCTATCTTCACCCGGAGAGACCTCCAGGTAATCCCCCACAATTCATACTTCGACAACATGAGACCGCCGAAGTGCCACGGGGAGACCGTGTGGATTTTACCGTCGTTTCCGAATGGGCGACACATAAGCTGGACTCACCATTCCGACACTGTGGATGTCCTTCCAAAGGAATGATTGGGAGTGACAAGCCCATCTTGTAAATATGGCACCGACACGGAAAGAGAATACCACTCCCATTACACCGACCCGAAAATCAATTTTATATTTCATTTTATTGGTTATATAAAACATAAAATAAAAAAACTAAATGAAAGACGGCATAAAAAAACGAAATAGACCAAGAAAGAAATAAATCAAATTCCGGGAATCGCCGTGTAATTTTTTTTTATTCAATCAACCAAAAAAAACAAATTTTCAAATGAGATCCCTGGCGAAAGGGAGAGAAAAGAAGAAGTGACTGAATGACCAAAAGGGAAAAGAAAAAAAACAAACCAATGTAGGAATCAAGAGAGAGGAAGAAAGAGAAAAACTAAAATCACAAGAAATGAGCGCCACCAAAATTATGGAGCGAGAACAACGTGTACCAAGGTCAAGAGTACGACCACTGTTATGTAGTACTTGATTACACCAATATTATATTTAATTAAAAATTTAAAACAAATCGAAAATAAATCAAAAAAAAATTTTAATAAAAAATTGAAATTTAAATAAAAAGAATCAAAACACAATTAATAAAAAAAAATAAAAAAATGACACCTGCGACCTTAAGCGGGTCACTCTGTGAGGTGAGTTGAGGCGTCTTTGCCTGCCGGTGTCTTCCCACCGAAATCCAAAAAAATGAATGGCCATGTGGTGGGCTACCCGCTCAATAAGTTTTGTTGGGCGTCTTCAAAAATGTTGCCTGGTTGGGCAACAAAGATTATTGGGCGCCCTGGGCCTTAAATAATAGAGACAGTAGTAGCCTTACCTGTCCACCCGTAAATAACGGTCTGGGCGTGGGCTCGCTGAAACTGTACGTTAATTTGGCCGTTAATCACGTCCGCCTGAAAATTTCGCCACGTGATGCTGCCTTTTTTTGGACACGGCCACTCAACACACACTCAACACCTATTAAGGTGTCTTCGCCGTAAATTTTCACCACCCAAAATTTTATATATACTTCGTTAAATGTATGATGGAATGTACTAGATTGAACCCACAAGAACCATCCAAATCGACTCTGTACCAACCGCACTATCGATTTAATCGTTTTAATTTTAACAACGCCACCCAGTTGCTTATACGGAACCCGTTGGAATACGTTACCCGTCAAAAAAATATTCGTATGATGGCCAAGTCTGAAACCGAAATCCGACTCTCCAAAATTCACGATTTCAGAGAATGAAATTATTTTGGATTTATTCGCACTCCACGTAGGCACTCGTACAACCTCACAATCGATCGAGAGATTTTTTTTAACTTTTTGTACAAAATTTTTTAATTAAAATATTCAAAAATCTAATTTTTGCGAAACAGAAAATCAAGTGTTTGATAAAAAAGAAAAACAATTTGTTTATTAAGTGTGATATCAATGACATAACACAGATGGCAATGCCATCAGTAAAATGCAATTTTGAACAATCAAAGAGAAATTAAAAATTTGAAAACGAAAAAGTAAAAAAAAAATAATATCATGACAGGGAGTCGTAAAAATTTTTTGGAACTTCCGCTACGGTTCGAGAGTAGTCTTGGAAAGGTTGCGCAGGAGGAAACTATTGATTATTAGAAACTCTGACCGCCTATACGCGGAATTTCTAAATCGTTCGAAATTCATTTGCACCGATATTTCCTTTGCCCCGGTGGCAAAGTGGTCAGCATGCTTGCTCCAGCGACCGGAGGTCCCGGGTTCGATTCCCTGTGGTGACAAGGAAAAAAATTCACGGCTGGTTTAGGGATCAATGAATTAATCACACATTAGAATTTTTTAATTTGAATTATAGATGGAAGGTTTGCAAGAATCGCAACAATCAGTACGGAACAATCACAACAAAAAAACCATTACAATAAATACAACAACAACGTAAAATAATCACTCATTATCCGAAATGAAAATAAGATTATGAAACCTCTTTTGAGGCGGAGAAATACCTTGATGGGATATAGTGCCAACGAATACTTCGCTCTTTGTTCAGTTAAACGGAATATTCCTTTGTAGAAAAAAGGTACCAATTTTAGCCAAGTGACCAATACTGATGCATTTGAAAAAAATTATAAAACCGAATATGTTTTGAAATGTACATTTGAACATTTTGGTCGGCGAATACAATTTCTTGATTCGAGAAAACTAAGTATAAAATCATACTAAAAGTTTTAAATCAAGAAATATTTTTCTTTTAAAGAGAAAAAAAAATATTTTTACACCTTCTTGTTCGACATTATCGCATAGTCGTAGTTCGAGGTTTATTTCCACGACGTACATCGGTTGGTTTTTGGAACATTTTATAAATCTTTCGTAGTAGTGGAAAAGCTTTTACCGTTGTTCATCCATTTAGATAACAGGCATTAACATCATTAACTGGGGCAAATGTTGGACGAAAGTTCAATGACATATTTGGCTCTTTAGAAGTCGCAAGATGAACATGTAGATACAGATATTTAAAATGGCCATGAAATGGACTTTATTTTAAAAATACAAGATTGTCCTAGTAACCGACCATTGTGTTTTTGTTTTAAAGTCTATGTGACTAATGTGAGATGTTTGACTTCTGTAGATCAAATTTTCCATTCAAATTTGCGCAATAAGTGTCGCCGATATTCAGTCATTGCCTGATATATGACCAACGATTTAACAATTTTATATAAAGTATAAAAAAAAAATAATAAAAAAAATAAAAAAAAGTCTACATTTAGTCCCACTAACTGAATAAGGAACTTTCAACTTTACTATAACAAAATTATTCATTTATTAAAATAAAAGTTGGCTCCTAAATTACTTTTTCCATCCTTTAACCAATATTCCGCCGGAATGTATATTATCGTAAATTCACCAACTTGCGCGTTTTTTATAATTTGATAACAATTTGACTCTATTGAAGGGCTTTCATTCGTCAGGCTGAGGAAACAGCGTAGTTCCTTACAATACACTAATTCGTTATATACTATGTGTTGCATTAATATTTGTGCTCATGAAAAAATTATTTTAGTTATGTTTCCTAGATTATAAAACTCATGTAATTTTTTTTTTTTTAATTTTTTATCACACTGTAATTAATTATTAAATTACGTTTCACTTGGCATACAATTTATAAAAAAATTATCAGGATTTACGTATAAAAAACGAATTTACTCTGTTGCAAAAGTAATTGTGTTACAAATTATTGTTGCAAAAGTATTTGTGTTGGGACAGTTTTAATAAAAAACGTTACTAATTTATATTATTTTGTTGATTTTATTTAAATTTAATATTTAGTCTGCCCACCGTTATTTAATATGACCTCATTTAGTATTCTGGGTATGCTTTCAAATAATTTGGAAATAAATTCTAGAGGTAACACTTCAACAATTTCATCCCATAACTCCTGCTTGCTTCGTCCAACTCTATATGGTATATTTCGTTTTACATAAGCCCAAACATTTTCTATAATATTTAAATCCGGGCTTTGCGGTGGCCAAATTATGCGTTGTTGGTCCAAATCATTTAAAAACTTGATCACAACAAATGCTTTATGGGCAGGGGCATCGTCGTGCTGAAGAATAAAGTCAAGCCCAATTATTTTTGAACCAGCTACCAATGCTACATCATTCAGCAGTTCCAAATAGGTCATTTGGTTCATTTTCCCAGACACCATTGCTAGTGGTCCTACTCCGAGGTTGGTTATACAACCCCAAACCATAAGATTTCCTCCACCGCCTTGACGTTGTGTAGCATAAACACGACGTTTGTTTACCTTTTCTGGCTCCGAATAATAAAATTTGCGACCCCAAGATCCGTCTACCGATACCGAAGATTCGTCAGTAAACAAAACGTTTCTCCAAAGTTCGGGGGGCTTGTTCATATGCTGCGTTGCGAACAACAGCCGTTTTATTTTATTTTGTTTAGAAATATTAAAATTTTTGGTGCATGTGTAGTCCTTTACCCCAGCTTCGTTTAAACGACGAGAAATTGTGGAATGGTGTATTTGGAGTTTTTTGTTATCCTTTAAAGTTTTAGCGAGACCTCGTTGACTTAAATGTCGAGTGATGTAAGCATTTTCTCTGGCATTAGTTATTCTTGGTCGTTGGCGTACTCCGATATTTTGCACCGTTCCGCAAATATTTTGCTTCCGAACTTGATACCAAATGGTATTTTTATCACACTTGCATTTTTTCGCCAGTTCTTCGGCTGAGATTCCCAAATTATATTCTGCCGCAATTGCAGATCGGGTTTCAATACTCAGTTCGCGGGTTTTTGGCATATTGTCACGATTTTTAATTTTTTTTTTAAATTTTGCTAACACAAACACAGTAATTTGTAACACAATTACTTTTGCAACAGAGTAAATTCGTTTTTTTATACGTAAATCCTGATAATTTTTTTATAAATTGTATGCCAAGTGAAACGTAATTTAATAATTAATTACAGTGTGATAAAAAATTAAAAAAAAACAAAAAAATACATGAGTTTTATAATCTAGGAAACATAAATAAAATAATTTTTTCATGAGCACAAATATTAATGCAACACATAGTATGTAATTTAATGTCCATATCCGAGCTGCCTTGTTTGAAATAAGATTTTTTCATTTTTAATGGTGGTTTTTAATTAAAGCATTACATCGGAAATTGGTTTAAGCGATTAAAAATTTATATTTTTCTGGTTCTGGAAATCGCGTGAATTATTTTAATGAAAAGCTCTAAAGGGCCGTTTGCATGTCGGCTCGAGTTCCATCTACACGATTAATTTGGCCGGGAGATTTTAATAAAAATTGGTGGGAGGAGTTCCAGAAGTCGATTGCACTAGCACGGATCTTGTTTTAAAACATTTTCGTTTCGAAATATGTTTATAAATATTGACGGTAGGGGATGGTCTTCGAATGAGGAAACGAATGTGATCAGTAATAATGAGCAAAATCGACGTATGGAAACGGTTTGAACAACTTGCGTGGCTGTTAAAGGTCAGTAATCGATTGCGATGAGTCCTGATTTCGGCAAAATTCGTTAGGAGGGTCCTCTAGGGGTCGTAGGACCCATTGCATTAAATTAATAAAAATCTTCGGCTCGCATGAATTTAATTGGCGAGGATGTTTTTCAGTGCCAGATAACGAATGCAATGACTCTAAATTTTGAGAAAATTTATTTTGTTGCCTTTTGCCTGAAAAGTTTTTCAAAATTTTCTCGACTCAAAGATTTAAAAAAATGATTTTTCTCACAGGTTTCGAGTGATAGAAAGAGATTAAGGTGCGTCCTAGTTCCAGAAAAATAAATTTATGGGGTTTGAGCCCGGGTAACCTCCATCGTTGACTGCTCCATATTTGACTGCTACCCGATAACATTGGAATTTGTTATGATTAAAAATAAAAGCATGCCCCATGCACCCTTTCGATATATCAATTTGAGTGTATTCATCACTTTTGCTCCTAAGAATATCTCCAATACCTTAGATAATCCTTCTGTCTTATTGATGCCTGTTTGGATGATATTATCTAAGGCAACGTTTTTGCTATTTGTTACTACACGGAAAAAAATACTGGTTACAACGAAGAAAAAACTGAATGATTCAAGAAAAATGAGCACTTGATTTTCAGCTAAGATAACTTTTTCATAATGCAAACTTCCCATTTCTTCATTTGATGTTTTTATTTAAATATTAAAACAATATTTTTTTTATTGTTGAAAGAAATTCAATTTCTTAAAGTAAGAAAATATTATTTTGTAGAGCAAATCGTTTTTCTCAATTTTTAATATATATTTCTTCATTAAAGATAACAAATTCCTGTTTTAAGATAACCGTATCTCAAAATGCAATAAATTGATGCTTGTATTAAGAAATATTACATATAATTGTATGATCTATATTTCTTTAGTTAAGAGACATTTTCTAATAATTAAAAAGAATTTTCTGTTAGAAATCTTTCTTGATAGAAGAACCCATTTATCAGTTGTAGAGAAGGAATTGCTTAAATACTTCAAACGCATTTCTTGGAAAAGCTTTTGAATTTCTAGATTGTAGAAAGTAACTTCTTGTAAGCTGTAGTAGTATTTCTGGTTTGCAGCTATTTTTCCTGTTTATTGGAGCAACATTTAATATAATTTCCAAAATAATAACGATAGAAATTTATTACATGTTTTTTATTTTATTTTATTATAAAAAATATAAAGATTCAATTTAATATAATTTAGCTATATCATATTACAAATTACAATAATAAAATACTAACATAACTAAATAGAAGACATAATTGGCTTCAATATTTTTGTTTCGTTGGGAAGTTTATGAAAAACTAAGGGTTTTAAGAAAACTTTACAACTAGTTTTTACAATATCAATAATGAAAAATTCATTATTTTGATAGCTTAACTCACACATAGTTTTAACATGCAGGAACAAATAAACATCGGTAAGTTTTGAAAAAATTATTAAGGATGAAAAAAATACAAAGTAGGTTTTAAAAAAATTCCAGACTAAACATTAGTTTTTTGTTAATACTCGTACCTGTAGTTTTTGCAGTAAATTAAATATTTTTTGCCAGGAAGATTCCTATTTTGAAATTTATTTTTCAAGTAGCCGACCTTCCAGAGCTTACATTAGTGATTTTATGCTTGTTGTATAAGCTTTTTACCCCCTTTACAAAAGAATTCCTGAAAATAAAACAATAATTAGCAATCATTTTTATATATAACTCATTCTTATTTACCTTTCTTTCTCCAGAAAAAATTGCTCGATATCACTAGCAATTGTATTAAATAAATCAGCCGATACAGGTCTTCGACCAATATATCCACAACTGTAGATACTAGTAGATTGCGGGTCCCTTCGTCGAGCTGTGGTTAAGATTGTGGTCCCTTTGGTTGATGCGAGAAACTGTTGAAAGTTCTGAGAAATAAAATCAAAATCAATAGCAGCTTTTTACTTTATATAATTGGACAGTTCTAACAAATTTTGCTGATGATAATTGCCCACTTGACGAAGAAGAAGGGGTTGATTGAAGATGTGATTGATACACTCAGACAACGATGAATTAACAGAACCAATTACTGTTGCCATTTAAATTTAGCATTTTTGTCAGCAATTTATCTAACTAAAAAAAAATTAAAATAAAACTATAAAATCATTACGCACGAACAACTCACACAAAACACACAAAATAGAGCGATCACTTGTTAATTTAAATTAAAAATTTATGTAATACAAATACAACTTACATTTAACTACTTAGCTTCACTTTACAAATTTTTCAAAACCACTTGAAAATATTTAGTTTGACAATCACAAAAACACACGTTGTTTTTATTAAACTGTTCACTAGATAATGAATGTTACTTATTTTATATACATATTCTCAAATGTTTTACTCGTTTTCTTGTTTAAAAAATTAAGAGTATACATTAAAAAATCATTTTCTATAATTAAAAGTATTCTCTCAGCTTGAGACATCCATATTAAACCAAAAAATATTATGTTGAAGTTTAAAAAATTACTTTTTTGTGATAAGAAAAACTTTTCTCGAAGTAACATAGTAAATTGGATTTGAAATTTTTGTCTTGATTAAAGAAAACTTAGAATGGCTGAAGATTTATTATTTCTTCAATCAAGATAACTTTTTTGCAATTCCTAGAATTCATTTGTTTATCAGAAAGAGAAATTACTTTTTTATTATCAAGAAACGTTTTCAATTTTAAAATATTGTATTTTAATAAAATTTATGTTTTTGTTTTAAGAAAATATTAAATTTCTTGTTTTAAGAAAATGTAAGATTAAATTAAACGTATTTCTCTTCAAACTAAATTTTTACTCTTATTATAAAGAATTTATAGCAACGATAAATACAAGAAAAATAATTCTCAAGATAGAATTTAATTTTAAAATTTCCGTCAAGAAATAATTCTCTTCGTAAGAAAACCATTTTTATAACTAGAAAAACTGGTATGGACATAGAAATTTGGTTTTTAAAGTAAGCAAAAATAGTTTTTATTAAATAAAGAGAAAATTTTCTTTTAGATAGCAAGCTTATTTTTTTCCGTGTAGATCCACCAATTGGTCTTGGGCCTTGATACTGGTGTTGGACTTATTGGTTGGTTGGGAAAATTCTTAGCGCCTTATCTATTGTGAACTCGCCAGTTAGTGATTTTCTATAGCTCCATTAGGTGATTTCTATAGAGCCCTCTAACTCTTATAGCATTGAGGATGTCCGCGGGTATGTTGTCGCCTTGCTAGTCATTGCCAAACTGCTTCAAGTACGAGTCTATCATACATAAAATTTCGTAGGGGATCATTAAAATTTCGCCTGTGAAGAAGAACACAATGTCTCTCCATTGCGGCCGCGTGGTTCTTAGATCGTTACCAGTCAGTAGTGGTATGTTAATGCTTCTTTCATATTTCTAAACTGATAAATTTATCAAGCTATGTAGAATAGTTTCTCTAACTAATCGCACCGCTACTTCTGTTGGTGCTGCTCTTCACTGCTTGTTATTCGATACTTTTTATTCATCATCTGCTTGTTGCGATATGGCATGTAGAAGGCCGTTGCAGTAATCCTCGGGATCCGATTTGGCACCCGTACCACTGCTTAATTACTTCCATCTAACATTTTTAAATTACCCAATAACGCAATCAATTCCTGGCGGCCACGAACTTGAAATTCGGAGTCGTCTTTATTCACCATGCTCACTGTCATCTTGTCGCTTGGGATAGTGTTTCTCGTACAGCATTGCAAAATTCAGGGGACAAATGTTGGTGAACGTCTTTTCTTACAATATCCTGAAGCTCGTTCATCATACTTTAGCATTTCGATCTCTTTCGTCTTGCATGCTTTTATTTGCATCGAAAGATAGATGGATTCCCAATCCACACCAGTATGTGAAGGTATGGGCTTCCGCTGTTCTGGAACTCAATTCACACTATCAGTAGTCTTTCACTCGCCCTCTAAACCGGTTATTCAACCAATAGAGATCATGGCACCTGAGGTCCTCAGGTTGGTGGTTCCAGTACGTAAAACAGGTGTTCGTTGCTCTTAAATCATGTGTCGCTGCCTGTACTGGAAATAATCAAGTGGTGTGATCTTGCTGCAATCCAGTCACTCCGTGAGGAGTTCATCATGTCGTCTCTAGTCTTGCGTTTAATCTCGTTCAGATGCTGTCTCACAGTAAGCTAATGATTTATATCTGGCTGTGCGCACTCTATTGCAGCCATCACTGACGTTTGAACAGGAATGGTGTTGACCTGTGATGTGATGATAGGTAGTGTCTTTATTTGCACTAGTGGCAGCTGTTCTCGATGAACCACATCTTATTGTTCAAGCATCGGGTAGCACCGCTCTTGGTTGCGAATGCTGTTTTCGATCCTAGAATCGGAGAATAGGCTTGTCTGTGTTTGAGTTAAAGTCTCCGAACAATTGTATTGCCATTCCCATATTCAGAAGCCTTGTGAGTATTATAATGGGATTATTCATCCAATAAGGCGCTTCGCAAAAAAGAAACTATATTTTCTCAACCTCCGGCTTACGTACAAAAGTTCGTTATATATGATTTAGCCTGAAAACAATATGCAACAGTAATTATATAATTGATCTTAACATTAAGATTAATTACTTTTAAATGAAACCGTTTAAAAAGGTTTTATGTAGCGCATATCGATAAAAGGAATGGCGAAAATTTATGTAGGCTAGGTGAATGATCCAAAAATCGAAAGTAAATCATAACTTGTTGATGAAGTTTTACTTTTCGATTTTATTTGTAACACAATGGCTGGTGGTGGGTAGTATAGATGGTACTCTCAACATTATTAATTGAATATTATCCGTTTTTCTTGTTAACACCTAAAATATATGCTGTACTTAACCATTTCTCTTCTCCAATCTTAAATACACGATAAGATTACATCTCAACACCAATAAACCAAACAAAAAGAAAAAAAAATGTAATGTAATAAATCAAAAGTTATAAACGAAAAAGTGAAAATATATTATGATCGAGACACGAGGAAGAGTGTCCCAAACAGCATTTACCAGATAACACAACACAAAGCTTTTCGAATTGCATTGCAACATTGTCGTCTTTAAGAGTTTGTGATCGATCATTATCTCTCGTCTTGGTATAAAACTTAAATGTACGCCATCAAACATTCTTATCTTTTGAGTTATTTATTGGGCATAAGCGCAGCAGCACACACAAAACAACAAAATGCGAAACTGTTGTGGTATGCGCTTGAAAAATTTATGTTCGTTTGCGGTTTTATATTTTTATTTCTTATTAAAATTTACAAACAAAAAATTATAATTTATTTTTGTGCTTATCGTGATTCGATTTTATTGAAGCATTGTACATGAAAACAATTTAATTAATTTTTGTAGGCTGTGTAATGCGCATTGTATTGTGTGTGTGTTGAGGCGACTCAATTTCATAAGTAAAACTCATAAAAAAAGCATAACATCGTACAATACCAGCAAAATACTAAGTTGACTCATTCAAACCGACTTAAAATACATTAATTTGGCCCATTAATTTTTTATATATTTGGATTATATAAAAAATATTTCAAATTCTCATTTTAAGAAAAAAATTCTTAAGCTGATAAAATATTGAGACAACTAAAAATTATTTTTACCCAGATATTTCATTCAAGAAATTTTATTCTTGATTAGAGAATATTTCCTAAAGGTTTAATAGGTCCACAAGAATACAAAGAAAATGACTTTGAGAATTAGAATTACGATTAAGTGTACAAAGAATTAGTCGTAACATTTAAGAAAAGTAATTCATAAAACTAGAAACGAAACCAACCTCGTAATTATTAAATGATTTATTTGATAAAGCTCTGCGTATCTGGACAAAAAGAGCGATATATTTCAGAACTTAGCCAACAAATCCTTTATAGAATCTTATTTTCAGCACACAGGTCGAATTTTATCATAATATGTCAAGAAATAGCTAAGTTCTGTCGCTAATGTCTATATTCTAGAGCTTTAGCAAAAAATCATTTTAGAATCCCATTTAGACCTTACTTATAGAGTTTTAACATAATCAGTAAGGAAATGGCCAAGTTCCATCCCTATAGACCGTATTCTAGAACTGTATCAAAAAATCTTTTTTAAATCAACCCCGTTTTCCTGGATTTTTTTTCTAAAGGCCCTGTTGAAGTGAAGGGCTAAACAAAGGGGGAGGACCAATGCAATTTCCCGCGTACCCGCGAGAGTTATTCTAGCCTCTACAATTCGGTATGAATTCAAAGGGCTGAATGTCGAAGGGCAAAATTACGAAGGGCCGAATGTGTCGAAGGGCCGAATGTCTCGAAGGGCCGCAATTTTTTTTTATCAAATATTAATGAACTTGCTAGATAAAATTTTCCTACGGAAAAATGTATCACTGACTGGATACGTGGAGTTTTGACATTCGGCTTCGGCCCATTACGAAAAGAATAGATGGGAGCGCCGCGACCCGACTTATATATCCCGATCCATTACTTTTTTACTGTGTACGGGTTTAACTGTTTTAGTTTTGTTATAGCCGTTTTTTATTTTTCAAGAAATTGGAATTTTCGAAAACTATCGAAAACTAGGAATTTGACTAATTCTAGAGCGGTTCTCAATATATGGCACTGTTGTTATAATTTTGCAAAAAAAAAAATGAGAGTTCAGTTTTTTCCGACTCCGATAAAATAGCACCGACTCCACGAAACCGACTCCCGTCTCTGACTTCGCAGTATTGGTTTTTTCTAGTAAATTTTTGAGCATGATATCTTATTTTTATGTTAAAAAATTATTAGTCCGGCCGGCCCGAATTAATAAAAAATATTTTTTTCAAAATCAAGACTTTAGAACTAGAAGAAAAGAAAACCGGGATTTTGATAACCGGGTTTTTGAAAACCGGGATTTTGAAAACCAGAACTTCGAAACCGGACTTTTGAAATACTGTTCTCACTTACTATAAGCATAGTAGTTCGCTATAGCTGTTATTAATAAAAAGGGATTCGTCTTTAACTAGTGCCACCGAGAAGCTCAAAATAGTTTTTATAACCTTTTAAAATCAACCGTTTTTGGGCTGATAATACTGAAAATTGTTATCTATAATGAAAAAAGAAATGCAAAAAACACGAAATTCTGAATAAATTCCAACGACATTGTTAACATTTTTTATCATTCGGTATTATGATGGGTGAGCTGAACCATCTTGTTTTAAACGAGAAACGAGTTTGCTTGCCTGAAGAAAACATTTTCTTATAATAATTCGCATAATGATTATCTACTGAGCGTAAACAACTATGCATGGCTATTCATAGTTTACGCTTAATAGATAATATTGATGTGAATTATTAAGGAAATATTTTCTTCAGGCAAGCAAACTCGTTTCTCGTGTAAAACAAGATGGTTTAGCTATTAAGAACTAATGTGAAGTTTAAGAGAAGTAATAACTATAATCAAAAATCAACGGTTCGCGCAAACATTTTGAAGGTCACAAATAATTCAATGAAATCCATACAATCAAATGACATAAGCCGAAATATCTCGATATGCCAACACATTGTATGAACTATTAGGATTATTTACGACCAACGGCACTGTGCGCGTAAATATTTTAATTTTATAATAAAGAAAAAATTTAAATAAAAACAGATTATTCATAATTTCGAAAAAAAAATATGAAAACTAGCTCAGACAATTGCCGATAGAGGGCCAGGAATTGCTTGGTATACAAATACGACGTTTTTCTAGTAGATAGGTTCGAACGGTAAAGAAAAAATCTATAAATAGACACATTGTTTAATATGTAGGTTAGGTTCAACGAAATTTTTGTCAGTTCAGTGAATGAAATATTAAATGTTCAATTCCACTTCATCTTTTTTTTTAGTTTGGCCAAATGTCAACAGATGTCAGTAAAATATATTTGGTCTGCCTTTTTTTAACATTTTTACGGAGATGGCACTATGAAATTCTTAATTACCTCTAATACTGTGTGCCTATACCATTTTTTCGGATAAATTACTGACTAAACTAATTTAATGTTAGTTCGTGCCAGTTAGATGGCGTAAAACGCAATACACTAAATTGTTATTGTAATGCGTAAATTTGGTAAGCAATTTAGGATAGAATATTAGGAACAGTACGTTTTATGGATGTAGCAACGGTAATATAGTTTAGTAAATAATTTAGTAGAAAAAATCGGTGTGAGAACGTCCGGAAATAGAAGATAAAAATATATTCGTTAACTACTGCTGAGTAGTCGACGTTATCTACGAGTGGTCGATGTTATCTCTTACGCTGCATGAAAATGATTTATTTGCTTTCAAAAAAAATTTCTATTCCAAATTCTCAGTTTAAGAAAAAATTTCTTAAACTGATAAAATTTTGAAACAACTAAAAAATTATTTTTAATAATTTAAAGAAATTTTACCTTCTAAGAAAATTCGATGTATCATTCAAGAAATTTTATTCTTGATTTGAGAATATTTCCTAAAAGCGTAATAAGTACACAAGAATAGATTTTGAGACCTAGAAATACGATTAAATGTACAATGAAATATAGCAAAATGTTTCGATTTAGAAAAAGTAATTCTTAAAATTAGAAATGACACCCACCACAAAATGGGATTCTTACATGATTTATGAAAGAAGTTTTGGAATATGGCCACTTTGGACGAAACTCAGGCAGTTTTTAACCGATTACGATGGGATTGGATTTGTTTAAAGGAAATGAGATTCATTATTGATTTCTAAAAGAAGTTTTTTAATATGGCCATCCACAACGGGACACGGCTATTACTTAACCGATAGTGCTTGGAATTCGGCACGTTGTGTAAATATGGACTTTTAAAACGATAAACTGCTGTACTCGCCAGACGATGAGAAACCGAATCATAATTTTCCTCTTTTCTGATTATTGCTGTAGTGGAAAGTGTAATTAATGGTTGTTTTATGGAATTAGCTTATTAGGTCTGGCCTTTCAGCACAGACATAGACTTTCCTACACATTCTCTCCCTGATTCCAGTTGGAGAGTTGCTAACTTTGCTAACTCGTCTGCCCTAAAAAGTTCCCTCAACGTCAGAATGGCCCGGAACCCAGACCATTTGGATATTGAAATGCTCACTCATCCCGTTTAGATATTTGTGAAATCCAACGCCTTCCTTGGCGCCAGGGAAACTGAATCCAGCGAAAGAATGGCCGCCTGACTGTCCACCTAGATAGTGATATCAGTTAACGATATTACATTATGCTTCAACTAGTTCATGACCTCTTCAATCACTATAAAATCAGCCTGGTACACACTGCAGTACTCGAGCAGACGAAAGGATAAACTTACATTTAATTCCCCACAGAATACACCAGCTCCCACTCTACCATCGAGCTTGGAGCCGTCGGTGAAGAATTTAACTGTCCTGGTCTCCATAACGAGATCACTATTCCAATCCTCCCTAGAGGGGATAATCACCTTGAAAAACTTGTCGAAGCACAAACGGAGTGTTTTGTAATCAAGATTCACCAGTTCATGCCTCACTAAATTAACTATTGTTGAGTGCCCTTTTTGTAAGCACTTCCAACCCGAAGTCGCTGAGAGCCGGGCGGCCATGTTAATCGCCATTTGCTTGCCGATAATATCTAATGGGAGAAGATACAGCAAAACCTCTAGGGCGCTAGTGGGGGTCGTTTTCAGCGCCACACTAGCACATTAGCAAACTGCCTTCTGTAACTTCGCCATCATGTTCTTATATGATACTTTCTCCAGAGCAGGCCACCATACACTCACGCCATGCAGCAGTATGGGCCTTACCACTGCCATGTAAAGCCAGTGCACAAGAGCGCCACAGTGGACTTCTTTACTCTTTCTATCGTGTTTGGTTTCCAACTGAGCTTACTGTCCAGACGAATCCCTAGGAATCTCGCCTTATCAGTAAGGACTAGCATGGTACCATTCAGGCTTGGTGGAGCCATTACCGGAATTTTATACCTCCTAGTGAAAAGGACCAGTTCGGTTTTAGATGGGTTAATCCCCAATCCACATCTGCTGGCCCACCCCGCAATTATTGATAACGCACTTTGCATCATATCCCTGATTGTAGCACCCAGGTGCTTACCCGAGACAGCTATCGCTACGTCATCGGCGTAAGCAACCACACCAGGGGAGAAAAAACACCTCCCTGGGGAGTTCCCCGAACAACCCGTCCTCTGACGGAAGCTTCCCCCATCTCCGCTACGATCCTTCTGCTACCTAGCAAATGAATAATTAGCTTGATTACTGGGTCTTCGATCTCAAAACGTAGCAATCCTTCCACAATTGCTTCCACCTTCACGTTATAGAACGCGCCCTCGTTGTCGAGAAACGCCACCAACGAGAATTCCTGAAGATCCAGTGACTTCTCAATTCCGCGGACCAGAGTATGGAATGCAGTATCCACGGACTAACCCTTATGTTGAGACTGAGCCCAGTTTTTGGGTGTAATTTTTGAGCGAATATAGACATCCAGCATCCTTTCCATGGTTTTCAGCAGAAAAGATGACAAAGATATTGGTCTAAAATCCTTAGGGTTGCTGTGCAAGCTTCTTCCTACCTTCGGGATGAAGAACACCCTAGCCTCCCTCCATTTCTCGGGGAAGTACCCCAGCTTCAGACACCCTTTGAAGATAACTTCCAGCCAGGGAAGTAAACCTCCTGGGTTTTCTGAATTTCTGCTGGTATAATCCCATCCGAACCAGCTGATTTAAAAGGGTTGAACCCTTTAATAAGAGTCTCTTCACTAGAAACCGTCCATTCGCCATCCGTTTTTAACAGATAGTCTGGTACAGCTGGATTAGTAGAGATAATTTTCATTAAGCGCGAGGTTTCAGAGACCCCTTCCATTTTATCACAGACGCGCCTCCACGAATTCCTCTGCACCTTCCTTACCTCCCTTTTGTATACTCTGAAGCATTCCTTACAGAAGTCCCAGTCCTGACTGTCTCTAGATCTTTTCGCTCTATTGAAAGCAGATCCACAGACTTTCCGGCACTCCGCAAGGGCCGGATTCCACCAAGCAGGTTTTCGCTTCCCCCTCAGCGTTGTTAAAGGACAGGCTACCATCTTAGAGGTATTCCAAGCCCAAGTCAGAGTGTCCACCATTGAATCCAGTTCACTACCCGTGTCGGGGAGTCCTGAAACTCTAGATGGAATAATACTCTCCAAATACCTCCCTATATACATGCCATACTGTCCTCCTAGGATTTCTGAACACGTACTGTTTTCTAATATTGAGATTAAGTTTACGTTATGTAACGATAACGATAACTCCCACCTTCCTTCTTTCAGCATCAGAAACTAGTGCCCCCAGTGTATCTGGCGGCACTGGCATCTCCCGGTTCATGTTTGCGGCTGCTAGCCAAAATTGTTTCCCCTCCGTCTCTAGACGCAGTGCTACGTCGCTTAATTTGATTCGGCGGAGTCGACGATATCCTCAATCACACTCCCTTCGCAGTCCCTATAATTAAGGTGGTTCACCTCTTCCCCTCGGAATCCGATGTATCCCCCCTGTCAAGGGATAGTCGGTCCCTAAGGTCAGTAGTCAACCCCTCACTCGGGTTCGCCACTAGCTGCAGTGATTCCCCTGGAGAGATACCACTCCTCGCACAGCACCCTGGATTTCTTCCCTCTCCCCCCCCCCCCCCCCCCTTCTCAGGCTGTGCAGTAGTTTGTATCGTTCCGACCTCGTCTTTCCTGAACACCTTCAGAGTAACGGAGCCAAAGCCGAAGTTGATGAACTCTTTGGTTTATGACAGGGAAGCCAGGGATTCCTTATAGATCACCATAATTGATGATCTGAAATTGCCCTTAGGCTCCTCCTGCTAGACAACTTTCCAGTTCCCAGTCGGGAGATTCGGATTGCAAACCTGGATAATCCTCTGGGATTCATCCAGGTTAGCCGGCTCCGTGTGGAGCCAGACCATTGCCCTCGGTCTGCTGGGTATATCCTCTTTGGGAAGAGGGGGCTTTTCTTCTTTCCTCCGGGCTAGCTTAGCTCCCGGCCATACCTCGCCTACCTCTTCGATCGCCTTCTTATATAAGAAGACCGATCGTTGATCAGCGCACGCGGCCAGTTTCAGCCGTCGCTGATACAAACCCGCGTCCCTGCATACCGCTGCCACTAGTTCCTGGCTTGCAAGCAGTTTTAGTCCCACTGACGACTGGAGTCGCAGACTTCCCTCTGTTCCCACCAGCATTTGAGAAGTGCTTGTCACTTCTTTTGTTTTTTTGTTTTTTTTTTTCATATTGTGTTCCCACGAATATCGGAGAAAGTGATGGTCACCCGTGCAGAGATCCGTATACACGGGGAGGGCTAGATACAACTAGAGGTTGCCAGGTATCCAGAGGGCTCCGTTCACGACTGGGCTTTGTTAAAAGGGTCCCCAGCCTAGTCGATCATTAGCATGGGTCGCATACCACCTTAATCCAGCACCTTGGCTCCCTGAGCACTCCCGCCCCCGCGTTCCTGTCCTCCTATAACATTTACCCACACATTCATCCTTCCATGTGGATATCCCAAACAAATGGGTCCCACTCCATTCAAGGGATGACCCGTTTATAGGGGTTCCCAACTCACTCCTTGGAGACCCGGGAACGCAGGAAGACGTGACGCTCAGTTCGCCGTGGTTGGTAGCCGAGGGTTTTATGGCGCCATCAGTTCGCATTTCCATGCTGGGTATAATACTCACTCAGAGTTTATGGAACTGTGGTTAACCACTCCCCAGCTCACTGTGACTCTCCACCCAGCACAGTTGCGGTTGGGGGCGGCTTATTTAATTTACCGCTAACCTACATATCGATAGGCCGTCCACTATCCATCACCTGTGACCCCCGATAGCTCCAGCTCGGGTATTCCAAAGATTATTTCAATAATTCCAGAGATTATTTCAATAATAATTTAAGAATCCCATTTCCGTCCAACATACCCAATCCCAACATAATCGGTTAAGAGTTGATCGAGTTCCGTCCCAGGTGGCCAGATTCCTTCCAAAATCAGTTAAGAATTTATCCGTTACAGCCAATTTTACCACGTGATTTTTTATTATGACCCTACTTGAAATTCATTTCCCCCTAACTTGATAAATTTGGCAATTTAACAATCTAGACCACGTAGGTTTTTTGAAAGTCTAATATTTTTACTTTAAAAAGACACTATTTTCATGAAAGGTGGTTCAGTACTTTTTTTAATAATGAATTTTGAATGAAAACGCAACCAATATTGCTGATTATGAAAAAAATATTGGGGATATTTACATTTAAATCACGACAAAAAATTCAAATAAAACAAAAACAACTTTATTGGTCACTGTACTTAGTATTTTCCCAGCACTACATCCGAGCACTACATCCGATAGAATGTCCTCGATCTATCTATCAGCTCGTCAGACCTCCTCTACGGCCTCTACCAGGTACGTAAACAAGATCTGTTTTCTTTCAAGCCATATGCCAGTCCACATCATAACATAAATCGCTCTCCTGGACGACGGTAGACCCGGCCTCTCCTATTACTACCATCGAGACATACTATGCACTTGTCAGTGAATAGAACGGACCTCCATTGCTCGATGCTCCAATTGACGTGTTCGTGAGCAAATTTGTGTTGCTCTTTTCCGTGGCATTCGGGCAATTTTTAGCCTCTAGCGAACTGCCTTGGAGTGAGGTTAGCTTCCTCCAAGCGTCCGCCTACTGTTCATTGACTAACAGCTCCATTTCGAACTTGTCTTACCTCCCGCTGCACATCGATGCCCGTGAGATGACGATTCCACAGTGAAGTTAGGATGATAAATCGATCGACCCTCTCAGATGTACATCGATACCGGCTAGTATGGAGTCTCTAATTGAAGGTATCAGTTTCCTTAAATCTTCTGGATACTCTTGAGATACCAGATTGGCTCAAGTTTAGCTGACGAACGACTTTTCGTTGATTGCGTCCTTCTTGCAATAAATAAGCAACAACTCGTGCAGCTTTTTCTGGAGTAGTATTCATGATTTTACGTATGTAAAGTTATCTCAGAATTATATCCCAGAAAATAAAAAATTTTTGTCAGGCAACACTGACATATCAATAAACAGTTTGTTCTTGTGTTAATTTAGCCCCGCCCAGAATTTTTATCATTTTTAATGAAAGACCGGAAAATTATCAAATTTGTTAAATTCGATTTATATTTCATATAATAAAAAAAATTAAAATCTAACGTATAAAAAAACTGTAAAATTTTGAATTCCATAAAACAATGGAAAATTACAGGCAATGTATGAAAAAATTTGTTCCGTGGCAAGGTCCCAAAAATGAACTCTGGGGTGGGAATTTCATTGATATTTATATAATTTTTCGTCACGCTCGATAGATTTAAAATTATTTCGCCAAAACTAAAAATGTCCCGGGTTAGGGACACATGATTTTGAAATTTACCTTAAATTTAGCCCTGATCCGAGAAATTTTTAGTTTTGGCGAAATAATTTTAAATCTATTGAGCGTGACGAAAAACTACATATATAAAAATCAATGAAATTCCCAGCCCAGAGTTCATTTTCGGGACCTTGCCACGGAACAAATGTTTCTCCTACATTACCTGTAATTTTGAGGAAACAAGAAATGGAACTGGTAGCGATTTGTTCAGGTCAACGTTTGATAAGTGACTGATGGCAAATATCGGACAACGCGGTGTTGTACAGAAGATTGCAGCACGCTAATTGTTTTCACCGAAACATCGCATTTTGATACAATTGCTTTAATTTGAAAAGTTAATAGATTTTAATGATAAAGGTGTCCTTGTAAAGATAAAATACGAAGCTGCCAAAAAAAAGATGCCTCAAGAAAATCGGTTAAGCCACTTTAAAAAAATTCGTGTTTTTGTACGGGCGGAGGTTTGAGCCAATTTAGTTGCTCGCGAGTGTAAATTATTTTATAATCATATTTCGCAACATTGGAGACCCCCTAGTGTGGCAAGTAGTTCCAATATTACAGGAATTTCTCTTTAATGCTGTCACATTTAAAATTTAAAACTAAAATAACTGATTACCATTCTATTTCACCCCAAAATTTGCACATTCATCTAGCATTCAACATTAAGATTTTGATTACCATTATCCGGCCTAAAAACAAACTTTATAAAGACATTATTTAAATAAATTGACGATAAATAAAATTAAGCGATTTAAACACGATATACTAATGATGATTATGATGGTGATGATGATGATGATGATGATGAGAACATAGACATTTTACCTACACTGGAATTACGCAAATTTTTTTTACATGGAAAAGAAAGTTATAGAGTTACAGAGTCAAAAAAATAGTTTCACACGAAAACTATTATACGATAATCCCAATATATAATTAAATTATATAATTATTATGTTGTGCGTTAATTAATCGGTGTACTACACCGAACAATAGATCCATCATGTAAGTCTATATGGTTACTCGCGTATATTGGGACCACACGCGTTCACCCACCCACTATACTTAAAAACGATTGTACATTATATTGATGTAATCTCGCGTATTTGGTTTCAATTCACTGAACCTAATATAATTATCCAACTAAAAACTATTTGTTTATAACTAGATATAATAAATTACGCTAGTTTCCGTATAGTCTAAAAACTAATCGAATTTTATAAGATGAGACCGCGATCGCGATCAATTTGGTAATATATTATTAAGAATCTGCAATTGTCATTGTCGTCGAGCCAGTCACGCGTGCAATGAATGAATCGCAATTGATTGATTTATCTAGCATACGTTTTTGTAGAAAATAAGTGGAAAACAATTAAATGCTTGTTATGAATTTCAAGCATCTTCTTCGCTACGTACTTAAGAACAATGAAATTTCAACACTTTCCAAATTCAATTTCAAATTGCATAAATTACACGAAGATATGCATCTTTAACATATAAATATCTATGCTACTATAATACAATGCTGTAATTACAATTTTACAATCAATCAATTTCTTTTTATTATTTGTAATTTTAATTGTGTTATATTTGAAACGACTGTCAAGGTGTTGACATAACTAGACTGTGATACAGATCTTTACTACAATTCAGCAAAATTGTAAAGTTGAATCACTTTATTATAGCATTTTGTTGGAATGGTAATAGTTTTACGTTTAATTATATATGCAGACCAGATTATGGTGTGTTGTGTGTGGGTTTAATACCTGAGTTCACTTAGTTTGCCGATTTGATTTAGAAATTGATAAAAAAAATTCGGATTTGCATAAGAATGTGAATATCGGACCAGTTTTATTTTTTTAAATAGCTGGTGCGTGGATGATAATGTGAGAAATTTAGAAATAAATTTGAGCCTTTTAAAATGCAGCATTAAAAAATTAGTCACTTGTAGAGTAGATCTTGTTGAGATTAGGCAGGGTTGAAGACCTGATTGGGCAATTCAATAACAGACGCAACACTTACTGCTTCCGCAGAACAAATTAGAATATTATTTTCAATAATACTTTCGACATTCTTCCCTTCAAATCCCTTAGCATTGTGGACAAAGTATAAAGATGCCATGACAGAAGGCATATTACGTCAAGGTCGCAACACAAATACAAATCCTGATTTACATTACACTGAGTACATGTATAACCAAACAGTAATTCACATAGAGGACATTTGTTTATTGATTGTAAATAAAATATTGAGTCAATTAAGAATTCCATCACCAATTCGAGCAATTATTGACTTATTTGATCGCGAAATACAACGTGAAAAGAACTACAACACTAATGCCTTAAATACTTTTGTTCAGCAAAAGATACCAAACATGAATCAACACCAAAAATACGTTTACAAAACTATTATGCAATCAGTTAATGCAGACAATGGTGGATTATATTTTCTGGATGCTCCCGGAGGTACGGGCAAAAGACTTTTCAATTTCGTTAATTTTCGCTTCCATACGAAAAGACAACTTTATTGCATTGGTCATTGCCTCCAATCCCTCTGCAATTGCAGCCACTTTGTTAGATGGTACAAGAACGGCACATTCAGCATTGAAGTTACCTTTAAATATGCAACTAACAAAAGCACCATCATACAATATTTCTAAAGCATCTGGAATGGCAAAGGTACTTCAACAATGTAAGATTATTGTATGGGATTAGTGTACAATAGCTCACAAAAAATCGATGGAAGCTTTGGATTGAACATTGAAATATTTACGCACCAACCGACAACCATTTGGGGGTGCGCTTATATTATTAGCAGGTGATTATAAACACATGTTTTTTATTTCGCAAAATTAGATTTTTGAATATTTCAATTAAAAAATTTGTTCAAAAAGTTTAAAAAATCTTTACTTTATCTTGCGCTTATTTTTTTTTTTAAATATGCTCGAGGTGAGCTAAAGATAATCAGTTGAATACCGCTGGCACAACCTAGAACGAAACTTTCGTATACCTGGAGGGTATGCGGGCCTGCATATACTCGCCCGTGTATCTCATATAATTCTGTAATGTTGTCGCTAGATTAACTTTAATTCGCCCCTATAGTTTAAAATTGGGTTATAGGCGATGTTACCAAACCAAGACGTTGGCAGTTTGGCTTTGAACTAATGAAACATTGAATTTTTTATATTAAAAAATTCGGCCGTCTCATCAGACTGCAGTAACCAAACTATACAAAAAGATTTAAAATACTTTGAGCTGACCTTTGAAAATTATAATCATAATGCCTTGGCGAATTTTAATGATTACAATTTCTGAAATTATATCGCAGAGCGTTAACTTTTAAAGCTGATTGCGAATAGTATTTTGCATTTACGCTTTCGGTAGACATAGCGCAAGAAGGATTCCACACTAATTTTGTTTTTATCGTCATTTCTTTAGAACGCAACACATTGCGAATAGCGTATCGCATTTATGCTTTCGGGAGACATGTCGCAAATGAAAGTTATTGCAAAAATATTGCTGGGAGGTATGTTGACGTAATCATATTTTAGTAGGTTAAAAATTTTAAATAATAGGCGTTTTCGGAAATATCCCATGGTAACTTTTGAGTAATTTTAATTTTTTTAATATTGATAACAAAAGTTTCTCAAGTTATCCTGCCTACACAAAAATTAAGATTACATTTCGTGTGGTAATATTTATGTTCAGCAAAATTCAATAACGTCGTTTAAAAGATACAACAGTTTTCTTGTATTTTATTTAATAGTTTTTACTTTGAAAGTTTGTACTTTTCTGACACTACACTAATTGACATAAATACAGAAATTAAAAAATAACTAAAACTTAATTACCCTAAAGCTACTCTACATATTCGGAAATAGATTTGGCAATTTTTTGTACGGATTATGAAATTAATTGCATAAAACTTTGCCGGCTTCACATTAATAAAATTCTTAAGTCTAATGAAGTTTATGAGAGTCTGAACTCTTATCAAGGCCGCTTTATGGCTGTTGCTTTTATGCTGTTCAGTCGAATAAATCTTTGTTCAACAATCAGTGATTCCCTAGGCATTTTGTGTTTATATTACTAATACAGAAACATTGTATTCGTCCTGGGTCTGCATGCTTTTTGCTTCATTATCTATTAATAAATGTTTAGTCCAGTAAAAGGAAAATATTTTATTAGGCCTTGCAGGTTATGCCTTTAACTTAAAGAGATTCTAGGCTACCTTGGTTTAGTGAGACAGCGCAATCACTCTAGCCTAATAAGAGGAGGCGAATTATTGTTTCTGGTGTTATTCTAGAAAAATACAGAGTTTCTAAAGGAGCAAGACAAGCAAAACTTGGGACAAACAACTGATAGATTGAATATCTTTAACCAAAATACGGACTCGAAACATGTATTTTTGCATTTTGGCCTACATAAAGCGTTTGTGCTAAACTTAAAAACTCTTGGGTTTAAATCATTTTATGTCTTTGGATATAATTCCTATAAACGTCTCTCAAAATGAACAAAAAAATATCAGGAGGAACTACAGCCCATTGCAAAATCTTGATTGGAATGGCTGGTGTTTAGATTATACAGGTAGATCCGTAGCAGCTCTAAAGCGTCTTCATTTGTTTGGAACAAACCCAATATCATCGTATTGTTAAAATTATACATTTCAGAAAACCAAATTGAACGCACTGCTTAATAATTCACTTAATTCTATTCGAGAATGATATATTCAGAACATAGCCCATATTCTCAAAGTCATCGTACATACCCAATATCATCATAATCGGATAAGAATTAATTTAGTTCCGTCCATGTTGTGAAAAGCACAACAATAATTAGTCAAATTATAAAACTTGTACAAAAAATAGTTTACGAGTACCAATAATAGTCCAATACATTGATCTCTACATTTTAACTTTCAGACAAACATGCACACCAACATTTTTCTTAAAACTTTTTGCAGTTAAATTCAAATTCAAAATTTTTTTCGATTCGTAGAACGTTTTTAAAATAATTCTTGCTAAAAAATTTGTAATAAGCCAGTTTGTAATTACGAAAAAAGGCAAAATCGGTGAACTATTAAAAATACTACCGGCCGTATATACCTAATATTTCCTTCAAAATAAGTGATCTTATCTTCTTACTTATCTTTTGGATTATTTAAATAAGGTTATATGAATACAAAACAATTGACATATCTAAGTGAAACTCATACCATATCCGAATAAATTAAGAAAATCTACCCAATAATTTTCTAATTCATACTGTTAATTATTTGAATATTTTGCTATAGTAAATATTGTATCAAAATTGTAGGTGCATTTTTAATTTCTGTTTTCAAATTATCTCAACTAAAATTGCAATTATTAAAATGAAACACCAATATACATCTCATAATGTGCAATGCCAAGTTTCATTCTACAATTTACCAAATCCATAGTTTTTCTTATTCAAATTAAGTAGTTTAGTTAGTTCATGCCGAAAATTATTTCACGATCTGCAAAAACAATAAATAAACAAACAAAAAAATCTAAAATTTATACATTCACAGTCATTGAGGGACATCCATATGGCATATTATATCCAAATAAAACATTGATATCGAATTATCTTTGTTTTGCTTGATCCTTCTTAAAAGTAATATTGCTCATTCGCTTAATGTTGTGTTGGTTAGTCATGGAAGCACTAATTGCCGTTTTTGTTTGTTGTATAGAATTTAGAAAAATGTAACACACACATAAAGGGTTTTTTTACGAAATTTAATAATATATTATGTCCTATTTCATTTTATTTTGGTTTTAATAAATATCTAAAACATTACGACGAAGAGAGACAACCAATAATTTAAAATGAATTCGTCTATTCTCTATATTATACGATCTACACGTACATCTACTTACCTATACATAGCTAGTCATATAAATATATTTTTTATATGCGCTATACTCGATCGTATTTATTAACAAATTCACATTTGAATTTATGATTGAGTTTGTTGTCCTCTTTTTCGGTTGAACATTTCCTTCAGTAATAAATTGTTTGACAGTACGGCCAAATGAAGCAACAGCATTTTCAAGATGTCTGCCAGCTTCTCCATAAACCAGAACCATTTCAATTTTCTCTGGCACAGTTAAACGGTCCATTCTAAAGTATTTTATCGTTTATTTTGCAATTACGAAAAACATGAAGATAAGAAATAACACAAACGTTAAATGTGATTTACAAAACTGAATAAATTGTTTTGATGACGAATTTCGAGTATTTCCAATGAAAACGTGATGTTTTTTATTTCAAACGTATTGCAGAATGCGTGTATTGTAAGAAGAAGAAATTGAAAAAATTGAATTTCGTCGATTACAACGCCATCTATCATGAACCGAACAAAATATTTCATTCAAAACGTACTTTTAGACGTAGAATCCGTATCTGCAATAAAAAAATATGGCTTCCTATCTTAGTTTAAAAGTTACCTCTGCCCCATCTACAAAGCGGGGGTGGGGGACTACTTTTTATTACTAATGTATTTCCCCCGCGTTATGATTAAATTTTGATTATGGACATTTTTTCCGTAGAGTGGCTATTTTTCGAGATATTTGATCGTCTCAGTTTAAAAGAAACACCCGGTATACGTATCTTATAAACATATCAGCATAGTTATTTTATAGTTCATTGTTCTTGTTAGGTTTATACGAGTACAGATTGCCAATAGTAAAATAGATTAACCTCGTAATCTCTACATGAGTCCTCTTATGTATATTTTTCTTTATAAAGTGAGCCACTCAAAATGAAAATGTTTTTCTACACTGGTCACATCTAACGGAGAACATAAGTCATATTAATTTGCCCTCACTTACATATATTATAAACGTGTATGTCACTGACTCACTCGAGATCGCACACGGTGACCAAAAAAAAATTTTTTTTCCTATATTATAATTCTAAAAATGAAATGTCGAAAGACTATCACAATCTGCGTTCCCTCAAAAGTAACAACGAGACAATCATCAAATCCTCCATTCAGATTCAAATCCAGATACACATCCAAATACTACACGTTATTGTTCGTTCGAATGCTCCAACGCTGACCTATCGATAAATTCCAACATTAATTCCAAACATTTTAATAATAAAACAATTTAGTTCTGTCAATTTGGTTATGTATAAAATACCTTTGTTTCTGATCCAGCTATTTTTCGAAATAATTCAATTTTTTTCAAGAACTACTAAAACTGAAATAAAATGGAAATATTATAAACGTCTGTGTCACTGACTGACTCACTCGAGAACGCACAGGGTGACCAAAAAATTTTTTTTTCTATATATTGTAACATCTATGTCACTCACTCGAGAACGCACAGGGTGACCAAAAATGCTTCGTCCGAGTAATTTTTTTTTCAAAATTTCGTCAACGAAATACACAAAATGTAACAACAATGCAATCGAATGAGCGCACCACACACAAAAATTCCATAGTTGATTTTTTTTCGAAAGAGTATGTTTTATTTTCGAAGTAGAAAATTCGACAAGATGTGTTTTTAAATTGATATCAAAAGTCAAAATTCTAAAAAATGAGGCAACAGACAAATAAACTTTTACTAAACAAATTTTGCGAGCTTTCGGCAATTGTTGTGTTTTTTATTAATTTAAAAATGCTTAAAAATGCATAAATTGAATGTTAAAAAAATCGATTGTGAGAAAAAAGTCGATAATTGAATTGAAAAAAAAAACAAATATTCATTTGACGAACTGCTATTCAAAAAAATCTTTTATACTACACTTGCTACTAAAGTAAAACATTTTGCGTCTTTTTCTCGCAATGGAATTTTTTAACATTCAATTAATGTTTTTTTAAATTAATAAAAAAACGCAACAAACCCTGATGATGGCGTAATTGTCAAAAGCTCGGAAAATTTGGTTGTTTAATTAGTATACGGGTGCAAAGCACCCGTATTTTTAATAAATATTTAACTACACTTTGCTCGGAGTAAACGCTCGCGAAGCGCCTCAGAACAACCTAGTACTTAATGTTTACTCCATTGACGTCCGAAGCGTGTGCCTTTTCCGATGAGTCGTAAAAACCGTGTAGCTCAAATTGGTCCTCTTTCGTTCCGTACCTTCTGGGAACTTTTATTCTCTCGAGTTCTGGTAGTTCGTCTTTGATCATTCGCCACTCCCTTCATTTCAACTATTGGTAATGGATCTTCCCAGTTCAGGTTTAATAGGTCACGACAATTGGAGCCAGCCAACCCATTATTAAACTGTGTCGCAAGATATGGTGCTGATGCTCTTCCATAGGTAACCGTCGTAGGTCTGTAATGTTTTGGTGGTTGATTTCGATCACTCCGCCATAGTATCCTGTGACAATCTCTATGCTCCGGGTATAATATTATTGGTCGGAACATTTTCTCGGCATCTGCTGTATATACGAATTCATAAATGCGGAATGGCCGAACATCAACCAATCGTTGAGTGATGACTTGAATGATGCGTCGAAAACAACTCTCAATTTTGTTGTACAACTGGATTCTCGAGGAAGATAATATACTCCATTGGTTTGGTCTAACTCATCTGCTGGCACTTCTTCCATAAACTTGACGTAGAAGTTCTAAATTTTGCATCTTTTCGGAATTTCCTCTCCATTGCTTCAAGTCTCCTCAATGCTCCGCGATTTGTATTTCCTAAACTCAATGGTGTAAATGATGGTTTGAATGGAAGCTTGACTACGAATCTTACATGCCCTAGTCGTGGAGTCGTTTGGTTATAAACCTCCTCGCAGCATTTTTCTTGCTCTGAATAATTTGATGACGGTCTCGAAGGTAACGTTTCTTCCCAACATTTTTGAAGTAATTTGTCTACATTTAGATCACAATGTAGACTATTGAGATTCATTACTTGTTGGTTAATGTTCTTGTTATCCATTGATCCGGCAATAACCCACCCAAAAACGGTACTTTCCGCTGTTAATCCACTACTGCTTAAATGTACGATGCCTTCTTTAATTAAGCTGAAGAAATGGTTCGCTTCCTGCAGGATATCAATTTTATTGGACTGGTTGAAAGAGGTGAATAAAAGGGTCTGCCAGGGGTAAGTTTTCTAATTTATTAAATATCTCATTTCCGTTCTTGTAGTTCCTGCAGTTGCCTTACCAATCCCGCTAATACCTACACGTGTGTTTAATCTCGCTAGTTGTAGTTATTGGATCAGGTTCTCATTCACAAACGATACTTGAGAACCAGAAGCCTAACATAATTTCCATTCTCCAAATCTGTCTCTTATTTTTATAACTGCTGTTGGTAAAAGAGTTTGATTGACGGTGCTTTGCGAATGATTGGTGGTTATCTTGGGATTTTGACTGTTCTGTAGCTGCTTGGTCTTTGGAATCTCTACAGTCTGAGCCTGTGCTTGTGATTGCTTCTTGGATGTCTCGGGATTTTCTGTTGATATGACGTTGCTTGTAGCGGATACCCCTTTCGACAGTTCTTCTGATTTACTAATATATACAGCAACCACGTATCCCTTGATTTTGCTTCAGCTCCTAGTGCCCTTAGCCCTCGGGTGGCTTCATCTGAGGTACCCAATAGTTTTCTTATATTGAATACGTTAGCTTGACGAATAGTGGGTTGGTCCATAAATAGTCTGATATATGAGTTTGCAATTATACCTCTTCTTTCGTATCTTTTACAGAGTTTCTGGAACGCCTCTAAATAATTCGCCTCGGTTACTGATAAATGTTTCAAAGATTGCTGCCCTCGCCTTTGAGTTGTCCCTTTAAATACTGAAATTTTCTCACTGCTGAAATTGATTGATTTTCGTGCACCATACTATTGAAAAGATCGAAGAAGCTCTGCCTCCGAAAAAAAGGAATATTGACTCTTGGTACTTTGAGCTCTGATTCCACGGAGTGATTGAGTTAGGTGATAGTGCCTTTCGTCACAACCATCTATTTTGTTTTGAGATCACGCGCTATTATTGCTCCTCGAATTCTTTTCTTTCTGATTTTTTTCGAATCGTTTTCAAATATCTTCTAACTCCTTAGTTTCCGCTTCGCATCCATCATTCGAGGCAATGCAAGTACTTTTCCATTCTTGTTAACATGCCCTTTATGCTTCGTTTTTTGATTAATGCCTCCATTTTGCTTGTTCTTTCTCACAAAGCTTTATCTACCCTTGTGAAATTGATTAGTTTGAACCTGTTTCGAACATGCATATGAAGATACTGCTAAAGTTTTACTAGTAAACAAATTAGTAAAAACTTCACATGTTTATATATCAGTGTAGTTTTTACTAAATCTATGCTAAACGTTTATGTGTTGGCGCATATCAAAATGATACCTGTAAAAAGCGGAAATTAACGTAACTCTTAATTTATTAACTTTATTTTAAATATTTGGCAATTATCTTTAAATCGTATTTAAATCGGCCGAAAGAAGGGATCGTGTACTATGAGCTACTGAAATAGCGAAAATGTCAATGGGCAACGCTACCGACAATAACTCATCAATATGAACCATACATTGCTCCAAAAAACGGCAAGAATGGGACACCACACGATACACGAACGAGTGATATTGCAGCTCGACAGCACGCTTCATGCCATTGCAATCCCATCGTCCAGGAGACTATCAAAACGCTGAGATGGGATCTGCTATCGCATCTGCCTTAGTCGCCAGGGGCTCGATTCTGTGTCGGTGATAATGATAAATGATGGAATTATCATCGATAAAATATAAATTGTGATTCTGAGTTGGTGATATATGATAAATAAATGCCAAAATTAGTCAAAAAGGTAAATATTTTATCATACACATTTTGTCGATGAGAAATATTTATCACGGTATTAAAAATTGTTTTTTGTGTTCTTCTGTCAATTTTTTGAAATTTGTGTATATCAATTGTTAAGCTGATTTTAAGTAATCTATAGATTATAGAACAAATGGACAATTTAAAGCATAGTAGGGCAGCGCGGCCGAATAATGACCAGAAATTGTTTTTTTTTATTTTGACATTTCTCAAAATAAATCGAATGGTAGGCCACTTTCAAAGAAGTGCAAAATTGGTTGGATGAATGGCTTCGGTCCAAAGACGCGTTGTTTTATCATCGTGGTTTTGAGATAGCAAGAGATGTATAGATATAGCACAAAAAATGTGCCGATAGCGAAGGACAATAATTTGAATAAACTATTGAAAGTTTCCATTTTTCATTTTTCAAAAAACCCGGAAATTTAGTTGCTTACCTAAAAACATTCGCTGGCCGTAGTATCAACTGGCACCGCTGCCACATTCGTCGGTTCGGTGATAATCATAAGTTGCGCAACCTGAACGAACCAAAACTATGCAATGGAACAAGACTAGCTGTTAAGCTATAATGAGCAACGTGATTGAAGCAACGATAATCATAGGAAAGTACAAAGGCGAGGATGTTCTGATTCCAAGAATTATACTGATTCCAACCGACTTACCGTTTCAATTTAATCGTGTTTAGTTTCTGGTTCGCCTAGCATTCGCAATGACGATTAATAAATCGCAAGGCTAATCGTTGGAAGTATGTGGAATAAACCTTGGATTGCAGTGTTTTCCCTATGGGCAGTTGTACGTGGTGTGCTCGAGAATCAGTAAACCTAGCCCGCGCTTTTCATTTCCTCTCCTATAATACAATATTTTAATAACTATCCCCTCCCCTGGAAGCGGAGCATCTGAATATTTTTTCTAATTGGCATTGCCCCCAACTAGCACCCCAACAAGGTTGTGTTAAGATCTCTAGGAATATCTCAGTTGGTTTACGAATTTTTATTATATTTGGTCATAATACAAAATCATCTCAACTGTTCCCACCCCTGGATGATAATTTTTTTTTAACTGAAATAGCCCTCAACTAACACCTCATATACCGGAGGTTGTGTTAAGATCTCTAGGGATACCTCATTTTCAAGGATTTCTGATAAATAGTTTTTCAACTTTTTGATTGTATAATTTGTTGGTTAGTTATTATGAATACGATTTGTTTTTGCTGTCTGAATATGAGCATGTTTTCCTTTGCGATGAATGCAAAAGGCTTTTTTCTGTTTCATTTATCATAAGATACTTTTTTAATTATTTGCTTTGTATTCCCTGCATTAAGGCAAATTTGTACAGTAAGCTTGATAGTTAGTAATGAGTTGCCCGTTTTTTGAGAATTCTAAATATAATTTTGAGTCAAATTAAACATTCATGTCACTATCCAAGAAAATCCTCATTTTCGATAATGTTCCGTTTTAACCAGGTAATATCACTAACACAAACACAATTAATGAAACTAGCAAAAGATTAGTATTTTCTTCACATTCGTGTTTCGAACTCGAGATTCTTGGAAACGCTAAGATTATGAACCACATTAACCTAGTGCACAAATTGGTTATAATGGGTATGGGAAAAAAGTTCGTGGCCTTTTCAAGGTAGAAAGCTATCACATTCATATATTACTGAGATATGAGAGACCATTGATCGTATCGTGCAATTGTTATGTTTGTTTGAAAAGTGACATTTTAACTTTGACATACAAAACATTAAAATCGGTGCAGTGAATAAAAAGTTACAAAATTTTAAATATGGAGAAAAATAATGAAAAAATTTCAAATCTTTTACAAGTTTATTACGACAAACATGAAAACGCGGCTCAGGCTTGCGAAAAAATTGGTGCTGTTTATGGAGAAGGTGCTTTATTAAAATCAGCAGCAAAAAAATGGTTCGCGCGCTTTCGTTCTGGAAATATGGAGTCAAAGATGCACCTCGCTCTTGTCGACCAACCACTGGAAAAGTCGATGAAATCATATGCAGAAAATTGAAAAAGACCGGCATATAAGCAGCCATCCAATTGGTAAAGAACTAAATATTGATCACAAAAGAATAAATGCTTGATTTGGATTTTGTTCAGTAAACACGTGAATCCAATTCTCTAAACTCAAACCCTCTTTTAACTTGGAAAATTCAACCTCCTTGGAAAATTCAACCACTTCCTCAGCCAGAATTTCTATGTTTCAAACGATATAAATGATGTATATCTGTGGAATGAATTTGCAAGCCCAAGCCATCATTTAGGATGTGCATCACAATTTCTTCTTCGGTGTTTTCATTTTCAACAAATGGAACTCCAACAGATCGATTGAGTTTTGATACTCAAGCTGCTCTAAAGTATCAATTCTCTTCTGCATGGCCATAACTTTCTCTTTTAAATTCGTATTTTCCTCCATGAGATTTTTTACGAAATTTTAAATTTTTTCATCCAAAGCTTTGTAATTTTCTGTAGATTCATTTCTCAGCTGTTTAATTTCACTATACATATTGAATCAACAGCTGATTGATTGATCAACGGCAGTTCCGGTGGTATTGAATCAATTAACCGTTGATTTTGTTTTTTCTTTTTCTCACATACCGTACAAGCTCACTTTTTTTTAAGAGTTCTTTTACTTAAACCTAGTCGAGCTGCTTGCAAATCTTGTAACAATAGAAATGGAAGGAATTGTAGAAAGGATGAAAACGCATTATGAATTATGTGAAGTGGCAATAGCTAAATATCCAAAACCGCTACACATTGTTGAATCATCAGGACTTTGTTGTTAGAACCTCAGCAGGAGGTTTGATTTGCAAGTGGCTAGATATTTTTATGCACCAAATTCTGCCTTCCATAAAGCTGAGAGTGTTGAATTCCAAAATTTGTGTGAAATGTTACATCCAGGATATCGGCCACAAAACGATAAATCTTTGGCAAACGAACTTCTAGACGCAGTCTACTCAAGTGAACAAGAACATTGTAAAATGTTATTAAAAGCTAAATTTGTTTGTTTAACGATAGATGGTTGGTCTAATATTAATAACTTTGCTATTATTTGTGCCTGCGTTATTTGCCATGATTATTTACTCTTAGTCGATACGATACTTCAGGTTATAAACATGACGCAGCTTATTTAACAACAATTTGAGAACTTCAACAGAGAACTTCTCTGACGAATGATGCTAACATTATATGTTATGGCTGTTCTGCGATTATTAAGAGTTGTAAAATATTTCCGAAACCACGAACTACTGAAAAGCTGGTATACAGAGACGGATGTTACCTAGTGAAGTTTACTGGAATACCTTAACTGCAACCTTATAGTCTTACATCAAAAATTGGCCTATGTTGATTCGTACGAAAATGTGAAGAGATGGTCAAATTATTTAATCCTATCGCTGTTGCTTTTGATAAAATACAAAGTAACAGTTGTAAAGTTGCTGAAAGAAGAGCATTTTGCCCGTCTTGACCAGTGCAAAACAAAAAACCTATTTTTTAAATCTTTTTTTTTTTTAAAAGAACACTGGTTTAAATTTCATTGAACGCGAATTTTCTGAACAATTTCCGCCGATGTATTTGAAATTCCAAGGAGAAATTGAACCACTCTGTGGGGCTATCCGAAACGCAAATGTAATTAAATCAATAACCGACTTTGAACCTCTCGATTACGAAAAAATTAATCAATTAGTAACAGCAAAATCAAAAAAATACAAACCCTGGTCTGTAGACTGTTTGATATCCGGGATTTTAATTTCCAGAATTTTCATTACGAGATTATGATTTCTAAGATTTCGGGGTCACCCTCTTTCTCTTCCGCGTCGTTTTCCTCTTCCTTTTCCTATCCCTATTCCTAATCCTATTTTTCCAGGGAGTTAGGATATTGTAAACATTTTTATTAGTATAATTAGCACCATATATTCGGCAATAATCGAACTGTTTGCCCTCTGATTTTGCTGGCAACGTTGAATATTAGGACATTAAAAATAAATCAATTTACATATATGCAAATGTATCGTCATATATAGTTCCGTTCGCTATAAACAACAACTAACAATATCTTACAATATATTTCAAACGAATATGCAAATGAACTTTTTGCTATTTTTACAAATCAAAAATAAATTAATTCACAAAAAATATTTAAAGTATTCCCTCACATACCAAATCGTTTTTATAGTTTTCAAAATAAAAATTAAAACGCGTACAAAATTTTTATCAATAAAACTTTATAAAAATCAAAAGTGTTAACGTGTACGTAAAATTTCGATTCGTATCTCTATACCTTGATGTTTACTTGCAAAAAGTGTTAATTTGATAATTTCGTTTCAAGATTGTGCAATCAAGCTACTCGGAAAACATAAACATTTATAGTTTACAAGAAAACGACGTCGCTTGTAAATAAATAAATAATTTTGAGTTAATAGCGATAATAATGTAACTTTGTAATTACACTTGTATTACGAATTGTTGTTGTAATTTTGGTTAGATATGCTGTACGCGCAGTTACAGTGATTATTAGGTACTCCTCTCATGCTCTGACGCGGTTTTCTTTTCGTTTTTTTTTAGCGAAATTTGTTATAATTCGATTTGCTCAATTAATTAATTAATTTACGATCGGGGAAGTAATTTTTGTTTCACTTATAGTTTATGACCTTTTTGATTGTCTGCGTTGTAATTGGAAAATAAGTTATGATCTACCTTTAGTGGAAATTTGAAAAATATTGTCTTTGACATTTGGGATGATGGTGCAACTGTAGAGTGACAAACAAATACATTTCCAATGCTTAAGTTTTGATGTATGTGATTCGCGTAAATCTGTTAATTGTTGACACTAAGTACAAATTGAAAGCGATCGATCAGGAACCGAGTGATAAAACTAACGTTAATGTTAAATAGCTGGATGCGACGAAGTTGTTGGGAAAGAATAAAATATGCAAAATCGAAAAGAAACAGGACAACTATTATTTTAGACAACTAACATTTGATCTTGACAGTTGGAAACTGTTTATTGCGTCTGTTACACATCTATCGACAATTATCTAAAACATATCGTCGGTTTGGTGCAATAATGACACAACTCAAATTTTACTCATTACTAGGATATTCGAATCAAACAATACCCAAAATTCCATGTAAAAAATCACCC
This sequence comes from Nephrotoma flavescens, assembly GCA_932526605.1. Taxonomy (NCBI): domain Eukaryota; kingdom Metazoa; phylum Arthropoda; class Insecta; order Diptera; family Tipulidae; genus Nephrotoma; species Nephrotoma flavescens. Next base: position 79,848,528 of record OW052221.1, on the reverse strand, counting down.
AATTCGCAAAAAAAAAATTGCATTTTAAGATATTGGAAACTGTCCTAATAAATTTGCAAATTATTAAAGAAGTATAAAAATTAAGATCCTATTGAAGATGTAGGAATAGAAAAAAATATATTTTACTAATTGTGCGTTTTTACGCACAAATTTGAGTGATATTTTCAAATCGCACTACTGAAAAATTAAAATTTTTGTGCTGTGTCGCTGTTGCACCAAACCGACGATATGAACAAAATGGTTCTAAATTAAATTCATAATAATAATTTTAATTTTTAAATTAATTTTTTGATAACTGTTTTTCGTCTTGATTTTTGTAATTAATTTGTAAACTTACTTTTCGTTACATATGCGTATGTATAGCGCAGTTGTTTGATTGTTAAAAGGACAGACCTATCCTCAATAACTTTGCAGAATTTTTTCCTAAATGTATGTCCTAAAATTGCAACAGCATAGTATTAGTGTGCAAATTAGTGTAAAAACCCCAAAGTCTCGTTATAATGATTTTTTTAACGTGATAACGTTTTATAATGCGACATTGATTGATTGATCGATCTGACAAATGACCCCGCACAAATCTTATGGAAATTGGGTCCCGGTCAAATTCGCTGAATTTTTGAAATGTGATAGAGTTCATCATACTGGTCAATTGTCTCAATGGCCACAAAGCTTAAAATTGGATAGTTTGGCCGGTACAGAGCTTTAAAGCTCCGAGTATCCTCCACGGATTTATGTATATGCGCAGTGTGTATAGACTGTTGAAATAGCTTATTTAATTTTTTTTTTATTATCTAGGTTTATATTTTTGAGGTTGCTGAATTCAGATCTGTTGTTAGATTTTCAAAATTGACAGTTGGCAGCTGTCAAATAGCTGTCAATGTGCTATAATAAAGACAAAAACTTGTTTTTTTATGTTTTATCTTTCTTTTTTTTTACTTCGATAAGTTAAAAGATGATATCAAATCAATAACAATGACTATCGGCAGCTGTCATTTAGCTGTCAACAATTCTTTAAAGTCCGGTAATAAAGTCAATTATTTTTTGTTTATAACTCCAAGTTTTTTAGATAAGTGAATATAAATATGATATACAATAAAATTATGTAGTCATCAGCTTACAGCTGTTAACAAGCTGTCAACTAACTGTCAAAATGCAATAATAGAGCAAATAACTTATTTTTTGTGCTTAACTTTGCGGATAAGAAATCAAACATGATATAAGTTTATGACATCACTTTTGAACTCAGTGATCTAAGCAACTTAAAGTTTTTTTTTAGAAGTAACTTTTAGTATGGAACTTTAGTATGGAACTGGGATTAGGCCAATTGTGAATTAGCACAAATTGAATCGCTGCTTTCTGGTTGCAATGATCATTCCTGAGAGGAATGTGAACAGGAGTGCCAAGTTCGTTTGTTTCTAGAACACCTTATGAAAAAGATTTTTTCATTCAACCGTCTTTATTTTTCACTGGAATTGGGCTATTCTGAATTAGCAAGAAACTGAAGTTCTATGTTTTTTGAAGGGGAATGGGAACATGCCTCGGATTTTAATTCTATCGATTTTTAGTCGAAAATTTTAATTTCTTGTCTCTCGTGGACTCTCACTAATTTATTGTAGTAAGCACGTGGCACAAATTGGACATAAATGGTATGAACAATTTCTTTTTGAATTTCGACAGTTCCTCTGCTCCAGTTACCCAAATCACCAAACTTCCCACCTCAGAGAATCATTTCAGACTTGCATTCTAAGCAATATACCCAGAATTCACCAACAGTTATAAAAAGTATGTATAATTATTTTGGCTTACGCCGAAACTTCTCTAAACAAAGCTGACAGACATCAGTATGAATTTTTTAGAAGATTGCTGGAGTAGTTGTTGTTTTTAAACGTCCGGTCCTAACATGATTTAGGCTAGGTTTACCTTTCTACTCCGTTTAAAATCAGTCTCAAAACGTTTGATAGTTGGACTCAGGAAAAATTAGCAGCCAATATGAAATACGTTTGTGAAGTTGGCCCAAAATTCTAGCCGCTAGCAATACGGTCATCTATTTTGATAAATATCATGACAGAAAACTGAAAAAACATTGAATATCACAAGGATCAAATATGAATTTGAATGAAATGAATATAAATAATACAATTGTATTTTAAATTTATAAAATTCTACTATTAATAAAATAAAAAATATACAATGAAAGTGATAAAGAACATTTCTCAAAATTCTAATAATTTTTTAACACAAAAACTATAGTTGCTATCACGAACTGTCAGCCCAAAAAAATCGTATATCACGACATTTTAATGATGTCAGTCCGACATTTTAGTGTTGTCTTGAAATTTATGTCGAATATACACTCAGCCCAAAATTCAAATTGTAACCCGATATAAAAAATGTAAAACACCCAAGAAGGAATTCTTATTATTTTCAATTGGTTCATGAAAATATTATTTTTACGAGTAGTTTTTACCACGAGTTTTAAAGATGGACATACATCAAAATTACCGTTTTTCGAATTAAAATTGAACTTTCTTCTGTTGTTTACTAATTTCGAAATTATGTAAACTTCTATTAAAAAAATCAAGATTTTCGGAATTTTTTATAACTAAAAATCTATGACGTATGTCGGTCTTTGTTAATAATCGCATCATATACGATTAGTCGATTAGTTGATTGGTTGAGATTTTCGGTGTTGGTCATCGGTCTCTTTATGATTTTTGGACATCAGATGTGGTTGTAGCCGTTACGAGTAAGAAGTTTCAGGAGGCTGTGATGGGGCCCTCATACCATATATTCTCATACCGAATATTATGGTTTTCTCGTAAATCGGCATCACTATCTCCTGAAACTTCTTTATTTTAGAGAAATATTCAATTTTTAGAAGTAAAATATTTTAGATTTTTGGGCTGACAGCATTAAAATGTCGTGACATACGATTCTTTGGGCTTACAGTTCATACGTGACAGAAAAATATATATTTGTTTTTTGGGCTGATATCATTAAAATGTCGTCACATACGATTGTTTTGGGCTAAGTGTTCATATATGTGACAAAAATTATAGTTTTCGTGTTGCCACTGCGTTTTTTTGGGCTGACATTTGGGCCAACTTCACATACATATATGAAATCTATGTATTTCAATTTTAGTATCAGTATACTTTAGCATTAGCTGAATTCCTTCAGTTTGGAGGTCCTAAAATATATCAATGAAAGGATTGATTAATTCCAATAGGTATAGTCTTATACTTAATGGCATGCACATAATAGGGTTCAAAAATGAGCTTCCGTTGTCCGAAATCTTTTTTTAACAATACTCGTATTCTTTAATGTTTATCGAAATAATAACGCAATAGTTCACATTACATACCACGACGGTACACGTTACGGGAGGAAACCAAGAAAAACGTCATGAACTAAATCAAGAAGTAAACCAAACCAACGATTTGTCTTATTGTGACTTCTTCACCTGCAAGGATGCGGGATGGTGTCAATGTGAATAAAAGTGGCATTCTAAAATAATTTTCTTGAAAAAGTTCTGGAATAATAGCGTCCTGGGGCGGAACCAGGGGGGCTATTTGGGAATTCGATTCGATAACGAGAGTACAAGATTCATATTGGATTTTAAATAAGAATCGTTCAAATCACATTCAAATCAAATATGAATCTTGTACTCTCGTTATCGAATCGAATTCCCAAGTAGCCCCCCAGGCCATTTCTTCAGCTATCACAATAAAACTAGGTATTGTGGATGGCAATAGGATTCTAAAATGGGTTTTTGAAGAAATTCTGATGTTGGCCCAGTGGCCGGCTGGGATAGAACGGTTGATGTTTTTACAACAGAGCTGTGTGTGTGTTGGTGCCGTGCACGCTAAATGCCAGTGCCTCCTCTACAGCCCACAGGGAGTGATCGATCTTGATGAAACTTCACACTTAGTTTTTTCCATAATCGGGAAGATGTGGTGACCAGTGATTTTGGGCTGAAAAATCGGTCAACCAAAATTGGCAGCTTCCATTGGACCTTTTCTAAAATTTAAGCGGGAATGACAATTTTTGATAAAAATCTGTTTTCCAACAAAAAGTCGGCCCTTGTTCTTCACATGATGGACGGTTTTTTTTTTTTTTTTTAAATTGATTGATCGAAATGAAATTTCATACTTATGCTTTTTCCACAAATTGGGAGATTTCAGTGATTTTTGGCCGGCATCGGTTCACCGGAAGTGGTTGCTTCAATAGAATACTGAAAGATTGTAAATCAAATTTCAAACAAAATTAATTTAGATCGTTTTCTAAATTTTACCGGAAATGTAAAATTTTGATAAAAAAAAACGTTATTTTGATAAAACCAAAATTTGTCATCTCTTCGGCATCCTCATTTCACCAAAATTCTCATTTCACTAAAATTTTCATCAAAACCACTATTCATAAGAAACTTGATACATAAACTTTTTCCTTTAATTGGGGGAATCCTTGCGTAATTTGATGAAAATCGGAAGTGATAGTTTCAATGAACGTCAAATTATTAAAAGTTTTAAATAAATTTAAAGATTAAATTTTCATTAAACAAGGTTGAAGAAGTTGACCTTGTTGCTTTTCTGAAATTTAGGCACGGTAAAGATTTATGAGCATACAAGACTTTTGCCAAAAAATCGGTAAGATTAATTTTTCGCTTTAGAAATCAAGAGCAGTGTTAACGAAAAAACTATGTATGCATTCTTGGTAAAAAGCAATCGGGTGTTGTTCGCACCATATTCGCCGCTCCATTTTTGAGGATAAATTCACCTTGTCCGAATTCCCAATAATAATAAAATAACGTTTGGTTAGTTATTGTTTTTTTTGTATGATTTAATCACTGCAATCTGTTCTGGGGTCCAAGCACTTCCAACTCTTTCATTGTTCGTTTTTCCCGTCCTGCGTTACGCAGTTGCCTGCCAAATCGCCTTATTAAATCATAATCTGATAACGAAAATTATCTTATGCATCCTGCCCCTATCGGGATCCGAACGCGGTACCTCCCGATCCAAACGCCAAAACTTTAACCACTATGCCATTTTGTCGGTGTCGCTCATTGTAAAATGTTCATTTTACAGCAATGGGCTTTGTTCGAAATTTTGTCATCGATATAGATTTCTGAATTTGCAATTTGTAGATATTCAAAACATAACTAGTGTGAAACACTTAGAAGAAATGCATACGTTTTCCATTTTATAGGCAAACGGGTAATCGTATCAGTACTGATGATATAACGGTCCATTTGATACCTTACGAATTCGTCATGTTTTCTCTGGTCACTACTAAAGGGCCATGATGCTGCCCTTGTTGCTGTACTTGCAGAATTTAATGGATTTTATAGAACCACAGTGTTCGATGTTTATATGGGGGCCGTGAACATATTCAATATAAACGGATTGCTTGGAGCCACTAATTGGTTATCTATTTCGATTACTTTGTGGTCTCGCTTTATGATCGGTGTCTGTAATGGGGATAGCTGTCTAGAGACGATTAAAAAACCCCGTTCAAATTCACAAAAAAATAAAATCACACAAACAAAAACAATAAATCAAATTGAGTGACAGGCTTCATGAACGGGCTTGTGCCACCCACTCCCACCTCCGCACAGCCACCACTACCAAAATGTCTTATTATCAACGGGATATCAAATTGTATCTTCCACCACAACCGCGAGTGATTAGCTTCGAGTGGTTCTGGAGAAAAGTGAGTGTTCACACAAACACATGCGTTTTATATATTGATTTTGTGCTTGGAATATAACACTCTTCGGTCATAAAAAATATTTTATTTCTACATAAATTTAGGAAACAGCCCTTCTTGAAAAAATCTTGTAAATAGTGTTTCTTCCGTTATTTGGGGCCCAAGCCAAATGGCGAGGAATACTGTACTCTAAGGAATACACAGAAAAAAAATTTATAATAGGGAAAATTAACTTGTTCATCTCAAACTATATGTCAAAAAATGTCGCGGACTACAAAAATAAATTTAACAGAAATTTCCCGAAATTATGAAGCATGGGGTAGCTCAACGGTGGATCATGCAACTCGCATACTCGCTGTTACACGCAATTTACTTTTATCAATATTTTTATCAGAAACAATTAAAAGTTAAATATTGTTCACATTTTAAACATATATAGTACACACACATACATACGCAATAAAAATTCACAAAAAAATTAAATTACACAAATAAAAATAAAACGGGTCTTGCCACCCACACCCACCCTCGCACAGCCACCACTACCAAAATTTCTTATAATCGACAAGAGATCATGTTGTATCTTCTACCACAACCGCGAATGATTAACAGTGGGTGGTTCTGGAGGAAAGGTAATGTTCACACACACGCACTCTGACTTTTTATATATCGCTTTTATGCCTGGAACTTTCGTGCGTGTGCTTGACTCTCTGGTCATAGAAAATATTTTGCTGCTTGCAATCCAAATGATGAGGGATTCTGTACTCTAAGGAGTTCACAGCAAACAAATCTAGACTATGCAAAATTGACTTATTGATCTTAAGCTATTTATCAAAAATTGTCCCAGAACAAAAAAAAATCGATTTATCAGAAATTTCATAAAAATTAAGAAGCGTCGGTGTTTTATGTGACTCTCGCATAATCGCTGTTATACACAATTTATTTTTATCAATATTTTTATCAGAAACAAATAAAACCAAAAATTGTTCACAAAAATATAAAATCACACAAATAAAACAAAAGATTTCAATTTAATAAATCAAATTGAGCAACAAACCTCAATAACGGTTTTTAGCCACCCACTCCCACCATCGCGCAGCTACAACTACCAAAGTTTGTTATTATCGACGGCAGATCAAGTTGTATCTTCCACCACAACCGCGAGTGCTTGGTAGTGGGTAGTTCTGGAGAAGAGTGAGTGTTCACACACACACACTTTTGCATTTTATATATCGACTTTATTATGCTATATAAGCTATGGACACAGTCATATTTAAATAAATTTAGTAAGTATGCAGTTTGGGGGTCCAATCCAAATGATGAAGGATTCTAGTAACTATATCTAATTTTAAAACCCCTAGACTGAACATGATTGTAACAGATTTAAAAATTTTAATTGCTATTTGGTAGGATACCAATTCTTTGATATCAAACCATTTTCGACACCTTCGAAACCCCATGTAGGTCAAAAAGTTCACACACATTCAAATTTATTTCATTGTCATGATCAAATCAAGCTCATCGTATGCATGTAACATTCAATTACAACTCGCGTACTACATATAATTAAAAAATTATCTTAATAAATTTTTAATTAAATTTTAAACGTGTGAATTATTTAATTTTTTATACATTTAACATTGCTTTTCTTGCTAACTTCATTGTGTATATTTTGTTGGCGTACAAGTTGTTTTGTATTTAGCATTTATAATTAAATTATTTTGTGGAAGAGATAACATGTGTACATAAATTATGAATTACTGCGTGTTTGTGAGTGTGTATGTGTGCAAGTGAAAATTTTTTATACACATTACTTAAACGTGGTAAATTAATACTTTTCGATTCTTCACATGAAAAACGATTTATCTACGCACATTAGAAAATTACACGATCATTTATTTTTGTAGGTCGAAGACAATGAGTGTTTTTCTTGGTACGGTGTGGTATGAGAAATTATGTGCGTTTTATGGAACCGTTCTATGTATAGAGTACTGATAAAAAAATATTAAATTTATTAGAGCGCGGTCGATTCGATTTATCGCACGTTCATGGATCGTTGAGTGTGATGTCAATTTTTTTTTTTTTTTTTTTTGTAAAGGTAGGTCGATTCAAAATACCAATCGAAACCTGTATATTTTGTAAATCTTAATGATCGCACGATTAAACATTTTAAATCATATAGTAATCCAACTTATAGTGATTTAAATAATGAATGAATTAAGCGAAAGCTTTCGTATGTACAACAAAGCTTTTGTTTGTGCGTTCGTTGTTTACAAAAGAAACCGACAGTGATTTTATTTAAATTTTAATAAGCTGGTATTGTGTGTTTGGGGATATTGAGTGTTCGGATTATGCAATCATAAAAGGTTTTTGAAGGTATTCTCGTTTAATGGAATTTATTCAAGTAAGTTTATTACATCAGTGATGTATGTATGAACAATGATCTTCGGTTGAAGTGATTTTGTGTATTAATGATATTGTATTTTGTGAGACTGGGGAGAGTGTTTGCTCTTGCTGCAGATCATTAACATTGCAGGTTCTTGTCTTATTTTTTAAAAATGTTTTATCATACCGTGTCCTTTCTCTCATTAAAATCGGATCAAAGGTACGGTTAAAGTGTAATTTCATTTTTTCGATTAATGATTTAACATGAAATGTATATTGCGGCATAGTCCCTGGTCAACTTTTTGATTCCCTGTTTCATTGCTGAATTTGGACTTATTTACCAAAGTTCAATTCCATCAACATGATGGAAAATTGATGTTAGCGCTTTAATCGATGCCTAACTGTGTGTAAAAATGCCTATATTACGGATATTTAAGAATGCCCATCGGAAGGGGCATCCCACAACGGTTATGTGTTCAGACCAGTTTGTTTCACCCAGACCTCTTTGACGAGAATATCAGTTCTAAACCTCTTGTCAAAGAATGTTAACGAAACAGCATAGTCGAAGATTTTAGAGATCAACAGCATAGGACTGACTTCTTCGTACACAAACTTAAATCGAATATTGACTATCATTCCAAAACTATTGCATTGACTATCAGTGTTATGTTCCGAAAATTCTAACAGTAAAATACCACCACGTTCACAACGAATTGTTCAATTTAATTCCGAACTCGAAAATGCTAGTGATCAAATATGTATGTTTATCCCAAGAAATTGAGTCTAGTGTATTTATTGACAATACTGCCACAAAAATTATCAATAATATCTCATTCGTGACAATTGTTAAACCGAAATGAAGAAATTTTACCGAATGCCGTCAAGACAACAATCAAGACGAGCTCGATTAATAAACTATGAAATATACAATTTTAACATATGGTCTAATGGAATATCCAACCGTCTTACAAAACTTCAATCAGATCATTGGTACTGAGAACTTAAACCATGAAGAGAAATCTTCCATTGTCAAAATATGTCATGAGTTTAATGATATATTTTACTTAGAAGGAGATAAACTCACTACGACCAATGCCGCTTATTCAAAATTCCCCTCCAATTCCCATTAAACCTTATAGGCTTCCACAGTCTATTAAAGAGGAGGTAAATAACCAAGTTGCTAAGATGTTGGAAGATGACATAGCCGAGAACAGTGAGAAAAAATGACGGGTGGTAGTTGATTTACTTGCAAATTAAATGAAATATCCATGTCTGACGTATTCCCCCTGCCGAATATTACGAAAATACTCGATCAGTAGAGGCTTCTTATTTTTCAACACTTGACTTGGCGAATGGTACCATCAGGTGCCGCTACATCCTCAGGATAGTTAGATGACTGCATTCAGTACCTCCACTGGACACTATCAGTTCAAACGAATGCTTTTTGGTTTGAATTGAGCACCTTCAACGTTCCAGAGGTTGATGAACACTGTGCTCAGTGACCTGAATGGAATTTTGTGTTTCGTAGCGTGTCGTAAATCTGTCGGATTACAACGCGAAATTATAAAACATCTTTGCACCAGAATGATTCCATACTTTAAGGAAAGCTTTGACAAAATCATCCGTTTTAATGTATCCCAACTTCAATGGCTGATGCCACACGAGGTTTCTATTAACTTGGTAACTTTTTCAAGGCCAACTAGTCGTAATAGATAATGTATATGTATGTGTAACAAAATTGACAAAAAAATGATAGCTAGTGATACTGCAAGAGAGCTAGTGATACTGCAATTGGTGCAGTTTTATCACAAAGGTCAAGGCTGAAAAAAATACACGACAATAGAGAAGGAATTGTTGGCAATTGTTTGGGGTGTGGAATATTTTCAACCTTATCTCTATGGCCGTCCATTCATTGTTTACACCGATCATAGACCTTTAATGTGGCTTATCAAAATCGATTCATGTACCAGATTAATCCGTTGGTGAATTCGTTTAGATCAGTATGAAAATAAAATTTTATACAAACCAGGAAAATCTAACACGAATGCCGATCCACTCAGCCGGCTCACAATCCCTCATGCAAGCAAATATTTCTATGTTGATGTTCTAATCCATTCCCAAACTTCTTCCAAACTCAACAAATCAACCGAAACCAATGCTGAATTACTACAGCAGTCGTCAATTAGTCCTGCACATTCAAATGATAACTCAGACCTATCCACTTCCTTAGTTTTTCCACCGTCTGGAAAAATACCGAAGACGGAACCAACCGAAATAACAAACGATGAAGAAATAGTATAAGTTATTCAGGAATTCCATACCTCACATTACGGAGGGCGCCAAGGAATACAACGAACGTACGAACGTCTTAATTTTTTTTATAAGTTTATTAAAATGTATCAAAGAATCGAGAACTATATCAACCAATGCGAGCTTTGCCAAAAGAACAAACACGGAACAAACAAGGAAGATAAAAAACCAATGAAACTTACGACTTCTAAGCTAACAAACCATTTGAAAAGGTATTTTTAGATATTGTTGGACCCCTACTGCAAAGGTATTCGTGGAACAGTTTGTATGCATTTAAGGAATACCTCAATCCTAATTGACTGACTATTGAAGGGTCCGATTTCACGGGTCAGTTGTTCACAAATACTGCTCAAAATCAAAAAAACTTCATACAACAGCTTATCATCCGGAGTCGAATGGGGCTTTACAGAGATCGCATAAGACATTAGGCGAACACCTTAGGAATTTCCCACAAAACGACCCTTCCCAGTGGGATCAGTGGCTATAATATGTTCACCTACAATACTACCCCTCATTCAACTACAAAAATTATGCCGTTCAAATTCGTATTTGGAATGGAACTTTCAATCCCACCGCTGCCACCAAATTTATAGCGATCTATGTCATTAATTCACAACGCATGGCACTTTTTTTTCAACACACCACTCTTAAACAGCACTTAAGGAATTCAACCATTGCAAAGGGTTTTAATTCGAATAATATAATATGAAAAATAACCACTCGCCATGTTTTCTCGGCGACGTCCCAAACAAGAAGACCAAATCAATTTATTAATTTTTGTCTTTTTTTTGTTTCTTGTTTGACGTTTGTTTTTGTTTTTTAATTTGGGGTCCGTTCAGTTACTTCATCGCAGATGTCTCGCAGTATTTTAAGATAGATGAGTGCCCTGTGTTTATTTGTCTATACCAGTAGTATATTTAAAGGTGTGAGTTGAAACAGAATCTTCAGTGAGTAAGTGCCCCATTGTCAGTTCCATTATAGGGGACCACCAAACAACAATCACATATAACAAAATGGGTCTAACAGTGGTTCCTTTACTCTTTCTAATATTTTAGGTTTGCAGCTTAGTTCATTGTCTTAAAGTTTAAAATAAGAGCCAGATAATGCGTTTGTCTGTCAAGACCCCTCGGGAAAAGGGCCGACTCAAATCATTAATAAAAATTTGTCATGTACATACAAATTTGCTAATAAATAAGACAAAATTCCCCTTATAATACGCATCATCCATCTGATGTAAGCTTATATTTGTTTTTCCAAAAATATTTGTAAAAAAAATGCGTATAGCTGGTCTTAGGCATTAATGCGGTTCATTTCCTAGCAATGTGACTACGTTTCAGAAGGATTTTCGCTGGGAAGATGATATCAAGTTCCACAGACTTAAATTGTTAAAATTATAACTTGACTTACGAGGCCTAGATCCTAGTGGCTCCTGGCTCTTGTAACGCGATTTCGAAAATGCTGGGAAAATGATTTCCCATAACCAACTCCATAATTCCTTTTTTTTTTCCTTTTAACGCTATTTGCCGTAGGCACTTGGCGAAACACACTTATACTTAATAAACACATTTTTATTAATCACTTGTTTTTTGTTCCGCAGAATATTTTGAATGTCTTTCAAAAAGTTTAAAAAATCACTCGATCGATTTCGACTTGTTAGGTCATCATCAGGAGTATCTACTGATTTGTATTAGTAAAAATTTTTGTTATATAATAGAAAAAAGCAAAATATAATAAAAGAAGGAGAGAAGAAAAAATAAGCAATAAAAATTAATCTACGGATCGCGCAGGTAGGCGATGAGTCATATGTAGGTTGAGTAACAAAATTCAAGGTATATTATTGCGTACGTGAGAATAGAAAAGGGCGGGGTCTGTAATTGGTGAGAACCGGATTTCTCTTTGTTCGTTAAGGATATTTTGGTTAAGAAATATTGATTTTCGAATTTCGTAAGATTCTAAGGTATCTAAACGTCTGCCTTTGGGTTGTATATGTAATATGTCTAAATTGTTCAAGCTAGCTGTATGATTTTCTGAAGTTAAATGGTTATGGAAAGTTGATTGATTGCAACCAGATAAATGTTCCTTAGCTCTAACTCCAAAATTGCGCCCAGTCTGACCAATATAGGAGAAACTACAATCATTGCAATTGATCCTATAGACACCAGATTTGGAAAGGCGATCAACTCTAGGTTTATTGTTAAAAATCATTTTCTTTATTGTGTTATTATTATAAAAAGCAAAACTAATATTGGTATAATTGGACACGATGTTGCTAATCCGTTGGCTCGTTTTTCCTATATACTCTAAGCGACGCCAATTTTCCCGCGTTGGACTATCCGGTGGATAAATACCCGTTAGAGTTTTACGCTTTAGCTTTTTATTTAATAACTTTAATATAGTCCTAGTTGCATATCCGTTATTCGTTGCTATTTGAAGAATTATGTTAAGCTCAGTGTTATAATTTGAATTTGACAGAGGGATGTTTATTAGTCTATCTATGAGTGAGTGGAAAGCTGACATTTTAATATTATGGGGATGGTTTGAAGAACTAGGGATAACAGCGTCTGTATACGTGGGTTTCCGATAAATTTTGAAGTCTAAAGTAGAATTAATCCTGGTTATTGTTATATCTAGAAAATTAATACATTTATTTTCTTCTTTTTCTAACGTAAAATCAATGGTGGGATACTGAGAATTTAACCAAGTAAGGAAAGAGTCTAACAGTCTATCAGTTCCATTCCATAGACATAATATGTCATCAACATATCTATACCAAAAGATTATATGACGAAAATAAGGATTGTTATTTGATAAGATCATTTGTTCGAAGAAATTCATGAAAATTTCAGCCAACAAAGGTGACAGAGGGGAGCCCATGGGTAGACCATCAGCGAATTTGAAATATGTATTATCAAAACAGAAATAATTTTGTTTAATACAAGTCTCAAAAACTAACTTCAGTTCACGACGTAAGCTCTCATCTACAACATCCCTATCTAAGTAATTACAAACTATTTGGGACAAAGTATTAATTGGAATAGAAGTGAAAAGACTGGCAACGTCAAATGAAACTAGTTTTGAATGTAACGGAATATCGACGTCTTGAATTTTGTTAATCAATTCTACCGAGTTCTTAACCGAATAAGCCGAAAAGAAATTAGTATGACAATTGAAAAAATTTATGAAACCCTTACATAGCTTGTAGGCAGGAGCATTGCAATACGCTACTATTGGTCTAATCGGAATGCCTTCCTTATGGATTTTTGGTAAACCATAAAGGATCGGGGCAGATGGATTCATGACAGAGTACTTCCAACCAGTTCCATCAAATAACTTCTGGCATTGGTTGATACACTTACTAACCGAAGTCTTAAAAGACTTAGTTGGATCTCTGCCAAGCTCTATTGCTTTACTTTCTGTAATAAAATCAGAAATTTTATTGCAGTAATCGACTTTTGTGAGCACGGTAATTGTATTGCCTTTATCCGCCTTACACGCTATAAGGTCATGGTCACGTAGTTTTTTCTTTATCGCACCAATCACTTTCTCCGATAAACTCATCTTCTTCTGCTGCTTCTAATACTAACCTCAAAGTGATTGGTGCGATAAAGAAAAAACTACGTGACCATGACCTTATAGCGTGTAAGGCGGATAAAGGCAATACAATTACCGTGCTCACAAAAGTCGATTACTGCAATAAAATTTCTGATTTTATTACAGAAAGTAAAGCAATAGAGCTTGGCAGAGATCCAACTAAGTCTTTTAAGACTTCGGTTAGTAAGTGTATCAACCAATGCCAGAAGTTATTTGATGGAACTGGTTGGAAGTACTCTGTCATGAATCCATCTGCCCCGATCCTTTATGGTTTACCAAAAATCCATAAGGAAGGCATTCCGATTAGACCAATAGTAGCGTATTGCAATGCTCCTGCCTACAAGCTATGTAAGGGTTTCATAAATTTTTTCAATTGTCATACTAATTTCTTTTCGGCTTATTCGGTTAAGAACTCGGTAGAATTGATTAACAAAATTCAAGACGTCGATATTCCGTTACATTCAAAACTAGTTTCATTTGACGTTGCCAGTCTTTTCACTTCTATTCCAATTAATACTTTGTCCCAAATAGTTTGTAATTACTTAGATAGGGATGTTGTAGATGAGAGCTTACGTCGTGAACTGAAGTTAGTTTTTGAGACTTGTATTAAACAAAATTATTTCTGTTTTGATAATACATATTTCAAATTCGCTGATGGTCTACCCATGGGCTCCCCTCTGTCACCTTTGTTGGCTGAAATTTTCATGAATTTCTTCGAACAAATGATCTTATCAAATAACAATCCTTATTTTCGTCATATAATCTTTTGGTATAGATATGTTGATGACATATTATGTCTATGGAATGGAACTGATAGACTGTTAGACTCTTTCCTTACTTGGTTAAATTCTCAGTATCCCACCATTGATTTTACGTTAGAAAAAGAAGAAAATAAATGTATTAATTTTCTAGATATAACAATAACCAGGATTAATTCTACTTTAGACTTCAAAATTTATCGGAAACCCACGTATACAGACGCTGTTATCCCTAGTTCTTCAAACCATCCCCATAATATTAAAATGTCAGCTTTCCACTCACTCATAGATAGACTAATAAACATCCCTCTGTCAAATTCAAATTATAACACTGAGCTTAACATAATTCTTCAAATAGCAACGAATAACGGATATGCAACTAGGACTATATTAAAGTTATTAAATAAAAAGCTAAAGCGTAAAACTCTAACGGGTATTTATCCACCGGATAGTCCAACGCGGGAAAATTGGCGTCGCTTAGAGTATATAGGAAAAACGAGCCAACGGATTAGCAACATCGTGTCCAATTATACCAATATTAGTTTTGCTTTTTATAATAATAACACAATAAAGAAAATGATTTTTAACAATAAACCTAGAGTTGATCGCCTTTCCAAATCTGGTGTCTATAGGATCAATTGCAATGATTGTAGTTTCTCCTATATTGGTCAGACTGGGCGCAATTTTGGAGTTAGAGCTAAGGAACATTTATCTGGTTGCAATCAATCAACTTTCCATAACCATTTAACTTCAGAAAATCATACAGCTAGCTTGAACAATTTAGACATATTACATATACAACCCAAAGGCAGACGTTTAGATACCTTAGAATCTTACGAAATTCGAAAATCAATATTTCTTAACCAAAATATCCTTAACGAACAAAGAGAAATCCGGTTCTCACCAATTACAGACCCCGCCCTTTTCTATTCTCACGTACGCAATAATATACCTTGAATTTTGTTACTCAACCTACATATGACTCATCGCCTACCTGCGCGATCCGTAGATTAATTTTTATTGCTTATTTTTTCTTCTCTCCTTCTTTTATTATATTTTGCTTTTTTCTATTATATAACAAAAATTTTTACTAATACAAATCAGTAGATACTCCTGATGATGACCTAACAAGTCGAAATCGATCGAGTGATTTTTTAAACTTTTTGAAAGACATTCAAAATATTCTGCGGAACAAAAAACAAGTGATTAATAAAAATGTGTTTATTAAGTTTATTAAGTTTAACCATAATTCCTTGTTGATTACGATCCAGGGGACATGCGGTCATGTGTTAATCGAACTAGTGACACTTCACTATTCTATAGGAACCTCCAAAGAGTACTGTATTTTATAAAAGTATTGTCTCTATACGTTGGTTCTGATAGTTTTTAGTTCGATTTTTTTGAAGATTTTCCTGCTTTTTTGACGAGTAATTTAGGACTCTCTCAACTACTAAAGTGGCCGAGGCTTAACCAAAGGCCTACTAAAAAGATACCTACACGTTCAACAGGTTTATTCACTAAGTGTTCAAGCTTTTTTTTTCTAGATAGAAGTGGTTTTAAACCCAGGACCGGCAATGAATGCCCTTGAATAATTTTAAAGGTTACCCAGTCGAGGTTTCTCGTTCGTATTCGTACTTTCCCAGATTTTGTAATGTGAAATCACATCCTTCTCTGTACAACTGAAAGCTTCCTCTTAAAAGCTTTCTACAATTCCAGGTGGGAAATCTTCGTATACTAGAAGTCCTAAGGCCAAGTGCTCAGCCTACACTGATCCAAAATCCTTGGAAAGACGATACTGTCTTGGGTGAAGGTTGAATTGCAAAACCCTAACGAGTTTAGTTGGATAGTAGGCCCCACCACAGTTATATCAGGCCCTTCGTCTAAAGTAATTTATCTATTAGGTGAACTGCTGACGACATTAGTCTTTGCAATTGCAACCAGCGGCTCTTTATGTAGCACAATTATAGCAGACCTTATAGCCACCTTTGGCTTTTCCACTGTTACAATCTTCTCGTATTCCCGTGAAATTGTTATAAATTTACAAAACCAAATATAAGGACAAATTTAGAACACACTTCAAACTTCTTCACTTTCTTTTCATATGTACGTAATTATTATCGATGGTTAGAGTGCTTGGGGGTAAAACCTCACGAGGTAAAAAAAATCGCTTCTTTCAACCCAACTCGGACAATCCATGACGCAGAATATATACTGGGTTAATGTAGAAAGGAAACATTCTTAGAAAATTTTTCTTCATCTCTACATACAAAAAAATGGGGAAAATTTTTAAATTTTTGTTATCATCATTTGGTTTTTGAAAGCCAATTTAATAAATTTTGTACCGCCCATCAATGCCAGGGCAAATTTTTTAATGAACGAATAATTAGCAAACAGCGCTACAACAGTAAATTTATGAACTAAAGTTGCATTATCAAAACTGTTGTTCAATTCTAAACCTTTCAAGTATCGTGGTGTTGAGTGGTTTTTTTAAGGGATTTTGTGACATGTACCCAAACTCCCTGACGTGCAGGTCCCAAAAGGTTATTCATTTTCCGAAATAAAATTAGAAAAAGATTACTGCGAAAAAATCAAATCACAGTAGTCATTCTCGTTTTATCATCGGTGCAGGCATTCAGCCGGACTACTTCTTTGTTTTTTTGGGCTCGGTGACCTTTAAACGTCGAACCACTTATACCATTTATATCCTTATGCTGTGTGCCTCAAGTCGATTTTTTCAACTAAATTATGAACTAAACTAAATTGCTCAATAATTCACAATAAATATTCATAGGTGGCAGTAACATCAACAAAACAAGCTGTGGCTGACGAATCAAAATATTTAATTGTCGACTTTTCGTGGATAAAGGAAATATTAATTAAATTAAAATAACCAAAATTGAAAAGTTACCTCGCGAGGAGACTTTCCGTTTGTAACCTGGGGAAAATAGCGAAGGTCACATCAAAAAAGTTTAGTTCAGCATTATTGTGAAATTATATTAAAATTTTTAAATTTTCCTTAGAATATCGTGGTCAATGGCTGGTGATTTGCTACTCGCGCTGAAATTCCATTTTGGGCACCAAATTAAAATTATTTATAAACAAAATGGCGTAGAATAACAATAAAATCGTAGCTTGAACATTTTTTCAAAAAGTGACTGATGTGTTGCTCTAGTTAAGTTCTAGACTGATATGACCGTAGAGAAATGTCAAAATTTCAGTTGAGTTGCTGCTCCTCTAGCCCATCCATCCACCGATGTATATGAAGCAATTTTACTCGCCTAAATATGAAAAATTTCTGCCGATTTCTCACGCGATTGTGTTGTTGATCTAATTGGTCGGCTCCAATGCCAAATGATATGAAATTATGCTGATTGAGGGAATTTCTACTGTGTAAATTGGAGTGAAAGTTTCTTCCATATTAGTCGGCATATTTGTTTCCTCTTGCCAAATTTTTGACTTAATATCAATTTCTTCCAATCAAAGCAATTCCAAGGTCTTTTCTCGAAATTCATAGGTAGGTGGTGCTAAGCTTCGATCTTCCTGAGCATTATATCGATTCACATCAGTCACAGCTAAGGGCGATTCCACTTGAGATCTCTACTTCTTGGATAAAGAGCTACCTGAAGTATAACCTTACACAGGTTCCGTAATATTTTAGCTCATTTAAGGGTTTCGTTATCTTTAGCGGTTTTCCTCGCTTTCGGAATTTTGTTGAGTGGACTCCGTAATTGGAGTTTATAATCTTTACAGTGCCACTTTTTTGCATTGCTCAAGTATGTTTTACGATGAATTGATAAATTTGGCAAGAGAGTTAAATTTTCCAATTGAGCATTTTCCAAAATCGCTTTTCTCATCTTAAAATTCCTTTTTCATCATAGAGGACCATTTAAATTAGGTAGTTTTTAAAAACATATTTGTTCCTTATGTTGGGATGCGAGCTTCGGTGAAGGGATGATAAAGTTAATTAAGCAATTTTCCCGAAATTAACACACCGTAATCGCTCCCTGGCACTCAAAAAATAAAACTGTGCAAAACGAAATTTGAATATTAAAAAAATCCAACTCCCTTATTAGATATGTCTAGATTACAATTTACTCACCTACATGGTAAATCAGGAAAGAGACGTAAGATGAATTATAATTATCTTTGATGAATATTCTCTCTTTTGACAGAGTTTTGCAACTGTACAATTATTAGAAACCCAGCACCCCATCCAAAGGTTTAATAAAAATGATAATTGGAATCATTTGGCCATCATTTGGTCAGGATTGGTCAGTAGTTTTCATTGTTTGGTCGTCAATTACAATTAAACTGTAAATAAATAATGAAAGTTCGATTAAAATCCCATGTAGCAAGAAAATCATCCCGTTTTCATCAAATGTCGTTAACTAATCGTTAGTTCTGAGCAACACCTCTTGGCCTTTGGACTGAGCAACACATCTTGGCCTTTGGTCACTAATATGTATTTTTTATTGCGAAAAATCGAAGTAAAAGTTTTATTATTTTATTAAAATCAGGTTCGTCGTTTATTTGTGAATCTCACTTTACAAAATTAACAACAAATCTAATTGGAATATATAATTTGAATAAAAATAAATACACAAAGTGTAAAAGGTGTTTTTGGTTTCGTTGGATCACCTCTGCGTAACGATTTATTGTGGAAATTCATTAAAACTCATCTTTCCACACGATTCGAAGTGTTCGGGCCGGGAAAGTTGAACAATATTAAAAATTTTATAAATCCAACAATCGGAATCGTTCGATTTTCATTTGCGGTCATCCCTACGTAACGATTTATTACGATTCGAAGTGTTCAGGTGTGGAGAGATTACTGATACTAAAAACTTTATACATTTACAGATCGTTATCGTTTAGTCAATTGTCATTGAGAATTGGTTGTTAGGTTTAGTCAGCGTTACGTATGGCGATTTATTGTGAAAATTTGTTAAAAACTTATATGGAAATATAGATTCGAACGGTTGGGAATCGTTTGGCCAACTGTCGTTGAAAGTTGGTCACTAGTTATTTTCGTTTGTATGCATATGAAGTTAGCCCAGAAAGATATCCCAGAAAAATAAATTACTGCAGCAGGCAACACTAAAGTTAAATGTTCACACTAGCCCAGAATTTCTTTAAAATTATTGAAAATGGCGTTAATTCCGCCTCCAATCAAAAGTGAAAATGAGATAGAAGATGAACTAGCCAGGCTCCTTGATACAATGGTCGGCTTGGGAATGCAAACTCAAACTATCATACAGGAAAGAAAACTCCATTGTTTACCCAATAAAAGTAAGTAAACTAGTGCTGGAAAAATGAAAAGCCCGAAAAAATGGCAGACTATGCGTGCGCCGCAAGATAAAACCACCTTAGAAAACTTGTGCATCAAACTTAAGGCACTCATAAAAGCCGTGAGAAATGAATCAATTGGAAAATATTTTTGTTCTCTAGCTCCACCTAAAGATGGAAAGTGCGAAAGATAAAGCTGACCTTTTTACTGAACATCTTGAAGAAACATTTCAACCTGTAGGTTGGCAGACCTGTTACGAAAACATTGGTGATAGGCCCAGAATATCTGACTTCGGAGATATCAGGCCTGTAACATTGAAAGAACTAAAAGCTGAAATTAAGAACATAAAAGCAAAGAAAGCTCTTGGTTATAGGGCAAATAATAAAGGAGGTGCCAGAAAACGGCACTTGTAAATTGCTGCACATAATCAATGTGATCCTCAGGAAAAAACATGTGACAATGCAGTGGAAAGTAGCAGAAGAATGATTCCGAAACCGAGCAAGCCACCGAATGGTAGTACATCTTACCGGCCAAATTCACTTCTAGTGTTTTGGGAACTATTCTTTACCTGCTCTATACACCAGAGATTTACCTCAATTAAACGATGTTACAGTTGCAACATTTGCTGATGACACTGCAGTTTTCTCAGTAGGAGACACTATCGAGGAATCGACAACGAAACTTCAAGAAGCATGTGACAAAATCGTAAAATGGGCAAAAATATGGCGCATAGGGTCAATGAATCGAAATCCACGCATCTGAATTTTACTAATTTTAAAAGTCAGCTACAAACATGTAGTCTTTAACGGGCAGGAAATTCCGGATGCAAATAAGGCGTAACATCTAGGGATGACCTTAGATACCAGCATCAGATGGAAAGAGCACGTTAAAAAGAAAAAAGAAGAACTTAATATCAAATATCGAAAAATGTATTGGCTACTCGAGAAAAATTCGGAATTGTCAACCGAAAATAAATCGCTATTATAACAACAGGTGTTAAAGCCTGTATGGAATTATACGGAATACAGCTGTGGGGCGGTACAAAGAAAGCTAACACCAAAATAATACCATTCGAAGTGTTCGAGCTTGGAAAATTGGCCAATACCAATAATTTTATTAATCCGATCGAAATCGTTCAGTGTAAAAATGATGAGTTTTTAACGAATTTTCTTGTTGTCTTTGAATTTGTTGTTAATTTTTTAAAAAGAAATTTCCAAATAAGCGACGAACCTGATTTTATTGAAATAATAAAATTTTTAGTTCGATTTCTCGCAATAAAAAATGACCCATTGGTGGCCAAACGCAAAAATATGTTAACCAATCTTGACCTAACGATTAATTTTATGAAAACGGCATGATTTAGCACCTATATGAATTATTCGTCAACATTCCCCCACTTAAATAATTAAGACGATTAATTTACGAATTTTATTCTTAAATAAATCAAAGTTTGAAAATGATTCAATTAAAATTCTCCATGTATATCGCGGAAGGTTTAATTATGTTGCACGCAACCACACTTTTATGTTGCACATCCGGTGTATTATTTATATGTAAATTATTTATGTTCTTGAAAAAAACGTATAACGGAGAGTACTTGTAATTGTGCGGTATACAAGAAACACACATGTCAAATACACATGTTCACATGTTTATATATGTAATTAACGAGTACATGGCAGCAGGTATGTTGGACATATCTTATTGCAGTATTTTGTATATATAGACTGTATGGAAGATGATCATATTTTTTAATTGATGTGGTTAAATAATAAATGTAATAATTTACAATTTTTATATTTTTAATTTAAGATTTATTTATTAATTTTTCAAATTTTAATTAATTTTTTGTTTTCTTTTGTTGCTATTTTTTTACAGATGCGAAACCTAAAAGATACACCAACATTAGCAACAGATACGCATCCAACAACAACAACCACAAATGGCAGTAGTAACATAAATAATAGTTGTAGTCAAAAAACGAATAATAAAATAGAAATTATAGAAACGACATGTGGTCATGATGATTTTGTTAAAATGGTAAGTACCCAAATTATTATGTATAAGCACGTTATATCTTTCATTTAGTATATGTTTGTCGATTTTACTTCGTCTCTGTTATCAGTACATATAGTCAGATGATCGTACACATCATGGCACTAACCAAAATAATAGACCATCAGGACCGCATCCATCACTAAAAGTTTCTCAGGCGTGATATATATCTTCCGCTGCAATTTGTAGAATTTTTATGGATGATTAAAAAATTGGGCGTACACGTTTGATGTGACTTGTCGACGACAATATTTTTGCCCTTTAAATTCCGTATTTTATCTTGAATACAAGCGATGTAATTTTTGAACTTCGTTTGGTACTACATTTCGGAGGGTTGATTGCATGTTGTGAATTTATGTTTACTAGTCTCAAAGTAATCTTTAATTGTTCTCGTTGCTCCGTTTTTATTTTTCAAGTTTATTAGTTTTTTATCGTACCATGTAGGGAAACTGCCATGGACGAGTCTGCTTTTTTCATACTCATCTCGCTCTTCAAAACTATTTCGATAGCTTTGTGATTAATATTTATTTCGTTGATGACAAATGATGATCGGGTATCTGTGGATAGAATTTCGCCAACGAATGTTGTACGATGGATAAGATGGATATAGATTAATCTATTCATTAGGAATTGATTCGTCAATCGCTATGAGTACACCTCCTTCAGATTCTTTGTTGTTTGTTAGTGGCAGGCTAGGATGTGAAGGATCACATATATACGAGTGTGTCTCGTTAATGTCACTAAAGCATGAGGTATACTTTCAAAAAGTTGCATGTTCAGTAGCCGATGTTTGATCTTGTACCTCATGTATAAATCAATAATTTACTTGATTCTATGGTAACTTCAGTTTGCGTGCTAACTGTTGTTACCGATTTTCGTGAATGTGAAATACCGTGTGCTCGGTAATACTGGAATATCAGAGATTGATATACTTTAATGGAAAGTGACGGAGTTAATAGATGGTAGTGAAATTTTCAAACTAATCCAAAAAATACAACAACTACAAACTTAGTGTATTAGTATTTGCGTAAGTAAACATTCAGGCGAACTTATATTGTATAATATAGAGGAGATATGATTTTTTAAAGGGCCTTAGGCGTATTCCAAAATGCCGTGTGCCAAACTTAAGGTAAATTGTTTACTACTGTAAAATCGGTTTTATATTAGACTTTTCAATTAGTTTGCCATAGAGTTATTGAAAAATAATTGAATTTACCGAAAAATTTACTTAAAATTGACTTTTACCTTAAAGGCGTATTTTTCAAGCATTTAGCATGAACTTTAGTGATGACAATGGACTACTTAGACAAAAAGCAGTGTCCCATGCAAGTTATATGATTTTCTAATGGATCTGTCAGGGTGTCCCATGAGATTTAAACATGTGATTTTTTGTGAACCTTTTGTGCCTCCAAGGCCATTTGAACCTAACAAACAAAAACAAACGAAAAGTTGTATGTTTCGGTTAACAAGTAAAACAAGAATGTTATTTAGGCGAAACATTGAATCTGTTCAATCAATTTAATAATAATAAATAAATATGTTAGAAGTTCAACATTTATTTCACTTAGTTCTATAGTGAACTAGTTCTAAAATCAGTTTTTTCCTAGTTAGGTCTAACTTCACATGCATGGCCTAAACTCAAAAAATTGTGTCTAGTGAGTTATATGATTTTTAATTGGTCTGACAGGATGCTCCATGAGATTTAAAAAAATATCTAAATTTTTTAATGGACCCCGAAGTGCATTCGAAAGTCATTCTAAATATTTTCTAAGCATTTAGCATAAACTTCAGTTATATTGGTAGAATGTTTAAATCCAAAAGAGTGTACCGAGTAAATTATATAACTTTCATATAGGTCTGACATGGTGTTCCATGAGATTCTGATTTTATTAATAGGCGATAGGTACTTTCCAAAGTTATACTAAGTATTTTCTAATCTTTTATTACGAACTTCGGTAATATTGGTGATGGCTTAGGGTTTTATTAATGGGCCTTAGATAAATTTTGTTTCAGTAGTCCACCAATATCCATAAAGTTCGTGCTAAATGCTTACAAAATACTTAGAATGACTTGGAATGTGCATGCGGTCCATTAAAAAAAAATCACAATTTTAAATCTCATGGAACACCTTGTCAGACCCATTAGTCACCCATTGTCAGCCGTGAAACAGAGTTATTAGTTTATTACGAAGTCGTTCGTTCGAATTTTGGAACTTGTTGTGGATTCAAATGATACGTTGAGATATGTTTTTATAACATGGCATGCAGTAAACCTCACATATTTTGATGAAAATTTATTTATGTGCTGCTCAAACTTTTCTAGTCCGGTATCTGCGTCGTGACTCATTAATAAAGGGTGTCCTAAAATGTATGCAAGATATGAATTAAACATCAAATCAATTAATTTAGTGTTTGCAACCAAAAAAAGAAAACTTGACCGCTGGCAATTTATGGTTACTAAACATGCAGCACTACACGAAAGAACGACGCGTTTTTATTTTTGGTCAATATTTCAAAAATAATGACAGTTTAACGCTGATTTTGATGGCTTCGTTAATCGTCAAAATTGCCGCTTTTGGAGTTCAGAGAATCCACATGTGAATATCGACAAAAAATGCCGATGTCACTGTTTGGTGCGGATTTTAGGCTGGAGGACGCCATTGGACGATACTTTTTGAGAATGAGGCTGGTCTTCATTCTTGCCTAAATTCGATGATATTGATGTGGATGGCATGTGGTTTCAACAAGACGATGCGTCATGTCATACAGTCCGTGAAAGAATTCATTTAGTGTACGAGACATTTCCTGGCCGTGTACTCTCTCGTTTCGGTGATCAAAATTGGCGCCTAGATCATGTGATTTAACACTATAAAATTGTTATGCATTTCTATAGGGTTATTTGCAGTAAAAGGTCTATGCCAACAAGCCCACATCCACCATTCCATATACACGCATTTATAGAGGAGATTCACGGCTGCATCAACGAAATTCAGCCCCATTTATGCTAGATTGTCGTGGCGTATATACCAGCAAATCCGTGGAGGTCACTTGTGTACTTTATGTTACAAAAAAAAAATGGAATCGAAAAGAACTGTGGTTCCTATTTAATTCAAATCTTGCGTAAATTTTGAGACACGTTCAAGTTTTAGTTGTCTTTGTGTGTCAGTTTTATTTAATCAAATTCGAGAGGTTTGAAATGAACTTGGTGGTTGAATCCAGTGTGTGCGATGCTGAATGGCCCCGGCATTAATTTTCCCTACGTTCATCAAGCGTATATATCGACTCATTTCGTTTACCGGGAGTATAATACTAAATTTCTGTTTCTTGATAAATGGCATTAGAGCTATGAGCTGCGAAATAACCCGCAAGCTCTAAAACGAACCAAAAGATGCCGCACCGTACATTGCCCTTCCTTGATATTTAGTGCAGTTAAGCTTTTCGCCAATTCCTACATTAATTTAATTTTTGTTAAGCGTGATTTGTTAAATAGCTTTAGAGCTAGATTAGAGCATGTTCTGCTCAATCAAGCTTGAAGCCTGTGGACAATTTTAACTCGTAAGTCATCGGGAACCTACCTAAAACAAGGCTCAAAGATGTCAGTCCGTGGCAAATACCACCGTACTAAGTTAAAAATAAAGGAGGTAAAACGAAATGGTTTATTGTAGCACAAAATTACCCCACCCATTATGACAACATTGAGTAACGCTTTATAATTACATGATTTTTCATTTAACTCACCTACTGTGGAAGCATGATGCATGATACGGAGTGGAGTTTATGAAAAACGAATAACCCAATTTTATTATGCTTTTTAAAGATGTCAGAAAGATAAAATTTAGATTTATTGAATGGAAACTTGTATATGGTCGGAATAGTCCGAATCACCGGCTTGAGGTATAACCATGACACGTCCCTGGTACCTGGGGCTTTTAGAAAAAGATAAAGTATAAAGGAAAATAAAGTCATATGCAAAAACGTTCGTAATCAACGCTAAGGTTAAATCCCAACCAACAGAACTATCTCACTGTTCGGAATAGCAACTGCAACAATTTTCGATTTTGGAAATATTAGAAAAGGCATTTTTTTACGGGTCAAATTTTGCATGGTGGTAAAGCAAATCCAATTGCTTATAAATAAAAAAAAAGTCTATAGAAATCAAATTATCACTGCTACTGCACCCCTTAGTAAACGATACTAAGTAGGCTGACATTGTCTTTCCCGCATATACAGAATTACAAAATCGTGTAACCAAAACGAATGGCACATTAATATTTATTTATCGCAATAATAATAATTACGAAACATTATTGTTAAACCTCATCGTGTGAGGTAAATAAATGGCCACAAAATAAAAAACTTTACCATATTAAAAATCCAATAATAATAATTCGCCTGGCATGAGAATTATTATCATTATCATTATATTATGATGTCTCTGTAATCAAAACCATAAATTTTAATGTTTTGCGATGCAGAATTTTATCTGAGCCCCGATAAATAATTAGTCCTTCGGGTATAACATGCAATAATAAAACCACTCCGCAAAATGTGACATAATTGGTGAAAGTTCATATAATACATACGCGAGTATTATTATTTTGATACAAATCTGCAATAAAAAGTTGTAATGACATCGTGTATAATGATATTGATAAGAGAGGTACTCGCGTACATATATAGGTATATAAAGTGTCGCGTTGTCTCTTTACCGGTATACTTAAAAAACACTTAAATTAAATTAACGACCAAATTATTTTTGTGGTTGCATCTTAATTATTTGCAGGTCGTATCACATTACAAACAATTAAATTGTGCAGTTATACATTTTATTGATGTGAATAAATAAAACGTTAACAGCATTCAATAAAAAATGTATATATGTAAAATTCTTGACAAGTCCATTAAATCACCGCGCTAAACGACCACAACATATATTTCTATACTTTCGTCAAGGCTGTACCTTCTAATTCACCACCCACACGCACTTTGCTAAATTATATTCCCATAAATTGTCATCGAAATATGTATATATGCCAAAAAATCGCGTGTTTCTAGACAATCAACATACTCATAAAAACGATTAATTTTAATATTTTATGACGTAATCATTTAAGAGTTACGAGTAGACCTACGTATATATGTATAAAATATAT
Source organism: Nephrotoma flavescens (assembly GCA_932526605.1). Taxonomy (NCBI): domain Eukaryota; kingdom Metazoa; phylum Arthropoda; class Insecta; order Diptera; family Tipulidae; genus Nephrotoma; species Nephrotoma flavescens. The sequence goes on along the minus strand of OW052221.1, from coordinate 79,821,284 downwards.
ATATAAGAAATGCAATTCGCTACATTTCCATTTCTTATGAGTACAACACCTCAAGAGATTGTGTTGTTCCATTAATTATATCGGTTTGATTGATAACGCAGATCGCGTAACTAATCTGTTACTTCTGTCAAGCAGGCCACTTGATTGTACCCGGTTATATAAACGTCCGATATACAGCCATTTATAAGCATTGTTACCTAACACTTTTGTATTTTTGGGGTGTCATTGACTTACTGACGTTTTTTTCTTTAATTCATTTGGGACAATAGATGTCAAGTATAATGGTGTTGTTTTTTTTTTTTTTTTTGATTTTGACATGGATCTTATGTTTTGTTGCCAATTTGGTTGAATGAAATTTTGCATAAGATTTAAAAAATAATATTTTGATTTGTTTATTATCTAAAATGAAAGTAAGACGGATATTATTTTGAAGACTTTGTATCTCTTACTGTGCCTCGCTCGGATGAAGAGTCAGTTTGCTGGGCCGGTGTTTAGTGTTGTGCGACATGTTGATGTCAAAAACTAGAGAATTCATTTTGGCGTAGAAAATGTCAACAATGAGTAGAGTATGTAGAATATTCGTAGACAATCTAGATCATTGCATTTTTGTTTATTTTCCATTGTTTTTCTCGAGGCTCCACAATTTCACTGTTAAAAATCCGAGTTTCCAGATTGGTATATTTTTTTCATTAACAAACTCTTTAATGTTACACTTTAAAATTACACGTATACATGCATAAATGGACAAATGGGTAACTTCTTTCATTTATCTCAAAAATTTAATGTTTTACACTTTTTGGATGTCACCATTTTAGGGTTGCTCGACGTACGTCTAACTTTCCTGATAATCGCATTGCATTGATTGGTATCAAATATTAGACAGAACCATGCAAAACTGATCCTGGCCAGTGGAGCTTATTAAACATTCTAATCACCTCTTTAATGCCTAAAGTACTCCAGAAACCAGTACCAGAGAAAGATAAGGTAATAAAAATTATCTTGTAATTAAAATCGCCTTATTATTAAATAACAACTTTTATTTTATTTTATTATCCCTGCAATCTGTTCTGGGGCCAAATTCGAGGATATACGGCTAAAAGTCCGATTTTATCACCATCTGCATATTACATAGATCCATGCCAGTCTATACTGGCATGGAAGATGAGTCGGCCCATGAGTTTTACCCCGACAGGGGGTCATAGGTGTATTCCATTTCATCACAGATTTCTCTTGATAAAAATTCCCTTTGCATCCTGCCCCTATCGGGATTCGAACCCGGTACCTCCCGATCCAAACGCCAAAGCTTCAACCACTGTGCCATTTAGTCGGTAACAACCAAGGCCGTGCAATTAGTAATAGCAAATAGTAAAACAATGAAACGAATTCCTATAAGAGCCCTTCCATATACATTAGAGCTTCAATCATGCGATATTTGTTCTTCGATATTTTTCTAATCATCTTGACATAGTTACAGGAGTGTCGCATCGATATGCCGCATACCTCAAACAAATCACGAAGGCAAGCCTAAAATGCCAGAATACTCATATTTTTTAGCCATCTCTAGAATTATGTATTATCAAACACCCACGCGATTCTACGTAGACTTTCCGATATTCTCAAATAAATCACGAAGGCAAATCAAAAATGCCAGAATACTCATATATTTCTAACCATCTCTAGAATTATGTGTTACTGGCCATCAAACACACGCAGATTTCATCTGATACCCCGCAAAGGCCTCACACTGTGATTTTGTCGCCTAAATTTCAGGGACAAATGCGTTGGGTCGTGAGGTTAGAGGCTTGCGGTTATCCTGGCCTACACCGTGATTACAGAAACTTGAATAAAAATAAAACGCAAATAATAAATAATAATAAACCGGATGTTCTACCGAAATTCGTCGGCCGTAACTTGAGGAAAGAACAATACAATTATAACCGAGTGAGGTGCCTTGGTCGCTCGAACTCAAACAGCGCAAGCGCCGGTTTCGAAATCAGATGCGGGCACCAAGCGACCGCAAACAACACGCCGACCCAGAATAAGAGTCCCCCCCCCCTCATCATTCCAAACCCGGAAAAATTAGCAATTCATTTTAATTATAGTGAGACCCACAAAAGGATAAATAAAAAATAAAAAAATGTAGGTGACAAAAAGAAAGAAACAAGTAAAGAACTGCAACCGAATAGAAAAGGAAACATCGAAGGAAGAAAACAAAATGGCCGCCTAGCGAGAAAATAAAACTAGAGGCGTAAATCAGCAAGAAATAAAGCAACAAATATAACGCCACGTGAATACCGGGAAAAGCGAGAGACCAACGTCCATCCCGGTCGTGTGTACGACCTCCGTAATCGGTACTCGATCACAACAGAATATATATACATAGTTAATAAAAATAAAAAAATAAAATAATAAAAGTTGAAATAAAAAAAAATGAAATTTAAGAAAATCAAAGTAAAAAAGTAAAAATAAAATGAAAAAAAAAAATAATACAAATGGTACCTTTGGGTTGCGGCCCTATGAATTGACCGTCATGCCACAGGGTCGCCGCCCGAACCGTTGGGCGTCTATTCGCCTTCGTTGGGCGTTGGTTCGCCTTACCGTTAAAGAAAGGTTGGTGGCCTCACCTGGCCAACTGTAAAAGTTGCGGTATTTGTGGTATAACAGCCCCAAATGGCCAGTCGCTCCAAAAGTACGATGCGATGCCTTTCACCAAAGAACAATGAAAAGGCCACGTGGTTAGACACCCGTAAACTTGTGGGGCCTCTCCCCGATACCAATATAAAGACGGGCAACCGGTTGGCTACTCGTTCGTTGCGGGGCCTCTCCCCGATACCAAAAAAAATATGTCGACTAGCCGGTTGGTTACACGTTACCGTGGATAATTAGGCGTCACCCCGCCCGGATAAATTTTTCAATACAATTTTTATTGTATCCTCTCGCTTTCTAGTGTTACTTGGTATTATAAACACCACCGTTACAATTCAATTTTCTTCAAAACAATTTTTGTATTTTTGAATAGAGATTATGAACTCTATTCATTTATTTATTTCCACTTTTATTATATACAAAATCCACAAAAGTTTAGAGTTCTTTAAAATATTAATTCTGTATATTTTATAATTATATTCAGTATGGCCCGAGACCATGAAAATTTTATTTTTTCTAATACACACGACTTTATATATGACCAAAAATCAACAAATAAGCTTTGCTCTTAACAACTCCAAAAACAAGACTCTACTGACTAAAAAAATTCTCGCACCGAAAACAACGCCAAAACGTTCTAGAAGAATCTTTTTCTTCTCTGTCTTTCTCTCAGAAACATATAACAAAAAATATTCTTCTAGAGTGCCTTGCTTCGCACACACCCGATGCACATTGGTCTCACTCTCTCTTTTATTCGACGATCGCGCGGCCTTATGGTAGGGAGAAACACGAGAATTAAAAAAAACCACGTCCACATGATGGAAAATATTTTAGTACAACAAATGACGCGTGTTCGTACACAGTTAGTATTGCGATCAGAACGCGTATTTTGATCCTAAAATAATAACAGGAGAGAAGAATTACCGAAACGCAATAGTGTAGAATATATGTGTTTTTGTATTAGTAACAAACAAATTTGTTCGGACGTAACGCCACACCATTCGCAATGTTTTTATTTTAGGTTAATAATTTTATATTTTGTAAATTTACAAATTTTATATTTTATAAAAAAAAAAAAAACAATTGTAAAACATTTCGTGTTCAATAAAACGACACGTAAAAAATAAATTCACTTTCCTCGAAATTTAGCATAATTTTGCTTTTGTCAAATTATGCTAAATTTTGAGGAAAGTGAATTTATTTTTTACGTGTCGTTTTATTGAACACGAAATGTTTTACAATTGTTTTTTTTTTTATAAAATATAAAATTTGTTAATTTACAAAATATAAAATTATTAACCTAAAATAAAAATATTGCGAATGGTGTGGCGTTACGTCCGAACAAATTTGTTCCCCATCTAGATACCATGGGAAAATGTCACAAAACAGGAGTGGAAGCACCAAAAATTTGAACCGATTCCACCCGGTTCGATAAATTTTGAAGCATATGGTCACAAAAACAACACACATACATGCGTAACAAATGACAGCACACTTATTCAAAATTGTGTATTATACGTCGTATACGTATACACAAATTTGTGGTTTCGTCTCTCAATTCTGGATCAAAATAGGCGTTCAGACGAAATAATACGTTACCATGGAATAACAACAAAGGAAAACACTCACAGAGAAGGGAAATGAATGTTAGGACCATGGAGTCGTAACAACGTTTTTAACTAAACGAGTTAAATTTTAAAATACTTATTAATTCAAAACCATAAAGATTTATTTTATTCAAAAATATTCACATTCATCTTTCATATTCATTCAATATTTTATTTAAAATATTCACATAGATTTAAATTGGAAAAAATAATTAATAAAGTTCACTCTAAATTATTTAATTCAAGTTACTTATTGATATTTTAACTCTTCGTAATTTTCTTTTAACTCTACCTTTTGTTTTTGGTTTAAAAAGTGTAATATAAATTAAAAAATTTATAATTGCAACCCTGCCACATTTTTCTGTGTACAACTAAATTTCTTGTTAAATTGTGTAACTACATATTTATTTTTTGTTAGTTTGTGTAGCTACACTTTTGATAAATGTTAAGAACTTCGCTCCAGTGACTTAGTTAGATGTACTAACGAATAAGTGCTGAACGAACCAAAAACAAAAATGTTTTGAACATTATGTCCAAAACTCATGAGTTAAATCAAAAAAATTATTATACAGCAAATAATATGAACAAAACCCATGGTGTGGAAGGATCTTAAGAGTTTTGTAAAAGCATCAAAATAAAACCGGTAAAATTGTTGTTTCTTCTCCACCTAAAAAATCACAACCGTCTAAAAACTCCGTGTTATGTTCGTGACCCTCAACAAATTTACTCTGGCGACAGACACTACACAATTTTTTCATTTATTTTCGAAAACATATAATTTCGAAAAAAAAATACTTAAATTAAACTAAACAGTAAAAAATTATATTGAAATTATTAAAGTTTCAAGTGATATTTGCAAAAAAAACAGATATACTGGCAAATCAAAAACCTCCTGCTTTCCGTAATTCAAAACAAAATTTTAATTTACAATTTTTGCGGTAAAATTTAGCAGAATATTCGGCTTAGGTCTGTCACGAATTTTTGAAATTTTTGTTTTAAAATAATCTTCCAAGTGGCGTGGTACGACAAAAAGTCTAGCTCTGGAAAAATAAATTTACAATTTTTGCGGCGAAATTTAGCAAAATGTTCGGCTTAGATCTGCCACAAATTTTCGGGATTTATTTTTCAAATAATCTTCCAGATGTCGTGTATGACAATAATTCTGGCTCTGCCACGAATTTTCAGGATGTTCGTTTTAAAATAAGCTTCCAAGTGGCGTGGTACAACAATAAATCTGGCTCTGGAAAAATTAATTTACAATTTTTGCGGTGCAATTTAGCATGAATTTTTCGGGATTTTCGTTTTAAAAGGATTTTCCAATTGACGTGATACGACAATAATTCTGGCTGTAGAATAATAAATTAACATTTTTTACGGTAAAATTTAGCTGAATTTTCGACTTAGATCTGACAATAATTTCCGGGATTTACTTTCTCAAATAATCTTCCAGTTGGCGTGGTACGACAATAAATCTTGCTCTGGAAAAATTAATTTACAATTTTTGTGGTAAAATTTAGCAGAATGTTCGGCTAAGATCTGCCAAAAATTTTCGAGATTAACTTTTTCAAATAATCTTCCTTCCATAAATCTGGCTCTGAAAAAATAAACGGCCTAGATCTGCTAATAATTTTCGGGATTTACTTCCTCAAATATTCTTTCAATTGGCGTGGTACGACAATAATTCTGGCTCTGGAAAAATAAATTTACAATTTTTGCGATAAAATTTAGCAGAATGTTCGGCTTAGATCTGACAATAATTTCCGGGACTTACTTTCTCAAATGATCTTTCAATTGGCGTGGTACGACAATAATTCTGGCTCTGGAAAAATAAATTTACAATTTTTGCGATAAAATTTAGCAGAATGTTCGGCTTAGATCTGACAATAATTTCCGGGACTTACTTTCTCAAATGATCTTTCAATTGGCGTGGTACGACAATAATTCTGGCTCTGGAAAAATAAATTTACAATTTTTGCGATAAAATTTAGCAGAATGTTCGGCTTAGATCTGACAATAATTTCCGGGACTTACTTTCTCAAATAATCTTTCAATTGGCGTGGTACGACAATAATTCTGGCTCTGGAAAAATAAATTTACAATTTTTGCGATAAAATTTAGCAGAATGTTCGGCTTAGATCTGTCAAGAATTTTCGGGATTTACTTTTTCAAATAATCTTTCAATTGTCGTGGTATGTTATTATAATTTTTTCACATAGGCAACCTCGTATTACAAATTGTTTCTGTCCCTTGAAATTAGCGCGAGGATCGAAAGAAATTATCGCTACGAAAGAAATTATCTGTATAATGCATTGTGTTGTGCACATCTATCCCAACCATTTCTTAAGCAACAGGGTAGCATACAGATATGGTAGCCACACGAATCGGTTGCGTTTATAATCGAAAATGTTTGTCCGTCGAAATTGCAAGCTTCAAAAAAATACTTGGATGTTTTAGTGGTTTCGCCGAAATTTAATTTGTACTGCGATACAATCTTGGGTCTAATTTTTTAAAATGTGAGGTAGAAATGAAGCTTCATGGAGCCGAAATTCCATGGTTCCATTAATAAAGAAGTTATAAAAGTTTACCAATTTCTAACAGAAACAATCGTCTACGTTATTTTTTGAATTGTTTACATACATTCTTTACATACACATGTAGGATATTTACGCGGTGTAGACAATTCGGCATAACACTACCGTTGTTATACCGGCTCCAGATAAAATAACGTTTTGTTCCCGAAAGTACCCGAGGCAATATTAGATTTATTTTTATTTATTTTTAGTCTTTTCTGGGGCCTAGTCTCTCCCATCTCTTTCGCGGTTCGCTTTTCCCATCCTTATTTATGCACCGAAGAAGATGATGAAAAATCCCTTTTGCATCCTACACATAAGTGCGAAATTGTTCACCCGTAGTATTCTAGATTAAATGGTGGAAAGGAGGTACAGCAACTTGCCGCGTGCCCGTGACAGTTATGTCGGCCCAACCAAAGGCTATCAAGGGCTATCAAAATGGTAATGATCGTTGCCTCATTGGACATTTCAATCAATATTTTTTTGCTCAATTTAACAGCATATGGCGTCTATTGGGCTGGAACGTCTAATTCTGTTGGGTGCTATTGCTTTGATTTCCTCCTATGACATTCCGATTTGTTCCGCTCCTGCTACCATCCTTACTCCAGTATGATTCATTTTGCTTCAATACAAAGAACTCGATTACCTGCTCGATTATGAGTTCTATTAATTTCTTTGAGAAGTCAATTTCATAAAGTGCCTTTCATATTGCGTTCCTGTGTATTGTGTCGAATGAACGTTTGTGGTCGGAGTAACTTCGCGCTGGTCTGAAGTCAGCTTGTTCATTTCTCAAAACTCGGGTTGATGGTTGGCGATATTTTATATGACAGCCGTCTGTTAGGATTGACACAATTTTCAAGCTTCAATATGGGCCCATACAAATTTGTTTGGAAAGCTTCTATAACTTCCAAGACCTTCCTAAGCCGGAAAAATCGATTGATGTTTTGAAATCGTACGTGATAGGGTGAATTCTGACCAAGTACTCAACACCTGCCATATATTCAAATTTGAGTAAATGGCTAACTTCCAAAATCTCAGGTGAAGTTAAATAAACGTTTGTATTTCAAGAATTTCTTTCTTGGAAATGTTTTTTTATGTTTTGAGTTGGTAATGATAAGGGCAAATTATGGAGAGCCCCACAGTGCCAGTCGTATGCTAGGATTAGCGCTCCGTTCCAGCTTCGATGTAGCTCCATATCAATTTATATGAAAATCGTCTATAACTTTCAATCCAAGACCGTCCAGAGCCGGAAATATCGATTGATGGCCGCATATCCGAATTTAAGTAAATGTGTAAAATCCAAAATTTCAGATAAAGTGAAATAAAAATGTGTATCTTCTAAGAAGTTTATATGACGGTAGAATCTTTTTTATGTTTGAGTTGCTAATGATAAGGTTAAACTATAGTGAGATTTCCAGTACCAGTGGTATGTTAGGATTGGTACAATCTTTTACATGAAAATCATCTATAATGCCAAGAACTTTGTTACAGGCTGGCTCCTGCCAACCTGCAGTTTTCACTAAGCGCATGCAGAGGCCTCCACTGTGATATTTTGCCGGCTACGTTCTCAGGGAGAAGTGCGAAGGGTCGTGGGGTTTGAGGCATGCATGGCTCCTGGCTTACACCGTGATTAACAGATATTTATAAAAAGGGAAAAAAAACCGCAAATAATAATAATACCCGAATTCCGCCGAAATTCGTCGGCCGGAACCTGAGGAACGAACAGCAGAAAATTTTAAACAAACAATAAAAAAATCATAACGGTAGAGAGGTGCTCTGGTGCACCCATCCGCCCGAACTCGCACGGTGGTAAACACCGGTTTCGAATCCGGATGCGGGCACCAAGGGACCGCTTACCCTACGCCGACACCGGATGGGAATTCCCCCCTCATCACACCAAAACCGAAAAATTTAGTAATTCATTTTATTTTAAACAACAAAAAAAAAACAAAGAGAAACAACTCCCCTTTCCACCCGTACCACGATAAGAGAGAACGAGAGAGAGAGAGCAATGCGTACCGAGCGCGCGACACGCAACCGCTGTGCGGTACTCGATTACAAAATAAAATTTCAATTTAATTAGAAAAGTTAATAAAAAACTAAATATATATAATATATAAACAAAGTAAAAAAAAAAACAAAAAAAATCAAAAAAAAATTCGTACCTTTACAAAAAAAAATTCAAATTGTTGCGGCCTTGTGCGGCCGTCATGCCACAGGTAACTCCCGTTACCCGGACCGTTGCGGCTTTGGTGCCGTTACCATGGCGGGGCCTCTCCCCGATATAAAAATGGGTTGCGGCCTTGCGCGGCCGTTGGACGTTGTGGGGCCTTTCCCCGATACCAAAAAATGTTGGGCGAACAAATTTGGCCTCGCCTGGCCGCCGTAAATAAATTGGTTGTGCGCGGGCTCGCCAAAACCCGTATATATTGGTGGTCGGCGACCTTTTTGCCTTTGAAATAAAAATTTGCCACGTTTGGCCACCCGAAAATCGTATATATCCTGTTGGGCGTGGTCTCACGCCGTTATCCGTAAAAATACAGTGGCCTCAATTGGCCACCTTAAAAACAATTGTTTAGGCGTACTCATCTAAACACACACCGCATTTAACGTTGGAAGTTTTCCGCCTTTACACTAAATAGCGGTGCTCGAAGAATAAAGATTGGCAGAACCCGTTGTTAATTACAATGCTCACAAAAAAAACAGAAACACCCGTTGAAAATATCGGTACCTCTTATCTTCACAAGTTTTTATTAATCTCCCTCACTTATTTCACATACGGTTTTTTTTTTTTGTTTTTTCCGTTTCCATAAATATCTCGTGACGTCAACAAAAACACAAGTTGTAATATCGTTTATAATTACTACATATTTTATTTGCAATTTACTATCTTTATTATTTTCTTTTTTTTTTTGTTTTACAAATTAATTAGAAATTCAGAGTCCCCTGAACTATTTTACTTTATTTTAAATCAAAGGAAAACTCTGTCAAAAAACTAAATTATTTGCTTTAAAACACATTCGACTTCACTTATATAAACCAAATTTCTCATTTAATTTTATACAAAAAAAAATTAATTTTACACTTCTGAACTCAACAGCAAGAAAAACTCGAATACCCAATTAAAAAAACTTTTACGCCGACGCGCAAAACATTCCAGAAGAATTGTCTTTCTTCTCTGTTGCTTCTTGTATGCGAATTGATGTAAACGAGAGGCATATAAGAAAAACATTCTTATGGAATGTTTTGCTTTACACACACACTCGATGCGCATTGTTCTCGCTCTCCCCCATTTTCGTTCAGTTACCAACAAAACAAAAAAAAACACAGGAATCCACCCACCATTTACCGCGTATAAACATCAAATCAACCCGGACGCAAAACAACCCGGACGCAAAACAACCGAGGAGAATAAAAACACAAAAATTTACAAAAAATGGGGATGTAATCCATAAAATGAACATTTGGTCTTGTTAAAGACAACACAGTCGTAACAACTTTCTCGGCAGGAAATTGCGATTGATGTTTTGAGATGACACGTAATAGAGTGTATGCTGACCAAGTGACCAACACCTGTCACATGTTAAAATTTAATTAAATGGTCATCTACTAAAATTTTACTAAAATACGAATGGCACTGGATAGCTCACCATAGTTTGCCCTTATCATTAAAAAACTGAAAACAACGAACCATTTTCGGCCTAGGAACTTCTTAAGAGATAAAACTTTTTATATATTATGTTTTTCGTTGATCCGTGATTATTTCATTGATTTTGTTTTTGTTTGTTGTGTTCGGATCCGATCTGAAGGTGCCAAATCTGGAGAATATAGTGGGTGTGATAGTATACATCCCATTCAAGCTGCAATAGCTTTTGGCATGTTACCAAACTTGGTACACTTCAGAATTTATCGTGGTATTGTCCGGTAGAAGCTAAAAAGCAATTCCCTTGAAATCCCACCAAACCGATAGCATCATTTTTTTTATGAATATCGGGTTTCGAAGTGCGTTGCGCCGGTTCATCTTTTTTACTCTATGATCTCTTGCGTTTAACATTGTTATACACAATCCATTTTTCGCCCCCAGTAATAATTCGCTTCAAAAATGAATCATTTTTTTGACTTTTGGGAAGTAAATAATAGACATCAATGCGACGGAGCAAATGTCATTCTATAAGAACATGTGAAACCCATATGTCGAGTTTTGAAACTAAACCAAGGCGTTTTACATAATCATAAACGGCCAGATTTGATAAATTGAATCTATCAGCAATCTCACGATTTATTTTTCGGCGGTTTGCATCAATCAATGCCCTTATTTTGTCATCATCAGCTTCAACTAGCCTTCCAGAACGTGATGCATCTTTCTTCAACATTAAAATTGTCAAAATGAAATTTTGAAATTCAATTTTGAACCTGACGTTCTGCCAATACATCTTTTCCATACACATCATACAACAGCATTTTTGCTTTTTCGGTAATAAAAAAGTAAAATAAAGTATGTCGATAATGCTGCTTTCCATTTTTCATACTTGTAAGGCCGCGCTCAGCCGTCTGATGCTTGCTTTCAAATATGAAAGCTATCGTGGCACTGCTCTATTGAATATTGCCTACAAAGTGTTGGCTAACGCTGTAAGTCTCAGTCCTCTCGCCGAAAACACTATTAGCGACTGTCAGTGTGGTTGCCGTCCCAACCGATGAAATTGTTGGCGCTCGAGTACACAGTAAGGAAAAGCAACATCGAAACTTCGTGCTATATATTTAATAAATCAGGACAAATTCTTGGATATAATGTTGATTCCTTTGGATCTCATGCTTCTTGGTCACAGCCCAAGAGATATCAGAGACAATTTCCTACCCCTCAATCGCTACGCAAGGAGGCTTGGTCTGGAGATGCAGAGCAGCAAAACCAAATTCTTCGCAACACGATACTGCGCATTGCAACGTTCTAATCTTTAAAATGGTACCAACAGGATTCGAAGTCATCCGTAAAAGAAGAGTCAAAAATAATCCAGAAATATTTCAAAACTGTGCATTCAAAAATTATTTAGTTATCCTCCAGAATTGGTCAGGATTGGTTTTAGGACGGCTGCATCTACCCATTTACGTGGATTATTTACAGAATCAGGTTATATAAACCTAGTTTAAATAATTTAGTTGGTATAGCTAAATTGTTTAAACTAGGTTTATATAACCTGAGACATGAAAAACTGCTAATTCACTCCCATTTTCACAAGTTAAATTAAAAAAAATATGAGTGATTTCTGGAAACTAAAAGTGCCTACTCCCCATCGGTCAGAATCAGCCGTATAAACCAATATCATTTTTGAAAAAAAAATTGTAGGCGATTTCTGGAAATCCCACCTTTTATTAGTGAAATCACTTAAACTCTATGTACTCAGCAGCAGCACCACATAGGCAGAATGATTTTTTGAAATTAGGGCTGAAATAAGGATTTTCTGCGGGTTATTCTGGCCGATCGGGAGTAAGCACAATCATGAAAAATGATAAGAATGATCAGCATGGTCAGTGCACAAAGTTTAAGATTTAAACTGTAAGAGGTGCGGGAATCCAAAATCACTCATACTTTTTTTTTTAATTTCACTTGTGAAAGTAAGGTATAATTAATGGTTTTTGGCCAAATCTGGCTGATGTGAAAAATAAACAGTAAATTATGGTCTTATCAGATTATATAAATCAGTAAATCTACATCAATAGATTCTGTATACATATGTAATGCACTTAAATGGGTAGATGCAGCCATTCTAGGGCCAATTCTGGAGGAAAACTAAATTATTTAGTCAACTTCACTAAATTAAAACATATACATACTTCCATGTTTAAACGGATCTATTTGTTTTCTGGGGTGGGATGTTGTAACATCACTTTTTTCGATATTTATCGAATATTATATCTCTTTTTCCTAAAACAAAATTGCTAGTCGTTTCATTTTTCAATTTTGCTTTCTTTATTGCGATCGCACACTACTAGAATAAATTTGTTGTTTATCTCTGTTTTGTTTTTCGATAAAGTATCACTCTTAAAATAAGTAGGTGATACTATAAGAGTAGAACGACATAATGTTTTATTCGAATAGGTAGAGATCGCAATAGAAGCAATGTAAATGAAAAATGGAAAAACGATGAATTTAATTTGTAATGAAAGAGATGTAAATTTCGATAGTATCGAAAAAAGTGATGTTACAACATCCCACCCCTGGGGCGGTATGTTGTACCATCACTTCGAATCGAAATTCGAAAAAAGTCGAATGGCGGTATGTTGTATCATTTTCGAAAAGCAAAAATGATACAACTTTCACTTTTTCGATTCGACTTTTTTCGATCGAAGTGATGGTACAACATACCGCCCCTGGTGTGATATCTCGTTAGAAAATGTAATGCACAAATTTTACCGTTAGACGTACAAAATTGTACAATCAAATACTATTCGACAAAATACACCGCGTTTTAAGATGATGATGATGTCGAGTTTATCTCCAGACATTTTTTTTCAATCACTTATCGAACAATTTTTGACCTCCAATGTAACATCTGATCGAACAGTTCACGTAACTTTATCTCTGTTCATATAATTTTGTCATTGATATTTATACACAAAGATTATGATTTCGAATGTGTCATACGGGGGTCGTTCAAATTTCGATAATGTCACTTAATTTCATTATCGTGTAGTTGATGATAAGGTTAAAATGTTTATAGATTTATCACCCAAATTGATTGTCATGTGTTTATTAATAGATAATTTCTTGTTAGCAAATTTAGAAATGTTTGGAAGATTTTGAGATAATGGCCAAGACTTCAATGTCATTGCACATTCAATACTTGAATATGGATTTCAAGATATGTCTTTAATCACATTTGCAACAGATATCCAATTACGTGGTATAACGATATATCTTAAACTAACTTTCAACTCCGATCGAATAAGCACAATATAAAAGTCGAAATTGAGATCACGACACAAACGAAACGAATTAAAACTTGTTGTTCAATATATGAATCCAAATATGGTTTTAATCTAATATTTTTCTGTTCCATTTGGTATACTTAAGCTAATGCTGTGTATGTAGCATACAAAAACATATGTGAGAGAGACCAAATAAATATAATTTATCTATATATTCCATTCAATTTTTTTTTGTAATGATCAAACCAAATATCGCCGCCGTCGCTGCCACTAAACTCACCCCGCCGCTTTATGCTTAATTATGATCTAATCACATTTTTTGATCATATTGTTTGTATTAAACACCTTTCCACTTTACAAATATATATACAAAACGCGGATTATTAATTATAATTATAGAAAAATAATAATACAGTTTTGATCGGAACGCCGCATATATCGTATCGCATTAATATTTCTTTTTATTAAGTGTTAATGATGATGGATGGTAATAATTTTTTTGAATGGAAGCAAATTTCACACGCCTCTGCTATAAACAAATATAATCATAAATGGTATAAGGTATATGGCCAAATATGAGCGTGCGAGACAATACGCGACCTCGGTGAAAGTGATTATGAATATTTTCGATAGATGGTGGATTCCCGTAAAGACGTCAAAAAAATTGTTTGTTATATTTTATTTGAACGGATTAGAAATACAATTTCAATAAAAAAAATATTTTATCGTTATTGCCTTAAGACCTTAAGCGAACAGCTTTCATATTTCTGTTGAAATTTGATTAATCAACAGTAAATATTTAATTATTTTAATTAACTAATTAACGTATATACATTCTTTGCGCGCAACCAAGGTACACACTGGCGCAGAAGGGAAATTGGTAATTTTCTTCGTTACATCTGCGCGTACCGATAACGTATAAACACTTGCCGTTGTCAGTTTAATTGCGACTAAAGAAAATTTATTACTTCCGTGCCCATGAGACGCACCGCACCGATTATATAACAAAATACATTATACTTAAAATCGAAAGTTATGTAGATATAAGAATGTGTTAGGTCGAACACAAGTATCAATGTTAACTGCGTTTGCGGTTATAACGGAAGTATCATCCGGTAATAAAATATATTACATAACAGCATGTAATATCGTTAAGCTGATAAAGGTTTCATGGTTAAATCGAATCAATTTGTATGTTTTGGCCCGAGTTATAAAGGTTGCGGTCATTATGGTGAGAATGCTGATTATATGTATTTTAAGGCATGGAAGTTAGTTCCTTTTGTAGATATTGTAGGAAGCTTTCAAATTGGGGTCTCGTTCAAATTTGGCGCATCTTGGTATCCATTATTATGAAGTAACAGCAACTAATGCTTTTATTAATGCAGGGGTTTGCAAAGACGTTCCTAAGTAAAAAATTTATTATTCCAGTACCACAGCATGAACCAGCATGAAATAATTACTACCAAATACTAGTCAAGACTTTGCGAAGTCCCAAAACCCACCGAACTTCCGAAGTTTTTATGTTAGATCTATCAAATGTAAAAATGACAAAAAATCTCGATTTGTATTCCGTTGAAGTCGATAAAACTTAGAACTCTTTAAACATAAATGTTATGTATTTAAGAATTTTTTCGGCTTTTCGGACAAAATATTATTTTAATGGACACCCATACAATGTTTACGACTATTTTAGTCGCAGAAAACAAAGAGGCCATTTATTAACAATATTTCTACCACAAAAGTAGAAAAAATGCACTCCCCTCCCCCAAACCTTTAACCCCAGGGCGTACTTGTGTATACAAAGAACACAAACCCTTGCAAAAATGAGAACTCCCTTAGGTAGCTTCTTGGCAGCTTGGTTTCGTACTGATAAAAAGTTGGTCTACTCATCAGGTTGCAACGACCAAACTGCAAAAATTCCACTCTTGCTTTGTACCGATAATACAAAACAAGAACATATCGATTTAGCGAATTATATATCACTAAATCAGAAACCACAGGAAATTCTCACTATGTATGTGTAACAAGCCAACACATTTAATTAAGAAGAATTTATTAATCGTCCGTGAATTTAATTTATTTAAGAATTTTTTCGGCTTTTCGGACAAAATATTATTTTAATGGACACCCATACAATGTTTACGACTATTTTAGTCGCAGAAAACAAAGAGGCCATTTATTAACAATATTTCTACCACAAAAATAGAAAAAATGCACTCCCCTCCCCCAAACCTTTAACCCCAGGGCGTACTTGTGTATACAAAGAACACAAACCCTTGCAAAAATGAGAACTCCCTTAGGTAGCTTCTTGGCAGCTTGGTTTCGTACTGATAAAAAGTTGGTCTACTCATCAGGTTGCAACGACCAAACTGCAAAAATTCCACTCTTGCTTTGTACCGATAATACAAAACAAGAACATATCGATTTAGCGAATTATATATCACTAAATCAGAAACCACAGGAAATTCTCACTATGTATGTGTAACAAGCCAACACATTTAATTAAGAAGAATTTATTAATCGTCCGTGAGTTTAATTTATTTAAGAATTTTTTCGGCTTTTCGGACAAAATATTATTTTAATGGACACCCATACAATGTTTACGACTATTTTAGTCGCAGAAAACAAAGAGGCCATTTATTAACAATATTTCTACCACAAAAGTAGAAAAAATGCACTCCCCTTCCCCAAACCTTTAACCCCAGGGCGTACTTGTGTATACAAAGAACACAAACCCTTGCAAAAATGAGAACTCCCTTAGGTAGCTTCTTGGCAGGTTTGGGGGAGGGGAGTGCATTTTTTCTACTTTTGTGGTAGAAATATTGTTAATAAATGGCCTCTTTGTTTTCTGCGACTAAAATAGTCGTAAACATTGTATGGGTGTCCATTAAAATAATATTTTGTCCGAAAAGCCGAAAAAATTCTTAAATAAATTAAATTCACGGACGATTAATAAATTCTTCTTAATTAAATGTGTTGGCTTGTTACACATACATAGTGAGAATTTCCTGTGGTTTCTGATTTAGTGATATATAATTCGCTAAATCGATATGTTCTTGTTTTGTATTATCGGTACAAAGCAAGAGTGGAATTTTTGCAGTTTGGTCGTTGCAACCTGATGAGTAGACCAACTTTTTATCAGTACGAAACCAAGCTGCCAAGAAGCTACCTAAGGGAGTTCTCATTTTTGCAAGGGTTTGTGTTCTTTGTATACACAAGTACGCCCTGGGGTTAAAGGTTTGGGGGAGGGGAGTGCATTTTTTCTACTTTTGTGGTAGAAATATTGTTAATAAATGGCCTCTTTGTTTTCTGCGACTAAAATAGTCGTAAACATTGTATGGGTGTCCATTAAAATAATATTTTGTCCGAAAAGCCGAAAAAATTCTTAAATAAATTAAATTCACGGACGATTAATAAATTCTTCTTAATTAAATGTGTTGGCTTGTTACACATACATAGTGAGAATTTCCTGTGGTTTCTGATTTAGTGATATATAATTCGCTAAATCGATATGTTCTTGTTTTGTATTATCGGTACAAAGCAAGAGTGGAATTTTTGCAGTTTGGTCGTTGCAACCTGATGAGTAGACCAACTTTTTATCAGTACGAAACCAAGCTGCCAAGAAGCTACCTAAGGGAGTTCTCATTTTTGCAAGGGTTTGTGTTCTTTGTATACACAAGTACGCCCTGGGGTTAAAGGTTTGGGGGAGGGGAGTGCATTTTTTCTACTTTTGTGGTAGAAATATTGTTAATAAATGGCCTCTTTGTTTTCTGCGACTAAAATAGTCGTAAACATTGTATGGGTGTCCATTAAAATAATATTTTGTCCGAAAAGCCGAAAAAATTCTTAAATAAATTAAATTCACGGACGATTAATAAATTCTTCTTAATTAAATGTGTTGGCTTGTTACACATACATAGTGAGAATTTCCTGTGGTTTCTGATTTAGTGATATATAATTCGCTAAATCGATATGTTCTTGTTTTGTATTATCGGTACAAAGCAAGAGTGGAATTTTTGCAGTTTGGTCGTTGCAACCTGATGAGTAGACCAACTTTTTATCAGTACGAAACCAAGCTGCCAAGAAGCTACCTAAGGGAGTTCTCATTTTTGCAAGGGTTTGTGTTCTTTGTATACACAAGTACGCCCTGGGGTTAAAGGTTTGGGGGAGGGGAGTGCATTTTTTCTACTTTTGTGGTAGAAATATTGTTAATAAATGGCCTCTTTGTTTTCTGCGACTAAAATAGTCGTAAACATTGTATGGGTGTCCATTAAAATAATATTTTGTCCGAAAAGCCGAAAAAATTCTTAAATAAATTAAATTCACGGACGATTAATAAATTCTTCTTAATAAATGTTATGCTTCTGGGCCATGTTTGGCCGTTACACAACAATGACAATATCTGAAAATCGTCCTAGATATGATCGTTTGATAGGTCTCAAGTAGTATTCCGTAGAACTTTTTAAACAGTCTTGTTATGCTTCCGGCCCATGTTTAAGTATTCCACAACTGCACGACATTCGACAGATTTAACATTAAAACTTATTGAGATCGATGACCACCCCGCAAAATCTGGACCTGTACTCCGTAAAAATCGATAAAAATCATTAAACAGAAATGATATGCTTCTGGGTCATGTATGGCCATACCACAACTCGGATATTACATCATCTCGGACATGTACTTTACTTAACAAGGCAATTCGATTAACATTTTCTGAATGCAATTATTACTTTCTAAAGCAATTGGTTTCACATGCACAACACCATGAGAAAATGCCATCAATTTAGACAAAGCTTTGCTAAATTAGCAAACCATTCATCCCAGTTTTAATAATCAAGGCTTTCTAGATCTCTCGCGAATAAGATGGATGGAATCAATTCATTTATTATTAAACCCTAGCAACCCGCTATCCCCTTCCCCTACTTCCGCCCTCCCTCCGTAATTTTGATAAACCTTTGTAAATATTGTTGAGAAAAAAGGTTTTAAATTTTTACAAACCGTAGAAAGTATTATTAGTTTTACAAGGCATGATTTTAATATAGATAGAAATCACGATGCCAGTATATCAAAATTATTAAATCAGTGTCTTCTATAGTACTGGCCTGTGACAACATTCATTTTTTGCTGATGACGTCACTCTAAGTCGACAACTAGAGGGCAACATAGTTAAGTAAAAATAATACACCTTTCCTGCTAATGACGACGGCAATAAATTTCACATCGTTAACAAAAATCTAAATTATTATATAATAAATAAATAAATTATGAACAATTTAAGTGTAGTTAATTTTCTTAATTCATAAATTGAAACTTTCCCAATCCATATTCAAGAAGCCAGTGAGAATTTAAAAAAATGCACCTATTTAGATAACGTAATACGAAGTATTAGTGTATATCACTACAAAAATATAAATCTCCCACAATCGTGAGAGAGCAGAGAATATTCAGCCGTATCACACGTGGTGTCAAAGAAGCACTGCTTCACGCTTCAAAATAACTCGTAATATATTTTTTATTGCTAATTTAAAACCTTATTTTATATTTTGTATAAAATATGTTTAAAAATTTTTTTGTATTGTTTTATTCTGCTCTCTCGAAAATAAAATTCAAACTAAATTTCAAAAATGGCCTTAATTTTTTTTATTTCATTTCTATTTGTGTTGAAGCTCTTCACCGAAAAAAATTTTGTTGAAAAATGAGTCGCAATTAAAACCGGTATCACACGTAAACGGGGAGAGAGAAGATGAAGCTGCTTCTTTGACATCCTGTATGGAACGGATGATTATGTGATCATTTCATTTATATTTTATCATTTTATTTGTGTATTTTATTTAGTGTCACACAATTAATCGAAGCCGTACGACGCATTTTTTCTATATTTTACATGATATTCGCACTATTTTGCTATATTTTTTAATCTACGTACCAAATACACCCTATTAAAGTTAGCCGATATTTTCCAGCCGAAAGTAAAAAAAATCGATAATGCAGATAGTGTCTTTGCTATCTCAGCTGAAAATATAATATGAAATGTCAAATATTAATATGCTCAAGCCGAAAGTTATCAGTCGACATTTTTCAGCCGAAAGTACTTTTTTTTACAAAAAATACTTGTTTTCTACAAAATAAAATCAATTGAAATTTAACCAATAAAACACTAAGCTATACTTTAAATAGTATTATTAATTGTTTAAAAAATTCATTTTCCAATACGGAAACTTGTATATAAATATATCGCACACACAAAGTTTGAAAATTTCTAAAAATTGATCGTTTAAAGCGTCATAGTTGGAAATAGATTCAAATGAAAGGTCTTACTGATGTTCACACCTGGAAACAATTTCAGGTCAATTTTCATGTGGGGAGCTCGGGAAAACTCGATTGATTATATCGCACACACAAAGTTTGAAAATTTCTAAAAATTGACCGTTTAAAGCGTCATAGTTGGAAATAGATTCAAATGAAAGGTCTTACTGATGTTCACACCTGGAAAAAATTTCAGGTCAATTTCCATGTGGGGAGCTCGGGAAAACTCGATTGAATATATCGCACGCACAAAATTTGAAAATTTCTAAAAATTGACCGTTTAAAGTGTCATGGTTGGAAATAGATTCAAATGAAAGGTCTTACTGATGTTCACACCTGGAAAAAATTTCAGGTGTTAAAGTGTCATGATTGGAAATAGATTCAAATGAAAGGTCTTAATGATGTTCACACCTGGATTTCAGGTAAATTCTCATGTGGGGAGCTCGGGAAAACTCGATTGAATATTGAAAATTTCTAAAAATCCTCACATGAAAATTGACCTGAAATTTTTACCAGGTGTGAACATTAGTAAGACCTTTCATTTGCATCATTTTCCAACCATGACACTTTAAACGGTCAACTTTTAGAAATTTTCAAATTTTGTCCGTGCGATATATTCAATCGAGTTTTCCCGAGCTCCCCACATGAAAATTGACCTGAAATGTTTTCCAGGTGTGAACATCAGTAAGACCTTTCATTTGAATCTATTTCCAACTATGACACTTTAAACGTTCAATTTTTAGAAATTTTCAATTTTTGTGTGTGCGGTATATTTATATACAAGTTTCGGTATTCGAAAATCATTTTTTTAAACAATATATAATGCTATTAAAAATACCTTGTTAAAGTTAGCCGATAGTTTCCAGCCGAAAGATAATGCAGATAGAGTCTTGACTATTTTTAAACTCTCTTTATACTCTCGCTCCTATCGATTTTTAAAGTCCTATAAACTGAAATTTCTCTTTCACCCGAATAACCCGATCCTAAATTCTTCTACATTCGAGATCATGACTGATTTTTGCTGTATTCAAGACATTATCTGCATTATCTTTCGGCTGGAAACTTTCGGCTAACTTTAACAATATCCCAATATGCAATGCCGACGGAATTCCATTTACATTCGCGTTCTAAAACCACACTGCTTCTATGGAAAGAACCATGTGTAGCACACGGAAATTCGTACTACCAGCCAAAGAAAAGTGTCTCAAAAATTCCAGTGTCGGCGTGAATCCCAACTAAAAAGAGAAAAAAATCACAGAAACAAAAGGCACGTGTTTGTATATATTTTCCAATTGGAATAAATAATAATTCTTATCCGAAATAAAACAAAATTTTCCATTTATAATAAAATAAATATTAATATTTTATTCACATTATTTTTTATTTGTGTACAAAAAAACATAGAAAATTTATTTACATATTTAAATTTCATAAATTGAGTTTTGTACTGCATCCGCCACGTTGTATTGCATCCGCCACGTTGTATTACATCCGCCAGCATATTGAGATCTTGAAAAAAAATCATTGAAAATTTACTACGTAAATGTATTTCGCGACGACGCCATTGTGAGACAGATCTCTATTACCTTTTTAGTCCAAATTTGCACATCGCGATCACTAAATAAGTTAATAATTATTATTATATATTTAAATTTAAAATTATTTACTTTAACAAATCGAAAAACATTATAATGAAACACAACACTTTAAAGTAAAAAAACTAATTATGTAGTGCAACCGTGCACGTCGACTTGTCAGAAGAAAAGAAACTGAAAATAAAAGATACAATCGAAACTTATAAAATGAAAATAATATTACCGCGAAATAGAAAGAGAAAAACAATTATTTTTCTCCAAAATCAATATTTTTGTGTCTTTGATATTTTGTAGTACGGAATTTTGTACGACATTTGAGCAGTTTTTTCCACACAGTGGAATAATTGCATACTGGGATACCAAATACAACAATTTCGAATTGGATATTACAAATCGACTTATGTTGAAAAAATTAAAAAACCAATATCCTTCGAACAAACTGTTGATTGTTCGAAATTAAAAAAAAAAAAATTAAGTGTGCTTTAGACCACACTACTGAAGTAAAACTTCTAATATATATTTAATATTTATAATATAATATAGAAAATTTATAATATTGAAAAAATGGTCACCCTGTGCCTTCTCGAGTGTCACTTAGCCATTCATGTCTGATGCCACAAGAGGTAACCTTGTAACTTGGTAACTTTTTCAAGGCCAACTAGTCGTAATAGATAATGTTTATGTATGTGTGACAAAATGAACAAAAAAATCATTTTTGAAATCTCTTCGCATAGTAAAAATAGCCTTGAAATATTTTTTATTTCATTTATGTTTGTGTAGTGTGGTTTCATCGAAAATTTGTTTAAGTCGCATTAAAACCTGTATCATAGGCAAACGAGGGAAAAAACGAAGTAAGAATCGGTTTCTGTGATACCTCGTGTGGAATGGAGCTATACATAAATACATATATAAAATATATCACACGGACGAATTTTTTTGGTCACCCTGTGCGTTCTGGAGTGAGTCAGTGAGTGAGTGACATAGATTTTATAATATAGAAAAAAAAAATTTTGGTCACCCTGTGCGTTCTCGAGTGAGTCAGTCAGTGACATAGAAGTCTATATTATGACTTTCCAATTTTCCAGTTTTTCAATTTTCCAATTTTCAAATTTCCCAATTTTCCAAATTACCAACTTTCCAAATTTCCTATTTTCCTATTTTTTTATTTTCCTATTTTCCAATTTTCCAATTTTCCAATTTACTAATTTTCGAAATTTCCGATTTTCATATTTTCCAATTTTCCATTTACCTATTTTCCAATTTCCTAATTTTCCAATTTTGCAAATTTCGAAATTTCCAATTTTCCAATTTTTAAAATTTACCAATTTTCCTATTTTCTTATTTTCCAATTTTTTTAACCAATTTATTAAAATAAAATGGTATCAACTAATGTTCCACCTAGGGATTTATGAATTGTCATGGCACATCTTGATACTAAAGGAAAATGATTTCGTTTTGCGTTTATTGTTTCGTTCGCCTCGTTCGATTACACTTTTCGTAACGCATTTGCCAGCTTAGTCCCCAAGTCAAGCGTGCCTAAAGCAGTTTTACTTCAAAATGCAAAACAACTGGAGAAAGAAATAATATTTTTATTGTATTGTAATTTTGTATGACGAAATTTATTTTGGTTTTAAGAGAACGAAGTGGAGACAAAAACTAGAAAAAACTGGAAAACGACAATAAAAAACGAATAACCTTCTACTTCGATGTACTAATTACATCCCAGTATGCAATTATTCCACTGTGTGGAAAAAACTGCTCAAATGTCGTACAAAATTCCGTACTACAAAATATCAAAGACACAAAAATATTGATTTTGGAGAAAAATAATTGTTTTTCTCTTTCTATTTCGCGGTAATATTATTTTCATTTTATAAGTTTCGATTGTATCTTTTATATTCAGTTTCTTCTAACAAGTCGACGTGCACGGTTGCACTACATAATTAGTTTTTTTACTTTAAAGTGTTGTGTTTCATTATAATGTTTTTCGATTTGTTAAAGTAAATAATTTTAAATTTAAATATATAATAATAATTATTAACTTATTTAGTGATCGCGATGTGCAAATTTGGACTAAAAAGGTAATAGAGATCTGTCTCACAATGGCGTCGTCGCGAAATACATTTACGTAGTAAATTTTCAATGATTTTTTTTCAAGATCTCAATATGCTGGCGGATGCAATACAACGTTTTCTATGTTTTTTTGTACACAAATAAAAAATAATGTGAATAAAATATTAATATTTATTTTATTATAAATGGAAAATTTTGTTTTATTTCGGATAAGAATTATTATTTATTCCAATTGGAAAATATATACAAACACATGCCTTTTGTTTCTGTGATTTTTTTCTCTTTTTAGTTGGGATTCACACCGACACCGGAATTTTTGTGACACTTTTCTTTGGCGGGGAGTACGAATTTCCGCGTGATACACATGTTTCTTTCCATAAAAGCAGTGTGGTTTTTGAATGCGAATGTAAATAGAATTCCGTCGGCATTGCATATAGGGATACAACTAAACATATTTTGCATTGCAATTTTCCTTTTTAAAATGTGTGTGCCATCTGGATAAAATACGTTGAACTGTCGACTTAGCATGTGGGTGTAAGTGGCCAGTAGTTTAGAAGGCATTGATTAAACACACGTCACTTTTGTCACTGTATTTTGGAAGTTTGGGTTTTGTCGTGCTACTATATGTTTTCGCTTATTTCTCTTCTTAGCCAATACCAGTAAATCGGTGGAAATTTTCGTAATCAGAATATAATTTGCTATGCAATACCTTATATTTTATTTTTTTCCCCTACTACGAGAAAAAATCCGACTGGGTAAATCGATACGGAATTATTCGCTTAGTAGGTAAATAAATAATAGAAAACTTGCGTACAAATTTGAAAAAAATAATGATTAAATTAGCCGATTATGAAAATATCCACCGATTTCAAGAATACGGCCGCTGATCCTTCATTTCAAAAGATTGTGTTATGGGCGGGTTATGCGACTAGGTTATTCGATTAGTTCTGTTCATAACGTATAACAGCCCACTTGAGCGTATCATTCAAATAACGTTCACGTGGCCTAAATTTCCCAGCTATAGATACCCAAACTTTTCAGTTACACATAGAACACATTACGAATATTGTCGTGCAGTATGGAGGCTACTTTGGTCACGTGAGTTTTGTTAGAATCGCATAGCTCTGTGTACGCTGCTTTAGATTAATATCGGAAGAACCGAAGAAGTTATTGGAATTTCGGGCCAGTACCGAAAATTTACAATTACAGGAAAAAAGTGTGCCAATATGGTCACTTGAGTTTTATTAGCATCGAAAACGGTGGTACACGATTATAAATTAATCAAGGGTTCATACCTAAACTCTAGATCAAGATATATTTGAATCCAGATATATTTTTAAAACTTTTTTCGGCTGTAAAAATTTTGTTAAAAATTGTGAGAGATTATTTTCTTGTGCCAGAAATCGATTAAGATTTACCTCTACGACGCCTCCGACTGGTTGTTGGTGAAATACTTTATTGATTATCCCTTGTTGTGGGGATCTTGTAATGTCTTGCAAGCGCCAAATTGAACAGCACAGGAGCGAGTATATCTCTCCGTCTAACACCAGGCGTCATTTCAAAGGAGTATGATACAGTTCCTTAAATTACGATTCTACGTACAGACCCAGACGTTGGTAATTTACACAGAGAAACGAGTTTATCTGGGAATCCTAGGCATATTAGCGCAGCCCATAGTTGAGTTTGCCCGAAAGTCAAATAGTTGATGTATGGTTATGTTATACTCCCATCATGTTTCCAAGATCATCTTTAGGGTAAAACACTGGCCAGTGGTCGATCGATTGGGACGAAAACCACATTTCGTCGAACGGCATGAGTCTGGCGATTACAACATTAGCCAACACTTTGTAAACAGTGTTCAATAGAGCAATACCACGAAAGTATCCACATATATATTTAAATATGACAAGCACATGATCGCTATCCATGTCTGCACCTCTGTAAGATGTAACGTCTGATATGCTGGTGGAGTGTCTCTAAGACACCATGACGTGGTTGATTTGGGTTTCCGTTCTTCCATAACTCGATCTCCACGTTACTTTGAAGATTTTCTTATGTGGGAAAATATACTTGATACAACTATGTTGTACGTTATTGCCAGGCGGTGACGCGTTGGCCGTTGTTGTTACTAGTGAGGTGAAGTTAGGACTGATGTGCGATGTATTTTCTGCACTCCCACCGATTTTTGAGAAGGAGAAAAGACGGTGATTTGGTATTGGTTTTGGGGCGCCAATGGCTCGCCCTGACATGTAGTGCCCATAACTATGAACAGGATTTTCCTTGCTCCCCCCCAAAGAGCACCACAAGGAGATATGAATCTAAGAGTTTGACCCCCCCCCCCCTCCTTTCCCCCTAAACAATGTCAGGAGCAGTTAAATTAGGTGACCGCAGCTAAATCCCACCATATTTCGAAATTAACTGGTGTGGAAACATTTCTCGTAATTCTGGTCTAAAACAGCTCCTTATCATATGAAGATCACGTTCGCTGGGTGAGACTGTAACAGCTGAACCATTCGGATTTTCGTAAAGATATAGTTCAATGACCTCCTCCAGCACAAATTGTTCATCATACCGTCACTTTCAAGGGATGTAGTGGTGATTGATGAATTATTTGTAGATTCTCTACTGCCGAAAATCGGCTGTTTTTCTTTGTTTGCATATTTCCACTTATGTATATGAAAATGAGCTTGGACGCACTTTCGGGTTCAGCAGCTATATTTTCTGGTGTTCTGGCCATACGTTGTTGCACACACAATTCTTTGATAATCCGGTAAGATGTAGGCTTTGGAGGCACCATATTCCTACCAAAACTTTCACGTAGTTTTCTTACAATTAACATTAACGAATTTGATTAAAAGGCGTTGTTCAATCGAATATTTTTCCATGATTAATTTGCCACGTGTGTACTTTACGACTATCAAGTATGAACTGTCAATATTAAGATTCGCCTAAATGTCGATAATACCTACCGCTGGTAGACGGTATGAAATTTTTCCAAAATCATTCCTATTTTTTAAAAATACTAAGTAAAAATTGTGTGTGTAGTAGTATAAGTATATGCTTATACACCAAAAAGCAAACATTTAGGCGAAATAAATTTAAAATTATATCAAAAAATTCCACCAAACAGAAAGTAAAATTATAAGGATTCATTTTTAGTTCTGGCGCATAAAAGCTGACAATCTCTATCTAAAAAAGTCTATGCCAATCGCGAAATGTCACCTTATGATGTCCTCAATCATGACGAAGAATCAAAATTTTCTTTATTTAATTAATTCTTGCTGAACGACGTGGTAACTCGTGACCGGCTTCAGAGTTCGTAGGTGTCTGTCGAAGAATTGATCGTGGAGGACTGTCTGTAGCAATCTTCCTCGTTAATGATGTTGATTTCGACTATTCAAAATTCCAGCAACAACAAATAAATGAGGGTCAAGTATTCGAGCCAGTGTTTGGTTTTGATCAGAACTCTAGAAAAACGCGCGTAAACACTTACAATGCTTACTGGTAACCCTTTCATTGTAAAAGGTTCTTGCTGTGCGTAAACCAAATATTTGGTAATAATGTCTGGCATCTTAATATATGACCTAGGAACGGTCCAGGAAAGTCGACATGTACCTGTTCTCACGGCTTCATTGCTATTGGCGAACTTCCGAACACCTTTCTTGAATTCGGAGCAACCTCCTGGAACGCTTGTCATTCCGTTTCATGTCCTTCGAACAATGCAACTAGGCCAAAATTTTCTTCCGCATGCTGAGAGGAGTTATGACTCTAGTAAACTCCTTTTGGAAAACAACCGTATTGAAAACAGAAATGGAATTTTTTCTTACATGCAGTTTCTGAAGATCTCGCTTTTCGGCAGAACCTGGCCATCCTTCAGGTAAATATGTCTGGACACTCGCTAGAACGAAATCTCTAGCTGTTTCTGCTGCAATTTGTTTACTGTCCGGATCAAACTCTTCCAATATTTCGTGATATTTTTCATTAACTTGACACCGGGATATGATCATCAAGTGTCTTCGATGAAACAACTATCGGATACTCATTTTCATTAGGGTAAATATGGGAAACCACTGTCCCCTACTTCGTGACTTGAAGCATCTGCCGCTAACAATTGTGAACAATCACGCTGATAGTGGACAGGCTGATACGCTTTCACAATGGAATTTTTTATTTTGCCAAAAATAATTTTCTTGTTCTTTTGGCCAAACAAACGGAACATTTTTATTTCGCAACGCATTAAGCGGAGTTGGAATTCTTTCAAGTTTGTTGGTCGAGGCATCTCTTCAATCCCTCCAACTCTTTCCGATAACGGTCGAGTTCTAAATTCATTCAAAATATGCCCTAAATAATCCAATTTAGTTTGAAAGAATATTCCATTTCAAGTTGGCCGCAGCAAGTCGATTAAAAATCTTTCTAGATTTTTGAGATGTTCCACCTGTTACAATTCAGGTAACTTGTAGTGAACTTTGTAGCGCTGCTATTCCAAACGGTAATCTTTGGTATTATATGTAATAGTCTAGATGAAGTCGAAACTACAACCAGGCCCTATATTCTTATCATTACAATTTTTTATGACATTGTTCTAAAAATTCTGCTACAATTTTGTGACAAATACTTGTGAGTACTAAAACGCGATTAGCATGCGGCGACTTTTCCGAAATGTCACAAAAAATTAGCTCCCTACAATTTTAATAATATTCTCATTGTTTTTTATTATCGTGACGTCACAGTCAAGTTCCAATTGCAAATATGCTTCGCTGAAGTCAATCTTTGAAAATCGTTCCCCTCATTGCAGGCGCTGAAATAACTCCTCAACTCTCGAAATTTGATGCTGGTCGACGCACAATTGAGAGCTTACTATGACCGTAAAATCTCTGCTCTCTCTCTCTCTTTAATTTCGTCCAACTGTTCAAACGGTAACGGACGTGCCTTGAAACATTTCGGTGTAGCATCAGGTTTCAAGGTTAAGAGGGCTTTCAATTAAATAGAGTGGCCCAAACCAGGTTTGAAAATTTCGAGTATTTTTTTACACAGATCATCGACTTTGGTTTCCCAATCACACGAAATATGCTGAATTTGAAGACCGAATATATCGAACCGCTGTCTCAATTAGTTGCAATTCCGTCAGAACGTTCGAATTTCATATTAACTTCCAATTTACAACGCACTGGTCCCACAAAATACCATAGGCGCTCAAGCTTGTGTTCACGATCGTGGCTTTTCTCCATCCAATTTGACTGCTGAGCAAATTTTTGTTTTCGTTTGGATTCCAAAATAACAATGGTTCTTGTTCAGACCCGATCACGTTGTCCCTCGAACGGATTTCCTAAAACGAAGACTTCCTGTTGCCTCGAACTTTCATCCTCAAGTGGTTTGTTAGACAAGTTTTCCATATTTTAAATAATTTGTTATTGGAATCGTCAAAAATTGTCGACGCATCCACCGAATTGACATTGTTATTGGATTGACTTCGATCACCTTCGACTTGACTGATCACTATTTCTCGCTGCACATATGCATCGCTAAGACTATTTTTAAAACATTTCCGGCAGTCGGCATTTAAAAACCGACATTTGCTGCGATCATGCTTTGATTTACAGCCCGGAAATGACGTAAAGCATTTTTATTTGACACACTCCGATTACGCTTGCTCGACCAACTTCGATTGCGAGGGAATGACACGATTGTCAACCTTTAGTGTTCAACTCATTCACGTTCCAATGAATTTTTCTTCGACGTCATCCAAGATGGGGTTACTTTTGCAGTACCTTTAAATTAGCGATCCAGCTTGCACACGTAAATTCATCCAGTGGGACGAACGGTGGGCCCCCAGTCTCTTTTTTCGACTTGCACAATTTTTGTAAAAATTGGTGAGGCATAATTTGTAAATGCCAGGGATCACGATTGCGATGGGTGCTAATTTCTGAGAAATCTGTTCAGTGGGTCTTCTGATAGTACCCGGGGCCGTTTCTTTAATTTTTTTCATCTCGCACGATTCTTATAAAAATTGCTGGATGAGCGTTTTCGATTACCAAAAACAGATTGTGATGGGTCCCGATTTTGGGGAAATTCAGGAGACCATCTGGTGGAGGCCGGTGAGCATGGTGTCTATTTACTTAACAATTTACATATTTGGCTTGGATGATTTTGATATTTAATTTAGGATTCCTCGGATAAGCCGTCATGTTGCATGATTTTGCACCATTTCGCATGATGCTGGGTGATGCTGCACGATGTTGCGTTTTGTTGGACCATGTTATGGGATGTTACACTGCGTTATGTGATGTTGCATCATGTTGTTTGAAGTTGCATCTTGTTGAGGGATGTTTCACCAGGTAGGTTTTCGGCGTTCTTTTGGCATTTTATGTGGCTTAAACGATTTTGATAAAATTTGGCGGAAACATTGGAAACAATTGCAAGGAGTTCTGATTTCTGGATAGTTCATTTATTTGCACAATGTTTCGTAATGATTCACCATGTTGCATGATGTTGTGCCATGTTGCATGGCGTTGCACCTTGTTGCATAATGTTGCACCATGCTGCTTAATGTTGCATTATGCTGAGGGATGTTGCTAGATGTTGCTCTATGTTGCGTGATGTTGCATCATGTTACACCATGTTGGGCGGTTTTTACTATATTGCGCCATGTTGCTTCGTGATGTATTTTATATTTTTCGTTAATTACATATATATCTTGCTTTATGTTCCATCATAATGTGGAACGTTGCACCATATCATGTTGATTGCGGTGACTTTATATGGTTATACTAATCGTGACTTCTTGAAAATGTAACAACCGACATTTTGAGTAACGATTTGGTTTTGTACCAGTTGCAATTAATGTTTTGACCTTGGTTCTTTTTCATATTTTGTTCAACCTCGAACGATTTTGATGTCGTCTCGTGGGACCAGGATCTCTTTAATTCGGTGAAGTCAATGACAAACAGTCAAATTCTAGGAATCGATTTCGAGGGGTGCGGAATTCGGGAAAATTCATTTAGGAGGTCCTACGGTGGGGCTCGGAACCTTTTTAAAAAAATTTCCAGTTGAATGATTTAGATAGAGAAAGAATGACACGACAGAGATACTCGGATGTGGTGGCTTCCATAGAACTTTTTCTACTCTTATCAGTATTCTAAAAATTATAACATTGTAAAATAAATTTGGAACAAAACAGATCCAGATCATTTGTGGAGGGGAGCCTAAAATTTTTAAATTAGGCCATCATGAGCCTAAAATTAATTGGATGTTAGTTTATCTTGTTTTGCGCTCTAATTTTGGTTTTGGTCTGATTTTCGATTTGGGAACTGCTAGCTTTAAATTAAATGATCTAAGGCTTGCTCAAGAACGAGTGGAGTCCAAATGAGGAGCCTTTAATCATTTATATGAATAATGATACCAATAATAAATTTTTTACAACTAAGTGAAATGGTTTTAATCCAATTGGTAATGGAATGGAACTTAATTACTGGGCCGTTGAGTTTATCCCTAGTTCGGACAGAACCAACTGATCTAGGTTTAAATTTATTGTTTTTGGTTTTCCATTTTGTTCGCTAATTAAGATTAGTAAAGACAAAATAAATTTTTTCACCAAAACCGAAACCCGATAAAAACGCATACACTCATCCTAAAAACAATTTCGTAAAATGCAAGTTAAGTTTCATCACATATTTTAAACTTTTAATTTAGGGCATAACTTTCATATAAACCTAATCGATTAGAATTTTGACAGCCGAAACTCCATACTTCTAATATTATTTTTGATAAATTCCCGCGCTCAATCCGAATATACTTTCAATTTTACCAATAATTTAAACATGTGCACGTCACGTAATGGTCCACGTTGAAAATTATGATTATCTCAAATAAATTTATTATTACTTTCAATCAATTTATGACTATAAAATTTTTTTTGTGTAATAAAAGTGAAATTGACCAAAATATTTTTTGTTTGTTCTCAATTCCAGCCACATGAAACGTCTGAACGAATTATGGAAGCTCACAATGACCTAAATATATATAGAAGTTGTAATAAGGTAAGTGTGTATGTTATTTATGTATGTACAGTGTAATTGTATATACTAATTTGTTGTAA
Source organism: Nephrotoma flavescens (assembly GCA_932526605.1). Lineage (NCBI taxonomy): Eukaryota > Metazoa > Arthropoda > Insecta > Diptera > Tipulidae > Nephrotoma > Nephrotoma flavescens. The sequence continues at coordinate 79,789,465 of OW052221.1, read as the reverse complement.
GCACCCCAGGCACTGTAATCCTATAACCTAACAAAAAATATTTTGTATCCAATATATAGAATCACAATAATGATGATCATTTGGAACATGATCATAACGTAACATCAACCACAGACACTGATTCAGCATTATCCTCAGCACCATCATCACTTAGTCCGCAACCAATCTCGTGTCCTAATTCACCAGATATTTGGAAAACGGTATGCGATTTTATATTTACCATATATAATTTAACTTTTACTAGCGCATAGCCCGAACGAAAAAAGGTCAAGGATTTCTATCATCGACACAAAATTATTTATACTTTCATTATGTATGAGATCGCGTATGTAGATATATGATCGATGATCATGTTTCTTTGAAAATACGCATACCTTAGAATTCACTTTCAAATTACTAGCAACAACAACAACAATAAACGTAAATATTTTTGTCGGTTAATCAACATTAATTAGAATACAATTCACTAAATCAACGCGCGCAAACTCATTCAAAATTCAAAACGGAAAAGGGCGTCGGATTTCATAAGACATGGTTGCTGTTGATTTATTATTAGATACCCAAACACCGTATTCATATGAATCAGCATTAAATTTAAGAAGAGCAAATTCGATATTACCAGGTATTTGCACGTGTATCTAGCAACTCTGTATTCTGTTGTATTAATGCGAAAAATATCACGGTTCAAGGTTAAAAAATTTGGTTTAGGGGGATCTGAAATCTTTATTATTAATGGATGACATTTCGCACAAGCAAAATCTCAATTTCGATGAATGATGGTGATAGCTAAAATGTCTGTACAGAGAATGGTATATGGTATAGCTTCAAGGATAATGCATTCAATTTACCGGAACATGGAAGTTTTAAAAGTTTGGAAATATCACCATGGACCGGTATAAATTTAGATAGCATGTTGTCTTGCAATTTCTTGATGTGTGCATAAATTTATCGGTGTTTGTCTAGGTCAACGCGTTTATTAAACCGGTATACTTTTTAATTATTTGATTATGTAAAACGGAATATGAGATTTATGAAAAATTAATATTCTTGGATTTTGATTTGTGGGTCAGCTAGGGGTAGTTCATACACAAATGAAATGACGATTACATATTGTCTTAATTCAGATTAACATTTACACTCAGTTGGTCATATATAATTTGATATCATTAGAATGAGTTCAGGTTTTACCTCAACCTTTAAGAATTAACATTTTATGAACAAATAATTTTTGCCAATATAACGCCTGCACTCATTCTCCAACACAGGCTCCCTCACCAAATGTGTGTAGGAATTAAATAAAAAACCAAATAAGATAAATAAAAAAACTTAAATTATTTGTTTTTTTTTTTAATTATTTTATTTAAGGAAAACAATTTATTTAAGGAAAACAATTTATTTAGTTTTATTGCGCAAACACGTTAATGCTACAGCGGTACGAATGTAATTAATTAATTCTCCTAGATTGGTCTCTTTAATTTTTCGTCATCAGCGATTGCTATATGTTATCAGTTTATGACAGTTCGGCCGAACCTGATACAAGTTCGTCCTCGATCCACTCGTCGTCGCTAGAACAATTATCTTCTTCCATACCACCCAATTCAGGCGATAAACTGCACCAAGGTTTCATTTTGTCGGATGAGTAAATTGAACTAAATTTTCGAGATTTAATTTGCATTCCCTTGATGTGCTCCACCACATAGCGGTCGTTTCCAAGAACTTTGACACTACGTAAGGTCCACGGAATTTCAAATCTAACTTTCATGATTCACCGGCTGAGGACTTTTCATTCTCGATGACGATTAAATTTCCTTCAATGTACATCTTTGTTTCGGAATGCTGTCTTGCGAATCTTTTTTTCCACTTTTCTCTTTCTTTCATAATATTCTGTAGAGCTTGTTCTCTCTTTTCATATATGTTGCATTCTGGCTTAGATTCACGATATTCGTTTAACTTAAAATCAAACACGAGCTCATTTGGACTGAATTCCGTCGTTGAGTTCTTTTGAGAATTGACGACCCATTGCAAATCTCGAAGTGTTTCATCCTAATCTTTGACATTCTTGACGGAGGTACAAATGAAAACCAAAACCGTCTGATTCGCTCTTTTCACTTGTCCGTTCCCGCGAGGAGTTCGAACTGCCTCACAATATTTATCGAAGGCGTTAGATGTAAAAGACGTACCTCTATATCACTGATGATACGATTCGAGAGTTCATAATAGGCGGTAGGGTCGTTCCAAAATTTAATTACTAGCGCTGTTTTTGTATTTCGGGCGGAGGCTCTCACAATCATAAACTTACTAAGAGCATCCATGTTTACTCTTTACAAACGGTCCGAGGTGCTCGATATGCATCACCCGAAATGGTATCGGTTCCGTTGCTCGAAAGTGTAGGCGACCTTTCGGAAAACGCATTTTCTGAAACCACAAATTTTTTTTAATTCGTTCGATTGTCTTTTCGATACCAAAGTGCCCCATGTTATCGTGAAAATGTTGTACCACTCGAAATCGAACTGCTTCTGACACAACGAATTTTAGTTCGTCACCTTCCTTTCGTAACAAACGATTATCTTTCAGTTGAAATTCTTCTCTCAAATGCTTTTCATCGTTGGACTTCTGATATCTGTTGAGTACGGCGATGGTTCTCTTCAAATTTTCGTACTGGAGTTGCATGGTAAGAAGCCAGTCGTATGGAACCAGCAGTTTCCATTTCTCTCGGCGGTTCATTTGGAGATCGACTTAACGCGAGATCGACATGAGCCATACGATCCCCTGGTCGGTGAATTGTCTCAACATCATATTCGAGTAGTCGCATCCACCATCTTGCGATTCTCGGTACCATCTCCGTTTTTTCTTTTATTTGTGCGATGGCAGAACACTCGGTAACGAGACGAAATCGTTTTCCAAGAAGATATACTCGGAATCGATCAAGACCATCCACAACGACCAGAACCTCTAATCCGTATAGCTGTTGTACTTGTGGTCAGCGACTGTGCAATGACGACTATAATATTTAACCGGTTTCCATGTCTTTCAGTCCACCAAATGTAATTGGATTCCAGCGAGACCAATACTAGAGGCGTTGGTGTCCGGTGAGACTCAAACATTGTCGGACTTCGGTGGCTGTCGACGACTGCAAAAAATTCTTGGCGGCACAAACTTTACCTTCTCCGGGGAACATTCCTTTTTCACTGATTTCGTGCCCCAAAAAGATGATTCCGGTGGCAAGAAATTTACACTTGAAGAACTTGTATAGTCGTGTTAATCTCTCTTTAATGGTTTTAACGGCATTCGACTATATTCGTAATGTCCTTCTGCCGTTACGAAAGCAGTGTATTTCTTCGATTCATTGCTGACCTCGAAATATTTATTTCCAGACAGCCATGCTAACAGATCATCGACAATATGCATCGGGTATAGCTGCTTTACAGTTATTACAGTTGTTCATTTGCCGTTAGTCGACACACATTTGACTTTCGCCATTCTTCTTATCGACTAAGACTATAGGCGAAGCGTACGGAGAGTCAGTAGGTCGATCACAAGTCCATTTACAATACATTTTCGGAAATAAATTCGTCCTCTACGACAAGAACGTCTGAATAGTACGTATTTTGATCGACGTCTACTGCTGCAGAAACAAATTCTTGACACACGTATTGACCACTAGCAAACCCCGTAAGAACGATGGAGTAATCAAATTTCGGATTCAAATTTTTGGCAAATGACTTACGGATCAAGGTTCGATTTGTACCAGGGTCTACAAATGAAGAAGTCTCTTTACCATTTATTATGATTTTTTTTCTTTTGAAAAGATGTCGACAGTGGCGGTTGGTAACGATTTTTCCTCAATTTTAAGGACATTCGGCTTGTGGCAAACATTTTCGTTTCGCCACTTATTTTTCGTTTCTCTGGACATGCAGCTGTTTGGTGTGCCGTTCGAAGGCAATTGAATTGGAATCTGCATTTTTTTGTATCGGCAGTTTTGAATAATTTGACGACACGGATGGATTCGACGATTGAGGTTTCAATGGCGGAGTAAATGATTTAGTTTTCGACGTAGGAATAAATAATTTCAGTGCGAATTTCGATGTTCTTTGGATTATAGGAACATAGTTAACATATCGCGTTAGATGGCGGTCAGCAACTCGTTACATTTCGAGATTGGTTTGGGTATCTGGGGGTCAATTTTTTCCAAAATTCGACGGACGACACATGACGTTTTCGTATACGTATAAGGAGTATAGTATACAATTTTATATTAGTGTGTGTAATTTTTCTGTGGTTAAATTTGTCTGTTTTCTGTGAATATAAGCATCAAAAATTACGAATCGGTACAAATCGGTTCAGTTTTTTGGTGCTTATGTCGTCTTCGTCATCTCGCTTTTTGACATCTCACCAAGTATTTGAGTGGTGAGTTAACACGTTCGCGCAAATGATTGCTATAGCGGTCATACAACTTTTTCGTTTTTTAGCACGTTTGCACAAATAACATTTATTTTTTAAGGAATAACTCGACATATTTTTCAATTCTCACAATACATACATTCCTTTCCGCGACGAAATATTATTGCAATTATAAAAGTTATCAAATGTGTTCCTGAGTGGCACACACATTTAGAAACTGTGCGTCAATGTGTTAAGAAAAAAATATTTCTACTACGCATATTTTAATTTTTATTTTTCAATGCAATGTCGAACAAATGTTTTGTTTTCGCAGAAACACAGAATTAGAAATTACATTAAAACTAAAATTAAATAAATTTAATTTTATTTAAAGCATATTTGGTTATAAATCTAATATTTTATTTAAATCATAGAAATGTCATCCAAAATATTTAAATGGCAAACACACATACCACTACCCTGCTTTTTCAAATCGTCGTGGTTAATCCCATTAATTGTATATTTAATAATGCAATTGTCCGAGAGTTAGTCTTTTCTTCCCAGAGACAACATCTTATAATAATACTCGTCAGGTGTTTTGCGAAATTTACGTTTTGTTTCCATCATTTCAATATGAACGTCTGCCACATTCGTCTCGCACGCGAAATGCTGAAGAAATTTATTTTCGTACCAAAGACTTCTTGAACGCTGTCAATCCAATATTTTGCAGGTCCTAAAAGCTTTGATTGAAAAAATCACAACTCGTTCGTCTCAGCAATATGCATTCTTCAGACTGCCAATTTTCTGAATAAATTTGACCGAACTCATTGACAATAACGGGTTAAATTTCGGAAGGATTGATATAACGTCCTTCACATTACTGAACTGATTGCTATGATAAACGTTTGGCAACCCAATATTTGGTACGTTCCCATACATCGGGTTGATCGTACGGGAAAATATGAACGGTCTGCGCTCCAGGTTGATAGTATGGGATACCAACCCCAACCGAAAACCTTGATTTAATTCATTGACCATGTTCGCATTGACCGATGTTGTATTGTTATTTACAAACTGCTGAGTGGGTAAGCTCAAATCCATTTGTTGCGTCGGAGAGGTAGAAGACGAAAATTGTGATGACGTCACAAACTCAACTAGATGTGACAAAACTTGTGTGTGTGTAGAGGTGGTTCAAATGAACTTAACTGAGAGTTCGGAATCGTGTTGATACATGGCGATGGCGCAATTGATGTCTGAGATTGCGATATATTTACGGGATCCCCTTTATGTTCTACTATCATTCTCAAAAGTATATTTTTTTATTGACGGAACGACCGTATTATAGCCACCTGGCGATCATACCGCACAAACTAACACAATTATAATCTACTAGGAGAAAGGATACATGTTTATTGGTTCCTAAGTCCATGAGTGGTAGCTGGAGTAACCACAATAATTTAATATTAAACAGAGATAAAAATGTAACCCCAAAACAAAGTCTAAATATATTTTCCTTATTCTAAAACAAATACATATATCGATATAAAAATGGAGGGATGAATTTATTGTGGCCAACACGCGACTTTCATATTTTTCTATAGCGAAAAATTTAACTTTACTTTACTTAATACTTTTGTTAGAAATGTCGTGTTTTTGTTGATCTTAGTCGTTTATTGTAAAAACTAAATGATGTTGTACATTGCAAAAACTGACAACAGGTTTCCAATAAATTTCGCTAGAATCTCCCAATTAATGCAAAATGGTTAAGCAAGAAATTTGATTCCGATTAGTCAATCCACCTCTATAGAGATACCAAAATTTTAGTGAAGTAAAGTGTTTTCTTAGCAAACTCGTCAGTGCTGGTAAAATTAAAAAAAATTAACTACCCCATTTCTGTTTGAAACTTAACTTATACAATCTTTTTGTTTTTAACCGTTTTTTCGTATATACTTTTCAAAATATTTGCAAAAAAAATGAAAAAGCTCCTATAAAAATTGCAACTTTTGTCGGCCAAAAATCACTAGGATATTTTAATTTATGAAAAAAAGCTTAATTATGAAGTTTCATCCTATAATCAACCAATCCGTAGGAGCTTACAGGGGCTAAATTTTTACTGAAAAACAGGTTTTTTGTCAAAATTCGTCATTGGTTATTGGCATTCGCATTGTTGCCTAAATAATTTAGAAGCTTTTAGTTTTTAATCGTTTTTCTTCTAAATGACATTCAAAATATTTGCAACTAAACTGAAAGCTCTTATGGAGGCTACCACTACCGGTTAACCGATTTTATCAACAAATCATTAGGATCTCCCGATGTATGAGAAAAACTTTAGTATGAAGTTTCATCCTGATGACGTTGGACAGCATGGGCTGTTACGAACCCCAAAACCGGCAGTTCTGCTTATTTACATAGCCCCCGAGATAGAAATTCAGTTCGTTCGAAACTGTTCGTCTGTAGCCAGCGCAGAGAACTCATATCGAAGCTGATGGTAATTTGATTTCTATCTGCTGGGTCAAACAGACCTTGTAAGTGAATAATTCGAGGTCTTTGTGCAGAATTGCTTTCAGGCCGATGCGAATATGGCGAGTTCCTGCGATCGCTGTTGAGTTAAGGTCAACGGTTTCTATCCTACACTATGAACCACAGTCGCAATATTCTCTGGCGTACGCACTGACCAAGCTCGGGCAACACTTCTGTCATCCGCTCATTTTCGGCTTCACAAAACTGGCTTTGAAAATAAGTTTTCAATATTTCCAAACGCTCCTCAAGCGAAGTCATGATTATTTCGTGACGCAAAATATCGGAAAGACGAGATGTCGAAATTTCAAGCAAATCATTCAAAAAAGTTTTGACTTAGCCTATGATTTAAAATACAACCAATAGATGGCCCACCCTGTACTTTATTATACTAAGCATAAAAGAAAATGGAAGAGTGAATATATTGTGGTCAACACCCAACTTTTCTTACGTCAAGAGTACATAGACCTTGAAAACACCACAATTAATTTCTCAATCGTAAAATTCTGGATTTTTGCTGAAAACTGTCTTGTATATTAAAAATGATTATTCCAGAAAACCAACAAGGTCAACGCTTATTAAAAATTTAATCTTCATTCCAAAAATTTAAAAAGCTCTTACGGAAAAAGTGAAATAAAGTTTTTTTGATCAAAACTCGTCATTTCCGGTAAAATTTGGAATAAGTAACATCTGAAAAAATTGTGCTTGAAATATAATCTACAATTTTTTTGTTTTATTTTTCAATAAATGCGCCTTTGCAAAAAACGAGAAAGCTCCTATGGGAGCTGTCACTTCGGGTGGATCGATTTCGGCTGGAATCACTGGGCAAAATGAATTAATTAATTGAAAAATGAAATTTATGAAAAAAAAAACCTTCGATATGAAGTTTCATTCCGATTAATCAATCCGACTGGCCGAATTTTTGCTAAAAAACAGTTTTTTTTTAAAAAATCGTCATTTCCGCTTAAGGGGACATAGCACCTTCAAAATTGAAAAACAAGTTTTTCAAAGATTTTTTTTTTTGGAATAAAAAGAGATATCTTAATGAAACTTTCCATTGACATTTTATTTAACTGAAAGTATACAAAAAAAAATTTTTTTTAATTTTTGTTAGCTCACTGTCGTCTGCTACAAGGGTTTTCCAAAAACACTGAAAATTCGCATCGTGCATCATAACTTCTCTCAGAAAGGTCTAAAAAAACGGCATTTTATTCAGCATTAAATCGCCCTTGGAATGAACTAAAAGGAAAAAAATTGGTTGAAAAATAAAAAAATGGCGGCATTGTTTCGAAAATGCAGCTTTTTTGTCCCCCCAACCCCCCCCCCCCAATAAGTTGTAACTCAAAAAATTGAAAGCCGATTATACCTTCCGTAGTTCATTCTGAGCATAAATATATGTAGATCAACGAGTTAAAATTTTAGAACGATTGGATAAGTAGCTTTTTCTCAATCTTGCACACCAACTTGAAAAACGTCAATTCGAAATAATCGCGTTTAAATTATCGCGCTTTACATTAGGCGCGCTACGCAATAAATAAAATAAAAATATAAATAAATTTCTTTTTTTGAGATTTTCATGTTTATATCATTAAAATAATATTTTTAAACGTTCATTCTAACACATTCTATCAAAAAAAAAATCGATTTTTTGAAAATTTGAAGGTGCTATGTCCCCTTAAATTTTGGAAAATGACTGGAAAATGACTTTTTGAAACTGACATTGTATCAAATTTCATTTAAAATCTTTTAGTTCACAGTCGATTATCTCATAATTGAAACACTTTTCGAAATATTTGCAAAAGCAAAAAAGCTCCTATGGAAGCTGTCATTTTCGGTGGACCGACGTCAGTCAAAATTCATTGGAATTTCCCAATTTGTAAGAAAAGCTTAAGTATGAAGTTTCATCCCGACCAATCAATCTATCTAAAATTTTCTGGTAATACTTATTGGCGATTTTATTTCTATAATCATAATTTTTTTCATCATACTGCCATCTATAGTCAAAGATCGGAGTCATCATTGTATAATAACATTATAGTAATGTAATGGTGGTTTCGTGAGTGAAATGTTAGATACCACTACTGGTATCGTTTTAAACTTTTTAAAGAATTTCTGCAATTGCATATCCGCCTAAATAGCATAACCTTCTCCTAAATGTAGCTAGAATATTTTATAATCCAACATGCAGAAAACAAAAAAAAAAATTCTATACATATACTTACAATGCGATTCATTACTATTTATGATACGAAAAAAATTTAGTTCCCATTTCTGTTCCTTTTCATATCAAATTGACAAATAAAATAACATATAATAATAATTATTAACAAATACATAATTATCAAATAAAATAATAAAAAAAAATATTTGTTAATTTTATATGAAAACAAACAGAAATGGGAACTATTTTTTTTTCTTATCATAAATAGTAATGAATCGCATTGTATTACTCATATAATGACGCTCTCATTTTATAACTCAAAACATTTTTTACGCTCAAAAGTAATAGAAAATAATATATACATATAACAAAGATGATGAAGAGAAAATACCGATCGCAACTATTCGTTGATAATTATAAAAAACTAAAATCATTGGAGATTTTCCATAAAAACGATCTACATTTAAATCCAATTAAAGATTATTTTAAATGATTTTCTATGTACAACACATACACATTATTTGATTTATGTATTTGATTTTCGTTTCGATAACTATATACATAGATAGACCACCGATGATATACATACTTATTTACACGCACACACTCAGCAATTCAATATAATGTAAAAGGAAATCGTAAATCTAAACTAACAAAGATTTAAAAATTGTTTGCAAGTTAATTTCGTAAATTTGTTCGTTTAAAATTTTATTGCTTGTCGTCTAATCGTAACGCATGTAGCTGTGTGTTTTCTTATTTTTAAACGTAATAAAAAGTTCATTTTGAAAATTTGTGTATTAAAACTTTTGTGAATTTGCGTGATAAAATGGTGTGTGCTTACAAAAACTGCTTAAATAAAAATGACTGTAAATCCACCAGAACATTTTTTACGGTGCTGCATGACTATCGTCGTGTGTCCGACAAGAATAAAGTTACTTCCAAACGCATAACTTTTATGAAGAACATTTTAATTTTAATGATTTCAAAATAAGTAGTTTTAGAACAAAAAATGTTAAAAAAACGGCCTTTCCCCAGTCAATTAATAATCTTGTTTGTAAATGTAAGGTCAATGACATAGATGCACGATGCAAGCGTTTATTAAAATTCGAATTTTTTTTTAAATAAAAAAAATTGATTCCTAAAGTATCGCGTACGATTTTCAACCAGACACACAACACTGAGAGTCAAACAACAAGAATATTGAAAACACCTGACTTCCCACCTATAACATTGAAATATGAAAAAGGGCCTCGAAGAACTTATTTAAAGAATTATCAAGTTCCACAAATTCCTCATGAATGTCCCATCTCACCATCTCAATTTCCTAGTCCGCAACATCAAATTGAAGACGAAAATAAAGAACCCGTTCAACCTTTAAACAAAATTCCCAGGTTTATATTAAATACCCCTCAGAAAAGTAAAATGCAAACAGAAGAGAACACAATAAAAATATTAATTGATAATACACTTGACGATCGACCACAAGTAAACACATTTTGTACTTGCACAAATATTTCATAAAAGAAAATTATCTTGGACCCAAGTTGAACAAAAATTGTATTTGGAATTTGATTTTAAATCACCTTCATGTTACAAGCATTTATTAAAGAAAGGTTTTAATTTGCAGATAAGGCTAAGAAATTGTATTATTCAGTATACTAGTACATGTTTTAAAATTTTTGTGTGGGTTAAATTTTTTAATTATATTTTTATGTGACTTAGAAGGGTTATGAAAATTGTAAAGAGATTAAAACTCTAATAAGCAAATTAAAAACTACCATTGGCGATTGCTTTCCTATTTAAAATACAATTTAGATAAAAATATTATTGTTTTATCTTATGAGAGATTAATTTGTTTTTCAAGATAAAATAAATTACAACAATTTAAGCTATTGTAGCAACAAGAACTTTCAAGAACCCAACTGAAATCCCATTTAATTAACCTTAATTTTTATTTAGCTCTTTGGTTCTGTTCAAAACGGCTACTTATTTCATTCTAACGCCCGTTGCACATTTCAGCTAAGCTAAGCAAGAAACGTAGTTTTTATTAGCTTAGTTTAGCTCGCACAGCTCATTCCGCTGCACATTTGAGCTAATTATATCGCTCACACATACATTTCAATATAAGTAAAATTCTGTCTGTCAAAAATTAATTAACTAATTTTATTATATTATTTAACAATTCAACCACTTTTTTGAATTTGATCCACAATACCAAACACAACAATACTCATTACTCGCTGACTTTTGCAATCCAAAGACAACCCGAGCTAAGTTAGTTTGTATCGCTCAAAACAGAAAAACATAGGTCGCATAGTTTAACTCAAATATGCATCGTTCCATTAGGCCGTTGCACATTTGAGCTAAGCTAAACTAAGCGATGTCAGCTAAGTTCATCGCTCTTGGTTGAAAATAAAGAGTTTTAATGGTACGATGCACGCTTGAGCTAAGCTATGCGAGCTATGTGTTTCTGTTTTGAGCGATGAAACTAACATAGCTCGCGTTGTCTTTGGATTGCAAAAGTCAGCTATATCGCTCACAATACATTGTTATTATTGTGTACATATTCGCCTATGTGACTATGTAATTCTGTAATTCTAATAATATTTTGGCAGACATATAGCATTTTACTTGAATTGAAATGTATGTGTGAGCGATGTAATTAACTCAAATGTGCAGTGGAATGAGCTGTGGATGCCAAACTGTGCTAATAGCTACGTTTCTCGCTAAGGCCCCTTGCACACTTGAGCTATATTCTTTTAGCAAAATGAGCATGTTTTGAGATTACAGCTTTCGATTTACTTTGCAAAGCCTAAATAAGTGAAACCGAATTAGCGAAGCTTAACTCAACACACTCGTACGTCCCGATTTATTTAATTTATTTATTTAAACCTGTGGGATAGAAACATAGCTGATTGTGAGCTAATTAATTATCTCCAAGGTGAAAATAAAAATTTAAATACATTGCTTTACAGATTGGGTAGACTCTGAGATTTATCTTCAATGTTTCTCTTATTTGACTTTGGAAAGAAACCAAAACGCGAATCTGTTAAATGAAGACATAGCTCACATAAGTCAAAATACTTAGCTCAAGTGTGCAACGGGGCTTATAAAAGTTTTTATTTACAACCAAGAACGATGAACATAGGTCAGTTCGCTTGGTTTAGCTCAGCTGAAACAGGCCTTATTGTCTTATTAGTAGCCATCGTTCATGAGTATGCAAAATCATCCGAATTGATTCAAAGCGATTCAAGATGGCTGACTTTTAACCAACAAACGCGCATAATTTTTATGCCTTAAAGGGAAAATCTGTACATGTATCATCGCCTTAACAGAGCTCTCACAATAGAAATTTTTTTCTCTAAAGTAAATTTTTTTCTAAAGTTTAATTTTCAAACAAACTTCTAAGGCAAAATAAAAATTGTTTTATTGTGAAAGCTGTTTAAAGTCTCCACAAATAAATATTCTTTTCGGAAAGGTAATTATGTATTAAAACGGTGTAAGACTAAATACAAATTAAGGTTAATTAATTAAATTAAGACCAATTCATGACTTATTTTGTGGAAACTACCTATTTGAAAGTCAAATGTATATATAGTCTACAAAAATTCTAGCTGGCCGGAGGCTTATTGTAGACTTTCAAATAAATCAGTCTTCACCAATTAAATCACGAATTGGACGTAAGTAGTTTTAGAAAGAAAAAAAAATAACAAATACACACACTCAGGGAAAAAAGTTGTTGAAATAACAATTTTCATATGCAAAATCAATAAGAAACATAGGTTATTTTTGGCCAATAAACGAAGTTATTACCGTAACATATCTATAGTTATTGATTTTACTACCTTTAAGCTCAAAACAGAACAAGAACGAAGGCGGCGAGCGAAATCGCCTGTCATATTACAAAACACAGAAAACATGCAATACAAACACAACCATCGACGCAGGCGACGACGATTTTTTCGTTGAAATAAATTTAGAGTCTATTTCTATTTTTGTCGCCGACGAAACAATGTTGCCAACAGTTTTTTTTTATATATATATATAAGTTGGTATCGTTTAATCGTCATATTATTAACCATTTTTTTTAATTGAGTAGGCTAACGCCAAACGTCATTTGTCAAAACACAGAAGGTTATACCGTTTGTGGATGTTTTTTTTATCGCACACGCTGACGCTTTTGTTCTGTTAGCTACAGCGATATCGAGACGATATTTTTTATTTATTCGTCGACGCTCGTCGTCGTCGCTCTTGTTCTGTTTCTAGCTTTAAATCGACACAATAATTGTTATATCGATAAGTATTTAGTTCCGTTCAATAACTTGACGTTTTAAATTCGACGTTCTTTAGTTATTATTCCAAAAAATAAAATTATTAATTTGTACAAAGTGCGTAATAATCATAATAAAGGATATTCTGGATAATACCTTGATAGGGTGAGGTTGAGGTGAGGTTACCAAGACCAAGACGTTGGAATGCATTTTAAATATATAATATATATATATATATATATATATATATATATATATATATATATATATATATATATATATATATATATATATATACACATATATATATATATATATATATATATATATATATATATATATATATATATATATATATATATATATATATATATATATATATATATATATATATATATATATATATATATATATATATATATATATATATGTTCAAGGCCATCTTGAATGGGGGAATTTACCCATAGAGGGAGCGAGACCCGTAGTAGTAGTAGAGACTATAATCTTGTTTAAGATGTCTCTAAAGAGTCATGTTGCTATATTGCGGCACTAACTTGGTGGATGGAGTTTACCACCAAGTTAGTGCTGCAATATCAGCAACACGACTCTCTAGAATTCAATGTTACCATTAGTGCGAAACCAAGCCATAGAAGCTTGGTTTCGCACTAATGGAAACATTGAATTCGTTACATTAAAAATTCGGTCGTCTCATCAGACTGCAGTGCAGTCAAGTGACCAAACTTCAAAAATTTGAAAAATTTTTGAACTTAGATATAAAGTATAAGTACAATGCTTTAGCGAATTTTAATGATTCGCTACGCAATAAGTAAGGAGTAAGGGGTTGACAATGGCGACTATATATATTTACCTCAATCTGTCTTCCAATAAAAATTCCATGGTTAGTTTACAGACAAAATGTAATTGCAACAAATTTTATGAACATTCAATAAATAAGAGTTAATGAGGGAATAACGAGAACAGTCACGTTGTAAATGTAATAACTTTAGTTATTGAATTAATAATTTAATCAAGTTCTAATGTTTATTTTAACAACGAACATTATCCGATCAATAAATTTAGTAAGTTTAGACTTGATAACTAATACATTGTCATTACAATAAGTGTATTTATTAGTAACACTATTTTATTTTATTGATAGAATACATGTTTTTGTTAAACTTAAAACTAACTTAATCAATAAACAATTTTATTGCTGATTTTCGAAAAATACGATTCAATAAGTCAAAGTTATTGAATTAAAAACGGTTTTTTTCTGGGTGATTGTTTTGCGAAAAACAGAAAACGAAGACAATAAAGTCTAAAAGTTCAATAATTTTTCGATTGATCTATAGAAAGAAATTTGTCAAGTTTCAGAAAAGTTAGGTCAGAACCTAATAGTTTTCATAAGGAATAATATAAATACATATATTATATTTGAATAATAATAGTATATTTTTAATCTAAGAGTCACAACTATTTTACGTTGGCATTCAATGGCAAAATTTGAAGGCGGAATATCGATCAATGTACTAAATCGTTTAAAAAACAAATGTGATGTAATGATCGAAAGAGACAAAAAATGCATTTTATTAATGGATGAAATGGCTATAAAAAAAGAATTAGAATACAATACAGCATATGATTTAATCCACGGATACCACGACTTTGGTGAGCTTGGACGAAGTATTTGTATTTATGCTGCGAGGACTTAACCGAAATTGGAAACAAATAGTAGGTTACTATATGGGTTCACCTAAAGGCCACCGAATAAAACTTTCACTAGAAACAGTCATCTGTAAAATTGGGGAGAGCGGCCTAAAAATAGTGGGAATCACTTGCAACCAAGGCAGTGCAAATCGAAAGGCATTTCGATTTTCGGAGTTACCAGGCAGAGACCTTGGACAATGTTTGGTTCACAAAAAATATTTTGCTTTTATGACGTCCCTCATACTCCGTCAATATTACAACCAACGACGACGAAAAAACAATTTCGTACCATATTTTACAAAAATTGTATTTAATGGAGCATGGAACAGTAAGCATGTTTATCCCGACGTAATTAAATTAGCCACTCAAGTTTTCAGCGCAAATGTCACATCAGGTATTTATGCCGCTGTTTCGCTTAATTGTTTCTCTGGTAAATTAATTTTTTTGTTTTATTATAACATTAAGTATCAAAATTAAAATTTAATAAATTTTACTAAAAATTAAATTCTAACTAAAAACAATATATTATGCAAAAAGCAGAATAGTAATATTTCGCATTATTATTGTAAGTATAATTAATAGGGGGAAACTAATGTTCTAAGAAAATTTTACCTTATTTGTTTTCTAACCTTATAAAAAGTTTATGGTTATTTAGTACTTTATAACCACAAAGCTTTTATTTAATTCAATAAACGCTAGACATTGTTATTATATTATTTTCAACCTTCTACCAAAATTCCAAAATTAATATAATTATTTATTCGATGATACCACTGAATTTATCCACTTTAAAACCAAATATTCCAAAAATCCGAACAATTGTGCTTATTCTAAAACAACTGAGGCCTTTATGGAACGGGGGTATGGAAAGGGTGTATTGAACGTCCGTCCTGTTTTGATGGACTTCTCCAAACAATAAATGCATTGAAGTTTTTGTGGTGTGATTTAGGAAATAAGCAAGATTATATTATAACATCACATATCTATTAGAATAACTGAAACTAAAATAACTATTAGAAATTACTGAAAATACATTAGTATTGTTGATCACTCTGAAATAATTTATCACCAGCTTTATCGTCTGTTTCATGTATTATTAGGTTTATTTTCCCAATTATGATTGTAGGAAAATCAACCTGTTGGCAGCAAAAAAATAAATAATTTAATATCTCATATTTTACTCCCAATTAGGTTCCTATGAAAAATTATCCGTCAGCATCACGGTTTATAAAATGTTTAAATGAAATATGTTTTCAAGAAACAGTTCGTTCGATGTCTTCGGGATATGAAGATTCGCTTTCTGAAAATTTATTTAATTTCAACGATCAAGCATCGAACACAATTAACAACGACGTAGAGGAATTTGAACTCCAACCTCAGATACCTGAAGCACCCTGTTTTGAAAATATTAATAAACGGTTTATTTTTCGAAGGAAACAATCAACATCATCGATTCCGAATTTGAAAAATTGCGAAAATGTTCCTTGGCATACTTAACTGGGTTTTTTAGTTATAAGATTGTTAAACAGTATAATTGTGACATTTGCTCACAGTTCGCAGTTGATTTAAATAACAAAACCCGGGAGAATGACACACTTTTAAAAGTAAAAGCTTATGTTACGGAAAACATAAAATCAGATATTTATGGAACCTTATCCGTACCTTCCGTTGAATTTGAAATATTGAAAATATTTTAGTTGTATTTGAAGAAAGCATATCAAATACGGGTTACTAAAAAAATATTCTTAAAGAAAGAAAAATTCGAAAAAATTTCGAAAAAAATGCCGCCATTTTTTTATTTTTCAACCAATTTTTTTTCTTTTAGTTCATTCCAAGGGCGATTTAATGCTGAATAAAACCCCGTTTTTTTTTAATCAGACGGTTTTGAGAGTAGTTATGATGCACGCCGCGAATTTTCAGTGTTTTTGTGAAAACCCTTGTAGCAGACGACCTTGGGCTAAAAAAAATCTAAAAAAATTGTTTCTATACTTTCAGTTAAATAAAATGTCAATGGAAAGTTTCATTAAAAAATATCTCTTTTTATTCCATTAAAAAAATCTTTCATTTTTTTTTTTTTTTTTTTTTTTTTTTAATTTTGAAGGTGCCAGGTCCCCTTAAACAATTTAAAATTATCGTTCGAATAAAGACGGAACTTAAAAGTAAGCCATTACTTATCCTGCCATAAAGAACTGCAACGTTTTCTTTCAGACAAAGCTGACCAATCTCTAGCTTAACTACTATTTAAAAATAGTTTTAATTACAAAATAGTGAGCGGCAACCTAAACTCGTAAGCTATTCACTTGTATATTGAATTTATATAAAATATCTTATATACTTCCTTATATGTAATTCATTTGAGATGGATTAATTCGGCCCCCAATTTAAACAATAAAATTTATTAAAGATTAACAGATTAGATTAACAGAAAAGTGAATTTAAGTTTTGTTAGCGAACCTTAAATGCTCATAATTAGATTATAATTATACGCTCTAGATTTGCACACTGTAAACACCACATGACTCTCATTGGATTCTGTGACAAAACAGATCAAGTATTCAAGTCAGGCATGCATAATAGTTTTGGTTGACATTATAATCTTTATCTTATCATCCTCGTTTTTTCTATTCCAATGAGAAACAATCCCTTAATAAATGGTTGATTGAAAGACAATATGTAATGAAAAACGACATACTATTGTAGTTTGTCCAAGTGACAATTTTCCTATTTTTACGTACTTCTCTTACGTAATATTTTTTATGATAAAATCGAATTAATAAATTGTATTTTAATTCTGAAACAAATATTGGGTTCAATGCCCTTGAACTTTCACACAGATTTGAATAAATAGAAAATTTGCCTTTCCATAACAATACATTGTTTTTAATGTATGTATATTATAAGAAAATTACTCGTACAAACATATTTTCAATTATAAATTACCATACTGTAACAGTGCAATCGACGGCATCCTTTTAAAAAATTGTATTTAGTTGTTCTATATAGATTTCTACATCGTTTTCATTTTTTATATTTATTCGTTTGTGTTTGTGAGAACAGATGTATTTAAAATAAACAATAATACACAGCTAAGTACTCAATATATTAAATATACATATGTATATATCCGTTCGTTCATATCTCCTTTCCAATAATGGATTTATTTGATTGAACAATTCATATTCTTTTGCATTTCTATCATAGAAAACAAATTATTTATGCTAATTTTTATAAAAAGAAAATTGAAGTAAGGTATTCACGATTTGTTTTATTGTTTATCACAAAAAATATTAAACACATTTTCTACATGACCTTGACAATTGTAAAACAATACGAGTTGAAATAAATATATTCTGTGTTAATATGTAGTATAATAAGTTAGAGTGAAGCAATACTATACTGGTTAATGTATACAAAAATACGCCGTGTGTACTGTAAGTGTATTTAATCTTGCAAACATTTAGGCGAATTAGTAAAACTATTGCATAACTTGATTTCGATTGACGCTCTACCTGGATTTTCACCATCTAAAGATTTTTTTCGAATGATGGTACTACTATATATGTATTGCTATGGAGTCATCGACATAATATTATATCATGTAGCAAAATTGTTAAAGCAATAAGGTCATCATTATAATTCTAGGTGCACTGGCATCATGCAGTGCTGCTTGATACTTGCTTAAATTTAAGCCGACAGTTTTTTTTCTGAACTGTAGATGACAGTAATATTCGTAAAACTGCTTGTGGTTTAGGGGTTTAACGAATAATTCAATGCATAATTTAATAATAATATTAAAAAATAATTCTGACCCGTAAAATAATTTTCAAATAATATTTTATTAGAATTTACTACAATATTCACACACACACACACGGCAAGCACGGCCGTATCCACAATCGGCCTGGAGAGAGAAGAATACAATCCCCTTCCGACACACTCTCTAGGACTTCTGACCACGGAATCGCTCTTGCTGAAACTCGATTCGATACCATAACAAATGCAAAATCTCAACAATTTGATCTAGAACTAAAAGGCTTACTCCTAAGTTTAGTTTTATATATCGGTCTCCTTCCAATGTATATTGCAGAGACATTACGTCGAACTTCTTTCTCTCTGCACAATATTTCACATTCAAGGGTACGTGCAACCCAAAAACTGGTCAACACAAGATACTTTTAGCATAGTATGAACAAAAATGTAACCCAGTGGGCAAAATTTTGGTTTATCTTGTCAAAAATGCAAAGTGTAACGCCATTCGAAATACCTTATGAGAATTTACACAAGTCTCGGAATTTCTTTAATGTATAGAGGTCATCATGTATCGAAATCAGAAAAGATCGATGTTGACATTTCAGGTTCCTAGGAACCATTAATTAAAATCCGAATTGTGTTCACAAAAATGATTCGGATATTTACGGCCATTCTATCCTAACATACAGATTGGTTTCGGCCTTTATTCGTAAGTAGTACGCATTATGCCTACCTTAAATCACTAAATATAATATTTCGTGTCATTTCAAAATTGTCCGGAATATTTTTATAAGTCCTGGGATGGGATATAATTAATATTGCCTGATGAACATATTTAAGTTTTCTGGGATGAAATACTGGGATTACTTCACACACTTTATGAAGAAACTCATTCCAACAGACACGCGCATAAATATACACAAAACGACATATTCTGACCCATGTCACTGGAAAATGTTTTCTTTTTATTTGGAAGTGCTGGCTTTGGGCGGTTACACCGATTAATCTCGTAATTTACACCATCTCCGGAATATTCCTGAAAATACCGCAAATAATTTCTCACACACTTGCACCACTACCGTAATGTTTACTCCCCTGGAATATTCTCGAAATATTCCAACAAAAAAATTTCTCCAAATCCATGCCACAATTCCACGCTTCCATTCTTTCGTCGTGATTCTTTCCTCGGTTCCTTCCACTTCACCTACACACTAATAACAGTTTGTTGGTGAAGAGGAAGGAAACGAAGAAAGTATCACGACGAAAGAATCAAATTGTGGAATGGCGAAATAACATTAAAACGCCACATAATTAATTCACCATTTACCAAATCATAATTTTAAAACATCACTTATTATTTTCCTAATGATTACACCCGTATTTATATACCGCCCTGAATATTCGAGATCTTCGGAAGCTTTCGTTTTTTCCACACTAATTATGCTGCAATCTGCAATATCACAATACTGTTATGAAAATGTCTCTAATGCTACTATTTAAACCTAGATGTCACTAATCTCACAAGAATGTCATTAATTTTCTAATTTTATTCTCATTAATTCAGACTATCGCCTCTGTAGCCAGAGACTACCTAAAGGAAATATTTCATCCTTTGTAAACGTAAAAATTTAAACTGCCTAATTTTTTAGTTCAAATGAAACATCTCTTATGATTGTCTGTGGTGTAACACAAACCAATTCAACTTTACCTTCGTCCGTTACAACGCTATCCAACCATGCAGGTACTCTCTATGGTCCACTCTAAATCAACCAGATCCTTAACGCTAATCCACTCCATCTCTGCTGGCATGCCAGGTGTCTCTTCCATACTTGGCACCACCTGGTCACACATTTTCTCATCCATACAGTCATTCTTGCAAACAGCCACCACCCCATTACCAACGTGCTCTTTGACCAGCATTTCTTAAGAGATTTTTTCCGCCTCCGTCTGTCTTTGTCGAATTTTAGTCGACGTAGTGTTCAACCCGCTCCACTTAGTATCGTTATTGCTCCTCCAAATTCTCTCCAAGTTCTCTCGGGTTATTCTCGTTTTAGGTTACATAACCAATCCTTGCACCAAAATCGTCAAAACCATCCCACTTTGCTGGTTCTTGCTGACAAATAAATGGATCATTATGAGAAATCGATTCTGCATCCGATCAAGTATATAATATCCCAAGTAGTAAATCCAAGAGCTTATTCTCTTTACCTGCTGTCTTCTCGCCACCACTCGATTTTACAAAGTCCAATGGGACTCACTCCACGAACTTCATCATCCGATTCCACCTTATTACGAACAGTCATTTTCAACATCACTGCTCTCTAACCGTTATGTGAATACTCGAACTTCCGTTCCGTATCGTCTACATCATTATTTCGTTTGCCAAATAATATGTCTACCATTTGATCCGGTTTCTTCTCGATGTTTTGTTTCCTATTTCGATTTCGTTAATTTTTTGTTTCATTTCTCGCGTCAAATTTTTACTGTCGTTGATAAAGTTGATGATACATTTGTTGCGGCAAATCTTGTTTGGTTTATTGCGTCTCTTTACTTTGTTGGTCATCTTTTTGGTTTTGTTGGTTACATCTTCGAGGTGTTAGTCGAAATATTAATTCAACTTTGCTTTTAACTCCGTAACCGTTAATCCCATCTTCTAATATTCACAATCCCACCGTTCGTTGTCAACTATTGGAATATTGCCGAATATACCAGGAATATTTAAACCCGAATTTTCCTTAATCGTTAAAACACCGCGATAAATAACTTCCGTAATTATTTATTAATTCTCCATTTACAAATATTTTGGCTCACAACTATATCCACTTAATACCACTTATTATTTTCCCGTTACTCACTTTCGTACTTAAATCGTTTTCAAGAATTTTTGAGATCTGATATAATCTGCAATACCACAAAACTATTATAAAACTATCTCTAATGCAACTAATTAAACCTAGATGTCACTGTCGCACAAAAATGTCATTAATTTTCTAAACTTTAAATGGGCAATCTTCATTGAATAAATGTCTCGCCCATGCTGAATTAATCGCCCATCATCAAACCAATGTAACAATATTAAATTCTCTGCCACAATGGATTGTTAAACCTCTATGAATTCCGATCAACGCCATAATATAATAAAATTCCTCAAATCACATTAACTCTAAAATTACAATTACAACGCATGATCACCATGATGGATGTTTTGCTATATATAGATATATAATTACATTTAGTCAAGATCATGCAAGCTAAAAAAAAAAGATCAATGTTGATTTCTTTATTTATGAAGATCATGACCAAAATCCGAATGCGATGAACGTGATCAAGTATGTACAATATAAGTGTTTTTTTATGTAAAGTGAAAAGTATGCGATCGCGATCAATTTCTCGAAAGCTCAATTCTATCACTTTCGCTATTGATCATTGATACTACCAACAGATTTTATATACGGGTACAAGGGTTTAAGACCCAAGCTGCACTAAATAAATTGTATAATGTCTCGATTTTGATGTGGGTCATAAAATTAATCGTGTATAATATTTATTGCTTTTATGCACACCAACAGATGACTCAATTTTATTTAAATAGAAAATTATCCCAACTAATTTTAGAACTCTCGGTATTTAATTGAGAACGGCACAGACAACAATATAATATTATGTCCTTGAATTCATTCCCGCGAAATTCATACCGACTTACATTTTTTACTGTGTGTGGTCTTTAAAACTGAAATGGTAATTCGGTAACAAATTGGGCGGGGAACTAAAAAATTTGAACGGGAAATGCTTTACAGCATAAAAATTTATCACAAATAAAATTTTAATTCACCATCATCATATGCACGATTTGCAAGTTAATTATTTGTTTATTAATTTTTGTTGGCAAAAATTACCGGCCAAAAAAATTTTATATATTTGGCGTGGGCGAATTATGTTTTAATTTATTAATTTATTTTGTGTTTTTTTTATATTTTTGTTTAGTTTGCTAAGGACAGTCGAATAAATAATGGTCACAGCAAATATGATCACATGCAAAAAGAGTTGGATGCGGTACGGGAGGAGAATGAGTATTTAAAAATTGAGCTGGAATCAGCGCAGGAGCAGATAAGGGATTTGGAAAAATCTTTATTTGAGGTAAGTTTAGATATGAATGTTGTTAAAATTTCACCCCCTTTAGACCATACCAAAATGTTGTTTATTTAAATTGTGTTGCGTTAACCGATTTGGTGGAGCTTAGCTCAACTGAGACATATCCTTGAATCGCTTATATTCTAGGCGATCTGCACTAATTTTTATCTCTAGGCTGAACCAGAGAGTGATCAATAGTTTTTCTCTTATATGAATTTTGGAAACCAAAACGGGAAGCTGAGAAATGAAATCATAGCTCGCATTCGATTGGCCATAGTTGACCCATTGCATACTTCAGCCATTAGAGATCGCAAACTTCTGTGAACACAGCACAGTGTCATAATTGTTCAGCCCTTTCACCCAAACATTCCATTGATCTTTTCTGGGACTTTAGGCACTTTGAACACAACCAAGGCCCCGTCCTAATTCTATTCGTTTTATAGCGACTAATTCGCCAAATTGATGTGATGGCTTTGGCCCATGGATTTCGCCAATTCTGGATTAGCACAAATTCAGCCACTATGTTTTTCGGATGTCAATGAATATGCCTGGCAGGAATATGCTATCTGCTACTACATTAAACGGACAAAATACAGTGGTATACCGTTCAATAATATTTGTGTTGAACAATAGAAATAAAAGTTCTTAAATCCGGATCTTTCTCTCGGATTTTAAAACATTTTATTTCTATTGTTTAATTTGTTGTTCAACACAAATATTATTGAACGGTATACCACTGTATTTTGTGTGTTTAGTATAGTATCTTTTAGGGGTTAGTTTGTTTTTCCTCAATTTATGAATAAAAATTTATGAAAATTATTATTAGCCGCCTTTAGAAAGTTTTAAAATTAGACTCAAATTATTTCTGGTTGTTTCTAAAAATTGGGTTTTATTTGTTTCGTCTTTCAGGCGAAATTTGAAATTTTTTCCCGCGTTTTTTCGGTTCCTGGACGAGCACTAATTTTTTCCCCGTGAGCACTAATTAGCACAAATTGGGCTTAATCGGTATGCAAAGTTTCATTTTGAAATTCGAAAGTTCCCCTACTGCAGTCACCCACACCGAAAAACTGTCCTAAAATTATTTCTGGTGCTAGTACTTAAACATAGAGGTCACTAATTTCACAAAATAATGTTACGATTTTGCCTTGTCACTCAAGGTTCGAATCACTGGATTGTGAATAAATACAACTGCTTCAAATTTGAACTCACACAATTTATTTACACAACACAATTTATTATACAACAAAAAATTACCAATTAATTATTACAATTATAACACACTTTAATAATCACTTTAATAATCTTTCTATTTAACCTTCACTGTATCACGTTTAAAATAAAACTCAGCATTCCACGTCAACGCGCGCCTTTATATACCAAAATATTTGTTTCCAGAATAATCCTTAATGCGCATCGAGCAAATATGTTAGTATAGAAATGACGCCTAAATGTTGATTATAAATCACAAACATATAATTACTAATTCTATAATGGCAAAGCAACCACTTTTCCATATAAAAACTGCATGACAACATCTTTTCGTTAAAATATGAAAAATGGAGATTAAGGCAAATTTCTAAAGATGGCATACTAATCGTTTTTGACGAAAAATTCTCAGCCATTTCTTTTTGTTGTTGTTTTCTAAATGTCAGCTCATTTTTTGTTTGTGTCATAGCGACAGCGTCTTTTTGTGTTTATTTAAATATTTACGAGTTGTGTGTTTTTTTAAATTTTGTGTTCTTGTTTAATAAATTTAAATAATTTAATAATAATAATGCCGTATAAGTGTTTTAATTGTGCCGCAAAAACTTTTAATTGAAATATTTTGGCCATTTTGTTTCGTTAAACCTTCGGTGAAAAAAAAGTTCGTTCAATAAACGTAAAAAAAATTTGAAAATTGCTTATAATGCCATCTAACAATTTTTACCTATGTTGTCACGATTTTTTATCGCCATTTGTCTTATAGAGTTAGTAATTATATGATCACAAATGCTTGAACAATTAACGAAATTAAGTTATTCTATTCTAATCCAGGTGTCACCGTAACAATAATGTTAATAAACCAATTTACGCTTCATCAACCAGCCCAAGTGATCAATCCACGCTGAATTACGCTCAGCAGGCGTAATTTTGACACTATTAACTAATTTCAACAAAGAACAATAACAAGGAAAAATTTTAAGTCGTTTTACACTACACAATTTGGGCGCAATATCTGTTTACGATCTAGAAATTTTTGATTTAGAAAATTTGAACTCGTTTTGTTGTGACATCTAGGTTTAAGTAGTAGCATTAGAACTTAAGTAGCTTTATAACAGTTAAGTTGTGATTATACCAGTTTTAGCCTGGAACTGAAGCGAACGACGCGAATTATCTCGAATTTTCAGCGCGGTATGTAAATACGAGTGAAATGAACACAATGGGGAGTCATTGAAGGTCGATTCTGGCTTTTCTATAGGAAAAAGGAATTAGGGAAAATATTTTCATAGTAATTTTGTCACAAAAATTTTTTTTCTGGCATACTATGTCAAACAGTTGATGTAACTTTTATCAAAAACAAAATAAAATTGGTAATATATTTTCTATACAATTTCGATACGGAAAAAAATATTCCCTTAATTATAAAAATTTTGACCAAACATGATTTCTCAGTAGCCCAGAAAATTATATTTTTGAAAAAAAAACGCTATGTAAATATTTTTCCTAATTCCTTTATAGGAAAACCATAAACCTGCTGGGTAATTGTTCCAGTATGTTACTTGGAATACATTTTTGGTTTTAGCATCGACGGGTCGTATTATCAGGAACATTGCCAAAATACACATGACTCTGTTCGCTGTTGTTGTAAAATTTCCTCTTGAATTTCATTTAATCTCGCGTGCGTCCTCCCTTACTTCATTAGTGGAGGGTAACCGGCAAATGTTTGTATGTTACGCTTCAGGATATTGTTGTTTGCTTTTAAAGTCACTACTCTAGCGCGTTTATCAGCACCTTGATGTACTTGAATCATGCTGACGAACGGCCATTTGGTCGGCGGAAGTTGTTTATCTTCGAGTAGGACTAGTTCTTCTTCTTTGACGTTGGGTTGCTCATTTGGCCACGTTGATCATTTTTGGAGTCGTGATAGATACTCCGAGGACCATTTTTTCCAGAACTGCTGGGTTATGTTAGTCAGTAAATTCTATCTTGTGGTAACCTTTATTAGAAAATGGCCTAGCGTTAGAGCCATATCATCGTCGTTGTGAGGACTTCCAGAGGGGAGGAAATGCCACTCGGTTCCGAGCTCTGCTATGTTCATAGCTCTTTCTTTCTGTTGTTGAGGTTGAATTTTTAGCTGTTTACAAGCTCCCACAAAATTTGATCCGCAATCCCTGAATATTTTTAGACAAGAACCTCTTCGAGACTAGAAACGCTTGAAGGCAGCTATGAAGGCTTCGGATGTTTTTAGCATGTAGTATCCCACATTTCTGTCTTATGTAAGCTAGTGTAGCTTGGATTCCTTCATGTAATGTTTTCCTATGTGCTTCTCTAATGACTAGTTTTGCTAAGTGATGGCCTCTTGACATTATTATGGGATGCTTCCCGTCGAATGTGAGGTCCTAGCCGCCAACGTAATATTCTTTCACTGTCGGTGAATGGATTTAGTGTTAAAAAGTGCTGTCGTTGGCTCTTCTATTTAACTTGTTGATCTCAGCTTCAAATTCTGCGCTTTACACTATTTGTTTGATTGCTTTTAAGGCTACATCCAATACGTAATGTTGGAGATGAGAAATATTTCTGCTTTTTGTTTTTAAGTTGGACATGTATCGGTGACAAAGTGCTAAGAGCGTGTTTGTCGTGTTTATTGAAAAGAGTCGGTTAAAATCGATTACAGGATTCTTTACGGTTGAAACAAGGATAATTTTCCGTTCTGGCCTAGAATTTTGTACGCGTACAAAATCCCACCTCTGATCGTTCAACTGAACCTAGTTCTTGTTTATTGAGGTTTGAAATTGGGTATGGTGCAAGTTTTAGTTAGGTTGAACCATTCCACAAAAGGTTGTGATTTACCAGTTGGATGTGTGGGAGATTTAGGACTTGGATTGGTATTTGTGACTGAGTTTAATGTACTCGTTCATGAATTCATGATAGTTAGTCTTCTTTAATGAATCGTCTCTTCATGTGAATCAATCTGGCTGCTACTCTACGTTTTGATTCGCCTAATTGTGAAGCCTGACATTTTTTGTTAAATGAAATTCTCTCCTGGTACCGTCCACCTTCTAATCTTTTGTGTGTCTCTTTCAAATACTGTGCGCAATTTATTTCTTCAATGGTTAGACTCCGTTTTGGATGTAGTTCTTCTGAATACCAAAACTGTTTTAGCTGATTATCAATATCAGTTAATGTCACGAGACTTTTTAGTTGAGCGACCGAAGTGTTGTTGTGGTTGAGGCGCCCAGATATCCATCCGATTTTGTTTTTTTTTTGCAATATATTTGTGACGGGAATCTTTCTTTATCCCTTCAAACATTATTCCACCATATGTGTCCGCGCCTATTAGTAAGGTCGATGAGTCTACGAGTGTCAAAGTTAGGATCTGTATTTGAATGTCTAAACCCACTATTTTGTTGTCTGGTAGTGGTTTCATGATTGTCTTTAGAACTAAAACCTGTGTGTCTGGTGCATGTAGTACTGGAGCAGAGTCGTTGCTCAGTGTTGATTTAACGTTTAGCTTTGTACAGTTGATACAGATGGGCACTAAATTGAACACTTGGTATCTCTGTTGCAGTGCAGTGTCTCGTGCTTATGTGAAATGCAAGTTCTGCATATAGATTATGCAGCATGATTATTTGATTCTTCTCTGTGAGACTTAGGTTCGCAAAACGTTGACATTCATTTATTTTGTGACACTTCTGGCAGCACACACATATTGTGGTTGCATGTCTCTAACCGGTTGTTGTTGTGAACCCACGTTTTGGTGATTGAATCCTGAAAGGTTTTTCCAAAAATTCGCTTGTACTTTGAAATTCTTTAGGATTCTCGAGCGAGTTCTCGTATCGGTCCATATTTTTTTTGACATTGTTAAAATTATGAATGGACCCCAGGTTTCAATGTTGATCCCTGTATTTCTTATGGCGTATAGACATCCGGTACTGGTGTTTATGGTTGATTGGTTGAGCGCGCTGTTCAGTAGGTTCGAGATGAGCATTCTGCGATTGTCGAATTGATGGTCCAAGTCAGACATCGGATAATTTCTGAGGATATAAGGTTACCGTTGGTCGGGCCTTATAATCTAAGGAATTTCCAAATCTCGCCATTATTTGAGCTTAGCGTTCAGATTAATCTATTTGGCCGCATTTCAGTAGAAAATGTGATGAGAGTTCGTTTTGTTTATCCTGTTACAGTGCAGATACTTTTTACTATTACGGGTTGATAGCACTCACACGTTGTGCGATCGATGCTTAGAATCCTATTTCAGACAAAGAAATTATTCTGTGTACAGATAATAAATATGTGCTCAATCCTTTATGAAATCCTATGACCACTCCCAAACTGATCAAGGACTGTAAATATTTCATTAGTCTTCTTCACTCCAGCAACCCTGTCAAGGTTATGTGCGGTTTCCAGCTCATGACATACAATAATCGGAAGAAAGTTCTAAGGGCCAATAGTCGGGTAAATTGTTTACTATTTGCCATATAGTTTTTGAAAAATAAATGAATTGACCGAAAAATTTATTAAAATTTGACTTTTACCCGACTATTAGCCCACAGTCATACAAGTTAATTTAATTTCTTAGGCTGTGTGCCAAACTTAAGGTAAATCGTTTACTACGGTAAAAACCGGTTTTAGGACAAATTTTTCGATCAGTTCGCAATAGAGTTTTAAATTGACTTAAAATTGACTTTTACCTAAGTTTGGCACACAGCCTTAGCCAAAACAAGAAAATCGCAGCTTTGCCTTAACAAGTTTTTTTTTTGATGACCGGACACTATTCTTTTCTTTGTGTCATTTTTACGCGTCAGTGATCCGTGCGGTGTCGCCCCATAAACCGTAAACCGTGGTTACTAAAAATTTAACGATCGGCACGCCAGACACTTCCGCCCCAGTGAAACATAAAATGGAACGCGATATTACTGCAAAAAACGCAGCGGTCGATTAATATTACGCCCTAATCTTCTTAATGTACAGCTTCGAACTGGATTAGATGAGAAAGTTACTTGCGTGATCAATGCTCGAGATAATGTTGTTTTCGGTTGAGGACCTCATGAGGAGCACTATACGGATGATGAAGTGCTTTACACAATGCATCCGTCCTCAAGAATACATGTGTACAATCATTCAAATGACGACTGACAATATCACGTTGCTGGAACTGGTTCTAACTCTTTAAATTGTTGCTAAAGATTCTTTATAAATTATGACTGTGGCGCTGAATGTTGATTGTGTTCTAAAAATACACCAGGTATGCGTAACGTGCTGCCGTATGCCAACTCTGCAGAAGTCGACCCTAGCTCCTCCCGATACGTGGTTCTCAACCCTAAAAGAACTGATGGTAAAATTACTGACCAGTCTGTCATATCGTAACACATAATCACAGCCCTGAACGTACGATGCTGGCGTTCCACCATTCCGTTGCATTTCGGATTGTAGCTGGTGATGCAATTCAAACTGTGCCCCCTGGATCAGTGACAATAAATGATGGTATACCAAAACGCGTAATCCATGCGGAATAAAACGAGAAAGCTAGCGTAGCAGCTGTGATGTCCGGTACTGGAACAGCTTCTACCCACCGCGTATACCTATCGATCATGGTGACGTAATAACGATTTCCCTCAGAAATCGGCGATAGTCCGATAATGTCTACATGAGCTTCTGAGAATCGTTTTGAGGTGCTTTAGAATGATTCAGCCTCTGATTTTGTGTGCCGTGTAACCTTAGACTTTTGACATGCTAAACAACGCTGAGCTAGTAACCTGTCATCTTTTTTGATGATGCTTTAACTCCAGGATACGCTAAATTATGAAAAGTGCAAAACACCTGTTTACGCAACCTTACAGGATATTTATAGTTTTCAAGGCGGTATTATTCTCCTCGACCGACTTAGTTTCTGCACATTTGCAATTACTGACCAGGCAATGGATTCAGAAACGCGTCAATCCGCTTAATGCGATAAAGTGCGTCCGCCACCACATATTCGCTCCCGATACATGTTGGAGCTCTGTTGTGAATTTGCTTGTAAAGTCCAAATGCTTACGATGCCTTATCAAGATTTTGTCTGAAAGCATAAATAAGAGGCGTATGATCCGTATATATACCCAGGTAGGCTTTATACCCAGGTAGGCTGCCAACAACTTTCGATCGTATGCACTGTATCTCTGCTGTGCAGGTGTCAGGAGTACGGAAAAAATCCTAATGGTTCCCATGCTTGATTCGTCCATTGTTGTACAACTGCTCCAATAACACTATCAGAAGCGTTCACCATAATTGACGTTCACGCCGACATAATCAGATACGTTTAAATTGAGACCTCAGCTTACTTAAATTTACAGATCTCGAATGCTCCGACCAGATGCTGTTACCACCCGGTATAGCTTTAAAATCGTTTGTCTGGGAATTAGTTGAGCCAGCGCCCGAATCCGTATTATTTGCCCCTTCAGTCTTATCACGAATCACCGTCAAACTAGCCTCCACCAATTCCTGCACTTTCGATTCGATGGGATCATGCAACTGTGCCGCGGTAACTGTTATTGGCGTTTCGTGTGGATTTCCGACCACATTTGACGTGGCACCAGAGTGAGTGCCATCCCCATCGTTAGGATCAGTATTCATAACAAAATATCGAATAAAGTAGCAACCGAACAAAAAAAACGTTGCAAATATAAATAATACGGTATTTGGAAACGTAAAAATCACTGACACGTAACTGATAAAGTTTGGTTGTTGTATGTTGATGCACCTTAAGATGAAAGCGACCGTATGGTCAAAGCGACCATATGATAAAAAATTATTCGTGGCCCCTAATCATTCAACACTCTATACACGTGTAATGCAATACGTCTGTATGGCTTCTCACACCACGATAAAAAAATTCAGACGGCAAATGGAAACCTTATAGCACTTTTTTAACAAAAATGCTTAAAATATGGAAACTTTGCCTTAACACGTTTTTTACTCTAATTGCGGAAAGAGCACAATTTCATCTTTTTCTTTTCTTTTTGTCTTTTTTACGAGTGACTGATCCGTACGGTGTCGCCCCGCAAACCGTAAATCGTGATTACCAAAAATCTAACGATCGGGACGCCACAATTTTACCGACAAATCTACCTTAAATTGACGTTTACCCGACTATTGACCCGCAGCCTAAGAACTGCATTCATTACCAGGGCTAAGCGAAATTGGCTTGCTTCCTCTACATGCCAAAACGCAAAGTACTTTATTTGTGAACCTAACCATTGTGAACCTAATGTACTTCAAACGTCCATAACGCACACAATGCAAGTAAACTTTTCTTGAGTTCCTCATTTTCTCGTGAGTTCGATTGTGAACACTTGATTTTTGTCAGCACATCAACAAATACTAGACTATGCACAAAAATATTATTTTACTGTTGAAACGAACTTTTCAAACCACCCTCGTTTACACAATCTCATATACATAATCAAATATTTTTATGTTTTTTGTTTTTGTTTTATTTCATTTCAGCTCAAAGAAAATTACAGTGAAAATATTGAAAATGAATTAATAAAAAATTTAGATAAAATCAAAGATTTAGAAGAAAAAGAAGAAACACTACTCAAAGAATCGCATGAATTGCGTGAACAAAATGAACTACTGGAATTTCGAATAATCGAATTAGAAGAAAGTCATGATAAGGTAAGAAACTTTGATAAACTTTTAAAAAAAAAAATATGAGTTACCATCTAGCGGTGAATAGTAAAAAATATTAGCTTACGGTTTTATAATTTGTGTCTCGACTAAAGAGTTCCGGTTATTTTTCCATTGTGCTTTTTTGTTACCCGGAAGTTTTTAATATCGTGCAATGTACATTACAAGTCGCGCGATTAAGTAATTTAATTGAAATTATAAATAATTATTCCACCTTGAAATGTATTTTATGCGTATATACAAGGAAATTTGACACAGTTGGACAAATTTTGTTAAATTAATTGTTTATTCATGTATTTTGTATTTTTTTATGGTCGTTGGTAAATTGTTGCTGTATAAAATTTTGTTCGTTGCATAATCGGTTAGTAGTAATTCGCGTACGCGCGTTTTGTAAAAAAATTAAAGTGACCTTTCCGTTTCACGATTCATTTATGATGTATGCGGCCGGTGATAATTATTTATTTATGACCGCGCGCGCACGCTCGCGCTTATTAGTGCTGTAATGATTTATGAATTTCTTACGTTTTTCTTATAACCAAGATTTTTTGCTCCAGTTGTTTGTGAGAGCACACCTGTATTTTTAATTTCTGTTTTATGATATGAATATGAGATTATATATAATATGTTGTGTTTAATATGGGTATACATGCTTTCGCGTTTCTTTCAATATGGGAAAATTATTAATTGGTACTTTTATTGTTTGTTGTTGTCGGTGTACCAATAAAAAATGATTGCGCTTTCGATTAACCCTCGAGTAAGCCGGGGAATCGTAGAGTTGAACGTCAACAAAGTATGATCTACGGAAAGTATTTCCAAGACAAAAGCCGCTTGCTATGATTATTGAGATCGTTTTTTAAATAAGCGACGAATTAACGTAATTTTGATTTCGTTTCTTCTCAATAAAAAATTTCGCATTGGTCGAAAACTTTACGCGGAGGTTCCGTGTTAACTCTTAATCAACTTCAAAGGAAAGAGCAAACAAAAGAAAGAATTATTTTTTCGATAACATGATTGAGCTTGTACGAGCATTGTTTGTTTTCAAAATGGCTGAATTTTACATTTTTGTAGAATATAACAAAAATTGAAAAGTGTTCTTCTGTAAACATAAAATGAATATTTTTCATTTTTCTCGATATATTACCTACGTCATCACGATAAAATGAGAAATATCGAGAAGTTGTCATGCATGTTTCAACTGTTACACTAGAATTAGATTATAGACAGTCATTGGATGTGGTCTCTCAAATGAGGCAACCAGTGTGAAATATGTCATGTCATTAGCCAATTTGGCCTTGATCTGAAAATTGGGGTAGAATATAGTGACTTAAAATATAAAAGGTAAAAAAGCATACCAAAAAATTTACATTGTAAACAGCAAGAAGAACTTAGAAAAATCGGGGTATTGTCAAAATTTGTGTGTTCGTAGACGGCAGTCATGTTCATAAAAAGAATAAACGAAAATAAACAGGAAAAAAATATGTATACGACTGCTAAACAGGTTATGTATTCTCGTAAATTAACGGCCGCTTTTTAATTTTACTGCTGCTTATAATAGTCAAAGAAAGAACCGACAACATAAAATGACGTCATATAGCAAAATTTTTAAAGCAGGCCTCTAGTATTCTAGGTGCACTGGTTCTACCATCCGAAACATCAACACATTTTAAATAAATTTTTACATATATTTCTTAAGTATATAAACATCACGTACATACATAAATTTAACTCAGACATGGTTACTATTCTTCTAACATATATAAAGTACAAATCATGTATAAAGTCACAAACGAAAATTAGGCGCATTTGCTGATTAATTTCTATACACGTGTCATGTTGACTGTCGCTGATGAGTCATTAGTGTGTCGCCAATAACTTTCCTACTGGGAAACAACGCCAAAAAATCATATAAAATAATTTTTTTACGGATGTTGACAAATTTGCAACTAGGAACGAACTTCTTTTCATTTAGAAAATTTTTAGCAAACTGAGTAGGAACCAAGCACACATTTTAACGGTAAAAATTATCACAATAAAAAATTTTTTTTTCAAAAAATTGGAAAGAGCAAAAGCTGTAGATTTATTGTAAGTCGCATTTAGTTTTATTTGATGATCACTCTGTAAAATCGCTGGCCTACCACAATTTCGTTAGTGAATTTATTGATTTTTGAAATCGATTAAAACAGCACTTGGATTCTATCCAGGAAAAGAACCAAGCACACAATTTATCGATAAAAAATTTCAACATAAACCAATAGTTTTTTATGAGAAACTGGAGAAGGCTGGTTGGTTTTAAAGTGAACCATATCCAACTGAAATATTATTTATGTAGTTTAGTTTTTTGGTCGCCCAGTAAAATCAAAGGCCTGCTACAATCGTATTTGGAATTTTATGGCTAGTTGATTGATTTTTTTAAACGATAAAATTTGCGCTTGTGTTTTCGTTGAAAAATTTCATTCCCTCGTTCTTTTCGTCACAAAATTCTCTGGCTACGCTGGAAAACTTTCTTTTCGGGTTAAATTTTTTTTTTAGTTTTTGATAGTGGCTTTCATATTGGAAGTCGCACAAGTATAAGAATTTTGGTTTCAATTTACTGCAAGTTACGTCAAAAGTTTACTTTTAGTTGCTGTATGCTTGGCAGCATCACTTAGTTTGATTTGAGATACATAACTCAAATAGGCATTGTCTTTAGGCACACGTCTTCACAAAATATGCTTCCCATTCAGCCTCATCAAATTTCAATAAAGGAATGGAATAATGGATATCTGTTCGTTTTCCGTTCTGTCTTTCTCCACTTACCTTTAACATCACATATTCCTTACTAGTGGCACTGGGTATCATATTGCTAACTTGTATATATGTAAACCTAGTTCCAAAAATATGCGAAAACGTGAATTCATGTACAACATTAAATTTGGTGAGTATGATACTGAAGATGGTTTATATGTTCTCAGTTACAGGTTAATTTAGTCCCATCCAAAGAATTTCGAAACCATTCTTTCGATAAAAAGTTGTCGACAAACCGAGTGCTAAAATTGATCCTCCGTAAATTCATTCCTGAAGAGCCTGTGATATCGTACATTTTCAAAGATAATGTGATGATGTCCTAATAAGACAAACCTCTCAAAACCAGCTGCTTGATGTTGTATGCTTATAGGACGGATCAGTTTCCCAAAATTCGAAAATTATTCTTCATAATAATTTCCTTGCGCTTCCTGATTTGCTATGTAAAGTAGTAATACAGTTAGCAATGTTTTACGTGAGAATTAAATCCCATTGGCGCTTTTTTCGTACTTGGTGACTAAATTTGAATTTCCGTAAGCCATAGGAAATTGAAAAATCAGCCATTCATTCAATTTCTAATCTTTCATTACTAACGGCACAGGAATTTTTCCTCGTTCGGTGGGTCAATACTTTTGCTTTCCTGTTGAAAGAGATTGACAGTTGTTTTTTTACAATAGCATTCAGTAATTATTTTCCTTCTGTTGTGCTTAACCTCTTGATCCCCAATAAGTATTCTTTGCATCGAAGTAGAAATGTGCTTTGAAGTAACGCACCTTTTGCCCAAGTGCTTGAATAACTCAGAGTATTGGTTTTTCATGATAGAATGTCTTGATGGACTATAAACCTGCCACTACAATAGGATAATGTTTAGTATTTATATTTACAATTGTAGCTGGTTTCCTTCTTCTGACGATAACTTCACTGTCTCGTCTGGCAGAGTTGAGTAGGTTGATGGTATAATACACACGACAGCCTCTAAATTTAATGTGGGAATGCTTATAGTAAAGTGAATTTCTTCTGTTTTCCATAACAATATTTTTAGTGTACTGAACATTTTAAACTTTGCTTAGATTTCCGTTTAACTCCCAAAGCTCTATCTTCGAACTTTTGCAGTTATTCGTCGAATGTATGCGCTTTGGAATTAATTTCCTGCCTAGGAACTTCGGGCTACTTCATAAGCGTTAGTTCATTTTGTAATTCGTCAATTTACCGTTCTAAATCGAGAATTATGACATTTTGTTGATTATTCTCGTTGATGGCTTTCTGCCATTCATTGTGTAATTTCTGTTTTTTTTAGAAGAGACTATATGCGCGCCATCTCTGATGCCCTGGCTTAACTTTTTCGCTGATGCACTTTGCACTACAAAATGAAAATAAAACTGAAATTTTTCTTTTCTCATTTCACATTGAAAAAATCGTACGAAGTCTTCAAATGAAGATCCGAGCACAAGTTTTTAGCGTAATGAAATGATATTTTTGGTTCAAATTAACAGCTAAAACCAAGTTTGTTCAATTCATCAGAGATGGCGCGCAGAAATTATTCTATTATTTTTCAGGCGATAATAATGTCTTGGTTCAGTTATTTCATGTAAAATTTTGACATTCGTGTGTTCTTTCAATACTACAGAATTTTTTAATTTTTCAAATCCTAAAATGAATTTTTAAAAATGAATTGAATGTTAATGTGATGGCATGAAGTGAACCAAAAAATGTTTGGATACGATGAAAATTTCTTACCACCTTCAACTGCGTAGTAAGGTTAATTAATTGATGGTATTTTGTACTTGATGCAAACAAGTTTCACCGAAAATCTAAAAATAAATATGAATCGCTGCTTAAATACATGATCAGATTTTCTGCCGGCAGCGCTGCTGTCAGAATTTCAAGTAAACTACATGAACGTTTTTTTGGCAAGCAGAATTTTTTTTGTTAGTTTTTTTGTTTTATTGCTCTATAATACTTTCCTCCACTTTGATTGATAACTCAATGGTAATATGTCAAAATAAAAAAATTTTAAATCGCATGAACATAGTTGCTATTGTTAGATTTGTTTTCTTCTACGTAGTGCAGTATACTGCGAGGCAGAAAAATTAGGAATAGCGACATGAGTCAGAATTCTGATCGCAAAGCAGAATACATGTATTTCTGACCATATAAACGTGTGTATTCTGATTTTACTGCTTTCAGAATTCTGCTCATGTGTTTCCAGCATTATGTATTTCGAATCATTCAGAAAATTTTAAACCCATTGAAATGGGTTTAAATATTGAGACAACTGTAAACCATCAGCCACATGATATCGTCGCATTACGATTACCCCCAATTAAGAATGGCCAGAATACAAAATTCCACTTTCAGCAATGGTCGATCGTTTAATCACAAATGTAAATATAAAATCTTCAATATTTTTTCCTCCTAAAGATCAAATCCAAATGATATTTTCAAAGTAAAAAGGCGGCAAAACGGTGTTTGAACCTGAGCCGGTATGTGTTTTGTTCAGAAATAAATTCCGGAGTCCAAAATTAAACAGCCACTTCTAATTGCTAATTCACTAATAAGTACTTTACATAAATTATTAAAATTCGGCCACCTTCTGTGATCGCCCCAGATCAATCTTTCTTGGTATTTAAAATATTTTTTGAGTGACATAAAGTCGATATAATCTCTTGTTATATATGGCAATGGATGTCTCAGAATCGACTTATATAAATTTGCATGCAAAACCCCAGTTAAGCGATCGGAACTAATTTTAAATATTTGTGTATATCACAAATATGCGGTATTTACGACGGTGGTATATCGATAACCACAACAATTTTGACGATGTTACTGACACGGTGGTCGAATATTTTGCCTGCCAATCGTGTCGCGTCACCGATTAAAATATTTTTTTCGTTGCGATACGGTATACATATAGCAAAAGTGTCGACCGAGCACTAAATTTATTACTCGGTGGTGATTATTATCTTACGTGTGTATATATGTTCTTATAAAAAACACAATGGTGTGTTGAAACATAATAATATATAAATCCAATCAGCAACACACAAAACACACATAACAATTAAATTAGTCACTAAAATAAAACATTTGGTGAGATCGAGTGCATGGACAATAAAAATCGTTACATTTATCCGCGTTTCGTATAATATTGTTATTGTTGTTGCTATTTATGCAATAAGTCTATAAACTATTATTTTATTACAAAGTGGTATATAAAACTATAAACTCTATTGTTATAGTTCAATTATACGATCAAGCACACATATTGTGTGCGATATCAACATTTATTTAAGCCGTTGAATTTTACCATTTTGTTGCTTGTACATTATCTATATGTGTAACCGACAAAACACAATAAAACTGTGTTACATTAATCAACCTGATCGTTATAAGCTGACATGTGAGTTTGAATTTATGTTTAATATACGTTATACGTTATGTGAGCACGTGAATCATAATACGTATTTATCATGCTGCACTAGGCGAGTCTGGGAAAATAATTATGGTTTATAATTGGCCTAGTTCTGCGATTAAAATACGTTTGAATTGACAGAAGGCAAATACTTGATTATCATCATTCCAAACGGCAAAATTTCAGCCTGAAAATTGACAAACCCGAAATATTCACGGGCGATTGGGAAACATTGCAAATTTCCAATAAGAAAATTCTTATTGGAGCGCCATAACGGTAGTTTTGAGTACTAGCGTGCTTTATCTAATTTTGTGACATTCTTCAAATCATTTTCAATAATATGAAATTCGAATATATTCCATACAAAAGGAATAATGGAAGGAAGATTTATCAACTAAAGTGCCAATAACAAAATAGTTATACTTTTTCCAAAACCTTTCAAATGATATGTCACATAATTATATGGATATTCCATTAAAGGAATACCGGAGACTGGGGGGCTATTTGGGAATTCGATTCGATAACGAGAGCACAAGATTCATATTTGATTTGAATGTGATTCGAACGATTCTTATTTAAAATCCAATATGAATCTTGTACTCTCGTTATCGAATCGAATTCCCAAATAGCCCCCCTGATAAAGAAGATATTTCTTGTCATTTTTAAAGCTGTTTGTGTGGTGGTTGGATTTGACCTAAAATTTGTCGGTCCAGTAGAATTGTTTAGAATATGTAAGGCCCCGCAATCATCTAGAACTAACAGTATTGGTGCAACAAATAGAAACAAACAAAAATATCATCGGCCAATAATAAAAATTGAAAAAAGTAATTTTTTTGGATGCTATTTCAAATGCACTAGCCAATTAACTACTGCAAAGCTAGAATTTCCAGCGGCTTCAAGAATATAGCAGTATTTAAAAAATGTTTGGAAATGATAAAGGCCGGCGCTTTTGTTAAAAATTAAAATAAAAATGGGTCCATCTTCGTACAGGTGAAACAGGACTCAGAGATATACAAAATATCAAGCTCATATGATTTCGACGTTTTTCTTATGAATAAGGATCTCAACTTGGAACCAACGACACATAATAAAATATTCTCAGGAAATAATGATTCGAACAAAGATGTAGAAAATGGGACTATCAATTATTTCGCCGAGACGGGGGAAGCTAGCTCTTCAAACGGTAATCACTTTTATTCGAAATAGGCTGCAAATAATAATACTAATTTTAATTTCAATAATATTAAGTCTTATATTTTTATGTATATTATCTCATTTTATTTTATAGGACATAGCAATTTTCATGTGATATCTAATTTAATTTGATTTAATTTAATTTAAATTTAATTAATTAGATTTGCTATGAAAAACAAATTTAAGCATAAAAATCAAATCAATCTCAAAGGAAGACTTACTTCCACAATTTTAGTTACGAACAAATTGAATTCATTAATTATAGTAAATTTAAAATTTACTTCTTGTTCACAAAAACAATTTATTTTATTTCTTTGTTATTTCCAATTTAAATTTTATTCTATTTTTATTTATTTTATTTTTTATTATCTATAGGCAGTAAAACTCAGATTAAGATGTTTTTTCTACGTGCCGCTCTTAATCCTTCTATAAGCTTCAGTGCCGCTTAATTGCACTAATGCTGGTTTTAGTGACAGTGTTAATACACCAATTGTAACCCCTCCCCCGCTCCCCCCCCCCCTCCCCCACACAATTTATTAGTAAATCGCCAGTAAATGTACCTAATGTAGTACTAAAAGCAACGTTAAATAATTATCTGAATTCTCGCAGCGTGCTTCCTAAGATTGATGAATTACGCCTTATCTTGTTGTCGACAAATATTCATGCAATTTGTGTATCGGAAACGTGGCTTAAAGACCACATACCAAATCAAGCGATTCAACTTTCTGGTTTCTCCGTATTCCGAAATGATCGTAATTCTCGTGTCGGTGGTGGTTTTGGTATATTATTAAACTCGAACATAAAGTCGAAAGTTTTTTATCAATCTCCAGTTTCATCCAAAATTGAGTCACTTTTTCTCGAAGTTAGATATGCTGACCAAATTTTCATTCTTGGGATTGTTTATATACCACCACCAAGCATAAATTGCATTGGCGAATTCGAAAATCTTTTGAATAATCTCACACCCCGATATCAAAACATTATGTTAACGGGAGATTTTAATCACAATATACTATGTAACAATCCTAGAGTTTTAAATTTTCCGCAATCTAGTTAATAATTTTTCCCTGACAATTTTCAATAATAATGCCGCGACCCACTTCTCTACTAATTCTAGTTCTCTGTTAGAGTTATTATTAACTAATCTCAATAGCATATCATTTTTCAATCAAATTTCAATACCTCGAATATCAGACCACGACTCAATTTTCTTCTCAGTGGATGTGTACCAGCCTAGCGTAGTCCCTGAAATTTATTATAGAGCCTATAATAGGATAATTCTTGATAAAAGAGATATCAAACCTTCCGTTCCAGAATATCTATCAAACAGAAAATGTGAACTTCGGAAAGCCAATATTAAAAAGGATAAACAGCCTTGGTTAAAC
Organism: Nephrotoma flavescens; assembly: GCA_932526605.1. Classification (NCBI taxonomy): domain Eukaryota; kingdom Metazoa; phylum Arthropoda; class Insecta; order Diptera; family Tipulidae; genus Nephrotoma; species Nephrotoma flavescens. Next base: position 79,748,905 of record OW052221.1, on the reverse strand, counting down.
GTAAGGGTTACTGCTTCGTTATTTGATAGAGATTGTGCTTATCGACTGTGGAAATATAATGATCGTACTACTGAAAATTGGCACTGCTATCGCACGCTCAGGAATCATGCGACTAAGACCCTAAATATATCTAAATCATCATTCCTTCAAACTAAATGTGATCCAAATCTACCATCCAAAGTATTATGGAATAATTTAAAAAATCTTGGTGTTGGAAATGCTAAACCGAAGCAAACTATTTCATATTCGCCATCTGATCTAAGTAGTTTCTTTGTGAATTCAGTCCAAGCTATTAGCCAAGGGAATTATTCAAATCCGGTCATTTTCCCAACCGCTCCAGATTCTGAAGATACATTCAAACTCTATCCAGTTCCTAAAGATGAGCTTCACTCAGTTATATTTCCGGTTAAGCCAATGGCGATTGGTTTGCATAGTTTGACTCTTAGGTTCATCAAAATTTTACTCCCTCACATAACTCAGTTTATTCAACATATTTTTAATACAATAATTGGTACATCTTCTTTTGCAAAGGTCTGGAAATTGGCAAAAATCATACCTATAGCCAAGTGTAAAAATCCAAAAACAGAAGCCGACTTCAGACCTATCAGCATCTTGCCGTCACTTTCAAAAGCTTTCGAAATTGTAGTACGTAACCAACTCGTGAAATTCTTGGATAATAACAGTCTTCTTTGTCGTTTCCAGTCGGGCTTTAGGGAAGGACACAGCACAACTACCGCTCTAGTTAAAACTCTAAATGATGCTAGGCACAATATTGACATAAGACGAATGACGATTTTAGTGATGTTGGACTTTTCTAAAGCTTTTAACATACACGCTTTTAACAACACAAATAAATTTATGTTCTCTGAATTGGCTGTGAGGTTTTTTGTCAGCTATTTGAGGGGTAGGTCTCAAGTTGTCGATGTTGATGGGACTTTATCGGAAAGCTGTAGTTCTCCAATAGGTGTGCCAGAAGGTTCGGTACTGGAGCCACTACTTTTACCTTCTATGTGAACGATATTGGGAAGGTTATTGCAAATTCTTTCTATCACCTTTTTGCGGATGACCTCCAAATGTATAATACCTGCGAAATTACTGATAATGTTAGTTGTGTAAAGAGCATAAATGAAGATCTGTGTCGTATACAGGAATGGGCAGTTGAAAACAAATTAGTATTAAATCCGAAAAAGTTGCAAGCAATTGTGATATATAAGAATTCAATTGATACCGATAGTATGCCCAAAGTAACTTTGTGTAACTCTTTCCTAGAATATGTAAAGTGTATCCGTAATTTGGGGGTTATTATAAACAAAACACTGACATGGGATGACCATATTAAGGTTGTCAGATGTAGAGTGTATGGTATTTTGAGATTACTGTCACAAATTTCGCTGGACACGAACTTAAAAGAAAAATTTTCATCTCGGTAATCTTTCCCCATTTTCTATACTGCAATGTTGTTATGTTTGAAATGAGCAGGGGGTTTGAACACAAATATGTTCTTCTTTTTAATGTGTGTGTTCGTTACGTTTATGGTCTAAAAAAGTTCGATCACATATCTCACGTCTCAAACAATCTATTGGGTTGTAGTATTCTAACTTATTTCAAATATCGAGCTGTGGTGTTCCTATTCAAACTAATTAAGTACAAAAAGCCTTGGTATCTTTTTGATATTCTGTCATTCGCTAGATCAAGTAGAACTATGAATTTGAACATGACACCTAATTCCTCAATCCATCTCAACTCATCGTTATTCTTCTCGGGGAGTGTTAAAATCAGCAGCATCGATTTCAATGTTTTGTGCGGGAGCATTTACGTTTTTGAGGGATCGGTAGGGGATTTGTAGGTAAGATATTGTGATATTGGGTCTGTCTACTCTTTAATCTTTATCTTTTAATTTTAATTTTAATTTTAATTGTAATTTTTAATTAGGAATTATCTTTGAAATTGTTCTCTTTATAAAAAAAAGAAAAATACTATAATATTATATGTAATTAAATCAAATATTGAATTTATATGTACACTCTCGTGGAAATGTAATGAGTCTAATGGCTCAAATTCCATCAGAGGCTAGATGCAAATCGAATTTTCATCATCGATTACAATCGGTGATGTTAATAAATACAACTAAGACCCTCTGATGGAGTGCAGAATTCAGCGCCGACCCACCGTCCATGTCAATGTACAGGTTGACATGGAGCTTGCAACGTGCAGGTGGTATACTGTATTATTGTGTGAGTAGGTGAATGGGTTAATGATGTGGCGTGAATGCGTGGTATCACAATGTTCCAAAAATGGCCTAAGTGTCAAAACCACTGAAACCTAAACCTAATGGCTCAAATTTCTTTTTAAATAAACAAATACAAATATGAGGAAAAATGTAATTGCTTTTAACGCTACAACGGCAGTTTAGAATACTATGGCGTATAAGAAAAATTACTAATGCGAAAACGGTGGATTTGTGAACTAAAGTGCTGATTACAAAATTGTCCCTTTTTCCAAGATATTTGAAATAATATTCCACATGATTATTTGGGAATCAAAAAAGTTGTAACTGCTTCCAGTACCACAAAGGTAGTTTTAAGTATTAAGGTGTATGGAAAAATGTACGATTATATTCAAGACCTTTTGAACGATATACGAGAAGTTTTAATCTATAATCAACAAAAAATTAGTAACCAGCGCCTAAACGGTGGATTTATTTTACTAAAGTTGTATCGAAATTGTTGCCTGATCCTTTCAAACGATATACTGCACAAGTATATAGGACAAATGTAAAGCAATATGGTGGTTTTTCTGGCCCCTTTGAGGTAAAGATACCAAATGCTTTTCAATTCATCGAAATAATTTGTCGAAAAAAAATTCGAATCCCATAATAGCCATTTTTGAAATATCTTCGGTACAGAAAACCATCCATTCATCTATCCATCCATCCAGATAGACGGATAAATTCTTTTTTTGCATGTTTGGGTTCAGGGACCGTCAAAACGTCGAGATAAGTCGTTTTATTTTCATAATATTTATCAGGATTTCGGTAACTTGAACTAAAACCTACCGAAGTTAATTATTAAAACGCCCCTAAATTCTTTACTTAACATGTTCTGAAATGTTTGACTTTCGCTGCGGCAACATGGTCCTTAGAGCCCTTTTATTAAAAATTAAACTTGTGTTTAACTGGCTAATTCGTGTAACTGGCTTGCAGAGCACTCGAAAACCATCCTTAAGGTGCATGAGTTGAAGTTGAGATTTATTTCTTCAAAAAAGCTTGGAAACTCAATCCCGCCAGACAATAATTGGTGAATAAAACAGTATTTGCCACAACACAGCATCGTTCGAATGTTTGAAACTGAATTAAATTGAAACCAACCACCACCAGAAACTCTTTAGACCAACATTTAAGAAAACCAATCGGTGCAATGCGCTCTAAATGTCAACTCATTGTCGTACATTACATATTATTATAACATAGTCACGGTTTACGGAGCAGGGCCTGAAAAAATCTAAGACCATATTAGTTATGATCTTAGGATTATTTGATGAATTGTCATCGAACTTCATTGTTGATGGGTGGCCATTAGATTCTCTCTTGAAATTAATCAACTGCCAAAACCATTTTGGCTTTCGCGAAATATCACAATCGACGTTGGCAGTCCAGACTTCGAAATAGGTCGAGTTGCCTGTCTATATGTTGTTTTCGACGTTGCTAGTCTGAAGCAAACCAGAATTCGGCATCTTATCGGTAAATATTATCTCTTTTCGAGCACTTTCATTGGTGGCAATGAAATGTGTGCAATCATAAGACCGTATCCACCTTAGACCGAGAAGATTGAAGTCGCCAACCACCAAAAAGCCATACTGGACCAAATCAAAAGCGATTGATCAATTGTGGATATAGGTTTCGATCGGACTATTAGTATGCAAGTAGTAACAAAAAATACATAAATGTTATGTTTAGCTCAATTCTTAAGGTTCGGTTTCATTCTTAAAGTTCAGTAAATTAAAAAAATTGGAAACACGGGGTCGCCTCGCTAGTTCCATTTCGAAGTCATTCCAGAAGTTCTAATATGTCAGAACGATGTCAAATATAGCAGATTATTAAAATTTTCGTTTTACAAAAATATGCTACTCCGTGTTCTGTTTCGTAAAGTTTCCACAAGTTAGTTAAAAAATATTAAAATTGCTTAATTGCATTCGCTTAAATGCATCTTAATCCGTTTAAAATTAAATTAAAAACCCTAGTTTCGCACCAGTAGGTTAACTATATAATATTTATAAATAAGATACCAAAGCATAAGCAGTTCCGTTGACATGCTCGAAATGCCAGTCGAAAATGTCAACTAAATATTAGTGTGTGTGTGTGTGTGTGTGTAAATCGGCTAACTCATAGTTAGTGTCAGTATCCGATGAATTATAATTTTAATAAAGGGAACACTATATACGATTTAGAAGTATTTTCCTTTGCGCACTAATGATCGGTCGTCGGTGGTGACAGTTCATTCTGTCCGATCAGCCTGGCGATTTTTGGTTCTATTTTAAAACCATGTTTAAAATCCTCTACTTTTATCGTTACACTGTCGCCGCTTTTATTTCGTCGATTGTTATTTCTGTCGGGTAAGCCCTTGTTATTCAGTAAAAGCTCACTGATCTTCTTGACTGCATTGTGGCTTTTCCTTGAATTAAAAATTTCCATCAACTTCTTCACTATTGGCAAGGCTACTAGACGCCTTCTAAGCTGTTAGTTTTACAATGACAATGTTTTACGCCACTGGAAGATTAGGGACATTTGTGATACCTGTTTTAATCGAAGATGCGGGTGGTCAAAGTAAAATTACATTAAAATTCACTTAAATTTTTACAATCATTTGAAACTCTTTCAGAGAAATATTTCAACCTTTAAAACGTTTTGCCAAAGAATATGGGTAAATTCAAAATCACAGCATCGCATAAAATCCTGGTAAACTTCAGTTTTTAACAATTTGGTGAAAATTGGTTGGTTCATTATTTAGCATGAAATTTCCTAAAGCAAGCAGTAAATGTGCAATTTTGTAGGTAGATTCTGGTAGATATTGTGCAAAGTGAGAATTTCCAGACGCATTTTAGTAAAACTTGGAATTTCGGATCGCGCTGAGCTTTTTGAAACAATGCCAATATTTATTACTTAGTGACCTAAATTACGGTTGAAGACACGATATGTTTGATTATATTACAATTAATTTTAATTGAAACATTGACTTTTGAAGTGTCGCTGGCGTGTTCTTTGCGTTCACAGGACCAAGCAATAATGAAACGTTTACACACAAAACTTAATTTTGACATGTAAACAGCAGTGGTGTTACTCGATCTTGTTGGTTGAGTTTTGTTTAAGGTATTTACTAATAGATGTCACCTCATAGCGTTAGTTAGATAGAAGTTTAATCGCTTCTAACGTGATCAAGCCTAAAGTGTTAAGGAGAAATAATCACGATGAACCGAAAGGGTAAAGCACAAATTCTTATTCATTCCGCGTTGATATTTTAATTTTTAAATGTTACCGAAGCTTAGAAATATACCGATATACAACTTGAGGTGACTGTTAAATAAAAATATTGAAATCGTCATAACATCAACGTTTGGTCATTAGTAAAGAATGCATGATTAAAACGCAGCTGCGGCCATTATTATTTCTTATACCAATTTAATTGCTGTTTATTATGAAGTGGCTATACCTTCTGTGTTCCGCACACAGTCGAATGCGACAGTAACACCATATTTAAAAAACATAAAATTCAAATGAAATCATCGATTACCATATTTAAATTAAAATAATTGATTATTGTATGTCGCTATTGTGAATATTATTATTACAAATTTTGTTTCTTGATATTTTTTTTTTAACGCGAATCAAAATAGGGTTGAAATAGTAATTTATTCTAATAAAATAGTAATCGTTAAAAAATTATGTATTTGTGTTGTTGTCAAATTAATGTTTATAATCGTATTGTGTAGTGATTTGCATATGTATGTTGTGGGTGTGGGACACACACATAGCTGACAGAAGTTATGCTATGAATGGCGAGTTTTTATAACTGTGCGGCAAACAGTTGCAAACTATTTTAATTAAATTACAATCCTACAGTAGCATTTAAGCTATTTTGCAATTATTTAATCTGCGCATTACATATTAAAATGCAGGAGCACATAAATACGTAACCCAATAATCATATGCAAATTTTTCAAATTAAATTCATTCAAACAAATTTCGTTTCGGGCAATAACCAAACGTCAATATTTAGGTATAATACAAAAATCTGTTGTTACACGAGACATACATTCGTACGTGGCAGCTATAAGGAAAAACTAACTTTCATGACATTTACCCTAAATCTCCGTAATTCGAATAACGACCTACATTTTTTTGGACTTTCCTACCTATTTTTAATTACTTTTAAACTAAACTAACTTAAATTAAAAAAAAATCGTGTACACTACACTAATTGTCAACTTGGTGTTATTTACACTTTTTGAGATTTGTGTAGGAAACTGGAAAAATTGTAGCTACACAAAATTACGAAAAGTGTATATTTTTAAAAAGTGTAGCTTAAAAAAAGCGTAAATAATATAATACTTTGAACAAATCCATGCTACATTTTTTAACATTACACTACTCGCGATTGTTGTGTAGCTACGCTTCTCGTTAAAAAGTTCACTTTGGCGAATTGTGAGGCCCCACTTTAATTTTTATTACTTCTAACTCGGGGTGATCTAAAAAAAACCTGTGTACACTACACTTTTATGTTAATTTGTTCTACACTTTTCGAGTTTTGTCAAAAACTTTGCACCGGTAACCGAAGTTAACTTTTTAACGAAACGTGTAGCTCCACAAATTAATAAAAAGTATAACTATTTAAAAAGTCTACACAAATTATTATATTATTTACATTTTATTAATACTACATTTTTTAACAGTACACTACTAGTGGTTTGTGAACCTACGCTTTTTGTTAACAAGTTCAATTTGGCGAATTCTAGAGGCCCTAATCTACTTTGATTTTGATTACTCGTAAATTCGATTTAAATTAAAAAAAAACTGCGTACACTACACTTTTTGTGAACTTGTTGTTATCTACACTTTTTGAGATTTGTTGCAAATTTCACACCAGTAACCGATTGAAGTGAACATTTTAATAAAAAGTGTAGCTACACAAATTTACGAAACGTGTAACTAATTTATTTAAAAAAATTTGCTTCAGGAAAGCGTAAATAATATATCGAATAAATCCATGGTAATGGTTGAATGGTTTTGGTAATATTTTTTTAAAGATTGCTATATTATTTACGATTTATGTAGCTACGCTTTTTGTTAAAAAGTTCACTTTGGTAAATTCTAGAGGCACTATATTCTACATTCTACTTTGATTTTTATTACTTCGAAACTCAATTTAAGTAAAAAAAAACTCTATCTACACGTTCACCTCGTCACTCAGAAACTTCACACTGGTAAGCTAAGTGAACTTTTAACGAAAAGTGTAGCTACACAAATTAATGAAAAATGTACCTATTTAAAAAGTGTAGCATTAGAAAAGCGTAAATAATATAATTCTTCAAACAAATTCATGCTAATATAAGTTAGTCAAATGGTTTCGGTAAGTATTCAAACTCAATTAGAACATTTTTTTGAATATTCTTTTGTTTACATTTTATCAATGCTACACTTTTTTAAAGGTGATACTACTCGCGTTTGCAAATTGTAGACACCACCCTGTTTTTACTATTATTACTTTTAAATTCATTTTAAGACAAAGAAAACTGTGTACACTTTTTGTCAATTTCTTGCTATTTACACTTTTTGAATTTTGTTCAGTAACTTTTCCCCGGTAACCGAATTGAACTTTTTAACGAAAAGTGTAGCCACACAAATTAATGAAAAGTCTAATTATTTAAAAAGTGTAGCTTTGTAAAAGCGTAAGAAATATAATACTTCGAACAAATCCATGTTCCTTCCCATATTTAAACACAATTACAACATTTTTTAAGGAATAATTTATTGTTTAAATTTTATCAATGCCATACTTTTTTAAAAGTAGCACTACTCGCGATTTGTTTAGCTACGCCTTTCGTTAAAAAGTTCAATTTGGTAAAAGTAAACTGTAGAGACTCCACCATGTTTTAATTTTTATTAATTTAAAATTCATTTTAACCTAAAAAAACCTGTGTACCGTACACTTTTTTTCAATTTCTTGCTATCTATACTTTTTGAGGTTTGTCAGTAACTTTACACCGGTAACTGAGGTGAACTTTTAAACTAAAAGTGTAGCTACACAAATTAATGAAAAGTGTAATTATTTAATAAGTGTAGCATTATAAAAGCTTAAATAATATAATACTTCGTACAAATTCACGTTCCTTCCCATATTTAAACTCAATTACAACATTTTTTTAAGGAATAATTGGTTATTTAAATTTTAACGCTAGGCACTTTAAACAAAACCTGTGTACACTACACTTTTTTATCAATATCCTACTATCTACACTTTATGAGGTTTGTCACTTCACAGAGGTAACCACCAAACGATCACCTTTTTTAACGAAAAGTGTAGTCGAATGGTGTTGATAATATTTAAACTTAATTAGAACATTTATTTAAGGATTATTATATTGTTACTACATTTGCTACATCTTTTAACAGTACACTAGTAGCACTAGTAAAAAGTACACTAGTAAAAAGTTCACTTTGGTAAATTGTAGGGACCCACCCTGCTTTATGTTTTATTACTTTTAAATTCATTTTAAACTACATAAGAAAAAACCTACACTACACTTTTTGTATCACTTTGTTGCTATCGATACTTTTTAAGTTTTGCCAGAAACTTCACACAGGCAACCGAAGGGTACTTTTCGAACAGTGTAGCTACACAAATTAACGGAAAGTGTAACTAATATTATATTATTTACATTTGATCAATGCTACACTTTTTCAACAGTAATCTTAAATCTGTGTACACTACACTTTATGGTCAATTTATTGTTACCTACACTTTGTAAGTCGTGTCAGATGATTAACATCGGTAACCGAAGCGAACTTTTTAATGCAGCTATACAAATTAACCAAATTAAGGTAGAGTGTTACTATTTAATAACTGTAGCATTGCCGAATAAACGTAAATAATAGAATATTTCGAAGAAACCCAAGCTAATTTAAATTAGATGAATAGTTTTGGGAATAAGAATTATTTTTAAGGGATATTATAATACTTACACTTTATCAATGCTAAATTTTTTTAACAGTAACATTACTCGCAATTTGTGTAGCTACGTTTTCGTTAAAAAGTTCACGTTGGTACTAGCAAAGCGTAAAAATCCTATACCCAACTTTGTTTATTTTACTTTTAAATTACTGTTTAAGTTAAAAAAATTATGAGTACACTACACTTTTTGTCAAATGATTGCTAACTACACTTTGTAAGTCGTATCAGAGAGTTTACGTTGGTAACCGAAATGAACCTTTTATCAAAAAGTATTGCTAGACAAATTTATGAAAAGTGTGTTCGGTTAGGTAATATTTAAACTCAACAAGAAAATGTTTGTAACGAATATTTTATTATTTGAATGATTTTACAGACCTTTTCGTCATTTTTTGTAGCTACACCTTCCGTTAAAAAGTTAATTTTAATTTTTATTACTTTTAAATTTAATTTTAACAAAACAAATATTTCTGTGCATACTACATTTTTTGTAAGTTTGTTATTATATAAACTTTGTAAAATTTGACAGCTGATATATCACACCAGTAGCCGAAGTAAAGCTTTTCGACAAAAAGTGTAGCTAACAAACTAGCGCAAACAATCCTACACTAATGTTGATGTGTGTACGTTAATTTCTGTAGCTACACTTCTCATAACCAAGTTTACTTTGGTTCTATACCGTTTTAAAATTCCAGACATAACTCAAAAAGTGTAACTACACTTTTGGAGTTACTTTTACTTTTATTACTTTTAATTTGAATATGAACTAAAAATAAAATTTCTTTGTACATTATTTTAGAGTTTTGTTCTTGGAATAGGTTTTTGATGTTAAAAGAACCGAATAAACATTTCGTTCGTTAATCCGTGTGAAAACCAGTACGAACCGCTCACACGGAACGCGGAATCCAAGTTAATTTTCATACGGAAAGCTGTGCGAATTGCCCAAGAGAATGGACAATTTTTTCCAAGAGTTTTGATTGTATTAGTAACCGAATACATGAAATTTTACTATGGGTTTCCGCATAAATTTCGTATTCCTTTCCGTACAAAACACCTTTACATTTCTGTTATGAAAATCATACTTCTTTCTGTAAGAATAAACATCTGTTTTCGTTACGGTAATCGTACTATACTCTGTGAGATAATCAATTTTCATTCTGTAAGCTTTCTATACGGAAACCAGTTTTCTTTTTGTTTAAAAATCGTACACTTTTCTGTATGAAAAGTGGGTTAGTTCTGATGGTACAAAATTTTCAAACAAAAGTAAATTTTCTGTTTTTTCTTTTCATTCATTTAATCAATTTTCTTTGAAAAAAATATCTCAAAATAAATATAAAATTATTAACTTGAACAAAAATAATTCATTTCAATTAAAATTGAGAATAAACAATAAACAATATAGTTACATACAGCAAATTTATTTATTACTAGGTGCTGGTTTTCGTCTCTTTCGTTGGCGATCTTTCGCTATCTTCGTCTCGTGAAGAGTTAGGAAATTTTTTTTGTGCCGAATCTGTATGAAAAAGATTTTTTTTTATTTAGTTTAGATTTCGAATATGGTCATTGTTTTGCTTGAACCTATTAGAAGTTTCAATATTAAAAAATCTTTGACAGGAATATTTCCTTGATGTCCAAACCAGGAAACGTCTGTTCCAACTTCGTCTATTAATAAATTTTGAAGATTTGTCTTCAAAAATTTGGTCAGGTCATTGCTTTTTTGTGTGTTAAATATGTTAATCTGTAATTAAAAATACGTATTGGAATGTTTCATAATAATAATTAAGTTTAAAATTTATTGTTATTCTTACCAATTGTTTTTCTATGTCTTCATTTATCTTACAACTCGATTCAAGGTTTTGAAATTCTTCTACAGTTTTGCAAGGAACGTCAATCAGAGAATTTTTAATTTCTTTTGTTTTAGTTGTAGAATTTTTATGTTTCCACAACACCAGCTCCCTCATTATTGTTCGTTGTGTAATTTTTATTTCACAACAAACTTTTTTAATTTCTTTTACATCTTTTTCTATTTGTTCAATACGTTTCTCGGTATTTGTTTCTGTTGCTGAAAAATAAATTACATGAAATTAATAATGCCAGATATATAGGTTTAAAATTAAAATACATTTCGGGCATATATTTTCAATATTTATCATTTCATCAGAATGGGATTCATGCGGTTTTTCTGTGGAAACTGTCGGTGCAATTTTTTTGATTTTTAAAAAGTTGACGTATCCCAGCTCTTCGTCGGACCAGCAATATGATTCATCGGTTGACATGTTAAGTTGGCAATCTGCAGGAAAAAGAAAATAGTTGAAAACGTTTTTCTAATTACCTCAATGTTATTTATAAATTTCACCAATTTTATTTTCAGCTTCCTGTTCCAATCTGTTATTATTGTTGGTTCCACTTTTTTCTGAAACAATTAATTAAAAAAATTAACGATTTTATTTATACAATCCTTCGTGTTCTGTATACCTGCCCTTTTAAAGTTGAAAATTGTCTGGGACTCCATACTTTATTCTAGTTGGGATATAAAACAAAATTAATGCAATAATGGTATGTATATAGTATCAAAGTTATTATGGAGAGCAAACATTTTATGTTGAATTGAATTTAGTTCAAACTCTTCCATACTTCCTTCAAAACTAGTATCTGAAGTGCAATAAATGTTTAAATTTGAAGATTCTATTGGAGAAATGAATAAATGAACTGCGTTTGCCAAAAAATGCCCAGATATCAGTATATCACATTTTTTTTTTTTATTATATTAATTTGAAATATTTTGTTATTAATACAACACAAGTTGTTTGGTGGCAAAATAGAAAATGTACAATTTTTATACAATACTTCGCGGTATAAGCATTTTCCATTCAACTCATATTGTAAAGTCGCAAAAGGTTCAATTTCAAAATTATTTGTTACATGTGATTCAGCTTCAAATAGACGATTTTTAAGTTGTTGTAATGGATGAGATTTCTTTTTTATTAATCTTTTCAAAGATTGCAGGTGATTTTCAAATTTAAATTCGCTGTAGTTGTCTACATTTCCAAATTTTAAAACATCATGAGCAATATGAAGTAAATTGTGCACATTGTATGATACAGAATGTTGACCATATAACTGTGGAAACTCACTGATGTACTTTTGGATCATTTGGTATGCACAATCATTGTTATTACGGCATTCATTTATATCGGACAATATTCTTATGGCACAAAACAGCAACAGAAAATGGTTATAGAAAATCTCATTCAATACACCTTTTAAACACGAAACGCCCGTATAGCACAAAAATAATCTAAGCTCAGTTGCCTTCCATCTATCTAATTCTCTCAAAGATCTCGGTTTCCTTGCAAATTCCTTTGGTACACTCTTTTTTATTTGTTGCATTCTGAAATCTATTTCGTCAATTTGGCAATGAGATAGTGAGAATGGTTTTTTTAATCACTGTCCAGTATCTCAAAATTTGTCGCATTACTCCAAGCACAACACAGTGCATATAATCTACCGGAAATTGCGACACACATCCAATATTAGTTTTTTCCAATTCAATTTGATCCATGTTTTTATAGTAAAACGGATCAATTCGGTTCCGAAACCCAATATCCGTGTGTAAGGGATTGTCAATATCGGTAAACACTACCCGCCGGTCTACATAGGTACCCTTTATATGGCATTTAGTACACCAATAATATCCATTATGTCCTTTTACGTTTAATATTAACGATTTAGCAGGAGCATCACAGACAAATGCCCGTAAGACTACTTTATATAAAATGTTGTTATGAAGGATACCATTCACATGAATATTTTCAAATTCCTTGACAAATTCTTTCAAAAATGAGTTTACACAATCCGGTTTTTTATAACCGTGGTAAGCTCCTATTAAAAACACCCCATTAAAACCATTTACACTTCCTAATATGGGCCATAACTGGCTATTAGAACTTTTTGATAGTGGAAGACCATCTATTCCAATGTCTATTTCCAATTCAGATGTTGTAATTTTATGTTCATTTATAAATTTTAAAATATTTTTTTCTAGGCCATAATGCGAATACAATCCACTGCCCAAAGAAATGAAATCTTTTTGTTTTGGTGTCGATTTTAGTGTTCTACAATCTTTTGGCAGTGATGGATGAAACTTTCTTAGTAAATTTAATAAAGCATTCATTGAATCGTTTGTCATATTATATCGTATACACCATTCAGCTAAATCATTTTGTAGATTACAACTATTAATAATATTATAGTTTTCTGCTTCCGATTCATCCTCATCAGGACTCATACCTAAATAATCATCTTCTGAATCATCTGAGAGAAACTCACAGCATTCCGGTAAAACATTTACTTCATTAATTTGTTCAATGTCAATTATGCTGGTAGTGGGTTCACAATCATATTTACACTTATTTGGTGCATCTGTTTTTACTTTCTTACATGTTATTTTGTTATTGCTCGAAATGTCAGAAAATGATAACAAACTATTCACTTCCTTATTTATTTGTTTATACATATTTCGGTCTTTTAATTATATAAAACACTTATAATAAATTTAATTCAAACGATTTGTTTACAAATACACATTCTTCTAATACGCGCATAAAGTTTCTAGCATACACAATTTGTAAGTCGGGGATTCCCAAAGAAACCAAAATTAAATTCTAAGAATGCTTATGGGCTAGTTATATAGACGAAAATGAAACGGACTGAAATGGAACGAAACGAAAGATGAAAAAAATATGGTTATATAGACGAATTGGTGAAACCGTTTTGACATTTTCATATTTGTTTTTAATTTTATATTATTTGAAGTTTACTTCTCGTGTTTATGAAAACTACCTTGGAAAATCCATTTTATATATAGCGAACTAAATAGAAATATACAAAATATATAAATTTATACAAAATATAAAATATTTTGACAATTTGACGTAAGTGCTAGTAAGGATAACATAAAAAAACATAACCGATAGTGTATAACCGCAAAGACGAAACCAAAGCAAATTGAATTGAATCAATTTCTCCGTCCATTTTCGTTTCGTTTCGTCTATATAATTGGTTTAGTATGTTTTCATGTATTCATGTAATTATAATAAATTGCACGTTTTGTCGCACATACGCAATTTGTAAATGGCGATTCCAATGACGAAAATTGAAACAAATTTTGTTATATTTACACAATACATTATACTTATAAACAAAAATCAAATGATTATCAACTGGAATATAATTATATTCAGTTAATTAAATATTAACTTAATTATATCGTTCTATATTAAAAAACAACTAAAGCACAATTTTTTTATTTTTTAATATCACGAATATCTGCTTTCACCGCCATGATAAATTTTTATCTGTACATGTACGCCTATACAAAACAGTAAACAATGTTGGTATGCGTGTACAATAAGAATTTTTTTATTTTTTTCCGTATGATAATTGTACTAAAAATTCCGCCCCGGAATAAATATTTATTGGGAAGTTTACTTTATAACTTACAATATAGTTATACTGATTGCAACTTTTAATGTAGACGTTTGAAAAGTCCCATGTTACCTGATCATGGATCAGAGTTAGTCTTGCTATAGTAATGAAAAAATTATCCCTCTTTCTTGACGCTTGATCTAATCCGGTTCAGTTCATGTTTCGTCATATAACGCAAAGGCGCTTACTAGATTTCAAATCAAAATTAGTAATCTAAAACTAAATTTGGCGCGGTTTGTAATATAGAAAACTAGTGAGCCTGAGCTTCACTGAGCTTTTGTAGTGTGGATCCAGCTAACAAAGAAACTTTGACTACCTCGAAGGCCGAGCAAATGTTAACTACCTGAAGGCAGACACCGTCCTCTTAAAGACAGTGTCGTCGCACAAGGGATTTCAAGCATGGCTAGAATAAGGCCAGAATAAAACATTACGCACTACAAGGGTCAAGCACGAGGACTTGGCACCATGACAAAGAAGGATTTTGAGTTAAATTCACAAAACCAACCAACAAAAGCGAAAGGTTGCTAGTCTAACGAATCCGAGATTTTCCAAATGCTGCTCTACTTTTCCAAAATCTAATAAAAAAATTGAAGTTTACTTTGTAGATTGAGTCAAAATTTCCAGGGAAGCGTAATGTTTAGTGTGATACCAAGATTTATGACAATGGGTGCTTTCAGGTCGCCCAACAGTTGGTAACATGTTAAGTGATATCACGGACAATACTATAAAATTTTTAAAAGGCATGAAATTTTCAAATTGACCTTGCGATGATTTCACAAATTACAGTGAATTGTGAGTTTTCCAGTAAGCTGGATGTATGTGAAGATAGCCCAAATTCCATCCCCTAAAAATGCGATGGCCACACTAATTATTGCTATCATGACATTTTTTACTCTCAGCCCAAAAAATCTCCACATTTTTACTCTCAGCCCCAAAAATATTTACTGTCATGACAGCTAAAACTATCATGACACAAACATTTTTCTGGCTGAGAGTAAAAATATTGCATTTTCAAGATAATATAACATCAGAAATATGTTCGCGGCTGGGACAATTAAATGACTGGCCTTGGTTGGTTTAACTTGTAGGCCGTTCTTAATGCACCATCATTCCAGAACTTATAGGGCGGGCTAATTGTTGTACAAAAAGTTTCGAAGACGATCGGTCAATTTCAAAACTTTTGTAGCCATCGGTGAAGGTAGAAACGAAGTGCTTTCAGAAACCTCCGAAATTTAATACTAAACACCTATGAACTAACTGTAAGTTACTCTAGTATCAATCATTACGAAATTGCTTGGTGTATTTTCTATTTCTTGTTGCAAATATTTTGTTTATCTAAATATTTTGTCCATTGGGAAGGTCTTGCGGGATGTAACAAATTTAGCTCAAGCACTTATAGTATTCAAAACAACTGTTATTTCACTTATAATTATGTATGGTATGCCGTTAAAAGGTTTTGTTCGGTTCAAACAAGAATTCGTATTTTAGATTACAAGTCCACTATTTTGCCGCTAGCAATTTAGTTTCTAAATTTGCTGCTTTGGCACTGGTATTACATATCATTCTTGATAAATGCAGCAAAATTGCACTGCGCGCTTCGTTCATCGATAAACGAGCCTTGATTCTAAAAGCCGTCTAAAACGAAGCAAGCAGTGGCAATAAAAATTTAAATGGGTTAATTTTTGTATTCCGATACTGAAAACCCCGAAATCGAAACTCCGAAAGTAAAATTAAAAAATGTACTACACCTTAAACAGAGACAGTCTCATACTACGTAATAATATAATTAAAATCAATCAAACATACAACTAAAATATTCAATTGCCACCACGGTAAGGTCACAAATAAAACATTTCTTAAACTACCTTAAAGACCTTCGATAAATTTCACTTTTCACGATATAAAACATTTAAGGTCTAGTACATCGATCGGAAACAAATAAATTTAACAATTTACAATCAATTTATATTTCATTCAAAAAGTGCCTCGTATTTAATTCCGCGTACATTAATAAACGTGAGATACCCCGTTAATTGCAGTAACAAATCAATTTGTGTACAAATCGTATACAATGAAACCAATTAACTAAATTCCATGTGAAAAAAATTGTATACACACCGATAGAAAATTATCTATCGCGCAAGATTTATCTCTTAATTAATTAAACGAAAACGTTTTTTTATGTCACAGTGACCACACACACACGGCGCGCGCACACAAATAATATTCTCCCACACATCGATTCGATCGATCGAATAATGTGTGCGCGTAATCTGGTCCACCGATCTCGCTTAAATATTTTCAAGGACATCACAGGCATGTATGTTGTCAATATTATAAAATGATCGATTAAGACAATAATGATTATCTTTCTCTCCATAATTACGCGGAGGAGTTTATAACTATAAACACGATCTATATATAGATGACGTAATTGGAATTCGATATCGAAATAAATTTGAATATCATCATTCCATATTCGGTATAAATCACGTTATAATCTAATTATATAACAACTTGGGTATACGTGGGATCTGGATCGATATATACGAGTAAGATGTTTACCCCATCCAATTACCATACAATAAACTCGTATTCGCACACAAAAAAATTATGAATGGGTTTTGCGAAAATTTATACGCACTGAATCAATAATTAAGTGGCTAAAATTTATAAATTTTGACTGTCATTTCCTTATTTACCATAAAACATATAACACACCAGTATTTAAATATTCCGCCGCCACCAAATGAATCACCATCCTAAAATATATTTTAAGTTGGATTTATATTGGTAAATTTACAGGAATACCTCGAATAACGTTGTGTATTGCGTGGATTTAATTTTCTGATCGAAATATCTGGGTTTTTCCTGCATGGGAAGTTACGAGTAGACACTCGATTCTTCTAGTAAATTACTTTCGGCATTTAGGCGAACATAAATTGCAAGAGATTTATCAACATTTAGGCGATTTATTAGCAAATTTTATAGTGAAAATATAAATCTATCGGATCCGGATGATTTAAAGGAATTGTTTCTTGCTAAAGAAACGAACGTATTGCAGAGAGAATGTACCACGTCGATAAAATTCGGTTTGTATGCCGATTTTTTCTACAGCAATATGGTCAATATTGTGCCTAGATGGGGAAAAAAAGATTTTATTAAAATTGGCTTTTTATGTTCGCTTTGATATTTTATATTTGTTTTTGGAAAGAAAGTAAGACAAATAATTTTCATGCACGTAATCAAGTAATCATAAAAGGTTTCATTCCATTTGTAAATAGTTTCATTCCAATTGAATAAGGTTTCATTAAATTTGGAAATGGTTTCGTTTTATTTGAAAAAGGTTTCTGTTAATTTGTAAAAAGTTTCGTTCAATTTGGAAATGGTTTCGTTTAATCTGAAAAATCTATATATGGGGATGAGGAAAATTGTAACTGCTTCAAGACCCGCAATGTAGTTTTGAATTCTTTGGTACTTCAAAAAAATCTTTCTTCAAGCATTCTTCAAGACCTTGGGATAAATGTAAAGCAATATCGGGGTACCCCTTGATGTAGAAATCCTAAAAGCCTATCAATCAAATCAAGCTCTTCGCATTTTT
The DNA here is from genome assembly GCA_932526605.1 of Nephrotoma flavescens. Taxonomy (NCBI): domain Eukaryota; kingdom Metazoa; phylum Arthropoda; class Insecta; order Diptera; family Tipulidae; genus Nephrotoma; species Nephrotoma flavescens. The sequence goes on along the minus strand of OW052221.1, from coordinate 79,730,596 downwards.
AGGATTAGAGACCTGCTAGTGATTTTGGACCAGGTTCATATTTCTTACAGAACGATAGTTATTTAATAGTAACAACATATATTTCATCTTTTTTGCATTTAATTGGAGTCGGTTGTCATTGAGCCAGTTGTTCAATATATTCAGATCATATTGCATACCATCGAATAGGTTTTGAACGTATATGTGTCGTAATGTCGTTATGTCAGAACTACATCGTCTGAATATCGTATAAGTATGTACCGCAAACAACGCCTGTGTAAAGTACATGATTAGCGACCTGATTAACTAAATTGGTCTAACTTCACCCAAAAAATTAAGTCAATTTTAGTTGATATTTCAAATTTGTTTCGACGAAAATTAACTGCTAATTTCAATAAGATGTGATTTTCGGCTAATATCATTAGAATGTTGTACTACCATATCATACAAAATATGTCGATATCGATCGCCAGTGGAGTTATTATCAAATTTTACTTGGCCGGTGGTACGCAGTATTTACGGCAGAGAAGACGTGCCAGAATCTGTGTTTAAGGCAACTAGCCTTAGTGTTTGAACTGGTTTGACAGCAATACCAGATCAACTTTTAACTGATCCTGCCACAGAGCCAATTCTTTTGACAGCTGATCGAACGAATAGAGCTCACTCTATATCTAATTTCCATATGCGCCGCGCAATCTATTTCATTGATTCCACCAACAGAAGCACCACCTGATCTTTGATCTATCAACGACATGCCTTCTGTAAAATAAAACAAACACTTACTTTTTCGTTTGTTTTGCCATTTCGGACCTGGGCTTTATGAATGAAGACAATTTTTAACCGACAATATCATCGTTGCTATACGCTATTACGATTACGACAAATTTAATTTTATTTTGGACCCTAATCGAATTATTTCTTCGATTGCATGTAATTTACCCAAAACAAAAAATTAAACCAACCACACAATTCAAGCTTATACCAATTTTATTAGTTTGCAAAATTATATTCACTTTTAGATTTGTTGCTAATAAAATACTTAAAAATTATTATTGCGATTTGTTTTGCTAAACTTTAAATTTGTCATGGTAAATTATAAATGTACAACACACACTGCGGTTCACTTGATTAGGCACACTTGCAGTTTTACTTTTAAATGTAAACTTTTCTGTAATTTCTTGCGGTGCCAAGAAAATAATTTTATTGAGAAGAGAGAGAGAGAGAAATCCATACTCAATAAACCCATAATCGAAAATTATTCTGAGAAAGCAAATTAACTTGCCTTTCAATTTTTTTACGATAAGTTCCAATTTAATGTTATTTTTTCGGTCCAGTTAATTAAACGCAATTTAGAAATATAATGAAAACACAATCATTTATATTTTTATTTCAATATTCTCTTAATTAAGAAATTCTTTAATCTTTCCAAGATCCTGTCCTTGCGAGAACATAAAGATTTTAATTAGTCCAACGAAGTCTCTACCCAGGCACCTTCAATTCCTGCAATCAGCGAGTCAAAAATTGATCTTCTTTGCGAATGTCATGAAAATAATAATTATAGCCATCTGGTCCAACTAAATTAAATATTTTTTCATCCGAGAAAGCAACCTTTTGCTTTTCCAATTCCATTTTTGGTGTTTTGTTTTTTTTTTTTTTTAATTTTAAAAATGAAGCAGTTAAAAACGCCTATGAATTTTTCCTACCTTCCTTGGTGTCGCTTATCTATCGCGATATCTGTCTTTTAAATAATTTCGCACAGCGAGTGTGGGTTAACAAGCAACCAATATTCTGCTCCCAATAACGAACCTTTATTTATTAGATGATTAACTCATGTGGTTTAATTCTTTTAAGGCGTCTCAGTTCTTGTGTTATGCCAAGAAATTATATTGCTTTACTGTTGGTATGTTGCAGTAATCTTCTTTCTTGTTTGATGGCAAATTGCTGGATCACTTCGTCTATCCATTTAACATTTAGGCCGTTGTGTAATTTCTCGTTGGTTACGTAGCGGTAGGCATTCGTTATTGCACGTTGAAATTTGTTTTGACAACGTTGAATAATTATACGATTTGATTGTTTAGTACAGAGCCAGAGTTGGATACGTCCAAATTGGTTTAATTATCGATTCGTACTGATTTCAGCACGTTTAGCTTTAGTACGTTTAGCTAGATTTTCCTATCTCTGGTCCATTGGTTGATTTTAACGAGTGCTTGCTGTAAGTATTCAACTCCTTAATTCTGCGATTTGCTTTAAAGGTTGTTGCCGCTGTCGTTATATCGTGGAAAGTAGATATAGGAAGGGCCCTAGTACGCTACTCTGGGGCACCTTTACAATGGCTAGGTAAAAGTTGGGGCAAGTTTCATCATTTTTGTTGGGAGAGATACGACTCGAGCAATTGACAGTATTTTTGTGACACTAATTTACTTATGTATTTTGTAGATATTACCGATATGCCACTCTGTATCAAAAGCCTGTGGTACCTCTATAAATACGGCAGGGCAATATTTTTTCTCTTCAAATGCTTGTTCTATCTTTGCAGTCGCGATGAACTTGATCAATTGTCCAATGTTGTCCTGAATAAACATTCGACAATTAATCAAGTTCATCGCGATTATCGCATAGTTCCTGAATCCAACTTTGAGATAGTAGGTAACAAACAGATCGGCCTGTATGATGCAATTTGCTCGGCTGGTTTGTCTGGACTTTTATCATAATTATTTATGCAACCTTGAAACACGAAAACAAGCAGTATTGCTCTCTTACTGCTAAGCATTACTGCTAATTCCAGGTGAATTTTCGGGATTCAAATTCTAATGGGGTAACACTTCTGATGTTTGATGGAGATCTATAGACTGGTTTAGGATCACTCGTAGCTTGTATGTCATGTGGTTGAAATTCTGATGCCAGATGTTGTGCTTTTTCTTCGTTACGTCGCACACATTCTCCATTGTGCCACTTGGATTATTGGCCTTTTTTAACTTTTAGTTGGTTTCCAAAGAGCATACATGTTCGCTTCAGGACTCAGTCCTTTCAAATAATTTTCAGTACATACTTCTTTATGTTCTTTAATTAATCGGTTTACTTTATTACTTACCCGTTTAAATTTTTTTTTTTGTCAATAATGTTTGTAGTTCTATGCCATATGCGTGCTTTCCTACGCCTTTCTTATATCAGTTCTCGAATCGCCAGGGGGTAGTAAATCTCTTGTACGACTTTCTCACCTAATATGGGTGTAGCCTCTTTAGCTGCTTCACGCATAGAGTTAATAAAATATCCAGCTTGTAATTCAAGTTCTTGTTTAGTTTTAAGACTAACTTTTAACTCAATTAGATTGACAAGTTTCTGTCTAAATAATTCCAAACCCGTAAATTACTCAGAGTCATTAACACCAGTATGTGATTGGAAGTAAGATCGTTAATGCCTTCGACCTCAATACAATTTGAGGCCATTCCTTTCGAGATATAAAAGTCAATTCAGAAACTTTGTTGATGTCTGTAAGCCAATAGGTTGGTTTACGAGATGAGTGATATTCACAACCTAACATTTTTTCCTTTTCATACTGTTATGAGTCAAGATAACCCACACAGTAAGTTTTTACCACGTTTTTCTTAACTTGCTCTCTTGTCTGTCTATCTGTTTGGGTTTGAAAATTGAAGGTTTGAGGTCGAAATTTGAAGCACTTATGATCATTCGATCATTGTTTCACCTGATAATTTCATATTATAAAACATTCGAAACAAAAATCTAATACAAATTTCAGAAAACCGTTATTAATTTTTTACGGTTGACGTAAATAAAACTTTCATCGTAAAATATTCACCATCATAGTTGCTGTGCGCTATATGTTAAAACAATAACAGAAAAATGCCACAATTTTTCCAATCAGGAATTTCTTTGCTGCCATCATAATTCGCAAGAAACCACACAAAAAACTCAAATTTATACTACAAGCGTTTGGATATGTGAACTAAAGCATGTCAAATGCCGTTTCGTCGTATGTACTAAACAAAATAATCTAGTACAATTTTTGCCATTTCACCAACTAAAATTTATTTCTGTTTTGATTCCAAACTCAATCGGAGGCTAAAACGGTTTTGTGCCAATTTTTTCTCGGCGGTAAACTCCAATTTGGAACCAAATGTTTTAATGACCACATTGATTTAAAGTAAGTATATATTTGCAGGCCACCTCGGTGAGTGGTGGCAGCGTGCTTGCTCTAGCAACTGGATGTCTCGGGTTCGATTCCCGGTGGTGACAAGGAAAAAATTTCACGGCTGGTTTAGGATCACTTGATGGGATATAGTGCCAGAGAGAGAGAGAGAGAGAGAGAGAGAGAGAAATATATTTGCGGCATGTTGTCTAAAGTTTAAAATTTTGCGAAATTATTTTAGGCAAATAATCCGCAATTGAATATGCTAAGCCCTGAGATCGTGAATATTTTTGTACAACTTTATGACGCTGGCTCAGAACCCAAAAAGAACAATTCTACCATTGGTAACAACCCTTTTGCTACGGCGAATATTGGCAATTCACAAACAGGAAATCAGGTGCAGAACATATTTGGTAAACCGACCTTTGCAACAGATGTAACAGCTACAAGTATTTCTGGAGGTACAGCATCAAACCAACAACAAAGTGGTAACATCTTTGGAGGGAGCTCATTTACCAATCCTAATCAAACACCAGGAATATTTGGGGGTGCTGAAACTCAAGAGTCACAACAATCTATATTTTTAGAAGCCGCTTAGCCTAATACGGGAGTGTTTGGGCCACCTGTTAATAACCTCAACTTGGTAATCAGCAGCCAACTCAAAATGTATTTGGACCACCACACCCACACAAGGCATCTTTGGCTCCTCAACTCAGCCACAACCACCTACTAACATTTTTGGAGGAAAACTCATATTTCAGCAGCCCACTCAACCCGTTCAGTCTGTTTTCGCAGCACCGGCTAATCCGCTTCCGTTTGGTGAGGGGCAACAAAGCATTTTTGGGCAACAGCAAAAACCATCAACACCAGCAAATATATTTCAAATGCAACCTCAAAAGCCTCAACAAACTGGTATTTTTGCCCAGGCTTCACAAGTCAATCCGAATTCCGTCCAAATGAGAAACAATATGTTTAATCAACCAATGCAACAACAGCCACAACAATCTTCGTTTAGCCAGCCACCACCATTCCAACAGCCTATGCCAGTTCAGCAGCAGTAACAACCCACTCACCCACCTCCGTTTAGTCATGCTCAACGTGTTGCTACACAGCCAGTGCAAAATCATCCATCGATCGGCAAATACTACGACTCGTGCTACAGTAAACTGTTCGAATTGGTGCCGGAAGAATTGGAAGCTTTCAAATCATTTGCATTTACGTTTTTCTTAACTTACTTTATTGTCTGTCTATCTGTTTGGGCCAAAATTTGTAGCACTTACCTATTTTAAAAAATTGTTTCAATTGATAAGAAGATGCAAAATTCGTACAACTAAAAAGAATAAAATAAAATATATAAAAAAACTTTTTAAAATACCACATTTTTCTATAGTGCACTAAAAAGAAGAAAATAATTTTTTCCTGTGCATATAGAATTATCTGGGCATCTATACTTAAAACTAGCACCAATCTTCTACAACTAAAAACGTGGGGCGCATTATTTCATATATGAGGCCCAAGAACTGCCTTGCATTAAGCCCGTTAGTATTTCAGGCAATTATATGTTGGAATGATACAGTCACTTACTTTTTAAATTATGGTTTGTTTGGTGGCTTGTCATTATTTTCCAGTTTATTCATCTTCTTAGTAAGCTGGCTGAAATTTTGTCTCATGTCACCTTGAAATTCGGTGAGCATTTTCTTTGTTTTCTCGAGTTAGATTGTTATTTGAGGTTTTGGTCACCTGGGGGTAGGAAACCCCTCTCTAATAGTATCATATTGTTGGTTTGGCTTTTGCTGAAGTCGCTGGACTACTGTTATTTTTCTTAGTAGTTGAGCCTTTAACTTTTTCTGATACACCTGGCATCCTTTATTGCTAGCAGGATGGCCTTCTCGGATGGGTTCTCTGCACATTTGACACATTTAGCTTACCTATTGCAGAAGCTATTTGTGTGTCCTAACTGGTAATTTACCGTTGATTACGCAATGAAAATTTAAATAAAATAACAACATAATTTATTTCAAGAATTGTATTCACTTCATTGAAAACCAGAACAAAATTTAATTGCTGTTAATAAACATCTCAAATTCAATTCAGAAAAATCCCTAAATAATAGGATTATTAATGGTTGATCTCTAAATCCTTCTGCTCGGTGAAGTATGCCTGCAAAAAAACGCATCGCATTTAAAACTTCGACATTCAATCTGGATCTCAATTTTGTTGCAATTAGTCCAGCAGCAGAAAATGTCCGTTCGGAGTCCATACTTGTTGGTTTTTACTATTAACAAACCAATTCTCGTTTTGGAGATAGTAGTTGGTTGACCAATTACTTGGATACTAGTCCTCTTTTTTATTGCGAAATCCAATTTTTTTAAAGGTTAATGCTGTTGTTTCCTGTGATGATGGTTCAACTTTCTCTATTGAATTATTTTGAGTTCAAATCCCAATTCTTTGTAAGCAAAATTATAATATTGTGACCAAATTTTTGAAGCACTTCAACAATTTTTGTAGCCACCATGTTCTTATTGGTTTTGTTAAATATTCCATAATTTTCTAATCCATTTGAAATCTTTGGCTGAAGTAGGTAAAACAATACATCGGAATCTCAATATCTAAAAGAACGCTAAGCTCTTTTTTCAAGTCGTTTTTAGTATGTTTTTGACGAATATCGTTTTTAATGGTGATCTTTTAAACATAAGAACTACTTGTCGTACTTTTGCGATAATTGGGCTGATTTATTGATATTTCGAAAACTACGGTTTCCTCGTAATCTGAATCTTCTTCAACGGAGTTGATATCAATGTTACAGTTACTTTAGCCAATTGAACTTTCTTCTTCCACAAAATCATCTCTATTATATACCACTTTAAAAGTATGGCCAATTTTATACTGTGAGCAAAGCACAAGCATTTTCACTTTCTTCATCACAGAAGCGCCGTCAGCAGTTCTGAAAGTTATGTTTTTGGGGCGAAAAACCAAATTCGGTTTGTTTAGTATTATGGTAACACATTTTCAGCTGACATAGATTGTGGAATTCGGATCAAACCGAGATTCCAAAATGAATCGTGCAACATTTACATTCATAAAACGGTACTTCCTTATTGATGTCCACTCATCGAAAGTGACTGTAAAACCTTCACCTTATGGTTTATTTTTAAAGACCTCTCGTTTTTTTCAATGTAGTTCGTATAGTCTAACCATGTTCTAGTAGCATTTTTTTACTGTTTTCGGCGTGTTCGCAAGGTTTTTATATCCTTTATGTTTTGAAACCTGTTTGAATTGTTTTTCTTTTTATTATATTTATGTGGTGTTGAATCTTTAAATGATTGTGTAGTCCGCTTGTGTTTCCTCCAGCATGTCTAATACTCCGACTACGTTTTAGACATGCTGTTGTATAATTAAAACTCTAATATTTACCGAAATATCAGTATTTTAGAGGTGATTTACGGGTATCGACCCATAAATTGACTCACATTTGCTTACCGTAAATTTGAGTCAATTTATGGATAAATCGATTTACCGGTATTGCTAACACTAATGGAAAGTATCTAATAATTTTTCCATTATAAATTATCAATTTTTTATGAATGTTGATAATGTTGATTACTTTGTGACCATGGTCCTCGATCGCCGCTTTGACCCCTCCGCGATCAGTAAACGTCGTATTACGACTCTATACTTTTTTCACTTTTGACCTAATAAGTTTTATATTGCTTTAAACTGATCGGGTGTGTCTGCGACTACCAATACTTGAGCTCTGAGTATATTAATATCTCTAACATTGCTCACATTGATTGGTGGTGGTAGGGATTCCATTTGGGGTGCATGTTGTGGTTGTTTTGGTATTTCATTAGCTTGCGGTAGCGATACCCGTGGTGACGGCGTTTTGCAGTCCCCTCTTTTTATTTACATTTACTTTATTTCGTCTAGGTTGAACCTCCTTCTCAAGATTCTCTTCATCCGTAAAGTAATCATTTTTGAGATTTTGTAGGCTCTGACTTTTGCGATTAGTAGACGTAGAAGGTTTCATTTGCCTCTCTAGTGTTTCAATTCTGTTTTGTAAGTTTACCATACGTTAGGTTTCACTGGTTGCTATCGCATATTTATTCCAATTTTGGCACATTGTGATATCAATCATTCACGCCATATATCATTAACACATTTACCGATTCACCTCCTCTCAGTACTACAGTAAACCACCTGCACAATACAAGCTCCATGTCAAACTGTACATTGGTGTGGACGGTGGGTCGGTGTTGAGTTCTGCACTCCATCAGAGGGCCTTAGTTGTATTTATTAGCATCACCGATCGTAATCGATAGCGAAAATTCGATTTGCATCTGATGGGATTCGAACCCAGTACCTCTCGGTCCAAGTGCCGAATCTTTAATCACTGCACAACTTGGCCGGCACGTAGCCCCCCGTCCTGCTGGAAACAAATGTCGTCTACCTTCATATCATTCAATTTGAGCCAAAATAAATTGGTTAACATTGATTTGTAGCGCTCGCCATTGATAGTAATGGCAACACCAACGTCATTTACAAAAAAGTATGGTTCAATGACGTCGCCGGCCCAAAATCCGCAACAAATTGTAACTTTTTCTGGATGCATTGCCATCTGGTGAACCTCGTGTGGGTTGGCGTCGTCTTATATACGGTTTGATTGATTTTGGCGAAAATTCATTAAGTTTGAGCTTTTCGGTCAGTCTTGTACGGGTAGGCCCAAGTCCCGACCCAAAATTCACCAAGTTGAAGTCTGTGAAAGTCTGATTGTTTAGCGAACCGTTCGCTAATTGTCAGACGCCACCAAAACAACATGGCCGCCACATGCTGCCAACATATGAAAAACCCTTAGTATTTCCACAAGAAATTACAGTAAAATTTACATACAAAAATAAAATTGCAAGTGCACTTAATCAAGTGAACCGCAGTGTATATATTCGTACACACATACAGAGTCTGTCTATATAATGTCTTCTAATCACAACTCCTAACTGGAATACATTTGTGCACAAAAAAACAAATCCGCAAAATTAATTGATTTTTAAAACGCGAATCCCAGGTATCTCTATCCCCCATTTCGTTTTTAGTGACCATAAATAAACAAATATTTATAATTTATCTACAAAATATTAACAATTTGAATTTTGTTGTTGTTGTTACTATTTGTGTATCTTATTTATCTAAGATTTATAATCAATTAACCGTAAGTATAAAAAAAAAATCGCTCATAATTTGCATATCATGACGGTCGGTAAAATAAGCAACACACACACACACACACACCGTTGATTTCACTTGTGTTGTTGTTTGGTATAAATAAAATTGACCTTTTGCCAAAACCTTCTAATGTTACATACATCATGTAACATAAAAGTTTATGTTTTGCGAGGCGCTGTGTGCGCTTTATAGGTCAAACCAAATAAAATTTGTTTATTATAAAGTCGGCGTGCGGCCCGAGAATGGCACAGCCTTACCTCCAATAATATTCTTTCCAATATATTTTTTTTTTTTCGTATAGTTAATCTTACGAAATGGTATAGAGCACGTTTTCATTTTGATTTATTATTAATTGAATTTAATAAAAATAAAAATTTGTAATCGTAATAGTAAAAACAACAACAACAATCAGAAATATATAGGAACAACAAATAGAGACTTTAAATTGCGCTTTTAAAGAGAAAGACGGTGGTGATTGTGTTTCGATTACCTTATGGCTTATACCATTTTATGTATCTCGCTCGCGTATGCCGTTCTTATATGCGCGGATCTATAAATATATGAATGAATATGAAGGTTAATATTTTTATTCATTGCTTGCTTAAGACATGTTGCGCTTAAAGTTGTTTTTTGGTTATTGAATGAAATGGAAATGTGTGCGGCCACTTCAATCCGATTATGATCAAATATTTATGACAGCGTTTTGTCGACCTACAATCAAATTTTTAGTTTTGTTATAGTTTTTTTTTTTAATTATTTTCTGTTATATTATTTTGGGGAGGTTTCACTTTCAAAAATCGTATAGTAAATTAAATTTGATTTTATGATATTTTTAAGCTGTCTCTTGTTCTTTATATAGATAGTCGAATAGCTGGTGATTTTGTTTTTACCTTCTGTCAAGAAAGTAACGGGAATTGGTCAGTTAAAAAGCCCGCTTAAAGAGATTGTAATATTTTTTTTGTGTAAGTTGGTACAACTGTCCTCCATCTTGACGTGAAGTTTGAGCACAATCTGTCATTTACTTTGTTTTGGGATTTTTATAATGGATAAAAATATCGGACAAAGAAAAGAGAGAAAAATATCAGCCGGAGCCATATCAGGTGAATACGGCAGTTGTTTGATGATACAATTTGAAATAGTGAAATTGTTCGTTGTCGTGATGCAAAATCCATAAGTTCCATAATAAACCTGGGCGCGTATTTTTGACATCAGTGGAAAATTCGACATGCGGAATATAATCTGCTTTAAAATTCTTTATACACTTGGGTGCAAAAAATCGCACATTGCTCAATTTTCCACAAAAGTTCAAAAATATCAAAAAAAAATTATTAATAAAACTGTTTTTTTTTTGTTTATTCCCATGTTTTAATTCGATTTTTACCCCTAAATTTCATGTGACAAATTCACAAAAACGTGTACCTCAGATATTGACCCCCCAATAATCAGTTTGATGGCTCGTATAAATACAAAAAAGATACCACTGGATAGCTATTGAAATAGACTTTGAATCTGCATTAAAAAAAATTAAACAAATATTGGATTTGGAAAATTGAGCATCGTGCGATTTTTTTGCACCCAAGTGTATTATTCGATTTTTTCGCTGGCTACTTTAATCGTTTTTTCAAATTTATTTGCAATTTTTCTATTATTTATTTCCCTACTAAAAAAATCGGTGGAAATTCCCGGCTGGGTAAATCGATGCAGATTTGTTCCCTTATTATGCACGATTTACATGTTCCAATTTTTTTTCCAGTAAAAAATGAAGGGTTAAGTATATTACGATTTTCGTTTGCGAGAGGAGCACGAAACAAATTCCAGTAAAATAAAATTGGGTTTTTTTCTTGTTAATTTGGGGAAATGTTGTTTACATATGGCTGTCTCTTTTTAACTAGTAATTTTTTGTTATTTGCGTGCAGCTCTATTTTTCTGTAAAAAATTTGTTGGGAAAAAAATTGGAACATGTAAATCGTGCATTAGTAGGGAAATAAATAATATGAAACTTGCAAAACAAATTTGAAAAACGATTAAAGTATAGCCGGCGAAAAATTCGAATAATTTACTCTCTCAAATGTGGCATAACGCCCAAATAATATTCTTTATTTACCGACGGACCTTCTGGCTAAAATTCCGAGTACCTTGACTTTTGGTCGACTTCGACGTGGCTTTTTCGGTTTCGGCTCTGTTGGAAGGCGCTGTAATTCAGAACTAATTGAGCGGCAACGCGTTTCATGCCCAAACAATCGTGTACAATGGTACGAATTGATTCGTAACACACAGAAAACTCAGCGGCTGCTTTTGGATGCACTGTACCAATTATATACACATGTTTTTGATAAATTCGATTCATCATAAGCCTTCTGTAACATTTTCAGCGAGTCGGCACACGAAATTCCATTTCCAGTACAAAATTTGCGAGAAATTCTTTGTTCGATATTTTTTTTTTCATTTTAAAAATCGGGAAACACACTTGCGATGAACTGACAAGATAAAGCACTTAATATAGAGAACAATTATGTCAACTTAGCGAGAAAAAAAATTTACAATAAAGCTAAATGACAATTTGGCAGAATAGTTAATTGATCGTAAGACTAACTTTGTTGTATAACGACTTTATAGGTCTTACACTCCGAACTTTATTAAATCGGATAATTTATAAAAGTTTATAAAATCATTGTTTGGTGTGAAAGACAATACTCCTTTAATGACCATTCTTGTCCAGACAAAGCTGATAACGCGCACCATGGGATTCGCATTGTCTTTCAATTTCCAATTTCAATGCATCAATTGTTGTTGGTTTGGTGCCATAAACTCTGTCCATGAGGTATCTCCACAAAAAAAAGTCCAGGGGAACGCGCAGGATATTCAATGCTATACCTCTTCGTCTAATCCATGTGTCTCGAAAAGCTGCATCGAGGTGAGCTCATACATCGAGTTCCGTTATGAACCATCTTTGAACTTTCTTGGCGTTTTCGGTCATCAAATAACATTTCAGGGCAAACTTCCTCTCTTCTAAGCTAAGTTGATTTTTTGCCATGCTGTAACTTCCTGCCATGTTAGCGACAGTCAAAGTGTTAGTACATTTTTTGAGACACTCTGTATTATAGAATTTAGTAATTTTAAAATTAAATTTAACAACGGATGTGAAGTTTGTCCCAACTTGTCCTAAAACCAACAACAATGTTTATAATTAAATTTAACAGTGTAATTTGAGTTCGCGTATTCTGCAGATATTCTACGAATTTGAGAAATGAAAATTAGTCTGGGATGGGTACTTCTATTAAAAGGTCTAACAATTTTTCATTGCTAATAGTTTTTGTACCCTGTTGGCCAATTTATGACGAAACATAAAAATGCGCCAATCGAGGGAATTCCCGCTATTCGGATATATGTGACACGGGAAATGTATCGGTTCCGTGTCCGGACTCCTATGTCTATCTACTGAGCGAGTATGACGACCCGGTGAACATTTAAAAAGAAATTTTGTGTTTAAGACAGTTTAGGACAAACTTTACACGAACATTAAAGTCTATAATGCAGATTTGGTATCTACTAGGCTTTCAAGATGACTCGAAATAGCATTTCAAGTAACCTTCCGCAATTGTGATTCTTCATATATCTACTTTACATTCTCGTGAAGTTAGCCCAGAATTTCATCCCGGAAAAATAAAATAGATCATCGGAAAACACTCAAACTACAATGATATCCCAGCCCAGAATTTAATATCGATACTTTACTCTGACCCGAAATCCAAAGTTTAACAATTAATATCAAAATTAAAAAATATATTAAAAAATTACTAAAAGGTTAAATTAAAAAAGAACTGAATTGATTTAGCACTGTGTAGCAATGTGGGTGAGCTCGTTGATTCTCGGTAATAACTAAAAATATTCTACTTAACATAATTTGGTCTGGATGTGTCACAAATGTGAATCAATTTTTTATAATAACCAAGAGTTATTCGTCGTGCTCTATCTATAGGTTTATAAAAGAACTTTACTGGGATATATTACATTTCACACTGGATCGTATTTATTAGCTCTCGTCTGTCCTAATATACCGGGTGTTTCTTTTAAACTGAGACGATCAAATATCTCGAAAAATAGCCACTCCACGGAAAAAATGTCCATAATCAAAATTTAATCATACCGCGGGGGAAATACATTAGTGCAAAAAAAATAGTCCCCCACCCCCCGCTTTGTAGGTGGGGCAGGGGTAACTTTTAAATTAAGATAGAAAGCCATACTTTTTATTGCAGATACGGATTCTACGACTAAAAATACGTATGATTTGAATGAAATATTTTGTTCGGTTCATGATAGATGGCGTTGTAATCGACGAAATTCCATTTTTTCAATTTCTTCTTCTTAGAACACACGCATTTGATTCTGCAATACGTTTGAAATAAAAAACATCACGTTTTCATTGGAAATACTCGAAATTCGTCATCAAAACAATTTATTCAATTTTGTAAATCAGAAATCTTGAAAATGCTGTTGCTATTTACGCTCAACGTTTTCTGGATAGGATTCGTTCACATGCTTCATTTGGCCGTACTATCAAACAATTTATTACTGATGGAAATGGTCAACCGAAAAAGAGGACCCGTAGAGCAACAGTCACTGGAGAAAATAATGAAATTGCTGTATTGGCAGCAGTGGCTCATAATCCTCATGTTAGTACACGAGAAATAGTTCGCGATTCCGGATTGTCCCTCACCAGTGTTTGGAGAATTTTAAAACGGCACAAGTATCATCCATATCATGTGTCTTTACAACAAGATCTTCATGGCGCTTGAACATCAGCGTCCTTGGACTGTCAACGTGTGGTGTGAAATAATTGGCAACAAACTCATAGGCCCCCACATTATTGAAGGCAACTTGAATGGTCAAATGTACCGAAACTTTTTGGAAAATGAACTGCCAATATTACTTGAAAATTTGAACTTAGAAGTGAGACGGAACATGTGGTTTCAACATGATGGTTGCCCTGTAAACTATTCGGTGGTGGCACGTGAAATACTTGATCGTGATTTCAATGGTCGCTGGATCGGTAGAGCTTGTCCGATAAATTGGCCCGCCAGATCACCAGATCTTACTTCGCCAGATTTCTTTTTGTGGGACTATCTCAAAGATAAAGTTTACAAACAAGAACCAACAACACGTGAGAACATGATTGATCGAATCAGAAATGCGTGTGCTGAAATTCAACCAAACACACTTCTCAGTTGTGTACAATCATTGGAAATGCGTATTAATAAGTGCATTGAAGTCGCAGGCCATCATTTTGAACACTTATTTTAAGCTAAAATTATTTTATTCACCTGCCATTTACATTAATAAATTGTTTTGATGACGAATTTCGAGTTTTTCCAATGAAAACGTGATGTTTTTTATTTCAAACGTATTGCAAAATCGGATGCGTGTTAAGTTTAAAAGTTACCCCCGCCCTACCTACAAAGCGGGGGTGGGGGTCTATTTTTTGCACTAATGTATATCCCTCGCGGTATGAAATTTTGATTATGGATATTTTTTCCGTGGAGTGGCTATTTTTCGAGATATTTGATCGTCTCAGTTTAAAAGAAACACCCGGTATTGTGGGGTAGTAACGATGTGTAGTATATTCCATATTGAATATATTGAATAGTCACACTAACTAGCTCTAGTTTTAATTTCAAACCGATTTGCTTCATCACATGGAGATATGATAGTTTGGGTTAGAGTGGTATCGAGTTTGTATAATTTCCAATGCAATGCGGTCTGGTATATCTTACTGTATCAGGGAACAGTAACAAAACTGGGACAGGTGTTTCCTCTCCTCGTCTAACTACCTCACTTCTTCGTCTTCCTTGCCTCGTGCGTCAGCTTACTCTCGGGTGCTGTGCACTTGGCTTCTTGCTTAATGTCTCATGAAATAACCGGATTATTGGCATTGAAAACATTGAGACGCGGGACGCGATCGTTTTCTTCCGTTAAAAAAGATTGCCGTGGTTTCCTCACCTCCTCTTTTAGTGGTGACTTTATTTGCGTGATATCTTCGGAATCCAGCCTGCACATTTTACTGAATCAGTTTCTTAACTTGCTCTGGCTGTCTCACATCACATCCACGGTTTTTCCTATAACATTGGTGCTCATAAAGCATCAGATGGTCATGCCCTACATCACTGATAAACACGTTCACTATTAGTCTATTCATTAGATCTTGCCTCTCTCCACTTAGTTATCGCTTGCTTTGTAGTTGTATCTTGTATGTGACTGTCCATATATCTTAGTTTCAACTCAGTCATGACTCGGACATAGCTACTCTCTGTTTCGGACATAGTTTGCAAGATATCTAAAATAGTACGTTGACCTGCT
Organism: Nephrotoma flavescens; assembly: GCA_932526605.1. Lineage (NCBI taxonomy): Eukaryota > Metazoa > Arthropoda > Insecta > Diptera > Tipulidae > Nephrotoma > Nephrotoma flavescens. The sequence goes on along the minus strand of OW052221.1, from coordinate 79,714,899 downwards.
CCTCTGCGTCCCAACAAACTGCCCTTTAAAATTCTCTAATGTGATCTAGCCAGGAGGGATTAGAAAAAACTCCTCTTGAGCTTCTGGCCACTGGTTCTGTTGAAAACGTTTTATTAAGCTAATCAGAGGCCGTATTCTTGAAATCGGTTAAAATTTCCTCAATTGGAATACAATTTGCTTTGAAATTCTCTATAATTTGAATTTTTCGCCGGATACTTTAATCATTTTTTCAAATTTGTTTTCATGTTTACCAAGTTTCCCTATCTATACTAAGAGAATAATTTCAAATCGACTTATCCAGTCGGAATTTTTCCCTTAGTAGCGGGAAAAAATTATGTTTTTTAATTTAAAAAGAGAAAAATATGAATAGCCGGCAAAACATTCGAATACTATAGAGAGTTTCAAAGCAAATTGTATTCCGATTGGGGAAATTTCCATCGATTTCTAGAATACGGCCCCTGGCACGTCTTGCTGTATCAAAGAAGCTATAGTAACTTTGTTAGTTGACTTTGTCGACACAAGGTCGTATCGAGACTAGTTTAGTTTCAAATCGATTTGCATATTGTGGTGGATTGGGTTAGTGTGGTATTTTCTATGATATCCAAAGCGGTTCGGCCTGGTAAGGTGTGTAACAGAATGTATTATATTTGACACAGTGTCGCATTAACTAATGTTAGTCAACTTCGACTCCATTGTGGAGAAATTCGGATAGAGATACCGGCGGAAATATTTGGGCAAAATTTCACTAATTCAATATATTGAAAATGTATTGAATGGCCTTGCTTTCCAGATTAACATACTTTATCACTGATGCCGCTATTATGATAGGGCATAATGTTAGTCAACTTCAGTCTACCTGTGGAGGCAAGTATGAGCTGGCGTTCCAATGTGCGTGAACGCTGTGCCAATAATCCTCGCCAAGTTGTATGAATTTAATTGTGTTTTTGGGAATTTACTTCATTTTACCAGCTTACGCACCTAAAAATTGCTGAAACCTGTTTTACGCAGTAAAGTACGCCAACTGCCTCATTTCTCCACGTTTCTTGCCTCGTGCGCCAGCTTCTATTGGGTACTGTATACTTGGCTGCTTACAGTCGTTCATGTAGTGACCGGGTTGACAACATCGAAAAGTTTACCGTGGTTCTGGTAATCTAGCTTGCGCAACTTTACTGAATCACCAACTAAGAAGCCAATCACAATCATGACGTTCCTCTAGAATCGCTTCTCCACCTTGTTCAACTCGAAGTTCCGCCAACTGGGCGTTTTGCTCTTTACGTAGCTCAGGAAATTGATCACGGTGCTCTGCTCATAGTTCTGCCAATTGCACACTATGTTGCCTGACTTGAAGTAGTAGCGCCTTCATCATCTCCCATAACCAATGATGGGTTCTGTTAATGTTCAGGAGTAGGCGGATGTGTTCTGAAACATTTCATTTCTGTTGGATCCATCGCTACGGTTTCCTCACATTTTCTTACTCCTCGCAAGACTAGGCTTTCTTTCGTTGCTAGTAATCGGCATCGTCCCCGATGGTTCTGGTGTCGGTGGAGATTGTTGTCGTCTACGCCCTTCTGTTTCAGTATCTCTTTCCATAGAGCTCTGCAGCCTCGATAGCAGCAAATGTTAAGAATTTCGGGCGGTTATGACACCAAATGTTAAGAATTTCGGGCGTTTGGTATGGAATCGTTCTGGATTTTGCAAATAAAACCATTATCGTTTAAATCCTTTTCTTAACCTTTCTCTAATATAATTCTCAAAGTGCAGGTCTGATCAGTGGCCAAAACTTTATAATCAGTGTTTAACAAAGTTATTCCACAGTAGTTATTGCAGTTAATTTAATCGATCTCCTTTTTCATGTAGAGGGCAAATCAGAGCCGTATTTTCCTCTTCTGAAATTTCCTCATTAGACCTCATACAGATGATACAAGTTTGGATGTCCGGTAGAAAATTTGATCGCCGCTATTTTTAAGTATTTCGCATGAAGTTCCGTCTTCACCCAGAGCCTTGTTGCTTTTCAATTTTGACATCACGTTACGTATTTCATCATACGATGAAAATACTCCCAATACACGTGAAGGAAGTAATTGAAGTACATTACTAGCTCTCCAGATTCGTTGCGAATAATGAAAATCTGTAGCTATCTCTTCCGAGATAGCTTCCGTATCCAAGGTCTTTGTTGAAATTCGAAATTTATTCGAGGCTTATGTTGCATTTTTATAACAATTTTTTCACTGGTTGGGTTGTCCATGTTGCAGTTGCAGCAGATACGGCACAAAAAGTGAGTCCTGTGTTTATCCCCCTTCTTACACTAGAACCAGACTACCAAAATGATGCTTCATATACTTTACACTCTCTGCACCGGAAAAATTTCTGCTCAATCCCCATAACCATTTACCCATTACTTTCTTTAATATGCATTAATATTTGAGTGTCTTACGGTCCTTTCAAAGAACAAATTCTTACCCCTAGAGAGATATGACAACCACAGTCAACAGTTCTTTACGGGTCACCCAGTAGTTTTCTCTAAGCGAAGACCCGCTTCTGTGATAACATTACACCTATTTCTGTGTCAGTAGCATCATCATCCAAAATGAACACCCTCAGATATTTTTGAAGGTCGACGCAAATTTCACATTTCTCTCGCAGCACAATCGCCTTAATGCTTGCCGAATCGTTATCTCTCCATCTCTGACTCTCACTCTAGGTTTATGAAAGGATTTTCGCCCTGCACGGCGTTTTTCCAACTATCTCACGTCACGCCAGCGTAGTCTATAGGTGTCCCCTTACTGTGTAAGCCGACTGATTGTTGATGAAATGCCATCTAACTCTAATGTGGCCCGGCCATCTAACTCGGTTCAATTTAACAAGTACTCGTTATTCCAAACCTTAACTCGACCTATCGTACAAAAGTAGATAGTAATTTACAATTATTGATGGTGAAGGTTCAACTTTCATATACGAAAGTTAGTACAGTTAATGTTTTGTAAAGTGCGAGTTACTAATTTACACGAAACATTGAAAATTATCCACACTGTCAAAAACGTTGTCGTTTATTCCGAGATTTGCCGTAGGGATGCTCAACAATTTAGTTTTACCGTTGTTGATTTCCAAACCAAGTTGTTTTGCGTTACAGTCGCAAGCACGTTATCATTTGTATATCCAATAATTTGCTCTGACTTATTCCATATGCAACTTTAAGTTTCAATACAACTTTTCCTCATTATGTACTCGAGCGCCACATTTCTCCAAGATGAAGCTGCACGTAAAACACTAATCACCGATAATATTTTCGGCGAGGGGAATGATTCTGCCAAGCTCATCATTAGCAAGCGTTTTATAAAACACTGTATCACACGTGAGGTGGCTATTTTTCTTATGTAGCTCTTCCTTTTCCCGGATCATCACGATAATATCATAAAAGTAAGACGCAAGAGTAGCTCCTTCGTGTTTTAATAATTCTGTGGAGATTCCGTCGAGAGCGGTTGCTTTTCCGTTTTTTAGCCTACTAATAATGGCATTTACTTCCTGTACTATAATATACGGGACAAATACCTCCTCGCAGATGGTGAAGCAACAGCTCGCAGCTCGAGTAGCGGTCACTTCATCAGTCCGATCTAGTAAATTTTGAAAGTAAGTTTTTCTTATACTGAGAGAACATCAGCCTCGTTTGTTCTCAGTTCTCTATCCGTGGTTGTAAGGCTTAAGTAAGGTGCAAAACATTCTCTCGAGTTTCTGTTTTCCATTTCCTCATAAATTTACTCTTCTTTTGTCGGAATGTTTTGGATGTGGCTTTCCTGGCGCAGAGATATTCTGTGTGAGAGCTCCTAGTAGTGCAAACCAACTATTTTTCGAGCTCGTCCCCACTACATCGCCTAATTTGTTTAGCGTTACCCAGGAAGCACTGCGGGATGGTATGAATCTAACACTTTGCTCCCTCCAAATCGTTATCACTCTTTCTACATCTTTCTAGCAATCTCTGATGCAATGTCCAGATTGTTGACAGCTGAAACATCGATTGTTTTCTGTTCTTTGGTTCTAAAGACTTGACGTGATTTTCTTATTTGCATTTTGAATTTTGATTCGATGAGTTTGTTAGTTCGCACACACCATCTGGGGGAAGTTGATGTAGCTTTATTAAATCAGTGGTTCAGGTTCGCGGTATTTTAGAATTCTGAATGATGATCATCTCTAAACACGAATAATACGAATGAATGCGTCGAATGTTAGGACCTGGCGCAGGTTTTATACGAAACTAACAAGAAGTGTGAAATTCTTAAAAACTATAAAAAAAAAATTAACTTAAGCCTTAACCTATGTTAATATACTTAATATCATTATGCATTATTCTGAGGATCTGTTCTGCGAAGCCGTCCGTATTTCGGTTATCTTAGTAGTTCTCTAGCTAATTCGTTGTTTGATTCCAGTTTCAGTTGGTATTTTAGACTGCATGATTTAATTGTCTCTTTAACATTTTTGATTCCTAGGTCTCTATGGATGTTTCGAATGTACCATGGGGAATATACCATGGGGCGTTTGTAATGCTTCGAAGTATCTTTGCTTGCGTTCTTTGTACGATATCTATATTTGATGCACTAGTTGAGCCCCATAGTTGGATACCATATGTCCATATGGGGACTAGGATCGCTTTGTATAGTAGCTAGAGAAAGTTTCGATGTTCTTCCGATCATCTAGTACAGTGAAGACCGAGATATTTGACGTTTGTTTATTGAGGAATTGTGATATTGTTTAATTTTACTGATGGACATGTACGTTTATTTAGTGTGAATGTTATATGTGTTGATTTACATTCATTCGTCCTTATCCGCCAAGTTTTTAACCAATCTCCTATTTTGTGTAGATGTTCTTGTAATTCTCTCGATGCTGTTTGAGGATTTTTGTGTGAAAATAATATAGCTGTGTCATCAGCAAAAGTTGAAGTGACGATTTTTTCAGTTATTGGTAGGTCAGCTGTGAATAACAAGTATAGCACAGGTCCCAATACACTACCTTGCGGTACTCCTGCCTTTATCTCGGTTAGATCAGTAGTGGCCGTATTTTATTTCACCTGAAACATCCTTTGGGCTAAGTAGTTTTCAAGAATTGCATGAAATTGTTTAGGCAAAAGAGTTTTAATTTTGTAATTTAATCCTCCATGCCATACTTTGTCGAAAGCTTGCGCAATATCCAAGAAAACTGCCGAGCAATATTTCTTTTCTTCTAAGGAAACCTTAATTGTATTTACAATGCTGTGCACTTGTTCTATTGTGCCGTGTTGCTCTCTAAATCCAAATTGGTGATCTGGTATAATGCGACCTTCAGATAATATAGGTATTAGTTCTTGTAGTAGCATCTTTTCAAAAAGCTTTGAAATTATCGAAAGTAGACTTATTGGTCTGTACGACGAGACTTGGGTTTCGTCTTAACCTGGCTTAGGAATCATGATAATTTGAGATATTTTCCATTTTTGAGGAAAGTATCCACATCTCATAATCGCGATAAAAAAAAATATGTTATATATTTTATGCATCTATCTGGTAATTCTTTGATCATTTTCCAGTTATTAGATCATGACCTGGCGCTTTCTTGGGATTTATACTATTTTTGATAACTTTTTTGACGCATTTCCATTTAAATTTTACTGGATTTGGGTTCGACCCGTCCCTCGTAAGCTGTGGAAATACGCAATCATTATTTTGTTCGTTTGGGGTGGTACAACACTTTTTGTAGATGGTTAGAGAAAGCGATAGCCTTTTCTAAGTCACTTCTGGCCCAGTGACCATCTGGTTTCCTTATCGGTGGGTTCGATACCTCTGGCCTTTTTAAATTTCTTGCTGCCTTCCACAGTGAGTAATCTGTTGTTTCTGTTGCTGTGAGCTCACTTAGGTAATTCTGTATTCCTAAATTTTGTTCTTCCCGTATTGCTTCTCTCAAAGCTTTAATAGCTCTATTTAATTTCCATTTATGCAAAGGAGATTGGTGAAGCTGCCATAGCCGCCGAATTGTCCGCTTCTCTGCCAATAACTTTTGAATGTTACTTGAAAGCCTTATATTTTTCTCGGAATTTTTGTTCTACGGAGTAGCTTTTTTTGCAGCCATTTCCATTATTTGACTTAAGTTTTCTATCGCGGCATCAATTTCTTCTGGTGTGCGAAGTGGTACATCAAGATGACAATTTACATCTACTATGTTTCTATAGAGAACCCATTTCGTTAGTTTGTTTGTTAAACGTTGGGGTGGTTCAGTTTTTAATGCTTGGGTACTTAGTGTTACTATTATTGGTGAGTGATCTGATGATAAACCATAACAGTCAACGACTTGAGCATTGGTGCGTGCTATTCCGCGTATTACACAGAAATCTATTAAATCATGAATTTTTTTTCTATCTGTAGGCCAATATGTGGGATGTCCAGATGATAAATAATCAAGGTTTTTCTCCTTTATTGCTTCGTAGAGTTGCTTTCCTTTCGGTGACGTCAACCTCGAACCCCATTGCACATGTTTAGCGTTGTAATCACCCCCTGCTAGAAATTTGATCCCTAGCTGGTTAAAGTAATCGATAAATTGCTGTTTTTTAATTGCGTGTTTCGGTGGACAGTAGACAGCCGATATTAAAAATTTCCCAGACCATTCTTCCAAACTGACAGTTGTAGCCTGGATGTGATCTTTAGCATATTTCTGGAGCTCGTAGTGCTTTAATCTTCTTTTTATTAAGACTGCAGTGCCGCCGTGTGCTTTTCCATCCGGATGTTTGGTGTCATAAACGGAATAGCCGGTAATATTAAAAAAATTTTGTTTTGTGAAGTGTGTTTCAGATATTAACATGATGTCTATATTTTGTTCGATAAGAAATGTTTGTACCTCAGATTTATGTTGCGTGAGCCCGTTCGCATTCCAAATGGTTATTTTTAGAATTGTCATTTTTGATTTTTGACTATATTTTGCATAAGCGTATTCATATTTTGCATCATCATGCTCATTTGTCTTTCCATCATCAACATGAAACTTTGGATGGTCTCGGTTAATTTATTTACCATGGTGTGAATGTTTAGGTCCTCCTCATTAGAATGAAGTTTGGGTTTCGGTTTGTTACCTTTTAGGATATTGGCGTAAGAAACACCTGGCTGTGCTAAACTGTTGGCAAATGTCTCCAAGTTATCATTTTGTGTGTTTGCACTCGTTGGTTTGGTGACTATTGTATTTTTTGGTAACATGGTCCTCTGATTAAATTGCATATTCAGCATTCGTTGCTCAGCTCTCATTTTAGGGTTTATTTTGCGCTTTAAGTCCAGATATACTGCGCAACCCCTGTAGTTTGAAGTATGATTTTCACCGCAGTTATTACAACGTCTCACAGATGGGTCATTGCGAGACTTTTCACACTGTTTGGAGTCGTGGAGTCCACCACAAATAACGCAAACTTCATTTAAGGCGCAGTATGCTTTCGTGTGTCCATATTCTTGGCACTTTATGCATTGAACTGGTCCAGACCTCTTCTTAGGTTCTTCAATTACGATTTTGCGATGTAGCAAATATTTTAAGTTGTAAACTCCTTTCGAGTTTTCTTCCTCTGGCTCTAGTTCCAAACGGAACATTGGTTGAGGTACCTTCTCACGGTTTACTATATTACCAATGGATTTGGCATGGAAACCTTCCGCAGCAAGTGCAGCTTGTATGTCGTTAACATCTACGCAGCTTTCAATTCCTTTTAGCACAACAGTCAGCCCTTTTTGGCTTTTTAGCTGGTATGTGTAATATTTTTTACCAACTTCGTCAAAATGTTTAACTAAGGCTCTGAAGCCATCGATTTCGAAAGTTTGAATCTTTGTTTCGTTTATATTACCTCGTTTGAGCGGGGCAATATAAAATTTAGAATCTGTTAATGTTGCGATGTTATTAACCAACTCATTATTTGATGCTTCCCTTAAATAAATTGGAGGCGGTTTCTCAATTTTCAAATTTGGCACTGCATTGGGGTCAATGATCTCTAGACTAGAGAATCGGTTGTTAAGAGGTATTTGGTTAACACCTCCCTCAGTCCGTGTCACTTTGCTCCTACCAGCAAACTGGGCAGATCTCGGGCTACGTTTTCTTTTAGATAGAACAGTGATATACCTATCCATTCCCGTTTGCACTAGGTTGTTTTCGTACTGACAACGGTCACTAGAGTTCGTCGCACTGAGTTCATTACTATTATTTTCGTACTGCATTGTTAAATTTGCTGATGAATTAATTTTTTCATCGCGGTTTTGATTTTGATTTTTAAACTGCGGTATAATTAATTCTGTCGAAGAAGCACTTTTAATCATTGGCATAGGTGTTTTCTTTGGGCTGTGCTGAACTTTGCTCACTTGTTTTACACTTGCACTTGCCTTATTTATATTTTCTACATGAAACTGGATCAAGTTTGTTGTAGAATTTGTTCGGCGTTCGATGTTCGAAGAAGTCTTTTTTGGTGAAAAAAGCCCCATCATGTTTACATCATCACTTATTATGTTACAATTTTATGTTAGTTTTTTTCACCGTGTGTATTTAATTATAAAACCATTCACACAATTGAAAAAAAGATATAACAAATTAAAAAGCACTAACACTGCACTTTTTGTTTGTTTTATTTTACGTCCGAACCTCACGACAGTAAAATTAAAACTCCCAAATGATGATCTGCAAACGTTGCAGGTTTTAACTTGGAGGTTTAAATCATACGCTTTAAGGATAGGTTATATAAGGTGCCAATGACATTGACTAACTCATTTAACCTTACCTACAAATTGATGGTTTGCCTAATCTTTGTTCATACACTCAATACAATTCACGTGCTATGTAGCCTAGCCTATAGTTGAATTGATGACGATTACAATTTTGTTAAGTACAAGCAAATAAAAATTTCATTGCTTACGTATTTTTGAGGTTCATATATCGCAATAGGCCTACTTAATATAACATCCCGGTAGCTGGTAGATGCGAACGGACATTCGCGTACTGCCTTTTAGTTTAACCATATAGGTTAAAATATTGTTTCATACTAATAATAATTTCCGGGTACCGAGTCAATCACTAAACCAACCACGGACAGACAGAAAGTGCTATTCTGCTATTAAATTTCTATTTATAAAAACAACATATTTAAATCAGAGTACAGTAAATATCCAATGGCAAAATTAAATTAAAACCCAATAGCACACCGCACAAAGAGATCATCTCAAATATTTCCAGAGCTCCATTACAAAAATCACCTCAAGCCGTTTCGTATTAAATAAAAAGATTTTTAATTGCAAAAAGAAAAAAATCGCGAATTTATCTCGCCACTCATATCTGGATACGACGATTTTTTTTTTCCACAGTACACTGCACACATACCTTACCCATTTAATTGTAAACAATTGGAGAGATTGTAGATAAATTGTGGGAGTAATGATATACAAGTAGCGCAACAACAAAATATCACGAAAAGCTTTAAGTTCATTGGGGACACATACGAGAAGTTTTAAGATTTGCTATTGATTGATTAATGCGCTTTGCCATCGTCACGTAGACGGTATGACAAAAAAAATGTATATTTTGCAAACGGAAATTGGCACAGCTTAATTAGTCAACTTGGGTTTATACATATATATATATATATATATATATATATATATATATATATATATATATATATATATATATATATATATATATATATATATATATATATATACCTTTAAAGACAACATAAAAAAATGTTTGTAAAAATTCTCGCGGCTATCAGCTATGTATATCAAATATGTATATATGTAATCCCAACCCACATCAAATGTGTATACATATAGGCAATTTATGTTTGCGTGAGAAAAATTTTGTGAATTTTTTTGTCATATAACGAAATCGTATGCACCGCGAGCACCGCGCAGCTTTATCTGCAACGTATTTTAAATTTTTAACTATATCTGTGTTTCAGTACACAATAAACTACCAACCTAAATAAAAACGAAGCCAATACAACTCGGTACACAATTCGATATACAAAGGTACAATACGTACTTTGTATTAAAACATAAAGTTTCTGATCAAGATCAATGGTGATCAAGATCATATATAGTATAAGGCATCAAAATAACAATACGTACAACATGTATGTAATGTGGTATGAAGAAAAATCATAATTTTATACGTTTCTAACTCTTAAACAATTTTCAACATCCAACAACAACAACAACAACAACAACAACAGGGTACGTAATAATTATGAATGTAAATCATAGTTATATGATTATATTATGTACTGTGTTTATGTACATTGTACATGCGCTCTCATATTTACCTCGGTCTCATTTTTCTGTTCCCATAGTATACAAAACTAAAACTTTAATTCGTATTTTACAAAAAAAGAAAACTCCTATGTACTCGTAAGAAAACTAGGAGGAGGAAGAAGAAGAAGAAAAATTAACGACAACAAAACTATTAAAATGTTAAAAAACACAATCGACTCTCGTTGTAAATAAACATAATATTAGTTTATTATTTTTTAAAAATATTAAAATTTGTTAGTGCATTCCAATTTTTATTGTTAATATTCATCGATCATCAAGTTAAGTCCAGAAAGCTTAAGCCACAATGTGGAACACTTGTAAGTCGCACTGATTTTGAATTTAATGCGAAATACGATGTATACGAGTGCTCGGCATACCTTGCAATGGCACTCAATTAAAGGAAGGGTTCGTGGTTTAGTTCTGTTTATTGAAGCGCTTTTGAAAAGGCGATATTTTTTGTTTGGCCGTCTCCTGTGCGTACACAAATAAGTCATGAAGTTTTCCGACACGTAATCAGGCCACATACAGCTGTCCATATTTTTTTTAAACATTTTCTCGATATTCGAATTTTCGATCAACTATATACTAAGTGACATTTGACATTGGGTTTGACATTTCAATGTTTTTGTTTCGTCCTTGTGTGATTTGTTGTTGCCCAAAACAAAATCAAAAAATACGTTAGGTTAGGCAAGGGCGTACCGAAATGAATGTGTGGCATATTCGAAATGAGAATACAAATATCCTCGTATATTTCCTCGGGAACAGAAGCTTGCGACGGAAAATTTGTCGTCAACAATATGACGAATACGGCATCTCCAAATGTGAGATTCCAAAGCTTGTCATCTCCTAGCAAATGCAATTTGCGACACGCATTGTGGTATGTGTCGTACAAAATACCATTGACTGTTCGCGCGTATTCGAAGAAAATCAGTCCAGGAACGTCGTTGCTTCGGGTGGACTGTGTATAATCGGCCTAATGTATTTTCCATGAATATGCCGTCGGACTGGAACGCTTCCGTCTCGTGGGTGGGGCTCACATTTTTGACTGTTTGTTCCACGTGAAAAATCGTGGCACATCAGTATACGTTAATATTTTTGCGAATTGACCGAAAATACCTGGTCGGTTGCATCGTTCAAAAAACTCAGTTAGTGTGTTTTTTGGGGCAGTTAAAGCTTGTTGAAGAGCAGTCTCTTCAGTGAAATAAACACGCTGCCCATTTTCAAGGTGCACGGCCAAATGTAGAACAGCAGAGTCTCTGTCGTTTATGGGAAAACATAAAATGCGCCAAACTATTTCATTGCTGCTAATTAATCGGCTGAACTCAACGTTTATGTGTGTTTTGTCGGTTTTGCACACCAATGGCGAATACGGAACTATCCAGCGGTTGTCAATGTCAACCGTTCCACCATATGACATGCGTATATGATTTGCAGAATAGATACGATTGGCAGAACAACGCCAAGCTACAACGCAAGTGGCTTGCGCATGTGTTGATGCGTACGTCAAATATCACAGAATTTGAAATCAGCGCCACCTATGGTACATAAATATAACTATATGAATTATTCACAGAATTATTCATGAATAATTATGAAGACGGTTTTAACGGTCAACTATTCTTGAACTTATGATTTTTTTTTAATTTAATCAAATATTAAAGGAGATGGTGGGGGTGACATTTTGGTGTTATAAGTTCTAATATAGGAAAAATCTCAAAAAAAATAAAAAGAATAATTTCGTCAAAAAATAAAAATTCCTAGAATCCGATCGCAGTGCCACCTGCCGGGTCTGATTGTGAATTTAAACCATACAGGAACCCACTCAAACGAAATTTCATTAAAATCGGTTCAGCCTCTTAGGAGGAGTGCACACGTATACAAAAGAATTATATATATATAAAGATTGGGGGTGGTGAAATTTTCGGGTTATATGTTCTGATATGCAAAATATCTAAATACAAAATAAAAATTCATCAAAAAAAACAAATCCTAGAACCCGATCGCAGTGTCACCTACCGGGTCCAATTGTGAATCTAAACCATCCAGAAACCCATTGAAACACACACAAAATTTCATTAAAATCGGTTCAACCGTTCAGGAGGAGTTCAGTCACATACACACGTACAGAAGAATTATATATATAAAAATTGGGGGTGGTGGGGATGGTAAATTTTTGGGGTTATATGTTCTGATATGCGAAATATCTAAAAAAAAAAAATCCTAGAACCCGATCACAGTGCCACCTACCGGGTCATTGTGAATCTAAACCATCCAGGAACTCACTCAAACACCAGCCGTTTAGGAGGAATTTCACATATACATGTACAGAAGAATTATATACATAAAAACTGGCGGTAGTGAGGGGTGGTGATATTTTGGGGTATATGTTCGGATATGCGAAATATCGAAAAAAAATAAAAGAAAAATCGTCAAAAAACAAAAAAAAAATCTTAGAACCCGATCGCAGTGCCTCCTGCCGGGTGAATCTAAACTCACTCAAACACCAGCCGTTTAGGAGGAGTTTCACATACACATGTACAGAAGAATTATTTTATAAAAATAGCGAATTAATTGTTGAAAATTGACAGAAGCAAATTCGGAAAAATACGTACAAGATTCAAGGAAAAATAAAAAATATGCTTAAAATAGGAATCGTAATAAAAAATGAGGGTCCCGGTCGAAATGGCATATTTTAAAACTACATATTTCAAAACGTCACAAGGTACAAAACGGCATTTCATAAAACGCCATTTCTTAAAACGGAATTTTTCAATTCATTCATTGTATATGTATTTCAAAACGACATAGATATAAAATGGAATTTTTCACAACGACATTTATCGTTTATTTAGATGCTCTTCGGCATTTTTCAAATTGTATGCATTTAGAGGATTGAGAATCTGCATATTGAATTGTAGTGGCGACGTACGTTAATAACGCTACATATTTTGAAACTAATATCTTTGAATCGATTTTTTTCGATAAATCCGATAAATTAAGAAAATACATGAATCAGTTGTATTCCAAGATGGAGTAATCCACTACGAATTCGAAATTCATAATCGATTAAAAGATTCCATTCTACCTTGTGCAGTTTTAAAATTGTTGTTTTGAAAATACCGTTTTGTACCTGTACCGGTTTGAAAAATGCAGTTTGGAAAATGCAGTTCTGAAATATGCAGTTTTAAAAAAGTAATTTTGTACCTTATGCCGTTTCGTACCTTATGCCGTTTTTAACACGTTGACTGCCATGGGGGCGACCGGAAACCGGCACTGAGTTAGTTCGTAGCGCCATGGTGGTCACCGGTGACCGGCGGAGATAAGATTGTTAGAAACACATAATTCGAGTAAATGTTTAATGCTTTTGATAACAATGTCTTTCAGCGCCGTGAGGGTCACCGGTGACCTCAATGAATTAAATGCGTCACGAATGATTACAAAAATTAACTGTTATGTTGTAAATAATATTTCATCAAAATATGCAACACATAGTGAGAAATTATTTTTGGCCAGACTGGGCAAGCCATATAAAATTAGTGTGGCATTCAACGAGTCAATTCTTGCCGATTTAAAAAAATCAAAATATACATAAAAGATAACAATAATATAACAAAGATATTAATAATAAAAATAATAACAATAATAATTAAATTTCAACTGCAAAACAAGTGACCAAAGTCCAACACTGTAAAGAAAATCGCTTCTCATTACTTGTTGGCCACTTAGCCATAACTAGTGCACGGTTTAGCACTGAAGTTGGACTTTAATCTCGAAACAGATAGAAAATTCTTGCCATTGATGACAGATACTATGGTTGACTGTGGACTGTGGTCCAAGTGAAAACCAAGATATGTTAAACGAGTCAACTAGTCCAATGTCAAAACACTCTGAGTGATAACTAATAGATGCACATTAAGACCACTTTTGATTAGTCACCCGCGGCAAACTGCTCAGTTTTCAGACAGAAAAGTCATAGCTTTGCATCCTACTCATTAACTTCTGTTCGTGGTTTGAGTGTTATTTGTGAAATGAATTGAACTTCAGAGCACATATTGTGAATATCATCTACAGAGCAAACTCCAAGCTTGGTTGTTGATCCTTGAATTGGTTGATTCTTATGTGTCGAAGGCACTTTATACGACTTTTGTCCGATCCTTGCTCGTGCCAAGCCTAATCGTCATATTACGCAGTACACTGAGAGCTGATGGCTTGAGTAAACTTTGCCAACTTGCCTCCTTACCTTGCTCATTTGAAACTAATCAACATGTAACCGCTGAGTAAGCGTCGAGCACCAAATAGTATCTCGTAATTTACTTGGAAAGATTAAAATAAATGTTAATTCTCGTGCATTGAGTAGAATGACCGCCTTTAGGATCACGCATCATAAAACTGATTATGCTCTGAGTGAGCCCATTACTAACATGTTACACGAAGGTTAATGGAAACTTTCAAGTTTTTGACTACAATATGAGCAAATTTTCTATATGTAAAGAGACCCTTATTTGCTACCTATCCGGTAGATTATTAAACCTATGACCTTAATTTTAATTTTGTTAATGACTTTTGTCTGTTTTCCTTTTTCCTGCGACGAGATACCACGCTTCTGAACTCTTCTATCTAATTTTGCCTATAATCCTACTTGTTTGTCATCTGTTTTCTAAATACGAAGGTCGATCAATAAATACCCGTGTTTTAAAACAGATGCCGTTGCTGAGAGAAGTTGACATTATCATCGTCTGCTAACGGTTAAAAGACACCATACTAAATTTCAGTCTAGTTCACAGGTTAGTTTTATGTGGCAGCCTGTTGTATCACTCGTGTTTCGTATAGTTCTCAATAAAATGGAAAAAGTGTAATATCGACTCGTAAATTGCTTATTATTTTTGGATGATAACCGTGAGATATTGGATCAACAAATTTAAACGTAGTCGTACATCTGTTTATGATAATGAGTGGTCAGGCCGCCCAGAGGACGCTGTTACCGTGGAAATCGTTGAGAAGGACCACGATATGATTCTCGCTGATCGCGGAACTGCGAGTGGTATACGGAACGGCAATTAATATTTCAAATGTTAAGATGAGTGTGAGAAATGTGTCGGCTTGCTGGGTGACGCGAATGCTCATTCAAGAACCACCCACCGTACTCGCCTGACCTGGCTCCCTGCGATTTCTTTCTGTTCCCCAACATGAAAACATGACTTGGAGGAAAAAAATGCAGCTCAAATAAGGAGGTTATCGCCGAGACAGGATCGTATTTTGAAGAGTTTGAGAAATCGATTTTTTTGGCGGGGTTAAAGCGTCTTCATCCCTAACATGGGTATTTATTGATCGACCCTCGTATAGTTCGTTTTCCGTTAAATTTTTGACAATTTTTCGAATTTCAATTTAATTTTTCCTTTCGTTTTCAATCAGCAGCTTAATATCCTTGTTTCCTCATTCGTCTAAATTATATTCAAAAAAATAATAGTAATAGAGATAGTGAAAAAAACAATAAATCAATAATTTACTACCAGCGTCAAAACTGTGGATTTGTGATCTAAATGCTGATTGCAAAATTGCTGCTTTAATCAAGCCCTTTGAAATGATAATGTGGTATATCATTCTATGAGAATACGACTGTGAAGTTTCTGACAAAATTAAAAAATAAAATAAAAACATAGCGGAACATAAAATTTGTCGAAATAACAAAACGAAGTCGTACATCTCACATTTGCAAAATATTTTATTACGAAATCTAAATATGGAGTTTTAAACCAAAAATCACTCAGGAGTACAACTAATCCTAAACATCGTAAAAATCACCAACAAATCAAAATAAATATTCAAGATAGATCCAATGTCCACTTGTTTTGAAAAAGATGATACGAGCGTTAAAAAATGCTGTATAAAAAGTTGTGCAAATCTCAGAGATGTCTAAGAGGAACGGTATATGTGGCTAGTTGGCTTAAGATAAGAGCTATCAAACGACACCACCCATATTTTAATACGATGACTCGAACTTAACCATGAATATGATTGTTTTAATAACCAAGGGGATGATCACTGTACAAAAAAATTGCCCAATTCTCATAGTAACTCATAATATGTGGGTTGTTAAATGAAAAAAATTGTTTCGAGTCCCTCCCATCCGTCAGAATTCATCGGAATTGATTTCCTGCACTCGAAACCCTCCTATATGCCAAAACCTGGCTGCCCACACAATTGTGTGAGTATAAGGCAAAATAATCATGCCAAAAATTTATTTTTGTGTATTTTGAACCAACTTAAAAATTTTTGTATTCCTTTTAGATTTATTTTCGTCCGACAAAAAACACTATTACTATGCACACAACTGTGTTGGTTGTGCAAAGGAAAATCAAGCAAAATTTTTTATTAAAAACGCCATTACATGTACACGTGGTTTGGGCTTAAATTGAGTCAATTTTTTTTTTGGTAGATAAAGGGATATACAAATTAATTAGTAATTTGTAAAAATATAAAATGGAACACTTTTCTCACTGGACTACCTTTAAAATGAATTTTCCTGTAATCAAGTCTCATCATACTCGGTTTTTGCGTCACTCGAAAACCTTTACACGTGTTTATCAAAATTATCCAATTACACCGAAAAATAAAATTTAGACCCCCCTGAAAACCTTACAAATTTTTAATAAAATCATACAAGATTTGAAAAAAATGCAATATGGAACCCGGGCCCCACCCTCTAAATAAACTTTCCCTCAATCGGGACTCACAGCAATCGATTTCCGGCACAAGTTTTTATCAAAAACATCCAAAAGTTTTAAAATAATTAAAATGAAACCCCGGTCCCACGGGAGAACCCTCTAAACGATGTTTTTCGATATTAGGACTCGTTGCAATCGTTTCCCGGAGCTCGTCTTACATATTTTTATCAGCTTGCATGATTCTCATAAAAATTTGTAATACGTGATTTTCATTTAGAAAAAACAAACGGGGTTCAAGCTTCACCTGAACCGCAAATGGTTGGTAAGCATTTTGGGAGTGTGATCGGTTAGGAAATGATCGAGTACCGTCTTAGGTGGCCATATTCCAACATTTTTTTCCCAAAATAAAATCGTTTAAGGATCCCATTTCTATCCAGCATACCCAATCCCATCATAATTGGTTAAGATTTAACCAAGTTTTGTCCCAGGTGGCCATATTCCAGAAATTCTTCCCAAAATCATTTAAGAATCCCATTTAAATTTAGGTGGCCATATTCCAAAAATTCTTTCAATAATAATTTAAGAATCCTACTTCCTACCAATATATCCAATCACAACATAATCGGTTAAGAATTGATCGAGTTCTATCCCTCGTTCCCATATTCGAGTATTTCTTCCCAAAACCATTTAAGAATGACATTTCCATCCAACATACCCAATCTCATTACAATCGGTTAAAAATTGATCGTGTTCCTTCCCATAGGGGGCCATGTTCCAGAACTTCTTCCAAAAATCATTTAAGAATCCCACTTCCATCCAACATATCCAATCCCAACATAATCGGCTAAGAAATGCATGAGTTCCGCCCCAGATTTAAAAACAATTTAAAAACATTCGGATTTAACGGACTCCCCAATTTCCCCGTTAAATCGAGGTTCTTCTGTATAACATTTTACGTTAAAATGTAAGCGTGTAACATGAACCCAAAACTAGTCCCCTAAATGTTTTACCATACATAAAAAAATTAATAAAGAGACCCGGATCGCACCGGACTACCCCATAAATTAATTTTTCCGGAATCAGGACAAGTTGCAATCAAATACTAGCACTCGTAATCCGTGCCTCACCAATTTTTATTAAAACTGTTTTAACCGTTTCCGAAAACTTCACCTCAAATATAAACAAAATTTTTAATTTGTTTTAAGGCTGTGTGCTAAACTTAAGGTGAAAGTCAATTTTAAGTAAATTTTACGGTAAATTCAATTATTTTCCAAAAACTCTGGATTTACCTTAAGTTTGGCCCACAGCCCTAGTAGTCATATTCATCATCAAGACAACTGGGTTCTGGTCAACGTATTGATATAAGGATGGTTTCATTTGATAGCTCTTATGTTAAGCCTACTAGCCACATATACCGTTTCTCTTAGAACTCCTCTGAGCTTTGTACAATATTTTATACAGTAAGCATTTTTTAATTTATAAACGCTCTTATCGTCTTTAAAAAACAAGTGGACATTGAACCTATCTTGAACATTTGTTTTGATTTGTTGCTGATTTTTACGATGTTTAGGGATTAGTTGTACTCCTGAGTGATTTTTGGTTTAAAACTCCATATTTAGATTTCGTAATAAAATATTTTAGCATTTTATAATAAAATGTAAATGCAACATTTCGAATTTCGTATTAATCTAATTATTTTTATGTATTTGTCATTTGTTTCCGAAGTCGCCACTTTAGTAATTGCGTTGCGTTATTAACTGTGCATAACAAAGTTTTTGAATAATCCTAACATTATTGCTTTGGCCAACTGTTTTACATTACATGTGCATTTTTTGGTATTTCAACAAATTTTATGTTCCGCCATGTTTTTTTAATTTTGTCAGAAATTTCACAGTCGTATAATAAAAATAATAACAATTATGACTGCTTCCAGCGCCACAACGACAGTTTTGAATACTAATGTGTTCAGAAAAATTTACGGCATTATTCAAGACCTTTCCATCGATATACGACTAGTATATATTCTATAATAAACGGAAAATTAGGTACCAGCGCCAAGCGGCTGAATTATGAAATAAAGTTATATCGAAATTATTGTCTAACCTATCAAGTGATATACTACATGAGAATATGGTAAATATGTAAAGCAATATGGTGGCAAGTGGGTGGTTTCTGGGGCGATTCCGTATGACAGGTACCCGGCCACAAAGCTTTTCAATTCTTCGAATTAAAAATAAAAGAAGATTGATGAAATTTTTGAATTTATCAGAATTTCAATTACTTGGTTTTACAGAGTGAAGTTTGATGCGGCAACTATACAAATTTCGTCAAATGATCTAGAACAATCAACATTCCTGTTTTCCCTTGTGAAGATCGTGGGTCAGGACCGAAAATATCTATGTATATTCGCTGCCATGGTCGTTCCACTTTGAATGCGTAGTTTTGCATATCGTACATGGTACTGATGTACTCAGCTATCCCTTTTGTCATTGCGGGCCAGAAAAAAATATCACCGAAGTTTCTCTACGGTTTTGCCAATTTTCCCATAAGATGAGAAAGATTGTCATGATTCTGAACAATCAGTTTTTGTCTTCTGCCAATTGGAATCTACAATTTCCAAATGGACAAATCGGAGAGAACGCTGTTTTGTGTGGGCT
The DNA here is from genome assembly GCA_932526605.1 of Nephrotoma flavescens. Classification (NCBI taxonomy): domain Eukaryota; kingdom Metazoa; phylum Arthropoda; class Insecta; order Diptera; family Tipulidae; genus Nephrotoma; species Nephrotoma flavescens. The sequence continues at coordinate 79,695,291 of OW052221.1, read as the reverse complement.
CAAGACGAGTAAAAATGAAATTGTCACGGACCTTGAAGGCTGGAAATTTCTCTGGGCATGAAAGCTTTTTTTGAAAATGTCTAGTACTACGGCAAGAGACTCCAATTCACTAACTGAATAATTTGTTTGAGCTTTCGACAGTTTCTGGGACATAAAGCTGATGAGTCTTTAATTTCTTAAGTCTACATCTTATAATGAATTATCGATAATAAGACGAACTCACCAGAATTAGAGCAGAAGTGAGTAGCATTTTCAAATTTTCGAATGCTCGTTGTGCATCTTCGGTCCAATAGAACTTTCTTTTTTTTAAGTACTCCGTTATTGGTGCGCGGTTACTCAATCCCTGATCGCCAACAAGATATCTGAGGTAGTGAATATCCTCTGGCTGTCCGAAGCTAGTCAGCTTTCCAACTCTAACAATTCAAGATGATCCTGCAATGTACCGCACGGTCATACCAAAACATCATCCAAATAGGCAAACACTCTGTCGTGGAGCTCGTTAGATGTGACCGAAACGCGGGCTGCGTTACACAGTCCAAACGGCATCACCTTGAACTGTGGCTTATCAATGGCCTATCCAGTGCCTACGTTGATGTGCATCCATAAACTTCCTTGAGTCGTATCCTGTTTGATCGCAAAGATTTTCGTCTTGTTTACAAAGAACTAGAAGTTCTTCTATAGACCTAATCGAATTGTGGTAAGGTAACGTAACATTCTTGAGGGCAAAGCCTGTATATTCAGATAAGCGATTCTGAAGTCGCGCGTTTATTTTCTGAATATTTAAAGAAAAATCAGAAAATGTTTCCTTGCCTGTTTTAAACCTCTTTAAAATGTTCTCTTTATCTCTTCTTCGTAGTTGGAGCTGTTAAAATAAGACAGAATTTCCAACTTCATGTGCTTCCATGATGACACAGGGTGGTTAGATTTATAGACCCAGTACCAGTCCTCTGCCGTCTTTGTTAGGAAAAAATACAAAAGTTGTAGAAGTTCTAACGATACATTATCATCGATCTTTGTAGAAATTATCAGGCCGAAACGTGGTCCCTGCACTGGTGGATGTGGTTGTTGGAAAATTTCTTCGTAAACTTGATCGTTGTGATCAGTGAAATAGTGTGTCCTCCGTTGTTCATTTTGTTTGAATGTATATTTTTGCGGGATTCGATTATCTTTCATTTGTCTACAATTGAATTTGGCGTGCGTCAATATGCGTGAAAAAATCAGCAACTCGTCTTCCTAGTTTGGGCGATTCATTGTGGTGGTTTTTCTGGTTAGCTGACATATCGCCTATTTGATTTAAAATTTCCCGTTCCTCCATTGGAGAAGTTTGGCTATCTCTTTGCTCACGAGCATCATACAAAAAGCTAATATTTACTAGCTGTGTGGCACTATTCTGGTAATTCCCCGGGAATAGGGAACTGCGGGAAAAGAATTTATATGTAATTTCTGTTCAAATATTTTTTTACCAGCCTACTGAGGAGAAAAGTTTGATGTAAATATTTATAAATTGGGAGTAAGTCTTCCATAGCTAAATTGGTAGGGAAAACTAATTCCCAATTTAATTTTGTTTTCAAAAAAATTAATACTAACTTTTTACCTCAGTATGCCAGAAACAAAATGTTTAAATAAAAATTACATATAAATTCTTTCCCCAGTCTCCTATTCCCGAGGAATTACCAGAATAGTGCCACTGGTCTATTTTTTCAGAAAATGAATTTGTAGCAACCTAGCGTGGTGGAAATACTGTTGGGGATGCAATTTGTGGTATAGGGTTTTGATATTCATTGAAAAACTTTTGGTACAAGCTAAAAGTACGTCGCCAATTACTGGACAGATTTGACAGCGCCTAAATGACGTTTCGTCAAAATTCAAATAGTTATTTTTTATTCTGCTGGCGCTACATTCTAACAAGAACTCTTATTTTTAATATCCACAGTTTATATGCCAATATACAACTCATGACATTTTCTAATCAAATATTTGTTTTTATTTATTTCCAGGTAAGCCAATAATGACGATCATAAATCACTTAAGTTAAGTATTCATAAAATATTAAACCGCGATCATGCGGATTCGACACATATGAATTTCGCTTCAAGGTGAATGAACAAATCAATTGATTCGTTCTATTTCTAGTGCAACACCTCTATATGTATTTCAAATTTAATTTGATTAGCACACCATTGTTAGGTTATGAATTAATTAAAAAAAAAAAAAAAAATCTGTCCCAATTTGTGATAATTGATTAATTGAACTGATGACATAATTTATGTCACATCTGTTTATATACGCAGATGCGATTGCAACGATGATAATTTTACCGAATATTTTTATTTCCGTTCAACTAATCGTATTAAAATCAGTTAATCAGCTTAAATTTATTGTGGGAACTTGAACGTCGACTATATACGTGTCCATCAATTCTATTTGACCGATTTAATCTGATGTACCAAATATCGCATATTTAGCATATCGAGAAAGTAGTAGATTTAGAGTCCATAAATATATTGACCTGTCGCCTTCGGTGCGAATCTATACAAATTTCACATTCCATATCGACGATTAGAAATGCGTTACCGGAATTCAATCGAAATATGGTAAATTATTTTCGTTTCATTGACATCCAAGAACATTTATACAATGCTAAACAACATCAATCCATTTCTATAACAAGAAAAAAATCTAATTTTTGGTAGTTCGGTTCCAAGGCGAATCGATTTTCTTTTATTTGTAAGACCAAAAAACTAATGACCAATAATGGGTGTAATACACATAAATAATTAACGTGAGAGATTGAAAGTTGAAGGTGATATGTCTGGCGTGGGTAATTAATGTGGTAGATATACATCGGAAATAAAACAGAATTAACACAAACAATTAAGTTAATTGTTAATTATAGATCTATATAGAGTTAGCCTAATGATTTTAATATTCAGGGATGTCAACCAGAATTTTTGCGGGCAAATTTTTGAATGAGGTCAGAGTACAGAACACATAAATAATCACGATATGACTAAATATCGTAAGGGCCTGGTCACTAGATGAATGACCTCCATTGTGAAAACGAGTAAATTCAGAAACGACGCCGTTCGAAGCGGTGAACGATTTGCTTACGAATAGGTCAACAGAAAACCCGTGCTGTTAACGAATGTTGTTGTAATGTTTACCACCCTCAGGAGGGATATAGCAAGAGGAGCTCCTTAGCGGTCAGAATAATGGCGAACGTCGACCTGATGAAGTGTAGCGATATGTACAACGTTTTGCCGGTGACAATTTTACGGAACGTATAATCTGCTCTTTGTGGATCCGAAAGCAGACCGAACCGGTTAAAATTGCATTGTTGGTGAACGATGAAACTGTACTCATCGATCACCTGACAAAAGCAGCTGATAAAATATACGAGGTATTGGCGCCACCGCGCAGATGGTTAACGTATCAACTAAATATTATCGAGCCCACTCATCCAAAACACAAGTTATACTAATACAGTAGAAGAACGCATAGTACATCTCAAGGAGACGGCCAGAAAATATTTTTCGACAAATAAAAATCAGCAACGCTAATTAATTATCGCTCCCCGGGCACCAGTAGTGACAGTCAAAAAACCGGATAAGACACTCGATCGATTTGTCCACAATAATGATTGAACAGCCACCTTTTCCTATACGGTAGTACAAATAAGCTAATTTTTCTTATTGGCACAAGAGCTGGCCTTTCAGCGCTTGCTGTCCGACGTCTTTCACTCAATTTTCTTGAATTTAGAATCAAGCAATTGATTTTCTTGAATTTAGAATCAAGCAATCGTTGGCTCGACAAAAAATACCTACTAAACAAAATTCGTCCAGGTATTTGTCTTAATGGAGATCTTATAGAAGAAAACTGAAAGTTACGGTTCTCGAGACCTTGTCAAGGCTTACCATTTAATTCCCATTGCTCCTTGTTACAGGCTGGCTACTGCCAACCTGCAGATTTCACTAAGCACCTGCAGAGGCCTCCACGGTGATTTGTGCCGGCTACGTTCTCAGGGAGAAGTGCTAAGGTCGTGGGGTTTGAGGCATGCAGTGCTCCTGGCTTACACCGTGAGCATACAGAAAGTTGGGGGGGAACGCAAATAATAATAAACGGATGTTCCGCCGAAATTCGTCGGACGGAACCTGAGGAACGAACAACTCAACAATTATAAATGGGAGAGAGGTGCCTTGGTGCGCGCATCCATTCGAATTCAAACAGGGCAAAGCCCCGGTTACGAAATTGGATGCGGGCACCAAGGGACCGCAATCAACATGCCGACACAGAGGGAGTCTCCGCTCCCATCATACCATATCCGAATAAAAATTAGTAATTCATTCTAGTTATAAAAATGTAAATGACAGAATTTAACCACATGAGAGCAAACTACCGATCGGGCAAGAGGGGAATAATCCAAACCCGGGAGTAAGTCGCTGTGCAAAAAAAAAATAAAAATAAAAACCAAAAGAAAAATAAATGTTGGATTCCAAACACCAAAACTATAACGGTACTCAACCACCGTAATTAGACACCACGCGATCTGAACCTTGTGGAATTATACAAACCGCCAAAACAAAAAGACAAAATTTGGTAATCGTGCACTTGAAAGATGGCGAATGCGATTACATCGAGAAATTGAATTAATTTTAAGAAAATAAGAAATGAATAAAATATATAAAATTTAACAAAAATAAAAAAAAATGTTGTACCTGATCTGATGCAACCTTGTATCCGTCATGCCACAGGCTCCTTCCAATGCCCGGACCGTTGCGGGGCCTTTCCCCGATACCAATTTAATCTGAGGTGCCGGTTGGCAACCCGTTACGTGGCGGGGCCTTTCCCCGATACCAATAAAAATATCAACGGCCGATTGGCCACCTGGTTGAGACAGCGCCTTGCACCGCTAGCAAAAAAAAAAAAATGTTGGGCGTTGTCTCGCCTTAACCGAAAAACATACGTCGTTGATAAATGAGGTGGCCTTGGTTGACCTTAATGTATGTTCGCCTTAATTGCAGACCACCTACTACTGCACACAAAACCGACGAATCCAAAGGGCCTTGTCTCGCCGTACGCCGTAAACACCAATCGCTGGGCGTTGGCTCGCCAAACCGGCAGTAAGAATTTAAGTGGCCTCACCTGACCACGTTGCGGTATCTTTCCACCGATTCAAACTTTAAACGCCACGACTCGACAACTCGTAATAATATAATTGCGGCGCCCGTTGAACTATCAGGTACACGTGAGTAAAAATTTACCCGATGATAACTGTGGTACCGTTGGTAATTACGGCTCCCTTTGTAAAATTGAAGCTCCGGTTATATCAAACCTCGTGTCGACAATATTGGGCACGTACCAAATTACAGCCTCCGTCGATTTTAAAACAACAAAAGGGCCGCCCGTAAATAAATCATTGGGCGTTGATTCGCCCCAAAAATATTTTTGCCCCTTGTTCCACTACTAAACGTTTTATCAAAAAAACTTGGTACCACCAAACCAAAACACCAACAATTGCTGATGCAATCTCTTTTTACACCACTCAATTATTATTTTCACCAAATATCGAAAAGTTGAAAACGACAAAATTGGAAAATTGTTTTTTTTATTTATCAAACTATTGTATAACATACAAAAATTTAATTTTATTTCTATGTTTTATTTTTACATGCGGCCATCTTGACCAATTTTCACAGCCAAAAAAAACTTTTCTACTCGACTCTAATTTTAAATTACAATTCCAAAAAAATAATTTTTATATATCACCCTTGTGTATACAAAACCAAAACTTAACTCTCTCAAAAAAAAAATTCGCGTTCGCATCCCAATTCACAATACCAACATCCGAATATTTTGTCTTGTTGTCTCCCTTTTCCTTTCATAAAAAAATTTTTTTTATATATGTCTCTTATGGTGCAAAGCACTTTATTTATTTATATGTATATTGGGGAAAGGAAGACAACAAAGCGAAACATATTTCTTTACGATCCAACCGTTGAAGAGAGACAAATAAGTATACAAATTCAGTGTGTTCGTGATGGCGTGACGTCTAATTACGGCAAAACAAAAGGTTAAGAAGAATTACCAAAATAAAGTTTAGTTTTAGTATTTCTAGTATCCGACAGATGAGATTGCTCTCCATGCAAACACTTTTATACATAAAATTTTAACAGACAAACCGAAACATTTGCATATTATGCCATGTTATGACCCCAACGAGTCGTAACATCCTAAAGACGTTTACAAAACGGCAATCACTACTCCATTAAATAGTTTCTTCGAATTCACCCGTATGCCATTTGGTTTATGGAATGCCGCGTTTCTGAGACATATAAACGAAGTCATTCGCGATTAGGACTTTGTTTTCGTATACAGTAGTTCGCGTTTGTTTATACGCTCCACATTTTTTCAATGTATCCGAAAAATAAACCAAAATTTAACATTTTATTTATTTTGAAAAACTATTTTTGTTTAATTTAAAAAAATTAAAAAAAAATATTAATTTAATTATTCTTAAAAATTTAATTCTTAGATTTTCATTCATTAAATTCGTATCAAGGACTGAAATATTAATACTTCGTCCGACCTCCCATCTTAATAACTTCAAAAATTCGTTTTGGCATTGACTGCCCCAAAGATTTTGGAGCACATTAAACTAATTTCATCCCAGCATTGCTTGATAGACTGCTTTAGATTATTTACTGATGAAAATTGACGTTCATTTGCTGGCGACAATCCTTAAGTGTCTGTGAAACGAGGATCGCTGCATCGTCCAGTTGAAATACGAACTCACTATCAATATGATGATCCATAAATGGAATCAAAACATCTTCCAGCAGCTCTCAATATTTTATTGAATTCATTCTGGTAGTTATCCAGCAAATGGGTGTCTTAAAATTTCCTGAGAACGCTCCCCAATCCATTACAGTCACAAAATTTCTTTTTGGCCGACAGGGTGATTCGAATATCATATGTCAATAACAACTGTAGCAGTCTGGCCCGTCTAAATTAATTTTTTTTTTTTTCATCAGAAAAAATCACTTGGCCCCATTCTTTTCGGGATTTCGATTTAGGTTTGAACCATTTAATAATTTTTGTTGTGCTCAGAATCGGACAGTAAATTTGACTACCAGCCAATCAAGTTTTGCAATTATTGGGCTACAAAATAGTTTGTTTTTGGTCGCTTCTTGTTTAATTTGCCACTTTTGGCGTTTAGTGAGCTTTGAATTTCCTCTTGTAGGCTTTTTGATACCATAAGTTTTTGGATTTTTTAAATAATTTCTGATCAAGTCTTCAGATCTTTTGATTTCCTTGCCATCGAATCGATTAGAGTAGCCTAATTTCTTTAATTGCGCTATTTCTTCATTATTCAAACGTTTTTCCTTACCCATCTCTGTAAAAGCGTCTTATGTTATTTAATTTGTGATTTGTGTTATAGTTTGAAAGTAAAAACTTATGTACTGAGAGATTGGAAAAATTAAATATTATCAAAACAAATGAATTTATATGAAAAATAATTTTTTTTGCAACTGCGTATACAGGTATGCAAAATGCAACACCAAAAATCTCTCACTAAAAACAATACTTCACAACTAAAACAATAGATGTTAATAAACAAAATGTATCCTGTTACTTCTCTCACTACTACAACATTTGAATGTAGCTGTATTTACTTCAGACATACAGATTACAACAACAAATGCACTGAACATACAATGGCATTAGTTAAATCCTATTTTTTTTTTTTTTAGAATTATTTAAATCTAATCCCAATTTTTAATTTTCGTACTTGTCGAAAGATGTCGACGTAGTTGGTATTTTTTATATTTTATTCTTCAACACTTAAATGTTATCAGACCTGGTAATTAGTGGCATTTCATATTCGCACCAACAACCAGTGTAATGACGTGCACAATCGTCATTTATTTTATTTGGTAAATTTTTATTTGAAATTTTTTAATTTTTAATTGCTACCAAGCAACCCAATAAACATAATTAAATCTAAAAATTGTTTTTGCTGTTTCCTTGGAAATAAAACAAATCCAAATAAAATTTTTATCAAGTATGTATCACAACTATTCATAATTGGAATTGAAATGGAAAAATTTGACTTTTTTGAGAAATAATACAGTGCGTATAAACGAATGCCAACTACTGTATATTGACGATGTTCTTGTGGCATCGCAAACGCCATAATTGTTGTGGGAATTTCCGGCAATGAATTATTTTAGTTAATTTATTACCGATAACCAACATGTGAACGGTAAATAAAACGTGGTCAAGGATGGATTATAACCGCACAAAAGGCACACTTGGAACTTTAGAATTTAATTTCTGGTTCTAGAGCTTTTTAAATTTTCCCGTTACGAAATATACTGCAAAACATCGACTGGTACAATTCATCCACGCCATCGAAGAACCACTTTGACGAAAATTTTACGATTTTTTACACATTATTTCATATCCTGATATTCGTGCCACTCGCGTAAGTTGATTACGGCTCGCTACTTCTGGCCCAGTAAAAACAAGATTGTCGGGGAATAGACACAATCTAGTTTATCCTACCAGCGATCTGTTTAAAGATACATGGAATGACCTTAAAGCCAATTCGAAATTCCACTTGGTCGATTCAAATATGTCCACTTGGATGTAGTTGGTGCTCTTCCACCACCGAAGGGATATACTTATTTCTAAACTTGTGTCAATCGATTTATACGATGGCTTGAAGCTTATTACATGGCCGATATGTCAACACAAACCATTGCCACAATATTCGTGAATAATTACGTATCAAGATTCGGCGTTCCACTCAACATTACGACTGATCAAGGAACAAAATTCGAGTCCAAACTTTTCGCAGAGTTAACGAAACTTCTGGGCTCTCACCAGATACGAACAACTACGTACCATCTGCAAGCGAATGGCATGGTCTAACGCTTCTATCGAGAGCTTAAAGCTGGTATTAGAGCTCGGGAAAAAATCATTCATGGGAGCTCCGAAGTTCCAATTGTTTTATTTGTCAAAAATCCTCATTTAACTCATAATGCCCCCGACAACTCGACAATCAAAACAAAACGACATATTGGTTCCACAATCGCTCGACAATTGTGATTGTGCGTTTGTACGAGTATAAGATTCGAACAGGTTTACAACCACCGTACGAAAGACCATATACAGCACTTCGTTGATTATGAAAACAATTCGTTGTCACACAAGAATTCGGTGTTAAGTTTGTCCACACTTCCCAGTTTTATATCTAGTCCGTTCTCGTCCCAGTTGTTATAAACCGAACGAACAAAAAGAAAAGGCAAAATGTCACGAGAAGAATAGAAGAAAGGGAAAAATTTACACACACCCGGTTCTCTTTGGAGTGCACAAAATAAATCGAGTTTTTGCGAATTTGTATAAATTTTAATATATGAAATATTTAATTAAATTATAAATAATTTTTATATCGATAGAAATCGAAAACCGGACCAAATTAAAGGCTCATTATGGCCTGTTCCAAATGTCCCAATAAAATTTTTAAGGCTCCATTGGCTCTTGGCCAAGTTTCAGATCATTTAATTTAAAGCTAGCAGAACCCCAAACCGTAATTAGAACGCAAAACAAGATCAAGTGATAAACGAATATATAAAGGCTCATTTTGGCCTAATAATGAGCCTATTTGTGTCTGCTTGACTCTAGACGGGGACTGATGCAAAGCAAATGAAGTACATGTTGCGTCACCTTTTCATATTCTCAACATGAATAGAAATGACGTGAGGCGGTATCAAGGCCGTTTGCGTGTTTACAAATGAGACATGGCTCTGAAGTAGTACCCACAATCAAGCTGATATGCCTTCCCAGAGATAATGAACCTAGTTATTGCCCAACTGGCACTATTAACCAATCTGTTATTCGGTTATTCTTACAGCTTTCTACTGAAACGTTAGTTTGCACGTAGCTTGATGAGGTCATCTGCCCTTGAACTTTCCATAATATTAAAATCTCCTTGCACCCACCTCAAATGGATGTTTGACTGGTCTGGAATTTCGATAGTAGTTCGAGTACAATTTTAGACTATTGTTGACGTAAGACAACTTAATTTTAGCGCTTTAATCGCAGTCTGACTGTCCCCAAAATGCGAATATCTCTTTTAGTTATTACATTACACCGCAACCAGTCTACGGTCTCTCTTCTCGTAATTAGTTCAACTTGAGACCCCCGCAGTGGTCGGGGAGACGGAAGAAGAGGTTTAAATTTGGTCTGTTATTGAACACCCTACCCCCAATCTATACCGTCCATCTTTAAACCAGTAAAGCGTCTGTCACAGCGTGTTCTCGGGTGGTAGTCTCAGTTCTAAACGTCTCGTCAAAGGATGGTGACGGAATGGGTTGTAAAGGGTACAGTGGCGTCCCTGAGTTTTAGAATAGACGTGGAGATTTTGTTGAGTCCTATACCTGAGCTCGCGGTCATTTATTTACCTAGTATACCCACGGTCCAAGAAATGGATGTCCTCCTGCGTGTTTCACTAATGTACAGGGTGTTTGCTATAATTTTGTACGTTCGCTGGCCACCAGAAAGTATCGCATATAATAAAATAGGCGTAACGGTTGAAGTGTAGAGCCAGCGTACGATGTGGGTGTTGAAACCCTATTCTATCCCGATGGCTCTTATACAAGAGTAAAGTGCTATAGTGGCTTTCTTTACTCTTTCAAATTAGGTTTCCAGCACAATTTGCTCTCTAAATTTGACCAAAGTACTCTGTGTTGTCTGTGTGATGGTCAAGCTAATAACATTTACAGTGAGGGGTCAATAAGGGCTATTCACAAATCTATTAATTATAATCCACCCATTAGGCATAACGATCCTTTTCGGTATCTGGTCTATATATCCAATAAGCCGAAGGGATTTCGCGATAGAACAACTAATGGAGAAAGTTTCCATAAATTTACAATTTCAATATGAGTGTTTAGATATCGACAGATTATTCGACTTAATCGAACATCTGCTGTGTGATTCTATTTGTTCTTCACAATAAAGTCGAACCTGTAGAGAGTTTTTTTTTTCAAATAAAATTTTCCTTTGAAAATCAATTTCCCTTAATTTTTTGATCAATGGATTTTCTTAGGATCTTCGATTAATGGAGACACTTAAATATGATGTTTCTCCCAATCAGTCAAGCTAAAACTGTTTTTCATCAAATCTCATAATTTCTGATAAAATTTTAGAATAATGAAACGAAATGAATAATTTAGAAACGTGAAATATGCAAATTGAAATATTATACAATTAAGCAAATTAAATAAAACCACTAAAAAATAATTTATTATCACTAAGCGTAATAAAAAACAACCTTAACGTAAAAATTTGATGAAGCTTAAGAGATTAACGCAATGCCATTTAGGAAAAATTATTGGGTGCAGGCAAACAAAAATACATTCGGTTTTTGGAAATATAGAAAAGGGAGATTATGCTTGAAATGTCATCACTAACAGCTTCCTAATTAATTGTCATTAAGAAAAGTTTACACTAATGGCTTTCATATACAAGTTGGCCAAGGGTCTAGAAAAACAAAAATTACTTTAGGTTTTAGAGCTATAGAGAAGAGGGGCGGCCAATTCTTAAATAAGAACGATTTAGCTTGAAATGACGTCATTAACAGCTTGCCAATTACCAGTTAGGAAAGTTTACTCAACCATAAGGGTCTAGACAATCAAAAAAAATTTATAGCCATTTGTGTAAACGTTTCTTAATGGTAATTTGCATGCTGTATAAGATAGCGGAATTTGACAACGGAAAATAAGAGATTGCGCTACTCACCGCAATTGCCAGCGCTATCACAAAAGGGATTTTTTTTTTTTTATAATTACTAGCGGAAATTTTTTATTGTTTTTGTATCAATTTTATCACTAAATAAAAAACCCAGTGAAATAAAATATTAAAAGTGATCCTTAAAATGACAATTTGCTTGATCTACGAAGTAAAGGAACTTGGTAAATGAAATCTTGAAATTTATCAATATTCCGTCTTTCCGTCATTTCTTAACGAATTACGATGAAATTTGGATAGTATAGTATTGATCAGGGATTTTCCAGTAAGTTTTGGACAAAATTCTAGGGTCTGATCATGAAGGACTAAACCAATTCTTTTGGAAATGGTTTTCTAATAATTGTAAAATTTGCATCGCATACAGGAATAATTCAGACAAAATTTGTTGATTAAAATTTCTACTATAAGTTTTTGACTTTCTTCGACCATATAAGTTATTTTCAGTTTTTGGCCAATATCTCAAAAACTTCCACTAATTCGTTAAGAAATGACGGAAAGACGGAATATTGATAAATTTCAAGATTTCATTTACCGAGTTTCTTTACTTCGAAGATCCATCAATTTGTCATTTTAAGAATCACATTTAATATTTTATTCCGCTGGGATGTTTTATTAAGTGATAAAAGAGATACAAAATGAATAAAAAAAATCGCTGGTAATTACATATATTATAACAAAAAAATCTATTTTGTGATAGTGCTGCCACTTGTGGCGAGTAGCGTAATCTCTTATTTTATACTGTCAAATTACCACTATCATACAGCATGTATAGGTAAATTGGCACCATTGCTTACCATTCGTTTTGAGGAGATATTTATATTAAAATTTGAATTTCTAATTAGCTTCCATTTAAAATTTCTCTAAAAACTAAAAATTACAAAAAATTCTACAGTTAATTTTGAAATCACAGAAGAAAAATTTGCACGTCAGTTTCAACAACGCGGAAGTTTTTAAGCTAATATCTCAGACGAGATTATGAATGGTTGAATGGAGTTTTAGGCCTTAACGCTCCTGTTTTCAGTCTCAAGTTCCAGAATTGCCACTAATTACCACATGCAACAATAAGGTTTAATTGTCTAACAAATGCAGGTCTACAACAACAAATGCATCTAATAAAATTATTGCAGTGGTAGATGAAGACTAGGCGGCTATGGAAATGCAATTTAATTTAAAGTTTAAAAAATGATGAGAAATTAACTAACATCAGAATTTCTTGACTTGAAATTTTGTAAAAAAAAATTACATCACCTAATTTCTGCAGTGCAGAATTTCTTAAAATTACGACTTGACTTCCGCAAAATGATATTTGATGTGAGCCCAATCAGAATCAATTAAATTGGCCTTTAAATTAGCTGCTTTAGTTACTGAAGTGTTGGTGGTGTCGATAAAAATACAAAAAGTACTTTAAAACTGATGTACTCTGTTCCCTAAAACATTAAAAATTTTTGATTTTTTGTCAAATTATCGCTGCTGAGAACCTGTCACCAATTTGTTTATTAACTTACTGATTAAACTAAATTGGAGTTAAGATTTTTTCGGCTTTTTGGAGAAAATATTATTTTTAATTGCATTTATACAATATGGGCGCTTTCGGGACACCCAACAGTTGGGAACATGTTGAGAAAAATTGCAGCCAACGTTATGTTTAAATGTTTAGCACTATGAAATTTTAAATCAAATTGGCTTTGATTTCAATAATCAAATCTTTCAGTATACCTGAAAGCGCCCAATTTACGACTTTTCTAGCCATAGAAAACAAAGATTCCATTTACTCACAATAATATATCTACCACAAAAAGGTTTTTTTTCTTTATATAAAAAAAAGTATTTATTGTCCAGTGGTTTTTGAAGGTCTACTAATAGCCCCCTTTTCATTCGCTCATACATCACCTTTGTTTTCTAAGGATATAAATTAATATCACGGACGATTTTAAAAACTTCTTAATGATCCGTATTTTCGTTTCATTACTACGAGAGAGAATAGAATATCAATCACGTGACCTAAGAATATTCTGAACAAAATATTATAATAAAAGAACGTAATAGAATAAACGGAATACTTTTTGACAGCATCATTTATTTTTGACCGATGAAGTAACGTGCATTTGGTTTATTGAAAGGAAGATTCCGTCGACTAAATGGGTTAAACACAAGACGGTGCGATTTAATACCATTGGTTATAACGGCCGTGATAATTTGGCAATTGATTCCATAATTGAGCCTGGAAGTGGCGATCCTGCACTAGCTAATATTGAAAGGGACTGCAACATTAAACGAAATCAAATCCTCAGAATAATAAATAGTTTATGTACGCTATAGTTTTTTTTCTAACAATTTAATTCAATAAATTTTTTATTAAATTGAATTTAAAAAAATTAATATTAAATAATAAAAACAAATGAACCACACCAACTTGACATTTGAGTAAAAGTACATACAAGTACAATTAATGTCGATTTTAAAACGATTTGAATAAATTAACGATTCGCTTAGTATACATAGTGAGAATTTTTAGAAGTTTCTGATTTAGTGATATAATTCGCCAAATCGATAAGTTCTTGTTTTGTTTTATAGGTACAAAGCAAGAGTTGAATTTTTTGTTAATTAGTTTGGTCGTTGCAACCTGATGAGTAGACCAACTTTTTATCAGTACGAAACCAAGTTGCCAAAAAAAACGTAAGGAAGTTCTCATTTTTATAATGGTTTGTGTTTGTACTTAATAAACACATTTTTATTAATCACTTGTTTTTTGTTTCGCAGAATATTTTGAATATTTTTCAAAAAGTTTAAAAAATCACTCGATCGATTTCGACTTGTTAGGTCATCATCAGGAGTATCTACTGATTTGTATTAGTAAAAATTTTGTTATATAGTAGAAAAAAGCAAAAAAATTAGCAGTTGACGATTTAACCTCCGTGGTTTTTTTTATAGATTGTACATTTCTTGGTGTATCTGGTTTGCGTGATTTATCGCTCTTTTTTGTAGTTCTTCTGCTACTTCACATCCTCTGTAGTTGGCTGGATGCTGGCCATTACAGTTGATACACTTCGGTGTTGTAATTCGAGGAACTGTGCAGTCGTTTCCTGTGTGTTTTCCTGCACATTTAACACATCTTGCTTCACGGTGGCAGTACTTTTGTGTATGATTATAATCTTGGCAGTTTTTACATTGAGGTATTAGCCGAGTGTCCTTTCTCGGTGTTTCTATTTTAAAATAAAAAATTGGTTGTCGAAGGTTAGCATGAATAGTGGGAGACTTCTTCTCATGATTTCAACATTTCCCTCTCTGTTTTCTCGTCTCTCTTTGATAATGATGTTGACTGCATCGATTATTTTGAGGCTTTTGTTTTGCAGGTCCTCAACAATTTCATCTTTTGAACAAGTTGGATGGAAACCTCTTGCCATTACTTTAATTGGTCGATCATTTTTATCCTCGTAGGTATACTACTGGTGACCATCAGAATTTAATTTAATACTACCGTGATTTGTTATTCCTAGAATATTGATCGGGTGTGGTACCTGTTTCTTCTTTTCTGGCTCATACACTTTTGATACATTATTTGCATTGATACTGTTAAAGTTAGCCGACTCGCTCCAGCCGAATAATGTCGATAATGCAGATTCGGCTGTGACGATTAAAACACCAACCGAAAAATGTCGATAACGCAGATTTAGCTATAATAACAGAATTGTATCAGCCACAAATGCCGATAATGCAGATGCAAAACAACTTGTCTGTCAAAGTCGGTAAGGCAGATTCATATACATAAGCTGTATTTTGTTGAAAGATAAAACTTTTTTGCTTTACCTGAATCAGCGCTATTCAGCTATTTCAACTAATGCAAATCTGCATTATCATTCAGCCAAAGCAAAATTCTAAAATGCTTTAGTTTTTGCTTTAGCCATGGTGGTGTTGTTGCAATTGTCTCAACAAAATACGCCGATAGTCAGCCGAAAAATGTCGAAAAAACAGATAAATAATTTGGGTGTTAAACATTAATTTCATTTAAAGTCAAAAATATTTATTTCGATTTATTAACGTATATTACTCAAAATTAAATTTTTTTATTAAATGCAAAAAAAACTATTTTGTTACTGACAAAACTAGATGGCACATATCAAGCAAAACTAACTTTAAAAATTTCAGGTCGATTTCTATGTTGGAAGTCCAAAAAAACTTGGTTGAACACACAAAAATTGAAAATTTCTAAAAATTGACCGTTTAAAGTGCATGGCTGGAAATAGTTTCAAATGAAAGGTCTTATTGATGATCATACCTGGAAAAATTTCAGATCGATTTATATGTTGGAAGTCCGGGAAAACTTGGTTGAATATATCGCACACAAAAAATTTGAAAATTGCTAAAAATTGACCGTTTAAAGTGTCATGGCTGAAAGTAGATTCAAATGAAAGGTCTTATTGATGATCATACCTGGAAAAAATTTCAGGCCGATTTCTATGTTGGAAGACCGGGAAAACTCAGTTGAATATATCGCACACACAAAATTTGAAAATTTCTAAAAATTGACCGTTTAAAGTGTCATAGCTGGAAATGGTTTCAAATGAAAGGTCTTATTGATGATCATACCTGGAAAAAATTTCAGGCCGATTTATATGTTGGAAGACCGGGAAAACTCAGTTGAATATATCGCACACACAAAATTTGAAAATTTCTAAAAATTGACCGTTTAAAGTGTCATGGCTGAAAGTAGATTCAAATGAAAGGTCTTATTGATGATCATACCTGCAAAAAATTTGAGGTCGATTTCTATGTTTGGAGCCCGGGAAAACTTGGTTGAATATATAATTTTTAGAAATTTTCACATTTTGTGTGTGCGATATATTCAACCAAGTTTTCCCGAACTTCCAACATAGAAATCGACCTGGAATTTTTTCCAAGTATGATCATCAATAAGACCTTTCATTTGAATCTATTTTCAGCCATGACACTTTCAAAGGTCAATTTTTAGAAATTTTCAAATTTTGTGTGTGCGATATATTATATTATATAAGTTTTCCCGAACTCTCCACATAAAATTGACCTGTCGTTTTTAAATGATATTTATTAGATAAAGTGCCATTTAAAATATTGTCCAAACTTGTAACTATTTCACGCCTTACCTCCCCAAACATCTAATTCGGCACTTAGAATATTTTGGATTGGTATATTAGTTTTAATTGTTTCGAATGAAAATTTATTTTACATTTTTTAGTTGGTTTTTATGAATAACAAAATAAATATTTGTAATATAAATTAATTCATTCCGGCATTAAATTCGTATCTGCATTATCGACATTTTTCGGTTGGGATGTTACCGGCGAAAATCGGCTATCATTTTCGTTTGATTAGTTTGAATCTACATTATCGACATTTTTCGGCTGGAGTCGGCTAACTTTAATAGGGTTTTGCATTGGCAGTTTTAATGTGGGTTTGAATTGGCCCAACTTCTGGTGATGATTCAGATTTCCTCTTGCTTGGGCCGGTTTCTTTTCTCGGGTTCTTGTTTGCTCTCTTGGATTTCTGTAGTATGCAATTGGTTTCCCTTTCAAGCTCATCTTCATCAGTGTGATATTCGTCTTGATCTGTGAGTACTTGGAATTGATTTTTCATTAATGCTGAGTTTCCTGCGTTGTTATTTTTATTTACTGTTATCTTGCTTAGCATAAGGTTTTCTTTCTTTAGCACGGCAACTTCATTGTTAAGCTGCGCGATTAATTTCTCCGTTTGTTCAAATTTTTTTATTAACTCCGCGTTGTTTATTATATCTGTTTGTGCACTGAGCGTGGCTTCAGAAGTTGGCTTGAAGTTTTATGCTTCTTAGAAGAGTTATTTTCATATTATTTTCTCATTGTTAAGTTCACACAGTGTGTGCTCTCTGGCGGTGGAGTTATTGGTGGTGTTCTATGACGTATCGTACTTCTTCTACCAAAGGGCCATTCATTTATCGCTTGATCCGTGCTTCCAGCACTAGGAAAAGGATCAGCCTGGTTGCCTACCGATGATGTCCTTTGCAATGTCGCGTTGCTCTGGGGGTGGGATTTAGTGTCAAAGTTCTGACCCACCTGGAGTATGTTATTGTTTATACCCGACATCTCATCTTTTTGTTGATTATCTGCTATACTGTTTCTGTACTACGTATGGATTGGATACCACAACCGTTCGATTTACAGTACATTGCCGAGGATGCGCTCGAAGGAGGCTGTCAACTAGCACCCCAATGGATATAAATGCCATTAAAGATAATATTTTATTTTGAAATGCTGAAGAAATCCTAAATAAATTAATAACACGGACGATTTTAAAAAATTTCTAAATTGGTATTAGTTCACACCAGTCATCGTTAGATGGCACGAAGGATGCTCTTCGTGGTATTTAATTGTTACTTCCTGATTAAATTGGGATGTATGAACCACCGAAGTATATACTTTAATCGACTCCCTAATCATAATGATTGTTGTAATTTTTGGTTGTTGATCTTTTTGACTAAATTTCCTAGTACCTAAAGTGATGGTTAGCTCATACCTGTCATTAGTAGATGTCTCTAATGTTCATAAATATAGCTTCTATAACTTAGTTCATATTTAGCAGCCGTCGATTAAAAATATCTAAGAGATTGATAAATTAGAAAATTTTAATCAAATAAAAGCACATTTAGACAAAAACTCGGAATAAATCACGTATAAATAAGAGGTATAATATAGTAGTGACATCTATCAAGGACTAGTGCACACCAATTCAATTTTGTCTATACTTTAGTAGAAAGAAATACATACATAGTTCAAAATATAAAAAAATTGTCAAGGGACCCTGTAGAAAGTTCAGATTTAGCACTGATTTGAGGTACCTCCCAGTTGCAGGAAATCAAGGGATAAGAATTTAAAATTTTAATAAAGGCTTATTACTGACAAATATTTTCCTAACTTTCCTAGAAACACCTCAAAATGTTGAATACCCACCGCAGGTTATAAATGTACTAACAACATAAATTTATAGAAAACCGTTGAATTGTTTCCAATCCACGACATATCGTTTTATAGAGCTAAGCTAAATTATACAAACGATTTTTTAGTTTCTTTTTCTTTTTTAAAAAGCTTTTTTTTGTTGTCTTCGTTTTCTTACAATACACTCCGTGCGCTTAAGATGGAATGAAAATACGAAAAAAGTAAACAACACAAAAAAAAATATTCAGTTGTGAGTAATTGTGCGCGGGAGTTAGTCATATGGTAGTTCTGTAAGCTGTGCTACCAAGATTTTCTTAATTTTACGCGAGTGTAACGTAAGAAACACGCAGAATCGACTGTAACCGTTTTATTTTATTTTTTAGTTTTTTTTTTTGTGTAAGCTCTTGTGAATTAGGTGTTTTGTTTTTTATAAGTGCAAAAAAATAAAAAAAAAATAATTGTAAAGTGTTTTGTGTGTTTATGAGAATCGAGTTAAGACATAATAACACCACCACCCAGTAATTTTCTTATCAGAGTGTTAATTTAAGAGTATGAAAAGAAAACGAAAGAAATAAATAATTTCTTAAGTACGAATAAAAATTGTGAGTGATGTGCGCGCCCGTGTCTCATCAATACAACAATATTATGTATGATCAATGATTTGTTTGATTGATTGGTTTTCAATAAAAATACATAAATTTTTGGCTAAAGTGTAATATTTGTTTACTCGGATACTAAATGGCGCCATTCAAGGTGATTTAATTGTTCTATTTATAATTTTTTTTTATTCGAGTTTTAAGGCGTTACACCATCAGTGTCAAGGTGGTCATTTATAACTTTAAGAGATTTGTTGTTTTTTTCGCAATATGTGATTTTTATGATAAGAATTTTGTGCGGAACCTGCTTTACTGGTTGAGAATCGAAATTGGATTGAAGGATTGATTGAGTGTTGTTTATAAAATTTGTAATTTGACCGTTGACTAATGAGCTTTTAAGAACTTTAAACAAACAAACAAACGAGCTATAAAACAGCAGGTTTTAAATTATTATACGTTATTTAAATACTTACGGGGATTAGATGTTTTTGTAATTTGATACCATTTTTTATGTTTAAACAATTCAATTCAGTCTTTCAATTTATCTGCATATTGTCGGAGCACAGGACGGCAACTTACCCAAAACTTAATGGTGCTTTGCATAGTCGTTAAAAATTAGTTCAATTAGATTTTTCAATGTAACTACCTGTTGACGTAGAAGATTTTAAATTAGATGCCAAATATTTTGAGAGACTTTCCTCTGTATATATTTTATACATTGAACAGTATTACAGTAATATTGAGTTGTTACTCTGTGTTGGTTCTGATATTACTGTTCCATCTAACTCAAAATGCTGAAGTCACAGCTTAATATCTCTAATCTAAACAAATGATATTTTAACCTCGAAAGAACACAAGATTTGAAGAAAAATTTTGATTTATCCGGTAGTTTAATAGCAGTTTGCAATTCGGGGAGCACAAAGACCCGCCTGATTAAGTTAAAAAAACTACACGATTGAACTTGGTAAAGTTAGGGGTGTGTCGCGAAAAGCAATAATCAGAGCAGTTACTACCTCGACATGTAAAAATCAGCAAACACATGTATTTCGACCGCATCAGTTAAAAATACCTTTTTCAATCAATATTGATAAAATTATAACCTTAAGCGCAATGTAATAGAAGGGTTCGACCAAAGAGTATGACCAACGGTGTTATTTGAGTAACGTTGGTGCACAATTCCAGCATGAATAAGCGCTTGCTCAAAAGGGTTTGAGCAAGTAAGGGGTTGATTTGTCTGGTAAAATTTTATTGTGACAACATGACATAAATTTTTGAGTAGAACTTATTCTGTGCACTGATGGAGTGTGAGTGGTTTATATTTTTTTTATCAATCCAATGTCATTTTAAATGAAATTGGATTGATTTCCAAACGGACACACTTTGACTGGCCAGTAACAGAATATGGTAGAGTTTGTACCAAAATTTTCTTAAAGATGGAGATGACATAGTTGAGTATAACTTATTCATTCTCTAAGCGACTGTCACTGATGACGAAAGGTTAAGATCATAGTAGTTCCACTCTTCAAGATTTTATAAACCAAGTTAAATTTTTTACAAAGCATATTCCCGTTTTTTTTAATTACTTTCAGTTTTAACTAAAATGAATTAAAGTAAATTCAAATTTTTGTATTTCAAATTTGTGTGATTTTACAATCCGATTTCAAGCTTTTCCAAATCAAATTAAAATTGTTCCGCTTGAAATAGGATTTGAATTGTTATTGGAAGATTCATATTGTTTTGTTGAATTCACATGTCTTTTGACAAAAGTTTAAGGACCTCAATTTTATCATTTTTTTTTTGTGGCGGAATTTGCTGCGACACTTTATTGGGTTTACCTTACTAAATTTTACATTTTTAATTTTTTAATCGTAGCAGGCATAATATAGGCTACTTATGGTCTATTTTTAATTCAACTATAGAGAAAGCAGTATTACCCTGGGTATTGTACACCGAGCAAAGGTTTCGCAAGGCCAAATGAATCAGTGTGCATAGAGTAATAAATTGTTTTTTACTTTGCTCACCCTTCTTATACTGACATTCATTTCAGAGTAAAATTTGAAGAACTGAGTATGCACGGTGTAAACACAGTTCACAAATAAAAACGCAGCGTGCAGAGTAAAATTACTCAGGTTGAATAAAAAACACTATGTATGTTTTGATAGCGGCACTGCCTGGTATAATTAAAAAATAAAAAAATCTCTTAAAAATAAAAAAATCTATATAAAGATAAACAGACTTAACATCAGTGATATGTGGTTTCAACTAAGATGGTGCCATATGTCAGCGAGTGGAATCTCTAGAAATGGCCCGAACAAAATTGGAAACGTGTAAATTCTCCTAAGGATAAAACGAATTTTTATTTCCGTAGGTTTTTTTTTATTTCACTCAAAATTATTCGATCCCAGCATTTTATAAAATGATTTTTTGTTTTAGCCATTTTTTCAAATTTTTCCCACATATGAATACGAACCAAATAGGAGTTTTGTTTGTGTTTTCTATTGTCTCCGTCTAGACAGAGTTCTACAACTCGGACGTCTTGGACAATTTTAAAGTCTGTAGGTTATCCGCAACCTAACTAAAAAGGTCTCAAAGAACGAATAAAAATTGAGCTTTTAAACTTTCTAAGATGAAAATATATCGTTTACTGAAGATGAAGTAAAGTGCTTAAACTACCAAATACAAATAGATCCATTTTTGGATAGGCGTTGAGCGATTATGCCCCAAAGACAAGGTATACAATTTCAATTATAAAATTACTGGAACCCGTAACAGGACATTACCTCCTGGTCATTACTCCTCCTGTCATTACGCCCCTACCTAATCCGATCATCACCCTTAAAATACGTCCATTACTTATTGCCATGTGAATTTTTTATAAAATGTATAGGCAATTTACCACTTGGACTGATTTTACCCCAAACCTTAACCTAGATTAATTCAATATTTTTTTTTATGACCCTCCTTTCGCCGATGATTCGACAAACTCGCTTTCTCTTTCTATCTGATAACTTTAATATTTGCTGCACTTCTTATGGTGCGTTTACGTCCCATTGGGCGGCATTAGTTGGCATATAATTCTTTAAAACGGGTTTTCTTCGTGTTTTCTCTTTCTAAGTCTACCAACGTCATTTTGAAAGATAAAGATTATTATAATTTTTTAATTGTGATCTGGTGATGCGATAGTTAATACGTAAATTTAAATATAAATCGAAAAACTGCAGTATAAAATAAGCTCACCAACCGTCAAAAGAACATAAAACAAAAATCAGATCTAGAATACATAATGTGAAAGCAAAAAAATGTTATATCAGTTTTATTCTCGAAAAGCTTACAATATTGCCTTCCATAAGCTTAAGCAACCGATACAAGGGTATCAATTCACAACCAACTTTTCCAAAAAGGAATGTTTAACTTCAAAAAAATAGCGAAGTCATTAGGCCAATTTAGTTTTTAATGGTGAAATGTAACACATCTATGACCCCCACCTTCCATGCCAGTATAAGCTGGCATGGAGCTTACAATGTCCTGATGGTCTTAAATCGGTCCTATAGCCGTACGTTCTCGAGTTGGCTGAGTAGGCGTTAAGTAAGGACGTTAACAGAATGGAACGGAGTGGAACGGAAAACAATCGTATGGAAACGTCGATATTAAAAATGGCGACGATATTTCTCAGCGTTGTTTTGGCTGCACAAGTGTTTGAGTTAATTTGTGGTCACCACATCTTGGAAACTACCTGAAGGATGGTTTCCCATCGTATATCTTTCCGGAACTAAAAATCAAATTAGTGTAACGATTAGTACCAGAGCAGTTGTGTGAATCAAATTATCTTGAAAGTCACGCGGGGAATTGGTAATCAAATGGCGAAGAAAACCGAGTTTTATATGATTGGTTAATGGTTATACGCCTTCAAAGGAATGATAGTCCGACTGTCCGACAGTACATTGCGGCTTACAAAAAAATTGTAATACAATGTCAACTAAACCAGTGTGAAATTCGGAATTGTATTCCTTTATGCTGAATACATACTTGCGGATACAAGAATTGTCGCAATCGTTCCCGCAGTTTAAACCAATCAAATTTCGTGAAATGCTTTATGCCCCGCCTACTCTTGCCGCAATCGAATTGAAATATTTTTTATTTTCAGCAATGATTTCCTCAAGCTTGCCAACCAAAAACTACAAAAAGAACTAAATTGTGCGCTCATTGTTAGCCACCATTTTTGTTTTCTATATATTTGACAAAAAATTTGATATATCGGGTTTCCAGGGATGATATGATTTTTAAGTAACGTTTCGACCATTTGTAATATGTCATGATCTGTCATTTTTTGTTTCATTGTATTCAGTAATGTTTACAATTTCATGATGGTGAGATATACGCGAGATATAAATTATTCAGTCTTATTATCAAAATAATCGTTCTCCAATTGCAACTTTTCGTGTGCTTTTGCCATTTTGTGCTCGCTATTCGTCGTTCAAGTGCCAATAAGACAAAGAAACGCTTGAAGTAATGCAAATATTGCTGCCGTTCATGCAAGTGTTGCTGAAGACCGCAATTTGTCGATTCCAAGACGTTCTCAAGAAATGGGACTGTCTCAAACTACAATCTGGTGGGTTTTGAGAAAGGATTTGGGTTTGCATCCGTATAAAATTGTTCTCACTCAAGAACTGAAGCCATTAGACCACAGTAAACGTCGTGAATTTGCTGATTTTGCCTTGGAACAACTTGAAAACGATAACGATTTTTTCGATAACGAAAATCTTCTTCTCCGATGAGGCTCACTTTCATCTGAGTGGTGCGGTAAATAAACAAAACTGTCGATTCTGGTGCGAAGAAAATCCACAAATTGTTCATGAAAAACCATTACATTCACCTAAATTAACAGTTTGGTGTGGTTTTTGGTCTGGTGGAATAATCGGTTCGTATTTTTTTCGAAATGAAGCTGGTAACACCGTTACTGTCAATGGAGATCGGTATAGATCGATGATAACCAACTTTTTTTGGAAACCCCTATTTTTGAAAATTAAATATTTGTAATGTAAGACCAAAGGCTTTAATAATATTATTTATATTAATACATTGTATTTTTTGTAGGAACTTGAAATTGTAAAAAATAACACAAAAAATTTAATACCAATCAAAATTTTTGTTTTATTCGAAAGATCAATATGGCATTAATATTTGAAAATGATTCCCACTTTTTGAACACTGCTGGCCGTATGTTACGAATAACATGAACAATGCTGGCATCCATGGCGTCAATTGTTGCTGGTTTATCAGCATAAACCAGTGACTTTACGTAGCCTCACAGGAAATAATCGAGAGGTGTCAAATCGCACGACCTTGGAGGCAAATTGACAGGTCCATTTCTCGAAATCAACTTTTCGCCTAATTTTGATTTTAATAAGTCAATGGTTGCGGTCGCCGTATGTTGCGGCACGTAGCGCCATCCTGTTGAAACCACATCTCGTCCGGATCAATGTCATCCATATTTTAAAACAAAAAATCATTGATCATGGTGTTTGAAGAAATAAGGTCCGATGATGCCACCAGCCTGTAAACCGCACCAAACGGTGCATTTTTCATAGCGTTAATAAAGCGTACGTCTATTCATGATGATTTGCCAGAGTATACTGAGATCTGCCAGAGTATATTTTCCATAAAAATTTAGTTTTCTGTTTTATTTTTTAGAATTTCAAGTTCTATCGGGCTTAAAAAAACACCCTAAATTAGTATTATGTCTATATGGGTAAAACAGTGTGATAAATTTGTCTATGAAACAGGATGAATATTACAATAAATCTAAATTACTTTTAAAAGAGGTGTTAAAACTGAAAGTGGATTTTGATAAGGTTGTGAATCCTGTGAGACAACTTTTCGAAAAGTCAGTAACTGGTGAGATGCTAATGCGAGAATGGCACAATGCTCTTTTCACTAACTCATAACGATGAAAAATTCCATGCTTTGGAAAAAATAAAAATTGCTGAAACTGGAAAACATTTTTGGTCGAAGATGTGAAACCAGCTATCGATCTGGTAGCAGAAAAGTGTTACGGACTGGTCTAAAATAGGCCAAGCAAATTTCGTTCAAGGTCAAATACTGGAGAAGGATGTAGCGATTAATAGATTAATAATTTTAAATAAAATTTTCGTTAAAATGGATATTTTTTATTTAATTTATACATTATACTCAGCATGATCCGATAAGCATTTTCGAGCGTTCCCATGCAATTTTTTTTTTTTGTTTTTATCCATGCCATCTGTTTTGGGGCCGAAGCACTACCTGCTCTTTCGCGGTTTTACTTTTTCCGTCTTACTTTACGCATCACCTGCCAAATCGAAGACGTACGGCTATAGGGCCGATTTAAGGCCATCTGCCCATTGCAAGCTCCATGCCAGCCTATACTGACATGGAAGATGGGTCGGCCCATGAGTTTTGCACTCCGACATGGGGTGCCCCCATGCAATTTTGTCAAATATTTTGAGGGAAACCGTCATCCAACAATGTCAATTGGTGTTTGCTGTACCTCAGTCACGTCATTAATTGGCGACCTCATTTCGTTGCTAGAAAATCATTGAGTACCTCAATCATCAACCATTTGTTTTTTTTTTTGTTTTAGTTTAAGAAAACCATTTTTCATACATTTTACGTCAGCAATGTTCATCACGATTCAAAATACCAAGAGATTCCATTTCCAAATTAATTGTAGCATATAGTTTTGGAGAGTTGATCCAACATGCAGGATAATACTCAATCACAATTATCCGATAATTATGATTGGAATTATCCTGCATGTTGGATCAACTCTCCAAAACTATA
The DNA here is from genome assembly GCA_932526605.1 of Nephrotoma flavescens. Taxonomy (NCBI): domain Eukaryota; kingdom Metazoa; phylum Arthropoda; class Insecta; order Diptera; family Tipulidae; genus Nephrotoma; species Nephrotoma flavescens. The sequence continues at coordinate 79,669,121 of OW052221.1, read as the reverse complement.
TGCTACATATAGTTTGCATCCGGTTGGAGTAGTTTTATCGTCTTTAATTAGGAAATTAATCAGTTCGAATTCTTCTGCTGTAAATTTGATTGACTTAGGTCTATAAGGTTAAATATTTATATAAATAAATTAATCACTTTTTAACTTTCTCTCTCTATTCAGACATGATTATCAGCCAGTCGCTTATGATTTTTTTTACTCCAATTCTGTGTAGTGTTCCAACCATTCGTTTCACCAATTTTTCATATTGCTACAGTTCAGTTATAAATTTTTCATTTATTTTCACGTACTTTAAGAATACGCAATACTGCTGTGGCTTTATTTGTTCCTCGTCATGCGGAATAAGTACTTCGATCTTTCGAAAATAAAAAACCCTATGAAAATGAGTTAGTTTCAGTTCCAATAACATAACCTTAAATTACATGCTCGAGTTGATCGTCCAATTCATCTTCATAGATATCTTCCAGCTCGGCCAAATCATAAGCATTCATCATTTTTAAAACCGAATAGTTCTCCTTTTGAATGTGCGTAACACAAAACACAAAAAATGCGTAATTAGAACCCTACTCAGAAATATATTTATATGGCGTGTTCCAAGCACCGTCCAAGCGAAAATTACAAATGAAAAATTTGACAAGCAAAATGACTTGCCAAAATAGACTAATTTTTGAGCAATAACTAACTGCAGAATTTTTCCGCAATCAAATCCGCAGGTATATGTATGTATGCTGCATTAGTGGAAATTATTGTATTAAGCTGTCACCATGTGAATTCTGCAGTGACGATATGTTGTAACTATCACTAATTTCGTTTCGATGCATTTTCGATAGAATAACGGTATTTTGAAAGTAAACATTTTTTTCTTTCATGTAAATTTTTAAATTTCCATCAAAGTAGCACGGTTTTTTCGTCGAAGCGAAAATAGTGATAGTTACAACATGTCGGCCCTGATTTGCGGTATTTCATGACACCTTTTGATCTGGATCAGTTCAAATTTTATATGGAAAACCTGATCCAAATTTTGTTTTAGCCTTTGCGCTGTTTCATGAAACATGAATATTTCTATTTATACGAAATCGATATTTTAGGTTTCCATATTCAAATATGAATTCTTAAATAAAAAAATGTATAACGCCACTGACGATAAAATAAATAAAGGGTGTTCCATTTTGAGGTACATAACTTTAGCAGCAACGTTTATTCAAATTGTTGAAACTCATCGCTCGATACCTCCATTTTATGGTCGGTGTAATCGTCTATCAGAGCGCAGTTAATTCGATCAACTATGGATCGTTTTCACACCATGTTTACCCTAAATGATAATACGCGTACTATAAAGCTCGGTCTTCACTCGCAAAATTTTGTCATGACGCTAGAATGCCATTACAAAATATATTTGTATTGAATCTGATCATGCGCATTTCACCTTGACAAAAGGAACATTTATTAAAACTGCTGATGTTTTTGTCATGACATTGTGACAAAATGAGTAGAATATTTGTATTTGACTCTCAATTAAACAAAATAAAGAACATAAAATGATTTTCCATAAATTTTGGTGTTAATAGTTGAGAGTGTAAAAATACAATTTTGTCATGACACTCTATCGTCATGACAAAATTTTGCGAGTGAAGACCGAGCTTAAGACCAAATGTGGCACGCACCGAGCAGGCGATGAGAGAGTCCAAAAAAACTCAAATGAATCGATTTGTCATCGTGCACAACAATTGCGACCTAATCCAACATCGTCAATTCGATGAATGGGCCGAAACCAATATCGTTCTTCAATGATAACGCTCATTGTTTTGCTTGAATGGCTATGTGATGCGGCAGAATTGCCACATTTGGTGTGAAGATAATCCTCGAGCAATTGTTCAAAAACTATTACAACCACAAAAAATTTACCCTTTGCTGTGCTAGAGGAATCATCAGACCATATCAAAAATGTTCTGGTGAAAACTTTACAGTCAACGGAAATGAGTAAAGACAGATGATCACTATTTGTTTTGTGCATCAAATGAATGGTATTGATATTGATATCAGAGTCATGTGCAATACATTTAATTTACCGAAAGGAACATTTGATGAACGATTAATAACGAAAAATGGACCTGTCCACCGCTAACAGACTATTTAGCACTTGGATCCAACATTCGACTTATCGTTGCCGAAATACGACCAGAAATTCTGCGAAAAGTTGTTGAAAGTTGGACCTCCCGACTACACCAAATAAGCGCTAGTCGCGCCGGTCACATATTCCAAATCATATTCCAACATTAATGGTATAAAATTATCTTTCAAATAAAGTCACATTCGTGGCCATCAAAATTATTTTTCTATGTTTTATTTAAATTCAAAGTGTTATACCTCGAAATGAGACACCCTTTATTTATTATTTAGTTGATGTACAATCTACCGAAGTTTTAATCACTAAAATGTCCGGTATATGTTAGTTCACGGCAGCTTTTAGTGATAGGAAACACTATGAAACAAGTTGGTTTGTGGGGTTTTGTTTTGTTATAGAACATAATATTTAGAACTTCAATTTTTTGCATCAAGAAAGTCTTAGCCAGAGACAAAAAAACTTAATGGGACGTCCCTTAAGCTAGCAGAACCCATACGGTAGAACATTGCAAGATAGTATGGATAATTATAGGCTAATTATAGGCTAATTAAATGCTCTATTAAAAAATGTTTCGGCCATCCCTTCCAACTAAAACGCGGGTTCTGCTAGCAAAAGAAAAAGTTAGCAGAACCCATATCAAAAAACGGTTTAAAAACAATTGGAAAATTAAAAGTTAATTTTAGGTTAATTAAATGCTCTATTTAATTTTTTTTTATTATGCTCACTCTAGGAGAAAAGTAAGGCTTCATCACTTAAAAGCTAAAAGAACCCAAATCGAAAATCGGGCCAAAAATCAAATTCGAACGCAAAACAAGACCAAAAAAATTAATTAATTGACATACAAATAATTTTATTCTCATTATGGCCTAATCAAAAGCCACATTAAAGAATTTTGGGCTCCACTCGTTTTTGACCAAATTTCAGATCATTTAATCTAAAGCTAGCAGAACCCAAATCGAAAATCGAACCAAAACCGAAATTAGAACGGAAAATAAGAACAATTGACATACAAATAAATTTAGGCTCATTATGGCCTAATGAAAGGCCACATTAAAAAAATTTGGGTATGTCAATTGTTCTTATTTTCCGTTCTAATTTCGGTTTTGGTCGGATTTTCGATTTGGGGGTAGGTTTAGATTAAATGATCTGTAATTTTGTCAAAAACGAGTGGAGCCCAAAATTTTTTAGTTTGATTTTTGATTAGGTCATGATGAGCCTAAAATTATTTGAATGTCAATTGTTCTTGTTTTGCGTTCTAATTTCGTTTTTCGTCCGATTTTCGATTCAAGTTCTGCTAGCTTTGAATTAAATGATCTGAAATTTGGTCAAAAACGAGAGGAGCCCAAAATTTTAAAATTTGATATTTTATGGGGTCATGATGAGCCTAAAATTATTTGAATGCCAATTGTTCTTGTTTAGCGTTCTAATTTCGGTTTTGGTCGGATTTTCGATTTGGGGGTAGGTTTAGATTAAATGATCTGTAATTTTGTCAAAAACGAGTGGAGCCCAAAATTTTTTAGTTTGATTTTTGATTAGGTCATGATGAGCCTAAAATTATTTGAATGTCAATTGTTCTTGTTTTGCGTTCTAATTTCGTTTTTCGTCCGATTTTCGATTCAAGTTCTGCTAGCTTTGAATTAAATGATCTGAAATTTGGTCAAAAACGAGAGGAGCCCAAAATTTTAAAATTTGATATTTGATGAGGTCATGATGAGCCTAAAATTATTTGAATGCCAATTGTTCTTGTTTAGCGTTCTAATTTCGTTTTTGGTCCGATTTTCGATTTGGGTTCTGCTAGCTTTATATAAAATGACCTGAAGTTTGTCCAAGAAAAAGTTGAGCCAAAAAACTTTTAATAGGGCATTTGATTAGGCCATAATGAGCCTAAAATTATTTGTTGTCAATTTATTTTGTTTTGCGTTAGAATTTGTTTTTTGGCCCGATTTTCGATTTGGGTTCTGTTAGCTTTTAAGTGATAATGCCTTACTTTTCTCCTAGAGCGAGCATAATACAAAAAATTAAATAGAGCATTTAATTAGCCTAAAATTAACTTTTAATTTTCCAATTGTTTTTAAATCGTTTTTGGATATGGGCTCTGCTAACTCTAAAAGCATTTAATTAGCCTATAATTATCCATACTATCTTGTAATGTTCTGCCGTATGGGTTCTGCTACCTTAAGGGACGTTTAATGGGACCTATGTAGTTAATTTGTAGCAGGATTATCAATAGGTCGTATAGTCATATAGTGAATCGACCAATCAGAATTAAATTATTAAGGATAGTTGTGTTTTCGTTTTAGGTTGGTATGGAAAACAGGACCTGAAACATTTTACAGGACGTAACATAAACCACTTCGTATAGTGGAGAACAGAACGGTCATACCTAACGATGATGTGATTTCGATTTGTTATATCATGTGATCTGATTTAACGAGATGTTTCATCAAAAGCCACTTTACACAGCTCAAAAAATATCTCCGAGTAAGCTATCATTGTTTTTGAGCTCAGTATACCAAATAACAATGGCACGATCTGGTAGAGACCAATATATTTTTATACTCTCCAAAATTGTTCGCGGACAACACAAAAAGCTCTTCGTCAAAGGCAAACATAACCTACAATCGCGATTGTACTCAACAATACTTCTGCTTATTATTTGAGAAAATCGCAACTCCGATGCTTTAGCCAACGTTTCTACTGTTCTGAATCGTGACTACGATCTGCTTTAAATTGTTTGTGTTCTGCTTACCTTCAGCGGTAGCCTATAGATAAATTATTTCGGCATTTCCTACCCGATTTACTGGGCCTAGCTTAAATATGAATTTTACCGTGATCCGTGTGGCCGGTAAGCATAAGGACACACCCACATACAAAGAGATCACTTTTATTCTAAAGCGAAGTAGCGATTTCGGATAAAATTAAAATCCTTAATTATGATGGAATAATTCATGCAGACAATTTTTTTTTCTGTACTCTACTTGGTAGCAGTATAGTAATGCAGATAGTAAATACGTCACATACCCTAGGTTGTTTTACCATATTTGTATTCAAATTAGCAAATCGTGTGAAAAAAAAAATAAATCGTTGGAGCCAGTCTATTATTATGATAAAGACGTATGGTAAAATCTCATTTTATTGATTTTCGATTGACATTACGGAATTTTAATTAATTTGAATAAATTATGTGCTTACGAATTGCTTGTAAAGAATTTTAAGTAGCCAAGGCTTTATCGATCGTATCCATTAAGTTGTAAGTCGAACCTATAACCTTTATCAAATCTGGTAATAATTTGGTCTGTGTGTCGAGTACGCTATGTGCTGTGCACACATTTGAATGTCACCGCGTCAGTATGTTAATATTAATTGTCTCGTGTGGGTTGATATTGGAGCGCTTACAATATATGCATATGTGATCTACTGTACAGTAATTAATCAAACTGACAAAAAAAAAGTAAATAATAAAATGTGTAGAGAGACAGTTCAGGAGAATTTATTACAGATAAATAAGGTTTTTTTTTTTAATAAATTATTTGGTGGCGTTTAATTGACATATGATTAGCGCGTTATGTGTTAATTTTTAGTTGAAGCAGGTCGATCGAACATTATGATAATTTCCCATATGACTATTATTGTCAAGTTCATACACATAAAAATAATTTTGTAACCAAAATTTTAATCAATTCTGGGTATATTCTTGCGTTGGAGTTTTAAAAAGTAATAGATTCAAATTTGAAACGCCTTTTTTTAACCGGTAAATTGAAGCGATTAATTTGTATGGGCCTTTTAGTTAAATCAAACACGGTTTATTGATTTTATTAAATTTTGTATCTAATTTGTTCAAATAAATGCATAATTTATTACTTTATGTTGCGTTCGATCGATCTATTGCGTAAAAATGGTAGATAACAAACGACACAGAATGCGGCGCTAACGATAAGTGAACTCGGCAAGTGGTTAACTCGTCGACTACTCGTAAACAGCGTCGACTACCCGTAGGTAACTAGTGATCGGATTATTTACATATTTCGAACTTTCCCTGCTATTTTAGTTAATGCAAATTATTATTACTTCAAAATGTACGAGTATTTCCAACTCATATAAAATTCTAGTGTATTGTGTGTAACGCCATCTATTAACAACTGTTACAAATTAACATTAAATTAGCTTAGTTCCATAATGGTAAAACTATACTTTGCTGACATCTACACTGACATTTGATCAAACTACAATAAGAAAAATTTGAAATTGAATTGAACTGTAAATATTTCCCTTCATATTTTTTAAACTCATTTAGCATAATTTTAGCGCGATATTCTCGATATTTAAACTTGCATCGAGCAGATTTTTAATTATGTACCGTAAGATTAAATTGAATGTGACAGTTGACAGATGAATGAAAAAAACAAAAATAAAATATCGAAATTGTGCACTTTTATGGTCGATAGAAGTCTTCCATTGATAAGAGATGGCGCGCAAAACAAATAATCTATTAAAATATATTTGGTGTTAGTAGCTATTCCATATTTTTAGACAGAGGTTTTCAGTTGATTAGAGATTTAAAATTAATTTCAAATTTGTAATTTAAAAAATTCTTATAAAAGTTAGAATTAGTATTATTTGAGTGAAAAATAAATCCGGTGGTCAGGAGTCTGTCTATATACTAATGAGTAATTTATGTGATTTAGTATCAAAATGTAAACTTATTAGAATGCAGGTTTTTACCTACATATAAAAGTAGTTTCTGACGTATGACCGCTGTTCAGAAACTAAACACTCCTCACTCAACTTTATAATTTGTTTTATTACTTTATTATACAATAATTAGTATTACATATTTAATTTATAATAGTGTACACATGTAATTACTTACAACTATAGCAATGTATTATATATTATTATTTTAGGTTTTTATATATCGAACATTATTTTTTGTTGTTGTTCAATACCAAGTGTATTGAACCTCGGTTTGTTTGGTACTGATAATAATCCAAAAATCAGCCGGTCCAAAATGTGTACCAATTTTTTTGTTTATCCGATTGTTATTTTGGTATTACGTAAAGCAATACTTCTGTGTATACCAAAATAACAATTGTACATAATTATACGCTTGCATCATCTACTGATTTTGTTGTGCAGTAGCCAAGCATCCGACATCAATGTAGATTGCGTTGTGACCGCTACATCACCCCCTGCAAGTAAAATCTCCCTAAATGTGCTAAAAAAAATTAGAGGAAATAAAGGTAGGAAGTGGATTATTTTAAATCTTAAAGATTTTGAAATTGGACGGTTTTTTTATGAATCGTTCGGTTTAATACTAAGCTTGACTCAGCTAGGACACCATAGGCCGGTTTCAGTCTATCGATACTAACATTACTATTCTTGCCGTTTATTTCAAGGATGTAATGCTTGCGAAAACGACGAATGACTTTGTAAGGTCCTTCGTATGGAGGTGTTAGGCCTGCTCGTACTTTATCAATGCGTACAAATACAAACTCGCAATTTTCTAAACACTTGGGAACAAATATAGGCTGTTTATTTGAATTTCGAGTGTCCACTGGAATGATGTCACGCATCGCCGCGCGAAGCCTTTCAACATAGTTATGTGGATCGGAACTATCCTTAAAGCTACTCTCGAAAAATTCACCTGGTAGTCTAAGGGCTTGTCCAACAACAATAAAGGATGAATTAAAATGCTCTCCAGCCGAACTACGCATTTTAATTCATCCTTTATTGTTGCACGAATTCCCAGCAATACAATGGACAGCTGTGTGCTCCACTTAATTGTGTTTCCTCGAGGTTTGAGTGAGGCTTTAAGTTGACGATGAAGTCTTTCGACCATACCATTTGCCTGCGGATGGTAGGCTGTTGTACGAATTCTATGCGCACCAAGTAAACGCGTAAGTTCAGCGAAGAGTTTAGACTCAAACGGACTGCCTCGATCTGTTGTGATTTCCAGTGGTATCCCAAATCTAGAAACATATTGCTCGATAAATGTATTGGCAATTGTGGACGCGGTACTATCTTGAATGGGGTACGCCTCAGGCCAACGTGTAAAGCGATCGATAATTGTGAGAATATACACATAACCTTCGGATGGTGGTAATGGCCCCACGATATACATATGTATATATGCTCAAATCTAGTAGAAGGCAATTTAAAATGTCCTAGTTCAGACTTCGTGTGTCGTTGAACTTTGCTCTTCTGGCAACCAATACAAGATTTAACCCAGTGTGTAATGCCGCTGTTCATATTTGGCCAAAAATATCTACTGCAATTTAATTTTCGCGATGGTCGCATACTGGGATGAGATAAACCGTGAAGCGCATCGAACACAAGATGCAGGAACGAATGGTCGATTCATGCCTGTTGAAGTCTCGCAGAAAATTTTTACATCGGGGAGGACGGTGAGTTCTAACTTAAATTTGGAATTCGCGGGACGTGATGAAGTTTGCAATAATTGCTGTAATTCATCGTCAGACTGTTGTTTCTGAGCTAGTTGTTTCAGATCTAAATTGGCATTGTCTATTGCTGAGACGTAATCGTTAGTCCGTGACAATGTGTCAGCGACCACGTTTTTCTTGCCTTGGACGTGTTGGATGTCCGTCGTGAATGAGCGATATAGTCGAAATGTCGAGTCTGCCGTGGACTCTTCTCGCTCAGAGAGACCAATGCTTTAATTAAAGGTTTATGATCTGTATAGACAGTAAACTGTCGACCTTCCAGGAAATAGCAAAAATGTTTTATGGCTAAGTAAATAGCAAGTAGCTCTCTGTCAAAGGCAGAATATTTTACTTCTGTTTGCGAGAGTTTGCGTGAGAAAAATCCCAAAGGTTGCCAACTATTTTGATTCCATTGCTAAAGAACTGCTCCTACAGCACTTCCGGATGCATCACAAGAGATGCTATAGCGTGTACCGCTATCGGGGTGGGCTAACAGTGTCGCATTAGCAAGTGCTCGTTTAATTTTTGTGAATGCTTCGTTGCATTCGTCGGGCCAAGATTAATGTTTCGCGTTCTTTGGCATTTTATTTAATATTACTAAATGAGCGTAAATTGGAGATAGCAATTCTGCTAGCCCTGGAATGAACCTATGGTAGTAATTAATCATTCCTACGAATCGTTGAATTTGTTGAATTGAAGTTGGCGGGGGAAAACTATGTATGGCTTCAACTCGCTGTTTCGAGGGTGTTATACCGTCTGGAGTAATTTGGTGGCTGAGGAACTCGACAGCACGGACACCGAAAATACATTTTGAGATTTGGATATTCACTCCATATTCGACGAGTCGCTCAAGCAATTGTTTGAGATGAATTCTGTGTTCCTCCTCATTTTTGCTGGCTACTAATATGTCGTCAATGTAGACGAACACGAAATCTAAACCTTTGGTCACTTCATTCATGAAGCGTTGAAAGGTCTGCGCCACATTTCGCAGACCAAAGGGCATCCTGGTAAACTCGAACAACCCAAACGGGGTAGTTATTGCAGTTTTGGGCACGTCTTCGGTCGCGATAGGGATAAGGTGATAAGCCCTGACTAAATCAATTTTTGAGAAAACACGACAATTATGCAAGTGCATTGTAAAATTCTGAATGTGTGGGATCGGGTATCGATCCGGCGTGGTAACGGCATTCAGTCTTCGCTAATCCCCACATGGACGCCAATCGGCAGTATCTTTTTTCTTTACCATATGAAGAGGGGACGAAACCGGAGAATTTGACAGTCGGCATATACCCAGTTGAACCATATGCTCGAATTCAGTGAGCTTTATGTTTAACCGGATCTAACCTACGTGGTCTTGAAAAGGGCAGTCGACCTTCGGTGTATATATAATGAACCACGTTATGCTTTGCTGGACTTGCGTAGTCAGGAGTATCAACCAGAGAAGGGAACATCTTCAGAAGTGAATCGTATTCATTCTGAACAGAAGGATGCGTTGGTGTAGGCGTTTTAACTCTCGCAATTATTGCATCGACCGCAAGACTAGTTGTGGGGTCCAAGAGACGCCTACCACGGAGGTCGACAAGAAGTCCGTATTTCATCAAGAAGTCGGCACCGAGAATCGGCCTGTCAACTGACGCTATAGTACAAACATGAGGAAACTGCCGCCGTAAACCAATGTTAACATTTAGCAATTTCGTCCCGTATGTCTGAATTATCGAACCATTAGCGGCGGAAAGCACTAGGTCAGGATCTATTTTTGATGCATTATGTGAAAAACGTTCCACGGGAAGTACTGAAAGATCGGCACCGGTATCTACGAGAAACTGAAGTTTGTTTTGCGGGTCGCTAATAAATAAGCGGCGATTATATCGTATCCGATTAGTTGCCGCACTTACTATCGGATTTAATCGTTTTTTTGAGTTTCATTTGTGGATTCCGGTTTGTTGCTGCGAAATGAGCAAGGTTTATAGCACTTTCGAGCATTACTTCCGAATTTGTTGTGATAATAGCAGAACCTGTTGTCGTTGTTACGTTTTCTGCTGTGGCTTTTTGGTCTTCTATATGGGCTTTTTCATCGATAATTGTAAAATGGTCTAATTCAATTTTAGTTTTAGTTGGTTTAACCAAATTTCAGCAGATGTCAGCAAACTACATATATATAATTGGAATTTTTGTTACCATTTTTATAGAGATGGCAGTGTGAATTCTTAATTACGGCCGGTTTTCAAATAAACCTGCTTTTTGCGACTGGTATAGAAAAAATTTGTATTTATGCCTGATACAGATTTGCTTGGCTAAATAGAAAGAGAAGAATAGAGAAAGAGGAGGAAAATCGATTGGGATATTTTTAGAACTATTCTAAGTAATAGAGAACGGTTTCAAACCCCACTGTTTCAACACAAGAGCTTAATGTCCTAGTGGACCAGCTATTCAACGCCTTTAATAATGCTATTTAGGTGAGTGTTCTACTCAATAGGCCTATGGGTAATCCTCGACCACAATGGATCTTGGATCTACGCATGGATCTTAGATCGTAACTAGTGCAAGTTTCTTGTAGCTACTACTTACTAGTAACTCAATTTTCAGGTCACTCCGAATCTGCACTACAAAGGCCTAGAGACAACAGAGTCGTAGGCATTGAAAGCAAGGTTATAAGTACGATAAAAATTCGGTGCAATTGCAGTACCAAAGACCTTAAACCTATAAGTTTAGCCTCATCCAGTCCCAGGCAAATTGAACGCTTAATAAAAGCAAGGTCACGACAACCAGTCTGGGTGGGCCCAAAAATCACCAAATTTGTGAGTAGGGCCAGACCACAACGAGGGGTATTATCCCATTTTCTTTGGAACTTGATAATAAATACTACGGCTTTAAGGTGATTTTGCAGGTGATTATGGTGTCCAATAAATATCCTTGCACCTTAAAAAAACGCATGCAAAGTGCGCTTGGCATTTTCTCCAATTTGACTAACAGTTTTGAGGGTTGAATGTCTCCAGGAAATACAAATTTTTCAGATCGATAAAGCAAAGGATCTGGGGCAAAATAACCTGGAAACCTAACATATTAGAAAGAGTAAGCAAGCACTCTACATTCTATTTCATTTCACACCCCATCATCATCAGGTAAACAAAAGGCAACGAGCTCAGCTATAAGGCTATAATTGGAACTGTAGCAATATTGGACACTCATTTATTCTAAAAAACCTGAACATCCTAAGTACTATATCGTTCACATCATGCAAATTACTTCTTCCAGAGGAACATAGAAGAACAACGACCGCCACATAGTTCAATAGTACCTCATGCGTAATAACCAGGCAAATCTGGCCAAAAATTGACCTGCCAAAATCCAGACAGTTGGTATGTCAGTGTGATGGTGGGTGCACTTATGGAATAATGTCCCATGAAGAGAACGAAAAGTCCGTGGTACATTTGATTAACACCTGTCTCTGTTTAGCTCTTAGTAGGCGAAAATTCCTCGGAGGTACCTCCTAAATGATTTGACGACGGACCTCAGTGAAATGGACATCAAGGATATCCTAAGCATGGTTGAGAGCTGAAAATGATTCGACTAGTAGGCGGGGAGACAAAACAATGTGCCAGTCCGTTAGGACAACCACCCTATCCTAACCTAACCTACTACATACCTTAAGTCTTGTTATTTTTATAAATATGCCTCTTTTTAAATTGATGAATACATTAATTAGACTATTTTTGGTTAAAATGTGTTAATTTGACAATTGCTGTGAATAATTTAAGATTCCGATAATTATACAATCGTATTTAAATGCAAATGAGTGTAATATAAAAAATTTAACGTATACAGGCCATTGTTTGGATGACATGAGAAAGGCGCTATAAATTATTCCATATATAAAATCTTATCACATCCTGTTTGATTGTTACGCGTATTTGTGTAGATTCGCACGATCGACACGATATACATAAAACGGTAGTGACGTAAAAATCGATTTATTTTACTAATAAATTAACAATTTTTTCATATATCCATCCATATACAATTTAAATACCGCGCGCGTACCTTGAACATTCTAAATAAATAATATATAAAATTATAAAAACACAAACTCCCTGACAGTTATGAAAAATCGTAAACTTTACTCTCACTTTTCATTTCTGATGTCAAATTACGTATCTACATAAATTTGTTGTTACCCCAATTTTATATCCACAAAATATGATTAATGATGATTTTAATTTGTTAATGACACCCAGTTTAGTTGTAATATCTCAAATTGCATATGCCGTGCTACATATTGTGCACGAATATCGTATTCATGGATTGAAAGTCTTAAACGTTTGTTTAAGTACGAGAATATTAAATGTCAACGCTAAAATTGATGTAAAATGGGATACAGACGTACCAAGTAATGCGCAGACATTTTAACCATATCAAATCGGGTCATAAAAAAATTATGATGGAATAAATTACTAGAATACTTCTTATTTGGTCGATCAACTAGAGTTATTCAAAGGAATTCATTATATCAACTAGAAAAATCAATTGAGTCAATACTAGAACATGCGGCAAATAAAACTCACTTGTAAAGGCATAAGCTACCATAACAACCAGCAGCCAATAAAATTTACAAATATAAGTTAAAGGCGAAACTGATATATTGTTATAGGCCAAGATATATTGAAACTCGATCCCACAACAACAGGTATCGAAACTCAACAGTCAATCAACAACCAGCAAAGAAACCATCTCGAACTACAAAAAATGGTTGAGCTCGGGAAACCAAGAAATATCTTGAATTGAAAATAGAAACTCTTAAAAAGACGTACAACGAGTACGTCGATGTAGACAACAAAATTAGAGAATTCCAACCACAACTGGAATCAACACACCAATAATATAAAGATAGGCAAATAGTATGGGAAAGTTTTACTAAATATGTTGACGAGTAGCGTCAACACCTAAATTCATTATTCTCGCCATCAACCCAACTTCAGATGCATCCTTAAAATTCAACTTCGCCCATCCTGAAGTGTCAAATAACAATGACCAAGAAAATATGCCTCTATCATTCTACTCAATCATCCGAATCATCAAGAACCAAATTAAACACAAAATCAACTTCAAAAATTCGTCCAACAATTAAAACAACCGGTTGTCCGAATGCGAGGTTTATATAGAGAAATCCTCGCAGCTGAAGACATACTGGCAAGCAACAACAAATCCAGACTAACGTAAAGCTTAAATTAAAAACTTATATTTGAGTATGCTGTCAACAAACCCATATAACCGAAATTTTAATTAACGAGTCTGAAGACTACGTCAACATGCATGAGGGTATCAAGACCGTCACAAGATGGAATTTGGTGACCAAATTCAGTCAAAGCGTTTGGAAAAAAATGGCTCACGGATTATCTCTTACGACTACATCGTAGATTACAAGAACAACCCAACCTTTAGGTGAGAGAACTAGTAATCCTCAAAGATGAAAAACCACCCCCTACGCATTGGCCATATAGTCATCGAACTACAAAATAGCCAAGTTGAAGTCTTTTGTTTTTAGTTTTCCGCAAATTCAACGCTTTTTTGGAATTGAATTAACATTCGAAATTAATGGCTTCTTGTGTGGCACACACTTCTTCTCTACTTCTGAAGCTAGTTTTGGAGCGCTTATTTTTGGATTTTCTCTCACCAAATGCAAAATCTTTCGCTCGTTTCGAGTGGAAAATGTTGCTTTTCGCCCTGTTCACTGTCCGTTTTCAACCGATTGTGTGTCGTTGAATCTGGATATTATTTGGGCCACTGTAAAATGACTTTCATATTAATTATTATTTGGCGTTCTTCCTTGGTAGTTTCCTTTCTAAAACCGACCGAACGCCCCGCAATCATTTCATTTTAGTTTGTGTACGCCTGTATTATATATGAAAGAGGATATAAATATAAAGGAGGACCAACTCGATATTAAAATAATTATGAAACATAATCTATGTAAATAATTTAAAAAGAAATCGAGGATCATACTATAAGTGTATGATCATTTTCGTTACAAAAAATTCTTAATTTTTTTTTTATTATAAACTAATGGACTAGTCAGGGTAGTTATATTCAAATATAAAAACAACACGTTGAAGAGAAATCTTAGGAGTTCGGATGGCTTTGACTGCGGTCCAATTCATGACTTATTTTGTGGAGACTGACTTATTTGAAAGTTTACAATAAGTCTCCAGACGAATATATTTATTGGAAACTTGTTAGAATTATTTTGATGAGTTACCAGTTTGGGCGTAAGCCTCGCATAACAGTCAAACAAGTCTACAATAAGTCTAGCCGATTGGTGGTTTATTGTAGACTTTCATATAAGTCAGTCTCCACAAAATAAATAACGAATTCTACCGCATCCTTTGTTGTGCTTGGTGGTTCTGAAATTTTGTCCTAGATAGAATTTCATTATAATGACATAGTGATGTGTATTAATTTAATGGAAGCAAACTAAACTCAAATGTTACTCTGTTCCATCGAATTGGCTCAGTAAATATCGAAAAAATCAAACCCCGAAGGTTTACCTAGAATCAACGAACTAGCATAGTCAGAGTCCCTCTGGTAAAATTTTGATATAATAGCCCTTGAATCAGTTAATTTTCATAATCTCATCAAAGCCAGCAAAATCCTAATCTCAAATAATGAGTTGACTTAGTGAGATTGGTGTACATCTACAAGTAAAATTACGATTTCATCTCTGTAACCTCATCAGACGCAGCCCACCTAAATTAAATTTTTTATAGTGAGGTGGCCTATTGAACTGACATAGTGAGAAATGTGTATACATCTTGATATGGTGATATTTTTTATCAACACATCGACATTGTTCATTTTCTTACCTCCGTGGAGCTAGCCCGAATTTTCAGCACGAAATTTTAATTTGTTACTTATGGCAATACAACTTTTGTCATGATTTGTCATGAATCTTTTCCCACAGGCGATTCACGAGCACTTGGCATATACCGCCGGACTCGTTGAAGTCTTGACTACACACTAGGGATAGCAATCCCAGGTTCTCGAATCCCAGGATCCTGGGGTTCCGACATATTTTATGATCCCGTAATCCCGGGATTATCTTTGATCGATCCCCGGATTGCGGGATCTTAAATTTAGCGGCATTAATCTATGAAAACATTGAATTTTGCTTAAAATAACGTAATATTCCCCATAATAACGCCAATCTAATCACATGCGATGCCGTTCTTCAGTTTGTGCTGAGTAAATTACAAAATCAAAGCAACCCTCAATAGCTCGCGTGTTGACAAACTATTGAAGAATTTGTAGAAGAAGAGATTTGTAGAAAAATTCTATCTGGGATTATCTGAATATAGTCGTTTGAATCTTGTCTCACAGGCGAATTTCTCTGTAAATCTCTCAGTTTGTAGTCAAATCTTCAAACGACTATACCCATAAATGAAAGGATGAAAGTTCTTTCTAGATTTGTAGTGTTCAATCACGTAATGCTAATTAAGTTTCCGCATTGTCGTTTTCAGGATAAGGTTTGGGCTGTCTAGGTTTCCCAACAATTGAAGGGATAATTTAAAAATACCTAAAAGTTATATTTATAATTTCTCTGAATGCTCTAAATATCATAACAGTTTACCATGACACATTTTATTGTCGCGACAGTGATATTTTTTCGGGTTGGGATATAAAACTTTCTCGATAGTTATAGTTTAGCATTGCTAACGGGCTTTGTGAGATGAATATCGGGCTAGCTTCATATAAATGAAGAGTTTAATTCTGACTAGGCTACCAAGCAATAGTAATACATATATCGTAAAAATATACTTAAAAAAAATAATTTTATAATTTCGGGCCGAATGTTATAAATATCATGACATTGTATCATGATACTATTTACTGTCGCGATAGTGACATTTTTTTCGGGACGATAGTGATAGTTTTGTGTTGCCTTCGCGTTTTTTCGGGCTGAGTATCGGGCTAACTTCATTTACACCAACTCGTTGCATGCTAAATGGAATATTACCAATCTTCAATCAATTATTCGTTTTTGATGGAATTCTAAACTAATTTACTTTTTAAAATTCTGGAATATGCCCAATTTCTAAGTTAAGATTCAGTTTGTATATTGGTATTGGGATACTCAGTTGATGTTTTGTGAAGTTTAGAAACAATTTTACCCTTAATAAATGAAACTCTGCAAAATGAAATTTCAATATGATTTTTAAATGTAGATCTGGAAATTGGCCAATTTTAATGGAACTAAGATATTTCTTAACTGTTAAGGATAAAACAAAGTTTGTCTGATACAAATTGACAATATAAATAGAAGGAAGATTCCGTAAAATATTGTAGTTGGCCATTTTTTACCCGATTGGGTTGAAATTTTGTTTGTACGACGAAATGGCGAGGCGCTGTCGGATAACAGAAAGGGATCGATATGAAGGTTCTTGTGGAGACAGAATAATACTATCCTGCTATAGCGTGTATTCTGCGAACTAAGATATAAAAATGCTTCGCCGAATAACTTGGGATAACTATAGTTATTGAAACCTAATTTTTAAATTGGAACTTTACAGACCACCAAGATAGTTGACGTCCTTGATAGTGCCAAGCCCAAAGCGCGTCTTTTTACTTAAAGGTTTAAAGCTAATTTAAGTAAAGCCGTGCGAACCCAATCTAAAAATTGGAGGGAACGAAGGGGGTAACAAAAATTATGACTTTATCGAAGAACTCACACCCAACCCCAAGCCAATGAAGCCTTTTTCAAGAATGAGAGAAAAACTAAAATTTAATAATGGATTAGACCATCTGTTTGACATTTAGAAATATTTAATGAAGGTCAATCATACTGGAAATGTTTTTAATTAGTTTCAGCATATAAATTTTTAACAATTTTAAGATAAGTTTGAAACTGTGTAAATATGTAGGTGAAACTAAACGGTAGCGTGACTAACACTAAATATCGATTTGTTTGCTGTACATCAACTGAGTATACATATAAACTCATCTTATATTTACTGCTAAATTGTTACAATTCGTAATAACTTCTGAATGTGTCCAATGTGGCGATGGGGCACAGTGGCGTTACAAAATACATATATAAAAACAGTAAACTATTAAACGATACGAGATTTATCACATTTGATTATAAAACATTGCAAGGTTACATATCTGATATATCGATAAAATGTATGAGACTTTTTTGTCTCACATATATAGGAATTCGCTTAGTTTACCTCAAGGTAAATTTGTGATAGTTTACATATATCTCTATTAAACTTACCGTACAGTAAATACAACAAATAATTGTGTTTATTGATTATGCGATAAAAATTGTTTTACAATATTATATTTATTTTTTTCATATATGCACGTAACGATCAATTAAATTTATCGATCGATTGGAAATTTTATATGAGAATTTTATTTCCTTCTATTTGAAGTGTATGCTACCGCATATTTATGAATGTGATTCCTATATATAAGTGATTACCAATGTATTTCACCACACAGTTCCAAATGCACTGATGAGCATATGCACGATTACGTAACAAAATTCTGAACTTTATGTATATTTGAATGAAAAACTAAATAGAGGTTGAGCGGGTTTTATAATAATATATAATACATGAAATCAGCAGGTGTACCTCGTTTAACGCGATACAAGAGGTGAAAATTTAAAGTACTTGAATATGTTACTGAGATCACAAGAGAGTTTGAATTTGCTGTTTAAATATAAAAAAAATTAAATTTCAAAATACTCCGACTAAGTTAAAAGAAAATATATATTTGGGACACTGTATATTCATGAACCACACGCCTCAACTGACGCCTGAAAAGGAATACCGGTTAGAGCAGATAATAGTGACGTTTCCCTGTTCCATTAAAATTATGGACGCGAAACCCGTAAAGCAACGCCCGGAAATTGAATGCGGTGACAGTAAAAGACGCATATCCACTGCCGTTAATCGGGGGATTGCTAGGTCGATTATACCAAACTAGGTTCATGTCATCCATCCATCGACTTAAAGGGATGCCTTTTAGCAGATCCCTCTCAACAAGCAGTCCAGGGGCTCGATTCTGTGTCGGTGATAATGATAAATGATAAAATTATCATCGATAAAATATAAATTACGATTCCTAGTTGGCTATATATGATAAATAAATGTCAAATTAAGTGAGAAAACTAAATATTTTATCATACACATTTTGTCGATGAGAAATATTTATCACGGTGTTAAAAATTGTTTTTTTGTGTTCTTATGTCAATTTTTTGAAATTTGTGTATATCAATTGTTAAACTGATTTTAAGTAATCTATAGATTATAGAACAAATTTAAATGGACAATTTAAAGCATATAGTAGGGCGGCTGAATAATGACCAGAAATTAAAGATAAATCTAAAAATAAATCGAAAGCAAACACTGATCTGAAAATAATAAATAATTTGCTCCGACATCTTGCGTAAAATGTTTTAATTAATTATTTTTTTTTTCATTTTGCACAACTATTTGCATCATTTGCTGAATAAATGATAATTTGAACTGATAAACATAAAATGAAAATTTAAATGAAATCTTTTTTTTTTTCATCATCATTATCACCGACACAGAATGGAGCCCTAGGGATAAAACTGCATTCACTGTTCCGGATCGCCCCCTTTATCACTTTACGGTCATGCCCTTTGAACTATGCAATGCCCCCAGACGTTGTGTAAAAAAATGGTAAAATTCCACAACGTTGTCCAAAAATTAGTTTTAATTATCTCAATCACATTCTAACCGAAATTGATTTTGGCATAACCAGGTTTTATTCTGCAAAGCAATATTTTACGATAGCGTTTTCAGTTTCACTTAAAATGGTTAAATTCCACAGAACTGGGTATAAAAGTCTTCTTAGTATACTTTATCGTATTTGACCTCAGTCGGTGAATAAAATGGTCGAGTTTAGTCATCACAGCTTTCCACACCTCGCCAAAAAGGAAATGAGTGGTCATGATTAGGCTGTGAAAGTAATTCGGCCAATGAGTTTCTGCACTCCGTCAGAGGGTCATAGTTGTGTTCATTTTTATCCCCGATCGTAATTTCATCAGTACATCCTAAACCCTTAACGGTCTCACTGGACTAACTCTTTTTTCGAATACCTGCACTTCCATGCCACTATGCAGTTACTAACGAAGGACTATAGGCACAGAATATATACAGAAGGGACATAACTCCTTTTTTGTATTAATTTCTTTTGACTGGAATATTTGACCTTCTACTTAAAAATAGAAGTGATAAAAATAGTTAAGATAGGTAGATAATAGATGGCGATAGTAGTTTCAAAAATTAAAATCGATTATAAAATTTTTGCAGTGTACAACTAAAAGTTCCTCTCAATTGGATCTCTCAATTTCAAAATGTCATTTTGTCTTTGGTTGCATCAACCGTATTGCTGTTATTGGTAAAATATTGCTTATGCTACAACACAGGGTTCATTAGCATTCAGTGCGGATACTAATCCGCTCAATTTAGAGTATATACTGAAGAATATCGTCTAATGGATGCGTCTGTGGTGAAACATCTCAATCACTTCGAATCAAGCCTAATTTTATTTCAGCGGTTCAGAAGTTTGGGACTATGGTAAATACATGGAACCAATGTAAATTCTGAGGAACCATGGCTGATATACGATTTAGTGGAATCTGTCTACGTAAACGGTACGAATAGTAATTGGGAAATAGAAAAATTAAAACGAAAAATTCAGAAAAAACAGCCTTTTGGAGCAAGCTGCACTCGTTATCGAAAATATGAAAAAATCATTTAAAAAATTTTTGGAAAAGGAGGAAAAAATAATCGTTGGTATTTTATTGGCAGAAGATGATCAGGGATTTTTTTATCGTACACAAATTACGGTATTCATCACGATTTGTTAACCGATGAGGTATACGAACGAGTACATACCGAGACACGATCCTCAATAATACCTAAGTATTTACAAAATTTGTTTTAGATCTAGGCTAGCGCTGGACCCGTAATTGGCGTTGATAATTCTATCGATATTATACGACGAAATAAATTTAAAAATATTAAATTGGCGGATACTCGACAGCATAATTAATGCTCGAAAACGGTATGTAAAAGACGGTGGAATCCTGCTGCCGAATAAATATGGCGGATTTTGATTTAATGATGTTGAATACAAACTGCCCTAATTTCGTATACGATTTTAAATTAAATTTAACGGTGGTAAATTAATCGCAGCCGTTGGATATTTTGATACATTTTTTGAGTTACCGAATCCGATTAGCTTTTCCACATCGCCAGCATGCAAACCATCAAATTTCTTCTCCGATAGAATGTGGATCTTAGTGTGTCGATCCAAATGTTCCTGCCGTTCCTTTTGCCCATTTTGATTTCTTATCGCCCGGTTCTAATTCTAACGTGGGACGCGCTTGTTGAACGCTTTATTTTTTCCCTCGAATGAAATTTCTCGTTATGCAAATCGTTGCTTTAGTTTATTGTTACATTGGCGTTTAAAGTGACGATTTAGAAGCCATTTCGTTGGAAATTTCTGGCCACACTCTATACAAATAAATTGATTTTGATATTCATTTTGGTCAATTTCTAAATGTAATTTTAATTGATACGATCGAGTAAATATCTCATCACACACAAAACATTGATGTTGTATATGGTTCGTTCGTCACCCATACTCAGTCCTGTGTGCAGATTAACATTTTGAAAGCTAAAATATCATTGATTGATGTCATTTTGCCGGTCGTCATGTGTGCTGGGTTCACTCACTGACAAATGACGATACAAACAATTTGACAGATAGTCGAACAGAGACAACTTATGTTTACCAATTTATTTTTGCCATCTATTGGCGTACGTAAGAACTACTTTAGGGGTATTGTCAAGAAAACTATGGTTTCTTACTGTCGTTTCTGTAGTATATTCTGTGTAAAAATACAGTTCTCGGTAAATTTGTGAAATGAAATTTTACATGTAAAAATGATTCAAGTGAAAAAGAAAATGAACGTTTCACCGCTGAATTTTATTTTGCGGTACACAGTTAAGCTAGTGGAATTCGTATTTTTCGTGTTAGAATATAGATGTCTCTGTTTCTACACATTTTTCGCTTCATCTTTACCTCTAGGTACGATAATATTGCAAAAACATTTGCGGAATTCCAGAATAAGAATACACTAGTGTATATGGATTAAAATACATGTATGACGATTTATGTATGCCACGCAGAATTACGCACGCCGTCTCTATTTCTAATTTAACTGTGCATACGTCGTTGAAAAAAAAAAATAAAACTTAAAATCTTCGCTAGCTTCATGCTACATTGTTTGTTGTTCTTCACTTGTGACACTAAATTTTGTCAACAAAATGAAAATTGTTTGACAGATTTGTTAACTTACAGAAATAACGCAACATTCAGACTAATAGTTTGCTCTAATTTAAAAAAAAAACCTCCACCAGTGAAAAATTAATTTCACGTTAAGGCTACTATGCAGCTGACGTGAAATGAAATTTTCGCTGGTATCCAAAATTTGGTAGATAAAAATTCCATGAAAAATTAGTTTGTAGAATTTCGTAAGTTAGCTTCGTGTTGAATTATTATTCAAGTCAAAATAGTTTTTAGTCTGACAGACATATCACATAAATAATAATCGCTCTGGTTGGTTAATATTTTTTTTAAAAAATTTTAAACGCTATCTCCAAAAATCTATTTATTTTCGAGTGAAATAGAAATGAAATTTTATTTGGAGAATTTTTATTTTTAACGTATAAAATACATAGATGAATTTGTTTATTTTACGTGAATAAATTTATTTAATTGATTTTATTAAAAATTTTAAGATTTTTGGTATTTAATTTTTTTTTTTTTTACTGTTAAGCAAACACAAGCAATTTACGTGAAAATAATGTGCCGAGACATTTTTTTGCACATGAAAATAATTTGGAGAGTTTATGCGCTCCAACTTTTATGTATTGACTACACTTGGCTTTTTCGCTGGTGAACTGAGAGTACCACAAAATAAAAATTGAAGTGGAATTTTTCATTTCTAATTCCACTTTAAGCTAGGTATCCAGCTTACGCTAAGATAAATTTTAACGCGGTCTACACAAGTCTCCACTAAATTACAGATAAATTAGTAAGCTAAAAAGTTTATGTAGAGATAAATTTTGGCGCTTATTTTATTTCTCCTACAACAAACAAAAATGTAGTTCAATCGAATTTAATAAGAATTTTTTAATAAACATTTAAAATTAAAATTTTAGTTTTAGCCTCCTTTTTCCACTTTCTAAATTTTCTGTATCCACTTCTTCGTAGTCAACCAAGTATTCTTCTTGATATTCGAAACATTCATAATCTATAGAATTATTTACAGCTCAATTCCCTTAGACGCATCACTTCATGCGACGTGACTATGGATCTTCCTGGTTACTAGATTTTAAAATCAAATTTACTAAATAATTTTGTGCAATACTCTCAATGAATTTTTTTTAAATCTTAGTTGGCTTCATTAGTTTAAAATAGTTTTTATTTATTTGTCACGTCAAAATTTCAAGTGATAGAAATTGTTATTTGGAGCGATAGCAGTCGCAAGGAAATATTTATAAAGCAGCATACTAAGATTTAAAAAACAGCCAGAACAACTTTATTGAACAATTATTTTGTAAGTTTCGATTTAATGATCTAGTAGCCACGAAGATGAGTAGTCACGTCACTTGGAGTGATGCGACTAGGGGAATAGGGGTGTTAGTTCATTCATTTAAAAAAAAATAGTTTTCAAGTTGTGCTGTCAAAATGTATCTCAATTTTATTGTTCTAAGCAGATAAATTGCTGCGAAAATGTTTGTAGAGTTTTCACTAGCGCAGTCTATATGCGAAATCGTGAGCATCGTGATTTTTTTGTTGTTTCGCTAGCTAAATTTTACGTCAAATTTGTATGTAAAATTTATCTTGGCTCGAGCTGGATACCGACCTTTAGTAAAATAGTATGAAAATTTCACGTGAAATCGAACTGAGTACTAGGCTTAATACGATAAAAACGAAATTCACACTTAAGCGTAACATGTATAAAATTTTGTCGTATGGATATTTTTTGACATTTTATAAAGCGAGCAGCCTAGAATATGTATTCTTTTGATCTCACTGCCGTCAAATCTTATACAAAATTGAGCAATGTTCAATTTTTAATTTTTGTCGTACGATAAAAAATATGGCCGATATTCAACCAATGAAAGCGATTATTATTTATGTCTGTCAGACAAAATTTATTTATTTATATCACCGCCTCTAGATAAAAACGCAGTGAAAAATGTGTAGAGTTAAACAGAGACATCTACATTTTGATACGAAACATATCAATTTCACTAACTACACTGCGTACCGAAAAATAAAATTTAGCAGCGAAATTTTCATTTTCTTTTTCGCTCTTGTGTCATTTTTGAATGAAAAATTTAATTTCATGTCAGATGCCTACTAGGCTTTAACTGCGTACTACCTTGAAAAATTAAATTCGATAAAGCAAATAATAAATATTTGAAATTAAAGGTAAAACGCAATCTTAAATTGGGACAGTAACATATTTCAATAGTATGCAAAATTTCCTACTCACTTCTAGCTTTGGCAATGACAAATTACGCCATAAATTAATAAATTTATTAGATTTGTATTCCAAGAGATGACGCAAAACTAAGAATGCTTACTAGGAGAGGTGGAATTTTTAAGTATAAACTTGCCAAACGTAAATTTTTTAGCTAGAACATATTGCACATGATATGGAAAAGTGGCACGAAGTTCATGAAGTTTCGTTTCATAAAACGAAGAATGCCACTTCGCTCTCTACCATTTTCGGTGAAGGAAAAAGAAAAATATTTTTATTGCGAGATATGAAATTTAACATTGTGCATCTTTCTAGTGACTTAACTCAAAAAGTCCAGCGCAATAAACGACTGTTCCACTTACCACAGTATTTCTATAAAATTTGCGCGATCAAAGCCAATAAATATTTTATTTCATAATTGGTTTTTTAACATATACAAGGTTCATAATTAAATTAATGGCTTAAGTAAATTATAATTAAATCTGTCGGAATATAAAGGCGCACCTACACTTTATTACCGTTTTACACGATATCTCATTGGGTCGTACCGCAATATTTTATGAAAATATTTTCAAAGTCATTAATCTAAATTTTTGTAGCGCACTTGCCTAATTATTTCCATCACCGTATACACGCGTACAATTATTAAGCTTATCAAACCGCCAATTTAACTGTAAAACGCTTAATTAAATTAGTTATGCCTATTTTGTAGATTTTGTATGAAGTACACAGTAAAAGATTTACTTGTAAATTTTAATTGATTCGAACAGCAAGAGAGGCATGCAATGTTTACACAGCGCACCAATGAGATGCTGAGTTAATTAGATACGATAATAAATCATAAACTACTTTCTTTTGTAATTAAAAATTATAATTTTTAGTTTTTTTTCGCTTTTTCTAGTTGTAAGATTTTGTAATGCATCATAAACAATTTTGGTTAATTTTGTCGACATATAAAAAACAACTTGCTGTCTGAGAGCAGACAAAACGCATGTCGTGCAATCTTTTTGTAAGACATATCTAAATAATTATTGTCTTTATGTTCGCATAATTATAGTTATGTTTTTATCATGTGTACAAACATAATTTTATGTTACGATGGCATACATTAATTATATTTTATTTAGATTCGTAATTTATTTAATTTAATAATGTTTATTAAAAGATATGTAGTTTAATTTACTACCCATGCTAACTACAGTCGAATGATATTGATAGTGGACTAAATAAATTGGTAAACTGTGTACGAAGTACACAGAGTTCTGTGTAAGAATTTTTCAATACATGCGGTTAGGAAACTTACACTCTGCGTGTTTCTATTTGTGAAATTCCGGAAACATCAATCCACTATTTGTACGAAGATAGCGTATTTTGAGTAGTCTGAAGTCCCCCTGTAATTCGCTCTGGCTAGTTACTCTCGTCGAACATCCAATTTCACCAATTTATTGGTATTTTGAATACGCCTGTCCCTGTCTTGATGTCTACAACTCGAACCCGTCCATTTTTGGTGGGTACACTTGAACGACAATTCCCTTCTTACCCATCTTTTCCAGAATTGTTCCAACAATTGTTTAGTGGCCTTCCAGCGGTTTATGAAAATCAAGTCTCTTGCATCTGTTTTTGAAAACCGTAAACTGGTATGTGATGGCCCAATCAAAAAATGGTTTAGAGTCAACGGTTCCGCATCGGCTAAGTCCAATTGCACGTTGGTTAATGGCAAAATATTTTCGATCTCATAGAATAGTGTTCGTAGAACATATTCATGAGGATGTCTCTCCTTCAACATTTCGAAAAGATGTTGTTTGACTGTTCTTATGAGACGCTCCCAAGCACCTCCCATGTGAGGCACGGCTGGTGGATTGAAATACCATCTGCAGTTTTTCATTGTGAATGTCTGCTGCATTTTGACTTTCCTGAATTTTGTCCTGTTGTCTGAATATACATCTCATCAGGAAACCCACGTCGACTGCCGATTTATCGAAACACGAACATGAAGGCGTTACTTGACAAGTCGTGTGTAACGACCGTAACGTTTCACTTTGCTTCGTGCAATAGTAGGTTAAAAGGGTCCAAAATAATCAACATCGCATTCGATGAACTGGTGGCCTGGCGGTTGGCTCCAATCGACATAACGGCAGTTGTCCAATGGATGAAAATTTTGCAATTGCCTTTTTGTTTTTGCAGTGTTGACTGCTGACACTCACGGGAGATTTTCTTGAGGGTATTCCTCAATCGACTAATCCATAATCTTTCCCGGATACTGCAGATGGCTATGTCGATTCCCACGTGATTATTGTTTTCATGATACCATTTTGTGATCAATTTAGTGATGTAATGGCTCAGGTCCAAAGCAATCGGATTCTTTTTGTCATCTCTAAGGTCCGTATTGTTCAGGCGACCGTTTAAACGAATAGAGTTGATAAGAGTTGATATTCGCTAAATAGCTGTCTGCTTGAATTTGTTGAAACAATAGTTTTTCATTTTAACAGCATTTAATGCCATGTGCATTGTTTTGTTTTGCATCTATCGATGAAAACCAGCATCCAGGCTGTTGATCGTACGATTCCCCAATACTTTCCAAATTTGTTAACTTTAAGAATCGGATGGATGGCTATCTAATCCAAGGTGAATTTGACGTATTGGTTTTTAATTCCTCCAATTCCGCATCGTAAATATGTGGTCTTATTTTGTCATGCTTGAGCCAAAAAACGGTGCTTTGAACCATCTGAATTATCGTCGAGAATATGATACTTTTTTACTTTGGTTCCATCTCATTATGACCTAAGCTATTAGAAAAACAACAGAAAGTATTAGTTACTTGTGAAAGTTTTTGAGATATTGGCCAAGAACTGAAAATAACTTATATGGCCGAAGAAAATCAAAAATTTTTTGTGAAAATTCTAGTCCATGAATTTTCCCCAAATTTTTCAAACAGTCTCAGTACGACTTAAGCTATTAGAAAAACAACCGAAAGTATTAGTTACTTGTGAAAGTTTTTGAGATATTGGCCAAGAACTGAAAATAACTTATATGGCCGAAGAAAATCAAAAAATTCTAGTGAAAGTTCTAGTCCATGAATTTTCCTCAAATTTTCTAAATAGTCTCAATACAACCTAACCTATTAGAAAATTAACCGAAAAAATTGGTTACTAGTGGAAATTTTTGATATATTGGCCAAGAACTGAAAATAACTTATATGGCCGCAGAAAATCAAAAAATTCTAGTGAAAGTTCTAGTCCATGAATTTTCCCCAAATTTTTCATATAGTCTCAGTATGACCACTGCTATTAGAAAATTAGCAGAAAGTATTGGTTACTAGTGGAAGTTTTTGAGATATTGGCCAAAAACTGAAAATAACTTATATGGCCGCAGAAAACCAAAAATTTTTTGTGAAAATTGTAGTCCATGAATTTTCCCCAAATTTTCTAAATAGTCTCAGTACAACCTAAGCTATTAGAAAATTAACCGAAAGTATTGGTTACTAGTGGAAATTTTTGATATATTGGCCAAAAACTGAAAATAACTTATATGGCCGCAGAAAATCAAAAATTTTTTGTGAAAATTCTAGTCCATGAATTTTCCCCAAATTTTCTAAATGGTCTCAATACAACCTAGGCTATTAGAAAATTAACCGAAAGTATTGGTTACTAGTGGAAATTTTTGAGATATTGGCCAAAAACTGAAAATAACTTATATGGCCGCAGAAAACCAAAAATTTTTTGTGAAAATTGTAGTCCATGAATTTTCCCCAAATTTTCTAAATAGTCTCAGTACAACCTAAGCTATTAGAAAAACAACCGAAATTATTGGTTACTAGTTAAAGAAATGCCGGAAAGACGGAATATTGTTAAATTTCAACATTTCATATACCGAGTTCCTTTACTTCGGAGATCAATTAATTTGCCATTTTAAGGATTACTTCTAATATTTAATTCCGCTGAGATGTTTTATTTAGTGAAAAAAAATATATGTACATAATGAATAAAAAAAAATCCGCTGGTAATTACATTACAAAATAAATTGTCTTTAGTGATAGTGCCGCCACTTGCGGCGAGTAGCGTAATCTCTTATTTCCGATGTCAAAATTCCGCTATTTTATACAGCATAATCGCTCGTGCAC
Source organism: Nephrotoma flavescens (assembly GCA_932526605.1). Taxonomy (NCBI): domain Eukaryota; kingdom Metazoa; phylum Arthropoda; class Insecta; order Diptera; family Tipulidae; genus Nephrotoma; species Nephrotoma flavescens. Next base: position 79,640,841 of record OW052221.1, on the reverse strand, counting down.
TCCAGATTTCAATAAGCGTTGTCAAAAGGCCGTCGAATTAATTTGCGAGACTGCTTTCCTGAGATTTATCTCTTTACTGGCCGATACAATTTTTACCACCATGCACACCAATTCATTCAACAATAGAGTACGAGTATTTATCGACCGTACTGTGGGTGTTATTAGCTACGTTTTTTTGAAAACAATCGAGTAGAGTTCGCGATAGCTATTTTCAAATTATTTTCAATTTAAAATTGAAATTTTAATTTTGTTTAAATTAAATAATTTAGATTTAATAAGAATCTATGTATTACCAAAAAAATCCATCATAAAAGTTGTATGGTTTTTTTGTAATATCGTCGTTCTGCATAGTTCTGATCTACTCCGTTATTATACAGAACTATACAGAACAACGATATTACAAGAAAACCATACAACTTTTATGATGGATTTTTTTGGTTATACATAGATTCTTATTAAATCTAAATTATTTAATTTAAAAAAAATTAAATTTTCAATTTTAAATTGAAAATAATTTGAAAATAGCTATCGCGAACTCTACTCGATTGTTTTCAAAAAAACGCAGCTATTATTGTTTGCATGCAATACTACATACTTAATTTTTTTTTCAAAAATTTCATTCATATTTTTTTTTTTTATGTAACCATTGAATGCTATGGTAAATTTTGCTTCTTTATGTTTGTTTTAGATTTATGCTCACCGTGTGCTTCATTTATTATTTTAATTTGATATTTATGCTTATTATTATTATTTACATTTTACACTGATTCCAAAAGTACTTTACAATATCGACAATTTAAGCAATATGTAGCAATTAGCAACCACATTCAATCATTCAATGAAATGAAACCTCAATCCTTTTTACATTATTTTTTTTTTGTTTTTTAACAAATCCATATAATTTATTCATATAATTTTATTTGTATTTTTGTTTTTTGCAATTTTATTCGTTATCTTTAATAGATACCACCGGAAAGTTCTTCGATGTACACACAATATCCTTTCATATTGGTATTTCTAATTAAGCTACATTCATCCACTACCAATATGTTTTTTTTTCAGTTTATATTCCGTTTTAATAAAAATCACTTCAATGTGATAAAACAGATTATTTCGATCACTTCACAATTTCTTTTATCTTTATTTTTGTTTTGTAGGCTTTACCGTCACAAAATTATTTATCAGAGAAAAAAACTTTTGGTGAACCATGTCACAAACTCGCGTCGTATTGAAAATAAATTTTTATTTTCGGTTACTAATAATGCACTCACAAAGTTTTTTTTGTATCAGGTGTTTTGTTTCGAAACCAAATCTTGACTAAATTTCACCTTCCCACCAACCCATCAAGAAAACTTTATCAAACGGTACCAAAATCGAACGATCGTTTTACTACAACCAAATAAAGTCGCGGCAAAATTTTGTTTTGCTATTGCATATTAAGGCTGCGGGCGAATAGTCGGGTAAATCGTTTACTGTGGTAAAAATCGGATTTAGAACAGATTTTTCGATCAGTTTGCCATAGAGTTTTTGAAAAATAAATGAATTTATCGAAAAATTTACTTAAAATTGACTTTTACCCGTCTATTGGCCCGCAGCCTTAATTAAAACAACGTTAACCCTAAATTGCTACGGTGGGGAATAACCATTTGACTGTCGTTGCAATTATATTTGAATTAATATTAATCCATGAGACATCCTTGGCAACAGCATTATTAATAAGCCCAGCCAACTCAGTGGAAGTTTGTGGAGGTAAAAGGTAACAAACTAAGAATTAACTATTACTCCTTTACACACAATTAAAAAAATGTTCATTTTATATTTTATTTAACATTTATACTCAATAAACTAAACAACAATTAATTAATTATTTATGATTTTAATATTAAAAGTCGGTTCGCTGAATTTTATAAATCGTTGTTTTTATAGTTGGGAACAAAGAAATTCATGACGCTCTATCTATATTCCGTATTGCATAACCTACAATTCTACAAATTCTACACGAAAATCGAGGACATAATTTAGGTTTGAAACTTTACTATTATAAAGTTGATTTTGAAATTTTACTACTATAAAATTGATTTTGAATGCATTGGTTAACCGCCACATTATCCTTCCCCCAGTGAAACGATACTTTTTATTTAAAACGATTTAATTTATTTATAATGCGGCCAGATCTTGATTTAATTGGTTCGTCTATCTTTGGATCGAAAGTTACTTGCTTGCGAGATTTAGTGAATTTTGAATCTTCTATCGGATCTGTTGAACATGAATTTGGACTTGGTGTGTTCTGATGTTTTAGAGCTGAATCTTCAATGATGTTTGTCTGTGGTAATTCCTCAAAGCATTTTTTGAGTCGATTGACTGATACATTTGTTTTAACTCCTTTGATTAACAAACTGAAGTATTTCTCGTCTTGTTTAATGACAGGGAAGGGTCCCTCGTAAGGTGGTTGTAAAGAACGCCGAATTGCGTCCGTTCTGACAAACACTGCTTTACAATCGTATAACTCTTTAAAAACAAATACTTGTTCTTTAGAGTGTCGTGCAGCTGTCGATGGTTGTATGTTGTTAAAATGTTTTCGAAGTTGATTTACCATTCTGTCTGACTAACGAATTTACTGGTTGTTACAAAATCCGCTGGTAGTCTTAAATTTTGTCCGTAGACTAACTCTGCCGAAGTGCTTTTAAAGTCTTCACGGAACGCCGTTCTTAGTCCTAATAATACCAGGGGTAATGATTTAGTCCATTGCGTATTGGCAGTGCACATAATTGCTCCTGTTAGCGTACGAAGCCAACGCTCGATAATACCATTTCAAGCTGGATTATACGCTGTGGTTCGCTTGTGGTGGATTCCTAGAAGTCGGGTTATTTCATCGAAAAGTGCAGACTCGAATTGAGCACCTCTATCGGTCACTATACTTAAAGGCACATCAAATCTACTGATCCAGTTTTTAACTAATGCGTCAACAATGGTTTCTGTACGAATATCTGGAATTGGAATAGCCTCAGTCCAACGAGTGTATCTGTCGATCATCGTTAAACAATAATTCTGATCTTCAGATGGTGGAAGAGGTCCAATGAGATCGATATGCAATTATTCAAACCGATTGCTGGTTGTTCCGAATGAACCGACTTGACTGTGCACGTGTTTCGTTACCTTACATTTTTGGCATCTAATACAACTTTTTGCCCAATTGCGTATTTCTCTGTTCATAGATGGCCAAATGAATTTATCTGAAATCTGTTTCACTGACGATCGAATGCTAGTATGTGAAATGTTATGATAGGCTTCGAAAACTTGCCTACGAAACGCTTTTGGGCAAACGATCGTTGTTTGCCATTTGAAATTTCACACGTTACATGATTGTCTGATCCAAAAATTCGAATTTTTGCCCATTTTAAGTTTGGATTTGATTCTACAAGGGCCGCTAATTCTGAATCGTTAGTTTTTGCTTGTGATAGAGTTTCATAGTCGATTGTACTATACCTATATTGATTTGCGCGATTCGAGATAAATAATCAGCTACGACATTTGAACTGCCCGCAACGTGTTGAATGTCTGAAGTAAACTGCGCAATTAGGCCCAGATGACGTCGTTGTCTCGGTGAAGCTTTATCTAACTTTTGATGAAGTGCAAAAGTCAAAGGTTTGTGGTCCGTAAACAATACAAACTCCCTTCCTTCCACAAAATTTTTAAAGTGCTTGATTGCCGAATAAGCCGCTAGTAGCTCACGATCGTATGTGCTGTATCTTATTTCCGCGTCATGTAATTTTCGCGAGAAAAAGAATAATGGTTGCCATCCATCTTTTGTAAACTGTTACAAAACTGCTCCCACGGCTATCTCGGACGCATCGACAAAAATTTCAAATTTAGCATCCGGAATTGGAAACGCTAGTTGCGTACAATTTGCTAATTTTGATTTGCAGATTTCGAAACTCTTAATTGACTCGTCAGTCCAATTGATTACTGATTTATCCTTCTTTTTTTTTCCTAGATTGCTTAAAATAATCGTATAAGGGCGCCTGGCTGTCTGCTGCTCCTGGTACGAAAATCCTATAATAATTACTCATTCCAAGGAATCTGAGCAATTCGTCTGCAGTTTTAGGTTGTGGATAATTTAATATCGTTTCGACTCTTTGTTGATCTGAGCGTATGCCATTTTTAGAAATTTGCGCAAACTCACATTTGTTTCGGTTAATAACTAAACCTGCCTCGTCCAATCTTTGCAATACAATTTGAACATGTTTGCAGTGTTCATTCATATCCTTTGGCGCAATGAGTATATCGTCAATGTACGTGAATACGAATGGTAAGTCTCTGAACAAAGCATGTACCATCCTTTGGAATGTTTGAGCTGCGTTTCGTAAGCCGAACGTCATCCGCGGAAACTCAAACAAACCGAAAGGTGTAATTATTGCCGTTTTTTCTATATCCGCGGGTTCAATTGGTACTTGGTGGTATGCCCTTACTAAATCAATTTTTGAGAATTTCGTACAAGACTGTAATTGATTCGTGAAATCTGTTACGAAAGGTATCAGATAGCGGTCTGGCTTCGTTAATGCATTCAATGATCGGTAATCACCACACAATCGCCAACTACCACCCTTTTTGGGTGTCAAGTGGAGAGGACTAGCCCAATTGCTTTTAGAAGATCTGCAGATCCTTTGAGAAAGCCACGTCTCAATTTCTGCTTTTGCAATTGCCATTCTTTCAGAGCTCAATCGTCGAGCTTTTGCATAGCCAGGTTGGCCTGTTGTCTCGATATGATGAGTCACGTTATGTTTTATGTTATTTAAATGTTGAGATTCTCGCGTTACCGAAACGAACTCTTGCAGTAATTTTAAAATTTCCGCTGGATAAGTGTTTGCTCTTATAGTCGTAATGCCATAAGATTGGATTTGTATAAGATTTCCCGATGTTTCGCACCTGGTATTGGTATCAATTGACTTTTTCCGTTTGACATCAACCATTAACCCGTAATATGCTAAGAAATCTGCTCCTAAAATGCATCTATCCACCTTTGCAATGATAAATCTCCAATTAAACGACCTACGTAGACCGAGGTTAAGTATTAAATTTGTATACCCGTATGTATCGATTGACGATGAATTTGCTGCGAATAATTTAAACTCCGTTGGTTTAGCTAACTGTAAATTTGTAGGTGGAACTACTGAAATTTCGACACCTGTATCTACCAAAAATTATAACCGACTTTGCGAATCTAAAATGGTGAAACGACTACATATTAATTTTTAGGCTATTGTCGCCCGTCGAATGAAGCGCAGTGCCTAATGGTTTTCCGATTTACGATCATCGAAGTTACATAGTTTTGCACACTTTCTTGCGTTGGATCCATATTTGAAATGATAATAACACATTGGGTGCGTAGTTACCTGCTCTTTAGACCGCGAACAACTGCGAATTCGTCCAGAATTTCGCGACCGAGATCTGTCAGATCAATGATTGTGTATTGGATTAGGATTTGAGGAATTAAACTTCTTGAATAATTCTTCAACCCTTTTAGTTAATGCGTTGATCTGGTAAGATAGATTATCTTCTTGCAGATCATTATTATTTGCGTTTACACCACAAATCATTGCTGGTCTCTGCACATCCACGATTCTGTCCGCCGCCTTTGCCAATTGATTTAGACTATAGACTCACTCATGCACGCCAAAATCTCCTGCGCATGAGTTGGTAGCCGCTGCATCCAAAAATTCCTTAACACTGGTTCCGTCACTTGATCCGTGGACAATGTTCCCATCTCACGCAACAGTTGAGACGGTTTTTTATCTCCTAACTGAAGTCCAGAAAGAAGACGATCTAATTTATTTTGGGCAGATTCACATAATCTCTCGATGATTACCGCCTTAAGGGATTCATATTTATTTATTTGCGGAGGATTGAGAATTTGATCTCGAACGCACTTAACGGTTTGCGAATCAATTGCCGCAATTAGATGTCCGTATTTGGTAGCATCTGATTTTACACCGCCAATTTGAAATTGCGCTTCCAATTGGGTGCACCAAATTCCAGGATCGTCCCTATTGAAAGGCATGTATTTTACTGACACGTTATAAATTCGTGCCGTTTCACTACAAGAAGCCCCACCCTCTTGTTCGTCCTCATGATTAGACATTATGGGTTAACCGATGCAGAAAAAGAAAAACAATAAAAATGAAACAAGTAATAATAATATAAACTGAAATAAATTACCCAGAATTATTGTACAGAAAGCGAAAATATGCAATACGTATATTAAGTTAGAGTGTAATAACGAATTTATTTATTTTTTTTAAAAACTTTATTAGTTCCGAAGACAATGGAAAAAAAATAAAAAATAAATGGATAAAATTCGCTTACCGATTAAACTTTTGATTCTGCTTTGGTTTAGGTCAGTTGTTTCTTTGTTGATTATTTGAATGGCGTATTCCACTTGAACGAAAATTCTGATATTGGAAACTTGTTGAAAGCTGGTTACTGTTTCTGCCAGGTTACAAATGTTGTATTAATCTGCTTCTGGACGTATTTTACTGCATATGAATGTTCATGTAGGTTGATATTACTTGTGGTTATTTTATAATGTTGTCCGTTGATCACCGTTTTATTTACTTTCCATAAATAACGATTGGGAAGGATTTTGTAATTTCCTTGGATGGTATGGTCGTCTTTCACACGTTAGTTTTAGTATTGCTAAAACTAATTGCTGCTGTTGCACTTGTGTGGAACTATAGTAATACGGAAACACGACCGAAATGAGGTTGTTAAACGATTTTTGCTGCTCTTGTTGTGGTTGTTGGTATTGCTGTGTTGTATCGATTTAGCACTGATACAACTACGAAGTGAACAATAGCGATTTTTACACGTGTTGTGTACATACATACATAGTTTTGATTTGTACTTCACTATTCACTGCCACTTAACTTTTTCGTATTCATGGTATATTATTCATCACGTCGGGGTCACCAGTTTGTGGAGGTAAAAGGTAACAAACTAAGAATTAACTATTACTCCTTTACACACAATTAAAAAAATGTTTATTTTATATTTTATTTAACATTTATACTCAATAAACTAAACAACAATTAATTAATTATTTATGATTTTAATATTAAAAGTCGGTTCGCTGAATTTTATAAATCGTTGTTTTTATAGTTGGGAACAAAGAAATTCATGACGCTCTATCTATATTCCGTATTGCATAATCTACAATTCTACAAATTCTACACGAAAATCGAGGACATAATTTAGGTTTGAAACTTTACTATTATAAAGTTGATTTTGAATGCATTGGTTAACCGCCACAAGTTAACGTGATACTAGCCTCTCTTGTTGAACCGCTGCTTGATGCCGCTGACAAGTCTGTATCATTCGTCGATGCTAGGGAAGTAGATGGTTCGTTCACACCTTGCACTACACGCCGAAACAAAAAAGTGAAAATAAGGAAAATTACCGAAAACACAAATATTGCACAAAAGCAAAATACATTTTAATCAAAATTAAATTTAACATAAAAAAACTTATTTTTGAACAGAAGATTTTTTATTAACACTAGCACCGTAAATAATTAATTGGGTCCTTATAATTCTGTTTCATTTATCCAATTATCAGCCGTTGCAGACACTTTATTTAGGGTGTCACCTTGGTCTCTGGTAATATGTTGAAAGCGGCTAGTTATGCAGCTGACGATTCTGCGGTCTGCAATAATCCAGTATACATGCACGAAAAATAAAAAACCCGATGTTGATTTCTTTGCGTAATGAACTTGAATTTGTTATTAAAAGCATTAATTGTAATCCATCAAATAATAGCAGTTTAAGTTTAGTTTAAACTAATGTTTTGACACAGCGATTCGTTCTTTTCTCACATAAACTTTTAGTGGACTTGGACATTTCGAAATATGTAGCACTTACCTAGGGTCTACACTATACAAATTCTCTGATATTTTCTATCAGAGTATCAATGTAAATCAGCAAATTATCAGGAGGCTATTTCTCGATAAATTATCATGAAATTATTACGAAATGTCATCCTTTTGAGGTTGTTATGTTTCATTATTATAAATCTAATTCTCAGAGTGAAGACGTACATTTTGATATTTTGTTTTTATTTTGATTAATCTGTATTCTGTGTTATTGTAATAATCAAAATTCGTGTTAAAATGTCGTTCTTTTCTACCGAAACTACAGTAAAATTAATCGATATGTATCGAAAGAACGAATGTTTGTGGAAAGTTTCAAGCAAAAATTATAGAAGAACAGATATAAAAAAATTCTGCACTTGAAAAAATTGCGGACAACCTAAATATAAATGTAGACCAAATAAAAAAAAATACGTAATTTACGAAATACTTACGTACAACAAAAAAAAAATACAGTATAATATAAAATGTGGGGCGGTATGTTGTACCATCACTTCGAATCGAAGTTCGAAAAAAGTCGAATGGCGGTATGTTGTATCATTTTCGAAAAGCAAAAATGATACAACTTTCACTTTTTCAATTCGACTTTTTTCGAATTCGACTTTTTTCGGTTCGAAGTGATGGTACAACATACCGCCCCTGGTAGTGAATTTGATGGAGAGAACTCAAAATGGATTTCCTTTGAAGAGTTGAAGTTTTTGGACGAGGTAGTTCTATTACGAAAAACAACTAGCAGTTTTGAATTTGGCAAGGAGTCAACAGAAACTGACTTTAGTAAAGTAAGTTAATTTATTTTTTATACCCGTATGATTCTCATCTCACCCAGTAATCGTACAAATCTAGTCACAGGTTTAGAATTCAATAATTCGAATTTCTTCCATCTATTACACCCAGGGTGTTCGGAAAAATACAAATATATTCAAAATCAGTTATGATTTCAACCCGATCATCTTCCGTGTTGTAATCAAAAATATTGACCCCCATTATGATTGTCGTGTCGATGTCGATAGTACACAGTTATTTTGCAGTAAATTGCAAAATAATGAGGTTTTAAACAATTTTTTAAGATGTTTATCAAAATCTACTGATGGTTTTATGGCCTCTAGTCTTAAACTAAAATGTCAACGACAAGTAAAAGTAATGAATTTATAAAGTTTTATAGTGGAATCGTTATTGATCCGACAACCATATTTGGGGTGAATAGTTTTTTGTTATTAGTAAAATTTATGTTTATACGCAGTTTATAATTAATTAAAAGTATTTTCTTGTTAGATGGGATTTTAAATAACTGAGGAAGCGATTGGAGACTTCATCTCCAAATAAAATAATTGAAAAGGTAAAACCTAAAAAAGCCAAAAATGAAGAAAAAAAAGAAAAAGAAAAATTGAAATGGTACGTCACCCTTCCCAACACAAAAATTGGCAATTGTAGTATCCCTCATTTTATGTAACAATTTAGTAGAACTTTCAAGTTGGCCCTGCATTAATACATTGGAAAATGATGGTGGTAATGCAATTGGCTGGATATCATCACAATCCACTATTTTCACAATGGGCTTCGTTAAATAGTTGTGCAGTACACAAGTTTTTACTATTAAATCAACAGTATCAATTTTTACATCTATCGGTCGATGAAATATCCGAAACCGAGATGCAAGGCGACCAAACGCACATTCTACAGTCAATCTAGCCCTCGATAGCCGATAGTTAAATATTTTTTGTTTTGTTGTTAATGTTTGGCATCTCGTGTATGGCTTCATCATGTGTTTGTCAAGTTTAAATGCGTCATCAGCTATAAAATAATTATGCACCGGCATAGTTTCACCCTCTAAATAATTTTGAGCTGGGATATTTATTTCACTGAGATTTTTAAATAAATTCGTATTTTCAAATATCGTATTGTCAGATGCTCTTCCATTCGCCCCTACATATATAAATATATAATGCTGTGAAAGCCTTTTTAATTATAATAGTTGGATCCAGAATTGGGTGGTTGGAAAATTCTAATGTGCTTCCCATTGGCACCAAGAGTGTGGGGAAAATTCCATATATTCTGGAAATCTTGTATGATTTCTTGCCATCCATCCTCCGTGATATTCATCTAAAATAAAATTCATCTACATTAATTTTACTGGGCTACACTTTAAATTATTTATAAGTAGAAAACCGAAAAATAAGAAGCAGTTGCTACGTATTAAAATTTTTTTATAAAATGAAAATGAAACGATTCCCTACATGTGTTTATCGAGCTGCATACCTACTTCAAATATTTAGGTTGTAGATGTACATACAAAGCTGTAAGAACCTCTGGAATAAACCGTGAAATGGTTTTTCGTGAAACCTTATAAAAAACCCCATCGAGTGAAACGAATTTAGCGTTCCGATATACCTCAACGTTATGGCTAAACGAATCCGAGCGCTCACTGCTTGACGAAATGATGTGTCTTGTTTTTGGATATCACGTTGAACCTTAAATTTAATTTACATAGTATTTCTGATTTGTTAGGTGAAAAGCAGGAAATACTTACTGTTGTCAATATTTCGTAGAATTGTTCGATAGAAAGTCTTGTAAAATTTTTAAATGATTTATTATTTCCCCATAGAAAACTTTGTAATAAATCCTCTTCTAATGAGATCGTAGCTCTTTTCGCCAAGAACGGATTTACCCAAAACTCTCTTCAGAGTTCTTTTCAGTTTTGTCTTTTCGCTCTATTTCTTCAATTTTCTTTAATATAAGTAAAATTTTTTTAAAATTTGCCTACGTCTGTCCATTATTTGTTTTTGTCACGAACTGGCACACAAATTTAACACCAATTGACTTTTCACTCTGAGAACTAGATTTATAATAATGAAACATAACAACCTCAAAAGGATGTCATTTCGTAATAATTTTCGATAAATTAATTAACTGACGAATCTGAATTTTTATCGGGGTCACCAGTTTTGGTATTTAAAGACCAATTATTTAATAGTTTCTTAATTTATTTATTTATTATTCTTTATAATATAGAAACAATTATTTCAAGTCTAACAAAATATTTCTTGTAATGTCAAGAAAACTTGAAAAAACTCTAAACAAAAACTATTTTTTGTTATTTACATTGGCTTCTAAGGCTGCGGGCCAATTGCCGGGTAAATTATTTACTGTGGTAAAAATCGGATTTAGAACAGATTTTTCGATCAGTTTACCATAGAGTTTTTGAAAAATAAATGAATTTACCGAAAAATTTACTTAAAATTGACTTTTACCCGACTATTGGCCCGCAGCCTGAGAATGAAATTTTTACAAAAAGTTGATTTACACCACTCAGGTGGTAGTCAATTTTAATAAATTTATATAATGAATTGCGATACAAGGCGTGAAGACGCCACATTTTCTTCATTATTTCAGCTACATTAGGCGAGTAAATTCATGCACTGATGGACTATGGTTATTTCCACCGCACTTTGTCTTTTAATCGAAAAAAATCCAACGGGTCCTCATTAAGCCTTGATGTTAAAACAAAATCCGTTTTTCTATTTTCCTCCTGAATAGAATCCAATAACAATAAAATGGATTGATTAAAACAATACATAGTTTTATTAGGACTGGATTTAATTGTGTCAAGATATTCTAGCATAAAATTTAAGTTCACATTAAATTGTGTTTAAATTGTCAAATAGGCGGTCAAATTTTTCGAAAAAAAACTAGCTAACTATTTAGCTTGATCCGAAAATATGTTAAAATAAATCATTGTTTTGTACCCGCGGAAACAGTTCTGCTAAATATTTGAGTTGCATATTTTACTCCCATTTTTCATAATTGTTGGAATCAATATGTGGCGCCGTCCGTTATTTTCGGGCAAAGTTTAGTGGTTTTGAATTTTTCACTTTCAAATATTTCAGTAGGAACTTTCCAAGTAGCAGTTCAAATAGGAGTATCTAAATTCCAAGAAAGTAAATTATTCCTGGCTGATTTGAGCAAGTAAGGCGAATCATTATAATTTTCATAAAAAAAGAACGGTTTTTCTTTTGACACGTTAAGTAAACGAAAGCATTTATGATTATTATGCACACTACTGCTCGAAATTTTGCTCGACGCAATTGTTGAGTTTCTATTTCATTTGACGATTATAATTTTAAGCCGTACTTTCCTTGGACACTCCTGCAATATAGTTGAAAGGTTAAACCATCCGGAACCATAACTTTTTATTTTTCTCCTAATGCCACCCCTGCTAATTTAAAATTTTATTTCAAACACAGAAAATATATCGAAAAATAGAATTTGATCGTTCGAAGGCTATAAACTACATATGAAAACAGCCAACGGCTATTTTATCAACTCAAGTGAAAGTTCACTTTGTGTATATACGATCGGAGTTATAGAATAAACGGGCACACATATTATATAGAATTCTTACAACAGTAAATAGTTTAAATTAAAGATTGCCTCATCAAACAATAATAACACATCTCACTACTTCGCATTTACCGATTTTTTCAAAAGTCATTAATTAGCCTTCCCAATTACTTCGCTTTGCATCATACATTGTGAATGATATTCACGATTTAAAAAAAATAATAAAACTTTTCTTTCAATATTGAATATTCATCTCAATCTTACAGCAACAAATCGCTCTTACCTATATATTATGACAATGATTTTGCATAAAAATAATAGAAACGAACGATTCCAGTACAAGACCAAGAAGAAAAAATTAATCACGACATACCGAATATACAGATGTATAATGTTTTCTGTTCTAATTTTATCGGTGTATATCCCCCAGACTTGGAAAGTAGATTAGACCAAGTTAAAATTAAAGTGAAATTGAATAAAAGTCTAAAACGATTTTTTTTATGTTTATCAAATTTCAGTGGTCATTACGAAGCAATTCAACACCAGATACGCGAGATGTATGGACCGACACAGAAAAAGAAAATGACGAATTACAATCGGATCGTACAGATTCTGGTATAACGTCGCCCAGTAGTAATAACCTAATTGAAGATAACACATGCACGACGACAACGCCGCTCGATTTATCGATCGATCATATACAACAGGATGATGTGAGGAAACGGCTCGCCCTGATGCTGAAACGAACATTTTACGATGAGGATGATAAGATATGCCTGCTGCAGGTATTATCGTTGCTCAATAATCTAGAGGCTTTGTCCCAGGATCAGGAAATCAATGGGAATGACTTGAGTTTAGATTTAATTAGTACATCAACGGTAAGTTTAGTGTGTACTCCAATGTTTTTGTAGAACTGAGTGGGCGCGCTTGTTTTCATTTTTTTTTTTTTTTAATTTTATCTGTCATTCGTTTTGTTTGTTTATTTTTGTAGCCGAAACCAAAACCATCATCTTTGGATTACCTTACAAATCAAAGTGAAAATTCTGTAAAATCGTTACCACCAAATTCAAGTCGAAATCAAAGAATTGTAGCCACAGTTTTACCATACAGCACAAACGATAATAACCAAACCCCGACCCGGACACGTTCATTGTCCAGTTCGTCCCTATATCAAGACAGTAGTCCAAAGAAAGCCCGTTTCTGTTCGTCGACCAGCCTACAGGAGAGCGGAGTATTTGAAGGTGACATTTACGAATTTATCACCAGTGCAACACAAACCGAACCGGACGATTTCCCCGAAGTAGAAAAACCAAATGGTGATTTATGTGCTGAAATCCAAAAACTAAATAAATTTCGTGAACGTATCGAAGAGTGTGTCACCAAGGCGCCAATTGCAAAATCACCGGTCGGTAGTATTTTAACACCGGAAACACCGGAACAGCGACGATTACAATACTATCGTGATCGACTCGAGCATCTCGAAAATAAAATTTTGATATACGAGAGTACCGGTGATTTACAAGAGCGCCGGCTAGCCGATCGGCTGCAGCGCGAAATTCAGCTTGACTCTACGGTCAAGCAATTGAGCGAAAACATTGAAAAGCTAGTTGCAGAAAATCTTCGACTCGAAGAGGAAAAGTGTGAATTTGAAGAGGCAGAGAATGATACGCGGCTTCGATTGCAACGTATCGAATTTGATTTAGAGATTTTAAGCCAAAGAAATATTGAATTGGACATGTCGCGTAACTCGCTGAAAACCAAATCAAACGATTATCAGCAGCATTGCCTTGTGCTTGAAGAGGGCATCCAAAAATATCAGGACAAAATATTCCGGCTCGAGGAGCAAGAAAATGAAATGCGACACCAAATGGAACTATTAGGTAAAATGATTCCATTACTCGTTGCATTTCACTCGTGGCGTAGCAATCAAAATTTTAAAGTTCCCCTGCCACAAACATCGTCGTGCTCATGCCTCATAGAATCGAAGGGATCGACAACGTTAAGCGTTTCTAAAAATCCGCTCGAAGACCGACTCAACGAATTGATGCACCGCGAAAAAGAATTGACGCGTAACATTAACGAACTGAATAAAGCATACAATGAGACACTCGAGAATGCTGATAATTTATGGGCCCAAATGGAACGTGACTACAAGGATAAAATTCAAAAAGCGGACGAAACCGAAAATGCGCTCAAATGTAAACTATTCCAATTGGAGGAACGTCTAAAGAACGACACGCAATTTGCGCAAGAACGTTTATCGCAGCTCGAGGAGAACGAAAATAATTTTAAACAGCGTTTGGCCCGACTACACAAAGAGAATAAAGATCTATCGACCCAATTGGCACAAACGCAAGAAGAATTGTATCAGTTGCGCGAAGAAAACGGTGACATGAAGGAATACCTAGAAAGTACAAAGAACGGCCAGCTCGAAAAGGAGAAACGTAGATCGCAGAAATTGGAAGAAGATTTAGAAATCCTCAACAATTTGCAACGCGACTCTGAAGATATATATAAAAATGAGATGAATACGTTGAAAACGCAGCTCAATAAAACCCATAAGGAGTTAATTCATATTGAAGTAACGAATGGCGAGCTAAAAGAGGAGATATTCACGCTGGAGCAGCAAATACGTGAGCTTACACGACAACACGACGAGGATGAGGAAAAAATTAAGTTGCTCACTATCGAGATGACCGATTCGAATCGAAACAATGAGAAAAATTTTTTCTACATGAATAGTTTGGCACAGGAGATGGCACCACCGTCACCAGCGAAACGATTCGAGAACAATAACGTTATTTATTCAGCGGGTGTAGGAACGATGGAATTGAATAAGGCAACGAAAAAATTAAGCGATGTCCTAGAAAATATTGAGGTAAGCGATTTAAATAATAAACTAAATGCTGTAAAATATTGTAATATTTTAATTCCAGGGTTGTGAAACGTGTAGTACAACAACATTAACTTTAAAGAATTTAGCCAAAGATGTAAAAAAATTAGCAGAAGCTGTAATAGATAAAAATAGTTCAAGTAGACAACGAGTCGGCCGACGATCAACAACGAATTTAGAAGAGGTATGTAACAGGGTTCATAAAAGAACATCCACCCTAACTTCCTTATTCCGAAATGCTCCTGGTCCCGAAACCACATCCTCAAATTATACGAATGAAGTTCAAACATTATCGGCACAATCATCGGCGTCCGATTCATTTATTCTTCATCTAAAAGAAGACGATGAATTTGATTATACGTCACCTGATTTTGATTTAGGCTCGCTATTCGGTGGCTTCATTAAAATCAATAAAGGCGATGCTGACCATTTTTTGCAACCAAGTGAGCCGAATCCAAGTCTAAGCACAAAAAAGAATTCAACTCTGCTTGTTAGTTGTAGTGCTTCGAACGAAACAATCGACGTATCGAATTCCGCAAGTAGATATTCAAACCAGTAGTCGGGAAGTATGTCGGTGTTTGGTGAGTTTGTTCGGAAACAAATTTTTGTATAGAAAACGATTCGAAAAAAAAAATCAATGTCAAATTCTTGTAAATGCAAATTATTCAATGATTCCTATCCGGTTACGAAATGCTCAAATTGTGGTTGTGTTCACTATAAATCGGACAGACCACCTTGTCCGCAATCGAAAAATGTAAGCGATGGTTGTTGGGTTGATCGCGATTCGGTGCCGAAACGTAAGGATATTGTGCCTCCTAAGAAGTGTGGCGATAATCAAGCTGCATTGGGAAGTAAGCGTTCAGAACGGAAGTCGGGTTCTCTAAACCAACCGCGCTCTGCTCGTCAACCGCTTCAAGATCCGCAACCGCGTCTTGAAACACAATCACGTGTTAGCGAACAGAAGCGGACCAGCGGGGAAGTTCAAACGCGTGAGGAAAAGTCAAAGAAGCCCGAATCGCGTAGAAGTTCTAAAAAATCACAAAAACAAACACCGCCAGCACAATCACAGCCACGAACATCAGGCTCGGCACCAAGTCCAGTCGCTGATCCAATGCCAGCACCGGCACCAACACAAGCCCCAGCCTCAGGTAATGGGGGGAATGGAAAGCGGACCAGTTTTGTTTTACCCGATGAAAGTGCCGCGAAGCAAGGAGATTCTCAACCTGGAGCCCTCCGTCCTAGTACATCCAAATCTGAACAAATTATATGCAAAGACTTTACTGATAAATTTAGTGGTTTTCTAAAAAAAGTCAAATCGACCGAAATGTTTATTCGAAATTTATTCAAAGAAGAAACTAATTCAAAGTCATCATCTTGTCCATCAACAGATAAGCGGCAGACATGCGGAGTTTGTTTAAAAGATGCATCTAAAACAATTAGCGAGTTGATAGGGAGTTCAGGCAAAACTGCAAAAAATTCTAATCAAAAAACCGATCCTTGCGGTGCTGGGGAGAGGCCTTCAAGTCAGGTAACTGTTCCAATCTAAGTATATTAAATTGTTTCTTAACAATCGAGCCTTTAAACTACTTTCAGAATGAAGATTTATTAGAGATCAAAAATACGGTAGAAAGTTTAAAAGAAATGATGTGCAAACAGTCCCAAAATGGATGCCCGTTTACGGACGAAACCTTTCAAAGGGTTTTGGCCGAATTACGAAAGTACGTCCAGCAAGATACGATCGAGAAGCTGTTAAAAGCACCGTCCAGTAATGCGATTGCATTAATTGGAGAAACAACGGAACCGTTTGTTTTCATCAAAGCCCGTCCATTTTGTGATCAACATGGCATCTTCATTGTGGAATGGAAAGTAAGCAGTTTCCTTGGAATTGGCGGATACGAGGTACGCCTTATAAAAAATCAAATTACCTATACATAATTTTATTTACAAATACATATCGGCCATTTTTTTTTTTTTATTTTTTTTTTGTTTACTTTAGATTTATGTGGACGGGATTCTAAAAGAATCAATTAATTCAGCCATACGTAATACGGCGCTTATCCCAGGTGTTAATCCAAAATCTGAACATCTTGTGACCATAACTGCCGTACCCCTAGCCGGTTGCGATTTAAATTCAAATGATAAATGGACCCCTGCAAATTGTCGCTACAAACCAACTTGTTTTTAGAGTATTCATTCGTGTTAACACACATTTAAAATTTAATGTAATCTTGGAACTTTTAAATCCCGCGTTGTTGTGATGATTTAAGTTTCTAACCAGCTGTGCCTTATTCTAGTCGTTACAAAATAATATGTAATCCAACAAAAAATACAAAATATAATTGTTTTAATTTTAAGAAATTTTTAAAGTAAAGCATTTTGAAAACAAATTTAATTAACGTTTTTATTATTAAACGGAAAGCAAATATTAAAAAAAAAAAAAAAACTTTTATGATTTATAATTCATTGTTTTATTAAATGTTTTATAATAAATCGTGTAAATTATATAATTGTCATGTAGTCGAGTGTTGTCAAATCAGGAGAGTAGTACATTTTGTTATTATTTATTTAGAAATTATATCGTTTTTATTATAATTTTGTTTATTTACCGATAAGCAAATCGTTTTGTGTAAATAAAAATTTAATACATAATTATTCTAAATGTTTTATAACACACATGCATATTATTATTATTATTGTTATATAACATTTATTTCAATTTGTTTATAAAATAATTTTTTGTGTGCATTTAAACTATTTAAATAAAATGTTCTTCTTCATTAATTGTTTATAAACAAAAAATATAAACAAAACTATCCTACATAATTAATCTCAATCATTTACATATTTTTTATTTTATTTGATTTTATTGAATGTGAGCTTCCAAATTTGTAAAATAATTGTAATACAAACAAAAACAAAACTGATTGGAGTTTAATTATCTTGTATACAATTATCCTGTAAACAACAAAATAAATTAATTCAAAATATAAATATTTAAAGGATTCAACTTGCGTTTTAATTATCGCGGACTGTTGAATCTGTAACAATAAATTATATCCGTTCAAAATCGGTAAGGCTAACCATCAGGGATTTCTGCAAAAAATTGAAAATATTTCACTGTTAAGATTCCGGTTCAAAATGATTGTAGGTAATGAAAAGAGCATATTAGGTAAGAAATTAACGGTTGGTTGCATATGGAAAGCGCGGTTATTGGAAATTTCGCATTTTGAAATTCGCGGTTATGTTAGGTCATCGAATGTCGATTACAGGCGAATGAGGCGACATATTGCAACAACTTAAACAATGATCTGCTTAAAATTACAACAGTAATCCAAAATAACCGGTACATACAGAATCTGTGACAATAAATTTTATCCGTTCAAAATCGGTAAGGCTTGCCATCAGGGATTTCTGCAAAAAAATGAAAATATTTCACTGTTGAGATTCCGGCCCAAAATGATTGTAGGTAATGAAAAAAGCATATTAGGTAAGAAATTAACGGTTGGTTGCATATGGAAAGCGCGGTTATTGGAAATTTCGCATTTTGAAATTCGCGGTTATGTTATGTCATCGAATGTCGATTACAGGCGAATGAGGCGTCATATTGCAACAACTTAAACAATGATCTGCTTAAAATTACAACAGTAATCCAAAATAACCGGTACATACAGAATCTGTGACAATAAATTTTATCCGTTCAAAATCGGTAAGGCTAACCATCAGAGATTTCTGCAAATAATTGAAAATATTTCACTGTTGAGATTCCGGTTCAAAATGATTGTAGGTAATGAAAAGAGCATATTAGGTAAGAAATTAACGGTTGGTTGCATATGGAAAGCGCGGTTATTGGAAATTTCGCATTTTGAAATTCGCGGTTATGTTATGTCATCGAATGTCGATTACAGGCGAATGAGGCGACATATTGCAACAACTTAAACACTGATCTGCTTAAAATTACAACAGTAATCCAAAATAACCGGTACATACAGAATCTGTGACAATAAATTTTATCCGTTCAAAATCGGTAAGGCTAACCATCAGGGATTTCTGCAAAAAAATGAAAAATATTTCACTGTTGAGATTCCGGCCCAAAATGATTGTAGGTAATGAAAAAAGCATATTAGGTAAGAAATTAACGGTTGGTTGCATATGGAAAGCGCGGTTATTGGAAATTTCGCATTTTGAAATTCGCGGTTATGTTAGGTCATCGAATGTCGATTACAGGCGAATGAGGCGACATATTGCAACGACTTGATGATGCAACACTGATCTGCTTAAAATTACGTCAGTAATCCAAAATAACCGGTACATACAGAATCTGTGACAATAAATTTTATCCGTTCAAAATCGGTAAGGCTTACCATCAGGGATTTCTGCAAAAAAATGAAAATATTTCACTGTTGAGATTCCGGCCCAAAATGATTGTAGGTAATGAAAAAAGCATATTAGGTAAGAAATTAACGGTTGGTTGCATATGGAAAGCGCGGTTATTGGAAATTTCGCATTTTGAAATTCGCGGTTATGTTATGTCATCGAATGTCGATTACAGGCGAATGAGGCGTCATATTGCAACAACTTAAACAATGATCTGCTTAAAATTACAACAGTAATCCAAAATAACCGGTACATACAGAATCTGTGACAATAAATTTTATCCGTTCAAAATCGGTAAGGCTTGCCATCAGGGATTTCTGCAAAAAAATGAAAATATTTCACTGTTGAGATTCCGGCCCAAAATGATTGTAGGTAATGAAAAAAGCATATTAGGTAAGAAATTAACGGTTGGTTGCATATGGAAAGCGCGGTTATTGGAAATTTCGCATTTTGAAATTCGCGGTTATGTTATGTCATCGAATGTCGATTACAGGCGAATGAGGCGTCATATTGCAACAACTTAAACAATGATCTGCTTAAAATTACAACAGTAATCCAAAATAACCGGTACATACAGAATCTGTGACAATAAATTTTATCCGTTCAAAATCGGTAAGGCTAACCATCAGAGATTTCTGCAAATAATTGAAAATATTTCACTGTTGAGATTCCGGCCCAAAATGATTGTAGGTAATGAAAAGAGCATATTAGGTAAGAAATTAACGGTTGGTTGCATATAGAAAGCGCGGTTATTGGAAATTTCGCATTTTGAAATTCGCGGTTATGTTATGTCATCGAATGTCGATTACAGGCGAATGAGGCGACATATTGCAACAACTTAAACACTGATCTGCTTAAAATTACGTCAGTAATCCAAAATAACCGGTACATACAGAATCTGTGACAATAAATTTTATCCGTTCAAAATCGGTAAGGCTAACCATCAGGGATTTCTGCAAAAAATTGAAAATATTTCACTGTTGAGATTCCGGTTCAAAATGATTGTAGGTAATGAAAAGAGCATATTAGGTAAGAAATTAACGGTTGGTTGCATATGGAAAGCGCGGTTATTGGAAATTTCGCATTTTGAAATTCGCGGTTATGTTATGTCATCGAATGTCGATTACAGGCGAATGAGGCGACATATTGCAACAACTTAAACACTGATCTGCTTAAAATTACGTCAGTAATCCAAAATAACCGGTACATACAGAATCTGTGACAATAAATTTTATCCGTTCAAAATCGGTAAGGGTAACCCATCAGAGATTTCTGCAAATAATTGAAAATATTTCACTGTTGAGATTCCGGCCCAAAATGATTGTAGGTAATGAAAAGATCATATTAGGTAAGAAATTAACGGCTGGTTGCATATGGAAAGCGCGGTTATTGGAAATTTCGCATTTTGAAATTCGCGGTTATGTTATGTCATCGAATGTCGATTACAGGCGAATGAGGCGACATATTGCAACAACTTAAACACTGATCTGCTTAAAATTACGTCAGTAATCCAAAATAACCGGTACATACAGAATCTGTGACAATAAATTTTATCCGTTCAAAATCGGTAAGGGTAACCATCAGAGATTTCTGCAAATAATTGAAAATATTTCACTGTTGAGATTCCGGCCCAAAATGATTGTAGGTAATGAAAAGAGCATATTAGGTAAGAAATTAACGGTTGGTTGCATATGGAAAGCGCTTTTATTGGAAATTTCGCATTTTGAAATTCGCGGTTATGTTATGTCATCGAATGTCGATTACAGGCGAATGAGGCGTCATATTGCAACAACTTAAACACTGATCTGCTTAAAATTACGTCAGTAATCCAAAATAACCGGTACATACAGAATCTGTGACAATAAATTTTATCCGTTCAAAATCGGTAAGGCTAACCATCAGGGATTTCTGCAAAAAAATGAAAATATTTCACTGTTGAGATTCCGGGCCAAAATGATTGTAGGTAATGAAAAGAGCATATTAGGTAAGAAATTAACGGTTGGTTGCATATGGAAAGCGCGGTTATTGGAAATTTCGCATTTTGAAATTCTCGGTTATGTTATGTCATCGAATGTCGATTACAGGCGAATGATGCGTCATATTGCAACAACTTAAACACTGATCTGCATCAGGGATTTCTGCAAAAAAATGAAAATATTTCATTGTTGAGATTCCGGCCCAAAATGATTGTAGGCAATGAAAAGAGCATATTAGGTAAGAAATTAACGGTTGGTTGCATATAGAAAGCGCGGTTATTGGAAATTTCTCATTTTGAAATTCGCGGTTATGTTATGTCATCGAATGTCGATTACAGGCGAATGAGGCGACATATTGCAACAACTTAAACACTGATCTGCATCAGGGATTTCTGCAAAAAAAT
Organism: Nephrotoma flavescens; assembly: GCA_932526605.1. Taxonomy (NCBI): domain Eukaryota; kingdom Metazoa; phylum Arthropoda; class Insecta; order Diptera; family Tipulidae; genus Nephrotoma; species Nephrotoma flavescens. The sequence continues at coordinate 79,618,935 of OW052221.1, read as the reverse complement.
GAAAATATTTCATTGTTGAGATTCCGGCCCAAAATGATTGTAGGCAATGAAAAGAGCATATTAGGTAAGAAATTAACGGTTGGTTGCATATGGAAAGCGCGGTTATTGGAAATTTCGCATTTTGAAATTCGCGGTTATGTTATGTCATCGAATGTCGATTACAGGCGAATGAGGCGACATATTGCAACAACTTAAACACTGATCTGCTTAAAATTACGTCAGTAATCCAAAATAACCGGTACATACAGAATCTGTGACAATAAATTTTATCCGTTCAAAATCGGTAAGGCTAACCATCAGAGATTTCTGCAAAAAAATGAAAATATTTCACTGTTGAGATTCCGGGCCAAAATGATTGTAGGTAATGAAAAGAGCATATTAGGTAAGAAATTAACGGTTGGTTGCATATAGAAAGCGCGGTTATTGGAAATTTCGCATTTTGAAATTCGCGGTTATGTTATGTCATCGAATGTCGATTACAGGCGAATGAGGCGACATATTGCAACAACTTAAACACTGATCTGCTTAAAATTACGTCAGTAATCCAAAATAACCGGTACATACAGAATCTGTGACAATAAATTTTATCCGTTCAAAATCGGTAAGGCTAACCATCAGGGATTTCTGCAAAAAAATGAAAATATTTCACTGTTGAGATTCCGGGCCAAAATGATTGTAGGTAATGAAAAGAGCATATTAGGTAAGAAATTAACGGTTGGTTGCATATGGAAAGCGCGGTTATTGGAAATTTCGCATTTTGAAATTCTCGGTTATGTTATGTCATCGAATGTCGATTACAGGCGAATGATGCGTCATATTGCAACAACTTAAACACTGATCTGCATCAGGGATTTCTGCAAAAAAATGAAAATATTTCATTGTTGAGATTCCGGCCCAAAATGATTGTAGGCAATGAAAAGAGCATATTAGGTAAGAAATTAACGGTTGGTTGCATATAGAAAGCGCGGTTATTGGAAATTTCTCATTTTGAAATTCGCGGTTATGTTATGTCATCGAATGTCGATTACAGGCGAATGAGGCGACATATTGCAACAACTTAAACACTGATCTGCATCAGGGATTTCTGCAAAAAAATGAAAATATTTCATTGTTGAGATTCCGGCCCAAAATGATTGTAGGCAATGAAAAGAGCATATTAGGTAAGAAATTAACGGTTGGTTGCATATGGAAAGCGCGGTTATTGGAAATTTCGCATTTTGAAATTCGCGGTTATGTTATGTCATCGAATGTCGATTACAGGCGAATGAGGCGACATATTGCAACAACTTAAACACTGATCTGCTTAAAACTACGTCAGTAATCCAAAATAACCGGTACATACAGAATCTGTGACAATAAATTTTATCCGTTCAAAATCGGTAAGGCTAACCATCAGGGATTTCTGCAAAAAAAAGAAAATATTTCACTGTTGAGATTCCGGGCCAAAATGATTGTAGGTAATGAAAAGAGCATATTAGGTAAGAAATTAACGGTTGGTTGCATATAGAAAGCGCGGTTATTGGAAATTTCGCATTTTGAAATTCGCGGTTATGTTATGTCATCAAATGTCAATTACAGGCGAATGAGGCGACATATTGCAACAACTTAAACACTGATCTGCTTAAAACTACGTCAGTAATCCAAAATAACCGGTACATACAGAATCTGTGACAATAAATTTTATCCGTTCAAAATCGGTAAGGCTAACCATCAGGGATTTCTGCAAAAAAAGAAAATATTTCACTGTTGAGATTCCGGGCCAAAATGATTGTAGGTAATGAATAGAGCATATTAGGTAAGAAATTAACGGTTGGTTGCATATAGAAAGCGCGGTTATTGGAAATTTCGCATTTTGAAATTCGCGGTTATGTTATGTCATCGAATGTCGATTACAGGCGAATGAGGCGACATATTGCAACAACTTAAACACTGATCTGCTTAAAATTACGTCAGTAATCCAGAATAACCGGTACATACAGAATCTGTGACAATAAATTTTATCCGTTCAAAATCGGTAAGGCTAACTAACCATCAGGGATTTCTGCAAAAAAATGAAAATATTTCATTGTTGAGATTCCGGCCCAAAATGATTGTAGGCAATGAAAAGAGCATATTAGGTAAGAAATTAACGGTTGGTTGCATATGGAAAGCGCGGTTATTGGAAATTTCGCATTTTGAAATTCGCGGTTATGTTATGTCATCGAATGTCGATTACAGGCGAATGAGGCGACATATTGCAACAACTTAAACACTGATCTGCTTAAAATTACGTCAGTAATCCAAAATAACCGGTACATACAGAATCTGTGACAATAAATTTTATCCGTTCAAAATCGGTAAGGGTAACCATCAGAGATTTCTGCAAATAATTGAAAATATTTCACTGTTGAGATTCCGGCCCAAAATGATTGTAGGTAATGAAAAGATCATATTAGGTAAGAAATTAACGGTTGGTTGCATATAGAAAGCGCTTTTATTGGAAATTTCGCATTTTGAAATTCGCGGTTATGTTATGTCATCGAATGTCGATTACAGGCGAATGAGGCGTCATATTGCAACAACTTAAACACTGATCTGCTTAAAATTACGTCAGTAATCCAAAATAACCGGTACATACAGAATCTGTGACAATAAATTTTATCCGTTCAAAATCGGTAAGGCTAACCATCAGGGATTTCTGCAAAAAAATGAAAATATTTCACTGTTGAGATTCCGGGCCAAAATGATTGTAGGTAATGAAAAGAGCATATTAGGTAAGAAATTAACGGTTGGTTGCATATAGAAAGCGCGGTTATTGGAAATTTCGCATTTTGAAATTCGCGGTTATGTTATGTCATCGAATGTCGATTACAGGCGAATGAGGCGTCATATTGCAACAACTTAAACACTGATCTGCTTAAAATTACGTCAGTAATCCAAAATAACCGGTACATACAGAATCTGTGACAATAAATTTTATCCGTTCAAAATCGGTAAGGCTAACCATCAGGGATTTCTGCAAAAAAATGAAAATATTTCACTGTTGAGATTCCGGCCCAAAATGATTGTAGGTAATGAAAAGAGCATATTAGGTAAGAAATTAACGGTTGGTTGCATATAGAAAGCGCGGTTATTGGAAATTTCGCATTTTGAAATTCGCGGTTATGTTATGTCATCGAATGTCGATTACAGGCGAATGAGGCGTCATATTGCAACAACTTAAACACTGATCTGCTTAAAATTACGTCAGTAATCCAAAATAACCGGTACATACAGAATCTGTGACAATAAATTTTATCCGTTCAAAATCGGTAAGGCTAACCATCAGAGATTTCTGCAAAAAAATGAAAATATTTCACTGTTGAGATTCCGGGCCAAAATGATTGTAGGTAATGAAAAGAGCATATTAGGTAAGAAATTAACGGTTGGTTGCATATGGAAAGCGCTTTTATTGGAAATTTCGCATTTTGAAATTCGCGGTTATGTTATGTCATCGAATGTCGATTACAGGCGAATGAGGCGTCATATTGCAACAACTTAAACACTGATCTGCTTAAAATTACGTCAGTAATCCAAAATAACCGGTACATACAGAATCTGTGACAATAAATTTTATCCGTTCAAAATCGGTAAGGCTAACCATCAGAGATTTCTGCAAATAATTGAAAATATTTCACTGTTGAGATTCCGGCCCAAAATGATTGTAGGTAATGAAAAGAGCATATTAGGTAAGAAATTAACGGTTGGTTGCATATGGAAAGCGCTTTTATTGGAAATTTCGCATTTTGAAATTCGCGGTTATGTTATGTCATCGAATGTCGATTACAGGCGAATGAGGCGTCATATTGCAACAACTTAAACACTGATCTGCTTAAAATTACGTCAGTAATCCAAAATAACCGGTACATACAGAATCTGTGACAATAAATTTTATCCGTTCAAAATCGGTAAGGCTAACCATCAGGGATTTCTGCAAAAAAATGAAAATATTTCACTGTTGAGATTCCGGGCCAAAATGATTGTAGGTAATGAAAAGAGCATATTAGGTAAGAAATTAACGGTTGGTTGCATATAGAAAGCGCGGTTATTGGAAATTTCGCATTTTGAAATTCGCGGTTATGTTATGTCATCGAATGTCGATTACAGGCGAATGAGGCGTCATATTGCAACAACTTAAACACTGATCTGCTTAAAATTACGTCAGTAATCCAAAATAACCGGTACATACAGAATCTGTGACAATAAATTTTATCCGTTCAAAATCGGTAAGGCTAACCATCAGGGATTTCTGCAAAAAAATGAAAATATTTCACTGTTGAGATTCCGGGCCAAAATGATTGTAGGTAATGAAAAGAGCATATTAGGTAAGAAATTAACGGTTGGTTGCATATGGAAAGCGCTTTTATTGGAAATTTCGCATTTTGAAATTCGCGGTTATGTTATGTCATCGAATGTCGATTACAGGCGAATGAGGCGTCATATTGCAACAACTTAAACACTGATCTGCATCAGGGATTTCTGCAAAAAAATGAAAATATTTCATTGTTGAGATTCCGGCCCAAAATGATTGTAGGCAATGAAAAGAGCATATTAGGTAAGAAATTAACGGTTGGTTGCATATAGAAAGCGCGGTTATTGGAAATTTCTCATTTTGAAATTCGCGGTTATGTTATGTCATCGAATGTCGATTACAGGCGAATGAGGCGACATATTGCAACAACTTAAACACTGATCTGCATCAGGGATTTCTGCAAAAAAATGAAAATATTTCATTGTTGAGATTCCGGCCCAAAATGATTGTAGGCAATGAAAAGAGCATATTAGGTAAGAAATTAACGGTTGGTTGCATATGGAAAGCGCGGTTATTGGAAATTTCGCATTTTGAAATTCGCGGTTATGTTATGTCATCGAATGTCGATTACAGGCGAATGAGGCGACATATTGCAACAACTTAAACACTGATCTGCTTAAAATTACGTCAGTAATCCAAAATAACCGGTACATACAGAATCTGTGACAATAAATTTTATCCGTTCAAAATCGGTAAGGCTAACCATCAGAGATTTCTGCAAAAAAATGAAAATATTTCACTGTTGAGATTCCGGGCCAAAATGATTGTAGGTAATGAAAAGAGCATATTAGGTAAGAAATTAACGGTTGGTTGCATATAGAAAGCGCGGTTATTGGAAATTTCGCATTTTGAAATTCGCGGTTATGTTATGTCATCGAATGTCGATTACAGGCGAATGAGGCGACATATTGCAACAACTTAAACACTGATCTGCTTAAAATTACGTCAGTAATCCAAAATAACCGGTACATACAGAATCTGTGACAATAAATTTTATCCGTTCAAAATCGGTAAGGCTAACCATCAGAGATTTCTGCAAATAATTGAAAATATTTCACTGTTGAGATTCCGGCCCAAAATGATTGTAGGTAATGAAAAGAGCATATTAGGTAAGAAATTAACGGTTGGTTGCATATGGAAAGCGCTTTTATTGGAAATTTCGCATTTTGAAATTCGCGGTTATGTTATGTCATCGAATGTCGATTACAGGCGAATGAGGCGTCATATTGCAACAACTTAAACACTGATCTGCTTAAAATTACGTCAGTAATCCAAAATAACCGGTACATACAGAATCTGTGACAATAAATTTTATCCGTTCAAAATCGGTAAGGCTAACCATCAGGGATTTCTGCAAAAAAATGAAAATATTTCACTGTTGAGATTCCGGGCCAAAATGATTGTAGGTAATGAAAAGAGCATATTAGGTAAGAAATTAACGGTTGGTTGCATATAGAAAGCGCGGTTATTGGAAATTTCGCATTTTGAAATTCGCGGTTATGTTATGTCATCGAATGTCGATTACAGGCGAATGAGGCGTCATATTGCAACAACTTAAACACTGATCTGCTTAAAATTACGTCAGTAATCCAAAATAACCGGTACATACAGAATCTGTGACAATAAATTTTATCCGTTCAAAATCGGTAAGGCTAACCATCAGGGATTTCTGCAAAAAAATGAAAATATTTCACTGTTGAGATTCCGGGCCAAAATGATTGTAGGTAATGAAAAGAGCATATTAGGTAAGAAATTAACGGTTGGTTGCATATGGAAAGCGCTTTTATTGGAAATTTCGCATTTTGAAATTCGCGGTTATGTTATGTCATCGAATGTCGATTACAGGCGAATGAGGCGTCATATTGCAACAACTTAAACACTGATCTGCATCAGGGATTTCTGCAAAAAAATGAAAATATTTCATTGTTGAGATTCCGGCCCAAAATGATTGTAGGCAATGAAAAGAGCATATTAGGTAAGAAATTAACGGTTGGTTGCATATAGAAAGCGCGGTTATTGGAAATTTCTCATTTTGAAATTCGCGGTTATGTTATGTCATCGAATGTCGATTACAGGCGAATGAGGCGACATATTGCAACAACTTAAACACTGATCTGCATCAGGGATTTCTGCAAAAAAATGAAAATATTTCATTGTTGAGATTCCGGCCCAAAATGATTGTAGGCAATGAAAAGAGCATATTAGGTAAGAAATTAACGGTTGGTTGCATATGGAAAGCGCGGTTATTGGAAATTTCGCATTTTGAAATTCGCGGTTATGTTATGTCATCGAATGTCGATTACAGGCGAATGAGGCGACATATTGCAACAACTTAAACACTGATCTGCTTAAAATTACGTCAGTAATCCAAAATAACCGGTACATACAGAATCTGTGACAATAAATTTTATCCGTTCAAAATCGGTAAGGCTAACCATCAGGGATTTCTGCAAAAAAAAGAAAATATTTCACTGTTGAGATTCCGGGCCAAAATGATTGTAGGTAATGAAAAGAGCATATTAGGTAAGAAATTAACGGTTGGTTGCATATAGAAAGCGCGGTTATTGGAAATTTCGCATTTTGAAATTCGCGGTTATGTTATGTCATCAAATGTCAATTACAGGCGAATGAGGCGACATATTGCAACAACTTAAACACTGATCTGCTTAAAACTACGTCAGTAATCCAAAATAACCGGTACATACAGAATCTGTGACAATAAATTTTATCCGTTCAAAATCGGTAAGGCTAACCATCAGGGATTTCTGCAAAAAAAGAAAATATTTCACTGTTGAGATTCCGGGCCAAAATGATTGTAGGTAATGAATAGAGCATATTAGGTAAGAAATTAACGGTTGGTTGCATATAGAAAGCGCGGTTATTGGAAATTTCGCATTTTGAAATTCGCGGTTATGTTATGTCATCGAATGTCGATTACAGGCGAATGAGGCGACATATTGCAACAACTTAAACACTGATCTGCTTAAAATTACGTCAGTAATCCAGAATAACCGGTACATACAGAATCTGTGACAATAAATTTTATCCGTTCAAAATCGGTAAGGCTAACTAACCATCAGGGATTTCTGCAAAAAAATGAAAATATTTCATTGTTGAGATTCCGGCCCAAAATGATTGTAGGCAATGAAAAGAGCATATTAGGTAAGAAATTAACGGTTGGTTGCATATGGAAAGCGCGGTTATTGGAAATTTCGCATTTTGAAATTCGCGGTTATGTTATGTCATCGAATGTCGATTACAGGCGAATGAGGCGACATATTGCAACAACTTAAACACTGATCTGCTTAAAATTACGTCAGTAATCCAAAATAACCGGTACATACAGAATCTGTGACAATAAATTTTATCCGTTCAAAATCGGTAAGGGTAACCATCAGAGATTTCTGCAAATAATTGAAAATATTTCACTGTTGAGATTCCGGCCCAAAATGATTGTAGGTAATGAAAAGATCATATTAGGTAAGAAATTAACGGTTGGTTGCATATGGAAAGCGCTTTTATTGGAAATTTCGCATTTTGAAATTCGCGGTTATGTTATGTCATCGAATGTCGATTACAGGCGAATGAGGCGTCATATTGCAACAACTTAAACACTGATCTGCTTAAAATTACGTCAGTAATCCAAAATAACCGGTACATACAGAATCTGTGACAATAAATTTTATCCGTTCAAAATCGGTAAGGCTAACCATCAGGGATTTCTGCAAAAAAATGAAAATATTTCACTGTTGAGATTCCGGGCCAAAATGATTGTAGGTAATGAAAAGAGCATATTAGGTAAGAAATTAACGGTTGGTTGCATATAGAAAGCGCGGTTATTGGAAATTTCTCATTTTGAAATTCGCGGTTATGTTATGTCATCGAATGTCGATTACAGGCGAATGAGGCGACATATTGCAACAACTTAAACACTGATCTGCATCAGGGATTTCTGCAAAAAAATGAAAATATTTCATTGTTGAGATTCCGGCCCAAAATGATTGTAGGCAATGAAAAGAGCATATTAGGTAAGAAATTAACGGTTGGTTGCATATGGAAAGCGCGGTTATTGGAAATTTCGCATTTTGAAATTCTCGGTTATGTTATGTCATCGAATGTCGATTACAGGCGAATGATGCGTCATATTGCAACAACTTAAACACTGATCTGCATCAGGGATTTCTGCAAAAAAATGAAAATATTTCATTGTTGAGATTCCGGCCCAAAATGATTGTAGGCAATGAAAAGAGCATATTAGGTAAGAAATTAACGGTTGGTTGCATATGGAAAGCGCGGTTATTGGAAATTTCGCATTTTGAAATTCGCGGTTATGTTATGTCATCGAATGTCGATTACAGGCGAATGAGGCGACATATTGCAACAACTTAAACACTGATCTGCTTAAAACTACGTCAGTAATCCAAAATAACCGGTACATACAGAATCTGTGACAATAAATTTTATCCGTTCAAAATCGGTAAGGCTAACCATCAGGGATTTCTGCAAAAAAAGAAAATATTTCACTGTTGAGATTCCGGGCCAAAATGATTGTAGGTAATGAATAGAGCATATTAGGTAAGAAATTAACGGTTGGTTGCATATAGAAAGCGCGGTTATTGGAAATTTCGCATTTTGAAATTCGCGGTTATGTTATGTCATCGAATGTCGATTACAGGCGAATGAGGCGACATATTGCAACAACTTAAACACTGATCTGCTTAAAATTACGTCAGTAATCCAGAATAACCGGTACATACAGAATCTGTGACAATAAATTTTATCCGTTCAAAATCGGTAAGGCTAACTAACCATCAGGGATTTCTGCAAAAAAATGAAAATATTTCATTGTTGAGATTCCGGCCCAAAATGATTGTAGGCAATGAAAAGAGCATATTAGGTAAGAAATTAACGGTTGGTTGCATATGGAAAGCGCGGTTATTGGAAATTTCGCATTTTGAAATTCGCGGTTATGTTATGTCATCGAATGTCGATTACAGGCGAATGAGGCGACATATTGCAACAACTTAAACACTGATCTGCTTAAAATTACGTCAGTAATCCAAAATAACCGGTACATACAGAATCTGTGACAATAAATTTTATCCGTTCAAAATCGGTAAGGCTAACCATCAGAGATTTCTGCAAAAAAATGAAAATATTTCACTGTTGAGATTCCGGGCCAAAATGATTGTAGGTAATGAAAAGAGCATATTAGGTAAGAAATTAACGGTTGGTTGCATATGGAAAGCGCTTTTATTGGAAATTTCGCATTTTGAAATTCGCGGTTATGTTATGTCATCGAATGTCGATTACAGGCGAATGAGGCGTCATATTGCAACAACTTAAACACTGATCTGCTTAAAATTACGTCAGTAATCCAAAATAACCGGTACATACAGAATCTGTGACAATAAATTTTATCCGTTCAAAATCGGTAAGGCTAACCATCAGAGATTTCTGCAAATAATTGAAAATATTTCACTGTTGAGATTCCGGGCCAAAATGATTGTAGGTAATGAAAAGAGCATATTAGGTAAGAAATTAACGGTTGGTTGCATATGGAAAGCGCTTTTATTGGAAATTTCGCATTTTGAAATTCGCGGTTATGTTATGTCATCGAATGTCGATTACAGGCGAATGAGGCGTCATATTGCAACAACTTAAACACTGATCTGCTTAAAATTACGTCAGTAATCCAAAATAACCGGTACATACAGAATCTGTGACAATAAATTTTATCCGTTCAAAATCGGTAAGGCTAACCATCAGGGATTTCTGCAAAAAAATGAAAATATTTCACTGTTGAGATTCCGGGCCAAAATGATTGTAGGTAATGAAAAGAGCATATTAGGTAAGAAATTAACGGTTGGTTGCATATAGAAAGCGCGGTTATTGGAAATTTCGCATTTTGAAATTCGCGGTTATGTTATGTCATCGAATGTCGATTACAGGCGAATGAGGCGTCATATTGCAACAACTTAAACACTGATCTGCTTAAAATTACGTCAGTAATCCAAAATAACCGGTACATACAGAATCTGTGACAATAAATTTTATCCGTTCAAAATCGGTAAGGCTAACCATCAGGGATTTCTGCAAAAAAATGAAAATATTTCACTGTTGAGATTCCGGGCCAAAATGATTGTAGGTAATGAAAAGAGCATATTAGGTAAGAAATTAACGGTTGGTTGCATATGGAAAGCGCTTTTATTGGAAATTTCGCATTTTGAAATTCGCGGTTATGTTATGTCATCGAATGTCGATTACAGGCGAATGAGGCGTCATATTGCAACAACTTAAACACTGATCTGCTTAAAATTACGTCAGTAATCCAAAATAACCGGTACATACAGAATCTGTGACAATAAATTTTATCCGTTCAAAATCGGTAAGGCTAACCATCAGGGATTTCTGCAAAAAAATGAAAATATTTCACTGTTGAGATTCCGGCCCAAAATGATTGTAGGTAATGAAAAGAGCATATTAGGTAAGAAATTAACGGTTGGTTGCATATAGAAAGCGCGGTTATTGGAAATTTCGCATTTTGAAATTCGCGGTTATGTTATGTCATCGAATGTCGATTACAGGCGAATGAGGCGTCATATTGCAACAACTTAAACACTGATCTGCTTAAAATTACGTCAGTAATCCAAAATAACCGGTACATACAGAATCTGTGACAATAAATTTTATCCGTTCAAAATCGGTAAGGCTAACCATCAGGGATTTCTGCAAAAAAATGAAAATATTTCACTGTTGAGATTCCGGGCCAAAATGATTGTAGGTAATGAAAAGAGCATATTAGGTAAGAAATTAACGGTTGGTTGCATATGGAAAGCGCTTTTATTGGAAATTTCGCATTTTGAAATTCGCGGTTATGTTATGTCATCGAATGTCGATTACAGGCGAATGAGGCGTCATATTGCAACAACTTAAACACTGATCTGCTTAAAATTACGTCAGTAATCCAAAATAACCGGTACATACAGAATCTGTGACAATAAATTTTATCCGTTCAAAATCGGTAAGGCTAACCATCAGGGATTTCTGCAAAAAAATGAAAATATTTCACTGTTGAGATTCCGGGCCAAAATGATTGTAGGTAATGAAAAGAGCATATTAGGTAAGAAATTAACGGTTGGTTGCATATGGAAAGCGCTTTTATTGGAAATTTCGCATTTTGAAATTCGCGGTTATGTTATGTCATCGAATGTCGATTACAGGCGAATGAGGCGTCATATTGCAACAACTTAAACACTGATCTGCTTAAAATTACGTCAGTAATCCAAAATAACCGGTACATACAGAATCTGTGACAATAAATTTTATCCGTTCAAAATCGGTAAGGCTAACCATCAGGGATTTCTGCAAAAAAATGAAAATATTTCACTGTTGAGATTCCGGGCCAAAATGATTGTAGGTAATGAAAAGAGCATATTAGGTAAGAAATTAACGGTTGGTTGCATATGGAAAGCGCTTTTATTGGAAATTTCGCATTTTGAAATTCGCGGTTATGTTATGTCATCGAATGTCGATTACAGGCGAATGAGGCGTCATATTGCAACAACTTAAACACTGATCTGCTTAAAATTACGTCAGTAATCCAAAATAACCGGTACATACAGAATCTGTGACAATAAATTTTATCCGTTCAAAATCGGTAAGGCTAACCATCAGGGATTTCTGCAAAAAAATGAAAATATTTCACTGTTGAGATTCCGGGCCAAAATGATTGTAGGTAATGAAAAGAGCATATTAGGTAAGAAATTAACGGTTGGTTGCATATAGAAAGCGCGGTTATTGGAAATTTCGCATTTTGAAATTCGCGGTTATGTTATGTCATCGAATGTCGATTACAGGCGAATGAGGCGTCATATTGCAACAACTTAAACACTGATCTGCTTAAAATTACGTCAGTAATCCAAAATAACCGGTACATACAGAATCTGTGACAATAAATTTTATCCGTTCAAAATCGGTAAGGCTAACCATCAGAGATTTCTGCAAATAATTGAAAATATTTCACTGTTGAGATTCCGGCCCAAAATGATTGTAGGTAATGAAAAGAGCATATTAGGTAAGAAATTAACGGTTGGTTGCATATAGAAAGCGCGGTTATTGGAAATTTCGCATTTTGAAATTCGCGGTTATGTTATGTCATCGAATGTCGATTACAGGCGAATGAGGCGTCATATTGCAACAACTTAAACACTGATCTGCTTAAAATTACGTCAGTAATCCAAAATAACCGGTACATACAGAATCTGTGACAATAAATTTTATCCGTTCAAAATCGGTAAGGCTAACCATCAGAGATTTCTGCAAAAAAATGAAAATATTTCACTGTTGAGATTCCGGGCCAAAATGATTGTAGGTAATGAAAAGAGCATATTAGGTAAGAAATTAACGGTTGGTTGCATATGGAAAGCGCTTTTATTGGAAATTTCTCATTTTGAAATTCGCGGTTATGTTATGTCATCGAATGTCGATTACAGGCGAATGAGGCGTCATATTGCAACAACTTAAACACTGATCTGCTTAAAATTACGTCAGTAATCCAAAATAACCGGTACATACAGAATCTGTGACAATAAATTTTATCCGTTCAAAATCGGTAAGGCTAACCATCAGGGATTTCTGCAAAAAAATGAAAATATTTCACTGTTGAGATTCCGGGCCAAAATGATTGTAGGTAATGAAAAGAGCATATTAGGTAAGAAATTAACGGTTGGTTGCATATAGAAAGCGCGGTTATTGGAAATTTCTCATTTTGAAATTCGCGGTTATGTTATGTCATCGAATGTCGATTACAGGCGAATGAGGCGACATATTGCAACAACTTAAACACTGATCTGCTTAAAATTACGTCAGTAATCCAAAATAACCGGTACATACAGAATCTGTGACAATAAATTTTATCCGTTCAAAATCGGTAAGGCTAACCATCAGAGATTTCTGCAAAAAAATGAAAATATTTCACTGTTGAGATTCCGGGCCAAAATGATTGTAGGTAATGAAAAGAGCATATTAGGTAAGAAATTAACGGTTGGTTGCATATGGAAAGCGCTTTTATTGGAAATTTCGCATTTTGAAATTCGCGGTTATGTTATGTCATCGAATGTCGATTACAGGCGAATGAGGCGTCATATTGCAACAACTTAAACACTGATCTGCTTAAAATTACGTCAGTAATCCAAAATAACCGGTACATACAGAATCTGTGACAATAAATTTTATCCGTTCAAAATCGGTAAGGCTAACCATCAGGGATTTCTGCAAAAAAATGAAAATATTTCACTGTTGAGATTCCGGGCCAAAATGATTGTAGGTAATGAAAAGAGCATATTAGGTAAGAAATTAACGGTTGGTTGCATATGGAAAGCGCTTTTATTGGAAATTTCGCATTTTGAAATTCGCGGTTATGTTATGTCATCGAATGTCGATTACAGGCGAATGAGGCGTCATATTGCAACAACTTAAACACTGATCTGCTTAAAATTACGTCAGTAATCCAAAATAACCGGTACATACAGAATCTGTGACAATAAATTTTATCCGTTCAAAATCGGTAAGGCTAACCATCAGGGATTTCTGCAAAAAAATGAAAATATTTCACTGTTGAGATTCCGGGCCAAAATGATTGTAGGTAATGAAAAGAGCATATTAGGTAAGAAATTAACGGTTGGTTGCATATAGAAAGCGCGGTTATTGGAAATTTCGCATTTTGAAATTCGCGGTTATGTTATGTCATCGAATGTCGATTACAGGCGAATGAGGCGTCATATTGCAACAACTTAAACACTGATCTGCTTAAAATTACGTCAGTAATCCAAAATAACCGGTACATACAGAATCTGTGACAATAAATTTTATCCGTTCAAAATCGGTAAGGCTAACCATCAGAGATTTCTGCAAAAAAATGAAAATATTTCACTGTTGAGATTCCGGGCCAAAATGATTGTAGGTAATGAAAAGAGCATATTAGGTAAGAAATTAACGGTTGGTTGCATATGGAAAGCGCTTTTATTGGAAATTTCGCATTTTGAAATTCGCGGTTATGTTATGTCATCGAATGTCGATTACAGGCGAATGAGGCGTCATATTGCAACAACTTAAACACTGATCTGCTTAAAATTACGTCAGTAATCCAAAATAACCGGTACATACAGAATCTGTGACAATAAATTTTATCCGTTCAAAATCGGTAAGGCTAACCATCAGAGATTTCTGCAAAAAAATGAAAATATTTCACTGTTGAGATTCCGGGCCAAAATGATTGTAGGTAATGATAAGAGCATATTAGGTAAGAAATTAACGGTTGGTTGCATATGGAAAGCGCTTTTATTGGAAATTTCGCATTTTGAAATTCGCGGTTATGTTATGTCATCGAATGTCGATTACAGGCGAATGAGGCGTCATATTGCAACAACTTAAACACTGATCTGCTTAAAATTACGTCAGTAATCCAAAATAACCGGTACATACAGAATCTGTGACAATAAATTTTATCCGTTCAAAATCGGTAAGGCTAACCATCAGAGATTTCTGCAAATAATTGAAAATATTTCACTGTTGAGATTCCGGCCCAAAATGATTGTAGGTAATGAAAAGAGCATATTAGGTAAGAAATTAACGGTTGGTTGCATATGGAAAGCGCTTTTATTGGAAATTTCGCATTTTGAAATTCGCGGTTATGTTATGTCATCGAATGTCGATTACAGGCGAATGAGGCGTCATATTGCAACAACTTAAACACTGATCTGCTTAAAATTACGTCAGTAATCCAAAATAACCGGTACATACAGAATCTGTGACAATAAATTTTATCCGTTCAAAATCGGTAAGGCTAACCATCAGAGATTTCTGCAAATAATTGAAAATATTTCACTGTTGAGATTCCGGGCCAAAATGATTGTAGGTAATGATAAGAGCATATTAGGTAAGAAATTAACGGTTGGTTGCATATGGAAAGCGCTTTTATTGGAAATTTCGCATTTTGAAATTCGCGGTTATGTTATGTCATCGAATGTCGATTACAGGCGAATGAGGCGTCATATTGCAACAACTTAAACACTGATCTGCTTAAAATTACGTCAGTAATCCAAAATAACCGGTACATACAGAATCTGTGACAATAAATTTTATCCGTTCAAAATCGGTAAGGCTAACCATCAGAGATTTCTGCAAATAATTGAAAATATTTCACTGTTGAGATTCCGGGCCAAAATGATTGTAGGTAATGATAAGAGCATATTAGGTAAGAAATTAACGGTTGGTTGCATATGGAAAGCGCTTTTATTGGAAATTTCGCATTTTGAAATTCGCGGTTATGTTATGTCATCGAATGTCGATTACAGGCGAATGAGGCGTCATATTGCAACAACTTAAACACTGATCTGCTTAAAATTACGTCAGTAATCCAAAATAACCGGTACATACAGAATCTGTGACAATAAATTTTATCCGTTCAAAATCGGTAAGGCTAACCATCAGAGATTTCTGCAAAAAAATGAAAATATTTCACTGTTGAGATTCCGGGCCAAAATGATTGTAGGTAATGATAAGAGCATATTAGGTAAGAAATTAACGGTTGGTTGCATATGGAAAGCGCTTTTATTGGAAATTTCGCATTTTGAAATTCGCGGTTATGTTATGTCATCGAATGTCGATTACAGGCGAATGAGGCGTCATATTGCAACAACTTAAACACTGATCTGCTTAAAATTACGTCAGTAATCCAAAATAACCGGTACATACAGAATCTGTGACAATAAATTTTATCCGTTCAAAATCGGTAAGGCTAACCATCAGAGATTTCTGCAAATAATTGAAAATATTTCACTGTTGAGATTCCGGCCCAAAATGATTGTAGGTAATGAAAAGAGCATATTAGGTAAGAAATTAACGGTTGGTTGCATATGGAAAGCGCTTTTATTGGAAATTTCGCATTTTGAAATTCGCGGTTATGTTATGTCATCGAATGTCGATTACAGGCGAATGAGGCGTCATATTGCAACAACTTAAACACTGATCTGCTTAAAATTACGTCAGTAATCCAAAATAACCGGTACATACAGAATCTGTGACAATAAATTTTATCCGTTCAAAATCGGTAAGGCTAACCATCAGAGATTTCTGCAAATAATTGAAAATATTTCACTGTTGAGATTCCGGCCCAAAATGATTGTAGGTAATGAAAAGAGCATATTAGGTAAGAAATTAACGGTTGGTTGCATATGGAAAGCGCTTTTATTGGAAATTTCGCATTTTGAAATTCGCGGTTATGTTATGTCATCGAATGTCGATTACAGGCGAATGAGGCGTCATATTGCAACAACTTAAACACTGATCTGCTTAAAATTACGTCAGTAATCCAAAATAACCGGTACATACAGAATCTGTGACAATAAATTTTATCCGTTCAAAATCGGTAAGGCTAACCATCAGAGATTTCTGCAAATAATTGAAAATATTTCACTGTTGAGATTCCGGGCCAAAATGATTGTAGGTAATGATAAGAGCATATTAGGTAAGAAATTAACGGTTGGTTGCATATGGAAAGCGCTTTTATTGGAAATTTCGCATTTTGAAATTCGCGGTTATGTTATGTCATCGAATGTCGATTACAGGCGAATGAGGCGTCATATTGCAACAACTTAAACACTGATCTGCTTAAAATTACGTCAGTAATCCAAAATAACCGGTACATACAGAATCTGTGACAATAAATTTTATCCGTTCAAAATCGGTAAGGCTAACCATCAGAGATTTCTGCAAATAATTGAAAATATTTCACTGTTGAGATTCCGGGCCAAAATGATTGTAGGTAATGATAAGAGCATATTAGGTAAGAAATTAACGGTTGGTTGCATATGGAAAGCGCTTTTATTGGAAATTTCGCATTTTGAAATTCGCGGTTATGTTATGTCATCGAATGTCGATTACAGGCGAATGAGGCGTCATATTGCAACAACTTAAACACTGATCTGCTTAAAATTACGTCAGTAATCCAAAATAACCGGTACATACAGAATCTGTGACAATAAATTTTATCCGTTCAAAATCGGTAAGGCTAACTAACCATCAGGGATTTCTGCAAAAAAATGAAAATATTTCACTGTTGAGATTCCGGGCCAAAATGATTGTAGGTAATGAAAAGAGCATATTAGGTAAGAAATTAACGGTTGGTTGCATATAGAAAGCGCGGTTATTGGAAATTTCGCATTTTGAAATTCGCGGTTATGTTATGTCATCGAATGTCGATTACAGGCGAATGAGGCGTCATATTGCAACAACTTAAACACTGATCTGCTTAAAATTACGTCAGTAATCCAAAATAACCGGTACATACAGAATCTGTGACAATAAATTTTATCCGTTCAAAATCGGTAAGGCTAACCATCAGAGATTTCTGCAAAAAAATGAAAATATTTCACTGTTGAGATTCCGGGCCAAAATGATTGTAGGTAATGATAAGAGCATATTAGGTAAGAAATTAACGGTTGGTTGCATATGGAAAGCGCTTTTATTGGAAATTTCGCATTTTGAAATTCGCGGTTATGTTATGTCATCGAATGTCGATTACAGGCGAATGAGGCGTCATATTGCAACAACTTAAACACTGATCTGCTTAAAATTACGTCAGTAATCCAAAATAACCGGTACATACAGAATCTGTGACAATAAATTTTATCCGTTCAAAATCGGTAAGGCTAACCATCAGAGATTTCTGCAAATAATTGAAAATATTTCACTGTTGAGATTCCGGCCCAAAATGATTGTAGGTAATGAAAAGAGCATATTAGGTAAGAAATTAACGGTTGGTTGCATATGGAAAGCGCTTTTATTGGAAATTTCGCATTTTGAAATTCGCGGTTATGTTATGTCATCGAATGTCGATTACAGGCGAATGAGGCGTCATATTGCAACAACTTAAACACTGATCTGCTTAAAATTACGTCAGTAATCCAAAATAACCGGTACATACAGAATCTGTGACAATAAATTTTATCCGTTCAAAATCGGTAAGGCTAACCATCAGAGATTTCTGCAAATAATTGAAAATATTTCACTGTTGAGATTCCGGCCCAAAATGATTGTAGGTAATGAAAAGAGCATATTAGGTAAGAAATTAACGGTTGGTTGCATATGGAAAGCGCTTTTATTGGAAATTTCGCATTTTGAAATTCGCGGTTATGTTATGTCATCGAATGTCGATTACAGGCGAATGAGGCGTCATATTGCAACAACTTAAACACTGATCTGCTTAAAATTACGTCAGTAATCCAAAATAACCGGTACATACAGAATCTGTGACAATAAATTTTATCCGTTCAAAATCGGTAAGGCTAACCATCAGAGATTTCTGCAAAAAAATGAAAATATTTCACTGTTGAGATTCCGGGCCAAAATGATTGTAGGTAATGATAAGAGCATATTAGGTAAGAAATTAACGGTTGGTTGCATATGGAAAGCGCTTTTATTGGAAATTTCGCATTTTGAAATTCGCGGTTATGTTATGTCATCGAATGTCGATTACAGGCGAATGAGGCGTCATATTGCAACAACTTAAACACTGATCTGCTTAAAATTACGTCAGTAATCCAAAATAACCGGTACATACAGAATCTGTGACAATAAATTTTATCCGTTCAAAATCGGTAAGGCTAACCATCAGAGATTTCTGCAAATAATTGAAAATATTTCACTGTTGAGATTCCGGCCCAAAATGATTGTAGGTAATGAAAAGAGCATATTAGGTAAGAAATTAACGGTTGGTTGCATATGGAAAGCGCTTTTATTGGAAATTTCGCATTTTGAAATTCGCGGTTATGTTATGTCATCGAATGTCGATTACAGGCGAATGAGGCGTCATATTGCAACAACTTAAACACTGATCTGCTTAAAATTACGTCAGTAATCCAAAATAACCGGTACATACAGAATCTGTGACAATAAATTTTATCCGTTCAAAATCGGTAAGGCTAACCATCAGAGATTTCTGCAAATAATTGAAAATATTTCACTGTTGAGATTCCGGGCCAAAATGATTGTAGGTAATGATAAGAGCATATTAGGTAAGAAATTAACGGTTGGTTGCATATGGAAAGCGCTTTTATTGGAAATTTCGCATTTTGAAATTCGCGGTTATGTTATGTCATCGAATGTCGATTACAGGCGAATGAGGCGTCATATTGCAACAACTTAAACACTGATCTGCTTAAAATTACGTCAGTAATCCAAAATAACCGGTACATACAGAATCTGTGACAATAAATTTTATCCGTTCAAAATCGGTAAGGCTAACCATCAGAGATTTCTGCAAATAATTGAAAATATTTCACTGTTGAGATTCCGGGCCAAAATGATTGTAGGTAATGATAAGAGCATATTAGGTAAGAAATTAACGGTTGGTTGCATATGGAAAGCGCTTTTATTGGAAATTTCGCATTTTGAAATTCGCGGTTATGTTATGTCATCGAATGTCGATTACAGGCGAATGAGGCGTCATATTGCAACAACTTAAACACTGATCTGCTTAAAATTACGTCAGTAATCCAAAATAACCGGTACATACAGAATCTGTGACAATAAATTTTATCCGTTCAAAATCGGTAAGGCTAACCATCAGAGATTTCTGCAAATAATTGAAAATATTTCACTGTTGAGATTCCGGGCCAAAATGATTGTAGGTAATGATAAGAGCATATTAGGTAAGAAATTAACGGTTGGTTGCATATGGAAAGCGCTTTTATTGGAAATTTCGCATTTTGAAATTCGCGGTTATGTTATGTCATCGAATGTCGATTACAGGCGAATGAGGCGTCATATTGCAACAACTTAAACACTGATCTGCTTAAAATTACGTCAGTAATCCAAAATAACCGGTACATACAGAATCTGTGACAATAAATTTTATCCGTTCAAAATCGGTAAGGCTAACCATCAGAGATTTCTGCAAATAATTGAAAATATTTCACTGTTGAGATTCCGGGCCAAAATGATTGTAGGTAATGATAAGAGCATATTAGGTAAGAAATTAACGGTTGGTTGCATATGGAAAGCGCTTTTATTGGAAATTTCGCATTTTGAAATTCGCGGTTATGTTATGTCATCGAATGTCGATTACAGGCGAATGAGGCGTCATATTGCAACAACTTAAACACTGATCTGCTTAAAATTACGTCAGTAATCCAAAATAACCGGTACATACAGAATCTGTGACAATAAATTTTATCCGTTCAAAATCGGTAAGGCTAACCATCAGAGATTTCTGCAAATAATTGAAAATATTTCACTGTTGAGATTCCGGGCCAAAATGATTGTAGGTAATGATAAGAGCATATTAGGTAAGAAATTAACGGTTGGTTGCATATGGAAAGCGCTTTTATTGGAAATTTCGCATTTTGAAATTCGCGGTTATGTTATGTCATCGAATGTCGATTACAGGCGAATGAGGCGTCATATTGCAACAACTTAAACACTGATCTGCTTAAAATTACGTCAGTAATCCAAAATAACCGGTACATACAGAATCTGTGACAATAAATTTTATCCGTTCAAAATCGGTAAGGCTAACTAACCATCAGGGATTTCTGCAAAAAAATGAAAATATTTCACTGTTGAGATTCCGGGCCAAAATGATTGTAGGTAATGAAAAGAGCATATTAGGTAAGAAATTAACGGTTGGTTGCATATAGAAAGCGCGGTTATTGGAAATTTCGCATTTTGAAATTCGCGGTTATGTTATGTCATCGAATGTCGATTACAGGCGAATGAGGCGTCATATTGCAACAACTTAAACACTGATCTGCTTAAAATTACGTCAGTAATCCAAAATAACCGGTACATACAGAATCTGTGACAATAAATTTTATCCGTTCAAAATCGGTAAGGCTAACCATCAGAGATTTCTGCAAAAAAATGAAAATATTTCACTGTTGAGATTCCGGGCCAAAATGATTGTAGGTAATGATAAGAGCATATTAGGTAAGAAATTAACGGTTGGTTGCATATGGAAAGCGCTTTTATTGGAAATTTCGCATTTTGAAATTCGCGGTTATGTTATGTCATCGAATGTCGATTACAGGCGAATGAGGCGTCATATTGCAACAACTTAAACACTGATCTGCTTAAAATTACGTCAGTAATCCAAAATAACCGGTACATACAGAATCTGTGACAATAAATTTTATCCGTTCAAAATCGGTAAGGCTAACCATCAGAGATTTCTGCAAATAATTGAAAATATTTCACTGTTGAGATTCCGGCCCAAAATGATTGTAGGTAATGAAAAGAGCATATTAGGTAAGAAATTAACGGTTGGTTGCATATGGAAAGCGCTTTTATTGGAAATTTCGCATTTTGAAATTCGCGGTTATGTTATGTCATCGAATGTCGATTACAGGCGAATGAGGCGTCATATTGCAACAACTTAAACACTGATCTGCTTAAAATTACGTCAGTAATCCAAAATAACCGGTACATACAGAATCTGTGACAATAAATTTTATCCGTTCAAAATCGGTAAGGCTAACCATCAGAGATTTCTGCAAATAATTGAAAATATTTCACTGTTGAGATTCCGGCCCAAAATGATTGTAGGTAATGAAAAGAGCATATTAGGTAAGAAATTAACGGTTGGTTGCATATAGAAAGCGCGGTTATTGGAAATTTCGCATTTTGAAATTCGCGGTTATGTTATGTCATCGAATGTCGATTACAGGCGAATGAGGCGTCATATTGCATCAACTTAAACACTGATCTGCTTAAAATTACGTCAGTAATCCAAAATAACCGGTACATACAGAATCTGTGACAATAAATTTTATCCGTTCAAAATCGGTAAGGCTAACCATCAGAGATTTCTGCAAAAAAATGAAAATATTTCACTGTTGAGATTCCGGGCCAAAATGATTGTAGGTAATGAAAAGAGCATATTAGGTAAGAAATTAACGGTTGGTTGCATATAGAAAGCGCGGTTATTGGAAATTTCGCATTTTGAAATTCGCGGTTATGTTATGTCATCGAATGTCGATTACAGGCGAATGAGGCGTCATATTGCAACAACTTAAACACTGATCTGCTTAAAATTACGTCAGTAATCCAAAATAACCGGTACATACAGAATCTGTGACAATAAATTTTATCCGTTCAAAATCGGTAAGGCTAACCATCAGAGATTTCTGCAAAAAAATGAAAATATTTCACTGTTGAGATTCCGGGCCAAAATGATTGTAGGTAATGAAAAGAGCATATTAGGTAAGAAATTAACGGTTGGTTGCATATAGAAAGCGCGGTTATTGGAAATTTCGCATTTTGAAATTCGCGGTTATGTTATGTCATCGAATGTCGATTACAGGCGAATGAGGCGTCATATTGCAACAACTTAAACACTGATCTGCTTAAAATTACGTCAGTAATCCAAAATAACCGGTACATACAGAATCTGTGACAATAAATTTTATCCGTTCAAAATCGGTAAGGCTAACCATCAGAGATTTCTGCAAATAATTGAAAATATTTCACTGTTGAGATTCCGGCCCAAAATGATTGTAGGTAATGAAAAGAGCATATTAGGTAAGAAATTAACGGTTGGTTGCATATAGAAAGCGCGGTTATTGGAAATTTCGCATTTTGAAATTCGCGGTTATGTTATGTCATCGAATGTCGATTACAGGCGAATGAGGCGTCATATTGCAACAACTTAAACACTGATCTGCTTAAAATTACGTCAGTAATCCAAAATAACCGGTACATACAGAATCTGTGACAATAAATTTTATCCGTTCAAAATCGGTAAGGCTAACTCTGTGACAATAAATTTTATCCGTTCAAAATCGGTAAGGCTAACCATCAGGGATTTCTGCAAAAAAATGAAAATATTTCACTGTTGAGATTCCGGGCCAAAATGATTGTAGGTAATGAAAAGAGCATATTAGGTAAGAAATTAACGGTTGGTTGCATATAGAAAGCGCGGTTATTGGAAATTTCGCATTTTGAAATTCGCGGTTATGTTATGTCATCGAATGTCGATTACAGGCGAATGAGGCGTCATATTGCAACAACTTAAACACTGATCTGCTTAAAATTACG
Organism: Nephrotoma flavescens; assembly: GCA_932526605.1. Taxonomy (NCBI): domain Eukaryota; kingdom Metazoa; phylum Arthropoda; class Insecta; order Diptera; family Tipulidae; genus Nephrotoma; species Nephrotoma flavescens. Next base: position 79,595,510 of record OW052221.1, on the reverse strand, counting down.
TCAGTAATCCAAAATAACCGGTACATACAGAATCTGTGACAATAAATTTTATCCGTTCAAAATCGGTAAGGCTAACCATCAGGGATTTCTGCAAAAAAATGAAAATATTTCACTGTTGAGATTCCGGGCCAAAATGATTGTAGGTAATGAAAAGAGCATATTAGGTAAGAAATTAACGGTTGGTTGCATATAGAAAGCGCGGTTATTGGAAATTTCGCATTTTGAAATTCGCGGTTATGTTATGTCATCGAATGTCGATTACAGGCGAATGAGGCGACATATTGCAACAACTTAAACACTGATCTGCTTAAAATTACGTCAGTAATCCAAAATAACCGGTACATACAGAATCTGTGACAATAAATTTTATCCGTTCAAAATCGGTAAGGCTAACCATCAGAGATTTCTGCAAAAAAATGAAAATATTTCACTGTTGAGATTCCGGGCCAAAATGATTGTAGGTAATGAAAAGAGCATATTAGGTAAGAAATTAACGGTTGGTTGCATATAGAAAGCGCGGTTATTGGAAATTTCGCATTTTGAAATTCGCGGTTATGTTATGTCATCGAATGTCGATTACAGGCGAATGAGGCGTCATATTGCAACAACTTAAACACTGATCTGCTTAAAATTACGTCAGTAATCCAAAATAACCGGTACATACAGAATCTGTGACAATAAATTTTATCCGTTCAAAATCGGTAAGGCTAACCATCAGAGATTTCTGCAAAAAAATGAAAATATTTCACTGTTGAGATTCCGGGCCAAAATGATTGTAGGTAATGAAAAGAGCATATTAGGTAAGAAATTAACGGTTGGTTGCATATAGAAAGCGCGGTTATTGGAAATTTCGCATTTTGAAATTCGCGGTTATGTTATGTCATCGAATGTCGATTACAGGCGAATGAGGCGTCATATTGCAACAACTTAAACACTGATCTGCTTAAAATTACGTCAGTAATCCAAAATAACCGGTACATACAGAATCTGTGACAATAAATTTTATCCGTTCAAAATCGGTAAGGCTAACCATCAGAGATTTCTGCAAATAATTGAAAATATTTCACTGTTGAGATTCCGGCCCAAAATGATTGTAGGTAATGAAAAGAGCATATTAGGTAAGAAATTAACGGTTGGTTGCATATGGAAAGCGCTTTTATTGGAAATTTCGCATTTTGAAATTCGCGGTTATGTTATGTCATCGAATGTCGATTACAGGCGAATGAGGCGTCATATTGCAACAACTTAAACACTGATCTGCTTAAAATTACGTCAGTAATCCAAAATAACCGGTACATACAGAATCTGTGACAATAAATTTTATCCGTTCAAAATCGGTAAGGCTAACTCTGTGACAATAAATTTTATCCGTTCAAAATCGGTAAGGCTAACCATCAGGGATTTCTGCAAAAAAATGAAAATATTTCACTGTTGAGATTCCGGGCCAAAATGATTGTAGGTAATGAAAAGAGCATATTAGGTAAGAAATTAACGGTTGGTTGCATATAGAAAGCGCGGTTATTGGAAATTTCGCATTTTGAAATTCGCGGTTATGTTATGTCATCGAATGTCGATTACAGGCGAATGAGGCGTCATATTGCAACAACTTAAACACTGATCTGCTTAAAATTACGTCAGTAATCCAAAATAACCGGTACATACAGAATCTGTGACAATAAATTTTATCCGTTCAAAATCGGTAAGGCTAACCATCAGGGATTTCTGCAAAAAAATGAAAATATTTCACTGTTGAGATTCCGGGCCAAAATGATTGTAGGTAATGAAAAGAGCATATTAGGTAAGAAATTAACGGTTGGTTGCATATAGAAAGCGCGGTTATTGGAAATTTCGCATTTTGAAATTCGCGGTTATGTTATGTCATCGAATGTCGATTACAGGCGAATGAGGCGACATATTGCAACAACTTAAACACTGATCTGCTTAAAATTACGTCAGTAATCCAAAATAACCGGTACATACAGAATCTGTGACAATAAATTTTATCCGTTCAAAATCGGTAAGGCTAACCATCAGAGATTTCTGCAAATAATTGAAAATATTTCACTGTTGAGATTCCGGCCCAAAATGATTGTAGGTAATGAAAAGAGCATATTAGGTAAGAAATTAACGGTTGGTTGCATATGGAAAGCGCTTTTATTGGAAATTTCGCATTTTGAAATTCGCGGTTATGTTATGTCATCGAATGTCGATTACAGGCGAATGAGGCGTCATATTGCAACAACTTAAACACTGATCTGCTTAAAATTACGTCAGTAATCCAAAATAACCGGTACATACAGAATCTGTGACAATAAATTTTATCCGTTCAAAATCGGTAAGGCTAACCATCAGAGATTTCTGCAAAAAAATGAAAATATTTCACTGTTGAGATTCCGGGCCAAAATGATTGTAGGTAATGAAAAGAGCATATTAGGTAAGAAATTAACGGTTGGTTGCATATAGAAAGCGCGGTTATTGGAAATTTCGCATTTTGAAATTCGCGGTTATGTTATGTCATCGAATGTCGATTACAGGCGAATGAGGCGTCATATTGCAACAACTTAAACACTGATCTGCTTAAAATTACGTCAGTAATCCAAAATAACCGGTACATACAGAATCTGTGACAATAAATTTTATCCGTTCAAAATCGGTAAGGCTAACCATCAGAGATTTCTGCAAATAATTGAAAATATTTCACTGTTGAGATTCCGGCCCAAAATGATTGTAGGTAATGAAAAGAGCATATTAGGTAAGAAATTAACGGTTGGTTGCATATGGAAAGCGCTTTTATTGGAAATTTCGCATTTTGAAATTCGCGGTTATGTTATGTCATCGAATGTCGATTACAGGCGAATGAGGCGTCATATTGCAACAACTTAAACACTGATCTGCTTAAAATTACGTCAGTAATCCAAAATAACCGGTACATACAGAATCTGTGACAATAAATTTTATCCGTTCAAAATCGGTAAGGCTAACCATCAGAGATTTCTGCAAATAATTGAAAATATTTCACTGTTGAGATTCCGGCCCAAAATGATTGTAGGTAATGAAAAGAGCATATTAGGTAAGAAATTAACGGTTGGTTGCATATGGAAAGCGCTTTTATTGGAAATTTCGCATTTTGAAATTCGCGGTTATGTTATGTCATCGAATGTCGATTACAGGCGAATGAGGCGTCATATTGCAACAACTTAAACACTGATCTGCTTAAAATTACGTCAGTAATCCAAAATAACCGGTACATACAGAATCTGTGACAATAAATTTTATCCGTTCAAAATCGGTAAGGCTAACCATCAGGGATTTCTGCAAAAAAATGAAAATATTTCACTGTTGAGATTCCGGGCCAAAATGATTGTAGGTAATGAAAAGAGCATATTAGGTAAGAAATTAACGGTTGGTTGCATATAGAAAGCGCGGTTATTGGAAATTTCGCATTTTGAAATTCGCGGTTATGTTATGTCATCGAATGTCGATTACAGGCGAATGAGGCGTCATATTGCAACAACTTAAACACTGATCTGCTTAAAATTACGTCAGTAATCCAAAATAACCGGTACATACAGAATCTGTGACAATAAATTTTATCCGTTCAAAATCGGTAAGGCTAACCATCAGAGATTTCTGCAAATAATTGAAAATATTTCACTGTTGAGATTCCGGCCCAAAATGATTGTAGGTAATGAAAAGAGCATATTAGGTAAGAAATTAACGGTTGGTTGCATATGGAAAGCGCTTTTATTGGAAATTTCGCATTTTGAAATTCGCGGTTATGTTATGTCATCGAATGTCGATTACAGGCGAATGAGGCGTCATATTGCAACAACTTAAACACTGATCTGCTTAAAATTACGTCAGTAATCCAAAATAACCGGTACATACAGAATCTGTGACAATAAATTTTATCCGTTCAAAATCGGTAAGGCTAACCATCAGAGATTTCTGCAAAAAAATGAAAATATTTCACTGTTGAGATTCCGGGCCAAAATGATTGTAGGTAATGAAAAGAGCATATTAGGTAAGAAATTAACGGTTGGTTGCATATAGAAAGCGCGGTTATTGGAAATTTCGCATTTTGAAATTCGCGGTTATGTTATGTCATCGAATGTCGATTACAGGCGAATGAGGCGTCATATTGCAACAACTTAAACACTGATCTGCTTAAAATTACGTCAGTAATCCAAAATAACCGGTACATACAGAATCTGTGACAATAAATTTTATCCGTTCAAAATCGGTAAGGCTAACTCTGTGACAATAAATTTTATCCGTTCAAAATCGGTAAGGCTAACCATCAGGGATTTCTGCAAAAAAATGAAAATATTTCACTGTTGAGATTCCGGGCCAAAATGATTGTAGGTAATGAAAAGAGCATATTAGGTAAGAAATTAACGGTTGGTTGCATATAGAAAGCGCGGTTATTGGAAATTTCGCATTTTGAAATTCGCGGTTATGTTATGTCATCGAATGTCGATTACAGGCGAATGAGGCGTCATATTGCAACAACTTAAACACTGATCTGCTTAAAATTACGTCAGTAATCCAAAATAACCGGTACATACAGAATCTGTGACAATAAATTTTATCCGTTCAAAATCGGTAAGGCTAACCATCAGGGATTTCTGCAAAAAAATGAAAATATTTCACTGTTGAGATTCCGGGCCAAAATGATTGTAGGTAATGAAAAGAGCATATTAGGTAAGAAATTAACGGTTGGTTGCATATAGAAAGCGCGGTTATTGGAAATTTCGCATTTTGAAATTCGCGGTTATGTTATGTCATCGAATGTCGATTACAGGCGAATGAGGCGACATATTGCAACAACTTAAACACTGATCTGCTTAAAATTACGTCAGTAATCCAAAATAACCGGTACATACAGAATCTGTGACAATAAATTTTATCCGTTCAAAATCGGTAAGGCTAACCATCAGAGATTTCTGCAAATAATTGAAAATATTTCACTGTTGAGATTCCGGCCCAAAATGATTGTAGGTAATGAAAAGAGCATATTAGGTAAGAAATTAACGGTTGGTTGCATATGGAAAGCGCTTTTATTGGAAATTTCGCATTTTGAAATTCGCGGTTATGTTATGTCATCGAATGTCGATTACAGGCGAATGAGGCGTCATATTGCAACAACTTAAACACTGATCTGCTTAAAATTACGTCAGTAATCCAAAATAACCGGTACATACAGAATCTGTGACAATAAATTTTATCCGTTCAAAATCGGTAAGGCTAACTCTGTGACAATAAATTTTATCCGTTCAAAATCGGTAAGGCTAACCATCAGGGATTTCTGCAAAAAAATGAAAATATTTCACTGTTGAGATTCCGGGCCAAAATGATTGTAGGTAATGAAAAGAGCATATTAGGTAAGAAATTAACGGTTGGTTGCATATAGAAAGCGCGGTTATTGGAAATTTCGCATTTTGAAATTCGCGGTTATGTTATGTCATCGAATGTCGATTACAGGCGAATGAGGCGTCATATTGCAACAACTTAAACACTGATCTGCTTAAAATTACGTCAGTAATCCAAAATAACCGGTACATACAGAATCTGTGACAATAAATTTTATCCGTTCAAAATCGGTAAGGCTAACCATCAGGGATTTCTGCAAAAAAATGAAAATATTTCACTGTTGAGATTCCGGGCCAAAATGATTGTAGGTAATGAAAAGAGCATATTAGGTAAGAAATTAACGGTTGGTTGCATATAGAAAGCGCGGTTATTGGAAATTTCGCATTTTGAAATTCGCGGTTATGTTATGTCATCGAATGTCGATTACAGGCGAATGAGGCGACATATTGCAACAACTTAAACACTGATCTGCTTAAAATTACGTCAGTAATCCAAAATAACCGGTACATACAGAATCTGTGACAATAAATTTTATCCGTTCAAAATCGGTAAGGCTAACCATCAGGGATTTCTGCAAAAAAATGAAAATATTTCACTGTTGAGATTCCGGGCCAAAATGATTGTAGGTAATGAAAAGAGCATATTAGGTAAGAAATTAACGGTTGGTTGCATATGGAAAGCGCTTTTATTGGAAATTTCGCATTTTGAAATTCGCGGTTATGTTATGTCATCGAATGTCGATTACAGGCGAATGAGGCGTCATATTGCAACAACTTAAACACTGATCTGCTTAAAATTACGTCAGTAATCCAAAATAACCGGTACATACAGAATCTGTGACAATAAATTTTATCCGTTCAAAATCGGTAAGGCTAACCATCAGAGATTTCTGCAAAAAAATGAAAATATTTCACTGTTGAGATTCCGGGCCAAAATGATTGTAGGTAATGAAAAGAGCATATTAGGTAAGAAATTAACGGTTGGTTGCATATAGAAAGCGCGGTTATTGGAAATTTCGCATTTTGAAATTCGCGGTTATGTTATGTCATCGAATGTCGATTACAGGCGAATGAGGCGTCATATTGCAACAACTTAAACACTGATCTGCTTAAAATTACGTCAGTAATCCAAAATAACCGGTACATACAGAATCTGTGACAATAAATTTTATCCGTTCAAAATCGGTAAGGCTAACCATCAGAGATTTCTGCAAATAATTGAAAATATTTCACTGTTGAGATTCCGGCCCAAAATGATTGTAGGTAATGAAAAGAGCATATTAGGTAAGAAATTAACGGTTGGTTGCATATGGAAAGCGCTTTTATTGGAAATTTCGCATTTTGAAATTCGCGGTTATGTTATGTCATCGAATGTCGATTACAGGCGAATGAGGCGTCATATTGCAACAACTTAAACACTGATCTGCTTAAAATTACGTCAGTAATCCAAAATAACCGGTACATACAGAATCTGTGACAATAAATTTTATCCGTTCAAAATCGGTAAGGCTAACTCTGTGACAATAAATTTTATCCGTTCAAAATCGGTAAGGCTAACCATCAGGGATTTCTGCAAAAAAATGAAAATATTTCACTGTTGAGATTCCGGGCCAAAATGATTGTAGGTAATGAAAAGAGCATATTAGGTAAGAAATTAACGGTTGGTTGCATATAGAAAGCGCGGTTATTGGAAATTTCGCATTTTGAAATTCGCGGTTATGTTATGTCATCGAATGTCGATTACAGGCGAATGAGGCGTCATATTGCAACAACTTAAACACTGATCTGCTTAAAATTACGTCAGTAATCCAAAATAACCGGTACATACAGAATCTGTGACAATAAATTTTATCCGTTCAAAATCGGTAAGGCTAACCATCAGGGATTTCTGCAAAAAAATGAAAATATTTCACTGTTGAGATTCCGGGCCAAAATGATTGTAGGTAATGAAAAGAGCATATTAGGTAAGAAATTAACGGTTGGTTGCATATAGAAAGCGCGGTTATTGGAAATTTCGCATTTTGAAATTCGCGGTTATGTTATGTCATCGAATGTCGATTACAGGCGAATGAGGCGACATATTGCAACAACTTAAACACTGGTCTGCTTAAAATTACGTCAGTAATCCAAAATAACCGGTACATACAGAATCTGTGACAATAAATTTTATCCGTTCAAAATCGGTAAGGCTAACCATCAGAGATTTCTGCAAAAAAATTAAAATATTTCACTGTTGAGATTCCGGGCCAAAATGATTGTAGGTAATGAAAAGAGCATATTAGGTAAGAAATTAACGGTTGGTTGCATATGGAAAGCGCTTTTATTGGAAATTTCGCATTTTGAAATTCGCGGTTATGTTATGTCATCGAATGTCGATTACAGGCGAATGAGGCGTCATATTGCAACAACTTAAACACTGATCTGCTTAAAATTACGTCAGTAATCCAAAATAACCGGTACATACAGAATCTGTGACAATAAATTTTATCCGTTCAAAATCGGTAAGGCTAACCATCAGAGATTTCTGCAAAAAAATGAAAATATTTCACTGTTGAGATTCCGGGCCAAAATGATTGTAGGTAATGAAAAGAGCATATTAGGTAAGAAATTAACGGTTGGTTGCATATAGAAAGCGCGGTTATTGGAAATTTCGCATTTTGAAATTCGCGGTTATGTTATGTCATCGAATGTCGATTACAGGCGAATGAGGCGACATATTGCAACAACTTAAACACTGATCTGCTTAAAATTACGTCAGTAATCCAAAATAACCGGTACATACAGAATCTGTGACAATAAATTTTATCCGTTCAAAATCGGTAAGGCTAACTAACCATCAGAGATTTCTGCAAAAAAATGAAAATATTTCACTGTTGAGATTCCGGGCCAAAATGATTGTAGGTAATGAAAAGAGCATATTAGGTAAGAAATTAACGGTTGGTTGCATATGGAAAGCGCTTTTATTGGAAATTTCGCATTTTGAAATTCGCGGTTATGTTATGTCATCGAATGTCGATTACAGGCGAATGAGGCGTCATATTGCAACAACTTAAACACTGATCTGCTTAAAATTACGTCAGTAATCCAAAATAACCGGTACATACAGAATCTGTGACAATAAATTTTATCCGTTCAAAATCGGTAAGGCTAACCATCAGAGATTTCTGCAAATAATTGAAAATATTTCACTGTTGAGATTCCGGCCCAAAATGATTGTAGGTAATGAAAAGAGCATATTAGGTAAGAAATTAACGGTTGGTTGCATATGGAAAGCGCTTTTATTGGAAATTTCGCATTTTGAAATTCGCGGTTATGTTATGTCATCGAATGTCGATTACAGGCGAATGAGGCGTCATATTGCAACAACTTAAACACTGATCTGCTTAAAATTACGTCAGTAATCCAAAATAACCGGTACATACAGAATCTGTGACAATAAATTTTATCCGTTCAAAATCGGTAAGGCTAACCATCAGGGATTTCTGCAAAAAAATGAAAATATTTCACTGTTGAGATTCCGGGCCAAAATGATTGTAGGTAATGAAAAGAGCATATTAGGTAAGAAATTAACGGTTGGTTGCATATAGAAAGCGCGGTTATTGGAAATTTCGCATTTTGAAATTCGCGGTTATGCTATGTCATCGAATGTCGATTACAGGCGAATGAGGCGACATATTGCAACAACTTAAACACTGATCTGCTTAAAATTACGTCAGTAATCCAAAATAACCGGTACATACAGAATCTGTGACAATAAATTTTATCCGTTCAAAATCGGTAGGGCTAACCATCAGGGATTTCTGCAAAAAAATGAAAATATTTCACTGTTGAGATTCCGGGCCAAAATGATTGTAGGTAATGAAAAGAGCATATTAGGTAAGAAATTAACGGTTGGTTGCATATAGAAAGCGCGGTTATTGGAAATTTCGCATTTTGAAATTCGCGGTTATGTTATGTCATCGAATGTCGATTACAGGCGAATGAGGCGACATATTGCAACAACTTAAACACTGATCTGCTTAAAATTACGTCAGTAATCCAAAATAACCGGTACATACAGAATCTGTGACAATAAATTTTATCCGTTCAAAATCGGTAAGGCTAACCATCAGAGATTTCTGCAAAAAAATGAAAATATTTCACTGTTGAGATTCCGGGCCAAAATGATTGTAGGTAATGAAAAGAGCATATTAGGTAAGAAATTAACGGTTGGTTGCATATAGAAAGCGCGGTTATTGGAAATTTCGCATTTTGAAATTCGCGGTTATGTTATGTCATCGAATGTCGATTACAGGCGAATGAGGCGTCATATTGCAACAACTTAAACACTGATCTGCTTAAAATTACGTCAGTAATCCAAAATAACCGGTACATACAGAATCTGTGACAATAAATTTTATCCGTTCAAAATCGGTAAGGCTAACCATCAGAGATTTCTGCAAATAATTGAAAATATTTCACTGTTGAGATTCCGGCCCAAAATGATTGTAGGTAATGAAAAGAGCATATTAGGTAAGAAATTAACGGTTGGTTGCATATGGAAAGCGCTTTTATTGGAAATTTCGCATTTTGAAATTCGCGGTTATGTTATGTCATCGAATGTCGATTACAGGCGAATGAGGCGTCATATTGCAACAACTTACACACTGATCTGCTTAAAATTACGTCAGTAATCCAAAATAACCGGTACATACAGAATCTGTGACAATAAATTTTATCCGTTCAAAATCGGTAGGGCTAACCATCAGGGATTTCTGCAAAAAAATGAAAATATTTCACTGTTGAGATTCCGGCCCAAAATGATTGTAGGTAATGAAAAGAGCATATTAGGTAAGAAATTAACGGTTGGTTGCATATAGAAAGCGCGGTTATTGGAAATTTCGCATTTTGAAATTCGCGGTTATGTTATGTCATCGAATGTCGATTACAGGCGAATGAGGCGACATATTGCAACAACTTAAACACTGATCTGCTTAAAATTACGTCAGTAATCCAAAATAACCGGTACATACAGAATCTGTGACAATAAATTTTATCCGTTCAAAATCGGTAGGGCTAACCATCAGGGATTTCTGCAAAAAAATGAAAATATTTCACTGTTGAGATTCCGGGCCAAAATGATTGTAGGTAATGAAAAGAGCATATTAGGTAAGAAATTAACGGTTGGTTGCATATAGAAAGCGCGGTTATTGGAAATTTCGCATTTTGAAATTCGCGGTTATGTTATGTCATCGAATGTCGATTACAGGCGAATGAGGCGACATATTGCAACAACTTAAACACTGATCTGCTTAAAATTACGTCAGTAATCCAAAATAACCGGTACATACAGAATCTGTGACAATAAATTTTATCCGTTCAAAATCGGTAAGGCTAACCATCAGAGATTTCTGCAAAAAAATGAAAATATTTCACTGTTGAGATTCCGGGCCAAAATGATTGTAGGTAATGAAAAGAGCATATTAGGTAAGAAATTAACGGTTGGTTGCATATGGAAAGCGCTTTTATTGGAAATTTCGCATTTTGAAATTCGCGGTTATGTTATGTCATCGAATGTCGATTACAGGCGAATGAGGCGTCATATTGCAACAACTTAAACACTGATCTGCTTAAAATTACGTCAGTAATCCAAAATAACCGGTACATACAGAATCTGTGACAATAAATTTTATCCGTTCAAAATCGGTAGGGCTAACCATCAGGGATTTCTGCAAAAAAATGAAAATATTTCACTGTTGAGATTCCGGGCCAAAATGATTGTAGGTAATGAAAAGAGCATATTAGGTAAGAAATTAACGGTTATGTTATGTCATCGAATGTCGATTACAGGCGAATGAGGCGACATATTGCAACAACTTAAACACTGATCTGCTTAAAATTACGTCAGTAATCCAAAATAACCGGTACATACAGAATCTGTGACAATAAATTTTATCCGTTCAAAATCGGTAGGGCTAACCATCAGGGATTTCTGCAAAAAAATGAAAATATTTCACTGTTGAGATTCCGGGCCAAAATGATTGTAGGTAATGAAAAGAGCATATTAGGTAAGAAATTAACGGTTGGTTGCATATAGAAAGCGCGGTTATTGGAAATTTCGCATTTTGAAATTCGCGGTTATGTTATGTCATCGAATGTCGATTACAGGCGAATGAGGCGTCATATTGCAACAACTTAAACACTGATCTGCTTAAAATTACGTCAGTAATCCAAAATAACCGGTACATACAGAATCTGTGACAATAAATTTTATCCGTTCAAAATCGGTAGGGCTAACCATCAGGGATTTCTGCAAAAAAATGAAAATATTTCACTGTTGAGATTCCGGGCCAAAATGATTGTAGGTAATGAAAAGAGCATATTAGGTAAGAAATTAACGGTTGGTTGCATATGGAAAGCGCTTTTATTGGAAATTTCGCATTTTGAAATTCGCGGTTATGTTATGTCATCGAATGTCGATTACAGGCGAATGAGGCGTCATATTGCAACAACTTAAACACTGATCTGCTTAAAATTACGTCAGTAATCCAAAATAACCGGTACATACAGAATCTGTGACAATAAATTTTATCCGTTCAAAATCGGTAAGGCTAACCATCAGGGATTTCTGCAAAAAAATGAAAATATTTCACTGTTGAGATTCCGGGCCAAAATGATTGTAGGTAATGAAAAGAGCATATTAGGTAAGAAATTAACGGTTGGTTGCATATAGAAAGCGCGGTTATTGGAAATTTCGCATTTTGAAATTCGCGGTTATGTTATGTCATCGAATGTCGATTACAGGCGAATGAGGCGACATATTGCAACAACTTAAACACTGATCTGCTTAAAATTACGTCAGTAATCCAAAATAACCGGTACATACAGAATCTGTGACAATAAATTTTATCCGTTCAAAATCGGTAAGGCTAACCATCAGAGATTTCTGCAAAAAAATGAAAATATTTCACTGTTGAGATTCCGGGCCAAAATGATTGTAGGTAATGAAAAGAGCATATTAGGTAAGAAATTAACGGTTGGTTGCATATGGAAAGCGCTTTTATTGGAAATTTCGCATTTTGAAATTCGCGGTTATGTTATGTCATCGAATGTCGATTACAGGCGAATGAGGCGTCATATTGCAACAACTTAAACACTGATCTGCTTAAAATTACGTCAGTAATCCAAAATAACCGGTACATACAGAATCTGTGACAATAAATTTTATCCGTTCAAAATCGGTAAGGCTAACCATCAGGGATTTCTGCAAAAAAATGAAAATATTTCACTGTTGAGATTCCGGGCCAAAATGATTGTAGGTAATGAAAAGAGCATATTAGGTAAGAAATTAACGGTTGGTTGCATATGGAAAGCGCTTTTATTGGAAATTTCGCATTTTGAAATTCGCGGTTATGTTATGTCATCGAATGTCGATTACAGGCGAATGAGGCGTCATATTGCAACAACTTAAACACTGATCTGCTTAAAATTACGTCAGTAATCCAAAATAACCGGTACATACAGAATCTGTGACAATAAATTTTATCCGTTCAAAATCGGTAAGGCTAACCATCAGGGATTTCTGCAAAAAAATGAAAATATTTCACTGTTGAGATTCCGGGCCAAAATGATTGTAGGTAATGAAAAGAGCATATTAGGTAAGAAATTAACGGTTGGTTGCATATAGAAAGCGCGGTTATTGGAAATTTCGCATTTTGAAATTCGCGGTTATGTTATGTCATCGAATGTCGATTACAGGCGAATGAGGCGACATATTGCAACAACTTAAACACTGATCTGCTTAAAATTACGTCAGTAATCCAAAATAACCGGTACATACAGAATCTGTGACAATAAATTTTATCCGTTCAAAATCGGTAGGGCTAACCATCAGGGATTTCTGCAAAAAAATGAAAATATTTCACTGTTGAGATTCCGGGCCAAAATGATTGTAGGTAATGAAAAGAGCATATTAGGTAAGAAATTAACGGTTGGTTGCATATAGAAAGCGCGGTTATTGGAAATTTCGCATTTTGAAATTCGCGGTTATGTTATGTCATCGAATGTCGATTACAGGCGAATGAGGCGTCATATTGCAACAACTTAAACACTGATCTGCTTAAAATTACGTCAGTAATCCAAAATAACCGGTACATACAGAATCTGTGACAATAAATTTTATCCGTTCAAAATCGGTAGGGCTAACCATCAGGGATTTCTGCAAAAAAATGAAAATATTTCACTGTTGAGATTCCGGGCCAAAATGATTGTAGGTAATGAAAAGAGCATATTAGGTAAGAAATTAACGGTTGGTTGCATATAGAAAGCGCGGTTATTGGAAATTTCGCATTTTGAAATTCGCGGTTATGTTATGTCATCGAATGTCGATTACAGGCGAATGAGGCGACATATTGCAACAACTTAAACACTGATCTGCTTAAAATTACGTCAGTAATCCAAAATAACCGGTACATACAGAATCTGTGACAATAAATTTTATCCGTTCAAAATCGGTAGGGCTAACCATCAGGGATTTCTGCAAAAAAATGAAAATATTTCACTGTTGAGATTCCGGGCCAAAATGATTGTAGGTAATGAAAAGAGCATATTAGGTAAGAAATTAACGGTTGGTTGCATATAGAAAGCGCGGTTATTGGAAATTTCGCATTTTGAAATTCGCGGTTATGTTATGTCATCGAATGTCGATTACAGGCGAATGAGGCGACATATTGCAACAACTTAAACACTGATCTGCTTAAAATTACGTCAGTAATCCAAAATAACCGGTACATACAGAATCTGTGACAATAAATTTTATCCGTTCAAAATCGGTAGGGCTAACCATCAGGGATTTCTGCAAAAAAATGAAAATATTTCACTGTTGAGATTCCGGGCCAAAATGATTGTAGGTAATGAAAAGAGCATATTAGGTAAGAAATTAACGGTTGGTTGCATATGGAAAGCGCTTTTATTGGAAATTTCGCATTTTGAAATTCGCGGTTATGTTATGTCATCGAATGTCGATTACAGGCGAATGAGGCGTCATATTGCAACAACTTAAACACTGATCTGCTTAAAATTACGTCAGTAATCCAAAATAACCGGTACATACAGAATCTGTGACAATAAATTTTATCCGTTCAAAATCGGTAAGGCTAACCATCAGGGATTTCTGCAAAAAAATGAAAATATTTCACTGTTGAGATTCCGGGCCAAAATGATTGTAGGTAATGAAAAGAGCATATTAGGTAAGAAATTAACGGTTGGTTGCATATAGAAAGCGCGGTTATTGGAAATTTCGCATTTTGAAATTCGCGGTTATGTTATGTCATCGAATGTCGATTACAGGCGAATGAGGCGTCATATTGCAACAACTTAAACACTGATCTGCTTAAAATTACGTCAGTAATCCAAAATAACCGGTACATACAGAATCTGTGACAATAAATTTTATCCGTTCAAAATCGGTAGGGCTAACCATCAGGGATTTCTGCAAAAAAATGAAAATATTTCACTGTTGAGATTCCGGGCCAAAATGATTGTAGGTAATGAAAAGAGCATATTAGGTAAGAAATTAACGGTTGGTTGCATATAGAAAGCGCGGTTATTGGAAATTTCGCATTTTGAAATTCGCGGTTATGTTATGTCATCGAATGTCGATTACAGGCGAATGAGGCGACATATTGCAACAACTTAAACACTGATCTGCTTAAAATTACGTCAGTAATCCAAAATAACCGGTACATACAGAATCTGTGACAATAAATTTTATCCGTTCAAAATCGGTAGGGCTAACCATCAGGGATTTCTGCAAAAAAATGAAAATATTTCACTGTTGAGATTCCGGGCCAAAATGATTGTAGGTAATGAAAAGAGCATATTAGGTAAGAAATTAACGGTTGGTTGCATATAGAAAGCGCGGTTATTGGAAATTTCGCATTTTGAAATTCGCGGTTATGTTATGTCATCGAATGTCGATTACAGGCGAATGAGGCGACATATTGCAACAACTTAAACACTGATCTGCTTAAAATTACGTCAGTAATCCAAAATAACCGGTACATACAGAATCTGTGACAATAAATTTTATCCGTTCAAAATCGGTAAGGCTAACCATCAGAGATTTCTGCAAAAAAATGAAAATATTTCACTGTTGAGATTCCGGGCCAAAATGATTGTAGGTAATGAAAAGAGCATATTAGGTAAGAAATTAACGGTTGGTTGCATATAGAAAGCGCGGTTATTGGAAATTTCGCATTTTGAAATTCGCGGTTATGTTATGTCATCGAATGTCGATTACAGGCGAATGAGGCGACATATTGCAACAACTTAAACACTGATCTGCTTAAAATTACGTCAGTAATCCAAAATAACCGGTACATACAGAATCTGTGACAATAAATTTTATCCGTTCAAAATCGGTAAGGCTAACCATCAGAGATTTCTGCAAAAAAATGAAAATATTTCACTGTTGAGATTCCGGGCCAAAATGATTGTAGGTAATGAAAAGAGCATATTAGGTAAGAAATTAACGGTTGGTTGCATATGGAAAGCGCTTTTATTGGAAATTTCGCATTTTGAAATTCGCGGTTATGTTATGTCATCGAATGTCGATTACAGGCGAATGAGGCGTCATATTGCAACAACTTAAACACTGATCTGCTTAAAATTACGTCAGTAATCCAAAATAACCGGTACATACAGAATCTGTGACAATAAATTTTATCCGTTCAAAATCGGTAAGGCTAACCATCAGGGATTTCTGCAAAAAAATGAAAATATTTCACTGTTGAGATTCCGGGCCAAAATGATTGTAGGTAATGAAAAGAGCATATTAGGTAAGAAATTAACGGTTGGTTGCATATGGAAAGCGCTTTTATTGGAAATTTCGCATTTTGAAATTCGCGGTTATGTTATGTCATCGAATGTCGATTACAGGCGAATGAGGCGTCATATTGCAACAACTTAAACACTGATCTGCTTAAAATTACGTCAGTAATCCAAAATAACCGGTACATACAGAATCTGTGACAATAAATTTTATCCGTTCAAAATCGGTAAGGCTAACCATCAGGGATTTCTGCAAAAAAATGAAAATATTTCACTGTTGAGATTCCGGGCCAAAATGATTGTAGGTAATGAAAAGAGCATATTAGGTAAGAAATTAACGGTTGGTTGCATATAGAAAGCGCGGTTATTGGAAATTTCGCATTTTGAAATTCGCGGTTATGTTATGTCATCGAATGTCGATTACAGGCGAATGAGGCGACATATTGCAACAACTTAAACACTGATCTGCTTAAAATTACGTCAGTAATCCAAAATAACCGGTACATACAGAATCTGTGACAATAAATTTTATCCGTTCAAAATCGGTAGGGCTAACCATCAGGGATTTCTGCAAAAAAATGAAAATATTTCACTGTTGAGATTCCGGGCCAAAATGATTGTAGGTAATGAAAAGAGCATATTAGGTAAGAAATTAACGGTTGGTTGCATATAGAAAGCGCGGTTATTGGAAATTTCGCATTTTGAAATTCGCGGTTATGTTATGTCATCGAATGTCGATTACAGGCGAATGAGGCGACATATTGCAACAACTTAAACACTGATCTGCTTAAAATTACGTCAGTAATCCAAAATAACCGGTACATACAGAATCTGTGACAATAAATTTTATCCGTTCAAAATCGGTAGGGCTAACCATCAGGGATTTCTGCAAAAAAATGAAAATATTTCACTGTTGAGATTCCGGGCCAAAATGATTGTAGGTAATGAAAAGAGCATATTAGGTAAGAAATTAACGGTTGGTTGCATATAGAAAGCGCGGTTATTGGAAATTTCGCATTTTGAAATTCGCGTTTATGTTATGTCATCGAATGTCGATTACAGGCGAATGAGGCGACATATTGCAACAACTTAAACAATGATCTGCTTAAAATTACGTCAGTAATCCAAAATAACCGGTACATACAGAATCTGTGACAATAAATTTTATCCGTTCAAAATCGGTAAGGCTAACCATCAGAGATTTCTGCAAAAAAATGAAAATATTTCACTGTTGAGATTCCGGGCCAAAATGATTGTAGGTAATGAAAAGAGCATATTAGGTAAGAAATTAACGGTTGGTTGCATATGGAAAGCGCTTTTATTGGAAATTTCGCATTTTGAAATTCGCGGTTATGTTATGTCATCGAATGTCGATTACAGGCGAATGAGGCGTCATATTGCAACAACTTAAACACTGATCTGCTTAAAATTACGTCAGTAATCCAAAATAACCGGTACATACAGAATCTGTGACAATAAATTTTATCCGTTCAAAATCGGTAAGGCTAACCATCAGAGATTTCTGCAAATAATTGAAAATATTTCACTGTTGAGATTCCGGCCCAAAATGATTGTAGGTAATGAAAAGAGCATATTAGGTAAGAAATTAACGGTTGGTTGCATATGGAAAGCGCTTTTATTGGAAATTTCGCATTTTGAAATTCGCGGTTATGTTATGTCATCGAATGTCGATTACAGGCGAATGAGGCGTCATATTGCAACAACTTAAACACTGATCTGCTTAAAATTACGTCAGTAATCCAAAATAACCGGTACATACAGAATCTGTGAGAATAAATTTTATCCGTTCAAAATCGGTAAGGCTAACCATCAGAGATTTCTGCAAATAATTGAAAATATTTCACTGTTGAGATTCCGGCCCAAAATGATTGTAGGTAATGAAAAGAGCATATTAGGTAAGAAATTAACGGTTGGTTGCATATAGAAAGCGCGGTTATTGGAAATTTCGCATTTTGAAATTCGCGGTTATGTTATGTCATCGAATGTCGATTACAGGCGAATGAGGCGACATATTGCAACAACTTAAACACTGATCTGCTTAAAATTACGTCAGTAATCCAAAATAACCGGTACATACAGAATCTGTGACAATAAATTTTATCCGTTCAAAATCGGTAGGGCTAACCATCAGGGATTTCTGCAAAAAAATGAAAATATTTCACTGTTGAGATTCCGGGCCAAAATGATTGTAGGTAATGAAAAGAGCATATTAGGTAAGAAATTAACGGTTGGTTGCATATAGAAAGCGCGGTTATTGGAAATTTCGCATTTTGAAATTCGCGGTTATGTTATGTCATCGAATGTCGATTACAGGCGAATGAGGCGACATATTGCAACAACTTAAACACTGATCTGCTTAAAATTACGTCAGTAATCCAAAATAACCGGTACATACAGAATCTGTGACAATAAATTTTATCCGTTCAAAATCGGTAGGGCTATAACCATCAGGGATTTCTGCAAAAAAATGAAAATATTTCACTGTTGAGATTCCGGGCCAAAATGATTGTAGGTAATGAAAAGAGCATATTAGGTAAGAAATTAACGGTTGGTTGCATATAGAAAGCGCGGTTATTGGAAATTTCGCATTTTGAAATTCGCGGTTATGTTATGTCATCGAATGTCGATTACAGGCGAATGAGGCGTCATATTGCAACAACTTAAACACTGATCTGCTTAAAATTACGTCAGTAATCCAAAATAACCGGTACATACAGAATCTGTGACAATAAATTTTATCCGTTCAAAATCGGTAAGGCTAACCATCAGAGATTTCTGCAAAAAAATGAAAATATTTCACTGTTGAGATTCCGGGCCAAAATGATTGTAGGTAATGAAAAGAGCATATTAGAGTTGCATATAGAAAGCGCGGTTATTGGAAATTTCGCATTTTGAAATTCGCGGTTATGTTATGTCATCGAATGTCGATTACAGGCGAATGAGGCGACATATTGCAACAACTTAAACACTGATCTGCTTAAAATTACGTCAGTAATCCAAAATAACCGGTACATACAGAATCTGTGACAATAAATTTTATCCGTTCAAAATCGGTAAGGCTAACCATCAGAGATTTCTGCAAAAAAATGAAAATATTTCACTGTTGAGATTCCGGGCCAAAATGATTGTAGGTAATGAAAAGAGCATATTAGGTAAGAAATTAACGGTTGGTTGCATATGGAAAGCGCTTTTATTGGAAATTTCGCATTTTGAAATTCGCGGTTATGTTATGTCATCGAATGTCGATTACAGGCGAATGAGGCGACATATTGCAACAACTTAAACACTGATCTGCTTAAAATTACGTCAGTAATCCAAAATAACCGGTACATACAGAATCTGTGACAATAAATTTTATCCGTTCAAAATCGGTAAGGCTAACCATCAGGGATTTCTGCAAAAAAATGAAAATATTTCACTGTTGAGATTCCGGGCCAAAATGATTGTAGGTAATGAAAAGAGCATATTAGGTAAGAAATTAACGGTTGGTTGCATATAGAAAGCGCGGTTATTGGAAATTTCGCATTTTGAAATTCGCGGTTATGTTATGTCATCGAATGTCGATTACAGGCGAATGAGGCGTCATATTGCAACAACTTAAACACTGATCTGCTTAAAATTACGTCAGTAATCCAAAATAACCGGTACATACAGAATCTGTGACAATAAATTTTATCCGTTCAAAATCGGTAGGGCTAACCATCAGGGATTTCTGCAAAAAAATGAAAATATTTCACTGTTGAGATTCCGGGCCAAAATGATTGTAGGTAATGAAAAGAGCATATTAGGTAAGAAATTAACGGTTGGTTGCATATAGAAAGCGCGGTTATTGGAAATTTCGCATTTTGAAATTCGCGGTTATGTTATGTCATCGAATGTCGATTACAGGCGAATGAGGCGTCATATTGCAACAACTTAAACACTGATCTGCTTAAAATTACGTCAGTAATCCAAAATAACCGGTACATACAGAATCTGTGACAATAAATTTTATCCGTTCAAAATCGGTAAGGCTAACCATCAGGGATTTCTGCAAAAAAATGAAAATATTTCACTGTTGAGATTCCGGGCCAAAATGATTGTAGGTAATGAAAAGAGCATATTAGGTAAGAAATTAACGGTTGGTTGCATATAGAAAGCGCGGTTATTGGAAATTTCGCATTTTGAAATTCGCGGTTATGTTATGTCATCGAATGTCGATTACAGGCGAATGAGGCGACATATTGCAACAACTTAAACACTGATCTGCTTAAAATTACGTCAGTAATCCAAAATAACCGGTACATACAGAATCTGTGACAATAAATTTTATCCGTTCAAAACCATCAGGGATTTCTGCAAAAAAATGAAAATATTTCACTGTTGAGATTCCGGGCCAAAATGATTGTAGGTAATGAAAAGAGCATATTAGGTAAGAAATTAACGGTTGGTTGCATATAGAAAGCGCGGTTATTGGAAATTTCGCATTTTGAAATTCGCGGTTATGTTATGTCATCGAATGTCGATTACAGGCGAATGAGGCGACATATTGCAACAACTTAAACACTGATCTGCTTAAAATTACGTCAGTAATCCAAAATAACCGGTACATACAGAATCTGTGACAATAAATTTTATCCGTTCAAAATCGGTAAGGCTAACCATCAGGGATTTCTGCAAAAAAATGAAAATATTTCACTGTTGAGATTCCGGGCCAAAATGATTGTAGGTAATGAAAAGAGCATATTAGGTAAGAAATTAACGGTTGGTTGCATATGGAAAGCGCTTTTATTGGAAATTTCGCATTTTGAAATTCGCGGTTATGTTATGTCATCGAATGTCGATTACAGGCGAATGAGGCGTCATATTGCAACAACTTAAACACTGATCTGCTTAAAATTACGTCAGTAATCCAAAATAACCGGTACATACAGAATCTGTGACAATAAATTTTATCCGTTCAAAATCGGTAAGGCTAACCATCAGGGATTTCTGCAAAAAAATGAAAATATTTCACTGTTGAGATTCCGGGCCAAAATGATTGTAGGTAATGAAAAGAGCATATTAGGTAAGAAATTAACGGTTGGTTGCATATAGAAAGCGCGGTTATTGGAAATTTCGCATTTTGAAATTCGCGGTTATGTTATGTCATCGAATGTCGATTACAGGCGAATGAGGCGACATATTGCAACAACTTAAACACTGATCTGCTTAAAATTACGTCAGTAATCCAAAATAACCGGTACATACAGAATCTGTGACAATAAATTTTATCCGTTCAAAATCGGTAGGGCTAACCATCAGGGATTTCTGCAAAAAAATGAAAATATTTCACTGTTGAGATTCCGGGCCAAAATGATTGTAGGTAATGAAAAGAGCATATTAGGTAAGAAATTAACGGTTGGTTGCATATAGAAAGCGCGGTTATTGGAAATTTCGCATTTTGAAATTCGCGGTTATGTTATGTCATCGAATGTCGATTACAGGCGAATGAGGCGACATATTGCAACAACTTAAACACTGATCTGCTTAAAATTACGTCAGTAATCCAAAATAACCGGTACATACAGAATCTGTGACAATAAATTTTATCCGTTCAAAATCGGTAGGGCTATAACCATCAGGGATTTCTGCAAAAAAATGAAAATATTTCACTGTTGAGATTCCGGGCCAAAATGATTGTAGGTAATGAAAAGAGCATATTAGGTAAGAAATTAACGGTTGGTTGCATATAGAAAGCGCGGTTATTGGAAATTTCGCATTTTGAAATTCGCGGTTATGTTATGTCATCGAATGTCGATTACAGGCGAATGAGGCGTCATATTGCAACAACTTAAACACTGATCTGCTTAAAATTACGTCAGTAATCCAAAATAACCGGTACATACAGAATCTGTGACAATAAATTTTATCCGTTCAAAATCGGTAAGGCTAACCATCAGGGATTTCTGCAAAAAAATGAAAATATTTCACTGTTGAGATTCCGGGCCAAAATGATTGTAGGTAATGAAAAGAGCATATTAGGTAAGAAATTAACGGTTGGTTGCATATAGAAAGCGCGGTTATTGGAAATTTCGCATTTTGAAATTCGCGGTTATGTTATGTCATCGAATGTCGATTACAGGCGAATGAGGCGACATATTGCAACAACTTAAACACTGATCTGCTTAAAATTACGTCAGTAATCCAAAATAACCGGTACATACAGAATCTGTGACAATAAATTTTATCCGTTCAAAACCATCAGGGATTTCTGCAAAAAAATGAAAATATTTCACTGTTGAGATTCCGGGCCAAAATGATTGTAGGTAATGAAAAGAGCATATTAGGTAAGAAATTAACGGTTGGTTGCATATAGAAAGCGCGGTTATTGGAAATTTCGCATTTTGAAATTCGCGGTTATGTTATGTCATCGAATGTCGATTACAGGCGAATGAGGCGACATATTGCAACAACTTAAACACTGATCTGCTTAAAATTACGTCAGTAATCCAAAATAACCGGTACATACAGAATCTGTGACAATAAATTTTATCCGTTCAAAATCGGTAAGGCTAACCATCAGGGATTTCTGCAAAAAAATGAAAATATTTCACTGTTGAGATTCCGGGCCAAAATGATTGTAGGTAATGAAAAGAGCATATTAGGTAAGAAATTAACGGTTGGTTGCATATGGAAAGCGCTTTTATTGGAAATTTCGCATTTTGAAATTCGCGGTTATGTTATGTCATCGAATGTCGATTACAGGCGAATGAGGCGTCATATTGCAACAACTTAAACACTGATCTGCTTAAAATTACGTCAGTAATCCAAAATAACCGGTACATACAGAATCTGTGACAATAAATTTTATCCGTTCAAAATCGGTAAGGCTAACCATCAGGGATTTCTGCAAAAAAATGAAAATATTTCACTGTTGAGATTCCGGGCCAAAATGATTGTAGGTAATGAAAAGAGCATATTAGGTAAGAAATTAACGGTTGGTTGCATATAGAAAGCGCGGTTATTGGAAATTTCGCATTTTGAAATTCGCGGTTATGTTATGTCATCGAATGTCGATTACAGGCGAATGAGGCGACATATTGCAACAACTTAAACACTGATCTGCTTAAAATTACGTCAGTAATCCAAAATAACCGGTACATACAGAATCTGTGACAATAAATTTTATCCGTTCAAAATCGGTAGGGCTAACCATCAGGGATTTCTGCAAAAAAATGAAAATATTTCACTGTTGAGATTCCGGGCCAAAATGATTGTAGGTAATGAAAAGAGCATATTAGGTAAGAAATTAACGGTTGGTTGCATATAGAAAGCGCGGTTATTGGAAATTTCGCATTTTGAAATTCGCGGTTATGTTATGTCATCGAATGTCGATTACAGGCGAATGAGGCGACATATTGCAACAACTTAAACACTGATCTGCTTAAAATTACGTCAGTAATCCAAAATAACCGGTACATACAGAATCTGTGACAATAAATTTTATCCGTTCAAAATCGGTAGGGCTATAACCATCAGGGATTTCTGCAAAAAAATGAAAATATTTCACTGTTGAGATTCCGGGCCAAAATGATTGTAGGTAATGAAAAGAGCATATTAGGTAAGAAATTAACGGTTGGTTGCATATAGAAAGCGCGGTTATTGGAAATTTCGCATTTTGAAATTCGCGGTTATGTTATGTCATCGAATGTCGATTACAGGCGAATGAGGCGTCATATTGCAACAACTTAAACACTGATCTGCTTAAAATTACGTCAGTAATCCAAAATAACCGGTACATACAGAATCTGTGACAATAAATTTTATCCGTTCAAAATCGGTAAGGCTAACCATCAGAGATTTCTGCAAAAAAATGAAAATATTTCACTGTTGAGATTCCGGGCCAAAATGATTGTAGGTAATGAAAAGAGCATATTAGAGTTGCATATAGAAAGCGCGGTTATTGGAAATTTCGCATTTTGAAATTCGCGGTTATGTTATGTCATCGAATGTCGATTACAGGCGAATGAGGCGACATATTGCAACAACTTAAACACTGATCTGCTTAAAATTACGTCAGTAATCCAAAATAACCGGTACATACAGAATCTGTGACAATAAATTTTATCCGTTCAAAATCGGTAAGGCTAACCATCAGAGATTTCTGCAAAAAAATGAAAATATTTCACTGTTGAGATTCCGGGCCAAAATGATTGTAGGTAATGAAAAGAGCATATTAGGTAAGAAATTAACGGTTGGTTGCATATGGAAAGCGCTTTTATTGGAAATTTCGCATTTTGAAATTCGCGGTTATGTTATGTCATCGAATGTCGATTACAGGCGAATGAGGCGTCATATTGCAACAACTTAAACACTGATCTGCTTAAAATTACGTCAGTAATCCAAAATAACCGGTACATACAGAATCTGTGACAATAAATTTTATCCGTTCAAAATCGGTAAGGCTAACCATCAGGGATTTCTGCAAAAAAATGAAAATATTTCACTGTTGAGATTCCGGGCCAAAATGATTGTAGGTAATGAAAAGAGCATATTAGGTAAGAAATTAACGGTTGGTTGCATATAGAAAGCGCGGTTATTGGAAATTTCGCATTTTGAAATTCGCGGTTATGTTATGTCATCGAATGTCGATTACAGGCGAATGAGGCGTCATATTGCAACAACTTAAACACTGATCTGCTTAAAATTACGTCAGTAATCCAAAATAACCGGTACATACAGAATCTGTGACAATAAATTTTATCCGTTCAAAATCGGTAGGGCTAACCATCAGGGATTTCTGCAAAAAAATGAAAATATTTCACTGTTGAGATTCCGGGCCAAAATGATTGTAGGTAATGAAAAGAGCATATTAGGTAAGAAATTAACGGTTGGTTGCATATAGAAAGCGCGGTTATTGGAAATTTCGCATTTTGAAATTCGCGGTTATGTTATGTCATCGAATGTCGATTACAGGCGAATGAGGCGTCATATTGCAACAACTTAAACACTGATCTGCTTAAAATTACGTCAGTAATCCAAAATAACCGGTACATACAGAATCTGTGACAATAAATTTTATCCGTTCAAAATCGGTAAGGCTAACCATCAGGGATTTCTGCAAAAAAATGAAAATATTTCACTGTTGAGATTCCGGGCCAAAATGATTGTAGGTAATGAAAAGAGCATATTAGGTAAGAAATTAACGGTTGGTTGCATATAGAAAGCGCGGTTATTGGAAATTTCGCATTTTGAAATTCGCGGTTATGTTATGTCATCGAATGTCGATTACAGGCGAATGAGGCGACATATTGCAACAACTTAAACACTGATCTGCTTAAAATTACGTCAGTAATCCAAAATAACCGGTACATACAGAATCTGTGACAATAAATTTTATCCGTTCAAAACCATCAGGGATTTCTGCAAAAAAATGAAAATATTTCACTGTTGAGATTCCGGGCCAAAATGATTGTAGGTAATGAAAAGAGCATATTAGGTAAGAAATTAACGGTTGGTTGCATATAGAAAGCGCGGTTATTGGAAATTTCGCATTTTGAAATTCGCGGTTATGTTATGTCATCGAATGTCGATTACAGGCGAATGAGGCGTCATATTGCAACAACTTAAACACTGATCTGCTTAAAATTACGTCAGTAATCCAAAATAACCGGTACATACAGAATCTGTGACAATAAATTTTATCCGTTCAAAATCGGTAAGGCTAACCATCAGGGATTTCTGCAAAAAAATGAAAATATTTCACTGTTGAGATTCCGGGCCAAAATGATTGTAGGTAATGAAAAGAGCATATTAGGTAAGAAATTAACGGTTGGTTGCATATGGAAAGCGCTTTTATTGGAAATTTCGCATTTTGAAATTCGCGGTTATGTTATGTCATCGAATGTCGATTACAGGCGAATGAGGCGTCATATTGCAACAACTTAAACACTGATCTGCTTAAAATTACGTCAGTAATCCAAAATAACCGGTACATACAGAATCTGTGACAATAAATTTTATCCGTTCAAAATCGGTAAGGCTAACCATCAGGGATTTCTGCAAAAAAATGAAAATATTTCACTGTTGAGATTCCGGGCCAAAATGATTGTAGGTAATGAAAAGAGCATATTAGGTAAGAAATTAACGGTTGGTTGCATATAGAAAGCGCGGTTATTGGAAATTTCGCATTTTGAAATTCGCGGTTATGTTATGTCATCGAATGTCGATTACAGGCGAATGAGGCGACATATTGCAACAACTTAAACACTGATCTGCTTAAAATTACGTCAGTAATCCAAAATAACCGGTACATACAGAATCTGTGACAATAAATTTTATCCGTTCAAAATCGGTAGGGCTAACCATCAGGGATTTCTGCAAAAAAATGAAAATATTTCACTGTTGAGATTCCGGGCCAAAATGATTGTAGGTAATGAAAAGAGCATATTAGGTAAGAAATTAACGGTTGGTTGCATATAGAAAGCGCGGTTATTGGAAATTTCGCATTTTGAAATTCGCGGTTATGTTATGTCATCGAATGTCGATTACAGGCGAATGAGGCGACATATTGCAACAACTTAAACACTGATCTGCTTAAAATTACGTCAGTAATCCAAAATAACCGGTACATACAGAATCTGTGACAATAAATTTTATCCGTTCAAAATCGGTAAGGCTAACCATCAGGGATTTCTGCAAAAAAATGAAAATATTTCACTGTTGAGATTCCGGCCCAAAATGATTGTAGGTAATGAAAAGAGCATATTAGGTAAGAAATTAACGGTTGGTTGCATATAGAAAGCGCGGTTATTGGAAATTTCGCATTTTGAAATTCGCGGTTATGTTATGTCATCGAATGTCGATTACAGGCGAATGAGGCGACATATTGCAACAACTTAAACACTGATCTGCTTAAAATTACGTCAGTAATCCAAAATAACCGGTACATACAGAATCTGTGACAATAAATTTTATCCGTTCAAAATCGGTAGGGCTAACCATCAGGGATTTCTGCAAAAAAATGAAAATATTTCACTGTTGAGATTCCGGGCCAAAATGATTGTAGGTAATGAAAAGAGCATATTAGGTAAGAAATTAACGGTTGGTTGCATATAGAAAGCGCGGTTATTGGAAATTTCGCATTTTGAAATTCGCGGTTATGTTATGTCATCGAATGTCGATTACAGGCGAATGAGGCGACATATTGCAACAACTTAAACACTGATCTGCTTAAAATTACGTCAGTAATCCAAAATAACCGGTACATACAGAATCTGTGACAATAAATTTTATCCGTTCAAAATCGGTAAGGCTAACCATCAGAGATTTCTGCAAATAATTGAAAATATTTCACTGTTGAGATTCCGGCCCAAAATGATTGTAGGTAATGAAAAGAGCATATTAGGTAAGAAATTAACGGTTGGTTGCATATAGAAAGCGCGGTTATTGGAAATTTCGCATTTTGAAATTCGCGGTTATGTTATGTCATCGAATGTCGATTACAGGCGAATGAGGCGACATATTGCAACAACTTAAACACTGATCTGCTTAAAATTACGTCAGTAATCCAAAATAACCGGTACATACAGAATCTGTGACAATAAATTTTATCCGTTCAAAATCGGTAAGGCTAACCATCAGGGATTTCTGCAAAAAAATGAAAATATTTCACTGTTGAGATTCCGGGCCAAAATGATTGTAGGTAATGAAAAGAGCATATTAGGTAAGAAATTAACGGTTGGTTGCATATAGAAAGCGCGGTTATTGGAAATTTCGCATTTTGAAATTCGCGGTTATGTTATGTCATCGAATGTCGATTACAGGCGAATGAGGCGACATATTGCAACAACTTAAACACTGATCTGCTTAAAATTACGTCAGTAATCCAAAATAACCGGTACATACAGAATCTGTGACAATAAATTTTATCCGTTCAAAATCGGTAAGGCTAACCATCAGAGATTTCTGCAAAAAAATGAAAATATTTCACTGTTGAGATTCCGGGCCAAAATGATTGTAGGTAATGAAAAGAGCATATTAGGTAAGAAATTAACGGTTGGTTGCATATAGAAAGCGCGGTTATTGGAAATTTCGCATTTTGAAATTCGCGGTTATGTTATGTCATCGAATGTCGATTACAGGCGAATGAGGCGACATATTGCAACAACTTAAACACTGATCTGCTTAAAATTACGTCAGTAATCCAAAATAACCGGTACATACAGAATCTGTGACAATAAATTTTATCCGTTCAAAATCGGTAGGGCTAACCATCAGGGATTTCTGCAAAAAAATGAAAATATTTCACTGTTGAGATTCCGGGCCAAAATGATTGTAGGTAATGAAAAGAGCATATTAGGTAAGAAATTAACGGTTGGTTGCATATAGAAAGCGCGGTTATTGGAAATTTCGCATTTTGAAATTCGCGGTTATGTTATGTCATCGAATGTCGATTACAGGCGAATGAGGCGTCATATTGCAACAACTTAAACACTGATCTGCTTAAAATTACGTCAGTAATCCAAAATAACCGGTACATACAGAATCTGTGACAATAAATTTTATCCGTTCAAAATCGGTAAGGCTAACCATCAGAGATTTCTGCAAAAAAATGAAAATATTTCACTGTTGAGATTCCGGGCCAAAATGATTGTAGGTAATGAAAAGAGCATATTAGGTAAGAAATTAACGGTTGGTTGCATATAGAAAGCGCGGTTATTGGAAATTTCGCATTTTGAAATTCGCGGTTATGTTATGTCATCGAATGTCGATTACAGGCGAATGAGGCGACATATTGCAACAACTTAAACACTGATCTGCTTAAAATTACGTCAGTAATCCAAAATAACCGGTACATACAGAATCTGTGACAATAAATTTTATCCGTTCAAAATCGGTAAGGCTAACCATCAGAGATTTCTGCAAAAAAATGAAAATATTTCACTGTTGAGATTCCGGGCCAAAATGATTGTAGGTAATGAAAAGAGCATATTAGGTAAGAAATTAACGGTTGGTTGCATATGGAAAGCGCTTTTATTGGAAATTTCGCATTTTGAAATTCGCGGTTATGTTATGTCATCGAATGTCGATTACAGGCGAATGAGGCGTCATATTGCAACAACTTAAACACTGATCTGCTTAAAATTACGTCAGTAATCCAAAATAACCGGTACATACAGAATCTGTGACAATAAATTTTATCCGTTCAAAATCGGTAAGGCTAACTAACCATCAGGGATTTCTGCAAAAAAATGAAAATATTTCACTGTTGAGATTCCGGGCCAAAATGATTGTAGGTAATGAAAAGAGCATATTAGGTAAGAAATTAACGGTTGGTTGCATATAGAAAGCGCGGTTATTGGAAATTTCGCATTTTGAAATTCGCGGTTATGTTATGTCATCGAATGTCGATTACAGGCGAATGAGGCGACATATTGCAACAACTTAAACACTGATCTGCTTAAAATTACGTCAGTAATCCAAAATAACCGGTACATACAGAATCTGTGACAATAAATTTTATCCGTTCAAAATCGGTAGGGCTAACCATCAGGGATTTCTGCAAAAAAATGAAAATATTTCACTGTTGAGATTCCGGGCCAAAATGATTGTAGGTAATGAAAAGAGCATATTAGGTAAGAAATTAACGGTTGGTTGCATATAGAAAGCGCGGTTATTGGAAATTTCGCATTTTGAAATTCGCGGTTATGTTATGTCATCGAATGTCGATTACAGGCGAATGAGGCGACATATTGCAACAACTTAAACACTGATCTGCTTAAAATTACGTCAGTAATCCAAAATAACCGGTACATACAGAATCTGTGACAATAAATTTTATCCGTTCAAAATCGGTAAGGCTAACCATCAGAGATTTCTGCAAAAAAATGAAAATATTTCACTGTTGAGATTCCGGGCCAAAATGATTGTAGGTAATGAAAAGAGCATATTAGGTAAGAAATTAACGGTTGGTTGCATATAGAAAGCGCGGTTATTGGAAATTTCGCATTTTGAAATTCGCGGTTATGTTATGTCATCGAATGTCGATTACAGGCGAATGAGGCGACATATTGCAACAACTTAAACACTGATCTGCTTAAAATTACGTCAGTAATCCAAAATAACCGGTACATACAGAATCTGTGACAATAAATTTTATCCGTTCAAAATCGGTAAGGCTAACCATCAGGGATTTCTGCAAAAAAATGAAAATATTTCACTGTTGAGATTCCGGCCCAAAATGATTGTAGGTAATGAAAAGAGCATATTAGGTAAGAAATTAACGGTTGGTTGCATATGGAAAGCGCGGTTATTGGAAATTTCG
This sequence comes from Nephrotoma flavescens, assembly GCA_932526605.1. NCBI lineage: Eukaryota > Metazoa > Arthropoda > Insecta > Diptera > Tipulidae > Nephrotoma > Nephrotoma flavescens. The sequence goes on along the minus strand of OW052221.1, from coordinate 79,565,021 downwards.
CATTTTGAAATTCGCGGTTATGTTATGTCGTCGAATGTCGATTACAGGCGAATGAGGCGACATATTGCAACAACTTAAACACTGATCTGCTTAAAATTACGTCAGTAATCCAAAATAACCGGTACATACAGAATCTGTGACAATAAATTTTATCCGTTCAAAATCGGTAGGGCTAACCATCAGGGATTTCTGCAAAAAAATGAAAATATTTCACTGTTGAGATTCCGGCCCAAAATGATTGTAGGTAATGAAAAGAGCATATTAGGTAAGAAATTAACGGTTGGTTGCATATGGAAAGCGCGGTTATTGGAAATTTCGCATTTTGAAATTCGCGGTTATGTTATGTCATCGAATGTCGATTACAGGCGAATGAGGCGACATATTGCAACAACTTAAACACTGATCTGCTTAAAATTACGTCAGTAATCCAGAATAACCGGTACATACAGAATCTGTGACAATAAATTTTATCCGTTCAAAATCGGAAAGGCTAACCATCAGGGATTTCTGCAAAAAAATGAAAATATTTCACTGTTGAGATTCCGGGCCAAAATGATTGTAGGTAATGAAAAGAGCATATTAGGTAAGAAATTAACGGTTGGTTGCATATGGAAAGCGCGGTTATTGGAAATTTCGCATTTTGAAATTCGCGGTTATGTTATGTCATCAAATGTCGATTACAGGCGAATGAGGCGACATATTGCAACAACTTAAACACTGATCTGCTTAAAATTACGTCAGTAATCCAAAATAACCGGTACATACAGAATCTGTGACAATAAATTTTATCCGTTCAAAATCGGAAAGGCTAACCATCAGGGATTTCTGCAAAAAAATGAAAATATTTCACTGTTGAGATTCCGGGCCAAAATGATTGTAGGTAATGAAAAGAGCATATTAGGTAAGAAATTAACGGTTGGTTGCATATGGAAAGCGCGGTTATTGGAAATTTCGCATTTTGAAATTCGCGGTTATGTTATGTCATCGAATGTCGATTACAGGCGAATGAGGCGACATATTGCAACAACTTAAACACTGATCTGCTTAAAATTACGTCAGTAATCCAGAATAACCGGTACATACAGAATCTGTGACAATAAATTTTATCCGTTCAAAATCGGAAAGGCTAACCATCAGGGATTTCTGCAAAAAAATGAAAATATTTCACTGTTGAGATTCCGGGCCAAAATGATTGTAGGTAATGAAAAGAGCATATTAGGTAAGAAATTAACGGTTGGTTGCATATGGAAAGCGCGGTTATTGGAAATTTCGCATTTTGAAATTCGCGGTTATGTTATGTCATCAAATGTCGATTACAGGCGAATGAGGCGACATATTGCAACAACTTAAACATTGATCTGCTTAAAATTACGTCAGTAATCCAAAATAACCGGTACATACAGAATCTGTGACAATAAATTTTATCCGTTCAAAATCGGTAAGGCTAACCATCAGGGATTTCTGCAAAAAAATGAAAATATTTCACTGTTGAGATTCCGGCCCAAAATGATTGTAGGTAATGAAAAGAGCATATTAGGTAAGAAATTAACGGTTGGTTGCATATGGAAAGCGCGGTTATTGGAAATTTCGCATTTTGAAATTCGCGGTTATGTTATGTCATCGAATGTCGATTACAGGCGAATGAGGCGACATATTGCAACAACTTAAACACTGATCTGCTTAAAATTACGTCAGTAATCCAAAATAACCGGTACATACAGAATCTGTGACAATAAATTTTATCCGTTCAAAATCGGTAAGGCTAACCATCAGGGATTTCTGCAAAAAAATGAAAATATTTCACTGTTGAGATTCCGGCCCAAAATGATTGTAGGTAATGAAAAGAGCATATTAGGTAAGAAATTAACGGTTGGTTGCATATGGAAAGCGCGGTTATTGGAAATTTCGCATTTTGAAATTCGCGGTTATGTTATGTCGTCGAATGTCGATTACAGGCGAATGAGGCGACATATTGCAACAACTTAAACACTGATCTGCTTAAAATTACGTCAGTAATCCAAAATAACCGGTACATACAGAATCTGTGACAATAAATTTTATCCGTTCAAAATCGGTAAGGCTAACACAACCATCAGGGATTTCTGCAAAAAAATGAAAATATTTCATTGTTGAGATTCCGGCCCAAAATGATTGTAGGTAATGAAAAGAGCATATTAGGTAAGAAATTAACGGTTGGTTGCATATGGAAAGCGCGGTTATTGGAAATTTCGCATTTTGAAATTCGCGGTTATGTTATGTCATCGAATGTCGATTACAGGCGAATGAGGCGACATATTGCAACAACTTAAACACTGATCTGCTTAAAATTACGTCAGTAATCCAGAATAACCGGTACATACAGAATCTGTGACAATAAATTTTATCCGTTCAAAATCGGTAAGGCTAACCATCAGGGATTTCTGCAAAAAAATGAAAATATTTCACTGTTGAGATTCCGGTTCAAAATGATTGTAGGTAATGAAAAAAGCATATTAGGTAAGAAATTAACGGTTGGTTGCATATGGAAAGCGCGGTTATTGGAAATTTCGCATTTTGAAATTCGCGGTTATGTTATGTCGTCGAATGTCGATTACAGGCGAATGAGGCGACATATTGCAACAACTTAAACACTGATCTGCTTAAAATTACGTCAGTAATCCAAAATAACCGGTACATACAGAATCTGTGACAATAAATTTTATCCGTTCAAAATCGGAAAGGCTAACCATCAGGGATTTCTGCAAAAAAATGAAAATATTTCACTGTTGAGATTCCGGGCCAAAATGATTGTAGGTAATGAAAAGAGCATATTAGGTAAGAAATTAACGGTTGGTTGCATATGGAAAGCGCGGTTATTGGAAATTTCGCATTTTGAAATTCGCGGTTATGTTATGTCATCGAATGTCGATTACAGGCGAATGAGGCGACATATTGCAACAACTTAAACACTGATCTGCTTAAAATTACGTCAGTAATCCAAAATAACCGGTACATACAGAATCTGTGACAATAAATTTTATCCGTTCAAAATCGGTAAGGCTAACACAACCATCAGGGATTTCTGCAAAAAAATGAAAATATTTCATTGTTGAGATTCCGGCCCAAAATGATTGTAGGTAATGAAAAGAGCATATTAGGTAAGAAATTAACGGTTGGTTGCATATGGAAAGCGCGGTTATTGGAAATTTCGCATTTTGAAATTCTCGGTTATGTTATGTCATCGAATGTCGATTACAGGCGAATGATGCGTCATATTGCAACAACTTAAACACTGATCTGCTTAAAATTACATCAGTAATCCAAAATAACCGGTACATACAGAATCTGTGACAATAAATTTTATCCGTTCAAAATCGGTAAGGCTAACCATCAGGGATTTCTGCAAAAAAATGAAAATATTTCACTGTTGAGATTCCGGTTCAAAATGATTGTAGGTAATGAAAAAAGCATATTAGGTAAGAAATTAACGGTTGGTTGCATATGGAAAGCGCGGTTATTGGAAATTTCACATTTTGAAATTCGCGGTTATGTTATGTCATCAAATGTCGATTACAGGCGAATGAGGCGACATATTGCAACAACTTAAACACTGATCTGCTTAAAATTACGTCAGTAATCCAAAATAACCGGTACATACAGAATCTGTGACAATAAATTTTATCCGTTCAAAATCGGTAAGGCTAACCATCAGGGATTTCTGCAAAAAAATGAAAATATTTCACTGTTGAGATTCCGGCCCAAAATGATTGTAGGTAATGAAAAGAGCATATTAGGTAAGAAATTAACGGTTGGTTGCATATGGAAAGCGCGGTTATTGGAAATTTCGCATTTTGAAATTCGCGGTTATGTTATGTCGTCGAATGTCGATTACAGGCGAATGAGGCGACATATTGCAACAACTTAAACACTGATCTGCTTAAAATTACGTCAGTAATCCAAAATAACCGGTACATACAGAATCTGTGACAATAAATTTTATCCGTTCAAAATCGGAAAGGCTAACCATCAGGGATTTCTGCAAAAAAATGAAAATATTTCACTGTTGAGATTCCGGGCCAAAATGATTGTAGGTAATGAAAAGAGCATATTAGGTAAGAAATTAACGGTTGGTTGCATATGGAAAGCGCGGTTATTGGAAATTTCGCATTTTGAAATTCGCGGTTATGTTATGTCATCGAATGTCGATTACAGGCGAATGAGGCGACATATTGCAACAACTTAAACACTGATCTGCTTAAAATTACGTCAGTAATCCAGAATAACCGGTACATACAGAATCTGTGACAATAAATTTTATCCGTTCAAAATCGGAAAGGCTAACCATCAGGGATTTCTGCAAAAAAATGAAAATATTTCACTGTTGAGATTCCGGGCCAAAATGATTGTAGGTAATGAAAAGAGCATATTAGGTAAGAAATTAACGGTTGGTTGCATATGGAAAGCGCGGTTATTGGAAATTTCGCATTTTGAAATTCGCGGTTATGTTATGTCATCAAATGTCGATTACAGGCGAATGAGGCGACATATTGCAACAACTTAAACACTGATCTGCTTAAAATTACGTCAGTAATCCAAAATAACCGGTACATACAGAATCTGTGACAATAACTTTTATCCGTTCAAAATCGGTAAGGCTAACCATCAGGGATTTCTGCAAAAAAATGAAAATATTTCACTGTTGAGATTCCGGCCCAAAATGATTGTAGGTAATGAAAAGAGCATATTAGGTAAGAAATTAACGGTTGGTTGCATATGGAAAGCGCGGTTATTGGAAATTTCGCATTTTGAAATTCGCGGTTATGTTATGTCATCAAATGTCGATTACAGGCGAATGAGGCGACATATTGCAACAACTTAAACACTGATCTGCTTAAAATTACGTCAGTAATCCAAAATAACCGGTACATACAGAATCTGTGACAATAACTTTTATCCGTTCAAAATCGGTAAGGCTAACCATCAGGGATTTCTGCAAAAAAATGAAAATATTTCACTGTTGAGATTCCGGCCCAAAATGATTGTAGGTAATGAAAAGAGCATATTAGGTAAGAAATTAACGGTTGGTTGCATATGGAAAGCGCGGTTATTGGAAATTTCGCATTTTGAAATTCGCGGTTATGTTATGTCATCGAATGTCGATTACAGGCGAATGAGGCGACATATTGCAACAACTTAAACACTGATCTGCTTAAAATTACGTCAGTAATCCAAAATAACCGGTACATACAGAATCTGTGACAATAAATTTTATCCGTTCAAAATCGGTAAGGCTAACACAACCATCAGGGATTTTTGCAAAAATATGAAAATATTTCACTGTTGAGATTCCGGCCCAAAATGATTGTAGGTAATGAAAAGAGCATATTAGGTAAGAAATTAACGGTTGGTTGCATATGGAAAGCGCGGTTATTGGAAATTTCGCATTTTGAAATTCTCGGTTATGTTATGTCATCGAATGTCGATTACAGGCGAATGATGCGTCATATTGCAACAACTTAAACACTGATCTGCTTAAAATTACATCAGTAATCCAAAATAACCGGTACATACAGAATCTGTGACAATAAATTTTATCCGTTCAAAATCGGTAAGGCTAACCATCAGGGATTTCTGCAAAAAAATGAAAATATTTCACTGTTGAGATTCCGGTTCAAAATGATTGTAGGTAATGAAAAAAGCATATTAGGTAAGAAATTAACGGTTGGTTGCATATGGAAAGCGCGGTTATTGGAAATTTCACATTTTGAAATTCGCGGTTATGTTATGTCATCAAATGTCGATTACAGGCGAATGAGGCGACATATTGCAACAACTTAAACACTGATCTGCTTAAAATTACGTCAGTAATCCAAAATAACCGGTACATACAGAATCTGTGACAATAAATTTTATCCGTTCAAAATCGGTAAGGCTAACCATCAGGGATTTCTGCAAAAAAATGAAAATATTTCACTGTTGAGATTCCGGCCCAAAATGATTGTAGGTAATGAAAAGAGCATATTAGGTAAGAAATTAACGGTTGGTTGCATATGGAAAGCGCGGTTATTGGAAATTTCGCATTTTGAAATTCGCGGTTATGTTATGTCGTCGAATGTCGATTACAGGCGAATGAGGCGACATATTGCAACAACTTAAACACTGATCTGCTTAAAATTACGTCAGTAATCCAAAATAACCGGTACATACAGAATCTGTGACAATAAATTTTATCCGTTCAAAATCGGAAAGGCTAACCATCAGGGATGTCTGCAAAAAAATGAAAATATTTCACTGTTGAGATTCCGGGCCAAAATGATTGTAGGTAATGAAAAGAGCATATTAGGTAAGAAATTAACGGTTGGTTGCATATGGAAAGCGCGGTTATTGGAAATTTCGCATTTTGAAATTCGCGGTTATGTTATGTCATCGAATGTCGATTACAGGCGAATGAGGCGACATATTGCAACAACTTAAACACTGATCTGCTTAAAATTACGTCAGTAATCCAGAATAACCGGTACATACAGAATCTGTGACAATAAATTTTATCCGTTCAAAATCGGAAAGGCTAACCATCAGGGATTTCTGCAAAAAAATGAAAATATTTCACTGTTGAGATTCCGGGCCAAAATGATTGTAGGTAATGAAAAGAGCATATTAGGTAAGAAATTAACGGTTGGTTGCATATGGAAAGCGCGGTTATTGGAAATTTCGCATTTTGAAATTCGCGGTTATGTTATGTCATCAAATGTCGATTACAGGCGAATGAGGCGACATATTGCAACAACTTAAACACTGATCTGCTTAAAATTACGTCAGTAATCCAAAATAACCGGTACATACAGAATCTGTGACAATAACTTTTATCCGTTCAAAATCGGTAAGGCTAACCATCAGGGATTTCTGCAAAAAAATGAAAATATTTCACTGTTGAGATTCCGGCCCAAAATGATTGTAGGTAATGAAAAGAGCATATTAGGTAAGAAATTAACGGTTGGTTGCATATGGAAAGCGCGGTTATTGGAAATTTCGCATTTTGAAATTCGCGGTTATGTTATGTCATCGAATGTCGATTACAGGCGAATGAGGCGACATATTGCAACAACTTAAACACTGATCTGCTTAAAATTACGTCAGTAATCCAAAATAACCGGTACATACAGAATCTGTGACAATAAATTTTATCCGTTCAAAATCGGTAAGGCTAACACAACCATCAGGGATTTCTGCAAAAAAATGAAAATATTTCATTGTTGAGATTCCGGCCCAAAATGATTGTAGGTAATGAAAAGAGCATATTAGGTAAGAAATTAACGGTTGGTTGCATATGGAAAGCGCGGTTATTGGAAATTTCGCATTTTGAAATTCGCGGTTATGTTATGTCGTCGAATGTCGATTACAGGCGAATGAGGCGACATATTGCAACAACTTAAACACTGATCTGCTTAAAATTACGTCAGTAATCCAAAATAACCGGTACATACAGAATCTGTGACAATAAATTTTATCCGTTCAAAATCGGTAAGGCTAACACAACCATCAGGGATTTCTGCAAAAAAATGAAAATATTTCATTGTTGAGATTCCGGCCCAAAATGATTGTAGGTAATGAAAAGAGCATATTAGGTAAGAAATTAACGGTTGGTTGCATATGGAAAGCGCGGTTATTGGAAATTTCGCATTTTGAAATTCGCGGTTATGTTATGTCATCAAATGTCGATTACAGGCGAATGAGGCGACATATTGCAACAACTTAAACACTGATCTGCTTAAAATTACGTCAGTAATCCAAAATAACCGGTACATACAGAATCTGTGACAATAAATTTTATCCGTTCAAAATCGGTAAGGCTAACCATCAGGGATTTCTGCAAAAAAATGAAAATATTTCACTGTTGAGATTCCGGCCCAAAATGATTGTAGGTAATGAAAAGAGCATATTAGGTAAGAAATTAACGGTTGGTTGCATATGGAAAGCGCGGTTATTGGAAATTTCGCATTTTGAAATTCTCGGTTATGTTATGTCATCGAATGTCGATTACAGGCGAATGATGCGTCATATTGCAACAACTTAAACACTGATCTGCTTAAAATTACATCAGTAATCCAAAATAACCGGTACATACAGAATCTGTGACAATAAATTTTATCCGTTCAAAATCGGTAAGGCTAACCATCAGGGATTTCTGCAAAAAAATGAAAATATTTCATTGTTGAGATTCCGGCCCAAAATGATTGTAGGTAATGAAAAGAGCATATTAGGTAAGAAATTAACGGTTGGTTGCATATGGAAAGCGCGGTTATTGGAAATTTCGCATTTTGAAATTCGCGGTTATGTTATGTCATCGAATGTCGATTACAGGCGAATGAGGCGTCATATTGCAACAACTTAAACACTGATCTGCTTAAAATTACGTCAATAATCCAAAATAACCGGTACATACAGAATCTGTGACAATAAATTTTATCCGTTCAAAATCGGTAAGGCTAACCATCAGGGATTTCTGCAAAAAAATGAAAATATTTCACTGTTGAGATTCCGGTTCAAAATGATTGTAGGTAATGAAAAGAGCATATTAGGTAAGAAATTAACGGTTGGTTGCATATGGAAAGCGCGGTTATTGAAAATTTCGCATTTTGAAATTCGCGATTATGTTATGTCATCGAACGTCGATTACAGGCGAATGAGGCGACATATTGCAACAACTTAAACGCTGATGAATTTTATCCGTTCAAAATCTTTAAGGATCATCAGGAATTTCTGCAAAGAAATCGATATATTTTGCTGTTGGGATTCTGGTCCAAAATGATTGTAGGTAATGAAAAGAGCATTTTAGATAAGAAATTAACTGTTGGTTGTAAATATATGGAAAGCGCGGTTATTGGAAATTTCGTATTTTAAGATCTGCGGTTACGTTACGTCATCGAACCCTAATAAATTTGTCCGCTCAAAATCAGTCAGGGATTTCTGCAAAAGAGATTCCGTTTTAAAATGATTACAAGCAATGGGAATAATACGTTTAGCAAGAAACACAAAATGGGTTTGAATTTAATATATAACTCATAAGACGTTTACAAAGTAATATTGAGCAAATTATGTTCTGGAAGTACAGTATGTATTTCAATTCGAAGTTGAAAACTGTTTCCATTAAAATAGCCCCTATCATAATTAATGAAATCAACGTATTTTTTATTTGAAAATTGCATAGCGCAAAATATTTTATAACGTTGGCTTCGATTTTACTCAACATGTTCCCAACTGTTAGGTGTCCTGAAAGGGTCGTTTCAAAATTAGCTGGCCGTTGCCCATTTCTAACTTACTACAGAGCTGGAGTTCCCGCTCAGTGGAAAAACTACATACTGACAAAAATATATTTGCTTGCGAGCTTTAGTAACTAATAAGTCGAATTTTAACGGGAAAAAATCCTGACAATAGGTATACAGAGCCCTAAAAAATATTTCTTTTTAGATAAAACATGTTTTTATTGTGTAATAATTTGTATTTTGCTTAATTTAAATATAAGATTTTAACAATTAATTAATTGGATGAATTTAAATTTTTACTGATATCACAGAGAAAAACTTAAATGAAACATCCAAATTTCAACTGGTATAAGATTAGCACAGACGCAACCCATTTCTGTTTGTTAAATGGTATAATCGACTATTTTATTTAAAGTTTTTACTACATATTTTAGAATTAACGTTAATATTAAGCCTAAATAAAACAATACAAAGTCAGAAAGGATATTTACGGATTGTAGAAGGGTGGAGTAGAAATAAAATAATTCATACTATTATTTTGAGGTTCAATTACTCGGATTCTGTAATATTTTCACTAAAGCTTCGAGATATTGTTGTAGAATTGGGAGTCGATAATTCCAAATGTTTATCTTCTCGATTCATATAGAAATCCGTAACAGTCTGTGGTGGTTTTGACGAGCAAACTTCGCTTATTTGAGTTATAATCCATTTGGTTAATTTTATCACGGCAACATGAGCAGCAAACTGTAAAATCATGGCTCCAAACCCTTTGTACAAACCGGAAACACCTTCCGTGGCTAGTGTCGTTTTGTAGCAGTCGATAACCCCTTCGTAGCTTGTTAATATAGGAACAACCGAATAGCCAGAGTCGAGATTATCAATTATTGTGCGTGTACCTTGCAAATGCATTCGATGCAGTATAGTTTCGAATGGATAGAATAACGTTTCGGACATGATAAGTGAAAATAAGGTCGAATATATTTCAATATTTTGATTTTCTGTTGTTAAATCGCGCTGTTTTGCTCCTTTCCGACTTTGGCGGTCCGTCAGCCGGTTGGTCATAATACGCGTTATAATTCCTTGTACTATCACACCAAATAGGTATTTCGTCAGGCCTAAGCCCACACTAGGCCCAACCAGAATCCAAACTGGTAACATTCGCCCTTTTTGAGGTACATTCATGGCCATTAACCGGCGGCCACCTTCTCGGAAGACATCAAATACTCCTGGTTTTTCACTTGCAATATCACTTTGAACTGTTTCTACTAATGATGCAGCATAGAATGGCATTACAACACTTAAACTAATGCATTTGAGCAACATATGCTGTCCGAACTGTTTAAAACTTGTGTGACTATGTATTCGTTTTGGCCAAGGTGTAAATTTCGATATAACATCTTCGATGGCAAGGGACATGCCCCGAATCAACAAACAGCTGCCCAATCCTTTCCATAGCGTTGTAAGACCTTGCCGTTGATGAAGGTGCACAATAGGTTTGAATAAGGTAAACGGTGTGAGGTGATATCGGGTCGCCGAATGATGTACCTGACATTGTCGTCGCAACACCACAAATGGGTGGCTCAGAAGATTTTCGGTAAGAAGACTGACAATACCAACACTTACATATAAATATTTTCGTACTGATATATCTGCAAAAACAAGTATTGTTAACATTAATTTAACCAATTATGATGATATCCGTCGTCGTAATCACCTTCATCTGTTGGACTCTCGTACGGGGGCTGAACATTTTTGTGTTTCTGCAGCGGTAATGTAAAATCTCGTTCGGAATTAACATATTGATAATTCGGTTGAATATTCGATCTAAATTGCGGATACGTTTGATAATAATCTAAATCATCATCGTCCATATTGGAATACCTGCTAATGAGAAGAATTTGTTATCATTTGATTACAAAAATCACACCACTGCCAATATTGGCAACACAAAAGTTGGCCTTACATTAAATCCGAATATTCTTTCATGCCGGCCATAATCTAACTTGTATATTATGGTTATCAAATCAATTGCTTATAATAAGATTTTTTTTTACACTAAAATTATTTATTTAATAAATTATGCAGGAAAATATTTACAGATATTATTTGTTATGTCATTTTATCCATTTTTTACATTCATTTGAGTATTTGACACTTCTATTTGAGTGAAATGTTTTCTTCTTTGAAATAGTGTTCAACATTAGCGACATCTATAGAGTGTTCTCTACCTAAAATTATTATACATACTACTATTGACACCTATGTAAAGTGTTCTTACCTACAGAGTTCAATACGGGTTCTTGCGGTACAACCCAGTAAGCAATTTTTGATGACGATTGGAGCCGTGATTTTAGACACTTTTTTACATGGAATCACAACTACTAAAATTTGCCGCTATAGATCGTGATAATTGTTCAATTTAGTACCACCAGATGTCAATATCATACGGGGTACATTTTTAATGTTTACATTTTTTTTATATGGAGTTTAGGCATAAACGGCTATTACAAAATTGGAAAAAAATTAATGAAATGTACTATGATTCGATGCTAAAACTAATGCTTTTTACTTATAATATATGCATAGATGATTTTTTAAAATAATGTATAAATAATATTACTTGGATATTTAAGAAAATGATGTACAAACTTTAACAATTATTGAAGTTTTGTGAGGTTATGTCAAATTGTTTATTTTGGTTGGTCGACGTTAAGATTAGTGTTCTTGAAGGCAACACAAATTCTAATTTTAAGATGGCAAATAAAGAAAATATTGGTAAGTTTAACATTGAATCTATGTAGATTTATTACCTACATACAATACAGTTAATAGATTAATTAATTATAATTGAAGTAATATTTTTCATATATTATTATACATATATAAATAGGTTGCCTCAAAGCAAAACTAAAATTAAAAGGTGCCAGAGTGAGCGGCAATAAGACTGTTTTAAATGAGAGGTACATATACTCTAAATGAATTTGTATTGCATTTATATTTATGACTTATGTATGTACATATATTAATTAATTATAGATTGCAATTGTGGGAACAAACCCAACTTGATCGGAAATTATATACAACAAAAACAATCCCAGCGCCTTCCAATGACAACCGTTTCCTACAATTTGTTTTATTTTTCGGAAAGACAATTTTTCACAAACTTGTTTGTACATTGGGCGCACAGCAATATTTCACCATTATAAATTATCTTTAGCTACCGCTTTATCCAATCCAACATAACTAAATGTCAATAAACATTTCGATATAACCTCACAAATTTACAAAACTTGTTGCTATTTAAACATTATTTCCACACATACCCTAATGGTTACTAATTAATATTTTTCAAAAAATATATGTCTAATTGTGTTTTAATTAAATAATTTTATTTTGAATATCGAAATTTGGCACTTTTCATACAAAGATTCTAAATTTTATCAAGTCTATTTTCGCCTAAACTCCATATAAAAAAAATGTAAACATTGAAAATGTACCCCGTATTTAGCTGACGTCTGGTGGGATAAAGGGTGAAGTTTATGTACTAAACATGATCTATACCAATGTTTTAGCGTAAAAAAAGAACTATTATATTATTTCTTTTTTCGATGTTTTTAGTCGTTTCGTGAGCGCTGGTGGTCATATTTGTAATCACAGCTTGATTTTATTCCAGTAGGTGGTATCGAGGAATAAATGTATCCCTTTTCCTGCCCGGTAACGCAATTGTGTGGGTACGGCTGAAAGGATCATGTCAAAAATTTATTTTCGTATGTGTTTTGAACCAACTTACACATTTGTGTATTCCTTTCAAACTTCTTTCGTTCGAAAAAAACACTATAACTATACACACAATTGTGTTGGTTGTACTTGAAACAAGCGAAATTTTTTATCGAAAACGCCATTACATACTATGATTTTTAACTCACACAATTGTGTGGTTTGGATTTAAATAAGGCCAGTTTTTTTGTTTTTGGTTGAGAAAGAGATATAAGAGAAATCAAGTTGTGCAAATTGTATAAGCCAATTTTTCCGAGGTTACCCGCGGTCTCCACTATGCAAAATTGCTGATATTTACTATCATGCTAGTAAATTTGTTAATGTATGTGTGAGTATATTATACAAGTTTTTTTACTAGCAGCAAATTATCAGGCTGATATTTTCTAAAAAATTATCATGATAATTATTACGAAATGTCATATTTTTTCATTTTTTTAAATTTATTTTTGGTATGAACACGTTAAAATATATAGAACATGGCAGTATTTCTTTACTTTTTTATTTTTTCAAGTTTTTTTTTTGCTTTTTGCGGATAATGTCAGTTCTTTGATTGATTTACGCATTTAGTTTGGGTTTATTTTATAGTGGAATAAACATATTTATTTTTACATTATTTTTTCGAAAAAATGTCGCAGGCACAATTTACTACAGAAAATACGTTAAAGCTAATTCATTTGTATAGAGTAAATGAATGTTTATAGAAAATAATAAGTAAAGTTTATAGGCGCTCTAATTCTAAAAATTTTAAAATTCTAAAACTCTAATTTTTGAATTTGTTCAAGCCTTTTTAATTTAAGCAGAGTTTCAATTTGTTCGTCGAAATTCATTTCTAATTTTATTATTTCTTTAATGTTTATTTGAACTTCGTACGTACGCATCCCAAACTAATGATTTGACAAAAACATGTAACGATTATCATGATAGTATTGTAATATTCCCAGATATGATATTCCGTCGACGAAAATTTTTCAATACTTTGAAAAAAACACACACAAACATAAAATATCAGGATAGAAAATATTAGCGAATTTGCATAGTGGAGACCGCGGGTTTAATCTTATTTTATAGTTTTGATATATTTATGTACACAATTTTTTTCTTTATTTAATCCATATGTGCGTATGTTATAAACATATCGGCATAGTTATTTTATAGTTCATTGTTCTTGTTATAAGCCTAGGTTGCCAAAAGTAAAATAGACTAACCTCGGAAAGTCTACATGAGTCCTCTTATGTATATTTTGCTCTATGACATTACCAATTGTTAATCTAAAGAAAAAGAAAATTATTTTTACTCAAAATCGGGTTTAAAGTTTTTTATGGTTTTTCACACATTTGAAAAATTGCATACTGTAACAAGTTGCGACTGTATCCCTATTCCATTCCGTATTCACAATTGTGTATATCCGTTTTCCTGCCAGACAAAAAATTTTTTTGCTTTAATTTAAGTCCAACCCACACAAATTTGTGTCTAATAATCATGATAGATTATTGTATATTGTCGCGATCTTCGTTCTCGTTTCAGCATCCTCCTCCATGGGACTCTGCAGTCTCGAAAGCAGCTCGCTCTTATTGCCTTCGGTTGAAAGAAAAGTGAATGGGATTATGACCAAAATTTACGATTCTATGAAAATGTGGATCGGTTAGCTCCGTTCCGTAATCCTAAAGAATTTTTGTTTAAACTTGTAAATGTAAAAGAAAATTTTAATTTTTTCTTTTAATTTAATTTTTTGCTGAATTTAAACTAAATGTTGTTTTAAATCTCAAATCATACATGCCACAGAAAAATATATATCTTTATAAAATAAGTAAATAAATGAATAGCTGCAAAAATACTTAAAAACTTTGCTTAAGTCAAGGAATTTAAATATTTGATAAAAATATGATAGAAAAGTGCCCACACATAATTTGTTCCACATTCAGTCTTCACTTGTGTTGTTCAATAAGGTCGCTCGATTTTTAAAATACGTAAATAAAACAAGTTGTGTGTGACATCCACTCACTTTTTTTCATTTGCAAGAATATTTTATGACATTAAGTATGGAATATAACGTCGTTCAAGTGTCGGCCTCGGCTTTACTTGGTGGTGCGTATTCGGAAGGTCCCATTTTCAATGACTTCGTCGCATAAATCAGGCTGAATTTGCTGGATGGCGCTAGTTATGTTGACTTTAAGGTTTACGGTTTATTCGCATAGACCTGCGATTTAAGAGAGACCAGGTTTGTTGACATGGTTATCTCGCACGGCGGCGACGTGACTGGCCACCGGGATCGTGCGATTTAACGCCTTTAGACGTCTAGCCATCTTTTTGATGGCGGAACTTGTTTCGCTATCGGATAGATGGCGAAAACGTATCGTGTTTGGGGATACCAAATTCACGATATCGTGTGAAAATTGTTTCGCGACGGAAATCATGATAGGGTCCTAGATGGTTGACAATTTGAATATGGATGATATTATATCTGAATTCGCCATAAAAAAGCATTAATGTTATGAAATAAAAATAATAAAACTTACCTAATTGCATGATTTTTATTTCCCAGTACCTTAATTTTCTTTACCTTAAGGGGCGGTCGATAAAATTTCTGCACACAAGTGGCCGTGTTCTTAAGCGCTAACCTCAACAGGAGCCCTAACTTAACAAATTTAGAGCGCCCATATTGAAAGACCCATTATTATAAAGTAAATAAATACAACATAACCCCATTTTTGTATGGGAAACTTTCGAATGATTTATTTATCATTGATTTGCAATGAAAAGGGTAGAAAACAGTGGCGAAAACATTGTACAGCTGAACTTAGAAGCGTATATATGTATGTACTTTATAATAAATGTCAATAGTTTCTCTATAGAACGTACTCTTCCAGAAATACTTACACTCTGTTTAAAAAAACATTGCTCTGACAGTGGTCACTTCTAAAAAGTTTCGATCCCGACTAAACTCGTATGGGGGTCACCAATTTGATATGTTCACATTCTTGATATGTATTTTTGTATAAAAAGTTTACAATTGATCTTACTTTGACATCCAAGATAGTTAAGAAGAAGTTCCTGTTTTAAACTATAAAAATTTTGCCTTTTACGATATCCATTTATTAACTTTTACAAATTAACAACCACTATTATTATAAAAAGTCAAATCAACTAATACACATAGTTCGAATATCATAACTTTATAATACGTATTTATAATTACAAAAAATAAAATGAACAAATCATACTGAGATCGTAATAACGTAATTAGAATTAGATTAGAAAATAATTAAAAAATTAGTACCTAGATAATATGATTGTGTGTGTGTGTTATGTGAGTCCTATAAACAATTTTTGTATTAATGCCATATAATAAATTAATTTGTTTTATTTATAAATAGTTTTATTTGATAGTGTATTTGTTTTATTTTAATATTATTTATTATAACAAAAAAAAAATATTGTGGATTAATATTTATGAATTTTACCAGAAACTTAAAAATAAAGGCACTTTATATACTCGTACATAATCTTAAATCATGTAATATGTAGACAGTAAAAAATTAATTACATATTATTAAATATTAATGCTACTGTTTATTTTTCGTGTACAGAAAAAAATTCGTTATGACAAAATATAAAACTAAATATCTAGCAAAATTTATGGCATAGTTTCAGCTCTGAAGTCTTTAGTTTAAAGACTCGATTTATTTATATTATTTCTAATATATAAAATAAATTAGAATTGTAAGCAAACTACTGAGAACTAATTATGTAAAATTTGGTTATTTTATATGACTAGAGTTAAATTTAACAAGTTGAATAACAAAATAAAAATTATTTGAGTTTTTTTTAATTGAACACAATCGTATGTGTAATGCTTACAATTCTAAAAAAAATTGTGAGGAAGGGTTGTAACTAAGTTAAAATTAATTCAATCGGTTGAGAAAATTTGGAATATATTTTGTACCTGATAAGTTTCAATAGGTTTATGCCGGGTTGCCTGACACCAAATCTATGGTCTAAATTTTCGACTTACTAAATTGATGCTTATTCCATAACAGTTATTGATAGATAATTGAACAATTGAAGTCAATCGCGCGCTCGTTTAACGTTTTTCAACAGCCATATGGGTCTTAACTACGAAATTTCTTATAATTAAGAGATTTCTGTAACGTAAGACTATTTTGCGATTATACCCGTACTGATTAGTTGAGAGATTTTCTTGAAAACCGTGGTACATATCAAAACGTGGTCTTAAACATCATTATAATAGATTTTTTATTATATTGAATTAAAACTAAGGAAAAATTAAGCGAATTTATTAAACAAAATTTTTCAATGTATTAAATGAATTTTTGATGTAAAAAAATTAGTTCATGATAATTTTTGAGAAAGTAAACATTTTGTTATTATATATAGGTACACAGCCACCTCGTAATCTGTAATTTCAAAATATTACATGTTTGATCAAATAAAATTATTTCCTCATTTTATTATAAAAAATTAAAATTTTTTTATTATTCATTTAATAGGTCAATACTGTGTGCCTCACGATGATTTTTTTTGTCTAAATTTCGAACAAACTAAATTGATGGTTACTCCACACTCGCTAATGATAGATGTCTTTAATGCACAAATACCTAAAAGTTCTGGGGCGGTATGTTGTATCATCACTTCGAATCGAAATTCGAAAAAAGTCGAATGGCGGAATGTTGTATCATTTTCGAATCGCGATAAATGATAAAGTTTCATCATTTAAAACCAAAGTAATAATAAATTTAGCTGACATTTCATTCTAGAAAAACTAAAAACGATAAAAGTCGAAAATGATACAACTTTCGCTTTTTCGGTTCGACTTTTTTCGAATTTCGACTTTTTTCGATTCGAAGTGATGGTACAACATACCGCCCCTGATGGTTAGTTCTAAATTGGAAACCTAATTTAGATATATCAATTGCTGATTGGATATATTGTGGAGATTGATCAATTTAAATTTATTTGATACATTTTAATTAAACATCAGACGCGTTTTGTTCTGTGCCATCTATGAACGACTGGTATGAACTAACCATCAATTTAGTTAGTCGGAAATTTAGACACAAAATCGATGTCAGGCCTCCAATATAAAACACAGTTTCAATTCTTCACATTAGTAAAAAAAAAAATTGACAGGTCTCCAAATATATTTGGAGAGTTGTTAAGCGAAAGTTTAAGAGTAACACCAAAAGAATATCAATTAAGAGATTCTCTTTAAAAATATCTTAACAACACACGATTAAATTTTATAATTTTTTCGATCTCTCCACTCTTCACAAAACACAAAAAAATGTAGTACATAACTGTTATTTAAAAACAAAAAAACAGTAAATTGCATCAACTACACGGAGAGGAGATAATTCAGTTGTCCACATTTTTATCGGTAGTGTAGGTAGAGTACAAATCAAACACACTGTTCAATTCACTCGATTTATTTAATTCAGATAATTCAGTACAATCGAATGCGGCTTTAGTTCTAAACTGCAAACTTCTTAGTTCAGATTTATTGGTTGATACCAACCATTGACCAAATTGCAAGCGAAGACTCGCAATAACATAAATATTTACCACATACACTTTACATCTATATATACAATACATCATCTAGATGTCGAAAGTGGAATGATTTCTGAATGTCCTATTAGGGTAAGTTTACCACACTATACTCCATTTTTCTAAATTTAAGTAGAAAAATAAAGTATAATAATGGGATAAATGTTAGGTCGAGAAACTGTGTACGCAAATTTTAATAAAACATGACGTTAAGTGTCATCTACAAACGACTGATATGAATTAACCATTTGTCGGAAATTTAGACAAAAAAAAATCGACACGCGAGACACGCGGTAATGTTTTTTAAGGATAAATAAAATTCGAATTTTGTAAGCAATCTAGGTTACAACCGTACAAAATCAACTAAAATTTAGATTTTTAATTTAATGATAATTAATTACGTATACACTAAATTAAATTAACTTAACGAATAAAAATAAAATAAGTAATAAAATTATAATGAGTGATAAACAAAAAACAAATTAAATTCTGCTTTGGCCTATTCTGTCTTAAATTTTTTGATTTTTAAATTTAATTATTTTTAGTGGAACATTGTTACCGAATTTCATTATTAATTATACAAATAAAATTTACATGAAAAGACCATAATTATGAATTTGTGAAAAGAGAAAGAATTCGATTATTAAGTGGAATCGTTAATCATTAAGCACATAAAAGGATTTGAATGATATACTTGCGCAACTCGAAAATGAACAGCACGGAAATCCAGAAGGCTTTAATTTCAATCAAATCTGAGACTTTAAGAACCTTAAGTTTAGCACAATAGTTACGATATCTAAACAATTAAACATATTGCACCAAACTTTTACTATATGGAACTTATAATTTACATACACTTCAATAAATGGTTTGAACTAGGTGTTGCGCTTTTGTAATTCCAAACGAAAAATTGTATCTGTCGGCGACAAGTCGAACTAACTTAACGAATTCTCGAGATTCTTTTACATTTTAAATACATTGGATGATATCAATCTGTTTCGATTTGAGATAAAAACATTCCGTTTAAAACTTTAAATTTAATTTTGTTGCTTCATTGAAACGCTGATAATTGGCCATCGTTGACGAATGGTGAATCTCCCATATATAGCTTCGTTAAATAAATTTTGACTAATTTTTGTTTGTGAAAGGACCCGTTCATTACTAAATTTACCTACTGTCTCGAAATTTGTTTTAAGTTTATTAGTTTAGGCGCACGATCGGCATTCGAGAACTGGCCTTGAATTTTCCTGTCATAACTTAAAAGACGTGATTTGTAAAGTCATTCTTTGATTTTGTATTAAAGGTCGGTACACTGCTCGAGCTAAGATAAATATTGTACCCAAATTTGGCGTAAAATTTATCAAGCTAAAAATATTTAGCTTACGATTGATGATGATATATCTTTTGTTGCTGAATTAGGCATTATTTTAATTATGCTAGCTGCAGCCGTTTTCTAATCGCACATTTGGAGTAAGTACTGGTACGCACTTCGGTCTACTTCTATCTTACCCTTGAGTAAGGTAGACCGAAGTAAAGACCGACTTATCTCCTAGGGGATACGTATTCATTGTTGTATGGTGCTTATATAATTGCGATAATTCTAACAAAGAGAATAACGAGATAATCAAAAAAGCGGATTCATAAATATTTAGAAAATAATATAAATAGTCTATACCGTGATGCAAGCTATAACCCTCAGCGAGGTTTATGGGAGGCGATGAAGCTTAGGTCACACCTTATCGGCGAAATAAAACTCCTGGGTACGGCCCAGTTTACAGCGAACGAACGAACGTATGTAGAACGGATAAGGATGCTTGTTATTCCAATCAAAAATCACTTTAGACGGCTCAAAAACTCCAAAGCGTAAGCGAACCAAAAACGAAACAGAAACAATTCAGCTGTTGTAGTCAAAAACAATGTGGTGGAATTTCACAAAACAATTAATGACATGGGTGCTTGCAGATCCATACTAAATAAAACAGAGACTAAATAAAGAAGATTTTAAACACAGATATAACGAAAGAGATTCCATTTATAATAACATTCACACGACCAAAAAATCCCTGAAAACACTGGGGAAACCTCAACCGTGTGATAACGCAGTAAAACTAGCGACGCCTTGTTTTTGGAAGTAGTTTAAAACAAACAGAAAAGAACAGCTAGAACTCCGTCCAAACAAACGGAAAATCAAAAAACACAATGTATTATGAAATTACAAACGCTGGGCTAGAAACTAGTATCCCAGCTACTAAAAGAAGATTACCTAGAATTATCATGCATGATGTTAACTTAGAACTGAAGCAAGAAGAGTTCAATGCGCTTATAGTTAAACAAAAGCTGCCTGAAGTGCCATTGGATCATTGAGGTTGAGGCGGACATAAGCAAAAAGCTAAGGAAAATATATACCTGGAGTGGTCTTCCTGCAAAATTGCTGACTTCCTATTGCCTACTAGGTGTTTCAGATGTCTTAGGTTTGGACACATAGGGAAGCACTGCAAATCAGATACTGTAGTTTGTGGCCACTGTTCTGAAGTGGGACATAGGTACAGTGAATACCCGAAAAAAAAGAAATGCACTAATGTATCAATTGTATTAACACTAAAAGACCACATTCGCAGTGTTACTAACAAAAGCTGCCCGGCTTACACTTAGGAAGCAATAACATCACTCAAGAGTCAAGAGCCTCAATAGAAAACGTAAGGAAGTGCAAGGAAATCGGAAAAAATTCCAAAACACGAGACAAATGGAATTAAGGAAAATTAAGAAACAGAGGTACAGGCAACAACGAAAATCGATTTTCAATGAGATTGCACGTGAGAAACGAAAAAGCTACGCGGGATGCAATCCTAACGCTAATGAACAAAACTAAAGCGTCAAATGCAAAGTACGTGTTATGATTATTTCTGGATATTTCGGGTGCCTTCGACAATGTATGATGGCCTTGTGTCATAAATCACCTAGGCACTTCCAAAAATATTTATAAAATAATAATAGACTATTTGAAAGATAGAATAGCGAGTATTGCGACTGTCATGGAAAAATTCTGAAAAAGTTAACAAGATTTCCGCAAAACTCCTTTATTGGCCCCAATATTTGGAACATCGTCAACAAAAGCACTAGATCGCAAGTGGGAATGGTATAAGAAAAATAAACTGCCGGCTATATTGTAATATTAACAATGTGAGAATAAAACTGGTTAAAACTGTCAAATATCTAGGCGTTGGCATTGACGAGCGTCTTAGGATTATTAGTTACGTTAAAACTATTACTTGAAAGGCCAAAAAAGTTTTACATTCCATAACAAGAATCTCGCGCGAGGATTGGGTGCTGAATAACCGAACGCTGCCAATTTTATATAAGGGAGTAATTGAGCCTGCACTAATATACGCCTGTACGCTGCAGCAGAATGTTTCAAAATAAAATGTATCTTGCTTGAAAATTTTTAAAAATTACTCGCACTCAGATCAGAACAAAGTGAATAAACTTTTTAAATATAGAGGGGTAATTCATAATTAAGGGGTGCTGTATTTGAAATCCAATTTATAATACAATTCATGTAAAGTTAACTTAATATTTAATCTACGAAATTATTTGTTTCATAAAAAATTAGTTAATGGTTTCTGAGTACATAACTCATATACATATACGAAAAATTATAATTTTATGATTCCAATATAAAACGCATACTAAATTTATGTATTCCTCATAAAAACCATCATAATCTTAATGCTTATAGTTAATAATAAAAAAAAAATTTAAAGACTAAATAATTTGCATTTTTAATTAATTAATTAAAAAAGATGTTAAATTATAAATCATTTAACCATGATTTCGACAGTCGGGGCCCGAAGACAAATACTTAGGTAATGATTCTGATTAAAGATTTGTAATTATCACAACTTAAATAAAACCTAAAAAAATAGCTCAATAAACACTTTCATATTTAATTGTTTAAATCATAATTTCAACACAAAACATTTGGTTTTTAATTTAAAAAAAATATCATGGAATTTCAATATTCATAATAATATAATAAAAGTGTAATAAACAACTAGTAAAAAAATAGTTTAAAGTAATTTTTAATAACAATAACAAAAAAAGGGACTTGTATAGCTCAGAATTCAAATCCTACCGCTAAAAAATACCCCAAACTTTTTTTTCTAATAAAATTGATTCTTAGCAAATGCTTCAATAATTGTTGGCACCTTCGGATTAAAACCAATTATTTCTAACATACCTTTGGTCGCTAAATTATTCGAATCTATATTCAAATCGCTCGTTGCTCGTGATAAATTAAAGAAAATATATTTTAACTGTTTCAAATTAAAATATTTCTTGTAGATTTTATATTGTGGTAATGGGGGCAACCCATTAGAAACACTCCGTTTTATCGAATCAACAAATGTCAAGAATATATCACATTTTTTCTTTTGCTGTTGCGCCACTGTTAATGGTAAACTTAAGCTGTGTCGCGTATTACGTTTCGACAATGATTTACACAATTCCACTGCTTTCTCGTGTGTCATATCTTTTGTAAATGGAATTGGTATTAGTTGATTCGGCTGTTCACTAAATGACATTACAATTACGTCTTTTTCACGTTTAAATATTGATAATGCCATTAGGATGCTTACGTCCGTGTTACAGAGTGATGGGCACAAGCCGAAGACAGGTTCTGCAAAAAAAAATAAAAATTAAATTGTACTTAACTAAATTAGGGTATGTTACTAAATGACCAAAATGACCCCTAAACATGACCCGATCCGTTAAGATTTTTTCAGGGTAGGTCGACATAAATACTGCGCTATGCGTCGTAAGCTAGAAAAATCGGAAAAGTTCCACCGAGAAGTACCCGAAACGAGTACCTCAGGTGGTTTCAGAAAATTTCCAAGATTTTTTGCGCGTGAAATCTTGCAACATTTGAGAATTTTATGGGACGACCTAAAAGAAATTTGGCGCGCGATAGGACCGCAGCCAATCAGTCTCCTCTTGAGTAGACTTATTGTAAATTTGATTTACTTATTTAGGCGGAAGCCTCCAAATCTATTCGACAGGAGACTTATTGTAGACTTTAAAAGTTTAAAATAAATCACTTTCCACAACATAACTTATGAATTGAACCGCGGCCGTATTTGAAAAGTAGAGAAAACACTATTGAAATTATAAAAGTTGGAAAAGCGCCGCTGGTGGATCAGGCTACAACTAACTTAACTACAAAAAATGACAAGTGATCGATATGACGAAAAAATCAAGGATATTTACAGATTAATACAAGTCTTTTTTTATTATGCCATATATGTCGCAAAACCACTAATTATATATGAAACTTTTATCTTTTTTTAATTTAAAATTTTAAATAAAATTAAACCAAGCTAATCTAACATGACGCATAAAAGTCAAAATTTGTAGTTATTGCAGTTTATTGAAAATCCAACAGGTGGAATCCGTGATGCTGCAATCGTTAATATCTATCGGAAATTCTGAATATAACATAAACAAATAAGTTTAAATTTGCGGGTTATACAACGAGGGCGGGTTTTTGTAAAAAAAATTATCTTTTTATACTGCGGGTTATACCCAGGAAATTAGAGTATTAACGTTTTGAACATCACCCTGGCTATTCAGAACACATATTTTGATCATTTAATGAGATTAGCAGGAGATTCGGTCACCGTTGGATGGGTAAACAAATATGTGTGCGACTCTCAATTTTTCGAATAAAATAACGTTACATAAACACCACTCAAAAAATGGCCTAATTTAATATACACGAATTTCCGTGGGAACTGGAAATTGGGATAAGTATTTATCATACTCTTATTAAGATTACCATTTTGAATTAATGAAGAAAAAGTTCTATATAATTTTTGATAAATTGTAAATATGTATTATTTTCACAACAAAACGCTGACTTAACTAAAAAAAATTACCACTAACTTTTAAAATAAAGAAAAATTAAGTTTAGGACGTCCGACATGGCTTCGTTTTTTACCCAAATTCACTGCACTGCATCATTGTTTCAATTTTATTGCACACTGTTGAACACGAAAGATGAATTGCGAACGCGACTTATTTTATTCGGTGTATGTGTATCCCAATTGTAAATCGCTCGCATGAAGAACATTTCAAGTCACCAATTTGTTCATAAAGCTGGATATGTCTTAGACGAATAGTTCCACTGTAATTCTTAATTGCAGATGTAACATTGCCAATAATTGATGCAAATTTTTTAAGACGTAGTGGTCTAATTGTAGACCTTTGCGAGCAAACAACGATGGTATTGGTTTATACGAGGAAAGCTTCAGAATATTTTTCAATACTTCATTACTACATAATTACCTAGGTAATTAAATATATACAGTTAGTCACAAAAATCTACATACACCACTTAAATTTGCAAAATCGAGATAAATGAAACGAACTAAATACTGTAATATTAATTAAATAATACATATATTTAACGCTAATGTGAGTTAGGGATACCTTTTGCACTTTTAGACTTCTATTTTTGTATGTTTTACTACCAATAAAACTTCAAATTTTATGAGAACTTCTAGTTCAATTGGTAGATTACGTTCATACTTAAAAAGGAGAAATGTTACAACTTGGACGAAGGTGAAAAAATAAGTTTCCATACAAAACGCATGTAGGTACTAATCACTCAAATTAAGTTAGTTTTTCTTCACTCACATGAGGGTTGATCTCAACTCAAACCAAATTCCACATGCAAATACAGCTAAAATACCTTGGCATGACTCTCGATGCTAAGCTAAGATGGAAAGAACACATCAAGAAGAAAAAAGAAGAGTTAAGCCTCAACCAGTCAGAATAAAGAGCTTAAGTTACACGCCAACTAACCTCTAAAATTTTGGTGGTCGTACCGCTCTAATAAGTGGACCAAAACGGAGCACAACTTAAGCTCTTAAGTTTGACTGGTTGATTTACTGGCTCATGGGTAGAAATTCTGAGCTCTCAATACACAACAAATTGCTTCTATACAGGCAAATGCTAAAACCAGTATGGACCTATGGTATCCAACTTTGGGGTTGCGCCAAGAAAACCAATGTATAAATGATACAATGCTCCCAAAATAAAGTGCTACGAGGGATTGTGAATGCCCCATGGTACATTAGGAATGACAACCTCCATAGAGATTTGAAGATGGAATACGTCACCGATGAAATAAAGAACCAAGCAAGGAAACGCGTACAGCCCTTATCTCTACACGAAAATGCAGTTATCCGTCGTATGTTGAACACCACTAACGGAGTGAGGAGAGTCCAAAGGCAGAAAACGCTGGAGCTGGGCAGTTTGATTTAGAATAAGAGGTTACTCATCTTAATCCGAGAAATTAATGTAAGATAGATAAATTACTAGATGATCTCTGAATCAGTTGTAATATTGTATAAATAAATAAATAAATTTATTAAATAAAAAAAAAAAAAAAAAGTATATTACATTTAAGAGATGGTACATTTGAGATGGCATTTTGCGAATTGAAGGGTATAGTCATTATAGATGTGATAGGTCTTAGCTCCAGGCACACAGGTGGAGTTCTAGTGTATGTGACCGAGAAACTAGGGAGTAGGCTGATAAGTCACGTTAGTAAGCCGATGGAGTACTGGATAAAAGTAGGACGAGCAAAGAGGATTGATGATATGGGAATGATAATATGCTGTTACAGGTCACCAAGTGCTAGTGTAGTGCAATTCTTAACTGCCTTTAGTGAGTGGCTAGAGGGATTGATGTTGTTGGGAGCAGTGAAGATAATAATTATGGGTGATTTTAATCTAGACTGGGAGAGATCGGAAGAATATTATGTTAAGCGCCTTAAAGAAATTACAGAATCTTTTGGGCTTAAACAGTTCGTGAAGGAAAATACGAGAGTAACGGATGCATCAAGAACGACAATTGATTTAATATTTTCAAATAAGGAAGTGAATTGTATTGTTGTGGATACCCCAAAAATTACAGACCATGCGCTTATAATGATCAAAGCAGAGGAAGTAAATGGGAAAAAGGTGATCAAAGGAAAGATAGATCTAAATGTTGTCGAAGAGGAACTTTTAAGAACAGAGGATGGTGTACGAGAAGTCACTGGGAGTATTGAGGAGGAGTCTGGGAAATTAAATTTATGGGTGGAAGAAGCAGTCAAAAGGGGAACGGCGAGTCTTATAGTGGATATAGCTAGAAGCTGTCCATGGTTCATCAACAGAGTGAAGGAGGTTAGGAAGGCAAGAGATGAGGCGTATAAGAAATTTAGAGTGATAAAGGAGCGAGAGGGAGAATTGGGGATTGAGACAGTTAAGGAAGGGTGGGTGGAGTATCAAAGGAAAAGAAACAGATCTGTTGCTGTGATTAGGAGTGAGAGGAGATTGTATTATGAGAGAAACATTGATCAGTGCAAAGGCAACCCGGGAAAGATGTGGACATCATTAGAAAGGGTAATTGGATCTAAGGGAAAAAGTGACATAAATGGGGTGAATTTCGATGGAGTGATGGTGTACGAAAAGATAGACATTGCGAACAGGTTAAACAAGTATTTTGTAGATAATGTAGAGGATATTATAAGGGAGATACCGGAGGAGCAAGACAATGTGGATATAGCATATGATGGAGGAGTAATTGAGCATGTGGGCATGGTGCAGGAGGACTATCTAGAAAAAGTTGTTAAAACGTTAAAATTAACAGGATGCGAGGGGGTGTTAAGCTGTAAAATGTTTAAGGATTTATGGGGGGTTTTAAGAGGATATGTGAGCCGCATAGTAAATTTGTCTTTGGAATATGCAGTAGTTCCTACAAGTTTGAAAATATCATGTGTAGTTCCCGTGCCTAAAGTTATGAATAGTTGTCGGATGTCGGATTATCGTCCTATAAATATTTTGCCAATCGTGGACAAGGTACTCGAGTCGATAATTTTGGATAAGCTGCTCGCGCACATCGTTGAAAATAATATGCTATCTGGGCACCAATCTGGTTTCAGAGAGCGGCACTCTACAGAGACAGCGGTTCAGATGGTGGTGGAGGATTGGAAGAGAGAGAGGGAGGATGGAAAATCGACAGTAGCAGTTTTCCTTGATTTTACCACAATATTTATGTCAGTTGTTCTGTAGGAGAGAGGATGTGCATAGTCATGATACTAGGCATAGGATAAGTTTTATTTGGAATTTAAAAGACAATCTAGAAGTAAAAAATCGATATTTGACAAAGGTATATCTATGTATAATGAGTTACCGGAAAATATAAGAAATTGTAGAAGCATAAAGGATTTTAGGGCACAACTGTTAAAAGAAATTTTATAATTATTAAGTAGATGATGTATATATATTGTATTGTAAACTGGAAAATTAGCTTTAGAGCTATTTGAAAAATAAAATAAATAAACATACAGTACAGTTGCACGTTTCTAATTATTCTCGAATCATTTTAAAGTACTGTTATCTTTTTTTTATATAAATACCTAGACCAGTCTATCGACACTTTCAGTATTAACTTTGCAAGAAGAATGCGAAAATAAGTAAACTTATTTTTCTATGATAAATCTAAAAAATAGATTTATAAGTCAACAAAAAATAAAATGCCAAAAATTAAAAAAATCGATTCAAATTAAATCATAAGAAATAATATATGTAACATAAATTATGAAAGTAAGAAAAAATTATGAAATTTTTTGGTTAGGTTGTCAATTGTTTAACTGTAAAAATTTGCTATAAAAAAATAAACAAATCGAGGTTTCTCTTTCCCTCTGGTGGCACTATTCTGGTAATTCCCTGGAGAACTGGAGAAAGAATTTATATGTTATTTCTGTTCAAATATGTTTTTTCCGGCCTACTGAGGAGAAAAGTTTGATGTAAATATTTATAAATTGGGAATAATTTTTCCATACCAAAATTGGTAGGGAAAATTATTCCCAATTTAATTTTGTTTTCAATAAAATTAACACTAACTTTTTACCTTAGTATGCCAAAAACAAAACGTTTCAATAAAAATTACATATAAATTCTTTCCCCAGTTCCCTGTTCCCGGGGAATTACCAGAATAGTGCCACCTGTGGCCCTATTCTGGCTTTCCCAGGGAATAGGGAATTGGAGAAATATTTTGCTGTAATTACAAATTGCAATAATTCCCAAATATTTATTCCCTGTTCCCAAATGTATATTCTGGTAGACTGGGAATAATTTTTGGGGGAAAAATTTTTTATTTTGTTTTTTATAAACTAAAACGCATGTTGCGACCTTAATACAAGTTTAATTTAAATTTCAAAATATATTTATTACAATAAATAATGTTTAGAAATTCCAAAAAGTACGAATTACAATTCCCTAAAAAAATAATTGGGAAAAATTAACGTCAAAACTGCTACAAAATGGAATTATTTTTTCCCAAAAAAAAATTCCCAAGCGCCAGAATACACTTTGGGGAATAAATAATTCCCAACTGCTAGAAACACGTCACTAATTCCCAATTCCCTATTCCCGGGGAAAACCAGAATAGGGCCACTGTTGTAGATTTAATATTAACTTTCTCTTTACATACATTTTCTGTAGATGTGTGAACAATGCTGCCATAAAAAATATTTCAGTTTAGGTACGTTTTTTATAGCAACATTATCGCAGTACATGTGAACCTCCTATAACGCAGTGGTCTTATAATACGATTTCCATATAAACTGATGTACAAATTGGAAGAAACCCTGCTATAACGCAGTGTTCTTAAAAAGCGATTTATAACGCAAACCTAGGGCGGTATGTTGTACCATCACTTCAAATCGAAATTCGAAAAAAGTCGAATGGCGATATGTTGTATTATATTCGAAAAGCAAAAATGATACTTTTTCGATTCGACTTTTTTCGATTCGAAGTGATGGTACAACATACCGCTCCTAGTTTCTTATAGCACGGTTTCCATTTAACACGGTACGAATTAATCGCGTTATAGAAGGTTTGACTGTACACTACACCATCCCAAATATTCTCTCAGTAGAATTTTACTGACAACATTTTTTGTTTCGTACACAACCAGTAAAATCTATATTTTTTTCTCGCTTTCATTTTTACTGACAGCAAATTTTTCCCATGGCATACCTAGGGTCTTTACATCCAAAATAAAATTTCTAGGTGAAAATTACTCAAATCGAAACATACTGCCGTTATAGGACAAAATCCACAGCATTCAAGTTTGAAGATGTTTGTTAACACTTTCGTTTACACGGGCGATCTAGATTTAAATAGCTTTTTCGCATTTGTCATCGCCGATGTTATTATGTTCCGCCGTCCTAACACAGGATGGGCTTGTAGTTGGCTGTGCGGAATTCATGATTTGCTACCTTCGAAGGTGCGCTGTATAACTTGATTATTGTATGGTTAAGCATTCCAAAGGGAGATTGATACGGCATATTACGACAATTACGAAAAATGGTGAGAATCGATGTTGGCGAAAGAAATAAAAAATCAAAGTTTGGGCACAAAAATTTGGTAGATTGGAGTGATCGCAACTCCATCGTTTATAATTTTGCATAGGTTGGAGTTGATATGGACACTGACCTCTCGTAAATCTTGAAAATATCTGCAACAAGCGGAGTAAAATGTATAACTAAAGTCAAAGTTAATTATGCCAATAAATGATACAATTGAGTGCACAGAGTACACTAGAGCTGGAAGACTAAGAAATTCACGTGGAATATTATCAGACCAGATGGTGGATACATCAAAGTGGTGATCCAAATGATAGATACATGAAAGACTTCAGAACTGGCCATCGTTTAATTAACTTACAAAATTTAAGCGATCGAACGTTTGTGTTCAACTAATGAATAGATGTTTGTCGTTGTGATAATGTGCACATTCGAACGCAAAAACACACTCACATATTTCATGTTTATTTAGCCTATTTGCAAGCAATAATTTGCTGTCCATAGCGACTAGTACTGATGGAGCAATTTATATGTCTATAATATAAAGGCTTCGGAACGTATCGTTTGTGGATAAGGGAAAGGTTGAATTAAATAATATAGTACTTACTTTCAAATGCTGTTTTTCTCAAATCTATGGTTATAAAATAGCGCAATCCAGTCCGTGGTGTATGTGCAAATGAATTATTAATGGCCAATTGCAATCGCTTTAGTAGATGTGGATTTTTCTCGATTTTCTTAGGTTTAATTAGCTTTGCTCGATAAGATTCCTTTAACGAAAATAATTTTTTTTTGAAAATTATGGTAAAATATTTTACAGTTGCCCATCATAATTACTTACATTTACATGCTCACTATATCGCTTTTGTGTTTCGTGAGATTTCATTGTTATTAACAATTGGATGGGATGGATTTTACTCTCGGCTAATAATGTTGCATTTCCAATAGCAATACAATATTTTTTGGCAAACGATTCCGTGGGTTTTAATAAAGAATTATCATTCAAAAATGGTAAATACTGAATTAACTGGTTATACGTTAGGGTTGGTAATAAGGTTTCCCAAATGATTGACGATTTACATAAATGTGCCGGAATATTCTCTATTTTAAATGAATGTAATTTAATCAAATCAGCAGCATGATTCTCGTCTTCGCATACTTTAAAACGGGATATATTACAAAGCCGATTTAATCCGGGTAAATCTTCTCGCGTTGGCAATTGTGCTTGACGTCGAATTACTTGGTAGCCCCTTTTACAGGCTGCACCTTTAACTGCCTTTTTATCCAGATCCGTAAAAATTGTATGGCTCAATGTCATAACATCGGCGTGTGACCATCCATAATGTGAACGATTACGGCCAATCATATCGGCGAATTCAAGTGCTGATTTTTTATTATACCATTTAGTTATAGTCGTACGTAATCCACGACCAAATCCTTTGCCGCCGTGGAGACTACTTGAATAATTTATAAAGAGAAACAACTCCTCTGATTTCGCAAGCATATCAGGAATTGCTGCATATATTTCATGGCGCAGAGTATCATTTTGAATGATAGTGACACAATAAGCGAGTACCAGAATGGCTTCATTATTCGACGGAAGGGTTTTGCTATGTAACGCCTGTAAAATAATAGAATTGCATTAATCAAGGATGGTTCAAGGACACGTGTTGATATATTCATTATATTTTGCCCAACCAAAATGGCTTACATGTCATAGAACAACATGTCATGATGTAATAAAAAACTGTATTACTAATATCAAACACACCTTTTTCACTGATGTTAATGGCCATAATGGATCTTCCATATTTCTATTTCTGTCGCCACCCCCATTTCCGCCACCGCTACTTCCAATTGCCTCAATTGAAGTCCTTATAAAATCTAAATTTGTTCTTATCTGTTCAACTGTTAGCGGTTTTTGCTTTGCTTTGTAATAAGCATCAATATGCCCTAAATGAATAAATCTAAACAATTCATTTATTGGATCCATTTTTAGATTTGTTTTTTTTATAGGTTATGTATAAAATATTTCAATTTAAAAATATGCACTGTTCAATTGTATTTCTATATCCAATACACCATTAAGCAATAAAATAATTATAATATACACTAGTTAAATAATCTAGACTTTATTGTTGAGATTAGTTAAATAATTAATAATTTAATCCGTAATTATTTTTCGTCTTCTTTGACAAAACAATAAGCTCAAATTGCCATAAATAAAAAGAACACCAAACACCGCGTCAATAAAATGAAGTTATCTGCATATCAAAGTTTTCCTTATTTGGTGAATTTAGTGGTGAATAAAATTTTAAATTAACGAATTAACTGGCCGATAAAAATGTGGAAATCCCAGATTAGCGCAAAAATTTGCCATTTTGGCCAAATTATTCCTTATGTAAAGCTTTCAATTTATGAAGCAGGTACCTCGGTAAAGGTGGACAAAATTATCTCCACCAGTCATAATTTAGCGAAAACCATTCCACTAAAATGTGCGAGCCAATCAACCACGTGCAATTTTGCAAGTTTAAAAAAACGTAACTTTATTTACAAAAACTTTTATTACATACATACATAATACCTATACATAGTTACAATTATCGAAAAATTTAAATAGAAAATTATAGATTGTCCCCATTTCAAAAAATACTTTCGCAACCTTTCAATAATCATCTCCATCTTGAAATTCGATAACTGGTTTGGTTTTTGGGAGGACGACTTCACCATCTGAAATAAAACAAAACGAAAATAAATATACATAAAGATTATGAAACAGATAAATTTATGTTAAACAAAATATTCAGCCATGTCTATTTTGCGTTGGATATGGGAACAAAGTTTCTTCATGTATCTTCAAAGCGAGCTAGGTGTTTTCATCATTTTAAGAGTTATAAACCAAAACAAATTAAATAATACTAACCATTTTAAGAAACATCAATATACCATGCCCGCACTACTTTCCTCGAATTGTGCACCTTAATCTGAAATACAAAGCACAATAAATAAACTAAATAAAATTTTGGCCAAACATTTCTTTGTGACAAAAATGTTCAGTGACTTAAAATTTTGCGTTGGATAAGGGAACCAGTTTTCTTCATCTTTTTTCAAAGCGAGCTAGGTGTTTTCATCATTTTAAGAGTTATAAATCAAAAATAAATTAAATAATAGTAATACTAACCATTTTAAGAAACAACGATATGCCCACTCTATTGTCCGCTAATTGTGCACCTCAATCTGAAATACAATGCACATGCACAATCAATAAACTAAATAAAATTTTGGCCAAACATTTTTGTAACAAAAATGTTCAGTAACTTAAAAATTTGCGTTGGATAAGGGAACCAGTTTTCTTCATCTTTTTTCAAAGCGAGCTAGGTGTTTTCATCATTTTAAGAGTTATAAACCAAAAATAAATTAAACAATACTAACCATTTTAAGAAACATCAATATGCCATGCCCGCACTACTTTCTTCGAATTGTGCACCTTAATCTGAAATACAAAGCACAATAAATAAACTAAATAAAATTTTGGCCAAACATTTCTTTGTGACAAAAATGGTCAGTGACTTAAAATTTTGCGTTGGATAAGGGAACCAGTTTTCTTCATCTTTTTTCAAAGCGAGCTAGGTGTTTTCATCATTTTAAGAGTTATAAACCAAAAATAAATTAAATAATAGTAATACTAACCATTTTAAGAAACAACGATATGGCCACTCTATTGTCCGCTAATTGTGCACCTCAATCTGAAATACAATGCACAATCAATAAACTAAATAAAATTTAGGCCAAACATTTTTGTAACAAAAATGTTCAGTAACTTAAAATTTTGCGTTGGATAAGGGAACCAGTTTTCTTCATCTTTTTTCAAAGCGAGCTAGGTGTTATCATCATAGTAATTTTTGTTTAGTGGAATATAATTTTCAAGTCTTACCTCTATCTTCAAATTAACTGGTTTGGTTTTTAGGACGACTTCATCATCTGAAATAAAACAAAACGAAAATTAATATACATAAAGATTATGAAACAGATAAATTTATGTTAAACAAAATATTCAGCCATGTCTATTTTGCGTTGGATATGGGAACAAAGTTTCTTCATGTATCTTCAAAGCGAGCTAGGTGTTTTCATCATTTTAAGAGTTATAAACCAAAATAAATTAAATAATACTAACCATTTTAAGAAACATCAACATGCTCATTCTGCTGTCCTCTAATTGTGCACCTTCTGAAATACAACGCACAATAAACTAAATAAAATTTTGACCAAACATTTCTTTGTAACAAAAATGTTCAGTACCTTAAAATTTGAGTTGGATAAGGGAATCAGTTTTTTTCATCTTTTTTCAAAGCGAGCTAGGTGGTATTATCGTATAAAAAATATTAAAATTAGACTTAAACTTACCTAATTATCAGCCAATGACTATTCGACATGTAGAACACTCCAATGCCGGAAAACCAAACACCAATTTATCTGAAACTAGAGAATTACTTATTAATGATAAGATTCAGATCAAATTTTGTAATAAGTTTAATGTAATAAACTCAGACATTGATGTCCTTCATTAAAATTTATAGGAGACGAAAAATAATGTACCATCACGGTAATTTTTGGTATGTCGAGATATTTGAAATGTGTATATGTATGTATATTGCTCACCTTAAATAAAAATCAAACTGACAACCCCGAAAAACAACACCTGTAACATACAATAATAAAATTAATACATTAGAATTTTTTAATAAAATTATTAACTTACCAAAACATAGCGAAAACCATTTGGTACCCTGTAAATAAAAAAACTTAAACCTAATAAATATAAATACAAATATTTTTCCTCAATAAGGATAAATTTATTCCCTATCATTCTTTTATAAGAAATACATATTTTTCTTAAACGGATTCTTGCACAGGAGGTTCATAGCCTTCTGGTCGACTAACAACAACACCCTCAGATACAACAGCTTCTGTGCCTTTACCACCACCACCAGCACCACCGTGGAGTTCCAAAAGTTTTGATAAATCGAAACGTGGTTTTTTCAACACTTTCACCTAAATTAACAACACATTTTATTATCGATTCACTAGGAAAATTATTTTTATCATATTTACTTTACGAATGTAGACATCATGGAGTGGATAAGTTCCTTGGCATGCCTTTTCAATATCTTTTGCAATTGAATCAGGAAGTAATTTCTCAACAACTTTGTTTAAATCAGACGATGTAATGTCTTTCGTGATAATATCATTCATTTTTTTACGGATAGCACGAACTTGCGAATGTTGAGCGTAACAAGTTTTACGTTGTGATAATGGATCTTTAGCAGTGAATCCAATGCAGAATATGCGCAATAAATAACCATCTGTGGTCTTTACATCAATATTGCATTCAATCAATGTTTGCCATTTCTTTACCATCGAACTAAAATTGAAACAATACAAGACATTACGATTACGGGGCACCTATTAATATTGAGGTTATGTACTTTACTCACCGTAATTTATCAGTTGTCAAATCCATACCGTGGAAATTTGTTAAGACATCACGTCCCTGTACATATTCACAAATTAAACGGAACTTACGGAACGATCTTTCAGCATCATTATCATTTTGTAAATCAGCTAGTGAAACTTCGAACACGCGGCCTTTCAAACCTTCCGAAGCAATTTTCGTACCTTGTGTACGATTTACCAATGTCTTTCCCACTTGATGGATGGTGAACATCGATGGTGCCTTAACATCGTACCAATCCTTTCTTGAAAAAGGATCAATAATCTTCTTTTTGGAACCTTTTTTTCCACCTTTAGTTCCGCCTTTAGTATTTTTACCGACCGCCATGATTGCGATTTACAAGAGAAAAGAAAGAAGAGGCACGTTGACAACAAAACAAGTAAAAAAAAACGGATATTCACTGAACTAAAAACTATTTTTACACTGAACTGAAATGTTTAAGCACTGCACTGTATGGCGAGATTATTCGAGAACTAAGCAGCGCAAATTTCAAATGAATTTGCAAAATTCAATTATTTAATTAGTTTTGCGTTTAAATATGTGCATTTGATTATTTCTGGAATTTTAAAGCATCATCACGATACATTTCTATGGAAATCGTTTTGAATTTGGTGTTTTTTGTATGTAATTGGTTTTAACAAAACAAATGTAAAAATAATTTGAGAATCCCACCACTGCTGTCAAAAATTCTGAGTGTTGTGTGCTGCAATGCAATAGAAAACATTACGAAATTTTCAGTGAGATCTCCTCATAAAAATTAACCAGAAAAATTGTCCCAAGTCGAATTATGGTAATATATTTAATACAAAAATATATACAGTGTGGCGAAAATATAATAAAATAAATAATGGGTAATCCAAATGATTTAAAGGCAAGTTCTGTGATTGTAGCTGGGTTGGGTATAGCAGTTATTGGGTTCACAGCAAAACACTTGCTGAAGCATGCACCCGGTATGACACAAAAAATGACCGAAGCACTAAAGAGTCTGCCGAAATTCGATGCTGAATCCATGGCCAATTCGAAGTACTATCGCGGCGGTTTTGAACCAAAAATGAATAAACGAGAAGCCTCACTAATTTTAGGTGTTAGTCCATCTGCATCAAAAACAAAGGTAAATCACATGCATCGAAGATTGTCATTAGTAACTAAGTAGGTTTGGTTGCCTGAATAACTAAAGCTTAAATTGTAACATTTTTTAGATCAAGGATGCCCACAAAAAGATTATGCTACTAAATCATCCCGATCGTAGCGGTTCACCATACATTGCAGCTAAAATTAATGAAGCTAAAGATTTGATGGATAGTGGTAAACCATAGTAAAGTGTAATTAATAAATAAAATTAGTTGTGTAAAAAAATTATATTTGCAAAATTCTGTTTCATTTGCTTCTACTAAAAATTGCCTTTCACTGATTTAACAGTGTATAAGTCAATCATCCTACGTGGTAGATTCTTTTATTTACATATTTTGATAACACGGCAGACGTCAAAAAGCTACTGAGTTTTGTGGTTTAATTAACAACATTTATTAATAATAATAGAAAGTTACGCGTAGAAATATACAAGGTATGTAAATTATTTATAAAATATGTACAATTTTCATAATCACATTAGAATGATAGATTTAACCGTTGTCGTTTTAATAGCGGCACCCTTGTTTCCCTACATATCAATATCTAATTTAATCCCTTTTCCTTGAATCATTTAATAATATACCAATTAGAATACCTACTTAGTCCGAAAATCTAATGGAAGTTTAAGGGAGCATTGATTTGCTTAAATGGAATTTATTTTATAATGTTAAAGCCTAAACCCTTTTTATCTAATCAACTGTTAGAAGACATTCGAAATAAACTTAGCTTAGATTAGGTATATAATTTTTATAAGCTGAATTGTAAAGATAACACAATATCTGTAATTCTATCAATTGATAATTTGTGTGGCGTACCTAGGAAAGGATATTGCTTGTACGGATTCAGTTTTGGTTAGCACCCTTCAAGTTTCTACTATGAGTTTCTACGATTTACTAGATTAGTAAGGTCGACTTTCTAAACCGGAACAATAAATTGTGATAGTTGAAGATTCGTAGAACTAGTAAATCTATTTACATAGTTGCATGTAGTCCATGAAATGAACTAGTATTCGCCAATCAAAAGCAGCTTCGAATCATCAAAAGTTTAACTGGAATAAAACAAAAGAAGCACAAACGACTCGTTTGTCCTCTCTGCTATGGCAGTGACAATTATAGTCATATTTCTAAAAAAAAAATCCTACTCCCAAATATGTATACCTAATGGACCAACCATTCGGTAATCCGAAATCAAAAATGATTACAGAAACGAACACTAGAAGAAATAATATAATCCGGCAAATACAAGTATCATTCAAAGAAATGAAACGTTACAAAATCGAAATTCTCGGTTTCAGTGAAGTGACACAGAAAAACAGTGAACACAGTGAAGTAACCACGAACGAAAGAAATTATCTTATATTTCGATATTCTCTGGACGAGCTGACTGACACGCACAATGAACAACACACTCGGATATCAAGAATACAGACGCGAACCATTCGTCAGTAATAATACTTAGAAGTAACTTGTAGAACGTCGACAACTAAAGTTGCAAATGTGCTAACAAAATACGTCGAAGCTGAAACGTCAATACGAACATACGGCAATGAAGAACAACGTACCTGCATACGTGAAATGAACGACACTTAGATACCGGCAATTGTGGAATTGATACGAATTCACACCGTTTTCGGGACTTACTGTCTTAGTAACTGCGGTGGTCTACTAAACGACTGAGTGGCATACCGGTTTTTTATATGGTTGTGTTTCAGAAGGGTCCCAGACACTGCGAGTTTTATATCATTGATGGATCCGAGTTAACCTGGTAAGTGAGGATTTAGTGCCTTTATAAATACCAGTATTTCATGTAAGGACACCGTTGGAAATTTTTCCATTTTTCTTGTGATCGTGTTAAATGGACTATATTCTCCGATGTAACAAACTAGGTACCCCAATCACTGTCGATCCAATTGGTGTATTCCGTCCAGTATCTATGCAACCAATTTGATGAGAAAGGAAAGCCCGTAACATCAGAGCGTACTTTTCTAGTAAGGCTGCTTGAACCCAAAAAAGTAACATTTTCGTAAGCCATATACACAATTCAGTAACTGATGGACAATTTTGCAAATTACTGACAAAGATCGTGAGTTGAGTTCTGATTATCTATTTCCTTAAAGTAAGGTGCCGAAACCAAGGTAACAAAACTAGCAAGCGGGAAATAATATACACAGGACTGCCTCATGTGTTGTTAAATATCAAACATTTATCTAGAAGAAAAATATTTGAGCTCAATTAATTGGGTGTTGTTGTAGTTAATTCTAACCAGCTCTATCGTCAAGATGGACTATTGATTTAACCACCGCCATGTGTGCAAACGCATCGGTTTGTATAATTCCCACCTACTATTTAGAAGAAGCCGACGAGTGTTATTTTTACGATAGGGCTCTCTTTCGAGGTTTTACACCAATAATCTTCTATTACCGTTGGATACACCATCGAGAGGAATACCAGGTTGCTGTAAATCAACATGAATTATAAATTCGCGTTCAGTTGGAGAGATATGGGTACAACCACGGCGTTGATGACATAAAACCAAAGGCACCAAAACACCAAAACTATAATTACCGTACGATTACACATATCCATTTGGTAGAAAATTACTCGCTGCAATGCATCACCGTCAGGTTTAGTGAGCCTTATTGCTTTGTTAGTGAAAATCAAATTTCATTCTTTGATAGATTTAATTACCACGACATGCAGTATTTTGATACAAATAAACACACTACAAATTCTGGAACATCTGAATATAGCTTACAGATGTCTATATTTACTCCGCATATTGATCCCAGAGGACATTTTTCACAGGGTGTCGCCTATTTTCAAAATCGAATCTAGAAATGACATTTCCTGCTACAGAGGTAAACATCTTTATCTTTTGTATTCCTAAGTTACTTAACCTGGTAATACGCAACTGCAGTGCATCCGCTGAATGTATCGTAAAACAAGCATGGCTCCACCAGTCGCTGTAACACTTTGTAATACATACATAAGTTCGGGTTCTTCGTCCAGTTTGTTACCGGGGGTCTATTATTAAACATTATTCGCTTTCGAAAAATTCGATACCTAAAAATACGATTTCTAAAAATTCGATACGCTTCGAATATTGCTAATATGAAACAAAGCGAATCGTCCATTTCTTGTGGACCTGTCAAATCAATTTTATATAAGTATTATTAAAACAACTTGCATCTTGTGGTAAATATATCTATTGTTATTTAAAAACAATAATTATAATTGGCATTATAATTAAAAAATATAAAAATACACGACCGAATTTATTTACATGATAAAAAAATTATAATTTTAAAATAACATTGACACAATACGATATTCGCCACCTAAAGACCAGTCGGATTTTGACGTCACATTTTCATTTAATTCGATTAGTATTTTTTTTGTTTCATAATTTGGCAAATTTGTCGATTTCGAATTATTCGATAGAAAAAATAAATTCATAATATGAAAATACGCCGCGAACCGAATTTTCCGAAATCGAATAAGTTTCATAATAGACACCTCCTGGTTCAAATCATATTTTAAAAATTATAATTGTATTTTAAAAATTGGAAAATGACCGAGTCACTTGAACCGCTGAACTGCTTCTTCTAATTCGTTTCCTTCCTTAAATAAATATACAATAGTATCATACCGAAACAGTCTTAGGACATTAAGCTGGATGCAATTTTTGAAACATGTTATGTTTAGTATAGTACGTCTCACGTTTTCAAATTTGTCCAATATACGGTTCCCTTCATCCAATAGTTATACTGCATATTGGACAAATTTTGCATGGAATCACAAATTTTAAAATTTGCCGTTATACTATATTTTCATTAGCTTTTATACTGTGTGTCTGAAGCCATTTTTTTATTAATGCTCTGTCCCCAACGTCGATTTTTTTGTCTAAATTTCCGATTAATTAAATTGATGGTTAGTTCATAAACAAAAATGTGAATGAATTTAGTTCCAAACTGGAAACAGTTCACCAAAATATTTAAGAGAATGCTAAATCTTGATTTATTTAGCAAATTTTAATTACCTAAATTACCTAAATTTAATTAACTAAAGTAGTTGGATTGGGAGAAAATGATATCTGTCAAAACTTAAAACAAAAAATAATCAATGAAAGTCGTTTATAGAATTTTGGAATGAAGTCAAAAATAAAATATTAATTCAAGTAATAGAAAAAACTAACCACTTTAAAAGTTAAAACGGGAAAAAATTAAAATAATAATTTCATTCATAATAGAAACGATGAGAATTAGAGCCGCCTTAACGAAACTCATCGAAACCCTTATTATTACGTTGTTTAAAAATTGGAATTATGTACATCATTATTTTAATTCGTGTTGGCTTGACATCGGCACAAGCACGAATGAATATCTCAACAAACGAATGCTGTAAAAAGTATTCTGTTCTGTTTATTCCATTTATGTTCTTTTATTACATTTCGTTCGGAATGTTATTCGGTCACATGATCAATATTCTACTCCTATTCTTTCTGAAGAATGAATTAACGAAAACACCTAATATTAGAACAACATTGATCCATTTTAGAATAATTATATCACAATGCCAAATAGATTACATTTAGCCTACTATTCCTACATTTTGAATTATATAATAGAAAATAATTTACTGCTTAATTTCAGCATATAAGCATATTCAACTTAAACCACCGCCAACAAAATGAGACAACTCAAGGGCAAAGTAAAGGAAAATCGAAAACAAAAGAAGGAACGCAAAGAAGAAAACCAAAAAATCCAACATCAACTATACACAATTGCATTACCTGTTCTAGGAGTACTCTTTTTTTTCGTAGCAGCTTACGTATTTATGAAGACCCGACCAAAAGTTGATTTATAAAAAACTATTGGTGTTTGGTACTGGCATTCAATTTCGAATCAGGACCACTAAAACTGTATTATTATTATATTATGTACAAG
This sequence comes from Nephrotoma flavescens, assembly GCA_932526605.1. NCBI lineage: Eukaryota > Metazoa > Arthropoda > Insecta > Diptera > Tipulidae > Nephrotoma > Nephrotoma flavescens. The sequence goes on along the minus strand of OW052221.1, from coordinate 79,523,439 downwards.
TCTTTCTAATTTTGTATAAATAAAACATTATTATATTTTTATATACAAATTTTGTGTTTTTTAAAATTTTTTATTTTTCCAATTTGTTAAAATTTTTCACTTTTCTTGTTTTTTGTTTGTATATTTGTAATACGAAAAATTGATACATAAATACATATTTTGTTTCTTATTTCTGTTTTGTATTAATTAAACTTTAATTTTTACAATAAAAAAAATTCTATTATATTATTAATTATTATTAATATTATATTTTTGTTTCTTTTTAATTTTATTAGATATACATAACTATTATATTATGGAATTAAATTAGATTTTTATTATTATTACATATTTAATATAATATAATATATATTTTTAATAAATATAAAAGTTTTACACTAAAAAATAAAAATACATCTTTTTATTTAAAATTAATAATTAATTCCATAAAAGTATACATTCTCTCGTCATATATTGTGAATTAAATTTTGTCGGTAATTTTTTTAATTTTTGAGAAGTTGGTAAATCTGTTGAGGCTCTTTCGCGTAAAATATTTGCCACTTGTGTTTTTTACACAATCGAAAATTTCTATAAATTTTATATTTTTCATTTTTTTAATATCACAATATTTTAAAATTTAATTATCATTTTTAAATGGCACTTTTTACACTATTATTTTTTAATCATAATATTTATTTATATTCAAGTCTTATCTTCCATTCCAAAAAAAACATAAAACAAAACTTTCCCTGTATAACTACATCTTTTTGTTTGTTTTTTTTTATAAATATATTTTATAATTATTATTTGTTTATATTATATTAATTAATTTATTTATTTTTATTTACACATTTTTATAAAATATATATATATTTTTTTTATAATTTAAATATAACTACGATATTTGCTTAAATATTTTGTTATTTAAAGTTAATTGAACCGAAGATATGTTACCAACTTAAAAAACAAAAAATAATTATATAAATAAAAACTAACTTTAAGTTCAGTGATTTGAAGTGGTTGAATTTCCGGTTTATTCCATTTTTGTTTATTTAAATTCAACAGGATTATGTTGTATTATTTTAATAATGTGCGTTCATTTTTCAGATCCATAGTTATGTTGTTATATCACAATCGATATATATTTTTATGTATGTATAAAGAAGCAAATTATTTAAATTATATATTTTAAGTATGTAGTCTTTTCGTTAAAAAAATAATATTTAATTTAAATTTTAAAATAATCACACATTGCATTACGTTTTTAGGGATTTTGTTTTCTGTTGTAAACAAATACACGACGTTTCAACATAAACACACAATTTTTTGTTTAACAGGTCAAATGCAACCCAGTTACGTTAAAAATAATTTGAAATTTACGTTTTTCAGCCAAGCTGAATCTTTTGCGGCTGCGCACTTTCAAACTACACACTAAAGGTATTAGATAATTTAAATATATACTTTAATATAACTACTAAGCCTAACGTTTCATTACTTTTTGCTTTAACATACTATTTTCTCTTTTGCATTAATTATAATTGAGTAATCACAGTAAATCAGAAAAGCATCCACCAAACCATGCCATAAATATTGGGAATAAATAGGTAAAAAGTGCCCGATGCATTGACATGTTATTATTGTTGGGTGCTTTTGATATTGTATTATTATCTGTAATTGTAACTGTTTTTCTCGTGATTATGTCATTCTCGGTGGTCTCTGTCATGTTGGTTGTTGTTGGATCGACTGTGATGTCTGTGTCGCTGGTCGATGATGTGTGAGGTGGTGAATGGTCATGTGGATGCATACGCGGTACAACTGGTTCGAATGGTCCGATTCCAGATCCAATCTCGTCGGTATCTTCACCACTAGTACCTGAACCTGAACCACTACCGTATTCTGGTCCTTCTTCTGTAAATGGTTAATAAACACAAAAGTAAGGTCAATATAATTTATGTATATAAAGAATAAATGAAGGTTTGTTAAGTTTTTAAAAGCAACTTATAATCTATGACTTATTTTAATTTCAGTGTTAGTACAATAAAATAATCCAGTTCCTAAAACAAGTCGTTACTTTGCGAATGTTTGCGTAAATGTGAACTGCTGTATGTGCCAGATACTTTTATAGGATCAAAAGTCCAGGATTTATACCTTTTAATGGTGCTGTCTGGGTTACTTTAAATGAATCAAACGATGTAGTCGAGGCAATGCGGAGTAAATTCTGATTAGTCAATGGCCCTGCAACATGACATGGTGTCAATATCAGTAGTACGTAACCCGAAAACTTGGTTGAGGATGAGGATCTGACTAAGAACTGTTTGCATATCAATCAATGTGCAGAAATGTTCGTCCAGTAACTATTCGATGCAAAATGTTTTTCTTTGTTGTCTTTGAACATTTGGCCGATCAACATTTAATGCTATAGCCAATTCTGATTGTGTTTAATTTCAGCCAATTCAGTACCTTCAAATTTTTTGAGTGGTTTTCTAAGCTTTTTATTTTCAATACCAAAATCATCATTTTTAAATCGTCGAAAGCATTCTTTGTACGTTATATTCCATGGAGCATGCTCACCGTAAACCGCAAGCGAACCCACTGTACTTTCCTATGCAATAAATTTCGACATTTTCAAGGGCTTAAAAATACTAGTTATTTACACTTCAACCAAATGTCGGATATTGCGTTTGATAGCTGGCATCAAGTACTATAGAATACCAGTATTGCCCATTTATAGTACACGTAAGCAGTACTAGTAAAGACACCTATTGGGAAAGGGCGGAGTCATATTCACACACCCAATATATTTTACGATGTCGTCCATTTTCTGTTTTTGTATTATTTCTATTATTATTATTATTATTACTTGACGTTTTTGTCAACATGTAGTGTGAACGCAAGCTAAATCATTTGACAGTTAGAGCATTACTAAATAAAGTAGCGTTGGTTTAAACGCAGCTAATGGGGTAGTTTACAACGTGAACAAATTTAGTGGATTTTAGACCACTTAGCAACCGTTTACAACGCAAAAACTATAGGTCACATTTAGGCCACATAACAAGATTTATGTACACCATTTAATGAATAACACGAGAATATTACTTATGTTCACATCGTAGTTCATATTTTCCTCCTAAAAAATTCCAGTAACATTTTCGAAATTAAAATCATTAATTTTAATTTTTTAAATTTGACTAATTTAATGACTGAAAATCTAAATTTTTAGCCGATATGTTTAGTTAACATCAATGCCACTACCGACATCTACTTTATAATGCGAAAACCGGTTAGGTCGGTCTCGTTTACATCACATTTTGCACCGACCTAAGTTGGATGAGTCCACACAAAAACGTTGCCCAACCTCATTTAGGTTTACAGTTTACACCATGTTACCTATTTAGTTTAGGTCACATATAGTGTATGGTCCGTGGACTAAATGTGACGATGTAAACTACGTGAATGATACATGGAAAATGACAAAAGTGGCACCGATAAAACACGATATTCTTATTAGAAGCCAACTAAATTTTCGATTTTATATGAAAATGGCATTTGTAGCATTATCAATTTTTCTGTGGATCGCAGCAACTGATTCGTAATGCACATAAAAATGAACTTCAAAAACTTAGTGAAAATGAGTAAAACTAAATTACTGCGAATAGGAATCGTTTCTAAGCTTTTGGGCCTCAAAATTTAACTCAAAGTATAATAATGCTATCTTTAGATTATGTTATGTTCCGAGACAGTGGAAAGTAGCGGAAATCATAATCATTCCAAAACCTAATAAATCGCTAAACGACAAAACATCGTATAGGCCTATTTCTTTGTTAACAACAACATCAAAGATTTTCGAGAGACTGTTTCTCAAGAGATTAAGGCCAACTATAGAGAGCAGAAATCTTATACCAGCACAACTACAAATTATCTGCTAGTATTGTTGAGTCCACAATGAATCTACAAAATGCTATTAATATAGTGAATAACTGGACAAAAAAATAGAGAATAACACTCAAAGAATCAAAATCAACACATATCAACTTTACAAATAGGAAATTAGGATATACATATTCCGATTAGACTGAATTCACTACAAATTTCATATTCTGATAATACTAAGTACCTCGATATGATGCTAGACTCTAAACTCAGGTGGAAAGCGCATGTTAAAAAGAAAAGGCAAGAACTGAATTTAAAATTCAGAAAAATACACTAGCTTATTGGAAGCAACTCCGAACTGACAACGCACAACAAACTGCTGTTATATATATAAACAAATCCTAAAACCTATCTGGACGTATAGTATTCAGCTTTGGGGCTGCGCTATGAAAACTACCGTGAAGATCATTCAAATATTTCAAAACAAAGTACTACGTAGCATTGTGAATGCTCCTCGATACATTAGAAATGACAATCTGCATCGAGACTTAAACATGGAATACGTTAACGATCAAATACAAAAATTTGCAAGGAGTCATGTATTGCGACTGCAGCAGCATCACAACGAGAAGTTGCGGAACCTACTGGATCGTACCAATGGACCAAAGCGCCTAAAAAGAACAAAGCCTTTAGAATTAGTGGTTTTCTGAGCCGCTTAAATCAAAGGACTGGCAGAGCTTGGATGAACCGATAGGTTGCATCCCACAAGAATAGACTAGTAAACTAATAAAACAATTGCTAGATAATCCATATGATTAGTTGTAATATTATACAGAAATAAAGATTTCTGCAGCACTAGATAGCACGTATATAGCATGCCTATTTTGACGTTTCTTCTATTTCAATATGGCGTCTGCTAAATTTTTTAATCGGTTTCATACAAAAAATGGTGACAAAAGACGACAAAAGAATGATTTCTTAACGTCAAATTATAGCAAGTTTACCACACCAAACTCCATCTTTGCAATTTTTGATAGAAAGAGAAAATAGATTGCAATGGAACTTTTAGATAGCAGATGGAGAAGCCGTGTAAATAAAATATAAATGTGTGAAAACATTTTCAACTTGAGCAGACTACAAGAATTTGAAAATATTGAAAAACATGATGAGGCCGTTAAAAATACTGGGCATTCTATTCAGCAAAACATTATTCGGCAGAATATTCGGAATTTAGAATATTCCTGAACTGTTGAAATTATAACTTCAGGAAATTGGTTGCACCTGGCGTAGTGCGGGTTATACCCAGGAAATTATATGTTGTCAAACTTTCTGATCCCTCCTAAAAATTGATTTATAGGTGACCAAACAAACTAGGGAAAACAATTTCGGCTGACATTTCTATATTTTTTCACCTTAAAATTTTGAAAGGTCGAAGTGGTAGGTTTGGGGCAAACAACTGATTTTTTTAAAACTGTTAATGACAAAATAGGCTTTTGGAAGGAACTTTTTTCTTATGAGATTTATCAATGAATGTCAGTTAAGAACCTCCGAGTTAATTTAAGATAATGGTCCCAATATTGGTGATAAGGTGATAGTACCTATAAAGAAAACAGCAAAGAAACAATTGAAGTTGCGATACTAAATCGTTACGGTTACGGTTTTGGATTCGCTGTTTCTTAGCAGATTCAATGAAGAAATGATTAGAGAAATTGTAATGTAATGTGAAGCAATTCGAAGTTCAATTCGTACAATTTTGCCATCGTAGCGAAAGACTGGTTCACCTTTTCTTTTGCGTTTGAGGTCGTTTTTTAAAATTTCTTCCTTCAAACGCACCAATAACGCAATGTAATCGCTGTTGATGGCCTTTCCTTTCTCAAGATAGTGGACGGTAAAAATACCTTGGGCATCCCAAAATACGGAGCGTAAAACCTTACCGCCAACATTTGATGCGTTTTTAGTTGCAAGGCTTTTATCGGCTGCTGTCCACTCAGCTGACTGACGATTTAATTTCGGAGAGTAGTGGTGGATCCATATTTCATCCATTATCACATACCAGCTATCTCATGCACTTCACTTACGGTCTTCCAAATCGATTTTGTGCACTTTTTTTAACTTTCCGAATTCGGGCGACCGCCGTTCAGTATCATCGGTGTTTATATGACGTTTAAACTCTGCAAACCAACGTTCAACAGTTGCTATAACACTTATCAAGGGCTTGCTTGAGCGGTATGTTTTCCCATCCAAAAACAGTGTTAATCAACACACGAAATTAATTTTTTATTGTTTGGAAAACAATAAAAGTAGCTTTACTAAAATATCTGTAACTTGTAAACTATGGTTGGGTTGTCATAAAATTTTGATATTTATGTAGATTGTTTGATGGTTGGTTATAGAAATTACATCAATTTTTTATGATATGCGTCATCTATGTTTCAGTCTCGGGACTTAGTGAGTGGCATAATAGGTCAACATGTTCCAGGATCTCAGACACTTCCATCGTCCGATGTGTAATGTATAAAATATATTATACTTGTGTAAATATTTCAAAAATAATATGAAAGATCAGTCTTAAGAAAAATAACTCCTTTTGGTTAATTATTGCGAAAAAAGAAATTTCAGCGTATCCGAAAATTAGATATTTAAGAATAACCTGGACTAAAACCGTTTGAAAATTATGACAATGAGAAATGTTTGAATGTAAACATATCGTGAAATTAATAAAATTTTAAAACTGAAATTAAACTGTGCTTACCTTGATCAGACCACTCGACATCTGATCCTTGGTGTGCCAATTTCAAATTTTGTATCGAAGTTCGTAGCGCGAATAATTTATTTGCAATTATCGTATTCTGTTTATTCGATATTGTTGGTGGAAGTGGAAATTCTGGTGGTAAATACGAGTTTCCAGGTGTATTTGAATAACTGGAAATTAAAAAAAAAATATTTATAAATCTCCGATTTATTCAACAAAAAATTGAGCGTTTACCCTTCATTATTCCGACCATTCCAACACGATCCCTCGTTCGATGGTAACGACGACACATCCATATTACATAACTGGTATGGCAGATTTGACCAAAACTTTTTCGAATCGCGCACCCTTTGTCTAATATCTTTAACTAATTTATCTAAAACAGGTTCACGCGGTTCGAAGCTCGAATCATAATCATCATCCATATTATAATTTTTTTTATTCTTATTCTTTTTATTTTTCTTGCCCTTATTACCACCGCCATTATTAAATTCGTCGTTGCTAAATTTGACCGGTTCGTAAGGATCAATTTCGTGATTAGCACTACTCGCGTCCGGAGAACGTTTGCTTATCGTTTTCACTTGATCGGGTTGCTCGATTAGAATACCCGAATCATCGTCATCTTCAAATACAAATGATCCATCATTTTCACTGTCATCGGTAAAAAACTCATTTTGCATTGTTGATCGTCGTCGACGACCTAGCTCAGGTTTACCGCAGCCTTGAAACGTCTGGGTTGTTATATCGGGCGCGGTTTCCTATATATTCAACATAAAATTTATTATTAGATATTTGTATCTTCTAAATTCAAAATCACTTAAATTACCTGAAAATTCATAATGGCTTCGGAAATTTTTATGTGCATCGGGTTCACAACCATGACGATATTAAATGGACCGAGCAATCGTTCCGATAGTTTATCGATAGCGTCCACAAAATTATCCCATTCGGTTTCAAATTCTTTGAAATGGCTTAAACACCCTTTCATCACGTTCGAACAGAAATTTGCGCATGGCTTCTCCACATATCCGTTACACACGCCGCATTGCTGTAGCTTTGTAATGGCGGCGGTACATTCAGGCGATAGTCGAATCTAATCGATAAAACAGATATTATTTTATGTATAAATAAGGCTAATTAATTACAAACACTTACATTTACCATACTCTTTGCAACATCGGCCGCCACATTTACAGCTAGTGAATACGTTCGAATTGCGACAAATGATCGTTTCACCTGGGATGAAAGCTTATGTGGTACATCACCGAAGGGTTTTAATTCTTTCATATTCTCACTAATGCAACCCAAGTAGTTATCATCAAAGTTGTAATGCGAATGGAATACGGTAAATATTTTTTGGTATAATCGATTAAAAAATGAATCGAGCGCTTCAGTTAAATCCACATCACCTTTCACATAGTATCGCTCTAGTTCGCTAAATAGATCCGAGAATACGTATGCATTTTGTTCGTATATCACGCCATAGGTTCGTTTGAACATCGCATGAAATTCTTCTTTCGATTGGGCTAGAAGTTCTTTGAAGTAATCTGCAAATAGAAAAATAAAAATATTTGTTAGAAATTTTGAACAGGTATTAAAAAATTCATGTAAAATGGTTAAAATTCATTTTTTCTAGATACGATTATAATTTATAAAAATTTAATTGAGTATTCACAATTTTTGATATAATATGCAAATCCAAAATTCCTGGAAAACTAAATTAAAATAAATTCATAACAGTTATTCATCATAGATGGCACCTTATGTGTCGGATTTTCGCATATTAGTGACATCTGTCAGTGTTTTGTGAGAACTAACATTCAATAACTAGATTGAAAATTTAAACTGCAAGAAAGTTGCTTGAGGCATATCTTGACACAACATAAAACAAGCAATAACTTAATTGAAATCTGTTACATAATGTCGAGTTACCTAACCGCCTTAATAAAATTTTGTAAATTGATCGAGGGCTTGAGTCTATAAATTAAAGCAAACACAACGTTACATTTATTGGTTAATGAAATTGTATGTCATGTAAAGATGAAGTTTGTTAATATCAAGGATAAAGATTCTCTAAAATTCTAAGGGACAGGTCAATAAAGAAAACGCAACTATGAATTGTAGAAGTATGCCGTTCATTATAAATTAAAAAATGGCAGTTATTACTATTTTAGGAAAAAAATCAAACCTCTCCGTAGAGATATAAAGTTTACATATCCATATAAGTGTACTCGTTTAGTGTTATCCCGAAACAAATATAAGGAAGCTCATACGTAAATTCGACATTCTTGTGAAGCTCGGCATTTCTTAGTAATATTGAATGAAATAAATTCAAGAAGAAGAATTTGAATCGGGCTAGCTCTGTCGCTACACCCATAGATGGTTTTGGCCGCCTCATTTCTTAGGTTACACAATCAGTTCATGATTACGGAGGCATTTTGGCTTTTTTGATGTTGATAGTGAAGTTGTAGTCGCATCATCCCCTCCCTTGTGGGAGGCTTTATTACATTATTTTATTGCAAAGAAAAGTGCAGCGGAATTCGTCGATTTAAAAATGATGCTTTTGGCATTGAAGATAAAGAGCATGGAAAACCATCCAGAAAATTTGAAGATGCTGAATTGGAAACGTTATTGGCTGAAGATTCGTCTCAAATACAATCAGAAAACGTTTTTTGCATCGAATAGTTACTGGAGATGAAAAATGGATTTATTATGAGAATACCAAAAGTAAAAAATCTTGGGTGAAGCTGGTTCATCGTAACCAAAGCAAAATGTCCATTACAATAAGGTTATGCTCTATATCTGTGTAATATACCACACCAGATATGAACTGCCGGCATCATGTGAAACTATCAATGGCAATATCTACCGTCAACAACTAATACGTTTGAAGCGAGCTATAGAGGGAAAACGAACAGAATAGGTGAATAGAACACAACAAATTAATTTTTCACCACGACAATGCAAAACCACTTGTTGCAAACGTTGTGAAGAATTATTTAAAAAGACAGGACTGGGTAGTTTAACCCCACCCACAGTATTCATCAGACATAGCTCCTGCAGATTACTACTTATTCCGGCCGATGCAGTCGTCTCTTTATTAACAGCGGTTCAGTTCTCGCGCAGATATCAAAAATCGGCTTATTGATTGGATCGCCTCCAAAGGCCAGGGTTGCTGCAGAGAGGGAATCCGTAAATTGCGTGAAAGATGGAAGAAATTTGTAGCTGCAGACGGAGCATACTTTCAAGAAATAATTTTTTCATTTTCTAAACAAGCAAATGTGTTTTATTTTAATAAAAAACGGCGGAATCATAGTCACACACTTAATAATTTGATATGAATTGATATGATTTGATATTATTTGTATTTGATATGATTTGATGTGATATGACTTGATCTGATTTGATATGATTTGATATGATTGATAAGATTTGATATGATTCGGTATGATTATCTGATATGACTTGATATGAGTTGATATGATTTATGATTTCATATGATTTGATATGATTTGATACGATTTGAAATGATTTGATATGATTTGATGATTTGGTGTGATTATGATATGATTTTTATATGACTAGATATGATTTGTTATGATTTGATATGATATGACAAGATTTGATATGATTTGATATGATTCGTTATGAATTTTGACAATAATTGAAAAGATTGACATAATGTGATATGATTTAATATGATTTGATATGATATGAGATATAATATAATTTGATAAGATTATATATTATCAAAGATTTGATATGAATTGACATGATTTGATATGATTTGATATGATTTGATATGATTTGTTATGATTTGATATGATTTAAGTTGAGATGATTTGATATGATTTGGTATTTATTTATTTAAAGAAATCTATTCTGTGATTAACATGCATGACTTCAGATTATTTAGTTTAAAACAAAAATTTGTTCAAACAAAAATAACATAAAAATAAAAAAATTTAACCAAAAAACTTAAACAAAAAAAAATATATAAATCAAATGTTGATTTAAATTTAAAAATTTTAAATATAATTCTTCAGGATATTTTTGAAGTTGTCCTTTGATAAATTTAAGTCGAATAGGTCGTCGATGATGTTGAATGATTTAGACATCCTATTAATGGGGTTTTTTTCTTCATAGTTTGTAGAATGGTGTTCTAGTGCTAAAAACTCATGGTTTTGAAATGTTCTACATGACACATGAATATTGATATGTTTCCCGAGATGTAAGCTGAATCAGTCTGACTAAGCAAAACGTTACCAATAAACTCCGCGCGTAAGAGAAAAGTCGTCTCTCATCAGAAATCTCTTTTGAATAGTTTCAATTCTTTTAATGTGCACAGCATAGTATGGATTCCAGACCGTATTCCAGTTGAGATCGAACGTAAGCGAACATAAGGTATGAATGTCTTTAAATTCACCTGTCCATCTTTTAACAAATCCAAACGTGGCATTCGCTTTCGCAATACAATTCTCAATAGTTTCTTCGTATCTTGCATTCCATTAACAGTACGAAAAATTTTCACGTCATCAGCAAATATAAGCACGTTTGAGCTTTTGATTATCTCGGTTAAACGATCTATGAAAACAATAATTATCTAAGGCCCGATGTGTGATCCTTGGGGAACCCCAGGCGTAACTTTAATTGTAATTACAAATTGACGTCAGTTTGATAGATAAGACTTGGACCAATTTATGTAATGTAATCGAGTGAAAACCCAAATGTGAATAAACTCTGGAGTGATTTTTTTTTATATGACTTGATGATTTATGATATGACTCGATATGATTTGATATAATTTGATATGATTTGACAAGATTTGATATGATTTGAATGATTCTATATGAATTTTGACAATAATTGAAAAGATTGACGTAATATGATTTGATACGATTATGTTTTGATTGTATATGTTATTGATTTTATTTTTAAGTTTAGAAAGTTCGAGTGTCACAACCGTTCTCAAAATGTATCATCGATATTCTGAAGCGTTTATCATGCTCATATACAGCAAATTCGTCATTTTCTTGTGATTTGGAATTCATATGATTTGGTCTGATTTGATATGATTTGATATGATTTGATAAGATTTGATATGATTTGATATGATTTGATATGAGTTGATACGATATGATATGATATGATTACATATGATTTGCCATGATTTGATATGATTTGATTTTATATGTTATTAATTTTTTTTCCTAGTTTAGAAAGTTTGAGGATCACAAGTGTCACAACCATTCTCAAAATGTATTATAGATATTCCCGATATTCTGACCGGTTTCGTTTATCATGCTCATATACAGCGCAAATTTGTCATTTATTTGACTCTTTGCGATATGATTTGATATGATTTGGTCTGATTTGATACGATTTGATATGTTATGATATATGATATGATTTGATATGATTTGACATGATTTGATATTATTTGATATAATTTGATATTATTTGATATTGTTTGATATGATTTGATGTGTCTGGTAAGATTTGGTATGATTTTAAGTTGTTTGAAATGATTTGTTTACCTATAATTGTTATGAATTTTGATATGATATGATATGATATGATACGATATAATTTGATATGATTGGAAATTATTTGATATGGCTTGGTTATGCGATGTGATATGATTTGATTTTATATGTTATTGATTTTATTTTTGACTTTAGAAAATTTGAGGACCATAAGTGTCAAAACCGTTCTCAAAATGTACTATCGAAAAATGTATTATCGATATTCTGACCGGCTTCGTTTATCATACTCATATACAGCGCAAATTTGTCATTTTCTTTGATATTTTGCTATATGACAGAGGGGACATAGTCACATCATTAAACCGTATCTCTCATCTCACAAGGCTGATATGGTCATTAAAACTAGATAATTAGATGATAAAAATTCATATAAGTAATATACAGCGACGATCAAAAGAATTAGATTTTTATTATTGCTGTTGTGCTCACCGCCTGTATGTAGGTAGCAAAAAAACGCCAACAACAACAAAACGTTAAGATTAAGAAACGAATTAAAGATTAAAAGTGTTTACATTTAAACGTGTTTCATTCCAAAGATGCTTTTTATATATATATATATATAGAGTAAGAGTTCATGGATATATGGTACATATACTATACGCCCCGTATATATCGCATATTCACCCGATACTTTATACGTATATACAACTCCACAGTGACATAAGAGAAGAACAAAATTAAATTTGCCAAGAGGCATAGATAAACACAAGAAATCCCATTGATAATAATTATTTTATAATTTTAATTTCGTCTCTTAGATAAAACAGGGAGATTAGTCTTTTATACACACGATAATCATTTCTTATCAGATTTTATTGCTTAGATCTTTTCGTTTTATAAACGCACACACTTCTTCAACTCGTTTCATTCAAAGTTGTCACGTAAGATTATAAATAAGATATGAACTCATTACAGAATTTATTTTAATTTTTATTTATTTTTTTTTGTTATTTCTAATTAACACTTGTATTAATATAGTATCAAATATACAGCAGACAAATAAGTTTTTTTTTTAAATTTTCAAAGGAATGTCGCCGCGTGTGCGGTAAGGTGATAAACAAGATTCGCAGAAAAATTGCAAACTTGTAACGAGCATACGAAATGAATTTTAAATTAGTTTGAATTGTACTGATATTTTATATGATGTCTTGGTGATGATGATGACGATGATGATGATGATGATGATGATGATAATGATGATGATCGTTCGTTTGCATATAAAACGCTCATTGAATTATTATTATTTTATTTGTAACTTGTCAAGCCGGAATGAATTTAGTTTTCGGTTGCGATGCAATCATTTCTCTTTTTATCTGTTACCGCCGAAACGCGCCAAGCGGTACCACCAAACAAAATGTCATCGATAAACGAATCAAAATTGTATTTTGTTAATTCTTTATCAAAGTTGTTATTTTGCTTGTCAATATTGTAATTTTATATACACAAGTCGAGGGTCTATTGTTAATTTTAATATTTTTTTTTTGGTGGTGATAAATCGCAGCCCGCGCAGTTGCGCCTATATACACTCATGTCATGCATCAAGATCTATTTGATAAACATGTTAATCTTAAAATATTATAAAGTATAGAAGGGTTTGATTTATTAAACGAGTTTTATTTAAAATTTTATATTGGGTTAGGGAAAAGTTTCTTCGTATTTTCCTGGTTTTATACTCGTATGGAGTTAGGAACACTGAACTTATTTGATATAAATTAAATCTGGCAAGGCATCTTATGCATGCATTTGAAAGGTCACTTAAGATCAGTATTGTATTTTGATAAAAAAAAAGCAAAAACGAAAATCAGTATAAGATTTTGAAATTTTATAATAACAACGGCAAAACTATTTAGTGTGTAAATAATGGCATACACAGGATTTCCTTATAGCAAAGTGTTGGCCAGTCTGAACTCCTTTGGCTTTCCTGCGGAATTTTGTCAATTGATTTTCCTCATTCCTTGCGGATAGATTGGTGTGAAGTGGTGTGATGTTAACCAATTACATGTCAATATCGAAAAATGTGAAGGTACCAGTATATGTTCTTCCACCGGGAAGGATTACCTGCAAATCTGCAATTAATGCCAAGGCACAAAAATCAGAAGAGTAAATGAGACAAAGGATTCGGGCGTAATGTTTGTAGTAAAAATGTCCCTCACAAACACATTGATCCAATTATTGCCAAGGCCAAATTCTATGTTTGGTTTTATCAGGAGGTGGAGCAAAGACTGATTAGCGCATTTTGTTCATCTTGCACTTTAGCTATATCAGATATAACTCTGACGAAATAATATATTTATAATGAAAAGAACTAATTGGGACTACGAAAATGATCTTCATTACCACGTACACGTAACTCGTCTTCCTGCATATACTACCAGATATAAAAATTATAAGATCTTGACTCTGGCTAATAGACGAAAATTACTTGCGTCAAAAACGCACTCATCTTACATTCTTACAAATCTAAAATTTTAACTGACGTTTTTAAAACAATTAGGCTTTTCACACGAGAATGCTCGAATGTTGTGTCAAATTAAAATCAAAGACAATAAACCAGCTGGCGAGACTAATGATTAACAACAGCATTCATTCATCACCCTCTAAAACTTTCCTGAGGTCAATCTATAGAAGCGTCTCTAATGCTAGCGACAAAATACTACATCATGTGGATGCGGTTTGGAATTTATCCTGCTTCTTCTACCTGATTATATTTCCGAAGCGAGACGAATGAGAAAATAAGCAATCGCATGCTTGTCTTGAACGGAGAGAGAAGATACTGTGAAAAACAGGGAAAATATCTACAAATAAACATCTCCAGCTCACACGTAATGAAGAACGTCAAAGCCATCTACTATAAAATAAATTGCGGGTTTTCGGTGGTCGGTTTATTTCCAACTGACAACAGAACTGGAAAAGGTAGGAACCCACATAGTAATAGAAAAAAAACGCGTGGTATTTTTTAGAACGAGAATCAGTAGAACCACTAAAAAACCCATTGAATGCGCATCATGTCAAAGGCAGAGATTTGGAAGAAAAAATTCTTGAAATTCCAAACAAGATATATAAGCTAATTTATAACAGCAGCAACATGTTCCGCATAACATCTTCTCCATAAATCAATACATTTCCGGAGATATAACAACGATTTATTTAGAAACACATCTACAAAAGGGTCAACAACTGAGTAATAATTGTAATAGTCTATAGTTACCCAGAAACGAGGACCACTCTATCCAGAAACTGGACAATTCCAGGCCAACATTAAATAATACATTTGCAGGACCTTGATAGCCAACAATCCCACTGAGGCAATAATAGACGCGTAAACCACATTAATTTCTTTGAGATTCGTATGAAAGTTCACTCGTGAAATCGTAATCTTGAAGTCAAAACACTAAAACTTCTAAAATTGTTTAACATAATCAACTGGAAGGCTTATCGATTCTTCTCACTAAATGCAAAACAGCACTAAGGAGTATAGCAAAACAAATATATAGTTGGTTTTGCTACTCCTAGTGAGAGGAACCGATAAGCCGTCCAGTTGATTATGCGCTTGGACTTGCTAAATAGTTTTAGAAGGTCTCTTTTATTGACCTCAAAATCACGGTTATATCAGTTAACCGCCCTCCAGCCTTTGATGCAAATCAAAGAAACAATAAGGAAGGAATCCAATAGCTGGAGAGGTTTTTCCAAAAAACTGATACGCTTGTCAGCTTGTTGAATACATAAGGTATTCTCCTTAAATCCACAAAATCTACTGAACTAATATCGTAAAATAGCGGCCCAAAGTCAAATCATGGATGCGGTAGCAGATCTCCCCATTTCTCTGGGATCATAGGGTGTTATATTGTGGTCTGACTACTTTAGGTAGGATACTTTTGGTTCATAAAGTTTTGATTAATGATGAAATAATCCCCATGGTTTAGGGTAGTTACCTCGTAGTTAGTAAACGATTTGTGCAGGGAGTTTGGTCTCATTATCCACTTAGAGAAAATTGTTTGCACCCTAGGTACACACCGTATAGAAAAATTTTGATTCTCGTACTGCAGTTTCAAGGTAAACCACAGCAAATACCGATATAAGTCCGCACAAACCTCGCAGCGTCTGTTTCATATTGAGCGACTCCCCGACCAGCGGCTGTTTTCATTATTGGCCCTATGTATAAAATGCTACAGAAAGGAAACCAGAATTGAAATGCACAATGGAGTCAACCAACCAAAACAACCTTATGGTGCAGTGATTTGAAACCCAATTAGCAATGCAACAAATGTGACGAACTTGGCCTTTGATGTAAATAAAGCTACGAGTTCCTGCTCATCAATGGCGTATTTGGCTGATAGGGTTAGTAGTGCTATGCAATCGGAGTGGCATCGGAACCCATCGGTAAAGTGGTCAGTGCAAATAAGGATGAAAAGGAAAACCCTTTTAGAAGAAACAATTGCATCCAACGGTCGTCATCAAGGTATCTAACCACACTGGGCCGTCAAGTGCCACGGTCGCTGATTAATTTGTTGACACTGTCAATCCCAGACTAGACTGCCTACATTGGTGCGCATCGGTAGACAAATCGATGAACTGGCAAAGTTTATAAAGGGGAAATGTAACGTATACCATGAAATCACGAGAATGTCACGAGGTCTCTTAAAGAAAAACCTATAAAATGGAAATGCATTTTCTACACTTAATGTAGGCGCATGTTGGCGAATTCGGCGCTGAACAGAAAAAACACAAAGGTGCCAACCTTTAACATGAGGTATTTAAAAAAATTGGGGGGGGGGGGGGGGGGGGGGAGGTGAAGTTATGTTGTAGTCGTCGTTTCAGTCAGAAATCATTGGGATCCCCCAATTTATGAGAAAAGTGTGAAGTTTCCGATTTTATTGAGCGATAAGTCAATCCGTCTGGCCTATAGAGAAGCTACAGACATTTAGTCTGCACTGAGCCACGAATTGTAAATCTGCAAAAATCTAACGGTTAAAATTTTTCATGATTACCATACTTTAATTTTACGATGTAAAAGAAAGTAATACACAATAATAAGTAATTGGATCGTGGCGGATCGTGAAGCGAGAAAACCCAGTAAGAGCCATGAAAAACTATCGAGGGCCATGTACTGATAAACAAAACCAAAAGTTCATCTTCTTTCGCAGTGGTTTTGAAAGGAATAAAAGCAGATTCCTCGATAATAAGCTAGAAGTTAAGGCTTGTAGCGGTTAGAATATTGCAAACCAATATTCTAATCGTACATGTTACAAACTTAACATCTCGCAAACTCATCGCTAACTCATCATCACTCTGTACGTCTAAACAGAGTAAATGCATCAACACATGCACAGATACATGCAAGCCGGAAACAACACGACGAGCATTCCAAACGAAAACAAAAGCAACACGACGAAGACGAAACCAAAACAACGAACACAATAAATTTAATTTTCTTCTCCAATCAGTTCGTCTCCAACCGTAGCCGCGTTAGCAACTCGCTGCACAAGCAGCACAACAATCGATCGCCGCACACCACGATGTCACACAAGCCACTCCGCCATTTATGCAAGGCGGATAGTTAATTAAAACTTAATTTAATAAAATAAACTTATAATCTAAAAATAATAATAATATCAAATGATAAATTTAGAAAATTTTAATTAAATATTAATTTAATAAATAATAATAAAATTAATAAAATAACATTTTATGTTATTAATAATAAATTAAATATAATAAATAATTTATAACTTTTACAGGCTCTTACTGATCTTAACTTGATTATTCTGGAGATTTCGGATATCGATGAGGTCACATCAGCAAACGAGTTTAGGCAGGAATATCACTGTGTATCCCAAACGAAAGGGGAGCCCTAGATCAGCGGCCAATATGGGTGTGAATAAATTCACTAAGCTAGCCATGGTTGAATTGGCTCATGGCAACCGGTTTTCTAGTTTAATAAACGTCGAGGAAGCTGATGAAGAAGCTGTACCAAAAAATAACACATCAAAAACTGAGAAACCGCCACCAATCTATTTAAGGGAAGAGCCAAATAGAGATTTAGCAAGAACCATCGACACTTTAACGAAGGGTAACTTTTATATTACCGGGGTTAAATGAGGAAATATAAAAGAAAGCAAAATTCAGTCGTCAGATATTGAGGCACACAAGGTTTTGATAAATTATTTTGATGAAGTGGGAGCTTCGTTGACCCAGCTGACCCAAACGAGATTCAAGCGACTCTCACTGAAAAAAATTTCCGTGTTAAATCTATAACTAATATTATAAATCGGGGAAAAGTGTCACAGCCAATATTCCGTCTGGAATTAGAACCAGATAATAAAAAAACAAAGGAAAGCATGAAATATATGATCTAAAATATCTTCTACATAGAAGAATTACTGTCGAAGAACCCCGAAAAAGAACTGGATCGGTACAGTGTGTTAAGTGCCAAAAATACAGCCACACTAAAGCTTATTGCACTTTGAGCGATGTTTGTGTAATCTGTGGTGATCTCATCTCTATAATTCTCTCATCATACATAATGCAATAAAATAAAACTGAAGCTTCTGTCAGAAAATGCAGTAACTGCGATGAAAACCACACAGCCCAGTTTATATTGAATTGAAAAAGAGAGATAATCCTAGACAGCGAGCTGAGCAACGATTGCTTAAATTACATTCAGAAGCTAACGTTCAAAATGGAAATCAGAATATAAATGTAAACAGTAATGTGCATCACGGGGTTTCGTACGCAAATGTGCTTAAGGGTGCCGTTCCAAAAGTGGACGCAAGTGAGGAAAAATCAAAAATGACTCTCCTCAAAATAGCGATATGGAAGGCAAACGGCCTAGCGCAGCATAGAACGGAGGTTCAAACATTTCTCATTGAGCACAATATTGACATAATGTTAATATCTGAAACACGCTTCACCAACAAGAATTACTTAATGGGTACTCTATTTATGACACTAAGCATTCGAATGGCAAGGCATACGGTGGTACTGCTGTATTGATTAAGAGAAGACCAAAACACTATGAACTTATGAAATATGAGAAAGATCATATCCAATCAACGAGCATCTGTCAGCAGGAATGGTCTGAAAATTGGGTGATAACAGCAGTGTACTTCAAGACTAACAACGCCTAAAGGTAAACAACTTTATGAAGCTATACAGAGGGACAGTCCCTAGATTTTTTATCTACCAGTCATTTTACTTACTGGCCCACGGATAAAAAGAAAGTACCTGCGATCTAATTGATTTCTGCGTAACCAAAGGCATTGCACGTACGTATGTTAAGGCTACCGATTGCTATGATCTGTCGTCTGACAAACAAACAAACTGATTGGAATCAATATAGTAGACTAGTCGAACAAAATATCCCGCTAAAAACACCAGCAGATATTGATGTGGCCGTAGGAAAGCTAAAAGAGGCACTGGGAATATCAGCTGAAAAGGATTCAGCGAATCATCAACAATTCTGAAAAAATTAATAAATTATCACATAATATCCGGTCACTAATCCAGAAAAGAGGAAAATTCTACGGCAATGGCAACCAACAAAATCACCATTGTTGAAATTCAAATTAAATCGAGTTATCAAAATCCTGAAATTTGCACTGCAGCAAGAGTGAGTATTCTCTGTGGAGGGCAACAAAAAATCTAAAAAGGCCTACAAGGTCGAATCCACCGATTAGAATACAAACTGGATATTGGGCGAGAAACGATGAAGAAAAAGCCAATGCTTTCGCTGCACATCATAATGGACGGTGTTTTCGCCACACGAAGGAACTAAAAATATCGTGCGGCCTCACCAGATGGATGATGATTTATCCTTTAAACCTATAAAGTTTGAATGGAAGAAAGTTAAGAACACAATCAAAAGTTAAACAACTTAAATCAGTATTAGAAGGAAGGTAAATCATTCCAGACCATCAATTTGGGTTCTGAAAAAAACATGGTACCATAGAGCGTGCATATAATTGTAAATGCAATCAGACAGACCTTTGAAGCAAAACAAAACAGTTCTGCTGTCTTCATGTATATAGCGCAAGCATTTGGCATAGTTTGGCACGATGGATTAATATACAAACTTAAAGCGCTTCTGCCGAAGAATATTCACCCCAAAAAGATATAAGAGCAGGAGTCCCTCAAGGAAGCGTTCTGGGACCTATTTTATATCTGTAGTACATGGCAGACTTACCTGTTACCGACAATGTAATAATATCAACATTTGCTGATGATGGGATCGGCTCAAAATCTCGAATCACAAAATCCCGAATTATCAAAATTCCCACAAAATGAAAATCCCGACTTTCAGAATTCCGAATTTTAAAATCCCGACTCTCCAAATTCCGACTTTCAAAATTACTACTTTTAAAATCCTGACTTTCAAAATCCCGACTTTCAAATTCCTGACTTTCAAAATCCCGACTTTGCTAAAACCTTAAAAATCCCCAGTTCAAATCTAAAACCCCTTGGAGGGCAAAATGACCGTGAGAGTTATTGAAGCCGCTAGCCTCTACAAATATTGCATTTCAAAATGCTGGCCCGCGGGTGCCCGAATTCATAAAAAAAAATTAAAAAATCGGGCTTTTGAAAATCGGGATTTTGAAAGTCGGGATTTTGATTTCGAGATTTTGAAATTCGAGAAAATGAGCCCAACCCGCTGATCCTAGTACCACATGAAAACCCGCATACAGCCTCGAGAGAAGTGCAAAGTCATCTAAGCCAAATTGAGGATTGGCTCAAGATCTGGCGAATAAACGTAAACGAAAAAAATCAACTCATGTCAAATTCACGCTGAACAAACGCGCCTGCTCACCAGTACAATTAAACAGTGTATATATCCTTCAACAAACCAAGGGCAAATACCTAGGCTTTCACCTGAATAGACGGCTAACGTGGAAAGAACATATTGAAGCAAAGCACAACCAAATAAAAATAACATTTTCCAAAATGAAGGTTGATAGGAAGAAAATCCAAGTTATCATTAGACAATGAAAATATGGACAAATGGTATTCAGTTATGGGGATCAACCAGTGGCACTATTCTGGTTTTCCCTGGGAATAGGGAATTGGGAAAAATATTTTCATAGTATTTTTGTCTAAATTGTATTTTTCTGGCCTACTGAGAAAATAAGTTTGGTGTAAATATTTTCGAAACAAAGTTAAATGGGAAAATATTTTTCCCTATAAAAATTTTGTGGAACAAAAGTTTCCCAATACACTTTGTTTTGAAATTTTTTGCACCAAACTTATTTTCTCAGTAGGCAAAAAAAACACAATTTAGACAAAAATACTATGAAAATATTTTTCCCAATTCCCTATTCCCAGGGAAAACCAGAATAGTGCCACAGTTCATCAAATAGAGAACTCCTGCAACGAACTCAAGCGAGGTTCGACGAACACTAAATCAATATTGGAAATATCATGGGTGGGACTAGAGTTAAGTAGGTAAAAGTTAAATTCATCAGCTTTGAAATCTACAGAAGCAGCCCATCATGCGATTTGGCCGCCTCAAATGAGGTTTCATAATCATATTTTCATTTCGGATAATGGAGTGATTAACCAGCCCTAAAATTTTGTTTTCCTTGTCACCATCGGGAATCGAACCCGGGACCTCCGGTCGCTGGATCAAGTATGCTGATGACTTTGTTGCACCGGGGCGTACGTTACGCCAAAATATCTTAGAGTGAAGTGAGGGATCTAACTTGAAAAAATTTTGCTTAGCGATACGAATTAAACCTAGCACACTATTTCGAGATTTTCTATAAGCTAGATAAGATCAAGAATTAGGGCTAATTTTCCAAAGACGATATTTAGAAAAACCAACAGAAATTTCACTCAAAATCTCTTGCGTAATACAAGGGGAGATCTAGGTTTAAAATAAACAGTAGCACGCAATTATTAAATACATAATTAATAGAGGAATTAAAATAGTCAATTTGATCGGTAGAAGTAGAAAGAGAAAAATATTGTCCCAATAAATAGAGCCACAAGTTGATGAAAGGTGAGATTCATGTATTTTAGAAAAATCACTAAAGCTGAAAATTTTAGGTTTAGATCGAGAGTAATAATTAACAGCAAAAACAAGGAGATCAGCCGAGTTTTGGTTGAAATAATGACAATTGAAGAGACAATTGATTGAAAAAATAAATGGAATTATCGGTAGAAGCGACAACGTGATCAATGAGTGAATTAGAACCACTGCTTGCGGAAGCGTAAGAGTAAGTGGGCGATTCAGTATTATAAACTGAACGGTTAATGTTATTTAACATATTTAAATAGCCACGAAAAAATAAAGTCTCTTGAGAAATATCAAAATTAAAATCACCCGAAATGATAACCACATCATACAGACAGGAAAAATAACTAAAAAGGCACTAATGTTTAAAAGGGATTTTTTAAATCGAGCATACGATCTCTTGTTCGTTTTAGGTGGATTATAAGCCACACCTAAAAGAAATTTCCGCTTATTCACGAAGACATTTACAAAAAGAAACTCAAAGTCAGAAACGAGCCTTTGAGAAATTGAGGGGGGGGGGGTACCGATACAACATTGCCTTTAATACGTCCACTGAACAAATTATAGCCACTAATGGCCAACGCAGAATTGGAAATATTGGACGATAAAAAGGTTTCCATTCATCAATAATTAACATAAGACTCTGAACATTCAAACTAACTATACATCAAACATGTTGAACCTAGTCCGAAGCATGGATTTTAATAGAACCGAGGGCAAAGAAATACTCTCGGTGGGCATCGCGAGTTATGGCGCACTTCCACAACAATACTTAATTGTAAAAATTTTTAAATAAATAAATAGTATCCTCTTCAAAAGTAGGTAAAGGTCAAATGTAAAACTAGCAAAAATACTTTCTATAAAACGGAAGAAACTCCCTTCGCAGAGACAAGTTTTTTACAGATATCAAGGTCACACGACTCCAAGTGTCAAAATCTAAAAAGAAACAAGTAAAAAGTCAATGAAGTTAGCCCGAGCCCGAATTTTTTGGTGGATTTCTTGGATAAGTGTAGCCATCCCGAAAAAGTGTAAATACATAAAAAATGTAGCACCATCCCGAAAATGATTTATACATGAGAAATATAGAAAAATAATATTATTGTAAAAAAAATCACTGGTAAACATTTTTTGTTTTAAATTTATTTGTTTAACCCGAATAATTTGTGTAGGTACGATTGGTCCACATTAAATACTATACCACAATACCTGGAGATAAAGTCACCAAGCGGCATATATGGTCAGACAGGCCATGATACTACTAGCTAAGATGAATAATTGGCCTCAAGTAAATATCAGGTGGAAATAACCTTTTTTTAAATTTATTTATTTAACCCGAATAATTTGCGTAGTTGTTATGGCTTCACATTAAATTCTATACCACAATACCTGGAGATAAAGCCACCAAGCGGAATATATGGCTAGACAGGACACGATACTAGCTAAGATGTGGAATTGGCCCCAAGTCCATATCGTGGCCTGTCTGGCTATATATGCCGCATGGTGGCTTTATCTCCAGGTATTGTGGTATAGAATTTAATGCGGACGCATAGCAACTACACAAATTATTCGGGTTAAACAAATAAATTTAAAAAAAGGTTATTTCCACCTGATATGGATTTGAGGCCCACTCTGTATCACAGCTAGTATCGTGGCCTGGCTGACCATATATGCCGCTTGGTGGCTTTATCTCCAGGTATTGCGGTATAAAATCTAATGTGCACCCATAACAACTACACAAATTATTCGGGTTAGATAAATTAAAAAAAAAATGTTTACCAGTAATTTTTTTTACAATAATATTATTTTTCTATATTTCTTATATTTCTCATGTATAAATCATTATATTTAGTATAGTTTTTCTCATGTATAAATCATTTTTCGGGATGGTGCTACATTTTTTATGTATTTACACTTTTTCGGGATGGCTACACTTATCCAAGAAATCCACCGAAAAATTCGGGCTCGGGCTAACTTCATTGACTTCAAATAAAGAGAATCCAAATAACACAGATTACAGAGAAAGACAACATTTTCAGATATAGAGGTCCTTCCAGATCACCTAAACAGAAGTTCACGTCTGTTCAAGACATGTTTTGGTCACAAAAATTCTGGCATCTTCTCCCGCCTCCGGCATTCATAATTAAATATAATCAATTACAGTACATTTAAAATAATCATCTGTTTATAATATCTAATTACATACCTTAAATAGTAAAATTTTGATATTCAGAAAATAAAAATTAACTACCCAATTTACTTCTTATTTAATTGGACAGATATTCTGTTTACAAAAAAAAAGAAAAAATTTCAAATCATTGCATATCAACATTATGCTGCCGCGCTATGCATTTATAGTTCGAAAGCTATAAATAAACAAATTTTTATAAAAATATCACTCAGTCCCAAATTATTCGTTTATTTAATGTAAGTTGTAAACGAAACGCGTGTACTGTAATTAATCAGTAATAATTCTGTTAATATATATCTGGTATGGTATACCGGTACATAATATATACACACACAGACACCAATATGCTGAACATTTTCTTTTGAAACAGCAACAGATATAAAACAGAAGAAAAACGTTTTAATTTAAATTTATCGTCTTTTCTTCTAAAAACTATCTACATAAATTTTGACATATGTCTAACTTTTCTTTTGATTATGTAAAACAAAAACATCATCATGTTACTTACGAGTATAATGTTTTTATATGCATCCCAACTATACATATTTGTGTGCTGCGGAACCCTCGACGATATGTACGACAGACGGAGGTGATTAAAGGTTATACCTAAAATATGCATAAGATCGAATCGAGGGTTAAATACAAAAAAAAAACAAAATTTTAATCAAAATTGACACAATTGCATGTTTTACGTACAAAAAAAAAAAATTTACGTATGGTTTACCCATACAATGGACATATGAACTGAAAGAGTTAAAAAGTTAACAAACTATGAAAACATATGCTTAAAATCAATGGAAAACGCTCTGTGTCTAAAGTATAACAACATTTTTTTTTTTATGTTTTGTAAGTTGCACAATGGCAGCAATTATAGTCATTCAATATTATGTACATACATATTTACGAGTATTAAGTTCTGGTTTATTTATTTAAATATTATGACCGGCAATAAAATTAACAAATTTGTGTATTGTGGTGTGCACTGTGCAGGCAGAGAGGGCAGACGCCAAACATATAATCTATATGTTACATAAATTATGAAATCGGTTTATAATTTTAATTTGGGATAACAACAAATATGTTGGGTGGAAATCCAACGCTCAAATGCTTCAATTGCGATGGTAGTGACATACTTGTGTTTCCTAAAGAAAACGTCATAAGTCCAAATTTTGCTATAGATGCTTAATTGGGGAAGATGATAGGCCGTCACCACAAAATTCAAAATCAGCAAGAGCTGGTTCAACTCAATACGTTCAAGTTCGAGAGATCATTTATCTCATCGTTTATCTCTCGTGGCATATCGTTTAAAAGGTAACAATACTGTAATAAAAACCTTAGTTCACAAATCCACCGTTTTAGTGGTGGTGGTTCATTAGACGGAGTCGTTCATTATCTTGACCGAAAAATAAAATTTGATTTGCGAAAATCAACCTTTTTGTTCGACCAATTAAAGAGATAAATGTTTTATTTTAAAAAAATAAAAGATCAAACCCAAGTATTACAAGGCTTTACTTTGGTATTTGTTGTTTTACAAAAATTTGCGTGTTTCATTCGTTGTCCAATCGCACATAGTCCCAAGTAAATGATATTTTTGTCGGTGTTAGCATTGCGATTCCACGTAATACCATACTTTTGCCAAATTGATATCGGTGCGGTGATTTTGGTGTAAAGTGTTCTTTGTGACAGCCGGTACAAAGTACGTAATTCTCCAATTTCCAGTACATCAGCGAATTTAGGGAGGGCACTCAAAAGCTTCGGTTGAGGTATACGCACGTAACCCTTGATGGGTGAATTGCTAGCTGTTCTCGTTGATCCAATCACAATTATTGATTTTGCAAGATTATGACTTGCCGCTTCAACACAAATGAATTTTTTAAATTTTAATATTGCCACCTTTCGTTGCACGTATTCCAATTGAAATGTGGTGAATATTGAAAGTTGATGATTTGCGTACTCGTTAAATTACCTAGATGATATTGGTGAATATTGTTGTTGTTGTTCGTTGTTTAACGAGGATGTTGTCCATTTCTTTTGTAATTGCAACGTTTGGTGAAATCCCGCCAAGTGTAAAAATGTAGAACTTTTAATTTTTAACGGTACATCATTTCGTTCACCGCCAACAATTAATCGGTAACCTGGATCGAGTCCAATCAGAACATCGTAATCGTTAATATTTTCGAGAATTTTCAATAAATTTCCTTGTACTTGTACCACTACCTCAGCTTCATTGTTGTTGTTGTGTAATTTTTGTCTTGACATGGTTTTGATGTATCATCATCCGCATCATTTTTAATCGTAGAAAATCATATTGCCACACCAGCGGTCATCATTGAATAAATAAATTTTTTTGTACTCAAGTGCTCTTAAGGCTTCAAGTACTTCAGGATTTAGTGTTTTTTCACGAAATAAATAATCCAACGTCTCATAAGTATTTTTATTAAATTTTCACACAAATTTTCGAATTCTCGTGTTTGCATGCATCCAAATATTATTATGAAAAAGTGTTGCAAATTTATTTGCTTCGGTTACGAATAAATTCCTATTTGCATATATGATTTATCGTATAAATGCAATCCGTATTTACTTCGAGAATATATATTAATTGTCCAGCTCGTATTTTGCTTTGGATCCATCCAACAAATGAAAATGATAGTCGAGAAATTTTATCGATGTCGTAAAAGCAGCAGCATCGTCAGCATCATCATTTTGCCATTTTTTGTTCAGTGAATAGTGAATATATCGAGAAGTTTCCACAAACAACAATGACATTACTTCAACGTCTTGTTGTATTTTTTTAAACACTTGTGAATGCAAACACTTTGATTTTAAACCACATTTTACATTATCATATTTTTTATTTAATTAATTCATTAATTCTTTATTTTCATCATTGTCACTGTGGAATAATTTACGTTTGGCCATAATGTCGTCTAGCCCATGACAAAAATCAATACTGACTGGCATTATACTTTTTATGTAAAATAAAATTAATAAGACAAAATTTATCAATGCTAAGACAACAAGATTACATTTTTTTGTGTGATTTCATAAAATTTTGTTTAACATTTCATGGCTAGCTGTGATATTTTTCAAACAAAAATTGTTCACCGTAGTTTGATCGTTTACTGTGAAATTCACTTTAACTTAAAAAAATGTCTTGTGGCCTTTGATACGTTTTTGAATATAGTAGATTTTAGACGTTATGGTTGATTTTCAAAAATCTTGTACATACAGGTTTGTGTTGGTAAGTCGTCAAAGGGTTATAGAAGTTACACGTACCATATTTCATTGAAAATGCCTTGGCGAAATTCTTAAATTTTATTGGAGCACAAAAGTGCAAAAATCTAACGCCCGTGAGGTAGACACATTTTTGATTTTATTTAGAATGTAGTGGAGGCGATGCGGAGCAAATTCCGCTTATAGTTATAGACACACAAGTCTCAGCGAGCTATTGGCACCGCAAAACCAATACTAGCGGGCGTCTGACTTATATAGCCAGCGTCTCGTTATATAAACGTGTTTCAGGTAGGAGTGGATGGTTTAAGATCTATCACCAGTGAGTGACCCATACACGTAATCAGTGTGTTAACATCAAGTTATGAATGAAATGAAACCCCACAAATGCCTCGGATTAATCTATCCGATTCATCACAACAACAACCTCGAAAAATGTAAACACGAGCAACACTTTAAAAATGAGAATATGTGTTAAACATTTTAAGACTGAGAATTTGGGGTGGATTTTCTATCCATCGGCGAGTACAGTAGAATATCATCAAGTAACATCCCGCCCCGTATAACCCAGTCGTATCAAGTACGTCATTTCAATATAAAAAAATCCACGGCATGTGGTGATCGAATGTTGGAAGAACGGAACCAATTTGATTGCACCATGACCTCGAATAGACATTCCACCATCATAAATGCCGTTAGATCTTATAGAGGGCTGACTTGTTCGTTCTGTTTAAATATAAATGCAAATTATCATCGACAGACAAGCAAAGAAAACCGTGCGCAGGAATATCGATGCATTAAAAATGTGTAAAAAAAACTAAAAACCTTCTTAATTTTTTAGTGCATCGATATTCCTGCAAAGTTATACCAATCAGCTATCACTAAATATCTAACCCGATACAATGAATAATACGACACTCCATCAAGTATGAGGAGCGTCCAGTTTACCTATTCAGTCAGCCATATCTCAGCCAGATCTCTTCGATTAAACCGTCGACAATAAACGAAAGCTGCGAGTAATCTTACGAGTTCTAAGGGCTTTCATCGAAGATCCACACCCAAAGACACGAATAGAGAGTTGAGAACAAACATGGCTGAAGTTCTCTCACCAAGGCAGGTCTCAAACGCTCCGAAATCGGAACGAAGATATTACATCCCAGGATTTTAAAAATCATCCCAGAAAATTTTGAAATTACACGAGATTGGCACAATGAGCTCATATCTTTATGGGCTATTCTTAATATACAGGGTGTCCCAAAATTGGAAGATCAAACGAATCAGGGTGATAGGGGAGCTCATTTCCAACAAAAACCGCCAAGAAAAGTTTTTCGAATTGTTGATGGTGCAAAAGTTATTCCACTTTTAGTGTTTTTTAGTGAAATCTCATGCGCACCCACCAAAAAATTAATTTAAAAGAAACCAAGAGTTCTTTTGTTTAACTTTCTGTTTTAACACGATCTAAAAGAGTGTGCCTTTCCAATAAAATCATTTTTATAAGATGCATTATCTTCTGTCAAATAAAAACTTTGGTTTTGTAAACTTTTTTTATTTCTCAAAAATTGTTGTTGACGTTTAAGTGACGCAAGCGGGAAAAGAATGCACTACAGAAAGTTTAAAAATGAAAGTTTATCATTTTTTTAACACATGAAATGGATGAAATACACTTCACACACTTCGACGAAGTGACCTCTATTCGAGCTATTGCCCCCACCGAGCGAGGAGGTGCTTGTCCCATATCCCACAGTAGAGGACGTAGATGCAGCTATTAATAGACCAAAAATGGAAAACACGGTTGAACTACTCTTGCATCTAATCTATAAGAAGTAATTGTTGCAATCTGGGACTAAGAGGAGATTCCCGAGGAATGGCCATCGTATGCTCGCGGCATAAAACAGTTGACCGGCTTAAACGCGAAAAAAACTGTGACTTAGCTCTGTCAAACACCGCCTACAAAGTGCTTGCTAATGTTGTACTTGTCCGAATAATAACCGACAGACACTTGTCTCAGCTCCGAATCCTGCAGGTTCCGCAAGTGTTCGTGTTACCTCCTCGCGGTGACCATCGAGCAACTAGCTTACGTTGTTTGTAGTGTGTTAGGCTAAAACACGGCTCGAATTGGGCAGGGTTAAGGTGTTAGTCGCACCGTGCCGATAACGGGTCGGGAAAGGTCCGCAGTATAAAAAAGCTTAGTCTCTAACGGTACAAGCAAGGATGGTCCTCTCGTATCAACTTACAAAACCAAGAAAACAGCCTGAAAAGCTCTAGTAAAGCACAACAAGTTTCCGTTGGAGTAGAGAACGAACTGTGGTATTGAAACGCTCTCATGGGTTACAAAGACTATTGAAATAAAGCAGAGGGGTTTGTCTGATGGCTCTCTGAACCCAAAAATCAGAGATCGGAGAAGAATGCAAAGAGGACGCCAGAGCATACGAAGACGGATATTTATTGACCCACAATTGGAGGAAAAAGGAGCGTGGGCCACAGGGTGGCACTTCAATCGTGTCTAGTTGTCATCTTGTGCCGAACAAGGGTCATTGGCTCTGTACAAATAGGAAGTAGAGAGACTAAATGAAATCTGGTCTGGTGCTAGACTAGAAGTAGTCGCTAGAGAGGATATTCCCCAGACATAGATCGAGAGCTTGGTCCCAGCGAGCCAAAAGAAACACTGAAAATGCTACAAATTAGCAATTGTGAATTGCCGACTGGAGAGTGGCTAAGTCGGAAGAACCACCTATTATCATATTAAACAGAGTCACTGGCTGCGCTGCCGCGAAATATGGTTTAATTAGCTATGGTTTCAGCGCAGTCACACTCAAGATTTATAAGAAAGATAGAGGTCCAGGCTGACAACCTGAACATCAAGGATATGGGTGAAGAGGTAGAAACACTCTCTACAGGCACGGAGATGCCCATTTCGATGGGAATACTTTGTGGTTTCCTGGAGGAATCACAGTCAGAGGAGGACTTGGATGCTGCTGTGGTGGAGGTTGAAGTAAAAGAGTAAACCTAATGTTGAGGTTCCTGCAGATTAACCTTCATCATTCTAAGGCAGCTTGGGCTGCGCTCATACTCAAGCTAGGAGCAGAGGAGATGTATATTGTCCAAGCCCAACAACCTTGGTTCAATGCTGACCAGGTAATTGGGCTTAGGACTCCTAAATATAAACTGCTATATAATAGGCCGAATTCGTTCCTGCATTTCTGCTAAAAATAATCTGAATATCTTTCTGTTATCAAATACAGTAATTCAGGTGTGGTTGCAACAAGCATTGAGATGGATGGTCAAAATCTCTGGCTAATATCAGCTTAAATTCTACATGATGAGGAAGATATCCCTCCTGTCATTTTGGGAAGCTCATTAAAGGAAGCTCAAAAGCAAAAAATTGGCATCATCCTGGGAAGTGATATAAATTCGCATCACACAAATTGGGGAAGCACTGATACGAATGAACGAGGTGAGTTACTCCATGATTTTATTCTTAGTACTAACCTATGTATATATGCAATATTCGCTGTAAACCAACAGCTATAACTAGAAATAGACAAGAAGTACTAGACTTGTCTCAGATAACATTTTGGATAGTTTACTGAATTGGAAGGAGGATCATTCCTTTTCTGATCTTTCTTATCTCCAGTACCTCAAAAAATTAACCATAGAAACGGGGGGAAAAGCAACTGGGATATTTTGAGAACTACATATTCTAAATAGATCACTTCCGGTACCAGTTCAAAATTCCCCTGATTCAACACAAGAGGTTGATGTCCTAGACAGACAGATAGAAATCCAAGCTTGCATATTGCATGGAGAAATATGTGTAAATTGCTCTCCACTAACTTATTGCTCCTATCGAAAAATCTCTTGAACATAAGGAATACCCTATGATAACTTTTTCAAATATAGATGGGGCTCTCTTCTCTGAGTAGCAAATTTGTGAGTAAAATCACACCCGCAAAGTGGAGTATTATCCCCTCTTATTTGGGACTTGGTCACAAATGACCTGTTATTAAACTTGCGGATGATGTTGCGGCGATTGATGACTTCGGTAAATATCCTTACACCTTAAGACATCGCATGGTGCAAAGTGTGCTTGGCATTCTCTTCAATTGGGCTAACAGTTGCAGTTTGAATATCAATCCAGGGCATTTCAATATTACGGTGAATGAAAAGGCAGATCGATAAAGCACAATCTGCCTTATTTCACCAAGCAGAGTGGATGTAGTTAAATACCGCCCGCTACCGCCCGCTACAGAATGGGAGTCTGTCCCCGTCCAGCGCTTAGCAGACTCCCTTACTAAATGACTTGATGGACTTCAGTAAAATGGACGTCAAGGACGCCTCGTTGAAAGATGGTTCGATGAGTAGGTGAGGAGAGAAAATAATGTGGCAAGTATACGGACCTGATAGCCTAAGATCCATACTTTAAATTCGCAACGACTTCAAACATCTCGCCTCTGCTAACGAGGTCTATCCGAACCATTTATGATCTAGTTAAGGTTTGCTATTAATGAAAATCACCAAGTGTGATAAGAAAAGTATCCCATCAACATCCAATCGGCGTTTCTCGCAGGGGATGACCTAGACTTTGTACGTAAATTGAATCTTAATTTTTAACAAATCAATGTATTAATATGGTAAGTTTTTGTTGAATCGCATACAAGGCGGCGGAGGCAAGCTTTTTGTATGAAAATTCTTAATTTTTCCGCAATCACGTAGATTTTTCGAATTAGGTGAATCGAACCAAAATTTTGATTACTTTCTGACTTTCTGTGACTGATTTCAGCGACAAAATTATAGCAATTTTTAATTAATTTGAAACACCCGCATGACATACTGATTAATTTAATACAAAATGATTTATCCATTTTATTCAGGATTAGCTGGCCCCCCAATACAAACTAAACTCCTACCACCAAAAAACACAAAATCAATTGGTCATTCATTGTTAAATCGATAAAAGGTTATTTTGTGTATTCAATCAAAATACCTTTATTTCGTCCTATACAAAAATTGGTTAATTTGCATAAAAAAATTATTTTGTCAAATAAAACCCTCCCAAAATACCGAAACTTGAGCTACACTGAATAAATTATAAAAAAAGTATTGAAACGGCGCGGGTGCGGTTCGGCATCGGGCACCGTAAGTATATAGTTTTATACGATATTTCATTCATTTTTCCGTATTGTATTTTAATTTTGTCATAGAGATACGTGACATATAAATCATCATACATAAAACCCGTTCAACTTACAACGCCGACAGTCGCCCAATATAACATTCGTATAATAAAATCTAAAACTGCTTTATTAAATCTCGAAATTCATTCAACCATTTCATTGTTAATCGAGTGACGCGTTTTTGTAAGAAAATCTGTTTTTCCCCTTTGTTCCTTCGACGAGCTCGCTATATACACGCACACGATTGAATCATCTTATGGTATGCTTATATGTAACACACATATCGTTCATATAGCTACAAGAAATTTATCTTGTGTGAAATATGATTCAAAAAGTTTACACACAAATGGTCTGTGTGATTCAACTTCGTTTATAATAAAAAAATGATTTTATTGCCCAATTTAATTTTATGATATGTTTATTCGGCGTGATTAGTCGCCAATATTCCAATCAACAACAGCACAAGAATTACCCTCTCAAAAAAAAAAACAGCAAAACAAACACAGAATGCTGAATTGGGATTAGAGCCGCATATAAAATATAAATTATGACCGAATCTTTATATTGAGACGCACAGTCGAATTCCGTTTAAGGAATTGGGTCGTCGCATAAACTAACAAATCTAATCTATATAAATCAACCAAGTATTGAACGGTCGCACAATATCGCATACTTACAGATAAACGCAAACGGGCGGCAAAAAAACCACTCCAGTAGCAACAACAACAACAACAAAAATGTTAATTAAAAATCGTGTAATCTGATCAAAATAAATAAATCGAAAATGTTACATTTGTTTGTATACAATCGACTTAAGTTTAAATCGAGTGTAAATCTTATATACTTAAAATAACGACGACGACACAATAAAAAAAAGCGAAAGCCATTATGAAAAATGAGATTATTAAGAGTTTTAAGATAATAAAAAAAAAAAAATTATAAATTAGAATAACAAATTAGATGTTGGAATATTGTAATTCAAAACCACAAACAATATTCAATCGTAACCTATTTTATCTCTCGATATTATTATTGCACAAGGGTGTTGACCGAAAACGGTGCGACGAAAAATGCATAACAACAAATGTTGCACTTACAGTGCCTATATATATCGAATTCCTCCTACCAATGTTTTAATAGGGTGTGTAACGAAATCCCGGTTTTCAAAATCCCGATTTGTCAAAATCCCGGTTTTTTTATAAATCCCGGTTTTTATAGGCAATACCCTTTGTGTTAATTGTACTTTATACAGAAACAAATGCATATCACAGGTTTCACTGACGATAAAATGCTGAGCGGGGCGACGATACAACACTTTTGGGTTCTAGGCAACGCTCTCTCTCTCTCTCTCTCTCTGACCGCTTCAACCAGTTCATTGGAACGTCTTGATCGTTGATGGACGGCATGTTGACGATCTCTCACTGTCCCGTGCTCAACAAAATTTGACACCAAACGATGAATAGTGTTGTCAGACGGTGTCTATGGGCCACGATATTTTCGACGATATGCGCGTTGAGTTAACACAACTGAACGACTATTTTCAACGTACAGTGTCACTATTTCGGCGCGTTTTTCGGTGTGAAGCGATTCATGGTTAAAATTGTGTACTGAATTGATGTTTCAAAAACGGGTGTGTAACGAAATCCCGGTTTTGTATAAAAAATCCCGATTTTTAGAAAATTCTGGTTTGAATTTTTAAAATTTTACATGTGGAAAAATGGGACTCTTAAATTATTTTTTGACAAAATTCAAAAATTAGTTTGCGATAAAGTTCTAGAAAATGGCTAATAGGGATGGAATTTGGCCATTTCTTAACAGATTTTGTTGAAATTCTACACGTGTGATGGAAATGGATTTTTAAAATGATTTTTTGATAAAGTTCTGAAATATGGCCATCGCTATGGAACTAGGCTGTTTTTTACCCGATTTAGATGAAATTCAACTAAATGGGTTCTAAATGGGATTCAAAAATGCGTTTTTGATAAAGTTCTGGAATAAGGCGGATATAGAGATGAAACCTGGCCATTTCTTAACCGATTATGTCGAAAATCGACATGTGGGATCTAAATGGAATTTTAAAATGATGTTTGATAAAGTTTTGCAATATTATCATTAGGGATGGAACTAGGCCATTTCTTAATCAATTATGTTGAAATTTATCACATGCAATGGAAACGGGGCTCTTAAATGATTTTTTTATAAAGCTGTGGAATATGGTCAATAGAGATGGAATTTGGCCATTTGTTAAATGATTATGTTTAAATTTGACACGATCTAAATGGGAGCATTAAATGATTTTTAGATAAAGATCTGCGTATCTGGACAAAAAGGGCAATATATTTCAGAACTTAGTCAAAAAATCATTTTAGAATCTTCTTTCCAACATACATGTCGAATTTTATCATAATCTGTCAAGAAATAGTCAAGTTCTGTCGCTAATGGCCATATTCTAGAGATTTAGCAAAAAATCATTTTAGAATCCCATTTAGACCTTACTTGTAGAGATTTAACATAATCAGTAAAGAAATGGTCAAGTTTCATCTCTATCGATCGTATTCTAGAACTGTTAAAAAAATCAGTTTTGATTTCGAATCATTCACTTAGAATAAAACTACGTTTTTGAACCCCGCTCTCTTCCCCCGGGAGGAGCGATGCGGCCTCCCGCGTGTCCGCGAGAATTATTGAAGCCTTTACAATTCGGTATGATAAGAAAGGGCTAAATATCGAAAAAACGAATGTCGACGGGCAAAATTAAAGGGCCGAATGTCTCGAAGGGCCGCATGTGTTGAAGAGCCAAATGTTCAAAGGGGTTACTTTTCGTGTTGGGAAATATAATTTTTTTAATTTGTTTTAAGGAATATTCCGTAATTTTTTTTATCAAAAGAAAACCGGGATTTCGAAAGCCGAGATTTTAAAAACCTCGATTTTGAAAACCTGGATTTTTGAAACTGGGATTTTAAAAAACGGGATTTCGTAGTACACCCGTTTTAATAACATTGAAAATTTTCCATTTGGTGGAAAAACTCGGTTAGGTCCTCTCCTACTTTATGAATATATGGGACATACATTAACCTTATTTACAGCTAGCTCGTTTTGAGACTCTTTAAATAAAACTATTACAATCCTAAAAGTGACCCATTATTGCCACCTTGTGTGATTCATTACATTTGTATCTATATACCTCCACGATTTTGCAAACCATGCAAAAATTTGATGAAAATATTGATTAGAGTCGTTTGATCAGGATTGGTAGTCTTTATCGTTTCGTTATAAACGGCTAAACGGAAAAAATTATAAAACCGATAAAATATGCAAAACGAAATTGTTTCGAGTAATGGGCTAGTTATATAACCGAAAACGAAACGGACTGGAACGAAAGACGAAATGACACTGATTATAAGCGAATCGGTAAAGTTTTGATGTTTCTTTCTTTTATTTTGACGGCTTTGAATGAAATGAAATATTTCTTTCTTTCTAGAATGGAGGTTACAAAGTTAAATGAAATTTGAGAAAAATTTAAAAATAGTGAGCATTGAAAAAATGGTATAGCTTTAAACTAATTAACTTTTAGAAAATGAGAAATCTCCAATAAAATTTTATTCTAATTGGAAAATATAGAATAAATTATCATTATTAAAATCACATAGCAGCACATACAAATTAATGGTCACTAAAATACCAAATCAGATTTCCTTTATAATTTTTCATATTTTTCGTTTTGGATTTTCATTAATATTTTCCAGTTGTAAATTTATTGTTTTGACGTCTCAAGCAAAATAAACAAATCCGATAAAAAATATTCACAATTCAAGGAGAGTACGGCACAAAAATGCATATGCACCGCAAGAGACGAAACGAAAAGCATATTTGAATTGAATCAATTCATCCGTTCGTTTTCGTTACGTTTCTTCTACATAAAGCTCGAAACAAAGACGAGTGTCGACGAATCAATAAAAAAATATCGCCGCGATATCGCTGTAACTAACATAACGAGAGCGCCAGCGTATGGCGATAATAAAACAACCACAAACGACATAACCGCAACATATTTTATTTATGTTAAAATGGATTCTAAAAGTAAGCATCGAGTATGCTTACTTTTAGAATCCATTTTAACAATAAAAATTTAATAATAAAAATTGTAAAATTATAAAAATTGTTTATAATGCAGATTTTAAAATGGTATCACACACCGGGCTATTCACAATAGAATGTTTTTTATAATTTTTTTTTTCACAAAGTAAGTTCTAAAATGATGCTTTGTCAGAAATAAAACAAAATGAATAAAATATATTTTTTTTTTATTAATTTGAAATAATGTATTAACAAATTATTCGGATTTCAATCGAACTTCCCATATTTTCACCTGATTCCCCCGAATTTGAATTTCTCCCGGATTTCAACTGGGTTTCCACCGGGTTTCGTCCGGAATTCGGGAAATCCAGAAGAAAATCGTGAAATCCGGAAGAAAACCAGAGAAGCAATCCGAGGGAAATCCTGAAAATCTATGGGAAATCCGAAGGAAATTCGGAAGAAACCCGAGAAAACCAGGGGAATCCTGGGAAATTAGGGGGAAATTCGGAAAGTCCAGAGAAAATCTGGCAGAAATCCGAGAAAACTGGGGGAAATCCGGAAAAAACCGGGAAATGCGGGAAATTTTGTTGAAATCCTGAAAATTCGAAGGAAATCCGTATAATAATATTTAAAATTAATATGCAAAGCTTATTTTATTAATTTTGTTTTATTTCTGACAAAGCACCTATTTTAGAACTCGAAATTTTGTTAATTGCGTTTTTTAAGGTCTGTCGCGTAATTTATAGAAACGATTTTACCCGTATATAAATCGTTAAGAAAACGAGAAAATTTTTTATCTTTATTTTTTATTTTTTGAAAAGTACAGTTTTTTTCAAACAAAGTAAACTAGTGTAATTTTCGTTTGTTTGTGACAGAAGTAGAAATGGAATATCAAAGAGAAGTTGTTTGAGAAAAATTGTGCATGAATGGCAGAAAAATAAGTAAACTTCCTATTCCGTGAGCGCAAAAAATTGCAAAACAACAAAATCCAATGTTTGCAAAACGATAAATCGATTTCTCAATGAAGGTACAGTAAAATCCAAACCAAAAAGTGGGCGACAGAGAGGAACGCGAAACAAGAAGTTAGAAATAAACGTTTTAAAGACATTTAAAAATACCCCCTCAAAGTCAGTTCGGGATATTGCAAAAAAACATAGAACAACAAAAAATATGGTTCAGCGAATCAAAAATAATCATGGACTAAAAACTTACAAGAAACAGAAAATTCCCAAACGGTCGAAAAAGCAAACGAATGTTGCGTTAACACGAGCAAAATTACTCTACAAACATCTCATTAACACATCTCCGAGCTGTTTAATTATGGACTGCGAAAAGTACCTAAAAATGAAATTTTCAACATTACCTGTTCCACAATTTTATACAGCAAAACCTAGAGAAGTATTGGATGATTCGGCCACTGCAATTCGGCAAGAGAAATTTGGAGAAAGGGTGTTGGTTTGGCAGACGATCTGTCAATGTGGTTTTAAAAGCACCCCGTTTTTCACAAAATCGACAATAAATACCGATAACTACATACAGGAGTGCCTGAAAAAACGCCTTTTAACACTTGTACGAAAGTATAACAATCCCACATTATTCTGGCCGGATTTGGCTTCGGCGCATTACGCAAAAAAAACTTTGCAGAGGCTAGCTGCGAACAATGTGAATTTCGTATAAAAGGAGATGAATCCTCCAAATACTCCAGAACTGCGTCTAATCGAGAGATTTTGGACAATTATGAAAGGGAATTTGGGAAACGATGGCCGAACTGTGAAATCAGTTGAAGAATTGAAAACAATTTATCAATATACTCAACGAAAAATAAATGGAAACGCCGTACGAGCCCTTATGACAAACATCAAAGGAAAAATTCGTGAATTTCAGAGGCATTATTTTTTGGGTTAAAATAAATATTTTTTTTTGTAAGGCTTTATCAATATGTAATTAAAATAAAATATAACTTCAATAATTTTTTATGTAAATGATTCAGTACAGTTGTTTAAAATGGTTTCCTTACTTTTCGCAACAGACCTTAATAAACACGACTTACTTTTGTGAAAAAATTGATAAAGAACTTTCTATTGTGAATAGCCCGGTGTGTGAAACCATTTTAAAATCTGCATTAGTGTCGCATATTTTTCTGATAGTGGTCGGTGGTAGTCCCGCTGGCGTCACTTAAACATCAACAACAATTTTTCAGAAACAAATAAAGTTTACAAAACCAAAGTTTTTATTTGACAGCTTATAATTGGAAAGGCACACTTTTCTACATCGTGTATTAAAAAAAGAAAGTTAAACAAAAGAACTCTTGATTTCTTTTAAATTAATTTTTTGGCGGGTGCGCGCGCATGCGATTTCACTGAAAAACACTAAAAGTGGATTAACTTTTGCACCATCAAAAATTCGAAAAAACTTAACTTGGCTGTTTTTGTTGGAAA
This sequence comes from Nephrotoma flavescens, assembly GCA_932526605.1. Lineage (NCBI taxonomy): Eukaryota > Metazoa > Arthropoda > Insecta > Diptera > Tipulidae > Nephrotoma > Nephrotoma flavescens. The sequence goes on along the minus strand of OW052221.1, from coordinate 79,484,178 downwards.
TGAAATCCCCTCTCACCTTGCTTCGTTTAATCTGCCAATTTTAGGACACCCTGTATATACTTATAAAAAAACAGTTGGGTGTTTGTATTGCATGTTTTCGTTGTTTTATAATATGACAGGCGATTTCGCTCGTCGCCCTCGCTCTTGTTCTGTTTTGAGATTAACTGGTCTATTATGTTTTCGTGCAATCAATTCTTTCATTTCGTTTTAGTCCGTTTCGTTTTCGGTTATACACCTAGCCCAGGACAACAACAGAGCAAAACAGTGTACGGTTTCTTTGGCTCGCTTCGTTTACCAAAGAGACAGTTCCTACAATAATATGCAAAACCACACTGATATAACACCGCCACATCGATATCATAGCCGCGTGGAATTAAAGCATATTTTCAGTGCTCATATGCCCTTAAATTTTCCGTAAAATATCATAGGGATAGATGGTGTTTTGAGACTCACATCGTTCATTGGCTCTACTCCACAATTTCATCACGAATGATTCAAAGTCGAGTGGCATGGTATTGCGGTGAGGTGGTCTGTGATAAATTAAACTTCGTCTACCCAAATATAGCAGCGCCTTTCAAACTTGAATAATTGGAATAACAGAAGTCTTAGAGTAGTTGAGGCATTACGTAGTATTTGCATTTCTACGGGCAATCAGGGTTCGATTAAAGAACTAAAATTATTTTCGTTACGTTGGAAGTAGTCTAGAATTGAATCTCATTTATTAACGAGATGTTAGATTACCTCCACATCTACTGGATGTGGTGTTGGGGTACATATACACTGCGCCAAAAAAAATCGGAACAGAATTTTTGTTCGAAAAAATACCCAGATTTGAACGCTTGTATCTTGGTGAAATAACACCTTTCAAAAAAATTATTTTACTCCTAATTGAAGGAAGTTCTGTCTTCTTTTCGATACTGCAGAGCGTTTTATTTTATTTTGTTTTTTATGACTTTTTAGAGTAAAATAAAAATTGTCTAAAAGTATAAAAATATGCTGCTGTTTGAGACTGAACTCGCTGAATATTTCATTCCCAAGTCCAAATTAGCAATTTTTTAGAGAATTGAGAAACCTTGGAAGTTTCTGTGCGACGACTCCTTGTCGATCCGTTCCGGCATCTGTTCTGGGGTTCGCGGTTCATTTTTCTGTCCTATTTTACACAATTATTGCCAAATCGAAGACGTACGGCTATAGGACAGATTGCCAGATAGTACTGGACATGGAAGATGGGTCGGCCCATGAGTTTTGCACGCCGATAGGGGGTCGTAGTTGTGTTCCTTTTAATCACAGATCATAATCTGCTGCATTCAGCCCCCATCGGAATTTGAACTCGGTACCTCCCGATTCAAACGTCAAACCTTTAACCACTGTGCCGTTTGGCACAATATGCAAAATATGCAAAATTTAATTTTTGTGAAATAAGACAAGTGCTAATAAAAATGTGCTTATTAAGTGTAAGTATGTTTCGACAAATAGTGCCTACGGCAAATAGTGTTAAAAGTAAGAAATTATGTATTATGCAGAAGCAGTGAAGTATGAATTATATATTGCAGAAGTAGGGGCTGTGATGAAATATTTCGATTTTTTTCCGATATCGAGAAAATTTGCTCTATTATGAAACTAAAACAAAAAAAGCGATTTTTTCCGAATGTACTGCACGTGTCAGGAAAACCCCCCTGTATACAAGCCCGGGTGTATGTTTTTAGGTAGCTGAAATCATAATCTACATAGATGAGCAACATAAGAATCATAACTAGCGTCAGTAGCATTCCATAAATTTTGAAGTCATTTTAAAGTGAAATGTATTCAGTTTTTTAACAAAAGTGTTAGAAAAACTCAACTGTAACTACCGTCGTCAGTAGTCGTCACCAGTTATAAATCTTATGTTGCTCATGTATATAGATTATGATCTCAGCTACCATAAAAACATACGCCCAGGGAGGAGGTATTTTCTAACACTTTTGTTAAAAACCTGAAAACATTTCACATTTCTCAAATAACTTCAGAAATGTATGTAGGCGATTTTTTTTTATGTTGCCCTGTATTTGCATTACGATGATTATGATAATTTTAGTATATTGTAACGAATTCCTAAATTTATCGTGTTAGGATATTACTGCTGCCAGATGTCTGTGTACCTACTTACCTAAATTCTATATCTACCGGAAGTTTCCTTGCTGACAATTTTATATACTAACTTACATTACCATACTTAACCATTGTTAGTTACTTACCGATTCTTGGACATAGACCAGAGTTTATTTCGTTCTTAACTACCCTGTTTTGCATTATAATTCCGAAATTGATCAACTGGTTAAAATTGTATATCGATATTGCAAAAGGGGAAAATGAAGAAGACGCGATCTACTATGACAACCGAGCTGTAATAAAACAATTTTTTGAGGTGGAACAGGGAGTCTAATTGGAAAATTCATACAAAAAGGTCAAAAATCAAAAATAATATTCTGACCAGAAATAAATAAAAAATTATTGGTAAAGCTTTTGTAAATTTAAATTAAGTATAGACTTGTATTTGTATATGTAATATTGATTAAAAAGTTGGTTATAAAAAATTGTGAATAAATATTTTTGATGTAAAAAAAAAATTAATTGTTGTAAAAATTTGCATCGGTATGGTGCAACATATGATGCATTGCATTAAAAAATAACTAAATTAATTCAAGTATCTATTCACTAGTATATAAATAAATTACAAACTACATTTGGTGTGAATATTATTGGTGGCACCTAAAATATTACTTTGTTTTCACAAACGTTGTTAAAAATTAAATAAGAAAACAAATCATTAATAAACTTTGCTGTGTGTTTTATTAGTGGCAGCCATTACGCTGACCACCAGTGTTTATTTTGAGATCACTCGGAATTATTAATTTCTCCGAATAAGGTGCAAATGGTACATGAATGTACATAAGATTTTACATTACGTTAACGTCGAGTACGTAAAACCTAAAATTTATGCGAAGTACGAACGTTATTTTAAATCCACGCTGAGGGTTAACGTTACAATAAATAACCAACAACGTGCGGCAGTAAACCAACACAGCCTAACATAAATCGTGCTATATACAACCGAGTATAGGCTGCCAATATACCATTTAAATACGGGAGTGGAGTACCATATACTACAATAGAATTATATAACCATCATTACTACGGGCGTGTGAAGCATTGTGTATAATAAACACAGAGGTGCGAACCAGGATTACGATATTGCGTAATTTCGAGAAGCTGCGTTCACCAATCTGGACTATTCAACAGAATATTACATTTCGGCAAACAACAAAACCGCTACACATACGGTAATAGAGGAGCGGAACCTCATCGTTTCAGCAACACGTCATCACAGGGTCATTCATCAGAAAAAAACGGTAAACTATGGTAAACTTACTTTTCCTAATTTTTTTTTTTATTTTTATTTTAAAATTTGTCATTTTCTAGTTTAACTATTTTTTCCAACGTATTTTTCTTAAGAAATTACAATTTCATTTTAATTTATTTTTGTTCTGGTAAATAATCTTTCTATGAAGATTTTTTAATCTTTCTCGTGTGTGCCTTTTTGGTATGATCCATATGACAACTGTTCTTGTCTGTCGGTAAAATTATAATATGTGTTAAAGTGCTGTGCATTTCGGGAGGATAATGGACTGAGGTGCTATGGGATTTTGGGATTCTATATGCTTTTCGGATTTTTCTTTTTATTTTGATTGTAATTTGGGAATTTTGAGCACACGTATTTTTCTTTCTTTGTAACATGGCTACTGGTTAGCGGTGGATAGCGGGACCCCCCAGTCCGACTGCGAGCTATCAGAAGTGTGCGACCACCGTAACAGCCTTGAGACCAAGCCATGAGCTTACAATATTTTGAGACATACGCAAATGTTTTTTTTTTAAAGAAAATTAACTTTCTTTGTTTCAAAACGTTTATACATATATTTTCTCTTCTTTTTCATTAATTCTTTGATTTTTCATAAAATTGTCTGCTGAGAATTATTAATTTGCTTAAAAATTTCAAAAATTTTCTGCTGGTTTCAAAAAATATCAGCAGAAAAAACTTCATTTTTGTGATAGTGATGCATCTAGCGGTGAATAGCAAAAACATATTTTTTCTGCTGGAAATTTCTGCTATCTTATACCGCATGTCAATGCCGAAGAATTTGGGTCTATACGACTTAAACCAACAATACTAGTACAGTGCACAACCCTGTAGAAATACAGACAACTGAGGTTGAAGAAATTTCATTAAATGTCGAGGAGGTTGAAGAAACAATGTTGCCTGAACACATGTCAAAACATTTACCTGAAGCGAAAGTTGGAAATGGCAAAAAGAACACCAATAACAATTAAAAGAAAAACCATAGTCGTAAGCATATCACAAAAGTTGTGGGGAGTTCCAAAAACCAAATTGAATTTCCTTTTATTACTCATATTAAAAGGGTTCGAATCTGTGCGAAACGTTGTCTTATGTACATCTGCGCCACATCATCTTCAGAGTCTTCATCAGTGGACAAAAAACCTGTCTATATTCAATCTTTAATGATTTGTCGGAATGTTTCACACAAATGAAAGAAACTATTTTTTTACTTTAATGACTATTTTAATTAACTTTAATCACACACTATAGCGTAGAAACGAAATATCAAAATCACTATCAAAACTATTTTCTATTTTTGACGACTTATCGAATTTTCTCGAGATCGAAAAATTTCATAATAGGGCAAATCCACGTCGAATCGAATTTTTTCGATATCGAAAAAAATCGAAATCGAAAAATTTCGTCTCGTTTTTAGTCACGTTTCTCGCTGAAACTTCAATAAATCGGCAAGTTTGTTTACAGTCTCAAACAGCAGCATATTTTTTATTTCTTTTGGACAGTTTTTATTTTACTCAAAAGTCATAAAAAACAAAAAAAATCCGTTTTATAGTATCGAAAAGAAGGCAAAATTCATTTCCTTCAATTAGAAGCAAAATTATTTTTTTGAAAGGTGTTATTTCACCAAGATATTCTGATACCCCCATCTGGGTATTTTTCAAAAAAAATTCTGTTCTTTTTTTTGTTGAACAAATATTGAACAAAGTTGTTGGTTTGAGGTTTAATTGCTGTGAACGCCGACGAACTGATGTCCTTGGCTCTTCAGCAACATTTGTGCTAAAAGCTGCAATATTTTCACTTGAACGATTCTGCTTTTCTGATGTTAAACTGAATCAGTTTCTTCAAACTTATCAATGATTAGTTTAATAGCACGGTTTGTCGGAGCATTTTCTCTACCGTATTTTGAACAAAATTTTCTTCCAACTTCTGAATAACTTTCACCATATTTAAAACAAATTTTAATAATGAAAACACATTGTTCAATCGTATATCTCTCCATTTTAACTAACTGGAATATTGTTATCTGTTAAATAACATATGATACTCTGGAATAAAAAATTTAAATGGCAGAATATTTAAAAAGATGCCTCAAATTTGAGCACTCTATATAAACTTTGATAAATTGTTCAGCGGTGTAAGCAATGAAAATGTAAAAACGTTGCAGCTCCCGTTGAAGGTGTACACATAATTTTAGTATTCACTGTATCTCCAATCTACATAATATGTAATGATTTGTGTGTAGATTACCGCTTATTGTTATTTATCTTTCTTGTCGTTTAAACACATTAAATGGTGGGGTGCAACAATTCAGATTTTAATGAAATTTTCAACTGTCACTTAGGTGCTTATTAAACAATAATGATTTAGTATTATTTAAGAAATGCGGACAAAGTTTGTCTGTAAATCTATAAATAACGCAATAATGCGCGCATTCGACGATTACATCAACTTGCGACACAAAATTCAGGAAATTTGTAAAAAATTGAATTGAATTAAAATTGAATTTATCAAAACGAGTGGAATATGAAATCACACCTTAATTCGCGTTTCGCGAACCAAATTCTTTATTTAATATGCAAATTTGTAAACAAAGTTCGCGCGGTCTGCTCTTTTGTACAAAAATATAAATACAACAAACAAGACAGTTGATAAATTTTTTGCGAAGTTAATAAATAACGCGAAATGACGAATATCGATGACATTTTTTTAAGCGTACCACAATTTTTTTTTTAACCGGACAAGTTGTTGTTTCAAGACGCGATTACAAAAAAACATTGTTGAATTATAAATAGATAAATAATGAGTTGTTTGCGGTTAACATATACAGACATACAAAACTAAAGCCAAAATAATAAATTAAAATGCAAATGACCGCGAATTTTCATTGTTTAGTTGTTTTACACCCACAAAAGAGACGCCAAATTATATTTTAATGAACGCGCGTGAAAATTAAAATGCAACAGAGGTTTGTTGTCATTAATAAATTAAAATTATTAATGCACACAATGCCAAAAAAAGAAAAATTTCTGTTTAGTACTTTGGAACATTGGTTAATTGCGTAATAAAGGAACATAAATCTTTAATGTATAAAATTAGTATGCCCAATTTGGTTTTATTACTCTGGCCGTTTAAATGCTTGGCAAGAGAATTACCCGCATTTCGTTGAACATTTTTAATTTACGTTGGGTCAAATATATAAGTAAGGGAATCGCAAAATAAATGTGTTCAAAGTAGGGATATAGATGCTTTAAAATTCATATGAGTTAGTGATCTCACACATGAAATAGGTTGAGAGATCAACGTAAGGCTTAAAACATCAAATAATGAATCCAACACAAAGACCAAATCAGATGATGTGAACGATTTGTTCTTTGTTGAACTGAAATTTAACATGAGAACCTCCCGATAGGAGTATAGAAACTACGTAACATTTTACATGTCTTAAGAGAGAACATGCTGATGTAAATGATAAGGATGGGCACATCACAAAGTGTGTAAGGCACTAAGCACCAACTTTATGAAAGTAATGCGAGAAAATCAGACAAAAATGATTACATTGTCAAAATAATACACTAGATTCTCGAGATGCGTCGATTCGACTTCAGCTGTTTCAAGTTGGACTGTAAAAAAATTTGAGATAATAGTTTCGGGTTGCAACGCTTTTTCGACTCAACAAGGGAATAACATTTTTTTCTACCTATTAACTCTTAACGGTCCGAAAATGTTTCAAGTTTACTTCCCACCAGGTCCAAGCTATTTTTCATACGAAGAGAAACTTGTGGTCTTATTACCGAGTAGGCGTCCAGAACTCAAGAAGTTCTCCTTAACAAAATAAAATATAATAAACTAACTGTGTAAAATAACTCCTGCAACGCGCACGCTCTCTTGAAAATTCAAAATAAGACTGAATTTACATGCAAAAACAAATTCACAGATAGGTCATGGCACGAAACATAACGCGTCACTAGTAAATATAACAACAATAACAGTAATAAAAATAATAAAATGTTTATTGTCGCCATATACGCGGCATTGGACCCAGTAAGTAAAAGTGTCATGCCGATTATATGACGGCATTGGTCCGTTAAGGGTTAAATTAACAACGAAAACAGAAAACCAAAAAATCGATGGGGCATTGAATGCAGAAATAATGTTCAAAATTTTAGCAATAGAAATTCGAGAGCGCCTGACAGACAACCAGCGTCTATGCCTTACTATTAAAACGAGTTCTCTGACGTTTGTCGGAAAATATTTTATATAACTGATGGAAATGAATCTATGACCTAATCAATTTTGCAATTTTCATTTAAATTCACGCATAAAATATTTTTGGCTACTAGTGCCATCTATTAATGACTAGTACAAATAAACACAAATTAATAGATTGCAAAGGAGGCCGTATTTAAAAACAAAAATAATCTTTTGTTTTAATGCGTAATTTCTGATATATTATTAGCAGTTTAATAAATGAGAGAGAGAGAGGCCACAGTGAGCGGAAGATAGCAAAACCTTCAACACCAGATGATAGTAAACAATCCTGCATTAAAACATTTTCAAAACTTATACTCCTTACCTGATTTTATCGATGTATACGTAAAGTAAAATTACGCCAATAATTGTCTGGGTTACTATAAATTTGAACATCAACTATATGTTGAGAATGGTTTGGTTTATTTATATACGTATTTTTGGTGGGGGAGTCATTCGAAATGTTCAAAATTCAATGCAACATTATGAAATATTACCTGTAGGTCTTTCTAGTTCAGTGCTATATAATGTCGTATATATCGCTTGAAAAATATTGGTTTATGCAACAGTTTTGTTAATACCGCTTTAGTTCATAAATTCACCGTTCGGGCGCTATTGGTAAACTATTTGTTTTATTCCAATATAATCCCCTCCCATATAATAGTTTAAAGGTCTCGATAAATAATAATTTTATCATCAGCTCTTTAGTTTACAATTCCACCGTTTTGGCGCAGGTGGCGCATTATTTGTTTAATTAAGACATATAGATGGAAATTTGCGTTTTCCTGCATTCGTTGTTTTTTTATCGAGGTAATCAGTTTTTGAACTGAAATTCCATTTATTACCTCGTGAGGTTGCATCATCATCACAGTCAACTGTGACATTTATATAAGCAGTGATAACAGGCTTGAAATGAATTTGAAAAATAGTGAAAGAATGTTTGTTAGTTTGCTGAAACAAGGATTAGCCAGGCGGCTGCTAGATTAAAAGGGTTAAAAGTGACAAATTGAATAGATAGTTGCACAACATTAGAAAAGTGATGTGACAATGATCGACTAAGCTGGTACGAATATTCACCACACTCACTGTATTCTGGTAGTAAATTCATGTACCAAACATAAGAAAATATTTGTTTCTCAAAGAAACGAAAATCTGTTGATGTTTATTTTGTTTTGATTATCATAAATAAACATTGAATGAATTAAGAAGAATAAAAACAAGGTTTAATGATTTTTTTTTCATATTCTTTCTTCAATTTAAATAAAACATTTTTTTTTCGTTAGATTGAAACAAAAACAATAAAAAAACTGAAATATTTTCGGGAAGTACGATTGAAGATGATATAGAGGCAGCCGCAAGAATACACACAAGACAAAAAAAAAATGCAAGCGCTTAAGATAAGAGAGATGAGGCCCTTTGTATGTGTTTGAATGGCATTGTGTACATAATGATGATTGTCATTGTGCGATGTTTTGCTTTAGAAAGACGGTTTATATAAATTATAGGTTACGAGATATTATAGTTTTCTATACATTTTTCAAGGCTATATCATCGCATTATCTACTTCTTGTTCAACGTTAAGACGCGTTTCGTGAAATTTTTATGTATATTATATACGGGGTTACACATTGCGATATGAATTTATGTAGTTATATATAAAAAATTTGTAGTGCAGACAGGTGGAAAATTTTAATTTACTCGCGGTCATTTACATACGCTTGAAGGTCTGGGTGTCTACACCGTTTGTAATTTATATCGTTTGTTGTGATGAAATTTGCGCGTTATACAAATATTTTATAATTTAAAAATAGTCGCATTGGAAATAGATATGCTTGTATAATGCCAGTTTGATATATGCGATGAATACGGTAGGTACAGATTCTTTAGGGAACCGAGATTTTTAATTATAAATTGATTTTACAAATTTTAAATGTAATTCACAGAATTGATATCGAATTTACTTTCATTGGTATAGTGCAGAATATATTCTTTTGTTGGGTATAACCAGCTAGACAGTTTTATAAAAGTAAAAATTGTGTCGAACATAATGTCGAAAGTTGGCTCCCCGAATTAAAAAAGGCTGACTTAAAAATTTCCGACTTAAACTAGCGTGTTTATTTCATTTTAAAATTAGCTTAAAATCTGTAATGAAAATAAAATAAAAAAACTGACTTTACTAATGCATATCATGCATATCAAGTTTCCCTGTTATCCGGAATGCTTGGGATAAGAGCATTCTGGATAATCGAAAATTCCGGATAATTGAATGTTTCATTAAAACTAGAAATTGTCCTGTTATCCGGAATGTTTGGGGATGAGAGAATTCCGGATAATCGAAAATTCCAAATAACTGAATGTCTCATTAAAACTAGAAGTTGCTCTGTTACCCAGAATGCTTGGGAAGAGAGCGTTCCGGATAATCAAAAATTCCGGATAATTGAATGTTTCATTAAAACTAGAAGTTGCTCTGTTATCCGGAATGCTTGAGGATGAGAACATTCCGGATAATCGAAAATTTCTGATAATTGAATGTTTTATTAAAACTAGAAATTGCCCTGTTATCCGGAATGCTTGGGAGATGAGAGCATTTCGGATAATCAAAAATTTCGGATAATTGAATGTCTCATTAAAACTAGAAGTTGCTCTGTTATCCGGAATGCTTGAGGATGAGAACATTCCGGATAATCGAAAATTTCTGATAATTGAATGTTTTATTAAAACTAGAAATTGCCCTGTTATCCGGAATGCTTGGGAGATGAGAGCATTTCAGATACTCAAAAATTTCGGTTAATTGAAAGTTTCATTTAAACTAGAAATTGTCCTGTTATCCGGAATTTTTGGGGGATGAGAGCATTCCGGATAATCGAAAACTCCGGATAATTGAATGTTTCATTAAAACTAGAAATTGTCCTGTTATCCGGAATGCTTGGGGATGAGAGCATTGTGAATAATCGAAAATTTTTGATAATTGAATGTTTTATTAAAACTAGAAATTGTCCTGTTATCCAGAATGATTGGGGATGAGAGCATTCCGGATAATCGAAAATTCTTGATAATTGAATATTTCATTAAATTGCCCTGTTATCCGGAATGTTTGGGGATGGGAGCCTTCCGGATAATCGAAAATTCCGGATAATTGAATGTTTCATTAAAACTAGAAGTTGCTCTGTTGTCCGGAATGCTTCGGGATGAGAGCATTATGGATAATTGCAAATTCCGGATATATGAATGTCTCATTAAAACTAGAAATTGTCCTGTTGTCCGGAATGATCTCATCCCCAAGCATGCTCTCATCCCCAAGCATAATCGAAATTTCCGAATAACTGAATGTCTCATTAAAACTAGAAATTGCCCTGTTATCCAGAATGCTTGGGAAGAGAGCGTTCCGGATAATCGAAAACTTCGGATAATTGAATGTTTCATTAAAACTAGAAGTTGCCCTGTTATCCGGAAATTTTGGGGGATGAGAGCATTCCGGATAATCGAAAATTCTGGATATTTGAATGTTTTATTAAAATTAGAAATTGCTCTGTTATCCGGAATACTTGCGAGATGAGAGCATTCCGGATAATCAAAAATTTCTGATAATTGAAAGTTTCATTTAAACTAGAAATTGTCCTGTTATCCGGAATTTTTGGGGGATGAGAGCATTCCCGATAATCGAAAACTCCGGATAATTGAATGTTTCATTAAAACTAGAAGTTGCCCTGTCATCCGGAATGCTTCGGGATGAGAGCATTGTGAATAATCAAAAATTCCGAATATTCGAATGTTTCATTAAAACTAGAAATTGCCCTGTTATCCGGAATTTTTGGGGATGAGAGCATTCCGGATAATCGAAATTTCCGAATAACTGAATGTCTCATTAAAACTAGAAATTGCCCTGTTATCCAGAATGCTTGGGAAGAGAGCGTTCCGGATAATCGAAAACTCCGGATAATTTATGGATAATTGCAAATTCCGGATATATGAATGTTTCATTAAAACTAGAAATTGCCCTGTTGTCCGGAATGCTTGGGGATGAGAGCATTCCGGATAATCGAAATTTCCGAATAACTGAAAGTTTCATTTAAAACTATAAATTGCCCTGTTATCCAGAATGCTTGGGAAGAGAGCGTTCCGGATAATCGAAAACTTCGGATAATTGAATGTTTCATTAAAACTAGAAGTTGCCCTGTTATCCGGAAATTTTGGGGGATGAGAGCATTCCGGATAATCAAAAATTCTGGATATTTGAATGTTTTATTAAAACTAGAAATTGCCCTGTTATCCGGAATGCTTGGGAGATGAGAGCATTTCGGATAATCAAAAATTTCGGATAATTGAATGTCTCATTAAAACTAGAAGTTGCTCTGTTATCCGGAATGCTTGAGGATGAGAGCATTCCGGATAATCGAAAATTTCTGATAATTGAATGTTTTATTAAAACTAGAAATTGCCCTGTTATCCGGAATGCTTGGGAGATGAGAGCATTTCAGATACTCAAAAATTTCGGATAATTGAAAGTTTCATTTAAACTAGAAATTGTCCTGTTATCCGGAATTTTTGGGGGATGAGAGCATTCCGGATAATCGAAAACTCCGGATAATTGAATGTTTCATTAAAACTAGAAATTGTCCTGTTATCCGGAATGCTTGGGGATGAGAGCATTGTGAATAATCGAAAATTTTTGATAATTGAATGTTTTATTAAAACTAGAAATTGTCCTGTTATCCAGAATGATTGGGGATGAGAGCATTCCAGATAATCGAAAATTCTTGATAATTGAATATTTCATTAAATTGCCCTGTTATCCGGAATGTTTGGGATCCTTCCGGATAATCGAAAATTTCTGATAATTGAATGTTTCATTAAAACTAGAAGTTGCTCTGTTGTCCGGAATGCTTCGGGATGAGAGCATTATGGATAATTGCAAATTCCGGATATATGAATGTCTCATTAAAACTAGAAATTGTCCTGTTGTCCGGAATGCTCTCATCCCCAAGCATGCTCTCATCCCCAAGCATAATCGAAATTTCCGAATAACTGAATGTCTCATTAAAACTAGAAATTGCCCTGTTATCCAGAATGCTTGGGAAGAGAGCGTTCCGGATAATCGAAAACTTCGGATAATTGAATGTTTCATTAAAACTAGAAGTTGCCCTGTTATCCGGAAATTTTGGGGGATGAGAGCATTCCGGATAATCGAAAATTCTGGATATTTGAATGTTTTATTAAAATTAGAAATTGCTCTGTTATCCGGAATACTTGCGAGATGAGAGCATTCCGGATAATCAAAAATTTCTGATAATTGAAAGTTTCATTTAAACTAGAAATTGTCCTGTTATCCGGAATTTTTGGGGGATGAGAGCATTCCCGATAATCGAAAACTCCGGATAATTGAATGTTTCATTAAAACTAGAAGTTGCCCTGTCATCCGGAATGCTTCGGGATGAGAGCATTGTGAATAATCGAAAATTCCGAATATTTGAATGTTACATTAAAACTAGAAATTGCACTGTTATCCGGAATTTTTGGGGATGAGAGCATTCCGGATAATCGAAATTTCCGAATAACTGAATGTCTCATTAAAACTATAAATTGCCCTGTTATCCAGAATGCTTGGGAAGAGAGCGTTCCGGATAATCGAAAACTCCGGATAATTTATGGATAATTGCAAATTCCGGATATATGAATGTCTCATTAAAACTAGAAATTGCCCTCTTGTCCGGAATGCTTGGGGATGAGAGCGTTCCGGATAATCGAAAACTCCGGATAATTGAATGTTTCATTAAAACTAGAAATTACCCTTTTATCCGGAATGCTTGAAGATGAGTGCATTCTGAATAATCCAAAATTCCGGATATATGAATGTTTCATTAAAACTAGAAATTGCCCTGTTATTCGGAATACTTGGGGATGAGAGCATTCCGGATAATCGAAAATTTCGGATAATTGCATGTTTCATTAAAACTGGAAATTGTACGAGAATTTCACTTGATTTCATTATTTTTTAGGATTCTCGTTTATTTATTTTTAATTATGTACCAGAAAACAATTTTTTTATACATCAGTTAGTTGAATTTATTGCAAATAATAAATACATACATATTATGTATACGGGTACACCCATATGAGTACTCAAAATTCAATAATACATATACATTCAATATGTCACTAACCCAACTAAGTAATACGAATTTACACATTCAATCCAAATAGAATAATGCAAAAAACAGAAAAAAAGTAAATTATATTTTCTGAGAATCGCGAATAATAAAAAAAAATAATATCCCTTGTGAAAGAGACAAAAGCAAAAAAAATTCCTAAAAATTAAAAATCCGGTTAACTGAGTGTTCCGGTTAATTGGATGCCAGATAACAGGCTTTTACTGCAATATGAAAATTAAACCCATTCAAAATTTTCAACTAATGCTTTCATTAATGAAAATGTGCAAAAACAAACTGGAAATTTCAAAATGAATTAAAAAATGCATATGCGAAAGAGAAAAAAGCAAGAAAAAAATCCTGAAACTAAAAATTCGGTTAACTCAGTTTTCCGGTTAATTGGATACCGGATAATCGGGCTTTTACGATAATATGAAAATTAAAGCCATTCAAAATTTTCAACTAATGTTTTCATTAATGAAATGTGCAAAAACCAATTGCAAATTTCAAAATGAATTACAAAATGCATATGAAAGAGTAAAGAAAAAGAAAAAAAATCCTAAAAATAATTCCGGTTAACTGAGTGTTCCGGTTAATTAGATGCCGGATAATTGGGCTTTTGCGGTAATATGAAAATTAGAGCCATTCCAAATTTTCAACTAATGCTTTCATGAATGAAAATGTGCAAAAAAAATACAAATTTCAAAATGAATTACTAAATGCACATGGAAGAGAAAAAAAGAGAACAAAGCAAAAAAAAAACCTGAAACTAAAAATTTCGGTTAACTGAGTGTTCCGGTTAATTGGATGCCTGATAATCAAGCTTTTACGATAATATGAAAATTAGAGCCATTCAAAATGTTCAACTAATGCTTTCATTAATGAAAATATGCAAAAACAATTGCAAATTTCAAAATGAATTAAAAAATGCATATGAAAGAGTAAAGAAAAAGAAAATAGCAAAAAAAAAGATCCTGAAACTAAAAATTTCGGTAAACTGAGTGGTTCGGTTAATTGGATGCCGGATAATCGGGCTTTTACGGTTATATGAAAAGTAAAGCCATTCAAAATTTTCAACTAATGCTTTCATTAATGAAATTGTGCAAAAAACAATTGCAAATTTCAAAATGAATTACAAAATGCATATGAAAGAGAAAAAACCAAAAAAACAATCCTGAGCCTAAAATTCCGGTTAACTGAGTGTTCCGGTTAATTGGATGCCGGATAATTGGGCTTTTGCGGTAATATGAAAATTAAAGCCATTCCAAATTTTCAACTAATGCTTTCATGAATGAAAATGTGCAAAAAAATTAAAAATTTCAAAATGAATTACTAAATGCATATGAAAGAGAAAAAAAGAGAACAAAGCAAAAAAAATCCTGAAACTAAAAATTCGGTTAACTGAGTATTCCGATTAATTGGATACCGGATAATCGGGCTTTTACGATAATATGAAAATTAAAGCCATTCAAAAATTTCAACTAATGCTTTCATTAATAAAATGTGCAAAAACCAACTGCAAATTTCAAAATGAATTACAAAATGCATATGAAAGAGTAAAGAAAAAGAAAAAAAATCCTAAAAATATTCCGGTTAACTGAGTGTTCCGGTTAATTAGATGCCGGATAATTGGGCTTTTGCGGTAGTATGAAAATTAAAGCCATTCCAAATTTTCAACTAATGCTTTCATGAATGAAAATGTGCAAAAAACATTACAAATTTCAAAATGAATTACTAAATGCACATGAAAGAGAGTAAAGAGAACAAAGCAAAAAAAAAATCCTGAAACTAAAAATCTCGGTTATCTGAGTGTTCCGCTTAATTGGATGCCTGATAATCAAGCTTTTACGATAATATGAAAATTAGAGCCATTCAAAATGTTCAACTAATGCTTTCATTAATGAAAATATGCAAAAACAATTGCAAATTTCAAAATGAATTAAAAAATGCATATGCGAAAGAGAAAAGAAAAAAGCAAAAAAAGGATCGTGAAACTAAAAAAATCGGTTAACTGAGTATTCCGGTTAATTGGATACCGGTTAATCGGGCTTTTCCGATAATATGAAAATTAAAGCCATTCAAAATTTTCAACTGATGCTTTCATTAATGAAAATGTGCAAAAAGCATTTGCAAATTTCAAAATGAATTAAAAAATACATATGAAAGAGAAAAGAAAGAGAAAAAAGGAAAAAAAATCGAAAAATTTAAATTCCGGTTAACTGAGTGTTCCGGTTAATTCGATGCCGGATAATTGGGCAATTTGATAATTCAGGGAATCTACTAGAGATGGCACTGACATCCCAGTAAAATTAAAAAAAATATCGAACTTGCCCTCAAAGTCGAAGACATTTTCCTTACTAACTTATACATGTAATAATCTTTATCGACTAATTGAAAACGGAAAATGATCACAGTGTAAAATTATATTTTTTTATTAGACCGATTTCTCGTTAAAGGCTCCAAAAGTGTTTTAAGGCAACAAAAAAAATCAAGTAACATAAAACGTGACTACAACATCAAATCAAGATGAAAAAAAAAATATAATTACCATATCATGGGAAATACTGGTAGAAATAATTTATTGAATCATTCTAACACCCGAGTATTATGGATTTCTGTAAATTTGGAATTTTCCAGCTCCGATCTCAGAAGAACGAAAGACTTCTTCGAACTGAAAAGACTTCTGGCTAAGTTATCACACGTTGATGCCATCCCATATAAGGATGGTCTTTTGAATTTTGTTTTGGATATTGGACATCAAATTAGATAAAATCGGGCAGACACTCGTTGCTTCTGGGAACCATTAATTTAGATCGATATCATACATAAGAGATGAAGTCCTGGAATAACTTCGCATACTTAATAAACCACGAGTTAATTATTTAGAGCTGCAATCACGTCGTATGCTACATTGGCGAATTCAATCAATCTGAAAGTTAGTAGGCAAAAAATAAGTGACCAACCATCTCTCACTATAAGGTTCCCTTAAAGTTCCAGAAACTCTATAAACAGAATGTTAAAACAATGGAATCAATATTGACCCGCACCTATAATATTATTATGTCACTCATAAATCAGCAGAAGGCGAACAGTTTATTCGGCCATTAAAAAACGATTAAAGAAATAAATTATTAACGTACTCAAAACTTTCGTATATAAACCGGTCACATAAATTCACAACCCTTTTTCCATTTTACATTTATGTACGTATACACAAACATATCGCACGCTATATACATAACAACCCCACAAAACTGTCATTGAATACTAATGTGAAGCGACTCATTTCTCCAGTGTCGTCGTCTGTCGAAACATTTTATATAACTTATTTTGGATTCGAATAAATTCTAAAATTTTAAATTGACTAATCCACACGCTTATTTCACGGGAAACAATCAAAAAATAAATGTAATATCCGAAAATACTCGTACACACACACACACATACACCAACATAAAAAAGCTTAGCATTGGGATTACAACCGAATTATATCTTGCATGAGAACGAATCTGATTGGAATATTAATGCGGTCGTTTTATATTCTTGAAGAATTTCGTCAAGATTTGTATTTTTGTATATAAACATAACATAAAGATATTTCGAAGACGACGACGACGACGACAAAGATGTCGACGATGACATATTACATACACACGCAGACAAACAATAAAATAATTGTGGTAGGTATATTGGATTGAATTGATTTTGTTGGGTTCGGGCGGCGCGCAACAAGTTTCATTCACAAAATTTCATAACACGCGCACGCCCGATATAAATAGTTGGTACTTACCATTAAATTTATGCGCCTTATTTCCTAGTACCGATGCTAATTTTCCAATTGAATCTTTGGTTACTTTTTCTAATTGCATGCGTGAATACGCAGCTAATTTTAATTCCGTGTTGTATGTGCAACACGTTCCTGTGGCTGGTATGTCACAGTATTTTACTAGTTTTTCTGGAAATAAAAGAAAAAAAGAAAATCGTTATACATTTGCCTCTACTACATACTCTACTCGTATATATATTAAATCAAAGAGCTGGAAAAACATCAAAGCGCGTTCAACTACTCCACTTTATATATATGTACATATATTACGAAAACATTATATCATAATTTTTGAAATGTATAAAAATTAAGAAGTATCGTATCAAAAGTCTTTTGTTGTTGTTGCTGTTACGAGAGTGAAATATAATTTCAGAGTTCTTATCAGCGGTATACAAAAAGTGGATGATTCTGATTACAAATACTCATGACACGGCGGGTTTAACCATCCATTATCTTATCCATATTTGCATAATCTAAACAACATACACAATATTCAGTACTCGGTTGACAAAAGTGGGAGCACACACTTGAGAGATTACACATATAGACTTATTGTGGATGTGTGCCGCGAAACAAACAAAACCAACAACCAAAAAAAAAAACAAATTTTATGGTATGCGCGCTTTTTCATCATCTTATTAAAAAAAAAAAAAGTTCGGAAAAAATAAAGCCACCGCCTTTTTCTATTTGTCTTAATTTTATTTTTCAAAGAAAGTAAAATATTTATTCTCATTTCAAATATAAAACTTGCTTGTTCAGATAAAAAGATCCGTACATACATAGCCACATAAGAGGCATCATATGTGTGTTGTAGGCATTAAATTAAATTTTTGTCAAGCAAAAAATGATACAACACGAAAAGCACACACAGCCATTGTTTGGCTTTGGCTTAAAGCGTAGGTTGAAATCATCATGGTACTGAATTTCTTGTATGTATACATTTTCATGTCTATCTGGGCATTCGTAAGCTAAATTATTTACATAATACAATTGAATTGGGTAGGGTAGGGGTAGTGTCACGTGAAGGCAACATTGATTTCACTCGTTAAAATATTTGGAAGCAATTTTAAAATTTTTTACCAACCTCACTCCAGACTACGGTCAAATATTATCTATATGGTTATGGCTCATTGAGTTGGCCTAGTCTGATCGACATCCATATGGAAAAATCAGGAAATGCTGGCATTCTCAAACTAACCCCATTTTTAGTTTTAAATATTGCTAAGGTCGTGAACTATCGAATAGGCTTACTAGTCGAAAGTTATCGGTATTCGCACTTTTGGAACCCATCCTGAATCACCCCTACGGTAAACTTAAACTGAACAGGCATTATTGACCTTTTTTGGCTGGTACATTTATGCTGATAATATGAATCTGCAATATTGCAAGGTTTTCTGTTGTATAATCTTCAATTCCGATTTATTTTGGTTGACGGTAGGGCCAATTTTCTTATATCTCTCCTAAATTTAAATACGTGTTATTGTATTAGTAAATCGGAATAGGTACAAAGGGCTGAATTTCAAAAGGTCGAATGTCGAAGGGCCGAATGCCGAAGGGCCGAATGTGTCGAAGGACGGAATGTGTCAAGGGCCGAATGTCGAAGAGGCGAATGGGTGGAAGGGCTGATTTTTTTTTGTTTTTAGAAATATAATTTTTTAATCATAGAAGTTTGTGGTGCTTTGATCCCAGCTAATAGTTCTTCTCCCTCAACTGTGTGCTGTTCTTTAATTAAATGTTGCATAAAATGGGAAACTCCTAAATGTTTTTCATTTAATAATTTATTCCACCTCTTATGCCATGCTTCAACTTTATTCGTTGTTCGTGTAATGCCGTTTTCTGCATGATTATGTATTGACCATAATGCAGGATGGAAGAGAGATGGTCTCCTAATATTTTGTTGAGGAAGATTACGTCCTAAAATACATAATTTCCTTCAAACCACGTTAAAACTGGCCACAATTCGTTTGAAACTGTCGATTTTATTTCTAAAAAAGTTGGCTCTATTTGTTCCGATGGTAAAAATGCCAACGCTAGAAGTTTACGGCACTCCAAATTGAATGACATGTCTGTTCCATATATTTTCGCCTAATCCAGTTCCTTGAATTTTTCGAAATATGGATTGACTTAAATGAAATAAACAACCTTTATTGATGGTTGATGGAAAAGCCCGTTTAAATGCATTAATAGCGCCAATTTCAAAATCGATTAATCCCCAGTCATAAGTACGTAAATGATCATCATTCGGCCCTTTGGCCAATTCGGCTCTTCGGCATTCTGCCCTTCGGCACATTCGGCAATTCGACATTGATATCATACTAGTAAATCAGTCATTAACTAATGCGATATTGAAACACGAAAAAAATAATTGAAAGCCACAATGATCAATAACAACATTGAAAATTTCTTTCACATTTAAAATTAAAAAATTAAAAATCCAAACTAAATGGAAGCGATCGACTAAATCCAATTACAAAAAAAATGAATTAAAGAACATTGATAACTGAGCAGCAAAAAAACGCCCTACGTCAAAGTTAAATAACTAAAATTCAATATTGTCATTCTAGAAACCATTTTGGATCATGCTTGGTACATCCAAGATGCACACACAGTTTGAACTATTTATTCACTTCTTTTATCTTGGCATTAACGGTGTTAAATAAAACAAAAACCACCCGAAATCATACGTTGAACGGCAAAATTTTAATATTTCCGTTCCACAAACCAATATAGGCTCTTGGCCATTGAGGAGACTAATATTTTTATATCATGCTTGCTTGATCCATTCTAGATGCAGACATAGTTTAATGAAATTCTCTTAGCGTTAATAGGGCCAAATAATAAAAAAATACCACCCCATAACGGTTAAACCGGAGCACCTCTAAACAAATTTGCCAAACATAATGATCTATTGCAGAATTTCCTGACACTCGAAAATATCCTCGAGATTTAATTAAAATAGTGCGAGATGAATTTTTTAAATAGGGGCCCGGATCCCATCTGAGAGAGAACCCTAAACAATTTTTCTGAATTTAGAACTCAGACATCACAACCAATTCAAACCGAAAAACCCTAAATGAATTTTTCCCAAATTAGGACTCATCGCAATTAGTTCCTGGCGTTAGTAAACCCTTATCACCGGGCCTCATTGATGGGACTTCTGAATGAATTTTCCCGAAAATAGAACACATCGAAATCGATTTTTGGTATTTGAAGTACCCATTTTACAAATTTTTATCAAAATCCTGCAAGACAAAAAAATATAATAGTGGAGGGGGGTGGCCTCCCCCCAACCCATCGGATGAGCCTCTAAAAGAATTTTCTCTAAATCAGGGCCCATCATAATCTGTTTCTGGTGTACTGAAAAACGATCCATCAGCAAAGTTTATCAGACTCGTACGAGTCGAAAAAAAAATAATGAAAGGGACCTGGGCCCACCGGAAAATCCTTTGAACTAATTTTCTCGAAATTAACACCCATCACAATCGACTCCTGACACTCAAAAATTATTCCTCACTAATTTTTTTAAAAATCGGCGAGCCCACCGTAGGATTCCGTAAATAATATTTCCAGAAAGCCGGTACCATTTTGGGTTACCCACGAAATCCATTTTGTCATGATCCTTTCTGACAAAATCCATCTTGACAAAATCCATTTTTTTTCAAAATCCATGGATGTGTTTTTCATGGGTTTTGAAAAACATAACAAAAACGATGGATTCGATTTTTTTTCATGGATTCTTGCAAAAATAACAAAAAACGGTGTGTTTTTGGCTATAAATGAATTTGTATCATTCTTCTTGCTGCTTTTAGTACTACACTGTCATAAATGTTTTCTCATACGAAGCTGTTTGTTCAGCAATTTATAAAAATAAATTTAATGTAAAATAATTTGCGAACCTTAGACTATAAAATATTTTTTTATACTTATACTTTTACAATTAATTAATGTTAATTAATTACAATGAAAACAAAATCTTTTTAAATACCGTGTTTTACCCATATATTACAAAATTAATTTAATTAATAATTATTATTTAATCAGCAAGGTTCTAAACTTAAATTATAAAAAATAAAGGCTTGACACAACTACGCTTGACTACGATCATAGGTTTAGTGACATTATACTAAAGGATTTTGACAACAGTGGATTGTGTCATAGATGGATTTAGTCAAAATTGGAAAATAACAAAAATGGATTTCAACAATCATGGGTTTCAACATTAATGGATTTTGTCAGAAGATGATTTTTATAAAAAACTAAGGATTTTAGCAAAATGGATTTTGGAAAGATGGATAACGGGGGGATCCCTACCAATTTCTATCGAAATCCTGATAGACAAAAGACAAATTAAATTAAAAATCATCTTCCAGACCTTCTAAACGAATTATTGCCAACCCTGTAAATGCCAGAAGAAATTCTTGAAATTTTGTGTTCATCTTGAATGGGCCAAGCATAATCTAACAATCTTAGTCGCATCTATCGCCAAGAGAGCTTATGTGTACAGCAGCTCTAGAAGTACACGTTCTTTTCGATGGATTGATAACGCAATCCGTTTCGCGCAATATTTCAGAGTGAACAGTATTTTTTTATGTTCGCTGAGGCGATTGCATTCCAAATTGAATAAATTTTTGCAGAAAAGCCTATCGATTTTGTATAAACACGCTCTACAACATTTGAATCCGATTGGAATGGTGTGGAACTTATAAAAAGATTTCATGACCCAGGAAGCGGCCCTCTCAGATTCGAGCATGTCACTAATTTCAAATAACCCCTTTCCTAAATTTATTCCCGTGATAAAATTTAAAATAATTGAAATTTTAGAAAAAAATTGGGCTGGGGCCCTAGACCTCGGGATCCTACAACCACTTCAAAATGATCATAAGGTTGGTTCTGGACATGCAACTTATACATAATAAAAATTTCATGACGATCGGTGGGGCGACTGAAACGCCCTTTCGAAACAAACAGACATTTTTGGGAAAATATTGTACAGGAGTACCTAGACCCAGGGGCCGACTCCTTCAAAAACATTACGAAAACCAGCTCATTTTAATTTAGAATCCGAATGGATGATTAGTGTGGACAATTATAAGAAGGGCCTCTTGATCAAGGAGACGGATTTCTCAGATTCCAGCATGTCACCAATTTCATATAACCCCTTTCCTAACCTCATTCCCATGAAAAACTTGAAAAAAATTTAATTTTAAATTTGTACCGGGGTCTATAATCCCCGGGGTCCAGTCCTGGTGTTAATAACTTCGAAACCTTTGCGGGCGTGCACACAACAACCCACCAATATTTTAGTCCAATCGCGCTATAGATTCGGAAAATTGAAAAGATTTGTAACAAGGGGGTTAGAAACCCGCCAAAGGAAATTATCCAGAAAAACACCCAATACTACGATAACGCTTTATGTTATTCCTATATACTTGAGTAGTATATCCTTTGAAAGGTCTTGGAAAAGACAACAATTTTGACAATACCTATTTAGTTCATGACGGAAATTTAGATGAAGCACCTTAGTACTCAAAACTACCGACATGGCAGGGGAAACAGTTACAACTTGTCTCATTACCATATAATCGCATCATTTGAAAAAAGCAACAACTTTGTTGTCAGTCCGGTAGTTGATAAATTCATCGTTTTGGTGCTGGTACCAAATTATTGCTTTATTACAGAATCATACGTATAAGTGGCTGCATATTATTGAAAATGTTAGACTAACGGTAGACTGCTAAGATAATTTTTTTTATTTCCGGTATAATTTTTCGTGAATCTTCCGGGAATTTAAGTAATAAATTGTGATAAATTGTTACGACTTCATGGTCATAACATTGTTTTCCAGTTCAGTTTTCCAGGACTTCAATTTTATTTTTAATCGGTTGATTATTATATCGTAGTGTCGGCATTGCCATCTGTGTTCTGTTAGTTTGTATATACATTATTTTGTCGATTGGGCATTAATGCTTGGTTTTATTTGGGCACTGATATTCTGTTTTATGTAAACGTCTATTGAATTTTGGAGCGAGACCAATGTGTACCCTTTGTGCGTGTGTGCGAGCAGTTAAGACGTAGATGAGTATTAATTTTCGGTGTTTCTTGTTTTGTATTTTTGGCGCGTCACGTTCTCTCTCTTTTTGCACCGCGCTTCAACTACATGTGCGAGAACAAGAACCAGAGACAAGAAAAAAAAATATTTTCTGCATTTTTGGTAAGATCAGTCTCGTTTTGATTTGTAGAAAAATAAGTTCAATTTGGGATTTCATTAAGATTACCCGAAAATATTTTATATTTTGTTTTTGATTTTGAAAAGTAGATAAAATTTGTAAAACATTGAATAAGATAAAATCTTTCTTTTATTAATAAAGAAAAATAATTGATGTTTTTTGAGTTTGGAAAAGTGTTTAATAAACCTGGCAAATATCGCGAGAGGTTGAGTAGTTCAGGGAGTATGTGAATAGTCTGGTAGTGTGAGGCATTTTTCTTTGACAGCGAAACTGCATTTTGAAAAGGCAGGGTGTGTAAAAAAAAGGGAAAACTTAGGTAGACAAATTTCAATAATCTGATTTCCTCGTTGTTATACTTGCTTAACTGTCAACGAAATACCAGAAAATTCACCGTACAAAGAATTTTCACATCAGAGTGTAAAAAGGTGGAATGAGGTAGGAATAAAAGTACGCAGGAGGGATAAAAGTACCCAACAAAAAAAAAAAATCCTATTTCCAACGAATTTTGGGTAAACCAAATTTATCAACGGCACGCCAATTTAAAATCAAGGGTGTGTCGCACCGGTATAATACAGGGTGGCCAGTTGAGGCCATCCAAATTAATTTACACGGCACCCACCAAAATTTTCAACGGTTCAAGGCGATCCGACGCCCAATCCAAGGTATAAGGCAGGAAGACGCCGAACTCAAGGTCAACTTCCCGGACGTCAAAGGTACGATTATTTTTTATAATTTATAAGTTTTAATTAAATTTTTTTATATTTTATTTTTTGATTTAACTTCTTTTGCTAAATTTCACTAATTTGTAGAATAAAGTTTTCTTTTGTAATCAAGCACCACATAACGGTGCTCGTGCACGCGACTTTGCCCCCCGTTGGTCTCGCCCTATACATTTTGTGGCGCGCATTTTTATTGTAATTTTGTTGGTTACCTCTCTCGGAATAAATAAAATGAATTATTAAATTTATTTTCGGGTCAGTGTGATGGGAGGGGTACTCTCATTCGGTGCCGGTTCCACATGTACAGGCAGGGTAAAATCTACGCGTTCTCTTTGTGACACTTCGGCGGTCTCATGCTGTCGAAGTGTGAATTGTGGGAGATTCGCGAGAAGTCTCTCCGGATGAAGAGAGGCTTGGTCTGTTGAGAAGACCTCCCTACTCAGATGGGCACACCTGGTTATGATTATTTTTCCGAAATATCCGGGTGTCTTTTTATTTATTTTTAATTTACGATTTTTTTCTAAATTTCCTGTAAACACGGTGTAGGGTCATGCAAACCTCCAAATCTTCACAACCCAATACCCTGAGTAATAGCCGGTAAAATCACCGTGCGTGAGGCCTCTGCATGACTAGTTGATAACCGGGAGGTACTGGGTTCGAGTCCCATCAGAGGCTAGATGTAAATCGAATTTTTGCCATTGATTACGATCGGTGATGTTAATAAGTACAAATAAGACTCTCTGATGGAGTGCAGAATTCAGTACAGGTTGACATGGAGCTAGCAATGTGCAGGTGGTAGTTGTGTGAGTAGGTGAATGGGTTAATGATGTGGCGTGAATGAGTGGGATATCACAATAGGCCAAAATTGGCCTAAGCGTGCGATAGCATCCACTGAAACCTACCTACCTACCTATGGTATAGGCTTCATTGAGGCGGACTGATTTGATTTGGATGATGTATGAAAGATAGTACATCTGTGTCGAATAAGAGTCGCATAGAGTTAACAAAAAAACCCAAGTCACTTGCAAGAGAGCTAATTAGTGACAAACTGTGATTTCAAAACTTTCCAACGGGAAAATGCAACTGTTTACAAATTCGGGTTAATTGCGCATTCAAATTCTTATATTTTGAAAACCAATTGCTTTTCAGCTTTAAATTGTCAATTAGCATGTTAAAGAATTAAAATTTTGAAAACGTTTTTGTTAAAATGTGATTTAAAATCTACAAACATCACATTGAGCACAGTAGCATCTTACAATTAAGATGCGCTAAGCTAAGGTATCTAATACTCGTATATATTTCTTATTTATGGGTACTTACCATCTCTGTTGGCTATTTTAAATACGAAAATTATATGCGTTTCTCTCGAGAACCTAAAATCACAATTACGAATGATGTACAGCTATAGAACGTTATAAAATGGAATTTTAAATAAATTTATTTTAAAATTTATGTGTTTTTTTAAACATAAAATTCACAACACGTGCACCACCACGATGTGTTTTATAAACAATAAAATTTTCTTTATTTTCATTATGTATTTATTATGTTATGTCTATTTTTTTCTTTTGTTTCCTTCCCCACTAAAATATGCTGCCTATGCGCATGTAATTATGCTGCGCGTTCTCTTTTAACGTGATAAAACACAATAAGTAATTTGATAAGTTTCCAGCTGTTAATCGCGCATATTTTAATCGATAAAGTAGCTTAAGATCTCGAATCTCTTTATAAAAAAATAGGAGACACGAAATGACATTGGTTCATATAAACAATCGTACCGTAGCAACATAGCGATATTGGGCCTTGAACGAGACATATATGGAGTATTGGAGTTTCCATGACAGAGTTAACCGGGATTATCTCGGATTATCTCATCATGGAAACGAGTCGGGTTTAGAGTTTTCGTTAAAATTCTTAATCCTCCTTTACTCGACGAAAGTAATTGGGTTAAATGAGATTCTATCTGTCAAAATGAAAAATATAGTATTCAGAAAATATATATAACAATTTAGTATTATTATAAAGAAAAAATGTAGTTAAAATAAATACGGGTTAATAATCAAAATATTCACGAAACAGATAAAAATATAAAAAAGACTGACAAAAAACATAACACCACCTGAACTGTCAAATCAAATTTTGCATTTTATAATTTCCCCGTCGAAACGATTGGGATTAGCGTCGCCATGTTATTAACGCGACGAAACTCTTAACTCGGTTTATCCATGCCCATGGAAACGGAGTAATAATAGTGTTGCGTCTTCATGGTTATAACATTATTTTCCAGTTTTATTCTGTTGTATAGGGTTTTCCAATAGGAATGATATGATTTGTGAGTGACGTTTCGGCCATTTGTAATATGTCATGATCTACGTTTACAAATTATTCAGTTATTATCAAAATAATCGTTTTCCAATTGCAACTTTTCGTGCGCTTTTGCTATTTCATAGTGGTAATAATCGTCCAAGTGTGCTGGCTATTCGTCGAATTGTTGAAAATTTTGAGCGTACATTTTCTTTACATAATGTTCAAGTGCCAATAAGACAAATAAACGCTCGAAGTAATGCAAATATTGCTGCCGTTCAGGCAAGTGTTGCTGAAGACCGCAATTTGTCGATTCCAAGACGTTCTCAAGAATTGGGACTGTCTCAAACCACAACCTGGCGGATTTTGAGAAAGGATTTGGGTTTGCATCCGTATAAAATTGTTCTCACTCAAGAACTGAAGCCATTGGACCACCGTAAACGTCGTGAATTTGCTGATTTAGCCTTGGAACAACTTGAAAACGATAACGATTTTTTTAAAAAAATCATCATCTCTGATGAGGCTCACTTTCATCTGAGTGGTGCGGTAAATAAACAAAATTGTCGATTCTGGTGCGAAGAAAATCCATAAATTATTCATGAAAAACCATTACATTCACCTAAATTGACAGTTTGGTGTGGTTTTTGGTCTGGTGGAATTATCGGTCCGTATTTTTTTCGAAATGAAGCTGGTAACACCGTTACTGTCAATGGAGATCGGTATAGATCGATGATAACCAACTTTTTATGGCCGAAATTGGAAGAAGTTGATCTCTACATCATTTGGTTCCAACAAGATGGGGCTACGTGCCACACAGCAAACAATTGAATTTCAAAAAATTGTGATATTGAATGGCCTCCAAAAAGTTGTGATTTAACACCATTAGACTATTTCTTGTGGGGTTATTTGAAGTCATTGGTCTTTAGCAATAAACCAAACTCTCTTCAAGCTTTACAAGTCAATATTGAACGTGCTATTCATGACATATGACTTGATTTAGTGGAAAAAGTGCACGAAAATTGTGTTCATCGAATTCGTTCCTGCAGAAGAAGTCGTGGAGGCCATTTGAATTGCGTTTTATTCAGAACTTAACTGTATCGATTGTACTTCACATTAAATAAAAAACATTTCAATTTCCTTAACAATTAGTGTGTTTTTATTTAAGAAATCGTATCATTCTTATTGGAAAACCCGGTACCATCACTTTGAATCGAAAAAAGTCGAAATTCGAAAAAAAGTCGAATCGAGAAAGTGGAAGTTGTATCATTTTCGACTTTAATCGTTTTTTAATCTTGCAATACTTTTTCTAGAATTAAATGTCAGCTAGATTTATTATTACTTTGGTTTTAAATGACGAAACTTTATCATTTATCGCGATTAGAAAATGATCTACATACCGCCATTCGATTTTTTTCAAATTTCGATTCGAAGTGATGGTACAAGATACCGCCCCTGGACTTTAATTTCATTTTTTTCGGTTGATCGTAGTGTCGGCATTGCCATCTGTGTTCTGTTAGTTCGTATGTACATTATTTTGTGAATTGGGACTTAATGCTTGGTTTTATTTGGGCATTAATATTCTGTTTTACGTAAACGTCTATTGATTTTTAGAGCGAGACTAATGTGTAGCCTTTGTGCATGTGTGTGTGCAGTTAAGACGTAGATGAATATTTTTTTCTCTGTGTTTCTTGTTTTGTTTTTTTTGGCGCGTAACGTTCGCTCTCTTTTTGGACCGCGCATCAACGGCATGTGCAAGAACAAGAAACAGAGGCAAGAAAAAATATTTTTCTGCAATTTTTTTATTTGGTGCGAGAATTTTTTTTTGATAAAGTAAGTTCGTTTTGGATGATGGACAATCGAATCGAGTTTTTATAAAGTAGTCTTGATTTTTTTTGGTTTAATAATAGCGTTTTCTGTGGCAGAAAAATCTTGATCCCGGATGACGTAAATTTTGATCCAACAGGCGTTGTTTATGTTTTTGGTCTTTTTATTTTTTGATCCTGGATCAATTATAAAATCCAAAAAATTTGTTGGATTTTTTTTGACGTTTACTCACTCATATAAAAAAACTAAACGACATTTTTTTTATCAAAAAAAATCCACCAAATTTTTTGGATTTTATAATTGATCCGGATCAAAAAATAAAAAGACAAAACATGTAAACAACGCCATGTTGGATGAAAATTTACGTCATCCAGGATCAAGATTTTTCTGCCACAGAAAACGCTATAAGTAAAGTTCTTTTGTTTTGAAATTTTATCTAGGGAGTTAGTATCGAGTTTGAAAAACATATTGCTCTCCTGTATTGTAATAAACAAAAAATTGTAATTAATTATACAAATTAATAAAATTCTGTGTAAGAAAAAATTTAGTAATATAATTTCCGTGAGCTTTTCTGATTACCTATCCATTTTTTGCTTTGTTGGATGACATTAGTTTTATCTTTGCACAGTTGATTGGTTTGTTTTATGATAAAACTAATTTATACCATCACACATTACACAAAATATGAAAGTTTGGCATTTATTTTAACGGGTGGAAAGTTGAGGCCACTTTATCTATGCGGTATTTTCGGTGGGGCAACGCCCAACAAATTGTTTTCGGGCGACCTGGTGAGGCGACTGAAATTTGGATATACGGTTTTGGCGGGCCAACGCTCAACCGCATTTTACGATCTAAGGCGGAAGGACGCCCAGCGGGTTTTTTAACGGGAGGCCAGTTGAGGCCATCCCTTTTGGCGTTATTTTGGTGACACAACGCCCAACGATCAGATGGCCAGCCGGCCATTTGGTATTTTGGTATCGGGGAAATGCCCCGAGACAAACAGGTGGCCAACCTGCCATCTGCAAAATATTGGTCCAAAGGCGGGAAGACGCCCAACGGTCTGGGCGTCGCGCCTTTGACATGACGGCTCCCAAGAAACCCGCAACCCATTTGGTCAGAGCCGTTGCAATCACCCTACAAGGTGACCCTGTTGAAGGTCAGAGGTACGGTTTTTTTCTTTAATTTTTATTTTTAGTTTTAATTTAAATTTTTCTAATACAAGTTTTATTTCAGCACCATCTTTTACGGTGGTCAGGCACAGGACCAGGGGGCACGTTTTCCCCCCACTTTCGTTATTCTTGATTAAATACAAAATTGCACGGCGACTTAATCCCGACATTCGGGTTATTACTCTTCGGCCTGGTCGTTTGTTTTCTCTCCTTTTGTTGTACCCTTTCACTCAAAATTATTATTAATAAAATGAATAACTAGTTTTGTTTCGGTTCGGTGTGATGGGCGGGGGACCCTCACTCGGTGCCGGTGCAATACTTACAGGCTGGGCTTGTCACTCCCCTTCATCCCTTTGGCACGACATCCTCAGAGTATGAGTGGCGAGTCCAGCAAATCTGTCGTCCATTCGTGGGTGACCGTAAAATCCACTTGGTCTCCTCGTGGCACTTCTATAGTGTCGAACTGTCGGAGTGTGTAGTGTGGGAAAATCGCCGGAGGTCTCTCCAGGTGAGGAAAGACCTGGTCTGTTGAAAAGACGTCACAGGATGGACACACCCGGTTATGATTTTTTTATTCCGTTCCTCAAGTTTCGTCCGACGAATTTCTTCCTGTATTCTATGTGTTACATCTTTATATGCTTTCCTTGTCTTTACGTAATAATTGAAGGTGAAGTTATTTGATTCCCCAATTGCCTCATTTTTAATAGATTTTACGCCAATCTCGCCCTGAAGGTTTTCGACATCCGGGTTGCTTTTTTATTATTTATTTTAATTTGCGTTTTTTTTTAAATTTTCTGTAAGCACGGTGTAGGCCAGAGTCATGCAAGCCTTCAAACTCTCTACGACCCCATA
This sequence comes from Nephrotoma flavescens, assembly GCA_932526605.1. Classification (NCBI taxonomy): domain Eukaryota; kingdom Metazoa; phylum Arthropoda; class Insecta; order Diptera; family Tipulidae; genus Nephrotoma; species Nephrotoma flavescens. The sequence continues at coordinate 79,453,472 of OW052221.1, read as the reverse complement.
CCCTGAGTATTAGCCGGCAAAATCATCGTACGTAAGACCTCTGCGTGACTAGTTGATAATTGCGGGTTGGCTGCAAGCCATCCGTAACAATAGTTTGGCATGTTTAAAGTACAAATTTCTCGAACTGAGACTATATGATTTTGAGATGGCCACACACGTACCTTATACTTCCATATAATTTAGGAAAAGAAATGTAGCTCTATGCAGCATATATCAATATGACACGCTTCTGAATGAAACCTACATTTCAAATTGGCTTGTTTAATTTATAAATATGGTTTGGTTTTGAGGATTACATACGTACTTCCAGGAAAGTTAAGCAAGATATATCCAAAATCCTCAAGTACCTTAGTAGTTATTCTCTGCCATCATCCTTATGTACCATAAAATGGTAATTGACACCTGTTGCCTCATGATCACGGTTTTCTTATCTAGTAAAGTTGTTATTTTAACCTTTGCGAGTTCTGTAGCTCTAATTATTTCATAATTTCTTCCTCGGCTGTGGGAACAAATGGGGCTTCGGCTGTAACTATGTGTACCTCGGCTACTCCTGATAGGCGCGCCCATGTCGCGGGGAATAGGCACTGCTTGCAGTGGCTAAGTTCTACCCTCTAACGAGGGTGGCTCAATGGATTCTGGTGTGAGCCAATCATTGCTATAGCCATTCATAAGAAGTTCAAAGTTGTCAAGATCACCGACTAGACAAACTAACTCAGCAAATCAGCAGAGAAATGAAAACACTGGACTCTGTCGGAAACTAAGTGACTTAGAAACACTTATAACCCAACTAAGAAACGAAGTTGACAAACTAAAAAAGGAAAATGAAGAATTAAAGAAGCCCAAAGAAATGGAAATGGTAATGTGTGAAAACCCTCTAACTAGTTATAACGAAGCAAGTACATACACCAGTTATAACACCGAGTACCTGATGAGGAGGAACTCGCGAGGGAAACAGATTAGGCACTGAACAGGGACAGGAAAAAAGACCTACCAAAAACGAAGAGCGGAATCCTCGCCTGAAGTTGGAGAACAATCGCAAGTTATTTTATCTGGTACTACTAATACTAATCCTCCTCCGCCAATTAATGTATTCGGCATAACAGAATTTGCTAGTACACAAACTATACTGAAATCAATGTCCACTAAGGAGTACAGAGTAGTATCACTAAACAATAACTTGTGGAAAATCAATACACCAGATTCCGATACATATAGAGCTCTAGCCACAAAGCTCAACGAGGAAGGTAAAGAATGGTTCACATATGAAGAAAAAAAACCGTGCAATTAAGATTATGTATGGTCAGAGGCCTTCATCCAACGTGTAAAAAGGAGGATATAATGGAGGACCTAAAGGCAAAAGATCTGCAAATAGTGCATCCTGTGCTATCTACTAAATATCCTAAAACGCGAGAAGTGATAACAATGAAGTAAAAAAAAGAGGGCTCCCGCTCTTTATGCTTACTTTTAATAAAAAGGAGAAAGTTGAAAAATTTTCAATATCAAAACAATACTAAATATGAGGGTTAAAATAGAACACCTAATGAAAAATACGAGGCTAATACCTCAATGCAAAAAATGCCAAGGTTTCAACCACACGCAAAAATATTTCTGTCGGGAGCTTAGATGCGTAAAATGTGGTAGAAAACCACAACGCGAAAGAGTGTAATGAAAATAGAAACAATCCTGCAAAATGCATAAACTTTAAAGGCATAATCCTGCGAATTACAGAGGATTTGAAGTAGCCAAAGAACTTCAAAGACTAAGAAAAAAAAGAATCAGTTTCCTCAAAGCTCTAAGCTTACCAGAGAGTGGAGCCAAAGCCACTAGTTATAGGTACAAGGCGGAAAACTTACTCGCAAATTGAAACCATAACTGCTAGCAAAGCAAGAACGTGGTCTAGAAGCTTTATATAAGCGTCTAGAAAAGCAAGAAACCACAAAAGGGGCAACATCCCCCCTATATTAAAATGAGCAGAACTGTCACCTGGAACGCTAAGAATTGTCACCTGGAACGCGAACGGACTAGCGCAGCATGTTCCAGAGTTAGAAATTTTTCTGAATTTAGATAAAATAGATATATGCCTTATATCGGAAAGCAATTTGGCAGGAACATCATTTATTAAAATACGTGATTATGAATGTTATCATGCTGTTCACCCAGGACGAAACGCGAGGGGAGGACCCGTAGTGAAAAAGAATGTAAAACACTATGAAGGACCCCCTAGAAACTAGTAATAATAATGAATGAAGTATTCCCTCTATCTGCTGCCCTCCACGCTATAATCTAAACAAAGAAGATTATAACAGGCTCTTTAGATCACTAGGATCCAATTTTATTATTGGTGGTGACTTTAATGCAAAAAACTATTGGGATCAAGACTTACAACCCGTAAAGGAAAAGAGCTTTTCGATGCAAAAGGAAATGTTCATCAACACTTTACGATCTGTGACTTAAAGTAGCACAACTACGACCCTCTATCGGCGTGCAAAACTCATGGGCCGACCCATCTTAGGGGGGCCTACAAAGATAGGACCTAATAGCTTCTCACTATATACGTCACTTCGCATGCTGGTTTAAAGCAGATTCCGATCCAGAAAAATGCAGAAAATGTTACGTTCGATTAGTAGTACTCCAAGAAAAATTTGGCGGTCCTAAACACCCTAAACATCCAATAAAAAAAAACACACATCTACACATATTTTATTATTGTTGCTTTTTAGGACAGATATTGGACAAACTTCACCAACGTATAATGCGCAGCATGTTCCTCAGCATTTCGTATTTTGGCAAAGAATTCTGCCAACTAAAACTGGGCAAATTTGACTAAATTTAGTCCTTATATAGTAGTACGTAATTGAACAGGGTAACGAACGATTTTTTAACTAAATTGAACGTCTGGCAGCTCAAATTGGAACAGACAAACTGAATTACAAAACAAACCATAGGTTATTCTTCGTACAAGAAACTTATTTAGTGGTGAGCAGTTTTATCGAAAACCATGAGATTTTGAACTCAAATTTAATTACAAACCTAAAATTTTGTAATTCGTGCCTAAAATATTGCCGAAGAGCACAGCAACAATCAAAAATTCGAATGGAATGACAATCATTCAATTTTTAATTACATTTTTCCGAAAAAAAAAACTAAAAGACAAAAACCAATTCAAAATCCGAATTGAATAAATCTCAAGAAAATCACAAGACGCAATGAGAAAAGAAAAAAATATTTTCAATTTATTTTTTATTTTTTCATTATTCTTAATTGAATTTTCTGCAAATTGTATGAGAAACAAAAAAAAAATCTTCCAGAAAATTAATAAAAAAAAAAGTTCTTCCTCATAATTTTGATTTGACATATTTTCTCCACCTCCTCCTCCTCCTATCACTTTCCTATAATATTTTTTATTTCTTTTTGTGTTGTGGATAAAGTTTTTCTTGTGATTATTATTCAAAATTAAATTTAACCAAATATACAAAGACGACGAGCAGACACAGGAAGAACTCAAAAATAAAAAGTTTATTTAATAGACTTTGGATTTAACTTTAAGATTTTTCCGGATAAATTTTACTACTTAGAGGCTAAAGCAAGGAAATAACTTTTTTATGTTTTATTTTGTTTTTTTGGCAACCGAAGACATTGGCATGTTATGTTGCAAAAGTTTAGATCAAGTTACATTAAGTAAGCATAAAGCAAAAAAATTTATTACACAATAAATGTCAACGTTTATGGACGCAGACGAGAAGAAAACCTTCATAAGGTGTTTAAATATACTCGTATGGCGTGAAATGAGCAAGTGCGTGTGAATTTGGTGAGCTGACGAGAAAAAATTATATTCAAGCGAAGGGCGTCAAAAAGATGAAAAACCAAAGAAGGTCGATATAATCTTGATTTAATAATAATTATCGTAAAAAAAAAATTCTGAATCATCCGGTATGCAATTTACTTCCGCGTTATTTTAGGGCGGACATAAATCTTTTCACTTTACGATCTGTAAATCTGTCTGTATATTATAAACATTCGGTCGGGGTGTTGTGTTTTATATATAACCACGTCATCTGATGGCATTTTAATTGCACCGCACTATTGAAAGAGGATGCATACATTTTGGCACGTGTATTTTAAGGCATATGAAATTACAAGCACACTTGGATTTTGTATTGTACATATCAATTTTAAGGTTATGATCTGTGGAATGATATTTTTATGGAATTTTATAAAAAATGACGTGACTGACTAAACATCTGCGAATACATTGAACAGATGGTGTGAATTTGTTTTACTTATTATATACGAGATTATGAATAATTTAAGGCGCTGAGTGAGATGAAGAGGAATTTGAACTTTGTCAGTGACGTTTGTGAAATGCAAATATTCTGCAAAATTTTTTGATACTCAGAATAGGTCGAGGATGTTTCTTAATTATTTCAATAACATTTTCAAACAATGATTTTTGTTCTAATGTCGTTTAGAAATCGGGTTTTTAAAACCAAAAAAAAATAAAAAAAAATTTGGGCAATTGTCTGTAATAGCCAACATTTTATTTGCTGTCCCTGCAACACAAGTATCGATAATCCCAGACCAGCGACGATGTATTTTAATGAGATGAATTCCAAACGATATACTCAGTCCAGCGACGTTCATAAGCTCTGTGTTGAACGCGTATCACAAAATAACACAACGAATTATTGGTGCGCATTCCTTGACCACGTTTTTAAGAAGAGCTTTTCTTCATTTCTTTCACAATTTTTTGATTACACAATTTTTTTGTATTAATCATTAAGTGACATCTAGATTCTAACATTTAAACTTAACTTGCTATAATTAATAGTACAATTTTTCCTCTTGATTATTGCTTGATCTAGTACATTATGTGTTTCAAGTTTATACCTGTCAAAACAAACAATTTTTAATGACATTGTAGCGGTTAGCCATTGATTAAAAACAATTTCAATAAATCACTTTTAAATAAAAACCGACTTTGATTTATTCGAGTCGACTCTCAATTTGTGTCCAGGGGCGGTATGTTGTACCATCACTTCGAATCGAAATTCGAAAAAAGTCGGATGGCGGTATGTTGTATCATTTTCGAAAAGCAAAAATGATACTACTTTCACTTTTTCGATCCGACTTTTTTCGAATTCGACTTTTTTCGATTCGAAGTGATGGTACAACATACCGCTCCAGGATTATTATGTCATGAATAATGCAAAATCGAAACTAAAAAGTAGTCATAATTCTTTCTTTTGTTGGTTGGTATAAAAACGCTGTGAAAAAACAAATAATAATTATAATTCGTACGACCAGTGGCACTATTCTGGTAATAGGGAATTGGGGAAAGATTTTATATGTAATTTGTATTTTAAATTTTTTTCTGACCTACTGAGGTAAAAATCTAGTGAAAATTTTTTTGAAAACAAAATAAAATTGGGAATCATTTTCCCTTCCAATTTAGATATGGAAAAATTATTCTCAATTTATAAATATTTGCATCAAACTTTTCTTCTTAGTAGGCCGGAAAAAATATTTGAACTGAAATTACATATAAAATTTTTCCCCAATTTCATATTCCCAGGGAATTACCAGAATAGTGCCACAGAGGTATATCAAAACGTTTTAAAGTTTCCCTAGTTAACCAATTATATACATAAAAAGCTGAGGAGAATTTCTCCATAAATATTGTATTGTATAATTATTTAAATGTTAAATAAAAATAAATAAAATAAATTGTTATAAAATAAGATTTATTAAAGATATTAATAGTGCAAAAAGTGATCCCTTCCTAATAACTTATTAAGTTTAGGGGAGCAACAAAACCCCCTTATTTGGTGACCCCGACGTGATCTGTGGGGATTATACACAGCAGCTAATATCAATAATTTAATGCTCATATGAAGTATTTAAATCAAGGTCATTAGAAACGACCATAAACATCAATTTAACGGCAAAAATGTATCAAGAGCCGCTGCAAATATCACCAGTCATCTAAGAAATTTGTCGTAAATTACGGATAAATATTGTAAATATCCATTCAACCATGTCAACGTGATAAGGCGTTAAGCAGTAAGTTCCAGCGAGTTCCTGGCAGGATTAAATCAGATTATAAAACAAGTCAAAATCAATCCAGAATTTAGGAGCTAACGAATAGGACTACCGGCATTAACGGTTACCGGAAAATTGTACCAGTCAACCAGCGATTGCAACCATTCATTTTGTAAATTGGAACCAATCATTTGAGAGCAGGATCCAGAATTTAAATAAAATGGTAAGCGAATTCTAAATATTATATTGCTTTTTCATTCATTCGTTTAACGTTAAATAAATGCTAATAAAATATAATCATTATTAGTTTTTAATTTTTTCAATAAATTGCATAAACATTCTACACAATAATTCAGGGCATTTCGTTCGTTAAATTTTTGTTGTTGTTGTTGTATTATTATTGAAATTTATTTTTGGTTAAAATACCATGTTTAATCCTATCGATGAAAACGAGGGTGGGGCCTCAAGCTCCGGCATGGCACGATTTTATAAAGTGTCTATTAAATACGCGCCGTTCAATCGGAATGATCCCGAAATATGGTTCACCCAATTGGAGGCGCAATCCGGAATCGGTGGCCTTACCTCAGATGCAACTAAATATCGGCATTTGATTGCAGCGATTGATCCGCAAAATGCGTTCGCGATCAAATATTAAAGCCACCTAGAGACAATAAATACGAGTCTCTTAAATTATTAATTATCGAAAGGTTGAGTGAATCTGCGAAAATTAAGTTGGATCGATTACTTTCGGGGTTGCGATTGGGAGATAAAAAACCATCCCAATTGTTGCGTGAAATGGAAACTCTTTCGACCGACCAGGTTACTGAACCGGTTTTAACGAACTTATGGATGCAGCGGTTACCAACTCACACCCAGGAGATTCTGTCTTGTATGGATGAGACCAATTTAAGACAGTTGGCTAAGGCAACAGACAAAATTGTGGAAGTTCAAAAGCCCATTGGAATTTATGGGGTAAATTCGAACCAGTCCGAGCAGCAAGAAGACAATTTATATTCGTTCAAATAGGCGCATTGATGAAAAAGGTCAATGAATTATTTGATAAATTTAATACAGTAAACTCTGGATCTCTACGTAATCGATCTAGAGATTCACGATCGCAACGTAGTGATCGACCTCGCAGTCTTTCGCATTCTAAGGAACAAGCGGCTAAGCATCCGGTATGTTGGTACCATTTCAAACACGGTAACAATGCTAACAAATGTCTGAAGCCGTGTAATTTTCATAATGGTAGTTTTACCGTTAACAAAACGAGAAACCATTGGGCACTGCACTTAACGCGACACGTGTCAGTAGCCTAGTCACTAACAGTCGCTTCACAATTTTGGATATTCAAAATAAAATGCAATTTTTGGTTGATACGGGAGCTGAAATTTCGGTAATTCCCCCTACAAATTTACAGATGGCTAAACCTTCGGATTTTAAATTATTTGCTGCGAATGCTTGAGAAATCGACACATTTGGCGTTAAAATTCTAACTCTTAATCTTGGTCTTCGTAGACGATTCACCTGGAAATTTGTCATCGCAAAAGTCGATAGATGCATTTTGGGTGCGGATGTTTTAGCACATTTTGGTTTAATGGCCGATGTAAAGCAGAAAAAACTGGTTGATACGAGTACCAAATGCAAATCGTTGGGAAATACAATTGGTGATTTTAGGGCATTAAACGCATTGACCAAACCAGATCGTTACCCGATCCATTTCGTGACCGATTTCACCCATCAATTACACTCATGTACCAAGTTCACAAAAATAGATTTGGTGAGAGCCTATTATCAGGTTCCTGTCGAGACTAGGGATATTGAAAAGACTGCCATAACCACTCTTTTTGGATTGTTTGAGTTCTCACGAATGATGTTCGGTTTAAGAAAAGCCTCCCAAACTTTCCAAAGGATGGCTTCCGTTCGTTTTCCGTTTATCGATGATATTCTCATTGCTTCGAAAAATTTGGAAGAGCACTTGAAACATTTACGTATTGTCTTGCAGCGTTTAAGCAAAGCAGGTTTAGTAGTTAATCTACTTAAATGTGAATTTGCAGTTGACGAGTTAGTTTTTTTAGGTTTTCAAATTTCAAAGCAAGGTATGTGTCCAGACAAACAAAAAGTTGAGGCGATTTTAAATTATCCACAGCCAAAAACAGCAGATGAGTTACTTAGGTTTCTGGATATGATTAATTACTATCGGATTTTTATACCAGAAGCAGCGAATGATCAAGCTCCTTTATACAAATTTTTCAAAGGAAATAAGAAGAAAAAGAAGGACAAATCGATCATTAATTGGACAGATGAAACCACTCAAAAATTTGAGTTATGTAAAACGAAATTGGCAAATTGTACGCAATTAGCGTTTCCTATTCCGAATGCCAAGTTCGCAATTTTTGTAGAATGTCTAATGTAGCTATAGGGGCTGTTCTCCAACAATTAACGGAAAAAGGTTGGCAGCCTTTGTTTTTCTTTTCACGAAAATTACATGATGCAGAAATTCGTTACAGCACGTATGACAGAGAGCTTTTAGAAGCATACTCAGCAGTTAGACATTTTAAAAATTTTATCGAAGGAAGAGAGTTAATTTTATACACCGGTCATAAACTTCTAACTTTTTCATTACGTCAAAATTTAGATAAAGCTTCACCCAGACATTGTAGCTGGTTCTTTATCACGAATCCAGCAAATAGATATTGGAACATCGATTGACTATTTAGCGATGGCGGAAGCGCAAATGAATGATTCAGAACTTAGAGCACTTTTGGAAGCAAGTTCAAATTTAAATTTTGAAAAAATCCCAATTTTTGGATCTGGTCAATTTATTACGTGCGATATATCAAATAGTAATCAACGACCATTTGCCCCAAAGCAATTTCGTAGGCAAGTTTTCATCGCCTATCATAATATATCTCATCCCAGCATTCGATCAACAATTAAACAAATCACCAAAAAATTCATTTGGCCATCAATGTTGAGCGAAATACGTAATTGAGCAAAATGTTACATAGACTGTCAGAAGTGCAGAGTGACCAAACATGTAACGAGTAAGATCGGGTCATATGAAACAACAAACGGTCGTTTGAAGAACTTCATATTGATTTTATTGGTCCGTTACCACCTTCGATATACGACTGAAGCGATTCCGTTATCACATATCCGCACTGAGACTATTGCTGGTGCTTTAATAAAAAACTGGATGTTCCGTTAAAAACAGTTACGGACAGAGGTGCACAGTTTGAGTCTGCACTCTTTGACGAAATCTCTAGAGTTTTGGGATTCCAGCACAAGCGCACCACAGCTTACAATCCAGCATGTAATGGGATTACAGAGCGATGGCATCGTACATTGAAAAGTGCAATCATGTGTGCAACTAATATTCAATGGACAAAATCTTTACCAATCATTAAACTGGGATTAAAATCAGTTTTTCGAGAAGATTTCAAAAGCTCGTCGGCGGAATTAGTGTATGGACAAAATTTACGTTTACCTGCTGATTTCATTACCACGAGTGAACATGTCAATCAATCTGAATTCGTTTGCCAATTACGAAAATATTTTGATGGCATTCAACCATCCAAAGCTGCACATTATGCAAAAGAACGAATATTTGTGTTCAAAGATTTAGCTGATTGTAAAGCAGTTTTGTTAAGAACAGATTCACATCGACGTTCTCTGCAACCTCCATATCAAGGTCCTTTTACAGTTGTCAATCGAAATGAAAAATATTACACATTATTGATTAAAGGAGTTCTAACGATATTTTTGAAGGGATTGGACCCGAGGTCAAGGGTTCAGCTCGTTTTTTTTAATTTTATCACAGGAATGCATTTAGAAAAGGGTTTTTTTGAAATTAGTGACATGCTCGAATTTGAGGGGCCGCTCCCTGGGTCATGGAAAACTTCTTATAAGTTCCACACTATTCATCCAATCGGATTCAAATTTTGCATAGAGAACTTATACCAAAATGAATAAGTTTTTCTGCAAAAATTTCTGCAATTGAGAATTGAATCGCTTCCGCGATCAGAAGAAAATGCTGTTTAAGCTGAAATTTTGCATGAAATGAATTGCGATATAAATCAATTGAATCAATTCATTGAAAAGGTCGTCTTCTTGTAGAGCTGCTGAAACAAACGAACAGCGTGAGACACGGCTGAAAGAAGATGATCAGCCTACCGAAAAGTAGTTGAAAAGTGAGGGAATCGGATCAGTGCGTGAAAAAAAGAAAAAAAAATTGTCAATCGCTTACTGCCGAGCAAGCGAAACTTGATAAGTGAGGCAAAATGAATACGCTGCTGCTTCAGGTGAGAATAGGCGCTAAATTGGACCATCAAAGTGTTAAAGTAGACAAGATAGATGCCAACTTGGAGGAGCAAGATGGCAATTTGCCGAGTTGGATAGAAACAGAACGTGCAGAACGAGAAAATGTATTCAACTATTCTGACCCTAGAACATCAAATTGAAGAACGGAAATATATGATTAAGTTTGTTATGGCGAAAGTACAAGAAGTTGAATACAGATAGGCCGACCAATTGATCAGTTCGAGAAGAACATCAGGGTGTAGCTCGAAAGCCAGATTAAAGAAGGTGGAACCCGCGAAGAGATCCAGTATATGCACGACCATAAGGAAAGTCATCAGACATTCGAAGATAAAACTCAACAGAGAGCTCAGAGAGATCTAGGCAGAGGAGCAATCACGGAATAGATGAGACGGATTAATCAGAAGAAGATGCCGTAAATGCAACTAAGAAAATCTAAAAGAGAGTATAGATACAATACGGCCACCGAGGAAAATGTAGTAATTATCTGCGAAGTGATTTGGTTTGGTTGTACATAAAGCGAAAAGGCAAGGTCTATACAAATTGTTAAGAAGTTAACGATAATGTGTATATCGGATACAAGGAAACCTTGAAGGTGAACGGAAAGTCGTCTGCACTTTTCAGATACACTTTTTTTCATTCCGATATTATCTCTTGATGCCACAAATTTAGTTGAAGAAAGCATGTTAGTACTAAAACTACCGTTGTGGCGCTGGAAGCAGTTATACATTTTGCTCATACCAATCAAATGGCAAATCGTTTGAAAGGTCTTCGACCATAAGACCACAATTTTTTTACAAGCACTTTACTTGATAAATTTACCGCTTGGCGTTGGTGACAAGTAGTTCGCCTTTCCGTTTATGGTAGAAACCTGAAGTATATGATGCTCCTAATTAACGGTGTAAATATAATGGGAAAATCCAGGTTAGAGCTGGTAGATGCACAGAAAAATTACCTCTTGTTGATTTCCTTCACTAATGGCTGTACACCCAAGGATTAGGGAGCCGTACCTACAATACGGATTGGATTTTTGGGTCGAGTTATGCAAGGTCTTTCAATAGGAACTTTTTTTACAAACGTGAAATTAAACACAAGTTTTGTTTAAAATATATCATTCATTATTGCTTTTTAGTATGTAGACACTTGACCATTTATGGATGAAAAATAATACATATCTGGCTACGTAATTGGGGCTCTAAATTCCAACAAAAAGTACCAGTACGTGTTCTGGCACTCTGATAATAGAGAGAAGACGGTATTTTCTTTTTTATTGTACTAGGATGCACATTTGAGGAACACGTTAACAAACTTAAGCAAATACTACGAGGTGGGCCAAAAGTCACGCCTGCTTGTAACAAATTGAATAACTTTTTTGTTTATTATTATTTTTTATTTTTATTTTCAAATTTTTTCATCGAACCAACACGCAAAATTACAGACTTAAGTGGTAGAATTTTACTTTTCTAATGAGCATCAATTTTACTGACGCAACGAGCCTATCGAATTTTTTCAACACCAGAAATGCACCTAGGCAAACAGCAATTAATCGTTTAATTGCACGGTTCCGATAACAAGGTTCAGTGTCCGACTTGCTACGAAGAGGAAAACGGAAAATAGTGCAGAACCAGGTGAACATTGATTGTATGCAGGACAGTGTTGAAGAATATCCAGAAACATTAACGCGGCCAATTTTATCTCAGCATTTACACATGCATCTATATACAAGGTCCAATTAACCCAACAACTTTTATCAGCTGACCAGTTGAGTTGATTTTACACGCAGGTGTGACTTTTGGAAAAGTTATCTATTTTGGGCATATTTTTTCAAGGAATGATGTGCGAAAGGAACCGAAGAAGTTAGTATCAGTAATGGCTTGGTCAGCACCAAAGGATATTAGTCAACTAAGAAATTTCCTAGGATTGGGTTGTGACATATTACATTCAATGCCTCCGCCTCCCCCCCCCCCCCCACGCAGAGAACTGTTGGCTCTGGTGGACAGTGTTACAGTTTTTGTTTTCAGTCAATGACTGATATACACGAATTGTTTTCTTACATCTGCTCCTAGATTAATAATATTCTGCGATATTATTCTCAGAAAATCATATCCCAAATTAAGGCAATTTTTGTTCCAAAGGTCGAGAAGACCAAATCATGTGGAACTGCCCTACATCAAATTTTTTATGATATCTGGTTTTACAGGCAGAAGAAGGAGCATTGAAATATATAAAACTTACCGCACCCATAAGGAATTTTTAATGTGCATTTAATTTGCAAATTGCCACAATTAACGATGGTGACTTACCTAGAAATAAAAGAAAAAAAAAATATGAATTTTAATTAAATAGAGTAATTAATAACTTTAGCATTAAAAATTAATTTATGTGCATTGAAAAGGAACGTCCCTGATTCAATTTCAACAAATGACAATCAAATCTTATCGATATGATGAAAACAAATCCTAAAAAAATCAAAGTGCACGCCAGCAACTTAAAATCTAATTAAAATGTTCCCAAAAAACGGTCGATGGTCCTCAATTTATGTGCACGCGTTCAATTTTCCGCTCCAATTAAACAAAAAAAAAATGTCATCCATCATCATAATAATATGATACACAGACAGGCAACATAAATTCATCAAACAAAAAAATTATATCCTTCAATTTGATTAAAATACAAAGTGTAAAAAAAAAACTCCTCACAAGCACAAAACCGTCCTCTTTTACTTGATAAGAGCCACTCAACATAACGCAGTTGGAGGTAAATTTTCCTTTTTATTTCTGTTTGCGCCTTAATTTCAAATCTAATTAAAACTTAATTTAAAAAAAAAAAAAACAGGCAGGCACAAAAAAAAATTTATTTCTTCACAAAATTTCGAAGAAATTAAAAATATGAAAAAAATTTGGGTAAACAAGATCAATACTCCTTCTTGTATTCCTAAAACACATACATCTATAAATACATGGATTGCAAATACAAAAAAATTTAAAAGGACCATTTTATCCTTTTTTTCAATGTGCCCATCCTCTATCATACGCAACAACAATACCATTGATTTTATTTTGTATAAATGTGTTATAAATTTAAAAGATTTTCCAGGCTTTAATTTTTCCTTCTACACATAATTTTCCTATATACATATACAACACGAGTACATATTTTTAATGCTCAAGTACCCGACAAAACATTACAACAACAAAACTTGTCGAGTGTTCAAGTGGAACGAAAATTGTGTGTATATGCTATGTGGGTATGAGCCGAACGGGGTTTAGTAATCAAAACCAATAATAATAAAAATAATAATAATAATACGATGATGATGATGAAGATGACAAAACACCATCAACAACGGGTGGTTTGAATTGAATGGCTATGTTTTATACAACCATATATACCTATATACACATACATACATATAAAAACCACTCAATTCGCCGACAGCGCCGAATTTTATATAACAACAAGTACACACCGAAAATAAAACAAAAGGGTTCAACCCAATAAACCAAATTCTATACGAACATAAAAATAAGTTCCCAAGTAACCGAAAATTGTTGTTGTATCCATATCATAATTACACATAATTATTATTTTAATTATAAGAAATTATTGTTTATATTGCGTTGGTCTTGGTGTATAGCGGAACTGGGAGCTAATTGATATACAATTTAAGACGTATTGTTCTGGGTTGGAAGTTAAATCGCACCTACCCAACATCCCTACCCTATCTACACCCACACAGCGCGCAATTTTTATTATCACTAATTGTTCTTATTGTTTGCGTTTATTAATTCAATTTTAATTTCTAAAATTTCAATTAAACTTTTGTTTGTTTATTTATTTGTTTTGCTTTATATATTTGTTGACGTATTGTTGTTGTTGTTACTTAACATTGAAATAAATCGAGTGAATAAATTTAATTAAAAAATTGGTAGGTTTGGCGCGCGTGTATTCTGATCCATCTTTACCCGTATTTTATGTTTTTTTTACTACACTTTCGCTATTTATTGTTTTATGGGTTGAATCACGTGATAAGACACCTATAAAAATAAAATTTTATTTTTATGTACTACAATTTTAATTTTATGACCTAGAGTTAACACATTTTTTTTTAGTTCTTGGGGTTGAAATAGTTACTGTCAAAACTAAATTACACATGTATATGAGCATATTTTGTGTAATGGCCAAACTACCCTCGTGTACCTTCATGTACTCATACTATGTATATTACATAATACAGTGGTACGCAAATATTTATAATCCAACGCTAATTGCACATTAGGATAAAACTTATTTCGTGCCTATACCGATTAATCCACAGTACACGAGAATAACAATAATAGTTCGTGTGTGTGTGTGTGAGTGTTGTGATTATTTCTAAATGGGTAACGATGACAATAAAATTTTTTGGTTTTTTTGTTTTTACTGTTATCTAGGGAAAATCATAATTTAAAACTTTTTAATTTGAAAAGTTGCTTGTTGTTGTTTTGAAAAACGTAAAACCAAAAATTTTGTCATTTTGGTGTCAGTTTTAATTTAATGATTATAGTTGTAATACTAAAACATAATAGGCATTTTGGGTGGCTATGTCTAGGGGTTTTTAAATCTTAAATTATGTGATTTCGTTAGGAATGGTATTGTAACCAATTGAGAGAGGAATGGTACATCACATCTAGATGTTGGGACATTTTTAGTCTCTTGCGGGGAGAAGAACTGCGTTGCTTAAATATAATTAGGACTGCCGCTCATTCCATTTTTAGTTTTCTACTATTAATATCTTTTAAAACTGGCGCAAACAAAGGGTTTAGATGCAAAAGGCTTTCTAAACTCTCCATTCTCACTGATCACGCTAAAAATATTACATACATAAAATGCCATCTGAAAGCAAAAGTCATTTGAACAACCAACATTCATCTTAGGCGTAAAAGGCCTTTTGTACAAACAAAATTTGTTAAGAAGAATAGTACCAGGAACTTCTTTTGAATGCTTTCAATTCTTTTTATGTGCACAGCATAGTATGGATTCCAGACCGTTACAGCGTATTCCAGTTGAGATCGAACATAAGCGAAATATAGTGAACATAAGGTTTGAATATCCTTAAATTCACCTGTCCATCTTTTAACAAATCCGAACATGGCATTCGCTTTCGCAATACAATTTTCAATATGCCTATTGAAACTGGCGTTTTCGACAAATGTAACACCTAAGTCTATAATCTCATTGACTCTTTGCAGTACTTCGTTGTCGACTTTGTATGAAGTAATAACCGGAATTCTTTTACGATGAAAAGACATGATTTTGCATTTCTTAGTATTTAAGTATAGTGAGTTTCGATCACACCACTCACTTAATCTATCTAAGTCTTCTTGAAGTTTCTCCGTATCTAACAAACCATTAATAGTACGAAAAATTTTCACATCATCTGCAAATATGAGCACATCTAAGATTTTGATTATCTCGGATATTCGGTCTATGAAAACAATAAAAGTCCAAGGTCCAAGGTGTGATCCTTGGGGAACACCAGATGTAACTTTAATAACGTTTGATTTTTCACTTCCCATTATTATAAATTGTCGCCGGTTTGATAGATATGACTTAAACCAATTTATGTAATCGAGAGAAAACCCAAAATCGAATAAACTCTGGAGTGCTTTATGATGACAGATAGAATCAAATGCTTTACTGAAATCCGTGTACGCTACATCAACTTGACGGCGCTTTTCTATCTCGTTAATTAGTTTACTAGTGAATTCAACCAGATTAGTTGATGTGGATCGGCCAGGCATAAACCCATGCTGGTTTATTGATATATGACGTGCAATTGTGGATTTAAAGCTGTTGCATAATACTAACTCAAATAATTTCGGAATTGATGATGTAGTTGATATTCCTCTGTAGCATGTGATATCATCACGCTTACCCGATTTAAAAGTTGGAGTAATTTTTGAAATTTTCCATTTTTCGGGGAACACGCCCGGTGCTTAAGGAATGATTGAATAGATAGCATAATGGAATTATTAAAATTTCAGCGTACTCCTTCAGAATAGAAGAGGGTATATCGTCAAGACCGCAACTATCTCCAAACCCCCTTAAAGCCGATAAAATGTTGTCCTCAAAAATAATAGGGGGAGTTATTGATGTGTTGTTGTTGCTGGGTTGTTCGTACAATCCACTAGTAACGCTTGGTCTATAGACTGATTGAAAGATCGACGCGAACATGTCAGCTATATCTTTTGCGTTTGAAGAGCTGGTATTGTTGTAGGTCATATTAGCAGGGTATCCTTCAATTTCGCGTTTATTCCTAAAGTATTTCCAAAATTATTTTGAATTTACTTTGATTTTGTCTTGAATTTGATCAAGATACGACCTGTATTTTGATTTGAAATAAATTTCAAATTCGTTACTATGTTGTAGACACATAGTTTTGTCCGCTTCTAATCCGCTTTTTAACATTTTGGCGTACGCTTTCGACTTCCGATTTTTTAAGTTAATTAGTCTATCATCGAACCAGTGGGGATAAAAATTTCGTGGTTTACAGCAAATAGGTACATAAAGTTCGAAGCCTTGAAGCATAATGTCATTAAATTTGTCCACATTTTCGTTAATATCATTGGAATTGAGAGTTATTTGCCAGTTGATGGATACAAGGTAACTTTGTAGCCCCACGCGGTTAGTTTTTTTTAAAGTTGTATTTGATTGGTTGTAGGTGTTCTGATCTCGCAATTTTAGTTAAGTCAAATACAATATCCACAGATTTGTGATTGACATCATTTATGAAAAAAGTTAGTAGGGATTCAGAAATTTTAAAGGTATCAATGTCGTTGCTGAAGACAAGATCCAATAATCTATCACGATTATTAGCCATTGTGTTTATTTGGTTCAAATTATAACCAAGCATGGCGTCCACAAATAAAGATTCCGCATCTGTTGTTATATTGCATGGTAAAATACAGTTAAGTTCCGGGTCCAAATTCCAAGTTATATTTGGTAGATTAAAATCACCAAGTACAAGAACTAAATCTGACGAGTTCGTTGTATTAATAACTTCATCAATCGCATCGATGCAAGTTGCATAATGATCACTATTTGATTGAGGTGGTATATATGCTGCGTAGATGATTAGATTGGTTTGGTTGATTTTGATTTTTACACCAATTTGTTCAACTCTCGATCGGGCTAAAGTTTCTGGAGCATTCCAGAGTTTAGAATGTACTGTTATCAGTACGCCACCACCCGATTTCTTTGAACTAGTTTCAGGAGACCGATCGCATCTATAAACAACGTAATCATGACCAAAAAATTCGCTGCTCCTTATGCCGGGTTTTAATGAAGTTTCACAAATTACATAAATGAGGTAGTTTGATTTTAAAACGAAGTTGTAGAATTTGGATGCTTTTGATGCCATTTTGTTTACGTTTTGATAATAAATTGCACATTTTTCGTAGACCAATCTTTTCTTGTACTTTATGGGTTGAATTA
This sequence comes from Nephrotoma flavescens, assembly GCA_932526605.1. Classification (NCBI taxonomy): domain Eukaryota; kingdom Metazoa; phylum Arthropoda; class Insecta; order Diptera; family Tipulidae; genus Nephrotoma; species Nephrotoma flavescens. The sequence goes on along the minus strand of OW052221.1, from coordinate 79,435,637 downwards.
CCTTTTGAGTAATAGTATAAGTTCGAGCTTTCATTAAAAGTGAGTGTAGTCTATCATTAGCCACCGGTGAAAAATATTTAAACGATTGTGTGTGTCTAGAGATTGCAACTATGGCACGCGGTACACTATTGAACAGCTCAAGAGGTTGATAATTGGTTCTTATACATATTACATTAGGTGAGGTTAAACCTTGTGCTTCATGGATAGTCAAGACTTTACTGGTTTCTGGTATCTTAAGCTGGGAGATTAGTTGTTTATCAGCTCTGGTAAAAGTTAGATAGAAAGCGTTCTCTAACACAGGTAATGACGCTAACGTTGGTGGCAGGTTTATAAATTCGGTAGAAGTTTCAATTGTGTTCATACTAGTGATGTTAGGGTAGTATTCTTTGAGAGCAGAAGTAACATCAGCTGGACATCTATACGTTACATTCAAGTATTCAGTCTTTGTTACGAAAGCACTTGCATCGGAAAATTGCATATTGACATGATGTAATCTGTCAATATATGGTATTTGGTTTTTATCCCCAAGAAGATATATTTTTGAACATTTACTGAGCATGGCCACCAGTCCAATATAACATGCATGTATCATCATATATTCATCAATAAACACTGAGTCATAACGTCAGGTTCCATTAATTAGGTATGAAGCAATCGTTTTACAGTTAAATTCAATTTTGTAGAAATCAATCTTCTCCTTAATGCAACGAGTGGCGACTTTAGATTTGAGATCAACAAGACCTTCTCTAGTGGCACATAAGACAAGATCATAGCCTAGTTTGTGATTGTTAATGATCCATGTAGATTTTCCACAGCCTGGTACACCCTGGACACCAGTAACGATAGGTCCCATGATGTTGTCTATTGCATATGTTAGATGTGTTGTAAATTTGAATATGTCAGGAGATCGAGCACAATTTCAGTGCCAGCGGAGAGTTTGTGGATTCACAATATTTAACTAATTGATCGCCATCAAAACCAAACTGATGAATAATTGTAGGTTCCTCAAGATATTTGTTGTTTAGATTGTCAAATACGAAGATGTTCAATGATAATAAAGATTAGGAGGCATCAAATGGATGTATTTGCTGTAGTAGTGTTGGAGGTGGCTTTTAATGATACTGTCAGAATGTTTGATATAAAACATTATTTCCATAACAGAGTTCTTATAGTAGGAATCTGCGCTGGTATCAGCATAATATGAAGGAGATGAAACTGGCACATTGTTCTTAATGGCAGAGTTCAAAAATCTGGAAGGCTCACCAGTGATCCAACGAGACGACAAAGCTCTTTCAAAATATGTTGACATGTTAAACGGTATATTTAGAACCCATTTAATATTGGCACATGAACAGTTGGAGATGTAATCCAGAGCCAGTTTAAGTTTATCTACAAAGCAATTGATGTCAAGCGTGATGACAAATGATTCCCGCTTATGTTGTAAATATGACTTTAATGTATCTAACACATACATTAAGTCAGTGCAGTTGGTTTTATCTTGATGTGAGACAACTATAACGGATTTTCCTTCAATTAAGTATAATTTTGTAACCATGTTTATAGATTTGGAATAGAAGTTTATCAGTTTCAGTTCTTTTTTTGTCAAGAATTTTTTAATTTGACATTTGTCTAATTTGGCTTGCATAGATGCGCAAATCGTAACAGAAGAAGATGATAAATAATTCCCCTTAATCCAAGTGGTAATTTGAGGTTCGGCATAATCAAATGATTGAGGAGGAATCCGTTGAATGAAATTATATCCATTTGTGAAATCCTCATGATAGATAGTTTTGCTGCCTTTTTTTGGAAGTAACTTGGCTTTTATACATTTGAGGAATGATTTGTTCGCTGATTGTGTTGACATTGTTTCCTCCTCAGTCTGAGTTTCAACGTGATTAGGTTTACTATTGCTATTCTGATAATGATCGTTTATATATTCTTTGGTGCATGAAAAGTACATTAAGCCGCCATTAACATCACAAAGTGCATCAATTAATTTAGTAGAGGTTACTGGTTGTGTTAAATATGATGATTTATCCGCAATATGGACAATAGTAGAGAGTACACCATTAGTGCCGAAGGTAGTGGTATTTTTAGATCTTTGCTAGCAGTCAAGTGGTTTGTTTGGTTGGCCCCGTAAAGCCAAAATAATTACTTTTTCGAGCAAATTCAAACTCTTTAATAAATATACCAGACGGCCAAAGTTTAATATTTTTTGGTAAATATTTTGTCTTCAACACTGAAACGATAGAATACATATTCATACTGGACTCCGTTTTTAGGCTTTGGAACCATTCTGATTGCATTAACCTTTGTAAGCTGGACATTATCATTTAAAAAGCCTTTGAATAGTTCATCAGTAACAGATGAGTGTATCCTACTAATAAAAATCCATCGTCTTGGTTTAACAACGCTGATTGAGTTAATGTGGTTTGTAGCAATCGGCAAGGGCGAACAATCCGAATTTGATGTAGATGCAGTCGAAGATGACGTCAAAACTTGTGGTGGTGGAATAACATTGATGACGTTATTCACCACGGTATCATCTTGGGGTAACTCCACTTTTATAACTTCTGCTTGTTTATTATTTACCTCCGGTGTACTATATCACGATTTGGTGGTATATTATTTAATTAGGGGTTTAACACAGAATCTAACTTATCGATCTTATTCGAAAGTTCCTCAATTTTATGAAATAGATCTTGCACAATTCGGTCACAATCTGGACAGAACCATGAAACCCCGTTTGCATTTATAATGGCATTTTTAAAGGTAGTTAATGATCTAGATTTAATGCCAGCACATGTATAATGCGCTATATGATCACAAAAAATTCCTTTACAGACAAAAAAATTATCAAACACACCATCAGTCTTGCAAATGCAGGAATTCACACATATTTTAAATTTTTAATAGGTCACTAAAACACTAAGAACTCAGTTCAACAACAATGAAAAATAGCACGTGAATAATCAATTAAAAAAAAATAAAACTCGTCAAGAATTTTGGTAAAAACAATTTAAAAAATTAAAAATTATAAAATAATGAAAAACACGTCCGAATTGAACGACTGTTAGGTATTAACTTTCGTGGTCTGAAGTGCGAAATAGCGTATCGCCTGTTGTCGTGAACGTGCTGGTTATCGCTGATAAATAGAACTATGCAGTTTAATTGAGGTGATTGTCATAGATTTTCTTATGTTTTTGACGGTTTTGATTTTGTCGGAACCTTATGGCCTGAATACCTAAAATATTTTATTGATAGTAGCGCATTTAGTGTACAACATAGAATATAGTAAGAATATGAACTTGCAAAAGTTGCCAATAAAAACTTTAATTTTATCAAAACGCGATTCAATGAATTATCGAAATCAAAACCTTAAGGGTTTCCCGGTGCTATTATTTCGATGATAGTACCATTCAGCGACATATGATAGTAGTTTTAACCTTTTGCACTTTTAGTCGTCTATTTTTGTATGTTTTGCTCCCAATAAAAACTTTAAATTTTCTGAGAACTTCTAGTTCAATTGGTATAGATTACGATCATGCTTAAAAATGAGAAATTTTACAACTTGGACGAACGTGGTAAAAATAAGTTAATCACTCAAATTAAGATATTTTTTCTTCACTCACATGAGGGATAATTCTATATCGGATTAACCGATATGGAATTAACATCAATTGATGACAATCAAGAAACACAGAGGGTTTAAATACAAAAGGCCTTTTAAATTAATATTCCACTCTCTCCAATCACACGAAAAACGTGCCGCTGGATGTATTATCCAACCGTTGTATAAGTGTAAACGCCATCTGAAGGCAAAAGGCCTTTTAGACAACCAAACAATATCTTCAATGTAAATGGCCAACCAAAATGTATCTTAAGTGTAAAAGGCCTTTTGTACAATCCAATTTATAAAAGAAGAATAAAATTTAAGCAGAAATAAGCTTACGAACAAAATTATGGGAAAAATAATCTAGGTTCTACGTTTCCTTATAAAATTTAAAAATTGCGTTAAGTAAAAAATGAAACCGCGGCAGTTTCCGTGGTCTGAAGGGCGGGATAGTGTATCACCTGGTGCCGTGAATATTTTATGGAAAAAATCCGAGAACTATGGCTTGAGATATATAAGACAATGCACAATGTAACACATAACATATTAAAAACGCCAAGTCGTAACTTTTTTTTGTCACCACCAGGAATCAAACCCGGGACCCTCGAATTACATAGCAAGCGCTCTACTTACTATGGTATCGAGGGCGACAAATGAATGTGCTGGAATATCCATGATAAAGTGAAATATGCAGTTCAAATGGCGTGATTGTCGCGTGAGTTTTCTTTTGTTTTTGATTGTATGGCTCAGGTTAGGAAATTAAGTTTGGTGTAAATGGTGAAGTACTGATTTTCTACGAAATACCTAAATTTTTTATTGGTTTTGTTGGTTTTTGAAGAACTATGTTTACGGCAGTTTCGGTGCATCCGCGGTAATCCTATTTGAATTATTTAGAGCTGTGTCAAGTCAATTTAATTTACATTTGAGGTAGTACCTTTGCGAAGTTGGCTCAATATTCTAGCCCAAAAAATGGCGAATTTAACAGCTGGAAATCCTAAGGCAAGTGTTATGAAAAATACAACATAGAAAATAGTAAGTTACCAATAAAAACTTGCGAAAGTTTCTGTATCGGATTAATCGATATAGAATTAACATCAATTGAATAACAATCAAGAAACACAGAGGGTTTGCCATCTGAAGGCAAAACGTTTTTTAGACAACCAAACAATATCTTCAATGTCAAAGACCAACCAAAATTTTTCTTGAGTGTAAAAGGCCTTTTGTTCAATCCCATTTCTAAAAGAAGAATAGAGATAATTTAAGCACAAATAACCTTGCGAACAAAATTACGGAGAAAAACTCTAGGTTCTACGTCTCTTTTAAGATTTAAATATTGCGTTAAGTAACAGTGAGCATCAACTGCGGCTGTTTCGTGGTCTGAAGGGCGGGATAGTGTATCACCTGGTGCCGTTATAAATAGAAATATGCAGTTCATATGACGTAATTGTCACAAATTTTCTTTTGTTTTTGATTGTATTGCTCATGTCGGAGAATTAAGGTTGCTATAAATTGTGAAGTGTCGATCTTCAACGAAATACCTAAAATATATAGTATAGTATTTCTAAAGAACTGTTTTTGCGGCAGTTTTTGGTGTACCCGTGGTAATCCTGTAAATAAGGTTTAGGGCTGTGTTAAGTAAATTTATTTCACATTTGCAGTAATGAACACTTTTGTGAAGTTGGCTCAATATTCTAGCCCAAAATATGGCGAATTTAACAGGGCGATCCTAATGCAAGTGTTGTGAAAAAATAAAACAAAGAAAATAGTAACAACAAGTGTTATCTGAAAGCAAAAGGCCTTTTACTCAACCAAACAATATATTTAACACAAAAGCCTTTTGAATAACCAAAAATTATCTTACGTATAAAAGGCCTTTTGTACCATCAAAAAATAAAAATAAAAGAAGAACAGAAAGAATTTAACGAACCTAACGAATAAAACTACGGAGTTCTAGGTCTGCTTTATAAGTGAGTGCAGTTTCGTGGTCTTACGGGAGAGATAGCGTATCGCCGGTTATCATGTACGTGCTGGATATCCGTGATAAGTTGAAATATGCAGTTCAAATGACGTGAATGTCACAAATTTTCTTTTGTTTTTGATTGTATTGCTTATGACAGGAAATCAATTAAAATTTGAGGTAATGTGGCCCAATATTCCAGGTGGCAAAGTGGTTAGCATGCTTGCTCCAGCGACTGGAGGTCCCGGGTTCGATTCCCGATGGTGACAAGGAAAAAATTTCACGGCTGGTTTAGGATCAATGAATTAATCACTCATTATCCGAAATGAAAATATGATTATGAAACCTCATGCCAGAGAGAGAGAGGCCCAATATTCTCACCCAAAAAAATTGTGAATTTAACAGCTGGCAACCCTAATGCAAGTGTTGTGAAAAAATACAATATAGAAAATAGTAAGAATATGAACTTGCAAAGTTACATAAAAGGCTTTTTCAACTATTCTACTGAAAAACATGCTGTTGGTGGATGTATTACCCAAGAGTAAGCCCACTGAGCATGATCAAAATGTCGTCTAAAGACAAAAGGCCTTTTGAACACCCAAAATACGTTTTGATTAATAAAAAGCCTTTTGTGTAGTCATAAAGTCTATTTAAGAAGAATGGTGGTGAATAATACAAAATTTATAAATAAGCTCAAGTTTTATTTTGGAGCTAGTGTAACATTCAGAATCAGAAACTAAATCTTTAAGTTCTACCTCTGTGGCACTATTCTGGTAGTTCCCGGGGAATAGGGAACTAGGGAAAGAATTTATATGTAATTTCTGTTAAAATATTTTTTCCGGCCTACTGAAGAGAAAAGTTTGATGTAAATATTTATAAAGTGGAAATAATTTTTCCATACCTAAATTGGCTGGGAAAATCATTCCCGAATTAATTTTGTGTTCAAAAAAATTAACACTAACTTTTTACCTCAGTATGTCAGAATTTTTTTTTTAAATCAAAATTACATATATGTTGGTCGTACTTTGGGAAAAACTATTCCTATTCGAATGGGAATGAAACTTGTGTCCAAAGTAACAGCCAAGCGATTCTTTTATACTTTTATCGGTTGGTACATAAATTTAATAAAATCAAACGAAGCATGGCGATTTACTTTTATGTCATAACAAATATTTATGAAAATATAAAATGCGTTTTCGACTTAAATATGTCTTATTTTACAGATTAATTTAGCATCGGAGTTCATTTTTTGGATCGCTGATTTATGTCATTTGGTTCTTTATCTTTTATGCGATAAAAATTTTACATTACTCCCAGAGTGACAACTCATAAAAATAATTTTTTTTTATTAATTAACCAGGCGGTGAACATTTGAACTACACGAAGAATGGAATAATTCTAATCCTACTTTTAGGTGGAATTCCGGATTGCAATTTATATGGAATTGTTGTTGTAAATTTCCCAAAGTAAGACGCTTATAAAGTCTTTCCCCAATTCTCTATTCCCGAGGAATTACCAGAATAGTGCCACTGGTTTTAGAAACTTTATTATTGCGTTGCAGTCGAAAACTCAATTGCGGTAGTTTCGTAGTTTGGCGATCAAAATAGCGTACCAGTGTGTGAATTGAGACATAAAATCCAAATGGCATGGTTGTCGCAGCAAATTGTTTTTGTATATTTCAATAGGACCCGGCATTCATTACACCGGCGTCGGTATTTCAGCTAGGATAGATCCGAATAAGAAAACAGCGGGGTTATACCTGTTAAAAAACATTTTGAGACGCGACGAGAATTAAATATAAGCACAAAGTTGTGTACGTGTGAAATTGGATTGCGATCAGTAAAAATCGAATGTTGCTGAGGTCGTTATTAATTGTGTTTCCAAAAAATGGTCAGAAGTAATAACATAATTATCAACATCGTGATCACTGGCACGCGTCTCTTGGAAAACAGGATTCAAGTGAAACTTCATCACTGGACTTTTGGCATCCAAATATTCTGAGGTGGCCTGAAATTGTCCGTATTGTGCTGCTTTGAAGTTATATTAGTTCAGTTTACGTGATGTACTCAAAGTATCCATGGCTATCGATCATTGGGAATAATCATATAAGCGTATTTTTTTATACAGTGCGTATTTAACTATGTTTATTTCAGCTTGATCCGATCCTACCTGCGTTGGTCTGCACCATTGTTCCGTTATATAGGGACTTTGGTTATAAACCTAGAGTTGCATGATCTATGGGATTATTACAAGATCGGAAAGGGATGCCAAAACGATAGTCGAGTCCTTGCACCCAAACAAATTACATACAATTTCGATCTCAAGGGATTTCATTGCTTGAGCAATTCTGAATCCCGATGCCAATAAACGAACCACCACTAACTTCTTTTCAATAACAATTCCTGTATAAATGGTTACAGCAGCATACACATTCACGAGCGGCATTTGTGTTCTAATTTTTGACCAAATATTTTTCTATGTTCTATGCAACAAATCCTTTCAAAATAACCACCCAGAGATGAAAAACTGGCATATAATATTGGTTTTGCTGCTAATTGTTTCTGCACTAATTGTTGCACGAACAATTTTGAATTTTTTTTGATTCTATACGTAAAAATTGATATCAAAATTGCGGCTGTTTTTAAGCGAGCTTTTGACAAGTAAAAGTTTACCGACGAACTAGACTAAAACTGCATTTTGAAAGTTGTGCAGTTTTCCGTAATTTTCTGGGAAAATCTTAGTACGCCATCTCGACCAAAATTACTCAAATATTGAACTCGCAATGAATCACTTTTAAAACATTTAAAATAGTCCTTTCATAAAAGAAAACACGATTACTTGAAGTTCAAGCTCTACAAATATGGGTTAACCCACAGCAAAAAATGGTATCACCTGGCTGAAATATTAGACTAAAATTAGACAAAGGCTGAAAAATTAGACTAATTCTTATGTGATACATATAAATTTAAAATAGTTGAAGGATACAGAATTTGAAATTTAATTTTGATCAAACTCTGAAGTATGTGTAGTAGTGAAACTATAGATGAAATTATGTTTATTTTTATGGTCAAAGTAAAGAAAGCAGAAACATTGCCTAGAACTGGTGAAAAAGTGGATCATGGAAATTAGATTCTAAAATGTTAATTGAACAGGAAGCAATGTATAATAAAAACAAATCTAAACGGGATCTGAGTTTACAATAAATAAATAAATGGTGGTACTAAAATATTAGCAATTCAGTCGGGGCTAAACTAATCAATATTTGGCGTTTCTAATATGATGAAATTTAGTAACCGAAATCAGTAAATAAATTAGGTCAAAAACAAAGGTTTGTTGAAGGTTTCTAGATCATCATCATCAAAGTAAAAGCGTGTTACGACATATCCGGAGAATTACAACCCTATAATATCGTCTTATGTATTGGTTTATTTGGTCATGAAAAACACTAAAAGGCCTTTTCTACTACCTTTCTGCTGGGTCCGATGTAATAAAATAATACGATTGATACGATTTTGTTTTCTTGTTTACCTCAGTAATTTAACCCCGAAAAGGCATAATTAATAAAGATGAAAATCTGCGTTGTAGCACCAATAAAATATTACGATTAGGATTTGTGAGATCGAAGCGACCAGAGAAAACAGATAATCTTTTTTCCGAGCGGAAATGTTTACTTAATTTGTTCCATTAAATCTGAAAATAGTTTGAAAATAGGAAAAGGCTTTTTTAATATCTGTCTGCCCGCTCGTCATTATCAAGTAAATTAATAGGAAATACCAAATTTATATATGACTTTAGAAAGAATACTTCGCATTTCTAGGCCTTCCTTTTGGTTCCCTCTATTTACAATTTCTCAACATGATATAAATAATGTGTGATGTGAACCATTTAGGGGGTTGTCAAAATTTGTACTGGTCCATGGTCAAGTAGGCTATAGCGTGCGGTATGCGGCACCAATCAAAGAAGAAAATAGGAAATGCGCTGAAGCGACTAAAATGTCACGCTAATAGTTAAAAGGCTTTTTGAGTAACTAAATTGCTCATAAAGAATAATTGTAGAAAATGCAGCAATTTTATAATTAAGTGTTTGGTGAGAGTCACAGGATTAATATTAGAATTGAAAGCTTTTATTTCATCTTGAGTTTGGCATTAAAGAGGATTTAAAAACCACTAGATAGGCCAAAAATAGTAAAGTGAAAGTGTATTATTATAAAAATCAATCAACTCACAAATCATATAAATTAGAAATGGTTTGAAACGTAAAACTTTTATGTTGGCATTGAAAGTGCTTTGTGTTTATACAGTTAATGACTGTGCAATGATGTCATTTACTTATAATTTTGTTAGAAAATGTCACAAATTTAATGTCTTTTTAGCTTTCGCAACAAAATCTTAAGATTTAAAATAATTCTAATTAAATTATGATAATTTCATGGTTTCACATCTGTAAGGTTGGCGCTATTTACGACGGGTATGTACATAAGGAAAATATTTTATTGTACAAAAGAAAAGAAATGTAATTAAAATAATTTCTTAATTGAAATTTGTCTCGTGGTCAGACGTTAAATAAAAATAATAATAATAAAGCGTAATCATAATCATTATAATGGAGAGATCATGTTCTATTACAAAAAATAAAATAAATCTCGGCTAATTAAATCCCGCGCGCACATTTTTTCTAATTATCATAAATTATCGTTCTTCCTTATTGCGGCGCATAGTGTGTCGTCGATGACGACATTCTACCACACAATTTCCGAATGCCCGTTAATTATGCGGCCAATTACACGGTTGTTGAAATGCAATAAAATTTCGTTGCTTCATTTTATGACCGCACAATAAAATTTACATATATTCGATATATGGTAAATAGTAGTAATTTGAAGTCTCGTTTGACCACACGTTGATTTAAAACAAATATGTTTATGACTTTAGTATATAGAAAATTTTATTAGTAATTAATTAGGTACAAGATCATCGTGCACCCACCCACACACTATACACATATTATATATCGAACGTAATTTGGTCGTGGACATTCTTTCAAAATTACGCAATTATCGATTATTTATTTTTATTTCCCACAATTCCCGGCGGCTTCATCACACCGCGCGCACCTCGATACACAGACATTCGTCAAAATATATCGTTAATAGTGGATCAAGATCTACATATATAAAAATTATTTATTATAAATTATGATACAATAATAAATAGTTTTCAGTTCATTTCCTATTAGAAAACACACCTTGTTGTTAACAAAATTCAATCTCTTATATGTGTACGCTGTATTGTAAACCCCTACGCATATCCATCTCGTCGATCGCTCGAGACTTTGTCTTTATATAATACACAAAAGAAATCTACAATAAATAAACATATTTCAATATTTACATCAAAACCCGTCATAAATGACAATTTGGAATATATATGAATGAATATTGATCATGATCGTACCGAAACCAAAACAAAAAAAAAAATATAAAAAATTATGATATATGATCTCGACTCTTTGCTTTTTTTACAAATATACACACAATCAATTATGTGTATACCACCAAGAGTATATAAGATTTGACTAAGACAATTTTAACGATGTTCCATATATAATAAAATTGTTTTTTTTTATGTATGTGATCATCACGATCATATATCGTACCGTTTGATCTATCGATTTTTTTTTCGGGGTACATGATACACTGTATGCGGGAAGATTATGTCAGCAGATTAAAAATAAGTAGCTTTAATACAATTTAAGTTCGGTATAATTTATCATAAACGTAGGAATTTTCAAGTAAAGTTGTTTAAATAGTTTTGTGAGTGTATTTTCCTGTGTGCGATAGATGCGAGGAGCGACACTGTCAAATTAGCGTGTGTCTCAATTTAATGCAATATTTTTAAACTGAATGGTTTACCTAGCTTGTTATTTTTATTGATAAAAGCATTTCAGTACTTTACAAAATTGTATACAATAAACAAAATGCTTCCTTTATATTTAAATAATTACTTTTTCAATTTCTCATTTTAAGCAAAAAATTCTCAATCTGATAAAACATTTCAAAAAAATTTTCATTTTAAGAAAAAATATTCTCAAACCCGATAAAATATTTCAAATAGTGAGATCCTCTTATTTGTCCATAGAAGAAAATTAAATCTATCTCCCAAGAAAAGCATTTCTTGATTAGATAAAATTAACATATTTATGATAAGTAATACAGAAATCACATACAATTTTAATCAGTTTTGACAATATTTAAATAGTGAAGTTGTGCTTAAGTTCCTCATAAATGATAGTGTTGGAAGGTTCCAATAATCAAGTATAATACTAAGACTAAGTTTCCTAATCAAGAAATACTTCCTTTGGAATATACATCTAGTTTTCTTAAAGGAAGAGAAATAAAGTCAAGATTAGATATTAATAAATAATTTCTTAAAACTTAAATTATTTAAAAAATAAATTATCATAAACGTAAAGTTGTTTAATTAATTTTGAAAGTATATTTTCGATAGATATGCGCGATAGATGCGAGGAGCAATTTATCAAATTAGTCAAACCTAATTTTAAAAACCATTAAAGAAAATAAAAAGCCACTCATTAAAATTACTCGTAGCAATGGTATTTATTAATAAAATATTTTCAGGTGTGAAGCAAGCTGGCGAATATTATTCAGGCGTGAAGCAAGCTTGCGCTCATTTAAAGCAATATTTTTTAGAATAATACAATGATTTACCTACTAAGAAACTACCATTCATCTAAATTTCATTTTCCTAAAGCTTGATTGATAAAATTATTGTTTAAAATTGTTTCTTTTTTAATTTCTCATTTTAAGCAAAAAATTCTCAAACTGAGAAAATATTTCAAATAATTTCTCATTTTAAGAAAAAAATTCTCAATCTAACTTTATTTGTCCTTAGAAGACAACTAAATATATATACCAGGAAAAGCATTTCTTGATTAAAAAAAATAAAAAGAAAGAAATAAAAAAATGAATTATTAAAGGAAATATTATTTTCATTCATTTTCAATTTTAAAATGTGAATTTAAATGTCTTTTAAAACGAGTGACAAAATTAATTCTTAAAATCAAAACTCATTTCTTAAAATAAGAAATAAGATTTCTCATAAGATATAATTATTAAAATTGGAGAAAACAACATTCTTTACGTAATCAAATTTATATTAAATAGAAGTTTCTCTTCTTCTCATATTAAAATAATAAAAGTTTATTAATATTGTATTTAAATAAAGAATTAATTTCCTTGTTATATCAAATCGATTTTCTCGATTCAATTACCTTTTTTGGTTACAGCCAATTTTTTCTGTTCATGTGTTCTATTAAGGTTTTATCACAGAAACTCATTCTTTTATTTGAAAAAAGCATTGCTGCCATTCTAGAAGAGAAACAAAAAATCGATAAAACTCATCTTAAATCCTTTAATTCTGGCGATGTATTCTACACACTTTTTATCTTGGCTGGCACCATGGAGCTAAGTGTGGAATTGGGCACATGACTTTGGTTTTTGTGGTCGGTTTTTTATGGGTGGTGGGCGATGGGGACTAATCGATTGCTTACATCTGAAGGGGAGTGTTTATGTAAGTAACATAATTTTTTAATGTGTCTGGCAGGGCAGGGTCGACAGCCTATTATTGAACACACTCCTTGGAATTGGGTGATCCGGTAATATCATTAAAACGGATGCCAAATGCCTGAAAAATATTTTGATTGACTTTGGAATGTAACTCAAGTCGAATAAAAAATTCATTTTTTTAAATAATTTGTAGGTGGTTGGTAACCTACAAATGTTATAGGTTACCAACCTAACTAGGTTCTGTGCAGCAAGCTGTGTCTCATTTAATGCAATATTTTTAAACTGAATATATCTTAACCTTACAAAATTGTATACAACAAAGAAAATATTTCCTTTATATTTAAATAATTTCTTTTTCAATTTCTCATTTTAAGCAAAAATTCTCAATCTGATAAAATATTTCAAAAAATTTCTCATTTTAAGAAAAAAATTCTCAAACTGATAAAGTATTTCAAATAGCGAGATCCTCCTATTTGTCCATAGAAGAAAATTAAATCTATCTTCCAAGAATAGCATTTTTTAATTAGATAAAATTAACATATTTATGATAAATAATACAGATATCACATACAATTTTAATAATTTTTGCCAATATTTAAATAGTGAAGTTGTGCTTAAGTTCCTCATAAAAGAGAGTGTTGGAAGGTTCCAATAATCAAGCATAGTACTAAGACTAAGTTTCAAGTAATACTTTCTTTGGAATATACATTTAGTTTTCTTAAAGGAAAAGAAATAAAGTCAAGATTAGGTAAACATTTCCAAGTAATGTTGTTATTAATTAATCTTGTGAGTGTATTTTCATGTGTGCGATAGATGCGAGGAGCTATATTGTCAATTTAGCTTAAAAATATTAATTTTTCTCTTACTTAATACCCCATTTTCCAGAGCATTAAAGATAATAAAAACAAAAAAATATTCAATAAAATCACTTGTAGCAATCGTATTTATAATTAATAAAATATCTTCTTCTATGGAGCAACCTGTGCCTCATTTAATGCAATATTTTTTAACTAATAGAATGGTTTATCTACTAAGAAACTACCATTCATCTAAATTTCATTTTCCTAAAGCTAGCTATTTTTACTGATAAAGATATTTCTTGACCTTACAAAATTGTATACAACAAAGTAAATGCTTCTTTTACATTTAAATAGTTTCTTTTTTAATTTCTCATTTTAAGCAAAAAATTCTCAAACTGAGAAAATATTTCAAATAATTTCTCATTTTAAGAAAAAAATTCTCAATCTGGCTTTATTTGTCCTTAGAACAAAATTAAATTTATCTTCCAACAAAAGCATTTCTTTATTAGATAAAATTAACATATTTATGATAAGTAATACAGAAATCACATAAAATGTTAATAATTTTTGTTAATATTTAAATAGTAAAGTTGTGTTTAAATTCCTCCCAATAGACAATGTTAAAGGGTTCTAATAATCAATTATAATGGTCCGTAATACCTACCAAAATTAACTTTCTGTAATCAAGAATTATTTTTTTTGGAATATACATCTAGTTTTCTTAAAAGAAGAGAAATATTGAAAAGATATCAATAAATAATTTCTTAAAACTAATTTAATTAATTCATAAAAATAAATATTTATCCAACAAATTATACAATATTTTATCAGTTTAAGATTTTTTTCTTTAAATGAGAAATAAAAGTAATTAATTATAGAAAACAATATTTCCATTCATTTTCAATTTTAAAATGTCAATTTAAATTTCTTTTAAAACGAGTATTGAGTGAGAAAATTAATTCTTAAAATGAAAACTAATTTCTTAAAATAAGAAATAAGATTTCGCATAAGAGATAATTATTAAAACAAAGTTGATTAATATTTAAATAAAGAATAAACACATTCTATACGGGAATCTTACGAGCACATTAAGAAATAAATCAATCGATTTTCTCGATTCAATCGCCTTTTTTGTTTATTGCCAATTTTTTCTATTCATGTGCTTAAATTAAGGTTTTATCAAAGAAAGCTCGTTCTTTTATTTGAAAAAGAAGCATTGCTGCCATTCCAGAACAGAAACAAAAAAATCGATCAAACTCATCTTAAATTCTGGGGCTGTATTCTACACACAGATTTTTATCTTGACTTGCACCATGGGGCTTAGTGTGGAATTGAGCACAGAACTTTGGTTTTTGTAGTCGATTTTTTTTTTGAGTTTGTTTTCTAGGTTATGAGCGGTAGTAAAAATTGTCTGTATTTATTTTAGCTAGTATGGTGTCTCCTGCAAAAATGTTTCTAAAGCGAAATAGATGCGTTAAGTTCGTCATCACAACAGCGTGATCTATAGACGCAAAATATGTATTGAGGGATAGGGTGACGATCGCTTTATCGTAAACAATTTATAGTTTTCCAATTTAACGAGAGCATTTAACCGTAGAACAGTTTACTTGGACGCAATTTACCGTGGACACCATTTATCGTGTGGACAATTTATCGCATGCCAGTTTATCGCAGTGTGTAAAATTAACCGTATACCAATATTATGTGTATACAAAATTAAAGCGTCTTGGGGTTTATAAAATTTAATTGGATTCGGCCGTGTATTAATCGATAAGATGGGATTGGATACTTTGGATGGAAATGAGATTCTTAAATGATTGGCCACATGGCACGGAACTCGGCCATTTTTTATCCGATATTGATGGGATTAGGTATGTTGGGTAGAGATGGAGTTCTGAAATAATTTTTGAAGGAGTTCTGGAATGCGGCCACCTGGAACGGCACTCGGTTTTTTTTAAGCAATTATGATGGGATTGAGTATGTTTGATCGAATTGGGATTCTTAAATGATTTTTGAAAGAAGATCTGAAATATGACCTGTGACGGAACTCGGCCCTTTCTTAACCAATTGTAATGGAATTGGGTATGTCAGACGGAAATGAGATTCTAATCTGATTTTCAGAAAAAGTTCCGGAATACGGCCACCTGGGAAGAAACTGGTTCATTTCTTAACCGATTATGACGGTATTTGGTATGTTTTGGTTGAGGAAAATCTCCAAAAATTCTTGAAACAATCTACAATGATTGTTGGAAGAATTTCTGGACAATTTTCTCGCCTGCAAAATCGGTTGGAAAATTTCCTCGCAGTCATGCAGTTTTGGTGAAATTAGTTTGCATTTTTATATAAATTTTGCTTACGTACCCAAATATATTCCAAAAGGTTCATAGATTCTTATAGAAGCATCTGTTAACTCTGTTTAACTAATCTTCGACTGATCTTCAAGAGATGGGTGAATTATTAACCGCTACGGAAATCTCATGGGCGTTGTTTATAGGTTACGCTTAAAAACCGATATGATGTTTTATTGCTCCGAAATCTATGAAATAGGAGTCCTATATTTTCAAAATGACTCACCCTTCACGCCACATACTAATTTTTATGATATTCGTGCAAAATAGTTTGGAATAGTGTTATACAGATAGCAGGAATATTTTGCATTTGACTCACTGTTTTGTACTGATATCTATAATTCTATAGTGAAATGACATGCAATTATGGATGCGTTTATATAGGAAAAATGTGCTTACAACCAACGAATTGTAGAAGATTACTAGCTCAATGGTCCATTCCTCTTTCTTGCCTAAAAATAGAACGTACGGAGTTTGAACTGATCTACCACGTGAATCTGAATATTTGAAGCAGTTACTAATATTTTTAGATTTTGAAATCGTTGGGGCTTGGATGAAATGTCACGTAAGTACGCTTCAGCTCTCCAGATCAGGAGTTGCGGAAGCAGGTGTCTATTTTCTAGCAAGCGGTTCGCTATATATAAACGTCTTAAAGGTAAAACTGGATGGCCAACTACATACTTTCTCTCACAAAGGTCTTGGACAAATAAACCAATAAGATGCAATCAGATGCAATAAGTTCTGAACTATCTCCTAAAGATAAAACGGTTCACATTTAAAGTGAAGCATCTGGAACTGAAGATAGCGATGGAGAATCGACCAGTGATGATAAAAATGAAAATGTCGTCAATATACCTAGAAAAAGGTGTAGGATGCAAATTGTTTCAGACTCTGATGAAGAAACAGAAAACACCTCTCAAGAGATCGACACAGCTGCTGAGACCCTGAACACCCACATAGGTCAGCTGCAGCATCATCAAATGCGAAAATTTTGAAATTATGTGGAAAAATGTACGCATGAAAAAATTTGCAAAAAAATATACACTTATACCGTAAACAGACACAAAATTTATCGCCATTTTCACAATTGAGTTCTATCTCAGGTGGCCATATTCCAGAATTTCTGCCAAAAAACATCATTAAATAAATTCATTTCCATCTAATATAATACCCAATTCTACGACACTCGGTTAAGAAATGGCCGAGTTCTGTCACATGTGGGCAAAATATAGAACTTCTTCCAAAAATCATTTTAGAATCCTATAGACGAGTACCATCCCATATTACCATGCTCAGAAATTCTTCAAAAAATCATTTTAGAATATCATTCCCATCACACAAACGCAATCCGATCATATCGGTTAAGGGATGGCCGAGATCCGTCCTAGGTGGCTATGTTCCAGATATTTTTCAGTTAAGAAGTGGGTTAAGAATTGGTTGTGTTCTGTCCCATGTGGGCCAATATGCAAACCTCTTATAAACATCGTTCCATCATAATCGGGGCCATTAGAACGAAGTAGAATTTGTAATCGAATCTTGCGTACCTCGTCTCATAAAGCAACATAGTTTTGACTTCTGTTGATCACCATGAAAAAAAATATAAAAATCGTAGATGCACATGCACTCAACAAAAACTATTGAGATTATGTCAAAGACTTTTGAATGTTCCCTTATCGAAATTAAAGTCATTACTGAGTCATTACTGTGAACTCTCTCATAAGATTTGCAACAATTCTTCGAAGATTGCGTATATAATCGGTGTCATAAGTTCCAACCTAACCAAATGACTAGGCCTTGCCCAAAAGAATCCATGTAATGATAAATTAAGTGTTTTAACAAGAACTAGCCGCGGACCTAGATTTAGGACTTTTCAAGGTCGTTCGGAATGCAAAGGCCGACCCAAAATGCTATTTTGAAAGAATATCTTGGGGAGGTGGATAAAACATCAAGGAGATGCTTATTATGTAGGGTGTGCTGAAACTTGAACAGCAATGAGCATCTTTCTAAGTTTCGGCAGCGTTCAAGTTGGCAACTTGAAACGTAGATTAAATTGGAAAAGTCCTTGCTGATAAAAATTTTATAAAACAGCTCCGGATCTACTCATCTAATCGTTTGTTTAATGCTTCCATGAATTATTTCAACATACAGCTGGGACAAACCACTAATGGCTTTCTGTTGTTTAAAAGGTTTTTATAGAAATATTTCTTATAGAACATTATTTTATTTAAAAAAAAAAAAAAAAAAATCAAATTAATTCCAGGAAATGAAATCGTTTTGTGCTTACTTGTATTTTCTTTTCTTAATTCTTATATACCAATCGCGTCTCTCTACCCATCTTCTTGATTACTTATTAATTCAAATTAAAATATTTGTCTCTCTATTAAAATACTCAGGTATGTAAGTATACGATAAATTATAATTATATATCAGAAATATTATTAATGAAGGGCAGGTAAATACACGAAATGTATTTTATAAAAGACGAGTTCAATCAATGAACTTTTCTATAAGATATATACACAAAGAAAGCTTTCATATACTCGTATCTTTTGTTTTGTTTGTTTGCATGTCTGACAATCTTATATATAGGTTTGTGGTATACAGCCAGCTAACAGGTAATTAAATTGATGAATGAATTTCCATTTTGAACACTTTTCTAATTTTGTGTGTAGATGATTGCTCGCTATTTACTATTATAGGTTATATCGGTTTTGTGGTATTGTATTGTTGCCTTCGTGTTCTAAGATAGAAAATACTGTTAATTAAATTTATATTAAGAAAATTAAATGAAACGGAAATAATATACCTAGGAATGTGTAATTAGGTAATAAAATTCGTCTTCACTGCGGTCTGCAAAAGTTGAAGCCTAGACATGTGTACAGATTCTGCTGTACTAAGGAATAATATTATGTAATTGAATAATGGTTGCCTGTCCTGACTACAAGTAATTTATGTTCTATGTCTGTCTATCACAGACACATATAATTTTGTTAAATGATTTCAGCACAGTATATAATAATGTGTTTAGCAAAGTAGTTATTTAAATAATTAAGTTAAACCATAGAATCACCATAGACGTAAGGAAGTTATCATTTTTGTAAGGGTTTGTGTAACTTTCTGTACACAAGAACCCTGGGGTTAAAATGGAGAGGGGGGGGGGGAGAGTGCATTTCTCTACTTTTGTGGTGGAAATATTGTGAGTAAATTGCCTCTTCGTTTTCTACGACAAAAAAGTCAGAAACATTGTATGGATGCCATTAAAAGTAATATTTTGTCCGAAAAGCCGAAAAAGTCTTGATTAAATGCTAATGTTCTAAAATTTTTGAATGATATGAAAATTCTAGTATATCAACATTTAAAATCCTCTGAACATCAATTTTCACTATTTTTAATTTTTATAACATCAAAATTCGCCTTCAACAAATTTCTCTAGCTATTTTGTTATTTTCTCTTAACCCTTACAAAACGCTAACCTTACGCAAAGCGAATCAACTTTTTTTTATTTTTTCCTTTCTAATAAATCTAATGAACAAAGCAAATTTCAAAAAAAAAATATTTCTTATTTATTTATAGTCTTAGAAGTTGGTATATCCTATATAACACAAGCCTGATTCCATTAGTATTTAAATATGTAGAATACATACATTGAATTATCAGAGCCTCCTAAATATAAGAGCCGTAAGATCCCGCCATTTTTTCATGACGTTTTCATAGAGGGGAAGCTTTTTGTTCTTTTTCAAACCAATCAGTGTATTTTAATATTTTTTTAGAAGCTTTTTTATAAACAATTTTCATTTTGAATGGTTAGTTCAATATATTATGTCGAGTTAGAGCAAAAACATTTAAATCAGTCTAACACAATTTTTTTTTGTAGGAACAAACATTTGTTTATTTGTGTATGTAAAGAAAATAAGAAATTAGTATAGAGTGTTCCATCAAAAATGTCAGCATTATTTTTCCAAAACATACATTCGTTAAAAAAGCTTTTGGAGTTACAATGTAATATGGGGGTTAATTTGTTTTGGATTCTATTTCAACATTGTTGATGAACAAGCTTCGAAAACTGTTTTTTCGGTATGATATCAAAGGACCGAATGTCGAAGAGCCGAATGTGTCAAAGGGCCGAATGGGTCCGAGGGCAGAATTTTTTTAATTTTTATTTTTATTTTTAGAAATATATTTTTTTATTTAATTTTATTATTTTTTTATTTTCTGTACATATACCTATTATCAGAAGGCTGACATAGTGCCGAATGTCTCAGGTGGCGCATGACAAAATTTTCCTTCACAAAAATGTATCGCTGACTGGATACGTGGAATTTCATGAATATCCAAAGATGAAAAATAGTAAAATACATGAATCCATAAGAAATTCATTTTTGTTTAATAAAAACAAATTTACAAAATATTCCATAAAACAACAAATTTAAAAAAATTTTATTTCTAAACAGGGATTTGGGAAAAAAAAATTCATTTTTGTCTAAATTGTATTTTTCTGGCCTACTGAGGGATTAAGTTTTGTGTAAATATTTTCGAAACAAAGATACAGATGTGCCAAATTATTGGGTGACGGTCTCTTTATCTTAAACAATTTATCGTGTTTCAATTTAACGTGAACATTTAATCGTAGAACAGTTTATCGTGGGCACAATTTACCGTGGACACAATTTACCGTGGGACAATTTATCGTAGAACAGTTTTTCGTGGACAATTTATCGTAGAAAGGTTTTATGCGTGGTATCAAAAAATTAGTGGGATTCTTTAATGATTTTTAGAAGAAGTTCTGGAATATTGCCATGTGGGACGGAACTCGGTAGTTTCTTAACCGATTATGATGGGATTGGGTATGTTCGACGGAAATGGGATTATTGAATGATTTTTGGAAGAAGTTCTGGAATATTGCCATGTGGGACGGAACTCGGTAGTTTCTTAACCGATTATGATGGGATTTGGTATGTTGGATGGGAGTGGGATTATTGAATGATTTTGGGAAGAAGTTCTGGAATATGGCTTTGTGGGACGGAACTCGGTAGTTTCTTAACCGATTATGATGGGATTGGGTATGTTGGATGGAAATGGGATTATTGAATGATTTTTGGAAGAAGTTCTGGAGTGGGACGGAACTCGGTAGTTTCTTAACCGTTAATCGGTTTAATCCCGGCTCCTACGCCCCCCGAAATTAAAATATAGCCCCGCAGGGCTACGGGGAGGAGTGTAGGTGTCATTAATAGATTCTATATAATCCGCTCCTACGTGCGGCACGCAGTGCGACATGTTTGAAGATCCCGGCTCCTACGCCCCCCGAAATTAAAATCTAAAAGCCCCGCAGGGCTACGGGGAGGAGCGTAGTTGTCATTAATAGATTCTATATAATCCGCTCCTACGTGCGGCACGCAGTGCGACTCCCACTCTCAATTTAATATTTTCATAAAAAAATATTAAATTTCATTTATTTTTAAATGAGATTCAATATTTTTTTATTAAATGTTTTTTAGCACAACGTATTTTTTAAAAATTTTAGTTCGTTTTTATTCCAATAGATGGCGCTAGATCCGAAATGCTAAGTAAAGGCACATTTTTAGTTATAAACAATTCCGCTCTTAGTCAAAGTGGCGCTACCGCCGCTCAGACTGTCAACAAAATTTGATTGCGATACTAACACCCTTATTCCCCTAGTCGCATCACTTCAAGTGACGTGACTACTCATTTTCCTGGTTACTAGCTCATTAAATAGAAATTTACAAAATAATTGTCCAGAAAAGTCGTTCTGGCTGTTTTTTAAATCTTAGTATGCTGCTTTATAAAAATTTCCTATCGACTGCTATCACTCCAAATAACAATTTCTATCACTTGAAATTTTGACGTGACAAATAAATAAAAAAAAATTCAAACTAATGAAGCCAACTAAGATTTAAAAAATTTTCATTGAGAGCATTACACAAAATTATTTATTAAATTTTGATTTTAAAATCTAGTAACCAGGAAGATCCATAGTCACGTCGCATGAAGTGATACGTCTAAGGGAATTGAGCTGTAAAGCTGTTCCAAACTGTTATACGATAAATTGTCCACGATAAACTGACAGTAAATCCAAATTATTATCACATTTAGATATTTGGAAGATATTGCTTTAAAAAGTAAAACTTTCAAATAAAAATTAAATTTTTTTTTATTATAAATATATTGATTAATACGTGCACAATAGCCCAGATATTTTTGATGGGATTCATATCTGGGCTATTCGCGGGCCAATCACTGATTTGGATGCTGTTTGGTCCCTTAATATTCGGGCACTTTTGTCGCCGTGTGGCCCGGAGCATTGTCATGCATAGAAACTCCGTCCCCATTGAATTTTTCATTCATAATCGGTACCAGGTGTGATTTTAGAACAGTTAAATATTGATTTGCATTCATTAGTCCGTTTACTACATAAAGTGAGAAGAGTTTTTCTTTGTTGTATCATCCTAGCGTTTAATCTTTGCTTCTTGCGAGGTGTCCTTGTGCCCATATTGAAAAGTCTACGTCTCACTGTTCTCTCCGATATTTTCGTTCTTCTTTAGCTTTCCGCATTACAAATCTGTCCCGCCTGACTGCTGTTTTACGATTGCGGCCACATTTTTCTCTTCTTCTGGGACTTGTTGAAGACTGAGATGTTTATTTTTGCTGACGAATAATCGACTCACTCCTGTTTTCTGAGCTATTTGCGCATGCATATACTGGCCTACTTCCAAATACGTCAAAATTTTGGCTCTGGTTACAGCAGTGATGTCCTTTGCTTTACACATAGTGGATTTCACTAATATTACAAAAACCACTTTCACTTTCGCTTTTCAAAATATTACCTAGTTGCCATAAAATCAAAACAATTCGGAGGTCAAACTAATTAACAGGACAATAAATACTCGGAATTCATATTTTGTCGAAAAGGGTTCTCAGGTGTTAATTACTCATAAAAGGCCTATTTTCAAGGTA
The DNA here is from genome assembly GCA_932526605.1 of Nephrotoma flavescens. NCBI lineage: Eukaryota > Metazoa > Arthropoda > Insecta > Diptera > Tipulidae > Nephrotoma > Nephrotoma flavescens. Next base: position 79,412,362 of record OW052221.1, on the reverse strand, counting down.
TATTAAATTTTTATTACACATCCTTGGATTGGTCGATATCTAACCCTAATGACGTGTCAATTATACAAAAGGTTGCAGCTCGGACTTTGAAAATTACATTAACATCAATTTCGTTTGAAGTGATAATAATTTGGCCACATCTGTATCTTGGAACTCATTTTACCCTATAAAAATTTTGTGAAACTAAAGTTTCCCAATTAACTTTGTTTTGAAAATTTTTGCACAATTTATCCCCTCAGTAGGCCAGAAAAACACAATTTAGCCAAAAATGTTATGAAAATAATTGTTCCAATTCCCTATTCCGAGGGACAGCCAGAATAGTGCCACTGAATTATAAAAACAAATAGAGCTTCAAAAAATAAAAACTTTATTTTATAAAGCTTTTCGCAATTACTAAACCAATTATCAAAAGATGTCGTTATGTATAAATTTTTGAAAACAATAGCGACAAAAAATTGAATGTTTTAAAGACCAAATGTTTATTTAGAAAATTTAACAATTTATTATGTATATAGCTTTAAGCGGTTCAATAGATTATTGAGATCTCCTGAAACTAAAAATTGTGACATTTTCCTATTATTGTTTTATAGCAAAGTTTTGTTTACGCCAACCGTATTATAAATAAAAATTATAATTGTTTTGAGTTCGCTTAACTTAATAATGGTTTATTTTCGTAGATAGTTGCTTAATTATTTTATTATTTTCTATAATTTCAAGTAATGTTATTGTAGAGATATCTGTAAACGGATTTTAAAATTACAGAAAGCTCGGTTCACATGAAAATGAACTATTCTACGCTTTGTTGTTTTTTGTAATAATATTAAATTTCGAAAATCAACGATGTCAACTATGTTGTATACATTTCCAGTAAATAAGTTTTGATGAAATTTTTTTATTATATGAATAATAATTATTATTTCTACATGGTGATTCATAAAATCTCGTTTCAGCTCACGTTTTCTCTTTAATTTTGTTATAAATGTGATCGTTTAGATTGCTATTAAAACCATCGTTCATAGCGAGAATTCTGATGTGCCCAGAATGGGACCAGAATTTACTAAAAAAGTAAAATTTTTATAAAACTAAACTTTAAATTGTGTGTAAAAGAAATCTGCGGCATCACCCTTTATTAACTTACTTTACTAACCTACACAACTAAACTGAATGCTCATTTTTATAGAAAATTAATAAATTTGTGCTCTGCTTTAGTTTAAATTTAATAATTAAATACTACACTATGATGGCTGATTTTCAAATATGTATTTTTGAATATTTTATTAAAAATATAAAATTAAAATTTACATGATTTGTATAATTTTTTATTCATAAATTTATGTTCAAACATTTTCCAATTATCATTCCTCATTCCTTTATTTATAGCTCTCATTTTAATCTTACGGCTCTTTAAAATCATAGATGGCTCTGGAATTATTCATTAATCACTTGTCATCCTTTTTCTGCATGTGCGTACTGCAGAATACACATCGCCTCGACGTGCCATATTTAGGCATATGCTTCACTTGGTCTAAATAAAAAACAGTATTTCGAAAAAAGAGCAAAATTACTGTGAAATCATATAGAGGGAGACAGCAGTACTGCATTTGAAATATGATATAGCTGAGTATACCATAAGGAACGCATTAATTTTTAAATTTGTGGTATATACAAGATACCACAAGGCATCAAAGGGTTAAACAAATTTAATATGTAACTTTCTAAGGTAACATCAAGTCAACTGTTTCGAGAACATCAATACAATTTAACATTTAAGTGTGTTGTACATTTTTTGAATCATAGTTTGTTTAAGTATTTGCAGAGGCATCTAGATTTATAAGAGCCCCCCTATTCGAGCTTTTAAAATAATGAAAAACAGCCCATATTTTTCTACAGAAAAATAGAGATAAGTTCAAAAGTTAGATTAGTTAAAATTAGGATTGAATAAAAATCTTAGAACTATGTGAAAAACAACAATGAAAACGAAAAAAAATATTAATTGTTATATTAGGTGTGCAAGTAGAAACTCGACCTTTTATGGCCAAATTCAACTTTATTGAAAATATAATTGTTACAAAGATTAATTACCGAAATATTCGCCATCTATGGTCTTTTGCCATTTATCAGGTAAATGATAAATGTCCTCGCGATAGAAACTTGGTGGTTTCGAAGCAAATTAGTCATCGAGTCATTTTTACACATCTTCAATTTTAGTGAACCGCTTCTGAGAATACGCATAAGTTTTTATGAATCGTTTGCGACTTGTTTCAATTGCATATGTATTAGTGTTATTACCTGTACAAGACGAAACTTGAGTTATACTCGACAAATTTAAAAAAAATTGGTACGAAGTATAGAATTAAAGAAACAAAACTATAATCACCATAATAATCAGATATTTCAAAACTCAATTGATTTAATTAGTCATAATTATGATTAAGATGGTACCAGATAAATAAAAAAAATTGTATGAAATAATAGTAATCTGGCCAATAAGTCATCTACACAGTGCAATAGATAAGAGCTATCCAATTTTGAATTATACGCAACAAGTCTTTGTGGATCGTCAGGGTATCCAACCTTGGCTCATTCGATTTTCATAATTAGAACGAAAAAGTGCGCAAATGGAAATTCTGTGGAGCGAATCCTGGAGATTTTGCCACATATCCACATACATAGTGGAATAGATTAAAGTTGTTAAATTCGAGAAAAGTACACCACATGTCTATGCGGATCGTTAGAGTGCCCCATTCTGGCCTTTTCATTTTATCATAATTAGAACGAAAAAGTCCGAAAATGGAAATTCGGTGGAGCGAATTCTGACGATTTTAGCACATAGCCACATACCGATGGCTTAATTAACAAAGGCGCTAACCCACACTTTCCAAATTGTTGGACAATCGAGAAAACCGGTTAGAATAACCAACATTTTAATAGAATTAATTTTTTTAACTAAATATAGCACGAATTGAAGTTTATTTCGATTGAAAATGATAACATAGAATGATGTGATTTTTTGTATCGCTCATGTTGGTATCAAAATGTCATTTTTGAAAAAATTGTGGGTTAGGGCCTTTGTTAATTAAGCCATCGATAGTGGAATAAATTAAAATTGTTAAATTTCACAAAAATACGCCACATGTCTATGCGGATCGTCAGGGAGCCCATTTCTGGCCCTGACATTTTATCATAATTAGAACGAAAAAGATTGAATATGGATTTTCTGTGGAGAGAATCCTGGAGATTTTGGCACATAGCCACATACATAGTGCAATAGATTAAAGTTGTTCTTTAAACATCTTTTAAGAATCCCATTTCTCTCCAGCATACCCAATCCCATCTAAATCGTTTAAGAACTGATCGAGTTCCGTCCCAAGTGGCCATTTTCCAGAATTTCTGCAAAAAATCATTTAAGAATCCCATTTCCATCCACCATACCCAATCCCATCTAAATCGTTTAAGAACTGATCGAGTTCGGTCCCAGGTGGCCATTTTCCAGAATTTCGGCCAAAAACCATTTAAGAATCCCATTTCCATCCACCATACCCAATCTCATCATAATGGGTTATGAATTGGTCGAGTTCCGTCCCAGGTGGCCATATTCCAGAATTTCTTCCCAAAATCATTTAAGGGGACAAAGCACCTTCAAATTTTCAAAAAAACGATTTTTTTTTATGACAGAATATGTTAGAATGAACGTTTAATAAAAACATGATTTAATGATATAAACATGAAAATTTCAAAAAAAAAAATTATTTATTGCGGAGCGCGCCTAATTTAATGTGTGATAATTTAAACGCGATTATCTCGAAATGACGTTTTTCAAGTTGGCGTGCAAGATTGAGAAAAAACTACTTATCCAATCGTTCGAAAATTTTAACACGTTGATCTACATATATTTCTGCTCAGAATGAACTACGGAAGGAATAATCGGCCTTCAATTTTTTAAGTTACAACTAATTGGGGAGGACAAAAAGGCTGCATTTTCGAAAAAATGCCGCCATTTTTTATTTTTCAACCAATTTTTTTCCTTTTAGTTCATTCCATGGGCGATTTAATGCTGAATAAAACCCCGTTTATTTAGACGTTTCTGAGAGCAGTTATGATGCACGCCGCAAATTTTCAGTGTTTTTGGAAAAAACTTGTAGCAGACGACAGTGGGCTAAAAAAAACTAAAAAAAACTTTTTTGTATACTTTCAGTCAAATAAAATGTCAATGGAAAGTTTCATTAAGATATCACTTTTTATTCCAAAAAAAAAATCTTTGAAAAACTTTTTTTTCAATTTTGAAGGTGCTATGTCCCCTTAAGTATCCCATTTCCATCCACCATACCTAATCTCATCCTAAAGGATTAAGAATTGATCGAGTTCCGTCCCACGTGGCCATATTCCAGAATTCCTTCTAAAAATCATTTAAGAAACCCATTTCTCCCCAGCAAACCAAATCCCATCATCGGTTAAGAATTGATCGAGCTCCGTCCCAAGTGGTCATATTTTAGAACTTCTTCTGAAATCATTTAAGAATTCCATTTCTCTCCGGCATACCCAATCCCATCATAATGGGTTAAGAATTGGTCGAGTTCCGTCCCAGGTGGCCATATTCCAGAATTTCTCCCAATATCATTTAAGAATCTCATTTTCATACAACATACTCAATCTCAACACGATCCGCATATATTTCAAGAGTACTTACACGATATTTTTGATGGGTTTTAGTAATGAGGGTTTGAAAATTTAATGTATTTAATAACGACGACACTTAAAATCTTTAAAATTTGTTTTTAAATTTATAATCTTTGATATATGTTTATTGAATTTTTTAAAATCATATTTACCGGTCTTTTGAAATTAAATAAAATTTATAATGAAAACCTTGAGTTTCGTCTTATACAGGGTTAACTAACTAATACATATGAACGAAAATGTGGCTTAGTGAATACTACTCGTGATCCATCCGATTCGAAATTTTTTTACTAAAATTTTTGCTAAACAATTCGTAAAGTAATTAGCAAAATTTTCTCGGACATGGAGAAGCTGAGTTCCTGGGTTGATTTTGGTGTATGTGGGCGAGCGTTGCCATGCAACAATATCACTTTCTGCCTTCATTTGCCCGTAAATGGTCTTTTCTCCTCCAGAGAATCAATAATTTGATCAATTGGGCCTGGTAACGTTCAGCTGTAACAGTTTGAGCAGGTTCCAGAAGCCGTGGCATGAGTATTAATTTTTGGAAGGTTCCAGAAGCATGAATATTAATTTTTCATCACTTTTGCACTGAGAAAGCAAACTCATGCTGAAGTCAACTCTTCCTTTTATGAAGAACCCATTTTCCTTCCTTCTGTATTTTACCCATTGCATGCAATCGAGGTGATATTGCTTGGTGAGTAACTCCTAACTTTACTGCACCTGGACGTGGATCTTCCTGATGCACACGGAACGACAACTGCCAATTTAGGGGATCCGTTCATAACTGCATATTTTAAAATTGCATTTCTCAAAACGCCATATTTAAAAACTGCATAAGGTACAAAATTGCATTTTTCAAAACTGCATATTTCAAAACGGCATAAGTGTTAAAAGAGCATTTTTCAAAACGGCATTTTTCTAAACGACATATTTTAAAACGACATTTTTCAGAATGGCATTTTTTAAAACTGCATTTTTCAAAACAGCATAGGTACAAAACTGCATTTTTCAAAACTGCACAAGACAGAATGAAATATTTTAATCGATTATGAATCTAGAATTATCTTTTCATTTATTTCTGGAATATGACCAACAGGTACGGTTATTTATTACACGATGAAATTTGAGATGAATGAAATTTTTGAACATTTGTGAACGATTCTTGGATTAAATTCTAGGATAAAGTTAAATGAAAAGGAACTTGACTATTTCTTAGTCGAGTAAGATTTAATTTTACATGTTTAGGTTTAGTATAGGTATGTTATAAGAAAGGACCTTCATGGAAATTAGAAATTATTTGAAGATTTAGTATGCATATAATATTCTCCTTCACCTAAATTTTTCTACCTATGTCGTTTTGAAACATGCAATTTTGAAAAATGCCGTTTTAAAAAATGCCATTTTGTAAAATGTCTTTTTAAAAAATGCAGTTTAGAAAAATGCCGTTTTGAAAAATGCAGTTTTGAAAAATGCCGTTTTGTACCTATGTCCTTTCGTACCTTATGCAGTTTAGAAATATGCAGTTTTGAAAAATGCAATTTTGTACCTTATGCCGTTTTGTACCTTATGCAGTTTTGAAATATGCAGTTTTGAGAAATGTCATTTTAAAAAATGTCATTTTAAAATATGCAATTTCGACATAGACCCCCAATTTAGATATGAAAAAGTTATTCCCGATTTATATTTATATATATTTATCAAACTCACCTCAGTAGGCCGGGAAAAAAATATTTGAACAGAACTTACATATAAATTCTTTCCCCAGTTCTATATTCCCGGGGAATTGCCAGAATAGTGCCACTGATCCTATAAAATCAATCCCAACTTTCAATGGAAATCGAAGCCAGTTAACATCTTGGCTTCAAACGGCAGAAAACACATTAAGTGTATTTCATTCGTTAGTCACTCCCAACAATTTGATTTATATACTTACAAGCAGCAAGTAATAAAATTGAAGGGAGGGCAAAAGATATTCTTTGCCTAGCAGGCAACTCTATGAATTTCGAAGTAAAATAAAATCTGATAGAAGCTCTTGGTGACAGACAAGAATTATCAAATTACAAATACAAGTTGCGGGCAACAAAACAAACGGACAATATGTCAGTTTATAGGTATTGTAATAAAATAAAAGAAATAACACAAAATCTGACACAATAACATTGTACGTAAAATGCATGGGTGGCGATAAGTACATTTATCGAAGAAGACGCGTTGGTCGCATTCTTATCCGGGCTAAGAAAACTCAACTTTGGCTTTGCGTAAGCAGCACGAAACGCATCCCATAACAAACCAAAAAATCAAAATTTGAATAGATATCGGCGCGAACAAAATATCATAAGACCCGGTTAACACCGAATTTACTAAAATCACACAACACTTCGGTAAAGACTATTACGTGCCCATAGAGTAAACCAAAAATCAGAAATAAATCTTTTAAGTGAAAAGATGCCGATTCAAACATACTATGAAGTGAAATTCCATAAGTTCTTCCATAGAATTCCAGGATCAGAATACTTGGCAAAAACCAATCAATGACAAATTTCCAATTCTTCAATTCGTGGAAATCCTATAGAAAATTTAGGCAAATCTGAATATATCACCACACTTGATTTGAAATCTGAGCTCCACCAAATACCAATGGACCCAAACTCGCAAGCGAAGACCGTTTTTTGAACAGACAAGGGCCACTTCAAATTCAGTTGAATGCCTTTCGGGATAAAGAACGGATCAGCAACGTTTCAACGCGCGTCCTAGACGGGTTAATACGTATAACTTGTCATTTCTATCCAAATGACATAATAATTGGAGGTAAAAACCTCAAGAGACCATCTAGAAAATCTGGAAATTATAACAACGTCTATTTCGTGAAAACGTGAATTTCTAAAGAGACGGAACTTTTAGGACACGTCGTAACACAAGACTAAGAGTCAAACCAAATAAAGGTAAAATAAATAAAATATAACTGGCCGCTACCGAATAAAACAACCGAGAACTATCAAATCGGCCGTCATAGAAAATAGTATTGCCAATTTAAAATTCTCCGCCTCTAAAAAACACCCTTTATAATATCTATAGAAAATGTTAATTAAATACTTTATGTCGAATGTTGATGTTGACCAAAAACCATTTTTTAAAAAATTAAATTAAATAAATATGAAATTTGTTGTTGATCTAATAGAAATTTAATTTTCAAGGTTAATGTTATAAAAATATAGTTTTTTCGAGTTGTTTACGCCTAATTGGTCGGGGGGTACGTTGTTAAGAGAGATAATTGTTGTTACGTCATTTTTTGTCATAACACGCATTTTCCCACATATTCTCATTCTGATTAGTTTATTTCTATGACGAATCTGACATTGTAATGGACAGCACTGCCACCTGGCTACGAACACGTGGTAATGTTGCTGTACTAAAATATTTTGCAAATGCAAAATTGGTGCAAACGGGAAACAGAGAAGGAAGAAGATTCTTATAGAACGTTTTGCCGTTCGTTGTGTGGTGCGCGAATTATTTTGTGAGCGAGTCTCGCATTGATTTTATATAAAGAGTCGCGTTTTGGGATTTTGGTTTTTTCAAAAACAAAAAAAAAGGTTTAATTTTTGAGTTTGGAAAAAGCAAGTCTAGTTTTGTCCTTTAAAAGAAAAGTCGAGTTATTTTTTTTTTGGTTATGTAATAATTAATAAAGATAAACTTGTTGTTTGTAAATAAAAACAAAGATTTTCTATATATACCGTATTACAAGTGTGTGTGTGTGTGTGTGTGTTGAGTGTAGAAATCTAGAACAATTTTGTCATCGAATACCATTAATTTTCGATAATCTAGATAGTCTCCTTATAAAAGAAATTTAGGGCAAATCGGATTATTGGCCTAAATCGTTATCACCGTAATTATTTTCTACGGGTACCGTATTATTAAAGGGTGGCCAGTTGGGACCATCACCACTCTATAGGTAAGGCGAGCCAACGCCCAACAAATTCATTTACAGTTTTGGCGCAAAGAGGCCGACACAACAAAAATAACACCCCTATTATGGTTTTCGCATTTTACATTCCCGGCGAATGCAACTCGTCAAACATACAATTTGGTATTATGGTTTTCGCATTTGACATTCAACAACATCCAACTCACATTTTAGGTATTATGATTTTCCCCTAAACGAGCTGAACTGTCAAAATGATTCGCCATCTTTTTGTAGGCGAATCTTATAAAATTGGTTTTCTATTTTCATTTCACAGTCAAAATCAAACAATTGAAGTAATTTAGAATATATGTATATCTCTTTATTTAAAATAAGATATATACTTGGTATCAGGCAGAATATACGGATTACATTGGTCCCTTAACAATTTTCGCATCCGCGCCATAATATTTCCATCTGACAACATGATCTTTAACTGATTTCAGATTAATTGAAAAAAAAACCGTAGTTTATAGACACAAAATTTGAATAATATATGATTACAACAACAAAATTATTGACAAAAAACCACAAATGTCAAAAAAACTGTTATTGTATAAAAATTATAATTCGGCTAGTATTACTCGGTGTGCACTCGCCAAAATAAAGGCGAAAACCATAATACGAAAACCCAACTCCCACGGATTTAAGATTCATCGTGAATCGTTTGGCGAGGCGAAAACCGTAATAGGGGTATAAATATCAACGAGTACCAGATTTTAACGGGTGCTGTATCACTCAACGGGTGGCCAGTGGAGGCCACTTCATTGGTTTACCATTACAGCGAGCCAACGCCCAATAAATTTATTTTTGGTTAAGGCGAAGGACGCCCAACGGTACGGTTGGCCAACCGGCTATCCGTTTATTCAACTGTTTAGGCGAGCCAACGCCCAACGACCAGGTGGCCAGCCGACCGCGTGATTTTGGTATCGGGGAATGGTCCCGCAACGCACGGGTAGTCAACCGGTTGCCCATTCGGTGATATTTTCGTATCGGTGAAAGGCACCGCAACGGTCCGGGTGCCACAAGCGACCCTGTGGCATAACGACCGCCCAAGGTCGCAACAGCATTTTTTTTATTTGCAAGTTTCGGTTTTTTTTTATTGTTTATATTAGTTTGTTTATTATTTCTTATATGTTTTAAATTTTTTTTGTTATGAAAGTTTTTATTGTGATCGAGCACCGCCTAGTGGATGTATAAAGTGAATTACTAAAATTTTGTTCGGAATGGTGAGATGAGGGAGGGATTCTCATTCTGTGTCGGAGTGTGGTTTGCGGTACTTTGGTGCCCGCATCTGATTCCGGAACCGGCGCTTGCGCCATTTGATTTCGAACGGATGCACGCACCAAGGCACCTCACTCAGCTATAATTATAGTGTTGTCCGTCCCTCAAGTTCCGGCCGACGAATTTCGGCGGAACATCCGAGTTTTATTTATTATTTGCGTTAAATTTTTTTTCTTCAAGTTTCTGTGTTCATGGTGTAAGCCAGGAAATCAAATTTGGGTGACCGCATAGTGGCAGCACAGTATAAATGACAAAATTGGGAGGAAATGAAAAACTCCCCATCCAGTATGCATCTCTCGTAAAATATTTCGACCCGCTTCAACTTTCATATCATGAATTCCGCTAGCGAAAAGACTGTAACCGCGCTCATTTAATGTCGTCATAAACGCACTCATTTTATGTCAGCTGACTTGACATGTATCAGTGTAAACAACATTACTTTGAGATTAATTTTGACTTTTTCGATGGCGGTATCGTGTTTGGTGATAACAAATTTACGATATCGTGTGAAAATTGTTTCGCGTCGGAAATCATGATAGGGCAACTTGATGTTATAGACATTTAAAACGTTGAATGTTGAGTACAAAATTTTCTAGATTTTCTAGAAATCCGCGATTACTAGATGTTGGTGTTCTAAATTTTTAAAAAAATAAAAAATAGTGGTAATTGAACATCAATCAAATCTAATATGGTGAAAACACTGAAATAATGGAACCTCACTAAAATTTAGTACGTTTATGAAATTACATATTAGATTGAAAGGCGACTGATGTTTTGATATAGGGTAGTAAGTGTTTAAGCAATTTAAAAAAAAATTAAAAATGTTTATCTCCCTTTATAGATTTGAATACGATTATTATTATTAGTTTTTTTTATGATTTATCGGTTTGGAACATTTTGTTTGGCAATTTTATATTGATTATGAATGAAGAGGAAAATTGAAATTCGGTATCGTCTTTATACATTTTTTTGCGCTTTCCTTTATTTTTTAATTGAATCATCTTATTATTAGATTATGTATTCACAGTTTCAATTTTTATGGAAGATGATACATCTTTTTAAGAAAATACGCGTGCGATGAAGGAATTTAACTTATTTCTTGAAAAAGTTTGCATTTTTCCCGGAAACCATTGGTAACAACAGCTATAAGCGCACACTTAGCTCCATTAAAAATAATGTTTCGTATTTTTTTATGATTCATGGAAGCAATTAAATAATTTGGATTTATAACTCATAAAATATTATTTTATTCTTCTATATAATTCTTAAAGTGTTGCACATATGATTTACATATAACACGTTGTTGTTTGTCTTTATATACATATTATGTGTAGCGGATATATTCAAGATAATTTATGTATGTACATAAAGCCAAAAATAAAAATTTATGTTTTCTGGCATAAACTCAAAAATAATTCATTTATGGTGTATGTAGCGGCAGTGACTTGCTTAATTTAACATATGAAAAGCGCAAAAAATAACAAAAGGATTTTTACTGTATATTTTTACTGTATATATAAAAGCTTTTAACGGTGTAATTAAATTAAATTTACAAATGTTTTATTTTGAGTATTTATTGGTTAGTAATTTGGTGTATTGCGATTAAATTTCGCATATTTAAAAATAAATTTTATCCTTTATATTTTAAAGGTGGCGTAATTCAAGGGGAGCGCTTGCTAGAATTTGGCATCCAGTTTATTTTGTAATTTATATTGTTCCGGATGCGATTATTGATCTTCGGTGCTGATTGACACTGAGTACTGCTTGACATGATACGTTGACCTTAATACAGACTAGTAATTTTTAATTTGTTAATTTAATTTTTTAAGAAAATAATCCTTCGGTCTTTGAATGTTATTATCTCCCTCACTCACAAATTCATCACAAATACCTTTTTGAGGTAAACCTATGAGTTGAGCTGTTTGCTGCGTGGTTAACAAAGAAGCAAACTTATCAATATAAAAGCTGCATGCACTGATGAATATCTTCGCTGTACATCAACTTGAAGTAGATATCCATGCCAGGCGTAGATCAGCTATGATTGATTCGTAATGAGGGTTTCATGGACATGAAAAGTAAAATCTGATAAATGTTTTAAGTATTTACCTAAAACTGTGTAACTGACAAACCCCGAGTATCATAGTCCACAAACTAGACACATTGCAGTAAATAGTTTCAAACGCTCGAAGAAGTTTAAGCAGACGCTCCTTACCCTGTTAGCTCGAGTGACCCGAGTTAATCTTTCGAGTTGAGTTCATCAAAACGGTTTAGTTATCAGAAGACATGAGATCTTAAAAGTGGTCAATATCAATCGCTTGCACACAATGCTAATATTAGTCACGATACTGAAAAACTATGTGGTTTCAATGAAGAACCAGAGCTGTTTTCTGAGACAGTGATGAAATAGAGCTCTCTCTCTCTCTCTCTCTCTCTTGGCAAACAATTCGTCTGTTAATTTGCAATTCCTCAAGAACTTCATTAAGGCTATCGATTTGGAATCGGATTTAGAAGAATTCATACGAAACCATCGCAAAATCTCATGTAGGCTAAACGAAAGCTCACCGACTTTTTAAGACCGACTTGAAAAAAAAAAATTCCACCGACTTGAAAAAAAAAATAAGGAATAAATTCGTCGGTTCTATCCTGTCCACTTCCAACTGTTGGCTGTTTTTCGAATGTTAAACCGGAACATATTGCCTCAATTTGGATGTAGTTTCAACATGCTGTAAAATTCTCAAACATTCTTTATCAGGACCACACCTGTGTATCGATAGTTGGGCTTTTTGACCTTGAACAAATTACTAACGTTTTTTATGAACTTGTTCAGAATGGCAATGTCCTACAACAGAGGTTATTCACAGCTCAATCTATCACAAAATCGTCGAAGTGACGTCAATCTTTACAATTTGGGTTACTGTAACCCATAGGTTCCACATTATTCTTTAATTTTTAAACGGTAACGTGGTCACCAGTGCCCATTAAAAGCTTATGTGTGATACACATGAATTTTTTTAATCAATTTTCAATCAGGAATCCATGCTTGAACCAGAGGTTATTCAACATTTTAATGCGCCCGGTGGACTCTTCATTTATATTCTGAGCAGAGGCATAATATTTTGAAGACTAAGGTATGCAAAGGTAAGATTATAAATTCAACTTGTGAACTCACACTCGTGTATTGATAATTTTGCTTTTGGCTTGGAGCAATTTACTAACCCAGTTTCAGAGTCACTTCAATTTATACGCGAACGTAAAAATTTCAAATTTGATCACAACTTTGAAATTTGATTGTGGAACCTATGTGGTTATTATGACACAATTTGCTAAAATTATAAATCTTTGCTTAAATTTTTAGAATTCTGGCTTTGGTCTATCTATTTTACAAGAATATAAATTTGAACAGGTTCCACGCCTGGACTCTTTCTAAAGAGTGATCATAAAATTGGTCGTCAGGTTGCAGGAAAATTCAGAGAATATGGCCTATTTTTTAACTTTTAACTTAATTGTATATGCTTTAATTATTAACAGCTAAATTTCTGGATTTTGATAGAACCAGATTATTTGATTTGCTGGACCTAAAAATATTATGAAGGCATCTAACTTCGGTGGTTTGTTAAATTGAATAGGTTCCACCCACAACAGAGGTTATACGCAGCTAAGCTTATATATTTCTTACTGGAAAATCAAATCCGTCACAAAACTTTCAATCTGTTTATTCGTTAATTATGCAAAATTTACGTTCCACATCTGAAGTGGAGTTAATCTTTTTGTAACTTTATTTATTTAACTTTAAATAATAAAAATCGCGACCGGTGTTGAGACTTGTAAAATATCACCTTATAAATAAATCAACACTGAATAATAAAAGCTGGACCAATTCGACTCTTTGATTTGTTGGACGGAATAGGTTCCACACTGCCAAATCTGTCAAGAACAGCTATAACAACACACACCTAAGAATTGGGCTATATAATAAGGCTATTTAAAATTTCAATAATTAAATTGTCATAGAAATCCGTACCTGGCAGCTAATAAATTTTAACATCGGTTGAGAGAATTCAATTTAAATTCCCAAATTTACCCTCAAAATGGCAAACACACAATTTTCATGCAAACGTCTTTAGCACGTTACTCAGCGAGCATTGGGGTGATATTTTTTCAATTTGATGAGTTTTCCTTGTAATTTAAAAAAAGGAAAAAAAAATCGGAAATTATAGAGAAGTTAATAATAAAACATAAAAAAATTCTGAAAATGATTTTCACATCACACAAAATAAAATGCCTCATCGTCTCCCAAGAAAACACATTTTCCAGTCTTTTACCGCTTACACACTATTACTCTACTGGTTATACAGATCTACGAGTATATGTATATACAGCACACCAAATTATTATTTCCAGCATTTCCTAATAAATTAACCATGAATTTGTAATTTCATGGTATTTTTACATAAAAATTCTAATTTAAAATAGATAAAATGTAGAGACCGGAATGTGAGAATGAGATGGAAACAAATAAAAAATTTACTTTGATGAATTTATTAAAGTAAGAAATGTGATTATTTTCAAATGTTTGGTGAACATCAATTATTCGGTTTTTGGCTTTTGTATGTTTTTAAATTTAATCAAATGACGGCGGCTTGTGCCTCACAACAATAAAATTATGAATAGAAATGTTATGGATCGGATCGAGTGGCACACGTTTCAAATTATATTCGTAAAAATGTGAATAACATCTAGTTCGTATGTTCTGATGATGTTCTTCCATATTAGAATGTATAATTTGGGTTGAGTGAAAAATTTGTTAGATACATTTTATTGATACTAGCATAAAAATTCAATGACGTAAAAGATTTATTTAGATTAAGAAAGATGTAAATTTTTAGATTAACAAATTATTCGGGTTTTTGAATGCGATGGTTTAATAGAAATAATTGTCCACTCAATAATCCAGAACACAACAGCTCGGAAAAGTTACAAATCAAAATGTTTATAAAATTCATATGTAAAATTTTCACTCAATCTGAAGTGAGTGAAAAATTAGTAAGTTCAATATTTTAACGAGAGTTAAGACAAAGAACAGTAAAAAAACTGTTATCACAAATCCTGTCGAGAAATGAGTGAAAAAATTGAATAAAGATCAAATTTTATTGAAAAATTGTATTTGACCTAGTTTTAATTTTAAAAATAATAAGAGAGATGGGGTTACGAGAAGCCAAATATAAAATTTTCACGTGAGCAAGAATTTAGCGTGTTCGAAATTTTAACGAGAATCAAAAAAACAATAAAAAAAATGTTCTTGTTAGTTCAACAAGCATGTGATAAAGTAAGGAATTCCGACGAAGACGAAATAAATATAATTTTTCACACAATCCGCCTTACACAAAAATTTTTAGTGTGTCAGGGAAATTCATTGAGTCAAACTTCAATGAGTTCGTCATTTTATCGAGACTTGAGTGAAAATACAGTCAAAACAGTTTTTATTGTGCGTCTAGCAAGAATTCCATAAAGCACAAATTCTGACCAATGTAGTTCAGCCAATACAAATGATTAGGGTGAGTAAAAGTGAAAATTCAGAGTTCGATATTTTGCCGAGAGTTGAGTGAAAATCTGTAAAAAACAAAAATGATCGTTATTCTGTAAATAAATCAGCTCAGTAAATTCGTTGAAACAGAAATTATCTTGAGGGTTGAATGAAATTAGAATAATTTTAAAAGTTTATTAAAAAAATTTATTTAACTTTGTTTCATTTGAAAAATAATAAAAGTGGGAGATTAGCGTAACGAGAGACCAAATATAAAATTTTCACTCCCTCTTTATCGAGAGTTGAATGAGAAAATCAATTAACATGGAATTTTATTGTCAGTTTAACAATCATTTGATAAAGCAAAGAATTCTGTCGAAGGTTCAATAAAAATTGAATGAGGTTAGAATTTTCTTGGCCTAATTAAATTTTTAAAATGACTTAAGGTAAAACTTATGTTATGCTAAGCTATGCTACCTTTACGGTGGGTGAGTGAAATTCATTCAGTGAAAGTTCTATGAGCTAAACATTTATCGAGAGTGTAGTGAAAATTCAGTAAAAATTTCACTGACAATTTTTAATTTATACTTAGTTCAAACTTCAAAAATGATAAGGGTGAGACACGAAATGTAATATATTCACTCAATTTTAAGTGAGTGAAATTTCAGAGAATTCGACATTTTATTGTGAGTTGAAGAGTTCAATGAAAATAAATTTTGTCGAAACTGAGTGATAGTTGAGTAAGTGTTGTGCAAGAATTTGAAAAAGCAGAATTTCTGTCGAGTGCCGTGAAAATTGGAGAAGGTTAAAATTGTATTGTGAAATTATATTTGACGTAGAATTAGAACCCAAATATAAAATTTTCGCTAAATCGAAAGTGAGTGAAAATTCAGTGAGTTCGTAAAACAGGCAGAAAACGCAATTTAATTGTTAGGTCGGCATACATTTTATGAAGCTAGCACACCTAGTTCAAACTTTAAAAAGGTTAGAGGGAGAGTAATAAGAAACCAAATGTACACTATTTGTAAAAATAAGTAAAAAAAAACTGAATGAGTGTTTTTTATTGTTGGGTCGGCAAGGATTTGATTAAATAGAAATTCTGTTGGAATTGAGTGAAAGTTGAATTGTCTTAAAATGTATTTGACCTACTTAGATAAACTTTAAAACTAATCAGACTGAGATCTGAGAGCAATGAGAAACTAGATGTAAAATTTTCACTCTATCCTAAGTTAGTGGAAACTGAATAAGTGAAAGTTCAGTGAGTTCGATATTTTATCGAGAGTTTAATGAAAAACCCGTAAATAATTTTTATGGTGACCTCAGTGAGAATCACTACGTCGAGAGTTTAGTGAAAATTTAATAAGGTTAAAATATTGAAAAAATCTTAATTGACCTGAAATCACGTTTAAAAATGCTATGAGTGAGACTGAAAGTAATGGAGAGTCAAATGTAAAATTTTAACTCAAAGTAAAAATTGAGTGTGTGAAAATTGAGCAAGTGAAAATTAAACGAGTGAATTCGACATTTAGAAGAGAGTTGAGAGAGAAAACAGAAAAATTCAAATTTTATTGATAATTCGGCCGGAAATCGATGTATACAAAATTCTGTGTGAGTAAAGTTAAAATTTTATTGTGAAAATCTACTTGATCTGCTTTTAATTTTGAAAATGATTAAGAGTGTGAGTGATTGGAAATTTTTTTAGGTGAGTGAAAATTGATTGAGTTCGTCTTTTTATCGAGAATTTAGAGAAAATTCGATGAAGTAGAAATTTTGTCGGGAAGGAGAAAATTATTTAGAAAATTTTGTTTGACCTGCAGTAGGATTTTGACGATATTCTCACGAAACCCCAGGCCTGGTAAACTGTCAAAGTTTAAGAGTGAGCCTGATAATAAATTAAATGTAAAATTTTCACTCAATACTTCGTGAGAAAAAATTCAGTTATACCGACATTTGAAAGACGAGTGAAAAATATAGGAAACAAATTTTATTGTTAGTTCCGCAAGAGTTCGATCGAATCGAGACTACGTCGAGAGTTGAGTGAAAATTGAATGATATTAATAAGTAATTTTTTGAGAAAATTTTATTTGACCTCAATCATAAGTGATTTCTCAATCATAAGTGAGTTCATTTATTCATCATCCATTCATACGTTATTTCACTTAAAAATTGAGTGAGACTGATGAAAAACCGAATGAAAAGTTTGCTTAATCTTAAGTGAGTGCAAATTTAGTGAATTCCAATTTAGTGAGAACACGAGCATTCGAATTTAGCGAGTACATTTGATCGGGGTTGAGTGAAAAACAATAAAAATAAATTTTATTATTAATTCAGCAAGAATGAGATTGAAATTTTATTGACCTTAAGGAGGTTATAATTTAAAAATGATTAGCATGAGAGTGATACCAGACGTAAAATTCACTCAATCATAAGTGAAAATTAATTGTCTTCGATATTCTTCGAGGCTTGAGAGAAAAAATAGAAAAAGCAAATTATATTTTATTCAAAGAAGCAGAATGTTATCGAGAATGAGTGATAATTGAATGAAATTGGAAAAAATAAAATTTTTACTTAATATTAATTGAGTGAAAATTGTGTGACATTTTATGAAAAACCCATTTTATTGTGAGTTCACCAAAAATTTGATGAATCAAAATTTTATGTCGAGAGTTGAGTGGAAATGGTGAATAAGGTTAAAAAATTTATTCAGAAAATATTATTTGACCTAGTTTTAACTTTAAAAATTGTTAGGATGAAAGCAATGAGATACTACAAAATTTTCATACAATTATAAGTGAAGAAAGTTCGACATTTTATTGAGAGTTGAGTGAAAAGAGGTAAAAAAGAAATTGATTTCAGCAAGAATGTGATGAAGCAGATATTCTGTTAAGAGTTTAATGCAAAAATTAATGAGGACCACCAATCAATATTGGACCAAATGGAGCTATCGGATTTAAATTACTACTATTATGGAAGTTCGCTCAGTTCCGATCAATATTTTTTCGTTCTCTTAATAGAAATTCTAGCTGTTTCATAGAATTTTTTTTCATTCTTTTTCATCAACTACCGATAAAATTTCTACTTTCCAATATTACAAATTAATGCAAATTGATGGAATATCTTATAGCTTCACAGAAATTTTGATGAAAAATTTGTTAACTTCAATTAAAAATCTGCATTATTAAATGTTTAATAAAATCTCGGTACAAAATGCTTACCAAATTTAATACATTTGATTTGATCCCAAACACTAAAATTATTCATCTAAGTCACATCAAATTTTGACTAAACAAATTTTTTTACTAATTCTCAGCGCCCCAGCAACCAGTTTTAAACCAATTAAATTAAAGAGACATCTGTTATCGACCACCACAACTAAAAATTTGAAAATTCATTTACCAGCAGTTCATAGTTAGGATAGTGAATTGAATTTAATTGCTGCTTAAGATGATGCAATATAATTTCAATTTCAACGACAACTATTATAAAATAGTTATTTTCAACAAATAAAGCTACAAATGGCAATCACAAGTATGTTGGCATAATAATAATACACGACGGTTTGTTAAAGAAATTGACAAATATTTTTACCATTATGGGAGATGAAATATTGACTGAAAACCACAAAACGAAACCGGTTGCACTTATTTATGTAATAAATAAAAAGATTTAAAATAATGATAAGATTTTTTCGATTTCTTACAAAAATGTTTTTTTTTTTTTTTTGAAAATATAAAAGATTTTTATAAGATAAAGATTAATTTTATTACTCCATTAATATTCTATTCCCAACAACAAGAACAAATCTTGTGAGACTTTAATATGTATTAAAATCGTCGGCGATCGATGTTTGTATGTTGTTGTTATAAGATTTAGATAATCTTATCCAATTTAAATATTTTCTAATTTTTGTGAACGGGTGATGAAAAAATTTGTAATGCGTGCGTTATGTGACGATCGATGGATATGCGGCAATACCCATTTAATATTTTATATATGATAGATACGATCAGTACTTTTCATCCACACCACATATGTGTTTGTGTGACAGGCAACAATTACAATTAATTCGGAATCAACATATTTTATTGTGGTGTATTTGATCAAAATCTTATTTGATATGATCAAATCTTATTGTAGATACATAATTTATGGAATTTAAAAAAAAAAAATTTTTTTTAACAATAAGTCTAATTTATTTACATATTATTTATATTCATATTATATCCAATTAGTCCGCCTACAAAATTTAATTTTTTAGTACTGCGCGTATACATAGCTTTCGATTTGGTCATTGATTTATGATAAGTCTTTAACACGGATCAAGGTGGTATAAATGTGTTTAAAGGAGATAGATTGGAATCATTTTGAAAAAAATGATGATTTATAATTTTTGTGAGAGTCTCAGGTATGTCACCGCACTTTCAGTTCCTGCATTCTATTAAGTAATCTTTAACTCTTCAATTTTTAGGAAAACTTTCGACGCTTACCTAGATTGATTTGAAAGAAGCTTCGAACTCACACAAAGCGATTCTCAACAGTCTCTGTAAGCACCACGGCCGATCCAGCAAAGACAGTCGTTGTCATAAGAAAGCCTATCTTTGAAAAATTTTGAACTTCGATTATTTTTAGGGCACTTCCACGGCAAGTTTAAAAAATAAAGGCACAACAAGGCAGAGGAATAAAATCAACCTTCATCCAGCGCCAAAGCGGTAGTTGTTATTACTAAGATGAAAATTGTTCCTTGGACCAAGACCTTTCAAATGATATGCCACATGATTATATGAAAATGAGAAGAAATGTAACTGCATCCAGCGCCATAGTGGTCGTTTAAGCACTAAAGTGCTTCAACTGACATGTTGGCTTTATTTAAAATCATTTCAAAGATATGATTAAAACGTATTATATCCTAAAATAAACTAATAATTTGTCAACAGCGCCAAAACGGAGGTTTATTGAATTAAGGTGGTATTGTTAAAAGTATTATGATCGATTTTCAAATTTATTGTTGTGGACAATATAAGACACTGTAAAGAAATATGGCGCTGTTGGGTGGTTTTATGGTGATTTCCTAAGACAGGTATCCGACCTCCGACGTACAGGTACCAAAACCTTTTCAATTGTCCGTGTTCAAAATAACAAAATTATCATTACCAGTTTTTCAGGCATGTTGAATCCAAATCTAGACCACAGTGAAGTTATGATGTTAAGTGAGAGGAACAATACTACAAACATAACGAAGTTTTTTTTTTGTTATGGCATGCAACGCGGAATTAGCAATTGGTACCAGCAGTAGTTACTCAGCACTTCATCAACGAGGTTTAGGCAACTGACTAAACACAGCCATAATTGTGTACATACGATAACACTGCTTAGAGGGACATGTAGAACAACGAGTGCAAACAAATCCTCTCCGTTTATAGCGTATGATGACCAGAAAATGGCATAACAACTGATCTTTCTTGCAAATATGCATGTTGTCATTACAAATAAGCTCGGTAACATGAAAGTTGCAAACAAATAAATAACGTGGCTATAGCCAATGTTAATATGTAAAATTTTAAGTTTAGAATAAGCTTTTATCAAATTTAAAAAGTTTACAAATATGTATCTAAAACCTTGGGTGTTTGGGTAATTCATTTTTTTTTGCAATAAATCATAACAAAAGCTTCCGCTTTATTCTTGCGCATTCTCTACTACTAAGGTTTTAGTAATTTAGGTTTGCTTTTAAGTTAGTAAAAAATTGTTGTTTCTTAGTTTTAAAGATCTCATGTCTCTCAACTCGGCCTCTATAAACGCCCCAGGTAATAAATAAGTTAATTTGTAATAAAAAGCTTCGCAAAAACTTAGTTGAGTTTTATTTATTTTTTGCAGTTTTCTAGAGAGGTAAAACTTTAAAGCACAATAAATTGTCATCTCTGTGAACACATCACACGTCGATAGGGTAACAAAAGCTTCAAATATGTAAGCGTTGGAAGATTTAAGCTGTATATTTCTACTAGATTATTATAAAAGCTCCGAATAGGAAATCTATTTTACGATTTAGGCGCTAACATTAAAAATCCAAGCTTTCCATCAGCTAAAGCTGCATAAGATTTAGTTTAAGTTTACTAGCTACTAAATCGGTGCAACAGTTCCATTTGGTTCAATATAATTCTTTACCAACTACAATCTAAGCCATATTTGCTTAAAGCTCAAATTAATTTAAAAGCATAAACTTTTGACATTTTCTCAGATATACATAGTTAGACCTACAAAAAGATCCAGATTATACATTCTAAGCGAATTTAAGAGGTTTCTAAGGTCTAGTTGTGCTTATTCATATATGGCCTGCTTCATAATAGTGTTTAAAATCATAAATCCGCCTGGAAATTTCGAAGTAAAACTTTACTGCCATTTAAAAACTTACAGAAAAATAAAATCTACCTGTACTCAAAATTAGTACAAATAGACACGCACATTTTGCATAAGTTTGATTAATTAATCACGACCAAAGTTTGACAAAGCTTTTGAAATTTCTGTGAAGTTCAAATCGTCGCAAAGTGCTAGTAAAACGAGTTTCAGCACTAAAGCTCTTTAACAACATTGCAAGATCTGATAAAACCATTCGTATTTTACCAGAGCCATAAATTTCTTTGCCTAAACTGTTATTAAAGAAACGGCTTTTTTAATTATTATGGCCTGAGTTTTAAATTTTAGGAAGCTTGGCAATATCGTAAAAAAATATTTTCGTTGAAACCACAAAGCTAACTAGACAAGAGGTTAAACATAAAATTACCAATCAATTTAAAGTTTTACGTAATTTAAGAAAGAGCTCTTTTTAGAGCTTTAAGTTCTCATTTAAAAAAAATGGAGAGTGTTTGTTTTTTTACTGTAGTGAAAGTAAATTAAACAAGAATCTTAAGAACACAAATAATGTAAATTTCGAGCTTTACATCTTTAACATTAAGTTACCTTGCGTGCTTTTGTTTTAGTCTAGTTTCAGCTGTCATAATTCAGTTTTAAATTGTCAAAATCCCTCTAAATGCAAGATTCGCAAGAGACTTGTACTAAGGGCGAATTAGGTTTATAATGCGCTTTCAGTCGCAATTTATAGCTAAATCTAGGTTCCATACTGAAAAACTATATATATTACAAAATTTAAACTTTCTCGACCACTATTACGTCATTTTTCGATTAATTATTCAAGCTTAAAGCCCTGTGTTAACGTCTTTCATCTATAACTCAAGCAAGTCCGAACTTCAATGGACAAGATTTATCTGCAAAGGTTTAGGAAAATATAAGTTTAATTTAAAACAGAACATATAAATTGAAGTAGTGAAGATAAAAACTGTGAACGGTAACCACCGCATGTCTGTCGCCACTCTCATTACTGTGATATTGCAATAAAATAATGTCAGTAGTACGACAAAAAATGACTAAGGAAAGTATTGTTTAGTCAAATTTAATTATTTAACAAGCATAATAAAGTTGCGATCAATCAAAAAGTGATAAGTTCTTTCCGTTTTACATCAGATAAAAGTTTTGAAGAAGAATTTTGAGAAATACTTTTAGTTAGAACTTATAAGAATTAAAAGAAAGATCTTATATGTTGAAAGGTTTGAATGTTAAAATTTTTTGATTTAACATCTATTACAAAATCCTAAGCCCAACCTAAGCTTTCACCTTTCTATTTTTATTTGTAAAGTTCTTCCTTATTTTAATCGAGCACTAGAATATAATCTAATTACACATCTGCATTTTGCAAAGCTCGAAAAGCTGCCAAAACTTAAAATAATACCTTAAAAGCTCATTCCCGTTAAACAAACTTAACTGGGCGTTTTGTATTCAAAATAACCAAATTTTTTGAAAGGTTTTTTGATAACTGAGGAAAAGAGCTTTCCCTGTTAAAGAGTGTCGCCTTCTTATTAGTCATATTTTGCTCAACACAAATTTTAAAATAATCTTGTTGCAATAAATCTTAGAAGCTCCAAGTATAAACCTTTTATTATACTTGAAGCTTTTAAGATTTATTGCAACAAGATTATTTTAAAATTTGTGTAAAGCAAAATATGACTATTAAGAAGGCAACACCCTTTAACAGGGAGAGCTTTTTTCAACAGTTTTAATTGAATATTAGTATTTCCAATTTATTTTTAAGCATTAAGCATTTGTTAAAGAATTGCAGTAAATTATAATAGAGCTTTTCATTGATTCTCTAGTTAATTTACATTTTACTTTCAATATACTCTTCCAGATCATTTATAAGTTTTAACTAAAGCCTCAAAACAATATTTGATTAAACCATATATCATGAGCTTTCAATAATTTTTCCAAAAATTGAGAAGTAACAAAGTTTTTCGTTAGATTGAAGCTTTCCGTTAATATCATAATATGGAAAGATTTCGAAGGAGAATGTTGAGCAATACTTATGGAGCTTTTAGTTTCAGAGCTTTCAGAATTTCTTGATTTTTTTTTATCTGAAGATAATATATGCTTTTAACGTTAAAGTTGTTAATTTTATTGTTCATTTAAGTTTTAGTTAAACAAATTTTAAAACTGCTATCACTAATTTTAGAAGCTCATAAAATTGTATTTCATTAAATTTTATTGACCATCAATTGAGATTAGTGGTTCAAGTTTACATCCTTCAGTTCCTTCTAAATTATAACATAAAGATAAGTGTGCAATTTAAATATGTTGGGCCTGAGAAACATACTATTTATAATCAGCCCAGTGATTTGGCACGGGTTCTGTCTATTACCAAGGCCCACAAATGTTCATGTCTGAAATATTATTTAAGTTACGGTACATTCATTAAATGCCGCCTAAGTACAATAAAAAATATGCTATTAAGAGTCTTTAAAAGTTTCAGAATATACTACCTAAATATTTAGGACATAACCTAAAATCCCTTAAAAGTACGAAGTGTTAAAATAACTAAAAGAATCTTTCCATCAACTGAGCTTTTAATGATCGTTTATTCCATTTTAATTAATAAAAATGTTAAAATCTACTTAAAAAAACCCAATTATTTACATTGTATTACCAACGAAAAGCTTTCGGGCTTTTTAAAGCTATATGAAATAATGCTGCTAATTTACAAAATCGTTTTTATTAGAACCTTTAGAAATTATTTGATCTGAACGGAATATACCTGTT
The DNA here is from genome assembly GCA_932526605.1 of Nephrotoma flavescens. Taxonomy (NCBI): domain Eukaryota; kingdom Metazoa; phylum Arthropoda; class Insecta; order Diptera; family Tipulidae; genus Nephrotoma; species Nephrotoma flavescens. Next base: position 79,387,781 of record OW052221.1, on the reverse strand, counting down.
TAAGGATTTTGAAGTAAGCTTGATTACACAACTAATACAAGACAGGAAAATCAATATTATCATTAAGCTTTACTTAAAGTGAAAAAGTTTAAGAATATTGCAAGCCTTCATTTTATTATAGAGGTCAATTTTAAATTTGTGCTTGAAAGTAATGTGTAAAAGGCTTTTATTATATTTTAGTGTTAACCTTTTCGAGAGCTTCTCGATGACCAAAACGGTTTAAAAATTATATAAAATTTGAAATCATTGAACGGTATAACAACTATTACAAAACTAACCTAATAAAAGCTTTAATAATTGTATAACATAATTTATTTCATTTTACTAATTAAAGAAAGCTCATATAGATGTATATTTAATTTTATATAATGCTATAAAACACACTTGTGCTTCAATTGAGCTTTAAAATTGCGTTTTCAATTAAAAAGCTTCTACAGTTGATTCTTTTTACGTCTGCACTCAAACATAATAGGCGCTAACTATTTAAGAAATGTTTATAATGAGCTTGGCAGTTGTGATAAGAGATATAGTAGGCATATTAACAAACGTCTTAATTATAACTTCTTCATATGTTCAAAAGCTCTTCTAATAAATGTTCTGTACTAATATCTGCGTAGCTTTGCTATGTTAGTTAGTTTATTGTACAGTTCACAGGTGCTTATAAATACTTTACGAGCTATTCTTACTTTAAATAATTAATTAATATCGTTCAGCATACAATAAATTAATTAACAAATTTATTGATAATCAAGCTTCCTAATGCTTATAATTTGGATTTACTTAAAGCTCAAATGTTTAAGATTATAACAAAAGCCTTTAATTTATAATCCGTTTTATTATAAAAAAAAATCGAAAACTTGAAAGCTCTAACCAAGCTTTTCAGTTAAAAATATTATACAAAATTGAAACTTGCTTTTACCAGTTTTACAAACGCTCTCTAACTCTCTAACTAAATAATATGTTTATTTAGTCTAAAATAGCTAATTTACACGTTTCGCTCATATATTTATTTTAATGAGCTTTTACTTATGTGACTTCACTTAAAGCAAAAAAATTTAAAATATTGCAAGTCCAACCTATTATAGGTGTAATTCAAAGGCGAGTCAAAAGTTTAAAGCTCGCCTACATTTTAGATTTAAAAAGCTCATTAAATTTTATTTTACGTTTAATTTTACAAAGCTCTGAAGAGTTTCTAAATTGATTATAATTATGTCTTGTGCACTAGGCTAGGCTAAAGCTAGACAAGTCTTGATCATTTAGGGAATATTTATAATGAGGTTTGAAATTAATATAAATAAACAGAATGACATTCGTTACAACGAGCTGTAACAAAAACTTTAAAGCTCTTCTAATAAAATATTACTGAGCATGACAGAATTTTGTTGTACGAGCAGTGATTTTAAAAATTGAGCGTTATTATCAACGACTGTGGGTAGATGCTTTAATTAAAAATTGGGAGAAGTAGTAGATCAGTGCGCAGTAACCAGCAATATCATTCTAAAACTTCGAAATTTTTCCTTAAAAGCAATGTGTGAAAAATGGCAATCTTAACAAGGTTTCTCATGAGCTTTCAATAATTTTTATTGAACACGAAGATATTTTCAATTACTCTTTGAATTAAGTGGCTTTAATTAAAAATTACTGGAAATGCCTTCAGTTCATTATAAGTAAAGATCATAATAAAAAAAATTTCTTGGAAAGCAAAGTGTCAAAGCTCTATATATATTTTACATTTTTCAGAGCTTTCGGCAAACTCAGTAGTTCTGAAAATTCTTAAAAATAAAAAGCTTTTACGTACAAAGCTTCTTGTTTGAAACTTTTGAATTTAAAGCCCCTTCCACTTTTTTAAAAGCTCATTGAATTTCATTTTCGATAATACGCTAAAGCAGACTTGCTGCAAGCGACCTTGTAGATTAAGTCATACGATTGTTTCTAAATATTTAAAACGTATTTTAACCAAATTTTAATTTTGTAAAGCTCTTAAAAATTTTTAAAATTGCATTTATTTGGGCCTGGGTTCTAAAGCATTAATAATTTAAAAATTTTTCGGTGGCCTCTCACCATCGCCTGCAGGTTCTCACTTTTGAAACAAGGATGGGTGAACCCAGGTGTGGGACTTCTCTCTCTCTCTGGTACTATATTCCATCAAGGGATTTGACCGCCTCAAATGAGGTTTCATAATAATATTTTCATTTCGGATAATGAGTGATGAATTCATTAATCCTAAACCAGCCATGAAATTTTTTCCTTGTCACCACCGGGAATCGAACCCGGGACCTCCGGTCGCTGGAGCAAGCATGGTTACCACTTTGCCACCGGGGCGGTGTGAGACCGGTTACGCTAAATGGTGGCGGATGGGTCGGATCAAGGTGTTGCGAAGCGTGAGGATGATCAGCCAGGGGATGCATCTAAAAATAATTGACCAGTTCTGAACGGAACCCTCTGGATACCTGGCGACCTCCAGTTGTATTTAGCCTTACCCGAGTATACGGATCACTGCACGGGTGGGCCATCTTTTTCTCCGATACTCGTGGGTTCGAATATGGAAGAAAATTAATAAAAAAAAAGAAGTGGCCAGCACTCCTCAAATGCTAGTGGAGACTGGGGGTCTGGAACTTCAGTCGTCAGTAGTTTGAACTAACACTAGTTCGGAGACTTGGAAGCCAGGAACTAATGGTAGCGGGAAAAAGGAGAAGGTCATTGCTCCTTCGGTTCTGACTAGGCGTTCGGCCTTCCGCGCCTTGGACAGACTGGTTATAGTCCCGGAGGAGCAATGGACGGAGGAACAGACAACGAAAAGAGGCACGAAAAGAGGATCTTGGGTCTAAAAGACAGAGGTCTAGCGAGGAAGAGCATGTAGGTTTGGATGCCGAGAGAAAACGGGCCAAGCTTCAGGTGGGCCAGGTGCAAAACGGGCCTAAGCTCTTCAGCGACATTGTAAATGAGGGGGACGATGTGGATGGGAGCATCACCGGGAAAAAATGGAGGTTGGTATTTAATGCACTCAACCTAGTTTTTCTCAAAGTCCTTAGACAACATCAGGGACCACCTCCAGTTTGCATATCAGCGATCGGTCTTTTTGTATAAGAAGGCGATCGAGGAGGTAAGCGAGGTATGGCTAGGAGTTAAGTTCAGGGCAATTCCCAAGGAGGAAATATCGAGCAGACCTAGGGCAATAGTCTGGATTCCCATGGAGCCGGCTAACTTGGATGAACCCCTGAAGATTATCCAGGTTTGAGAAGCCTAAGGGCAGTTTAAGACCAACCATTATGGTGATCAATAAGGAATCTGAGGAAGAGATCCAGCCTGTTAAATGAAGCGCGGGGGGTGGTATCTCCGGGAACCCAAGTGAAGGGCTAACAGGCGAACTTAGGGAACGACTAGTCCTTGGCAGGGGAAAGGGGGACGCATCAGACTCTGAGGGAGGAGATGTGGACCTCATTAAGTTTAGGGACTGCGGAAGGAGTGAGACGGAGGATACCGTCGACTCCGTCGAGTCCAACTAACCGACGCAGCACAGCTGTCGCAGTTAAGTAAATACTTCTACCAATGATCAGGTTTGCGCAATAAACTTACCTCACACCAAAGCTGTTTCGGCAGCTATACTTCTCAGACTTGCTAAATCAGGTAAGGGAATAGTATTGATCTAAGAACCTTGGATTAAAAATAACAATATCTGTGGTCTGCGGGCAAAGGGATACAACCTATTTTAGGTTTCTGGGACGGAAGAGAGGAGATCATGTGTACTGGTGAGAAATAACATAAATGTTTTTCTATTTCCGTAGTATTGCAATGGGGACATAATTGCGGTCTGCATAGAGATGGAGGGAAGGAGGATCTGGCTTGCAGCCGCATACTGGGACCGAGAGAAGCCAGTGTCATCAGATACACTGGGGGGAACTTGTCAGTGATGCGAAAAGGAAGAAGGTGGGATTTATTCGAGGATGTGACGCGAACGCGCACCACATCATCTGGGGTAGGTCGGACATAAATGATAGGGGTGAGTTGCTTTTCGAATTTCTTTTAAGAACTAACCGCACTATTAGCAATATAGGTCAGGAACCCACCTTTATTATTAGTAATACACAGGAGGTTCTGGATGTCTGATGGTCTCTGATTTTATTTAACTTTTGATTAAAGAACGGAGGGTGGCGAAGAAGCCCTCCTTCTCTGACCATCGTTACTTAAAGTTTAAGCTTAATCTTCAAATTACAAATTAGTAGGTGTTCAGAAATCTCAGGAGGTATGTATGGCGTGCATATAGCGAGGTATTGGATGGCATCATTACAACTAGAGTTCCAGAACTCCCTGACACGAGTAGTGAACTGGACTCAATGGTGGATACTCTTACTTGCAATACCTCCATGAGGGAAGCTTGCCCACTAATAAAGTTGAGGGGAAAGCGAAAACCTGTTTGGTGAACCTCGGTACTTGCGGAATGCCGAAAAGTCTGAGTCAGCTTTCAATAAAGCGAAAAGGTCGAGAAAAGTCAAGACTGGGACTTCAATAAGAAATGCCTCAGAGTGAAACAAGGAAGGGGTCTCGGAAACCTCGCGCTTAAGAAAGATTCTCTCTACCAGTCCGGCTGTCCCAGGCTATCTGATAAAACTGGATGACGAATGAACGGTTTGTAGTAGAGATCTTGATCTGTGGATGGAAATTCACTTTCCCGGAAGTGAGGGTGTTTCGACTGCGGGGCCCTTGGATTACTGCGGGGTCCAACTGTTGCCTGCATATTCTGAACACACGGAAGCCCTTTAAGTCAACTGGTCCGGATGGGATTGTACCAGCAGAAATTCAGAAGAACTCGGAAGTCTTGCTTCCCTGGCTGGAAGTTATTTTCAAAGTGTGTCTGAAGCTGGGGTACATCCCGAAGAAATGGAGGGAGGCTAGGGTGATCTTCATCCCGAAAGCTGGTAGAAGCTCGCACCGCAACGTTCGTTCGAGAATTGTACCCAGAAACTAGATACAGTCTCAGCATACGTACTATAAAGGTAAGTTCGTGGATACGGCATTACATACCCTAGTTCGGGGAATTGAGAAGTCACTGGATTTTCAAGAATTCTTGTTGGTGGCGTTTCTCGATATCGAGGGCACTTCCAAAAAGGTGAAAGTGGAGGAAATTATGGAAGAATTGTTGCCACTTGAAATTGAAGACCCAGTAACCAGGCTAATTAATCATTGCTAGGTAGCAGAAGGGTTATTTGGGATGAATGAAGCCTCCGTCAGAAAACGGGTTATTCGGGGAGCACACCAGGGAGGTGTCCCTTCTCCCGTTCTTTGGAATGTAGTAATCAGTGGACTACTATTGGAACTGGAGGGGGAAGGAATAGGTGTGGTTGCTTATGCTGATGACGTAGAGATAGCTGTCTCGATGTGGATTGGGGATTAACCCATTTAAAACAGAGTTGGTCCTTTTTACAAGGAGAATTCCGGCAATGGTTCCACTAAGTCTGAATGGTACTATGCTTGTTCTTACTGATACGGCGGGATACCTAGGGATTTTTCTGGACAGTTACCTCAGTTGGAAACCAAACACGATAGAAAGATTGAAGAAGGCCACTGTGGCACTCTACTCTTGTAGAAATACCATCGGAAAGAAATGGGGCTTGAAACCGGAGCTGGTACAGTTCTGGAGAAATTATCGTACAGGAACATGATGGCGAAGGTGCAGAGGGCAGCCTGTTTGCTTATTAGTGGGGCGTTGAAAATGACTCCTACTAGTGCCTTAGAGGTCATGCTGTATCTTCTCCCGTTGGATATTAGCGGTAAGCAAAGGCCGGTTAGTACGGCCGCCCGGCTATCAGTGACTTCGGGGTACGCTTGCCTGCAAAAAGGACACTGAACTATAGTTAATTCTGTGAGGCATGACCTGATGAATTTGAACTATAATTATTACACCCGTGATGTGCTTTGGCAAGCGTTTTAAAGTGATTCTTCCCTCTAGGGAGGTTAGGAAGAGTGGCCTTATCATGGAGACCGGGACAGTTAAATTCTTCACCGACGGCTCCAACCTCGATGGCAGAGTAGGAGCTGGTGTCTTCTGTGGGGAATTAAATGTAAGTTTATCTTTTCGCCTACCTGATTACTGTAGCGTTTACCAGGCTGAAGTTATAGCGATTGAAGAGGTCATGAATTGATTGAAGCGTAGTATAGTATCGTTAACTGATATCACTATCTATTCTTTAACAGGCGTCAAGGGTGGCGTTGTTTTGTCACACATCTCTTAACGAGATGCGAGAATTATTCAATATCCAATTGGTCTGGGTTCCGGGCCATTCTGACGTTGAGGGAAATCGTAGGGCAGACGAATTAGCAAGGTACGACTGCTAGGGTTACCAAGCAAGTATGGCCTGAGCTGAACTTGAAGCGCTCCAAGATTTTAATCACACTAGGGAAGCGTGATTTAGGTAAAATTCTAAGAATACTTACCGGACACTACTTACCGGCTTATATCTTGCGCTAGCTGGCAGAATACATGATTATATGGGCAAATACACAACGGACAGCCTCACTGATCTCGAAAGCTGTAATGTGCGAGATCTTTTACGCGAAAAGTGAATAGCACTAAATGGTTTTAAAGGGAGTTTAATGATGTCAGATCCTGTGGTATCACAATGGGCCATAATTGGCGTCAGTGTGCGATAGCAACCACTGAAAGCTAACCTAACCTAATTTTCTATGAAAAGCTTAAAGGTTGGTGTTCGTTTCATTAAAAAAATTGTTACGGAAACCTCAATGTTCCATAATGGGTGGATAAAAATATTTAATTTAACTAAATTGCCTGCTCGAAGTGAGTTTACAAACATTTTATAATTGAACCCAAATTTTTTCGAATACCTCTATTTCCATGACTTTTTTCATGAGTAGGGTTCAACGGGTGGGTAAAATTGACCAATCAGTATGGACAATCAAAAATGTACAACAAAACCTCCCTAAAACATGATTTAGGAGCATTTTCTCGCATACGGAGCAGCTTGCTCAAGTTTTTCCTTAAATGTCTTAAAGTAAAGCTAAAAGCCCGAGCTTAAAGCTCTTCTCAATTTTTTGTATTTAATGTTTTTCGAAACTTACCGATGGCTAAAGTATGATAGTTAAATGTTGTGCGGGATTAAAGAACTCCGCGGTTTCAAATTTAATTTCCTTCATTGCAGCCTAGTTTTGTTTATATATACGAGTATCAAGATTTACAATTCCTGTTTATCGTAGGAATTTAGGACAAGACTAACCCCAAGAAATGATTAATTATCTCATAAAAGAAATTCCTGGGCGATCATTTTTTTTTGTTTTCTCATCCACGGTAGAGAACCCAACAAATAAAACGAAGAAAATTATCAACATCTTATATTGATCTTGATATTTTCTTTCGAATGAAACAAACCAAATAAATAAAATTCACCGCATAAAAAGAAAACCAGTCGTTTCTTATAATATTTTGAGTTGTAATTGTATCTGTAGGGTAGGGTGTATATGTATTTGTACTCATAAATTCCGTTGACCATTTAGTATGAGTGACCCTTTAATGCAGCAGCACACATAACAATAAAGTATAGTGTATTGTGTTTCCATATCTTATTGTATATCAGCAGAGCACAGGGTGAGAAGTAACACATACACATAACCTACAAAAATTCCAATCGATTGCATGTGTATAAAAGTTTCCCATCGGGCAGACAGGTTAAAATTAAGATTAATGATAACCGCCGCTTATGTGTGTATTTTATTATACGTAAGAAAACACAAGTAAAAGAAATATTGACAAAATTTATCCCACGCGATTTCGATTTTTTTTTTCTTTTTTGGGTTTGTATAGAGCTTTTACTGCTGCTTTACGATTATTGATGAGAATTTTATTTAATTCGCGTATTTTTTATGGTATGCGTAATATGCTGCGGTGTTGTGATTCATTCGCGGTCGCGAATTAATAAAATATTATCATATAGTTAGACAAATAAAGCAAAAAAAAAAAAAACTAATTTGCATATTTATTTGTGTTTAGTTTTTCTTTTCCTCAAGATCTGATGATGACGATGACGATGATGATGAATAGTCGTCTATTAACAATCAGGAATCTCAAGTTTTTATTTATTTTGTTCTTTTGATTCAATACTATTTATTATCAATCGGTGGAGCTTACAGCACGTTGTATATAGACTAAATCCACATCTGCCACAATGTCTAGACCTTTTGTGTGTTTTTATTATCGTTTACTCTTACTTTTTTTTATTGCTTATATAATACATTGATGTACATCATATACTGTAAATATAGAACCATCCACATCTCGGTACAATACCCATTACAAATTTCTTTTTGTTTTATGGTGTTACTCCTAATTATAGAACAGCAATTAAACAACATACATACATCATGTGCTTCCTGTTCAATGAATATTTTTGGAATGAGTTAACGTAACAATTTAACACTGTTCGAGATTAATCAAAGATTAACACTAAAATATAAACTATTTGAAGTCCGACCACACACATTTTTTTTTTGCTGTTTGTTTCTCTAATATCAATTGTTGTTGGTGTACAAAATTTGCAGAATTGTTTCTTATTGACTGGTACTGCTTAGTTTATTTATCTATCCTATTACACTGCAGCATAATAATTTATCAGAGGTTTGGAATTTTAGAGAAACAACAACAACAAAAAAATGTCGATGGAATTTTTTGACCGAAGGCGGTATTTTTATTTTGGTTTTTTGCATTTTTGTATGAGAGTTCAAATATTTAATTGCCTCTCAAATCACCGATGCCGATTCTGAGTTGAAACATTTACTTAGGAATGGCTACTTTGTTCTAATAATTCAGCACTCATATCTTACCAAATTCCAATATTTGTGAGTAAAATTTACCTGAAAATAAAAGAAGCAAATATATGTTAATACAAGCAAGTTAATTAAAAATGGAGGGGCGTAAATGTTTTGGCCAATACACGATGTCATATGTCAAAATTCTAACCATCATATCCGAATTCTATATTTTTGATATCGGGTCGTTTTCCTTGTTTTCTTAAGAAAACCGGTTGGTCGATTCCAAAGATCCATATGTCATGTGTTTTGTAGTATGTAGTTGTCGGATGGACATGTTCTTTAAACAAGGATTTTTGCAAAATTTGGTATTTCGGCATAATTTTCGGAAAATGATCTGGATCAGTTTTGTTGCAAATTTAATTTAGAATCGATTTCGTTTTAAAATTATTTCTCTGAAATTCTTAATCCTTAACCTGTTTTTAACAGTTCGCGTTATTTCAATTATTTTTTTACAAATTTAGCTTAGGTAAAATCCCCCTGATTTTAATCAATTTTTTCACAGATGCTACACATTTTAAAATATATGTAAAAACGGACAAGCTCCTATGGAAGCTACCGTTTCCAGTGGGTTGATTTCCACCAAATTTCACTCGAAACTCGCAATTTAGCCACCTCGCGAATCTACTTTTTCGGTAGTATGAAGGGTAAAACAGCAGAAATCCCGAGGTCGAAAATTTTCACGATTGCTCTACTTACTTTTACTTTGTAAAAGAAAGTAGTAATTATGCTACACTTTAACCAGGAACGGCTTAGTTTTAATCCAATTTAAAGAACCCGCGGTTTGCTTCAATCAAATTGTATATCAACCGAGTTTCATACTCTTCGTTTGGGAAAGGTCTTCGTTCAATCCAATTCAAATTTTCATCATTAACCCCCCCGATTGAGAAATAACGTAGTTCTATTTTGGAATAGGTTGGTTCATGGCGATCGTTTCCTGACACTCAAAAATATCCTCTCTCAATTTTTTTCAAAATTGTTCGAGCCGCTTTTTAAATAGAGAGCCGGATGCTATTTAAGAATCCCTAAATAATTTGTATGAATTCCGAACTCATCGTAATCGATTCTTAGCCCACGAAACCCCTTTTTATAAAAATCGTTGGAGCCAAAAACAATAAATTCCCCAAAAATTAGGGCTCATCGCAATCATTCATGGCATTAGAAAATCCTTATCACCGTAATTTTTATCTAAATCGTTCGATGCTAAAAAAAATGTAAAAAGGGACCCAGGCTTCACTACAGGAACCCTAAACGAATTTTCCCGAAATTGTCATCCATCGAAATCGATTCCTGGCATTTGATTCCTTCTGTTCCCTTCACCAATATTTATCACAAGTTTGCGTTTGAGGTGGAAGAAAATGTGGATCAATATTGTTACTCCTAACAATCAAAATTTTCAAAAGGATGCGATTAGTGTAACCATACAATGTCACCGTAAATCAAAAAACACAACATGGTGCAACATTTCGCAATATGATGGAGCATAACGCCAGATATCGAATTGAAGGAAAAAACACAGGACCCACTATAAAGCAATATGACGCAACTTTACAACATAGCGTAACATCACGCAACACGCAAAAATCTGTAATATAACGAAACATAGTGCACCATAAAGCAGCATGGTACAATATAACGCAACATGGTGCAATATTCCAAAATATAGTGCAACATTCCACAACATGGTGCAACATCACAACATGTTCAGAATCAGAACTCATTCGAATCAAATTCGTTCAAGCCAAATAAAACTATCATAGTTGAGGCCTTTGAACATGACGCAACATAGTGAAACATCTCACAACATCCCTCAAAAAGATGCAAAATTAAGCAACATGATGGTGGAATATGACGCGAAATGATGCAATATCTTACGACATAGTGCAACATCACACAACATGGTGCAATATAACGCAGCATCAACAACATGGTGCAACATCATGAAAGATTGTGCAACATTATGCAATTTTGTGCAACATTACGCAACATGGTGCAACATACCCATCCATTCGGAGGACTCCTAAATGAATTATCCAGCGCATTCGAAAATCCTGTTCCGCCAAATTTCATCAAAATCGATCAAGCCAAACAAAATGTTAAAAGAAAGACTCCAGCTCAAGATTAGAACCATCAAAATCGTTTCCGGGCACCCGAAAATTCCCCTCATCAATTTTGTATCAAAATTGTTGTTTTTTCTAAATAAAAGGAACCCGGGTTCGAATGCCCTTCTAAACGGATTTTTCCAAAATTAGGACTCATCGCAATCAATTCCTGGAATCAGAAACACTTTATTACCGCACTTTTTGATAATCGATCGCGCTGAAAAAAAATTAAAAATTTGACTCGGGCCCCACCGAAGGACTAAACGAATTTTCCCAAAATTAGACCCCATCGAAATCGATTCCTAACATCTGGACTAACAGGAGGACTGTGAATCGCCCAATAGATCCGGCCTGCAGCAAACTCCTTCAGCCCCCAATACAACGGGGAGCCAGAAAAGAACCGCAGTGAGCCCGGCAGACCAGCAGAACCAGCAGGAGAAAAAGGTTAGAGGGGACACCACACGACACAGGAGAAGCTGCCTGGGAAAGAGAGGTGTCCAAGAGGGAAGGAGACGAAGAAAGCTAGAGGCAAAGGCAAAGAACAATAGCAAACCGGAGAGTACCAAGTCCACGGCTGAGCCAGAAACCATGTCTACCACAAAGAGGAAGACCAAGAGAAGGAGCGGCAAGTGTCGTAGATTCCGGCCTGAAGCGCTGATTATAAAACCAGCGGAGTGCAAATCCTACGCATATGTTCTTGGGGAAATTCGCAGTGAGGTCAGACCGCAGGAATCCGAGACGGAGGTCCAAGCAATTTGGGAAACCAGAATGGGGGACAGGTGTCGTTTGAAATTTGCGACCTCCACGGCTTTATCAAGGACTCCAAAGTCGCGGCAGCACTTAAAAGGGATATCCCAGAGGAAGAGGATATGAAAATTAACTTTTTTCCTTGCTCTACGGGGCAGTAAGTGGCCATCGTGGAAATGAGGGACAAGTGAACAGCCAAGTTCATTGACACAAGGAGAATACTTAATAAACATATTTTATTAAACACTTGTCTTTTATTTCGCAAAAATTAGATTTTTGAATATTTTAATTAAAAAATTCGTTCAAAAAGTTTAAAAAATCACTCGATCGATTTCGACTTATTAGGTCATGATCAGGAGTTCTACTAAACCGATCGAGTGATTTTTTAGACTTTTTGAACAAATTTTTAATTAAAATATACAAACATCTAATTTTTGAGAAATAAAAAACAAGTGACGCATTGGAGGACGAGATCTCCTAGATGACCGGACAACTTGTGATAATCGGTGATTTCAACGCGAGAGCGCCCGAGTGGGGGATGCCAAACGCAGACCCAAGAGGCCGACTGATCTTGGAGATGGCTGCCAGAACTGGACTCCTGATAATAAATAGCGCCTATGTCACCCTTACATCGGAAGTCCTAGTGCCACACATCCACAACTGGAGGGTCATGGAGGATTACTGTGGCAGTGAACACCAGTACATCGCTTTTGAAGTGGATATGAGACAGCGGAATGTTTCGCGGGATAACCCCTGTAGGTGGAACCTGCAAATGCTTGATGTTGGGCGGTTCAGAGAAGAATTAAGGAAACGTAGGCCGCACCTGGAAGAGCGACAGGAATGGACGGAAGATCGGCGACTGAGGCGCTGATATCTTCCACCATGGGTATAATTGTTTCGGCCCGCGAGGCATCCATGCCAAAGCAGAAATCGCGACACAACACACAACAAACCGCATACTGGTGGACAGCGGAAATAGCGGAAGCCCGAATGAAATGCTTCGCACTTCGACACGAGGCTCAGCGAACTAGAGACCGAGCCATAGCTAGCCGCAAAAAGCTACTCCGGCGAAAAATCATTGAGAGAAAAGGTCGCTGTTGGAAGAAGCTAATTGAGGACATTCATGAATATGCTTGGGGCGGGCCTACAAGATAGTCACAAAGAAGCTTGGAGCTTGGACTCGCTTTCCTAGTCATCCAGAGCGAGAGCATATAATAGAAAGATCAGAAGTAGAAGTCCCGCTCTTCCTGCCCGCTCATCCTTTCGACCCCTATGTATGCTTGATACGGCGGGTAAAATATTGGAGAAGCTAATCCGAGTAAGACTTACTCTGGCGGTTCAATCCGCAGGAGACCTCTTGCCCAGGCAGTATGGCTCCAGAGCTGGGCTTTCCACGATGGACGCAATCCGAGAGGTTACAGAGGCAGTAAGGAGTGCGGAGGACCACAACCACTTTTCGTGTCGCATCGTACATTAGTAACACTGGACGTGAAAAATGCGTTTAACACGGCAAGATGGAGGGATATACTCGACGCACTTGTGCATAAATTCCATATACCATCTCTATAAACAGAGGAGGGACAGCGGAGCATATCGGTTACAGCTGGAGCAGCCCAAGGATCGATCTCAGGTCCCGATTTATGGGATATGTTGTATGATGGCCTGATACGAGTGGAGACACCTGACGACGCTCGTCTACGCGATAGAAAACAGGCACAAGTTAAGTTAAACCAAGTAATGCGGACCATTAATGGTTAGATGGAACAGCACGGACTGGTCCTAGCTCTTAGTAAAACGGAGATAAATATACTCTCGACGAGGAGAATCCAGCCGTCTGTCCCAATGTGGGTGGGCGGAAGCGTCAATTATACGAAGCCAGTGAAGGGGGTTACAGCTTTGAGCAGGCTCATGACAAAGGTGGGCGGCCCCAACCCTAGCAGGAGGCGACTCTTAATGACGGCGGTCCAATCCGTCCTTCTATACGGGGCAGAGATTTAGGCTGACTCTCTGGAGAAGGAAGCGTAGCAGAAGCGGTTATCCCGAGTGCAATACGGGCCTACCGTACAGTCGCAGAAGCAGCAATCGTAATTATAGCTGAGTGAATTTCCATACATCTCTTGGCTAAAGGGCGTTAGTTCGTATACAACCGAAAGTCAGAGGTCGGCCGGAAAGCAGCGAGCCTGGAAGGAAGGGCTCGTACTCTGAAAACCTGGCAGATCACATGGGAGCGGGAAACAAAGGGTAGAGGAATAGGTAGGCTTATAGAGCAGTTGAGCCCCAGGATTGAAAGAACACATGGAGAGGTCGGACACTACCTGACGCAGTTCCTGAGGGATCACGGATATTTCCGATCATATATTTTCAGAATGCGGACGCAGAATGCCTGTACTGTATGGCAAGTGTCGTGATACATCATCGAACACAGCAAGCCTACTCATTTACAATTTCAGTGTTGCTTATCTCTTATTAGGGTCTCACATAGAACTTGCAGTTATTGTTTTTAGCAATATGGTTTAGGAACAGAAAATTACCTTACTTCATCCCTTAACATGGACAGTAAAAGAACGAACCTGGAAACCTTGATTATCAATTTTAGAAGTTGTCTTTTATCATTTATTGGCAAGGTACATTTAATAATTTTACATTATACATTTTACCTCGACTATATAGCTTAAAATATATAATCTTAAAATTTACGGACAAAGTAAAATTTATTAAGGGTTTATTTACACCAGCCGCTACGTATTACTACCTTAAATTTTCAATAGTCACAAAATATTTCCTTATCACAAAATTACTTTTTTCTCTTCCCTTTCGTATTCATACCTACATCATGCACCGTATGTAATCTTAATCAAAATTCTCATATACCAGAATATATAAGTAGTTATACTGTTCAATGTTCAACAACGTGTTATTAAATAAGAAATTGCCGCATTAATTCAACTACCTTTCTTCATTTTCTCTGTACTCTCTTACACACAGATGAAGATTGGGTAAAAATAAAATAATATACAGTTTACATAAGTAATTCACTTCAAGTGAGTCATTGAAAATTGCAACGACTTTATATTGTAAATTACAAAATATAATTAATTTAGGAAATTTGTATAGTAAACACCACACCTTAAAGAGGTAAATTGGCTAACCTTCAGCTAAATCACATCACAAACACGCAAATGTCTAGACGTCGCACGATGCATTTAATCATCTACTAGCTAATATTGAAATCTTCTTAATATACTAATTCAACTCACGTATACTAAACTTTAAGTATTTTACATATTCGCGCTCATTCTCTAAACTAGATGTGATGTGATGTGAGGTGACTCAGATCTGTGAGAGTGTAAAGAATATATTATTGTGCTAGATTGCCATCTTTATGCTATGCAGGAACAAAAAAAATGCAGCAACACACACGAATTTGTTATGTGCTTATCGAGGCGAATGCAAAATTTCTATTCACAAAAATTCTATTATTCCGTATTCGTATTAAAATACAGTGAGACTTTTTTTTGTATCATTCCCCCGGATTTGTTTTGTTCGATGTAATGCGGAAAATATAAATTTTTTCATTTTAGATGTGTACACATTTTCCCTGAAGATTTCATTTTTTTTTTTTAATAGAAAAATACTCATCTACATTTATTACGATTTTACAATAAACAGAGTTTGAATATGTACGAAGGAAATTGGTTTATTGCTGCATTAGCTGTGCGCAGACTGAATATCTAGAATATTGATGAGGATGATATAAATCAAATTCGTCTAATTAGATTATTGGTACCTATAAAAAGTTGAGTTACAACTAAGTAGATTTCCAAGACGATGCCATCGCTATTATTGGTTCCAGGCACAGTTTGTTACTGTCACGGTGATGTTTTATCAGCTACATCTCAGGATAATGACATGGGTCATGGGGAAATTAGAGGCTTGTGTGCTCCTGACCAACACCGTGGAACAGAAAAAATTAAAAATCAAAAGCAAATAATAAAAAAAAACTGAATCTAAATTAAGTCGACCAGAATTTGTCGAACGAAACCTGAGGTACGTAATAGACTCCTCCCCCCTGAATTACCCATCGACACCGTAAAGCAGAAGCCCAGCCACAACCAAGCAACATAATAGGGTAGGAGCGTCTCTTCAACAGATCAGGCCTCTCTACACACGAAGAGACCTCCAGCGAATCTCCCACAATTCACACTTCGTCAGCATGAGACCGCCAAATTGCCACGGAGAGACCGCGTGGATTTTACGGTCGTCCCCGAATGGTGGACACATACGCAAGACTCACCACTCCGACGCTGTGGATGTCTTGCCAAGGGGATGAAGGAGAGTGGTAAGCCTAGAATGGAATTCCCCTCACACCACACCGACCCGTATAAAAATTTAGTAGTGCAACTTTTATTTCAACAAACAAAAAAAAAATCAAGAATTGCGGATACAAGCGCGAAAATAAATTTAATCACACCAAAAATATGGCCGCCGAAAGTGAATGAAAGCGAGAACCAATGTGCAACCGATCCCGCGCACGTGTCGAACGACCTTAATGGCGCTCAATTACACAAAATATTTAATAAATTTCAAAAAAAAAATTGAAAGGTAAAATAAAATTAAAAATTGACTTTACTTTTGAGATAAAAAAAAAAATAAAAGACCAACAAAAAAAATTGTTGAAATTTTTAAAAATGGCTGATTGGCCACCTGTAGCGTCGCGGGGTTTTTCCCCGATACCGTTGGAACGCCAAAACCGAAGAAAACTGAAGTGGCCTCAACTGTGAATACCCGTTGAGCGTTGGTTCGCCTTTACCCGTTGAATGGCCACTCAAAAAATCACCTATGAGTGTTACCTCGCTCTAAGTTCCCCCAAAAAAAAATATATTTTTCAATGATTTGTACAAAATACCAAAATTTATAACTCAACTTTAATTTAAACGATTCAAAAAAAAAACTAAACTGATTTACATCCAATCCAAACTACCGAAAATTAAAAAATTTCTCGCACCACACCAAATACTTGCGCACTTCCTCTCACCCGCATCAGCTGCACGCACCAAAACAAGAAAACACAACAAAATACACCTCTACATATCAGCCGCTCGCACACACGCACAAGGATACACATTGGTGTCGCTCCAAAAATCAATAGACGTTTACGTAACACAGAATATCAATGCCCAAATAAAACAAAGCATTAATGCCCAATTCACAAAATAATGTAATAGCAAGTGACATAACACAAATGGCAGTACCTATTCAATTTTAACGAAATTTATATATTTTTGTTTTTTACAATGAAAAATTAAAAATAAAAATAAATTTAATTATGTTAGGATCCTCAAGGTGTCGTAACAAATTCAAAAAAGGAAAGAGTACACTCGGAGTATTAGAGTATCAACTGGAGCTGGAGAATGGGTATCTGGCATTACAACAACAAAGCAATTAGTTGCAGTTGCTAGTAGTGCGAGCAGTGAGGTGTTGCCACCTAGAGGGGGGAATAGAAAAAGAATTGTATATTGGTGAACCTCAAACATTGCTGAGTAAAGCGGGAACTGTAGTCAAGCAGGAGAATCGCTACAGAGAGAAAATTAACGTACTCGAGGCAAAGTGGGTATCTTCTTCCAACTGCAGCTAAAGCGCATTAAACACGACGTGAGGACAACTTTGTTGTATAATGATAACAAAGAAGAAATGCTCATTCATGAAGAAATGCATACAAGATAGCAATGAAGAAGTTCAGCTCGGTGGAACTGTGTCTGACCATGCCTGACCAAACCATTATTACTGTTTTGGGCTCACTTTTTCCAACACATGAACGAGTAGTTCACAAGGACATAAAACCGGAGACATTTTGTTATTTACTGTCATTTCAGGTACTGAAGGCAGCATGGCGCATAATCAATAAAAGGAAAAGCGGTGGGCCGGATAGAATCCCACGGCATTTCACGATAGATGCTACAGTGGAATTCTTGAGAATTGTCGGCTCAGCTGGGAATTAAACTGGCAGAATAAATGATCTGCAGTTGAACCCATATCATAAGAAATATCATAAGAAGTGGACAGAAATTAGTCAGAAAGAGGTCACGAGTGGTGTTACCCAAGGATCGATCGTGAGGCCGACTTTTAATGTCGAAGGAATTAAAACAAGCTGCTTTCAAGAGCACATTAGGCAAACGACGATAAAGGCGACCAGGACTAGTGGGGGACCCGTTGTTACGATTCTATGGACATAACATTACTCTCTTTTAGTTTTTATTTTGAATTTCAGTATAGTCGTTTGATTAATGCTGATGGCATTGACATCTGTAGTGTGACATTAATGTTAAAATTATTGTGCAGTTTGCATGGGCCTTAATTTCTGTTCTATGTTTCTTTTTTTTTTTTGCCCACAACTATTACATAAACGTCGAATGATGTTGAGAGCGAGACCAATGTGCGTGTATGCGACAAGAAAGTTGTTTGTATGTTTTCTTCTTTTGGTACGTGTGATTGATGCGCGGTAGAGAAAGGGTGCAAGTGACGTGCACGAAAAGCGAAAAAAACAATATCCTTCTCGAATTTTATGATGCGAGAGTATTTTTTTAGTCGAGTTAGGATTTTTGAATAAGTTTGTTAAAAAGTAAAAAGCAAATAAGAGAAGTCTGATTTTGAATGTGACAAAATTAAGTTTTTTTTTTAAAGTAGACATTAAATTATAAAAAAGTTCTGTAATTAATTTGTGATAAAAGAGGAAAAATAAATAAACTATTTTTGCTTGTGAAAGGTTAATTTTTTTTTTGAAACTTTAAGTGTGTTTTGGCATTATTTTCGTTAAGATTCCTTTTACTTTGGTGGTCAGGGCGACATAAAAAAAAGTATAATAGTCGGGTGTGACACGACAAATGAAAGTTTATTGTAATTACGAATATGTATAAACATTTTTGCAGATTTCGGTGGCACAATAAAAATAGTACAAAAGTTCGCCGCGACTATCTACCGGCGCATTATTTCAACGGGTAACACAAGTTTGTTTGCGGGTGGCCAGGCCAGTTGAGGCCATTTCATTTTTTCTACGGTTTTGGCGAAAGATGCACAACGTTATATTTTACGGTTTTTTCGGAGAGCCAACGCACAACAATACGGGTGGGCATTCCATCTGATATACTGACGGACGCGCCGCCACGTTGGATTTAGCGTGGCGCTGGCCAATTCAGACCACTTCACTTTCAAACAATCCGGCGGCCAATTAAGGCCAGCCGTAATATTATTTCTACCAAAGGCGGGAAGAAGCTCAACCGTATAGGTGGCAAACCGGCCATTTGTAAATTTTTTTTATCAAAGACGAGAAAACGTCCAACATTGATGGCGGCCAGTTGAGGTCAACAAACGTAAAATTTATTTGTTTTATTTTTATTCCGTTCGAAATTTTATTGTTTTTTTTTTTTTTTTTGGTCAAAGTAAATTCAAGATTATTTTAATTTTTCAATTTTTATTAAATATACAGGAAACCCTCCAAGAACACGATTAATTCGTTCCGTGTTCTTTAAAACCGTGTTGTTCGAGACTACAAAAAATAAAATAAAAAAACGTTGCGTTTTATTTTTTGTTATACTTAATATACAAAAAACGAAATAAAAGAGAATAACGAAAATCGTGTCGGTCGCTTCAGCAGACTGGGCACTTGTCACTCGGCGAGACCGGGTCGTCTCTGGGTGGGCACACCCGGTCGTTATTAAATTTACTACAATTCCTCAAGTTTCGGTCGACGAATTTTGATGTGTTCAATTTAGTTTCAGTTCCTTTAATTTCCTTTATTTTTGTTTATTCTGCTCCACGGTGGCGGCGAGCAACACGCAAGCCTCAACTTCCCCACGACCCAAAGCCCTAAGATCTAGTCGGGAAAGTCGCCGTAAGAGAGGCCTCTGCGTGTTTAGTTAAATCTGCGGAATGATGTTGAACCTGAACAGTTTTTAAAGAAGTTGCTTTCGTAATAGCCAACATGCCACTTGATGGCGCAACTGGTACTAGGTAGAATCGAAAAGGAGGAAGCCAAGGAGTAACTAATGCAGCAAAGGCAGGTACGATGGAATAATCCCGATACCGACGTGGACAAGGCACCCAATTAATAGCATCAAAGAGTAAGCACATCAGTATATCATGAAAACGCCAAACCATCAAGAGACATCACTAAATGATAATTTCAGGGAGTAATGGCACCGTTCGTTCACCCAGATTCGTTTAAAATTCGGAAGGTAAGATAGAAAGTTAATATTTAAAATTAATAATCAAACATTAAACGTTTATGGAAGTTTTAGAAATTATACAAAAATTTGCAAATTATAAGAGCAAAATTGGAATTTACACTTTTAGAAATGAGTTTGTAAAACTAGGAAAATCATTTAACGTTTTCTAATTTCGCGAATTTTAAGTAGTTTGAACTCAAATTTAAGCTTCGTAAAGGATAAATTCGCTTCAAATTTTAAATGCTTATATAATTTAACTATTCACGAATTTTCAGATTTTGCATTAAAAATAGTTAATTGTTAATAACATGAAAAATTACACAGGTTATTTAAATTTAATATATCAAAACCCGAGAAATACAAATATTTCAAATTTCGTTTAAAAATTTGAATTTTAAAATTTCCAAGGCGACAAATCAAACGAAATTTTTGAATTTTTCTAACCAAGAATTAGGCCTCTGAAATTTCAAATAGTTCATGTTCATAATTTGAAAATATTCAAAAAACTTAAAATTTTAAAATAAAAGATGGATGGGAGTCTATCCAAATATCGTAGTGTTTTCCAAAGTTATAATTAATCATGACGTGTCGAAAGTAGCGCAAAATTGCTTGTCATTTATTAAAGAGTTGGCAAATCAGTTCAACGTCCTACCGAACTGCATGCCAGGAGACTTTGATATTACGTGGCAAGTGTACTTGTTCGCCAAGACTTGCGTCAGACACTATGCTACGACTCTTCTTGCCATTTATGTAGGAAATATGGATCAATATGGATTTTTAAGATCTGCTTTACTGGTTTTGCTAACTTTGGAGTTTCGATTTTTCTCACTTAACCAGGAAGACCATTTCCAGAATAACTCTATGGCGGTTTCCTCTAATCTGGGCTCTGTACAACAGCCGGGGTTATATTGATATGTACACGAATTACAAATACAAGTACAGAATAATTATATATTTTCCATAAAATTTTAAAATTTACTTACCACACACCAAAAGATCGCGCAGCCGAACCAAATAACTATCAAACTATCAATGTACATATATAAAAGAATGATCATGTCAGTCTTTAAGGTATATTATTTAGAAAAAAAAACAAGAAGAAGATTTATTAAATTTCATGATATTTTAATTTCAGTACGATCACATTAATTCACCAGCAACAACAACAAGAACGAGTGAGCGAGCACTAAACAAAAATTAGAGATATCAAAAGAATCTCCAAAAGACCTTCAGAAACAAACATCTGATGTGGTCTTACTCGTAATATAATACACATTCTTTGGGAATCATTTTCGTTTTTTTTTTTTTTTGTATAATGTGGATCCATTTTCTACTTCAATTACTTGCTGAGTCACTTATTGATTATTTTAATTTCATTTCGTTTTCGTCTTAAAGATTCTTGTGAAGATTATTACAAAAAATAAAAAATCTTGAAGATTTGAACCCGCAAACATTCTTCTTCGATCCATCCACAATACCATAATTTTTATGTTTTAATTTAACTGATCGTCAAGCATTAATTGTATTATTTAGAGAGCACTCTATATCGATATACAGTTGTTTCTTTTTGTTGTCTTAAGAAACCACTGTCAAATTGATTTCCTGTTACACCTTATAATTCGTGCGGTTCAATTGGAAAATTGATTGTGTTGTTGTTCTTGTATAATACATGTAATTCAACATTTTTGCATTTTAATACGGTTGAATGACACCAAATTAAGATTGGGTGTATTGTTTGTGTGCGAACATTTAATTGATTGCGATTTCGCATCTTTCAAACAAACATAAAAAACAATATGATTGATATTGCATGGTAAGAGACGTCACTCGAATTAGACTAAACAACCACTCAAATTTTATTAGAGTTAAACTTCAGTTAGGCTTGGATTTAGTTTAAGAATTAAGCATTAAACGGCAACTAATGTGTGAAAAATATCGTATGAAGGTTTTGAGTGCAATTTAAAATTGTTTAAAATAACATGCACCAAAAACTGTAGTATGGTAGTTCTGCACAGCTCCCTAAAGGAATGAGTGAAATTTTTAAATTTCTGTGATAATATTTGAGTAAAACTTCAAACCCATTTCGACTAAGATCAGATTTAACTAAATGAGGGTAGCCAATTTGAGTGAAATAAAAATAAATTTGTGAAAGAATTCGAAAGAAATATAAAAAAATTGTTTGCATAGCGAATGAAATTTTAACATTTTTGTTAAACTAATCGAGAGAAATGTAAAAAAACTTCTTGACAATTTGGCCCAAAGCCAATTTTAAATAGTAGTAGTTTTGCCAAATGACTGTAATGAAAAAATCTCATAAGGATTAAAAAAAAGTAATAAACATTTGAGGGAAATTTCAAAAAAACTACCATGATGTGTCCACATCACTAAAGCAATGATTAAAATGTAAAAATTTGAGTTATATTTTGAAACGTTTATGATAAACGTGTCAAGAATTTTTTTAAATTTCACTCAAATGTTTTTATAAACATTTTAACATTTCAGTTGTCGCTATAGGGATGTAAGCAAAATTAAGAACGATTCAAAAACTTTACTAATAGATAATATGAAAAATTCTAAAAGTTTCACTCGAATAATTTCATAAAATTTTTAATATCTTCTACTAATTAGGCAAAATTCATGTATTTTGATGACGTGATCTAACCCAAAGTTAGCAAAAACGTTTTAAACATTTTTAAAGTTAACAATTGAATATAATGATAAAATTCTCGTGAAAGGGATTTTTTTTTTATTAATATTTGAGTGAAATTTCCAAAAAATACCACATCACAAGCAATGATTGAAATTTTCAAATTTAAGCGGTAATATTCGAGTGATACTTTAAAACGCTTAGTGAGAAATAATAAAAATTTTATGAAAGTATTTGAGTGAAATTTTAAAAAATCGTTTGGGTTAAAATAATATGATATTTTAAAACGTTTATGATAACCTCGGCTAAGAGGATTACAAAATATTATTAATTAAGCTTGACTGTGGACGAAATCACTCAAATGGTTTTATAGAAATTTTAAAATATTACAAGTGGATTACTCTAGGGACGTATGTAAAACTAACATAACTTTTTAAAATTTCACGTGTTATCTCGATAGTTTTATGAAATTTCACTCCAATGATTAATTAAATTTGTTTAAAATTAATTTTTCATGAAATATTTGTTGTTTTCAACTCATTTGGCAAAACCGAAAAGTCAAGTCAAATTACTTGACTTTCGACAAAATTGTCTTAAGAAAATTTCAAAAATTTCAGTCGAATGGTGTCACAGAAATTTAAAAATTTAACATATTGCTACAGAGATGTACGCATCACTAACATGTGTGTTTAAACAAACATTCAAATGATAAATTAATTTATTTTTGAGTTTTACTCGAATACTTTCACAAAGTTTTTAATATTTCACACTGATTTAGCAAAATAAATTTTGCCGATAGTATGAAATAAAAAATATTTTGTGAAATATTCAAGTAAGTAAAATTTAAAGAAAAATAAGTTATCGTTCGAGTGAAATTTTAAGAATGAATGTTTTGCGTAAATTGTTATAATAGCGATTAGTAAAATTTTAAAATTACTATGGCGAAATTATTAAAATTTTAAAATGTTTGTGAAAACTTTTGAGTTGTATTTTAAAAAGTTTATGATAGCCTCAGCTAAAATTAAATTTAATAAATGATAAATGATAAGTGCAAAATTGCTGTGAAAACTATTGAGTGTAATTTCAAAAATTGAATGAGAGTTTTACCCAAGTTCAATTAGTTTTGCCATATAAATGCATTACTCGTAGAAAGAATTTTAAAACAACTTAAATTAAACTTGAGTGAAATTCCAAAAAAACTCTCGAGATAGCACCGACAAAAAAATCATATATAGCCGATAGATTACATCACTAAAGCAACGAAAATATCTTTTTAAATTTCAGATTAAATTTAAATAAATGAGTTTTGCCAAATTAGTGTGAATTTATAAAAATATTGTGAAAATACTCCAGCAAAATTTTGGAAAAATTTCAAATTATCGTTTAAATGAAATTTTGAACATGCATGTTAGTTTTCCTTGCCAATACCAGCAATTTAATATTTCATTGACAAAATTTAGGTGAAATTTAAAAAAAATTCTTCACAATTTCGCCCAAAGTTAAGTTTCATTAGTTTTGCCAAATTAATGTAAAATGATAGAATTTTCGTAAAAAGGTTTCAAGAAATTTAAAAAAGTTTTACATTAACATTTTAAGGTAAATAATGAATCATATGTTACTTCATCTCCCTTCACATCCCTAAACGATAAATGGAATTTTAACATTTCTTTTTAACACTCGAATATCTTAAAACGTTTATGAAAATCCCGACTAAGATCAAATTACAAAATATTACTAATTAAACTGGACTGTGGTCGAAATCACTCAAATGATTTTAAAGAAATTTTAAAATTTTACAAGTCGCTCTAGGGATGCATGCAAAACTAACACAACTTTTAAAAATTGCTCGTGCTATCTCGATAGTTTTATGAAATTTCACTACAATGTTCAATTAAATTTGTTTAAAATTTACTTTTTAAGAAAAATATGTTGTTTTACACTCAATTCGGCGAAATTGTTTCAAGAAAATTTCAAAAATTTCAGTCGAATGGTCTCACAGAAATTTTAAAATTTTACTTAGTGCTACAAGGATGTAGGCAAAACTAACATGTGTGTTTAAAGATACATTCAATCGATAATTTAATTATTTTTTTTTTAAATTTTTTCTGTTGCCAACGTGAAACAAATGAAAATAAGTGTAAAAAATTAAGTTATCGTAGTGAAATTTTAAAAATGAATAGTTTGCGTAAACTATTATAGCGATTAGTAAAATTTTAAAATGTCTATGACTATGTTGTGTGAAAACATTTGAGTGACATTTTAAATCGTTTATGACAACCTCAAATAAGATTAGAAATGAGTTTTGCCAATTTAGTGAGAAATATAAAAATTTTATGAAATTAGTTTTGCATATAATTCTATAGGGCTTAGTGAAAATTTCTGTGAAACTAATTGAGTGAAATTTAAAAAGTTTTTTTGAAATTTCATTCATATGTTAAATTAAATTTGTTTAAACTTTAAATTTTACGAAAAGTTTATCGTTTTAATTTTTGAAAACCTATGTTCGTTTTCATATGCATTTCTATAGCAAGCGAACAATGAAATTTAAACATTTTAGTGAAACTAATTGAAACTTAAAAAATTTCTTGACAATTTGGCCCAAAACCAAACTTAATTACATTTGAGTGATATTTTAAGTGACATTAAAAAATATGTAGGCGAAAATTGTCAAGAAAATTTTCAAATTTCACTCAAATGGCTTCATATAAATTTTAAAATTTCACTTGTCGCTATAGTGATGTAAGCAAAACTAAGATACGTTTCAAAAATTTCACTAAACGATAATATGAAATTTTTTTAAAAGTTTCACTCGAATAATTTCATAAAATCTTTAATATTTACTACTAATTTGACAAAACTCATTTATTTTAATTTGATCTTATCCAAGGCTGTCTAAAACATTTTAAGCCAACATTTTTAATTTTGTCAAGCCTACATCACTAAAGCAATGATTAAATTTTTTTAAATTTATAAGAAAAAATTAAAATTTTATTTAGCTCATGAGATTTTTGTTTTCCAAATTATCGTTTGAATGAATTTTTGAAAACGCATATTAGTTTGGAGGTTGTCATAAACGTTTTAAAATATAACTCAAATTTTCACATATATTTTAAAACTACGACGATTTCTTTAGTGCTGCAGGTAAAACAAACGGTTTTCTCGTAAGCGCTATCACGATAGTTTTTTTAAAATGTCACTCAAATGTTAAATTAAATTTGTTTAAAATTTACTGTTTACGGAAAATTTATCGTTTTACACTCATTTGACAAAACGTATTTAACTAGACTTTGGGCGAAATTGCCAAGAAAATGCCTGTCTTATAGGGATGTACGCAAAAATAACATGTGTGTTTTAGATACACTACATACAGTACAGATGTTAAATATACATCCTAACGATAATTTTTTTTTTTTATATTTTACTCGAATACTTTCAAAAAGTTTTTAATATTTCACACTAACTAAGTCAGCAAAATTAAAAAAATATTGAGTTATCGTTCGAGTGAAAATTAAAAAATTAATGTTATACGTAAATTGCTAAAGTGATTCTGATTAGTAAAATTTCTGTAACACAATTAGAGTAAAATTTAAAAAATTTTTTGGCAGTTTAATAATATTTGAGTGATATTTTAAAACTTTTATAATGACCTCAGCTAAATAGAGGACACTAAAATTAGTGTGTAATATTATACAAGTTGTGAAAGTATTTGAACAAAATTTTGAAAAAAAAAATCAAAATATCGTTTAAATGAAATTTTGAAAATGTATATAAGTTTTGCGTAAGACCACTTTAGCGATAACTATAATTTAAATAAATCGATTAAACGATTTGAGTCAAATTTACAAATTTTCTTGACAATTCCAAAACACGGCCCAAAAAGCATATTAAGGCTCATAGTAAACTTTAATTTAACTTTTGGTCCAGCCATATATCAACGGCTGGACCAAAAGTTCTCTTAAAGTTTACTTAAAGCCAAAAGCAGGAATGATATAAGTGTAAAACATTTTTTTTAGCAAAATGAAACAACAAGGCAACCTAAACGGCGAACAAAAAAACATTAATTTACCTCCACAAATAAAAAACATATTTACGACAAGAAATTACATACTTTTGCAAAATTGTCCAATTAAATTTTTGTTACTGTTGAAAATCAAAATTGCTTCATCGACCATTCTTGGTAACTTTTATTGTGTCAATCCTACACAATCCTGACATTAATTCAGGCAAAAGTAATTTTTCTAAATATTTCTTGGAACAATTATAATTTCAAGGCGGTTTTGAACAAAATGGTACATCAAAACTCATTACCGTTTTCAAATTAATTCCCTTAATTAATTTCATCATCATGATTCTTACAAATAGGCGTCGCTCAATAAAATTTAACAAAAACGATTTTGTGTAGGATTTCTCGAATCGTTCTTTTTTAATTTTGACACAATCATGTTATAATCAATTTACGACCTTGTTGCACATCCAAACCTACGACCTTAACACTCGTACACAACGAAGCATTTCTTTTATTTAATCGCATTCAATTTGAATATCTTAATAAAAAAATTAACTGTGGATGAACACGGTGCCATCTATAAGACATGCTGGTGGTCCGATGAACAACACGAGAGGAAGACCCCGTTCAATAAATCATATCAAATTAAAATTAATTTCACCAACATTTTAATTTGATTAAAAAGCCAAAAACGGTTATATAAATAAATTAATATTTTCTTGAATTATGTTACGTATATAGTGAAGCGATGAGAGCTCTCGCTTATTGATAAATTCACCCACGCAAACCAAAGATTTATGGTGCATGCTTATGAATAGTTTCAATGATGGTTGTTAAAACAAAACTATAAATTGATTTATTTCATGTAACTTTAAACCAAAACCAGAAAAACGAAAATTTCACACGATATCCACAACGAAACTTATTGTATTGTGCTTATATACATTTGTTGGTGTTGTGTTGTGGGGGCAGTAGGCAGTATTGCCGATCTATACAAATATCGTTGCTAATTATTCCTCAAACCATCATAAATTCGAATAGTACTGCAATTACTGCATTTCATACAAATAAAATCACGTGAATATGTTACCATCAACATCGCAACGTACTACATAATATATGTATGCATATAAGTAAGTACATAAAACATAAATAAACATAATGAATGATAAATGAATAAAACGGAATATAAATACCATAAAGCATAACCATAAATTTTTATTCTTAAATATAAAGTATATTAAGTATAAACCGAAATATGTGAATGTGTAGAACATATAAATTTTCTTAAAGACTTTGTTGGATACCAATTTGGAATGAGGGACTGAAGGGAGGGCACACATTTTGCTTTTATTCCTCATGTTTGTTTCTATGTTCAGGCTTTTAGGTTTTTAACATTAAATATTTATATTCAAATACTTCATATATAACATGGTGTATTCGGTGGTAGAGTTAAAATTTTAGATTTAAGTAAATAGCATGCATAAAAAATGTTCCTAAGAACAAGACGGAAAAAAGGATAATAAAGTAAATGAATTATAATTATATGGTGAAATTTGATGGTGAGGTATCATGCCGAGATATGGAAATTTAACCGCAATGCACGTGTTTAAATTTTTAAATTTTTGGGCTTGGGATTTTTTCAAAGTTAGAAATTTTCAATCCAAATAATCAGAAGTACTTCATATCATAACGGGCTTCTTGCCTGAAAAGGATGTCATGAACTATAATTTCCATCTGCAACAGCCAAATTAGGCGAGGTTCGAATGTG
The DNA here is from genome assembly GCA_932526605.1 of Nephrotoma flavescens. Classification (NCBI taxonomy): domain Eukaryota; kingdom Metazoa; phylum Arthropoda; class Insecta; order Diptera; family Tipulidae; genus Nephrotoma; species Nephrotoma flavescens. The sequence continues at coordinate 79,359,472 of OW052221.1, read as the reverse complement.
TTTTATCGTAATTGTATGCAAGAAGCACAGCGACCTGTGAAACTTTAAACCCCTTAGCGATAGTTCGAATAAAGCAAATTTAAATAAATTTGCCGCGCACCTAAAAATTCTCTTGGCAATTTCTTCCTAAGGCGATGTGTAAAGTATTAAATTTCCTGCACATCATTTGAGTGGAAAATGAAAGCTAGATTGAGGGTAAATCCTGACCGAAAATTAATTATTTGAAAAATTGCTACATTGGTTTGCAAACTTAAATTTTTTTTGAAAACTTTTGGACAAATCACATAAAAGGGTTATTTTATAATTTTACTCACTAAAGTATTTATGAAATTTGAATAAAAAATATTAGCTTGAGATATATTTCATAGTTATATGACACATCAGCGATTTAAATAAATGTTGGAATGAAATAATTTAAAAAATTTGAAATTTTCGTTAGAGTGTAAGTAAACAAATACAATGTGAAAATACCCACCAACAATTGTCTAATGTTAGTTTAGCTACATTCCTATAACGAAAAGTGAAATTTTATAATTTCTGTGGAAAAAATTTGAGTGAAATTTTAAAATTTTCGCCAGAATTTCACTAAAACCCAAATTTATATAAATAAGATTTGTGAAATGACTGAAAATTATCATAAAAGGGTTTGAGTGAAATTATAATAACCTGTTAAATAAACATTTGAGTAAAAAAAAAATGATTATACTAACACAAAAAAAAAATCGTATATGAGTTTTGCTCATATTTCTAAAATAATGAGTGCAATTTATTAATATTTATTTTAAGTGGATTTTTAAAACATTTATACGTCGTTCAAAAACAGATTTGAATAAATTGGTCATTTGATGCACGAGTGACACAATCTAAAACATTTAATTTTTCAGTAGAGCGATTTAAAAATATCACTCAAAATTGTTATAATTCAATTATATTTTACTACAGCAGTTTCCAATATCTTAAAATGTTTATCTCTATCGAGTAATTTTTTATAAGGAATTTTACCAGATTTGCTAGAAAGAACGTCATAAGAGACTATTTTTTGATGCAAAATAATTTTAAATATTGGGAATCGTTTCATTCGAATATCTTAGATTAAATGAACGAAATGAATTAGAGCATTTCACAAAAATTTAGATCAAACATAGATAGATTGAAGAAATAGATTAAACTATCGAGGCTGTACCTACTATAGCAAATAGTCGTATTTGAATGAAATTTTAAAACTATCATTAAAAAATCAGTTAATATTTGAGTAAAATAATTTGAGTGAAATTTAAAAAAATTTCAAATAAGGATTGCGTTTAAAAAAATATTGTGATGTTTCACTCAAATTAAATTAAAAACTCTTGTGACAGTACCCTCGAAAAACTATCGAAAGTTGCTACCCTCTGCAGCGGTAAAATTTTGAAATTTCTGTGAATAGATTTTAGTGAAATTTTAAAAGTATTTTTCTGTTTTCATTCATAAACAAATTTAAATAGTTCTGCTGAATTAGTAATACTTTTTTGTCACAGCGTTTGAAAGAAATTTAAAAACAAATCAAATTAGATTATGAGTGAAATCCCAAAAAAGTTAACGTGAAAAACTATTGTTATTATGTAGTTTTGACTCTTCAAACTTATTAGTGCAATGTTATGATTGTTGGGAAGATATTGAGCAAAATATTTTTTAAAAAGCTTGCTGCGTAAATCAAACCACGTACAAATAAATGCGACATTTCATTATTTTACTAGCCCCTAAATAAACAATATAACAGTATACGAATATTTGAGTAAAATTTTAAAACTTTTATTTTATAAAAGGTTTTTTTTATTATATTTTGTATGAAAGCATTTGAGTGAAATTTAAAATTGAGTGAAAAGTAATGAGTGAAACTTTAAAAGTTTTATTTTTGTTGTGAAGATTTTTATTTGTGTGGAAATATTTGATGAAATTTTAAAAATTTCAAAGCGTTTGAGTGAAATTGTCACGTACCAGTACTGGTTGCAGTACAACCTGAACAAATACTTGTATATTAGTTCTGCCTACCTCCTTAAAAAGTTAAAAAATAAAAATACATATTTCCCTGTTAAATGTTTACAATTTCTTGATAATTTCGCCTAAACTAAAATTTAATTAACTTTGAGTGCGAAATGATAAAATTCTCGTAAAACGATTTTTTTTTATATACATGCCATCTGTTTTGGAGCCGAAGAACTCCCTGCTCTTTCGCGGTTTATTTTTCCGTCTTACTTTACACGTCATCTGCCAAATCGAAGACGTATGGCTATAAGGCCGATGTAAGTTACCATCTGTGCATTTCGTAGCTCCATGCCAGTCTATACTGGACATGGAAGATGGGTCAGCCCATGAGTTTTGCACGCCGATAGGGGGTCGTAGTTGTGTTCCTTTGTTCCTGCCAAAATTTCATATAGAAATCGCATATATGCGTTAAATACAATAAAATTCGAGGCTACCAAGGGGTTGGCAATTCCGTAGCGAATCATTAAAATTTGCAACGGCATTGATGACTATACTTTGTATGAAAGTTCAAAGTATTTTCAATATTTTTGTAATTTGGTCACTGCAATCTGATGCGTCGACCGAATTTTTTAATACTAAGAATTTAATGTTTCATTGGTTCAAAACCAAACTTCCATCGTCTTGATAACCTCACCTTTATATAACATTATTTTACGTTATTTCTGCCCAAATCGCTAAACCAATGAGTTGAATATTTAAAAATTCTGTAAAAATATCTTAAAACATTCACGTTATTTCACATAAAAACCAAATTTAAATAAAAAAATTTCAGTGAAGTCTTAAAAATAGCGTTCAAGTGAAATTTTAAAAAAGCTGTCGTAACTCACCAAGAACTATCGTATCGTTGTGCTTTCCTTCTTAAATCAATGAGTGAAATTTTAAAATGTATGTCAGAAAAATCAGAACTAAATGAACGCAATTCAGCATTTGAGTGAAATTACAAAAACTATCGCGAAAGTACCTACCAGTTCAAACTTTCGTAAATTGGATCTACCCTCTTCTATAAAGCGAAAGCGAAATTTAAAATAAAATTTGTTTGAGAAATAAATGTTAAATTTGAGTGAAATTTAAGAAAGTACCGTAAAGCATCCACCAAAAAACTATTGCAAGTTAGTTCTGTTATAATTACCCAGAAAAGGTATGGGTTAAATTTTAAAAGCTTACGTGTAAACTAAACCGAGCCACTTACAAATTTAAAAATAACAAAAATAAGCAAATTGTTAGCAAATATAATATGTGCCAAAAATAGAATAATAAACTCATTCTTAAAATTGATGTATGAAATATAAAAATTTCGTAGAGATATTTGAGTACAATTTTAGAGTATTTAATAACAAAGGTCTGTTTCGATTTTCGTCTCGTTAATAAGTTTAGTTTAAACATTTGAATGAAATATGTATTAACATTTTTGTATAAAAAGTTAATTTTTTTTAAAATTATTATGATAATTTCACCAAAAAGCTAAATTCTAATAAACGAGTTTTACCAAATGAAAGAAATAATACAATTTTAGTGAAAACTTTTGAGTGATATTTTAAAAAATGTCAAATTAATAACTAAATAAAATTTAAAAAAAAATAGAGATAGTATTCACCAAAAATCAATCAAAATCTGATATTATAAACCTTTTGAAAGATTAAACCGGAAGCTGCGAAATAATAAAATGTGGGAAGCATTTGAGCGACATTTCAAAAATTTCTTTGAAAACATCTGAGTGCTATTTTAATATTTTCGTATCAAACTCAAATAATAAACAAAAGAGTGTTGCTTTAATTTCGCACTTAGAGTCACAAATTTGATTTGGCCCATCTTTTTTAAGCGATGCGTTAAATAAAAATGTTCGTGAAAACATTTGAGTGAAATTTAAAAGGTTTCGTGACATCAGACCTAAATTTAAATTCCAGTATTTTTTACAGATATTTTGTTCAATTTTTAATAGTTCTGCTCTGGGCAAGCTCTAGCAGTTGGCTTCCAGGCAAACGATGGAATTTAGTGCAACAAGCATCAACCGAATAGAACATACAATTTTATATATTGAAAGTGCTGATTTTTGAAATTAAAATTTAAAAAATGTTGTAAAGAAATTTCCTATTTTATTTATTATATTGGAATTTCTTGAATTTATCTGAGGTCATACAATTCTAGAAATTTATTTAATGATTAAAATTTTCAGATTTTAAAAAACTTAATTTAGAATTTATAAAATTTCAGAACTTCAATAAATTGTTAAATTTTCCTGGATTTTATAAAAATTTAAAATTTGTTAAATTTTTAAAACTGGTAAGTTTGCAAATCGTTGATAAAAAAAATTTAATTTATTTTAATTTATAAACCTAATTCATTCTTAGAAATTAAATTGAGTTCCGAATATTAATGAACTAAAACTTTAGAGTACCATTGCAAAAATTTTTTAAAATTTCCAAGAATTTTGAAATTTGCATAACCTCAAGCACCCATTAAATGAAGGTAATTAAAATGTATAAATTCTGAGAATTCGCTCACTTGAAATGTTCTAATATTGATTAAGTATGCGGCTTTTTGATCATCAGTAAAAAGGTTTAGGTTCAAATTTAAAAAACTTTACTGCAAATATGTAAAGTATTTTTTATACTTGTAAAATTTAGGTTGAAGAATAACCAATACACTAAGTTCCAAATATAAAATTGGAATTTAGGTAGTTTCTCGGAAAGAGCAAGCTCGTTTAGTGGCCCTCGTCACATTCAACGCCAATGAGGCTTCGAAAATCTGAGATTTTTAAATTTCTAATTGAATATATTTAAAACACTTTGTAAATGATAAATTCAATGGAAAAACATATTTGTAAATAACAAAATAAATAAATTTTCAAAATTGCATTTTTATTGTTAGTTTTAAGGTAGTTGAAATTCCCCCTGCAAATGTTTATACTTGTAATATTCCTAAGACTCGTAAACCTTCGAACAATGGAACCAATCAAAATATTTATTTTAAATTTTACAACGGATTCCGAATTTGGTCATAAATGTATGCAATGTGAAATTAGGTTTCTGTTAGTCTTAGATTTTGGTTTTAATAAAATTCTAACAGGTTTCAACAAAACTTCGATATTCTATAGTTAGTGAAAATAATTATTTCTTATACAACTCCTATAAAATTTTAATTTATTATCCAAATTAATAAAATTTTAAAAAATTTTAATATTTGTAAATTCTAAAAACTTAAAATGTTTATTCAATTTTAGGATTTTCGACTCATTCCTTCCATAAAATAAAATTAGAGTTCGCATATTAATGAATTTCTTTGGACTAAAATTAAAAAATTGATCAGAAATTTATTTTTTGAAAGTTTTGTCCACCAAAAATATTCGTTGAGCACCAACAACAAATTTTAAAGCTTTAGAGAGATAAAAAATTTCAAATTACTGGGTGGCCCAAACTCATCGAGCCAATGCGACGTTTAAAGCCAACTTGGTTGCCTTTTTCTCTCGTAGTTTAGAAGAGGGGAAAACTGATTATTTAGTGGGCAAAATTGGTGACCAGAAGTTAGTTATTAAATAGTGAACTAAATTAAATACCACGTGGACAAGAAAAACCAAAATAGATTTACTTAAATTTGACTAAAAATTAGTTTATGAAAACTCCACATTACCTGTTATGCGGGCAAAGTTTATAACAATTGGGTGGACAAAATTGATCAACATTTTAGATATTAATGACTATCAAGACAGGGGGAATAAATTTTCATTAATCGTAAGATATAACAAGACGTGTTAATCAATTTAACACCCATAACTTCAGTCAATATCAGTTCAGTCTTAATTTTCAGTAGATAACTTATTGGGGTGGGCAAAACTAATTAATGAATGGCCAAAATTTATTATTTAATTGCTTAGCATTTGGAATTGTAAACATTTTTATTTTCGTGTCAGAAGATGTGTTTGAAAATATTTAATTTTTTTAGAAAATTTGAGTTTAAAAGCAGACCAAATTTCTTTAAATGATGGTTCACGTTAAATAGGGTGCGAACCACAGGCGGTCTACAGAGACGACTACATGGAAATAATATTTTGGCATCATTATATTTACATTCCAATAATCCTAAAACTTTTTTATTAATACACTTTATTTTTATTATAAACTTGACAAAAACTATTTTGTTTTCGTATATTTCAAGAAATAATAAACTAAAATGAAAATAAAAAACCGCACATCTTCCCACAATCCCATGTTCATACATAAAGCAACAACAACAAACACTCAGTCTATATTATAATATAAACAAGTAATTTATTTTCCAAATACGATATTTCCTATAAAAAAAAAAAATTGGCAAATTTTATAGCATAACAAGCAAACGACGAAGACGACGACGATGGCAGGAAGAAGACATATACAATAATAAAAAAGAAAACTTAATTCTCATTCAATAAAATTTATAAATTTTCGCTTATTTTATTTACAATATATCAAGAGAGAGAAGACGCCTTACTTTTGTTGTTGTTACTGTTATGTACAACTTCCTTTTGTATAATAATAATAATAAGAAAAGAATCTTTATCATCCCACAACGCTGCCGCGCGCACCAACAAAATCTGTCGACTAGACTACCGTTTGCTTTGTTGTATACTACAAATTTCTGTTGTGTGGTGTTTAAAATACACAGATTTCGTTTGGTTGGAATCTAATTAAATTCATGAATGAAACGAGTGTAATACGCCCCCGGTATATAAAACGAATCGATACGTGATGCAGGAAGGCGAAATTTTAATTTTAAATTTATTTCGACCGATCTTATTTCTTTTGTACGGTGTAAATAATAATTTTAACACTTAATATCAAAGAAAGGATATTTTCATTACATGGTTTTAGTACGTCACACATCCTAACATATTATACACATACAATAGAAAAGGGTAAATTAATCATTTCCATATTTCCAATTTTTATCGTATACAAAGCAAATACAATACAAAATTTATGTAATGGAATTTTGGTTGAATGTTCCCTCCAACGGGTAATTTATGTACAACAAAATGAAATTTTTAGAAAGGCACTTGAATATGAAAGTCATTCAAAATATTGTCACCACTTTGTCGTTTAGTATGATAATTATATTTTTTTTTTTTTGGAGGGCGGATCTTGTAAATGTTTTTAAATTGCTACCTAATGTTTGTGTTATGATGGTTTATGTGTGGGAATTTTTTACTTTGCTTATACTATTTAATATGCTACATGACAAGACTACATATCATATTTTGATATTGAAAGTGTGATGTTAGCAATCCAAATTTGTCCACCAATAAATTAGTTTTGTCCACCTCAAATTTAAATAAATAAATGAGTTACTGAATATATAAAATATAATATTTCAAACATTTTCTAAAACAAACAATTCAAACCCTAAACAACTTCTTGAATTATTTTCAGGTAGACAAAACTTATTTGTAGATGGAGCACATATGGCCGGGGATAATGACAAATAATAATAAATCAATAGGTAATTGGCAGGGGAATGTCAGAGGTAATTTCAGGGTATAACGGCACCGTTCTTTCACCCAGATTCGTTTAAAATTCGGAAAGTATTAGGATTTTAAGTTTATGAAATTTCATGAAACTCCATGGAAGTTTTAGAAATATACAAATTTGCAAATTATAAGGACAAAATTGGAAAGTAAGCTTTTAGAGATGAATTTGTAAAATTAGAAAAAACATTAAACAGTTTCTAATTTCGCGAATTTTAAGCATTTTGAACTGAAATTTAAGATTTGAAAAGCATAAGCTCGCTTCAAATTTTAAATGCTTATAATTTAATTATTCACGAATTCTCAGATTTTACATTAAAAGCAGTTAATTGTTAATAACTTAACAGGTTATTTAAATTTAATCAAAACTCGAGAATATTAATAGAAATACAAATATTTCAAAATTTCGTCTTAAAAATTTAAATTTTAAAATTTCAAAGGCAACAAATCAAACAAATTTCGAATTTGTCTAAGCTAGAATAAGGCTTCTGAAATTTAAAATAATTCATTTTCAAATTTCAAAAAATCCAAAATTATAAAATTTTAAAATAGTAAATTAAAGTTTTTAAAATTATAGAAATATATTTAAATTAAAATTTTACATATTTAAACAATTGTAAGTTTATAACATTTTTAAATTTAACCAGATTCCTCAAAATATTTAAAATTTTGAAATAGATTTTAAAAATTAGAAATTTAAAAAGTTTCTTCTAATTTGAAAATTTGAAAAAATATTTTTGAAGTAAAACTTCTTTAGGCACGCTTGACTTGGGGACTAAGCTGGCAAATGCGTTACGAAAAATGTAATCGAACGAGGCGAACGAAACAATAACAATACACAACAACAATAAACGAAAACGAAATCATTTTCCTTTAGTATCAGGATGTGCCATGACAATTCATAAATCCCTAGGTGGAACATTAGTTGATACCATTTCATTTTAATAATTGGTTAAAAAAATTGGAAAATAAGAAAATTGGTAAATGGAAAATTGGAAATTTCGAAATTTGCAAAATTTTAAAATTTGAAAATTTGTAAATTTGTAAATTGGAAAATTGGAAAATCAGAAAATTAGAAAACAGGTAAATGGAAAATTGGAAAATAAGAATATATGAAAATATGAAAATATGAAAATATGAAAATATGAAAATATGAAAATATGAAAATATGAAAATATGAAAATATGAAAATATGAAAATATGAAAATATGAAAATATGAAAATATGAAAATATGAAAATATGAAAATATGAAAATACGAAAATACGAAAATACGAAAATATGAAAATATGAAAATATGAAAATATGAAAATATGAAAATATGAAAATATGAAAATATGAAAATATGAAAATATGAAAATATGAAAATATGAAAATATGAAAATATGAAAATATGAAAATATGAAAATATGAAAATATGAAAATATGAAAATATCAAAATATGAAAATATGAAAATATGAAAATATGAAAATATGAAAATATGAAAATATGAAAATATGAAAATATGAAAATATGAAAATATGAAAATATGAAAATATGAAAATATGAAAATATGAAAATATGAAAATATGAAAATATGAAAATATGAAAATATGAAAATATGAAAATATGAAAATATGAAAATATGAAAATATGAAAATATGAAAATATGAAAATATGAAAATATGAAAATATGAAAATATGAAAATATGAAAATATGAAAATATGAAAATATGAAAATATGAAAATATGAAAATATGAAAATATGAAAATATGAAAATATGAAAATATGAAAATATGAAAATATGAAAATATGAAAATATGAAAATATGAAAATATGAAAATATGAAAATATGAAAATATGAAAATATGAAAATATGAAAATATGAAAATATGAAAATATGAAAATATGAAAATATGAAAATATGAAAATATGAAAATATGAAAATATGAAAATATGAAAATATGAAAATATGAAAATATGAAAATATGAAAATATGAAAATATGAAAATATGAAAATATGAAAATATGAAAATATGAAAATATGAAAATATGAAAATATGAAAATATGAAAATATGAAAATATGAAAATATGAAAATATGAAAATATGAAAATATGAAAATATGAAAATATGAAAATATGAAAATATGAAAATATGAAAATATGAAAATATGAAAATATGAAAATATGAAAATATGAAAATATGAAAATATGAAAATATGAAAATATGAAAATATGAAAATATGAAAATATGAAAATATGAAAATATGAAAATATGAAAATATGAAAATATGAAAATATGAAAATATGAAAATATGAAAATATGAAAATATGAAAATATGAAAATATGAAAATATGAAAATATGAAAATATGAAAATATGAAAATATGAAAATATGAAAATATGAAAATATGAAAATATGAAAATATGAAAATATGAAAATATGAAAATATGAAAATATGAAAATATGAAAATATGAAAATATGAAAATATGAAAATATGAAAATATGAAAATATGAAAATATGAAAATATGAAAATATGAAAATATGAAAATATGAAAATATGAAAATATGAAAATATGAAAATATGAAAATATGAAAATATGAAAATATGAAAATATGAAAATATGAAAATATGAAAATATGAAAATATGAAAATATGAAAATATGAAAATTGGAAATTTGTAAAATTGGAAAATTAGTAAATTGGAAAACTGGTAAATTGGAAAATTGCAAAAATTGAAAAATTGGAAAATTGAAAAATTGAAAAATTCGAAAATTGGAAAATATGAAAATAGAAAATTTGGAAAGTTGGTAAATTGGAAAATTTGTAAATTGTAAAACTGAAAAACAGAAAAATTGGAAAGTCATAATATATACTTCTATGTCACTGACTGACTTACTCGAGAACGCACAGGGTGACCAAAAATTTTTTTTTTCCTATATTATAACATCTATGTCAATCACTAACTTACTCACTCCAGAATGCACAGGGTGAACAAAAAAAATTCGGCCGTGTAAAATATATCTTATATATGCATTTTTTCTATATTATGGCTCCATTTCACACGAGGTATCACAGAAACGGTTTCTTTCTTCGTTTCTTTCCCCGTTTGCCTATGATACAGGTTTTAATGCGACTTAAACAAATTTTCGATGAAATCACATTGTGTACTGTGGTCATACATAAATGAAATAAAAAGTATTTCTACTCTGCCATTTTTACTATGCGAAGAGATTTCAAAAATGGGTTTTTTGTCCATTTTATCACACATACATAAACATTATCTATTACGACTAGTTGGCCTTGAAAAAGTTACCAAGTTACAAGGTTACCTCTTGTGGCATCAGATTTAAACGGCTAGGTGACACTCGAGAACGCACAGGGTGACCAAATTTTTTTTTCAATATTATAATTTTTCTATGTTATATTATAAATATTAAATATATATTAGAAGTTTTACTTCAGTAGTGTGGTCTAAAGCACACTTAATTTTTTTAAAAGTAGAAACGTTTTGAAATTTTCTTTTAAGAACCTAAACATTTAAATTCTAAAATTTCAAAAATTCGAAACGAATCAAACAAAATTTTCGTATTTTTAACCATATAGATTTATTTTCATGAAATAAAACGTGAAACAATGCATTTTCTTCATTTCATAATTCAACGAAATATCAATTTTATAAAAAAATTAAATTGTAAAAATTTAAATTTTAAACAACAAATTAAATTTTAGAAATGCATTAGCATAAGAATTTCACATGTTTAAATAATTATAAAATTATGAATGCCACAAATTTTATCAATTTTATCAAAATAATTAAAATATAAAATTTTGAAATAATTTTTAAGAATTGGTAATTTAAAAAGTTTCTCCCAAGATATTTATTCGATATATTTAATATTTTAAGATTCTTTTGAGTGAATTGTGAGATTTTGCATTAAAAGCAGTTAATTGTTAATAACTTAACAGGTTATTTAAATTTAATCAAAACTCGAGAATATTAATAGAAATACAAATATTTCAAAATTTCGTCTTAAAAATTTAAATTTTAAAATTTCAAAGGCAACAAATCAAACAAATTTCGAATTTTTGTAAGCTAGAATTAGGTTTCTGAAATTTCAAATAATTCATTTTCAAATTTCAAAAAATCCAAAAAATTGAAAATTTTAAAATAGCAAATTAAAGTTTTAAAATTATAGAAATATATTTAAATTAGAATTTTACATATTTAAACACTTGTAAGTTTATAACATCTATAAATTTAACCAGATTCATCAAAATATTTAAAATTTTGAAATAGGTTTTAAAAATTGGAAATTTAAAAAGTTTCTTCCAATTTGAAAATATTTTTAGAAGTAGAGAATATTTTTAGAAGAAACATTTTGAAATTTTCTTTTAAGAACCTAAACATTTAAATTCTAAAATTTCAAAAATTCGAAACGAATCAAACAAAATTTTCGTATTTTTAACCATATAGATTTATTTTTATGAAATAAAACGTGAAACAATGCATTTTCATCATTTCAGAATTCAACGAAATAACAATTTTATAAAAAAATTAAATTGTAAAAATTTAAATTTTAAACAACAAATTAAATTTTAGAAATGCATTAGCATAAGAATTTCACATGTTTAAATAATTATAAAATTATGAATGTCACAAATTTTATCAATTTTATCAAAATAATTAAAATATAAAATTTTGAAATAATTTTTTAGAATTGGTTATTTAAAAAGTTTCTCCCAAGATATTTATTCGAAATATTTAATATTTTAAGATTATTTTGAGTGAATTGTGAAAAATCAGTTTAAAATAACTTAAATTTCTAATTTAGAACAAAAGTATTAGAAATTATACAAATTTGTAAATTATAAGACAAAATTGGAGTTAAGGGTTTTAGAAATGAGTTTGAAAAATTCGAAAAATCGGTTTTCTAATTTCGGAAACTTTAAGTATTTTGAAGTCAAATTTAAGATTTGTAAAGAATTCGCTTCAAATTTGAAATGTTTATTAACGAATTTTCAGATTTTGCATTAAAAATAGTTAATTGTTAACTTAAAATAAAGTTGTAAATAGAATTTTAGAATTTTCTAATCTAAAACACAGGTTATTTAAATCTAAGATATCAAAATTCGAGAATATTTCTAGAAATACAAACATTTCAAATTTTCCAGATTTAGGGTCCTAAAAATTTAAATTTATTTGCAAGGCGAGAAACCAAAAAAAAACTGTGAATTTTTATTAGCATGAAGAATTAGGCCTGCAATTCAAAATATCAAAAAATTGAAATTTAAAAAAAAAAATTTAAATACCAAATTATGTTTTTAAAACTATCGAAATACATTTAAATTAGAATTTTACATATTTAAACAATAGTAATTTTGTAACATAATCAAATTAACCAGTTTCACCAAAATATTAAAAATTTTGAAATATGAAGATTTTTAAAATTGGAAATTTAAAAGTTAAATTAGTTTGAAAAAATAAATAATAATAGAAAAAAAAAATTTAAATAGATAAAAAATCAAAATTCGAGAATATTTTGAATTCTCTCTCTCTCTCTCTGGCACTATATCCCATCAAGGGATTTGGCCGCCTCAAACGAGGTTTCATAATCATAATTTCATTTCGGATAATGAGTGATTAATTCATTGATCCTAAACCAGCCGTGAAATTTTTCCTTGTCACCACCGGGAATCGAACCCGGGACCTCCGGTCGCTGGAGCAAGCATGCTGACCACTTTGCCACCGGGGCGGCACATTTTGAATTGTTAATTTAATAGTATGGTTCCTAAATTTCCAAAGTTCGCACCACTCAAACAACATTTTCGAATTTTTTAAACAGAATTCAAAGGAATTCCAATATAATATTGAATATTCAAAAAGTTTAAAACTGTAAAAAATTTTAACACCGAATTAAATTCTAGAAATGCAATTTAAATTAAAATTTCATATGTTTAAATAATTATAAGATTATGAATGCTACAAATTTTACCAATTTTATCATAATATTTAAAAACAATTTTTTGGAATTGAAAATTTAAAAAGTTTCTCCAAAGATAGCTTATGTAATAAATATTTTAAGATTATTTTGAGTGATTGTGAAAAATTAGTTTAAAATAATTTAGAAAATTTGGATTTTAATAAACTTCACGATTTCTAGATAAATGTTTTCAACACGTTTTTGCCTCGAATTTTAGTACTATTAAAATGGTAATTGTAAATATTTAAATGTTATGCTACATGTTTGTTGGAAATTCACAAAGAATTAATAATTTAACTTTCCAATTTTTTGAAATTTAGAACATAGTAAAATTTTAAAAATGTTAAACAAACTTCATATAATTTTTTAAAACCTCAAAAATTTGCCGGATTTACATAATTACGAGAAGAAAATTGAAATTGAATCTTCAAAGAATGAGTTTGTAAAATTTGAAAACTCTAATTTAACGAAATCCAAGGATTTGTACTCGCATTTTAAAATTCGTAAATGATAAATGTTCTACGAATTTTATTGAGTATTATTAATACTAATGATAAAATTAACTTTGCAATTCTAAAAATTTTAAACCATTCCCCAAATTCTAAAATTTTAAACAATATCAATACATGCAATTAAAAAAAATTTAGGATTTCAATCGTGTTTAGAAAGAATGTTTAGTTTAAATTGTATAAAAATGTAATCATTGATAACTTGATATTTTAATAATTTTTAAAAATCTAACAAAATTCCAAATAAGGTTTATGATTCAACAAGCAATTTTACCAATTTCTTCAAAATATCTAAAACTTTGAAATAACTCTCAGTAATTGGAGATTTAAAAAGTTATTATCAAGATATTTCAATAATTCGAAATATCAAAATTTATTTTAAAACAATTTAGAAAATTTAGATTTTTATCGAATTCCGTCGAAGTTAAAGAGTTGCATACACATAAATGATGTGACAATAGATAAACAAGTATAAAATTCGTTACTTCCAATGTTGTTTCAAACTCGAAAAGCATTAACGTTCTAGGAAATTTAAAAAAAAATCAATTACAATATTTAAATTTTCTAAAATTTATAGAGTTTAGAAAATAACATTTTATAAACAAATAGAATTTTACAAATTTCTTTAATTCCAAGAGAAACAATTTAAATTTAAGCTCTAAGGAATACATTTGTTAAATTTAAATTTTTTGGATACATTTGAAAATCAATAAAAATTTTCTGATTCTGCAAATTTAAATAATTGTAACTAAAACTGAAAAATTAAAACCTATAGTTATTTTTCAAATTTTTAAATTATTTTGAGGAATTTTCAGATTTATGTTAAAATTTGTAAATAACTTAAACCATTTATAGAGGCCAAAATTTCTTTCTAATCTAAAACGTACTTATTTTCAAAATTGTGGAAATTTTAATTTTAAGTCCTTTTGATATTTCAAAATTAGAAATGAAGAGTTCAACTCTAAAAAATTACTTAAGTTTTATTATTAATAAAAATTCGAAAAGTTTAAAAATTCTCAATTTTAAATACCCATCTAAAATTTTAAAATAATCTACAATTTTTTTACTTTTAAATTAGAAAAGGTTTTCATGAAAACTATTAATTAGAATTTAAGGATTGAATCCATATCTGCCAAAAAAATTTGTAAATTTAAAATACTTGTAATAGTCACAAAAAAAAATCAAGTTTTTAAGAATTAGAATGAAAATAAACTTGAAAACTAAGAAAAGTAGCGATTTGATCAAGTTTAAAATTTGGGAACGCGGGGAAATGCCAACATACGATAGTATTCATATGACAAATCAATTTCTAGGTGTTGGCAAGTTACCAACAACAACTGGTGCATACATAAAACTAAAATCTGTAAACAGTATTAACATTTTATTTTAGGATACAGCAAATATCTGACGACAAAACCGGAAACCCATTACGAAAATTTACAAAACATTATTGTCTTATGATTTAATTTTCTGTCTAGTATTAAACGTTCTAAGAACCAACCCAGGAACTAAAATAATATATTTTATCAATCTCCTGTCGGATTTATAAACTCCCATCCCCGCCCTTGAAATAAGATTTGATTTCCTCCAGCAATATAGAAAATCAACAATTTTCCACCCAGCAACTTTTATGTTTGAAAATCTTTTATATAAACAGTAATATTTTTTTTTTTAAATCATCATCTGAAAAATAAAATTTTTAAAATACAATTAAATAAGAAAAACAAAAAGAACCTTTAAAAGAAAATCTAATAAAAAAATGTTGTTATATAAGGAAGGAAATAAAATAAAATTTATATATTTTCATAAACACACAACACATGTACCAAATTTTCATCCCAGTGTTAAAAAAAAATATTCTTCTTGTAAAATGAGAAGATTATTTTCTTCTTCTATTCTTTAGTGCTTTTTACGAGCAAAAAGGAAAGCAATTTCGATCTTAAGAAGATTTTGGTAAACAGGAAAAGAAACATGTATTCAAATACGTTCATATAAAGGGAGTTTGTATATCCGGCAAAATATAAACAAAATTTTAAGTCATTGTTGTGTAGTCAGCTTTAAAAAAAATGTATCGAGTGGTTTATGGTGTATCTTTAAATTTGTTAAAAAGGATCGAGATTGAAGAGTAGCGGCAAGTTTGTTTATTGTATACAACATATTTGTATTGTACATACCTTAAGAACTAGAAAAGATTTAGTTTCATCTATTGAAATCTAAGAATACAGTTTTACAACAAAATAGTAAACCTTCAAATTAGGACAAAATATTCTGCTTGATTTAACCACAACGATATTTGATCCAACCAATATACACGTACATATTTGTTTTTATAGAAATTACATACCGATTTACACTTAATGGCACACCAAAATCGTAATATGTATGTAATGAAGACATCATGTTTACATACCTGCAATGAAAATAAGAAATAATGTTTAAGATTAATGTTTTGTGTAAGATTTATTTTAATTTTTATTTATTTAGCTGTAGAATAAATAAAAAAACATCTGCAAAAAATAACCAACAAAAAGGTAGATATTCTATAAGGAGCTAGAGGTGTACCTGAATGATAAAATTGTTGACACAAGCCAAGAAAATTTCAGAGTATAGTGATTTAAAGTTAAGTTAAACACTTAACGTTTTTGAGTGCACATTAAATGAGTTAATTTAATATATTATTTTAGAAGTTGTTTAAGGAGCAATGGATTTAGTAATAGACGAAAAACTAGCTTACAATTCAAATTTAACAAACAAATCGAATTATGATAAATTGTTTTTAGGATATTTGAATTCAGATGAATTAGTTTTAGAAAAATTGTTGCAGGTGGTATTCTACGCATCAAGACTTAAATATGGTACTGGTAAAAAATAAGTTTAGTTGAATTTAATTGGTAAAATTATATAGGCACCTCGTACCATTTCTGATTTGAATAGTGCCATCTATTAATGTGATTGAGTACTAAATAAACAAATATCTGGACGTAATAAGGATCATTTCATTCATAAGATGTGACTTTCCAGATGTCATCAGGTAAAACATTTTCTTTGGAAAGCCTAAATTTCTATAATTATTCAACCTCATATTAAACTCAAACAATTTCAAATTAAGAACAAAAAAAATTTAAATTGAGAATAAACAATTTCAATTTGAGAACTATCAAAATAAGAATTATTATTCTCAAAATGAGAAATATTTGCTCTTGTTTGATTGGTTAATTTTTAGTATAAAATTGTTAATTAATTCATGTCAGAATTGTCTTAATGAACTATGTATTACTAATTTTACGTCTCAATGGTAATTTTCTTGTATACAGCATGGTTAACCTTAAATTTCAATAAAATTCAATTGATTTTCCTTTTTCTTATTTGATCAGTACCTGGAATGAGACGTGCGGGCGGACCTCGTTCTGGACGATCGGCCGAAAACATCGAGCTCATTAGGCACAGTGTTGCAGAACCATCAACTCCATGACGTTCAACACAGTTGGCTATTCCGCGTGGCACGATTTATCAGGTTATGAAAAAGATCTGCTCTTCTACCGCTACAAAATCCAGTTGGTCCAACAGCTCCATCCTGGTAATCTGACATTGCGCTTAGAGTAGTCCAGAACACTCCTAAATCTCCCCAAAAATGAGTATTTTTTTAAAAATATTATGATGACCAATGAGGCTCAGTTTGATCTGAGCGGGCTTGTGAGCAAGCATAACTGCTAACATTCATTAAATCCACTTTTGACTGTTTGGTGTGGCATAACCTTGCGCATGATTTATGGTTTGAAAATGCTGCAGGTACAAGCATTACGATCAATGTAGATTGCTACAGAACAATGCTTCAGGACTTCCTTTTTCTACTCATGCGAGCGAATATCAACAATGTGCCATCTCAAAAAACGATGACTTGAGATGGCCGCCTTGATCGCTTGATCTGACGACTCCAGACTATTTTCTGTGGGACCACCTGAAGGAGAAGGTCTACTTGAAGAAACCACAGACTTTACGGGAGCTGAAACACAACATTCAAGCAGAAATTGTTCGCAATTACACCTAATGGTGAACACTTAACCGATATTTTTTTCACACATAATGTAAAAAAACTCTACCGCGCCAAGAATGTGTTTCTAGAAATAACGGATGGAGATATTCCTACAGACAAGAAATGATCGAGTTTGTCAACAAAACTTTTACACATTCAAGGCCGATTTAATCGTAACCGATTTCCACCTTATCCACAAAATATAACTTCCGAGATGGTGATTGAACCAGCGCGGGTTAGAAAATTTGAGGAAAATGAGATTTAGCGTCTATGCGCAAGACGAGGGAGGCCGTTGAACTGTCGATCTTTTCTGCAATACCTCGGAAGTAACAGTATTAGCGTTAAGGAAGCGGATAGCACCAACAACCAAAAATAAAATTAAGGTCGCATTTAATAGTGGACGAGAATTTTATCTTGCCGTTTCTTAACAAGAAAAAAATGCAAGAAACGACGAAACGAGTAGGATTAGAGTTGCTAAATAATATCTCCAAAAATCATGCAATCATTGTACGTCTTCGATCTTATTAGACAACCCTAATTAACTTCTTTAGTACTTTCCAAATTGTGTTACTTAAGTTCATTCCATCCTTGTCATTCTATTTCTGCATGCGTCCTGCAAAGATCGAGGAAATAAAAAAAAATAATTAAAGTGCCTATCAACAAATATTTCAGGGCTAGAATCCCAGAACGCAACTGACGAAAAGGCTACTTCTGGTTCGCAGATGTCCACCACATTTCGCATGCATCTCCCAATTTATGGAAAAAGCTTTAGAAGTTTTATTCCGAATAGTCAATCCGCCTAAAAAAAATATTTTTTTTTTATCATAACTCGTCATTTCCGATAGCTAAACTTTATAATATGATCTAAATTAATTTGTTTGGAATTCAATCGACAATATTTATATTTTAATGATTTTTTCATTAGTGGGCTTCAAAATATTTACTAATAAAATATTTATTAAAATAAAAAATAAAACTCCTATCGAAGCTAGGATCGATTTCGGTCAAAAATCACTGGACACAGACATTTAGTCAAAAAACTCATCAGGAATTTTCATAATTACTATCCAAAAAAAAACAGTTTTTTTTGTCAAAAATCAACCGTTCTGCGTTTATGAATTTTGGAAAATTGATCTGAAACGATATTGTTGCAAGTTTAATTTAAAATCTTTAATTGGGAGGCTTTTTAAAATATTTGCAAAAAACGAAAAAGTTCCTATGGCCAAATATCACTAGGATCTTCAAATTTATGGGAAACCTCAAGTATGAAGTTTCATTCCGATCAATGTTGGAAGAGTTCCTTGAGAGCTCATTTACACATTAAAATTTTTAATTGCACTACTTGGCTGTTGACAGGTTTTTGGTCAATTGTCAAATTTTAAATACTTTACGCTGCTGCCGAAGGAAATGTGACATCCTTCTTGGGCTTAAAAATATTGGGCTTTTGAGTTTAGATTTGATTTGTACGGCTATGAAGAATCATTGTGTTGCACCAAACCGATGATACAAATTTTATAAGATTTTATTTTACTTAAACTTGGTGTGTTCTGTGTATGCTTCGTTTTGGTATTTTTATCTCTCTGCATATTCTCATTGTTATTTCACTCTGTCCTTTTTGCGATAGTCGCGTCGCTCCGTGTTGAGTTTTCACAACACCCTGCCCATATACACAAATTCGGTAGCATAACTGACCCTGTATAATTAACGTTTACATTTCAAAATGAAAATTCGTAATATAAATTGCCAGAATTTCGGCCATCCTTTTTTTGACAATCTATTGCCGTCACTCTTTTGACCAGCTTCAACCGATGGGTAATATGCCCTTGTATATACGACCAGACTGTTGTTCGCCTTTTACATGTTGCACTAAATAACGATCATTGCCAATATATTTAACGTATCATAGGAGTCACGATACTGATAAGCCAATTTACGACTCTCCCCCGACGCAGGTGCTTCACTGTTTACCATTACCTAGTCTTTCGGATTTAACTTCGGAACTGCTCGACGATGTTTGTTAAATTGCTTCGACATAACTTTCCTATTCCTCCCAGACGATGATTTCATATATGAGTTGGCTTTGCTTAATGTGTCTCCCTTCGTATCTGAATATTATTCTGGACGGCGTTATTTTTGTGATACGGTGCTTTAAGTTGTTTATGGCATATTGTATACGGCATATCATATTTCATGTCCCAGTCCCGATTTTCTTCTTCGGATAATAGTGACAAACTGATTGTTGATTTGATTTACACGTTCCACTTGCCCATTAGCCCGTGCACACGCACCAGCAATTTTCGAATGTATAATATCATGAGTTACGCAAAACTCATCAAACTTCCTAGAAATAAATGCAACTCCCCTATCAGTCATCATCCTTACGAGCTTCTCGTAATGTGAAATAAAATTGTGGTCTAGTTCTAGTGTAGATTCTACTCCAACATCGGGGACGGCATACAAAACTACTACTAATTTGCTGAACGCGTGTTTCAATGATGCCACGTACTTGTTTACTTTTGTGGAGGTTGGATATGGTTCGACGTAATCCAGGTGAACGATAACGAAAGGAATCTTCTTTGTCTAATGGATGTAAAAAATCCTAATTCTCCACCGTCTGCTTCTTAAAATATAAATATTTCAAGTTCCTGTAGGTGTATTCTGTGACAATTTTCCGCATTTTCGGAAAGTAGAAAATTTCCTTTAATTTCAACAGTGTTTTATCAATTCCCATATGACAAACAGATTCGTGCACATCTTTCACTAGATCATAAACTAACTCTTCTGGAGCATACAATCGCCACTGTCCTTTAATTTTCTTGTATACTCAGCATGCAAAGTGTTCATGCACCTCGGGATTTCCTTTTTCTAGTTCGTCGCGAATATTCAAAATGTTCTTATCACCACGCTACATTGCAGCAACCCAATTCTTTGCATCTTCTACTCCTTGTTCATCACTTGGATGTCTGCTAAGAGCATCAGCCACTAAATTGATTTTTCCTTAACCGTATTCGATTTTATAATAAAACTCGGAATTCGTAGAAACCATTTAGCGATTCTTGGATTTAAATCACGCTTATTTGTAAGTAGTTTGAGACTGTTACAATCTCGGCCCCTACGGATTGTCCAGATACGTTCGAAGCGGTTCTGAACTAGTAATTGATGTAAGAAACGAATCTTATTCATCCACATGCTCGGAAATCTCTGAGATTTTTGTTATTCGAGACAGAACATCATTGAGTGTAATACGAAAATTCTTAAACATTTGTAATTATTTATCTCGGCCCCTACGGATTGCCCAGATACGTTCGAAGTTGTTCTGAACTAGTAATTGATGTAAGAAGCAAATTTTATTTATCCACATGCTCGGAAATCTCTGAGATTTTTGTTATTCGAGACAGAACATCATTGAGTGTAATACGAAAATTCATAAACATTTGAAATTATTTATCTCGGCCCCTACGGATTGCCTAGATACGTTCGAAGTGGTTCTGAACTAGTAATTGATGTAAGAAACCAATCTTATTTATCCACATGCTCGGAAATCTTTGAGTTTTTTGTTATTCGAGACAGAACATAATTGAGTGTAATATAGAGTTAAATATCTTCAAATTTTTAAGAATTTTTATATTACACTCAATTACGTTCTGTCTCGAATAACAAAAAACTCAAAGATTTCCGAGCATATGGATAAAGAAGATTGGTTTCTTACATCAATTACTAGTTCAGAACCACTTCGAACGTATCTGTGCAATCCGTAGGGGCAGTTCAGAACAACTTCGATCATCTCTGCAATTCATAATGTGTTTGTTGTAAAAAATTTCATTTTTTAAAATTCACTCAAAACTTTTCACAAAAATGTTTGCTACGTATAGTGTAAAAATATTTGTGTTTATTAAAAATTTTCAGATATTATTATGAAAGCCCAATATTTGAGTGTTTTTTCAATTCTAATTACTTAGAAAAGGACGCAATGTATATTTTGTTATTTTGGCATAAACTTCACTCCGATCCGATAATGGCCTCGCCAGAATTGCAACGTTTAAAATAAATCGCCGGAAATTACTCTGTAGGTCATAAAACTTCTAACTGCACGTATATCATTTGGCATCGGGAAATTTTGCACTGCTTTCACATTTGTAATACCTGGTTCTATTGAATTGAACGAAATATCGAACCCTAGATACTCCAGCACTTACTCAAGTTTAGTGTTAACCCGGATCTTTGAATTAAATTCAGGATTATCTCTTATTTTGTAAAACCTTCTGCTACTGATTTAGACGGTATGATGATATCATCCACGTATGCCATTGCGATGCTGTATCGGAAATTCCACAGAATTTGATTAATCAACCGTTGGAAAACAGCTGGACTATTACTAAGGCCAAACGCTCATTAATTCGCTTAAATTGATAATGTCCATAACGTGTAACTATGGCGGTGACTGGTCAAGTTTCCTTTGGTACGGGGATTTCATAATACCCACTATGCATAATATAAATTGCCACAATTGGAGCTCTATATTTGCATCACAACTTAGAATAAAGAAGTTTTGTTCATGAAAAGAAGTCCAAAATTTTAAAGCAAATATAGATCCAAGATCCTGTTTCTGAAACTTTCATGAAGAGCAGACAGGTCTCAATTAAGTAACCAATATTTATTTCATTTTCGTCAAATCAAAAATATCGATAGTATGCCGAATTTATGCAACGAGAATCCAGATAGTACTCGTATTTAAATTTAATTAACATTTTAAATATATTTGTCGTGTAAATATCTTTAAAAATTCCATAACCACAATGCTCGTCTCTTACTAAACACTTATAAATATTATATTCACCGTAAAAACTGATGAAATATTTTACAGTATGTTAATTATATATAACTTCTAAAATAACCAATTTAATAAATTAGAAACAGTCAATCAACTAGTTTAGTTTATTAGCATCATATTTGATTACATACAACTCAAAAAAAAACTTTTTTTTTTCATCTCTAACAAACAGGTCGATCCAATAAATAATACAACAAAACTCCAAACCTTTAAAAAAATCGTATCGTATTTCAAACCAGCGCACAGTGCAGTACACGCACCGCACACATTATTAAATTTATATACATACGAGTATATATACCAAACCCCATAAGATAAAATGATTACAGCTAAGTGGTTTTTTTTTTTATTAATGAACAAACTATTTTTGGAAATTTAATAATTAACGTGTTAATTTTTTAATTTAATTTAATCTCGTTTACAAAAATTTGTTTTAAATTTTTTTTTTTTTTTTTGTTTTTGTTTTTAATTGAATGACATGTGAATTGACTTTAAAATCGTTTAAAATGTAGGTAGATAGTTTTCTAATTGATAGTTTTGACCATGCCGAATCATTGAGTCAAGACTGTTTAGAGGTTGTATATATCTTTTGTTAGTTTTGGGGGTACCCGGTTTCTGGTTTATATTGCATGCGAACCAAATTAGCGAAATTCGATAGTGTTTTGTTTTTTTGTTTGTTTAAAAATTATTAATTAATAAGTTTTTATACGTTAGTTTAGTTTAGTAGAATGAATGTGTTTAGTCTGGTTGTTTGCTTTATTTATTTACACACCACACACCACACAAGATACAATATTTGACTTAAAAAATATATAAATCAATTAAAATTAATTTATTTTATGGTTGTGGCGCGCGTTAATTTGTGTTCGGTAGGGGTGGGGACTCCTGGTCTAATTACGACACTGGCCTACATACATTTCTAATTATTTACGTTAAGTAAGTGTAATGCAATTGGTTTTTTATCTTTACTTTATTTTACTTTGATTTATATTTATAAATATAATTTACATTTCAATTTAAATTTTTCCCGCACCTAATTCATATTCATCAAACCGCACCTCGATATAATTAGTGTGCTTCTAAATATACACACATCTTCTCTAATTTATGTACTAACTTCCTTATTATTATTGTATTGCTTTATTATAACATATACACATATATTACATACACTACATAACTTTTCAAAAAAACTATAATCGACATACACACAACAAGTTTGAACAACCAACAAAAAAAAAATATACAAATTAAAATTCTAAATCAAAACATTTCATTTTCATGTTTTCAAAAAAATGTTTTCTTTGATGTTTTCATTTTCAAATATCTAAAACCAATTTTTCATCTCTCCACACGCAAAGGAAAAACCAATTTTTTTTTTGTTTTTCGAAATCAAATAGATTTTCGTGGAAATGATTATATTGAGAGAAGAAGAAAATCATCATCAATTTAGATTGAGTCATCAGTTTTATAATATATTCTGGTGTTAGTAGAGTATAGGGAAAAATATTTTCGTGTACGTCACGTCGACATACATATTTGCGAGATTGCGGAGGAATGTACTAATTTTAACCAGTGCAGTGTCTTATTGGCAAAACATTAATTTGTCTAAACTTAAATGAACTATTTTTTTGGTTATTCATGAAAATATATTTATTTTAATGTAAGATGGTAGGGCGTCTTCAAGATTGGGCTATTAATCTTTTCAGTTGCTACGTATATAAAACTTTTTTCTTGTATTTTATTAATTACTCTCTAGATTTAATGGCAGTGGATAGATGATTATATGATTATATATGTCTGGCAAGGCAATCACACCTAAAGCCTTCAAAATGTTGGGTTGTAAGAACCGAAAAATTTTCTTGTCGAAAAAACGTTTCTAACTATTTCTGTATATCCGTGGTTGTGTCTCGCAAAGGCCATCTTTAATATAGAGCTTTAATTGATTGATTGATTGATTCTGAATGTACGACCAAGTTCTTACACAGGAGCTCCCGAGTGACGCCGGACACTCTTTTTTACATATAACAAAACCGAAGGATTGGATAGATTAGTTAAGTGGGACAGAATCGGCCTGGTTACAGACACCTAGGTATAGCCGATAGTTAGTAACACAAAGACAACACAATTCTAATCTACTAGAGAAAGGATATAGGTTTAATAGGTTTAATGGATAACGATGGTATTGGTCTTCAACAATTGCTTCTTTAAATCAGCAACCTAAGAAAAAATGATATTATATCACATGTATCCGGAAATTTCCTAAAATTTAATTCTAAATTAATACTTTTCGGCTTCCTAAATAATATAAACAATAATTAATATAATCCTCCTGCACCTCCACAACTTACAAGAGAATTTCCTGAAACCACAGTTATTTGAATAATAATAAAAATTACTCTAAAATCGATTAGTATTTAACCCTTGAATTCGGCAACCACGAAAAATTCAAAAAATTGCAAAATATATGTGAGACAAGGCAATGGCTCCGGGAAAACTATCAATGTCAGATTAACATTCGATTCAAGTATCATTATACTGCCCAGGGGCGGTATGTTGCACCATCACTTCGAATTGGAAAAAGTCGAATTCGAAAAAGTGAAAGTTGTATATCTTTTTTGCTTTTCGAAAATGATACAACATACCGCCATTCGAGTTTTTTGAATCTCGATTCGAAGCGATTGCACAACATACCGCCCCAGGATATTGATACCATTCAACAAATGATGATCAAATACGGGGAACAAAGCCAAATTTGACGAAATTTTGGGATTCGGCTATAATGAATGGAACCACGCTGTTTCCCAACCAAAATTCTTCCACTTCAGCTTGAAAAGCTGGGCTAGGATTCTAATAAACCAGGCTCAACTTGTATATTGGGACTGTATCGTATCTTCTTGATGAAGTTCTAAAATTCGACCATTCTGAATAGAACTTGGCCATATCCCAACCAATTATTGTCAAATCAGGTAAGCAAAATTGGATGTGAATTTAAAAATGGATTTTAGAGAAGTTCTGGAATCTTGCCGTGCTAAACACTTTCTTAACTAATTATCTTCGAGTCTGGTATACTGAGCTGAACCGGGATTCCAGCATAATCCCCGGATGAAGTTCTGGATTTTTTACAAAATAAGGCTGAAAATAATCGGCCAAGGAATTATCCTATTGCTCCACTTACCCGTCAACAAGACAACCCTTTGAGAGATGACCCATCCAAACTCAGCCTCACCAAAACTAAAATGTGCTAGAATTCCAATTCAGTCAAAAATAGATTACGCAACAATTCGGCACATCACAATCAAACAAAAAGATCATTTACATGAAGTGGCGGCACGAATGGAAGATAGAACTCAAATCAATCGATATTCGAGAGAAGATAAATTCTTTTAGTGAAAATAGTGCCAGCAGTGAGCAATCTAAAAAAAATAGTCAACATTAAAAGCCCGAGGCACATCCAAGATTTGCTTGTCGTTAAACACAAAAATAAAAATTAAAAACCATTTTCCCTTTGCCATGCCGGTCTCATCCCTTTAAATCATTCTACAAAAAAAAGTATTGAATATTTACACATACATCCAAACCTGTTCCTCCACGGTGTTTTGTTTTTTTCAGAATTGATTATTTTTACACAGAGATATGTATTGGCAATTGTTTAGTTTTAGTGTTATTTAAAACAGAATTTAATTAAATTTTAATAAATAGTTTAAAATGATTTATCGTTTAGTTAAATTTAAAAATTGAATTTTGTCTATTAGGTAAGTCAAGATTTTCATAACGCAAACTATTACAGACAAAAATAAATATATTACAACGATTTGCAAAAGGTGAAGCTTCTACATCGGTCAGCAAAAGCTTTAAGTTGAACGAAGGTACAATTCCAACAATTAAAAAAGGAGAAGGATATCCGTAATTCTGTGTCAGATGATACCAGGATATAGAAGCGCATTCTCATATACTAGAAATGCGGCCATTGAAAATATGGAAAAGGGATTGTTTACATTTATTGAAGATCATAGCCAAAAACGTATATCTTTGAAATGTATTACTAAGGAGAAAGCCGTAAGCATTTATGAGAAACTGAAACAACTGGAACCATCAACGTGATCCCAGTTAGACCAAAAAATATATTACAAGTAACGGGTGGTTACAAGGGTTTTTACGAAGACATGCCATTATTAATAATTTAAATTAAATGTGAAACAGCATCGGCGGATGCTGCAGCTATTACAGAATATTCTTCTAAACTTGCCAAAATAATTGAAGACAGTGAATATACGTCTGATAAAATTTTTAACACTGACAAAACCGGCCATTTCTGGAAGAAAATGCCAAGCAGAACATTTGTGTCTAGAACGGAAAAGAGTGGTAGTGGTTTCAAAGTGGCAATAGGTAGCATTACGTTGTTGCTTTGCGGCAATGTCTCAAAAATTCGTATTTTAATATCTTTCATAGTTAATCGATCACTCCGACAATGAGCATTGAAAGGTGTCAACGGAAAGCAACTTCTAGTTCAATGTATGGCAAATAAGAATGCCTGGATTTCGGAGTGAGTATTCAATGAATGGTTCGAAAAATGTATTATTTCGGAGGTCACATGGTAAAGGCATGCCCTATAAATGTAAAAGTCGTCGTCTTGCCACCTAATACAGCTTCTTTTCTGCAGCCACTCGAATAGGGAATAATTGTAACTTTTAAAGTATATTATGTAAAACGATCATTTAAATATATTTAAATACATAAAATGGATGAGGATGAATCACTAACTGTTGTTGACGTGTGGAAAAAAATCAATCTTGGACTGTATAAAACATGCAGTTTTGTCCGTGTCCAAAATAAGGCCATCTATACTTTTAATGCTTGCTAGAAGAACATTTGGTCCGATTGTGTTAAAATTGTAGACACTGCTCCATCAAACGTAGCCGATGAAATGTACACCGAACTCACCATTGACGATATTCTTTGAAACGTATCTACCGTGTAAATACAGACCTGGGTGTATTGCAAATTAAAACAATTAATCATAAACACATCGTCGTTTTGGTGCAACAGTGACACAACTCAAATTTCACTCATTTCTAAGATATACGAATCAATCGATACCTAATAATTCATATTTTTATAATTTTGTATCAAAACACACTCTCTTAAGCAGTTATTTCTAGGAAATAAGGTAAGATTCCATGTTAAAAATCACTCAGTTAACGAGAGAAATTAACATTTCTTAACATATCTTAATATTGGAAATTATCTTAAGATAATTTGCAAAATATTAAGGAATTATAAAAATTAAGATCCGCTTGAAGTTGTAGAAATAGAAAAAATATTATTTTACTAATCAGAATGTATTTTTTTTATTTAGTTTTGAAAAACGCTGTTTTTACAAACAATTTTAAGCGATTTTTTCAAATCGCTCTACTAAATAATTAAAAATTTTGAGTTGTGTCACCGTTGCACCAAATCGACGATATATACATTAAAATAATATTAATATGTTATAATAATGTTCTAAATTAATTATTAAAATAATTATAAAGAGGTAAAAAACTCAATCATATATAAATATACACATAGGTAACTAAACACAACGAAAATTTTTTTTGTTTCAAGTCATAGAATATTGTACCAATAATGAAACCGTTGTACCGTTTAAATTGGGCCGAAACAACAACCAGTTTTCGTGTAATCGTCGATTGAAATCGGCTGTATTTTTACCCGGACAAATGCACTTTTATTTGAAACCAAAATTTTTTTGTTTCAAATCATAGAATATTGTACCAATAATGAAAGGTTATTTAATTTTGAACAATAATCCGTTTAAATTGGGCCGAAACAACAACCAGTTTTCGTGTAATCGTCGATTGAAATCGGCTGTATTTTTACCCGGACAAATGCACTTTTATTTGAAACCAAAATTTTTTTTGTTTCAAATCATAGAATATTGTACCAATAATGAAAGGTTATTTAATTTTGAACAATAATCCGTTTAAATTGGGCCGAAGCAACAACCAGTTTTCGTGTAATCGTCGATTGAAATCGGCTGTATTTTTACCCGGACAAATGCACTTTTATTTGAAACCAAAATTTTTTTTGTTTCAAATCATAGAATATTGTACCAATAATGAAAGGTTATTTAATTTTGAACAATAATCCGTTTAAATTGGGCCGAAACAACAACCAGTTTTCGTGTAATCGTCGATTGAAATCGGCTGTATTTTCACCCGGACAAATGCACTTTTATTTGAAACCAAAATTTTTTTTGTTTCAAATCATAGAATATTGTACCAATAATGAAAGGTTATTTAATTTTGAACAATAATCCGTTTAAATTGGGCCGAAGCAACAACCAGTTTTCGTGTAATCGTCGATTGAAATCGGCTGTATTTTTACCCGGACAAATGCACTTTTATTTGAAACCAAAATTTTTTTTGTTTCAAATCATAGAATATTGTACCAATAATGAAAGGTTATTTAATTTTGAACAATAATCCGTTTAAATTGGGCCGAAACAACAACCAGTTTTCGTGTAATCGTCGATTGAAATCGGCTGTATTTTTACCAGGACAAATGCACTTTTATTTGAAACCAAAATTTTTTTGTTTCAAATCATAGAATATTGTACCAATAATGAAAGGTTATTTAATTTTGAACAATAATCCGTTTAAATTGGGCCGAAACAACAACCAGTTTTCGTGTAATCGTCGATTGAAATCGGCTGTATTTTCACCCGGACAAATGCACTTTTATTTGAAACCAAAATTTTTTTTGTTTCAAATCATAGAATATTGTACCAATAATGAAAGGTTATTTAATTTTGAACAATAATCCGTTTAAATTGGGCCGAAGCAACAACCAGTTTTCGTGTAATCGTCGATTGAAATCGGCTGTATTTTTACCCGGACAAATGCACTTTTATTTGAAACCAAAATTTTTTTTGTTTCAAATCATAGAATATTGTACCAATAATGAAAGGTTATTTAATTTTGAACAATAATCCGTTTAAATTGGGCCGAAACAACAACCAGTTTTCGTGTAATCGTCGATTGAAATCG
This sequence comes from Nephrotoma flavescens, assembly GCA_932526605.1. Taxonomy (NCBI): domain Eukaryota; kingdom Metazoa; phylum Arthropoda; class Insecta; order Diptera; family Tipulidae; genus Nephrotoma; species Nephrotoma flavescens. Next base: position 79,329,559 of record OW052221.1, on the reverse strand, counting down.
GCTGTATTTTCACCCGGACAAATGCACTTTTATTTGAAACCAAAATTTTTTTTGTTTCAAATCATAGAATATTGTACCAATAATGAAAGGTTATTTAATTTTGAACAATAATCCGTTTAAATTGGGCCGAAGCAACAACCAGTTTTCGTGTAATCGTCGATTGAAATCGGCTGTATTTTTACCCGGACAAATGCACTTTTATTTGAAACCAAAATTTTTTTTGTTTCAAATCATAGAATATTGTACCAATAATGAAAGGTTATTTAATTTTGAACAATAATCCGTTTAAATTGGGCCGAAACAACAACCAGTTTTCGTGTAATCGTCGATTGAAATCGGCTGTATTTTTACCAGGACAAATGCACTTTTATTTGAAACCAAAATTTTTTTGTTTCAAATCATAGAATATTGTACCAATAATGAAAGGTTATTTAATTTTGAACAATAATCCGTTTAAATTGGGCCGAAACAACAACCAGTTTTCGTGTAATCGTCGATTGAAATCGGCTGTATTTTCACCCGGACAAATGCACTTTTATTTGAAACCAAAATTTTTTTTGTTTCAAATCATAGAATATTGTACCAATAATGAAAGGTTATTTAATTTTGAACAATAATCCGTTTAAATTGGGCCGAAACAACAACCAGTTTTCGTGTAATCGTCGATTGAAATCGGCTGTATTTTTACCAGGACAAATGCACTTTTATTTGAAACCAAAATTTTTTTGTTTCAAATCATAGAATATTGTACCAATAATGAAAGGTTATTTAATTTTGAACAATAATCCGTTTAAATTGGGCCGAAACAACAACCAGTTTTCGTGTAATCGTCGATTGAAATCGGCTGTATTTTTACCCGGACAAATGCACCTGAAACCAAAATTTTTTTTGTTTCAAATCATAGAATATTGTACCAATAATGAAAGGTTATTTAATTTTGAACAATAATCCGTTTAAATTGGGCCGAAACAACAACCAGTTTTCGTGTAATCGTCGATTGAAATCGGCTGTATTTTTACCCGGACAAATGCACTTTTATTTGAAACCAAAATTTTTTTTGTTTCAAATCATAGAATATTGTACCAATAATGAAAGGTTATTTAATTTTGAACAATAATCCGTTTAAATTGGGCCGAAACAACAACCAGTTTTCGTGTAATCGTCGATTGAAATCGGCTGTATTTTTACCCGGACAAATGCACTTTTATTTGAAACCAAAATTTTTTTTGTTTCAAATCATAGAATATTGTACCAATAATGAAAGGTTATTTAATTTTGAACAATAATCCGTTTAAATTGGGCCGAAACAACAACCAGTTTTCGTGTAATCGTCGATTGAAATCGGCTGTTTTTTTACCCGGACAAATGCACTTGAAACCAAAATTTTTTTTGTTTCAAATCATAGAATATTGTACCAATAATGAAAGGTTATTTAATTTTGAACAATAATCCGTTTAAATTGGGCCGAAACAACAACCAGTTTTCGTGTAATCGTCGATTGAAATCGGCTGTATTTTTACCCGGACAAATGCACTTTTATTTGAAACCAAATTTTTTTTTGTTTCAAATCATAGAATATTGTACCAATAATGAAAGGTTATTTAATTTTGAACAATAATCCGTTTAAATTGGGCCGAAGCAACAACCAGTTTTCGTGTAATCGTCGATTGAAATCGGCTGTATTTTTACCCGGACAAATGCACTTTTATTTGAAACCAAAATTTTTTTTGTTTCAAATCATAGAATATTGTACCAATAATGAAAGGTTATTTAATTTTGAACAATAATCCGTTTAAATTGGGCCGAAACAACAACCAGTTTTCGTGTAATCGTCGATTGAAATCGGCTGTATTTTTACCCGGACAAATGCACTTTTATTTGAAACCAAAATTTTTTTTGTTTCAAATCATAGAATATTGTACCAATAATGAAAGGTTATTTAATTTTGAACAATAATCCGTTTAAATTGGGCCGAAGCAACAACCAGTTTTCGTGTAATCGTCGATTGAAATCGGCTGTATTTTTACCCGGACAAATGCACTTTTATTTGAAACCAAAATTTTTTTTGTTTCAAATCATAGAATATTGTACCAATAATGAAAGGTTATTTAATTTTGAACAATAATCCGTTTAAATTGGGCCGAAACAACAACCAGTTTTCGTGTAATCGTCGATTGAAATCGGCTGTATTTTTACCCGGACAAATGCACTTTTATTTGAAACCAAAATTTTTTTGTTTCAAATCATAGAATATTGTACCAATAATGAAAGGTTATTTAATTTTGAACAATAATCCGTTTAAATTGGGCCGAAACAACAACCAGTTTTCGTGTAATCGTCGATTGAAATCGGCTGTATTTTTACCCGGACAAATGCACTTTTATTTGAAACCAAAATTTTTTTTATTTCAAATCATAGAATATTGTACCAATAATGAAAGGTTATTTAATTTTGAACAATAACCCGTTTAAATTGGGCCGAAACAACAACCAGTTTTCGTGTAATCGTCGATTGAAATCGGCTGTTTTTTTACCCGGACAAATGCACTTTTATTTGAAACCAAATTTTTTTTTGTTTCAAATCATAGAATATTGTACCAATAATGAAAGGTTATTTAATTTTGAACAATAATCCGTTTAAATTGGGCCGAAACAACAACCAGTTTTCGTGTAATCGTCGATTGAAATCGGCTGTATTTTTACCCGGACAAATGCACTTTTATTTGAAACAAAAATTTTTTTTATTTCAAATCATAGAATATTGTACCAATAATGAAAGGTTATTTAATTTTGAACAATAATCCGTTTAAATTGGGCCGAAACAACAACCAGTTTTCGTGTAATCGTCAATTGAAATCGGCTGTATTTTTACCCGGACAAATGCACTTTTATTTGAAACCAAAATTTTTTTTGTTTCAAATCATAGAATATTGTACCAATAATGAAAGGTTATTTAATTTTGAACAATAATCCGTTTAAATTGGGCCGAAACAACAACCAGTTTTCGTGTAATCGTCGATTGAAATCGGTTTTTTTTTACCCGGACAAATGCACTTTTATTTGAAACCAAAATTTTTTTTTGTTTCAAGTCATAGAATATTATACCAATAATGAAAGGTTATTTAATTTTGAACAATAATCCGTTTAAATTGGGCCGAAACAACAACCAGTTTTCGTGTAATCGTCGTTTGAAATCGGCTGTTTTTTTACCCGGACAAATGCACTTTTATTTGAAACCAAATTTTTTTTTGTTTCAAATCATAGAATATTGTACCAATAATGAAAGGTTATTTAATTTTGAACAATAATCCGTTTAAATTGGGCCGAAACAACAACCAGTTTTCGTGTAATCGTCGATTGAAATCGGCTTTTTTTTACCCGGACAAATTCACTTTTATTTGAAACCAAATTTTTTTTTGTTTCAAGTCATAGAATATTGTACCAATAATGGAAGGTTATTTAATTTTGAACAATAATCCGTTTAAATTGGGCAGAAACAACAACCAGTTTTCGTGTAATCGTCGATTGAAATCGGCTGTATTTTTACCCGGACAAATGCACTTTTATTTGAAACCAAAATTTTTTTTGTTTCAAATCATAGAATATTGTACCAATAATGAAAGGTTATTTAATTTTGAACAATAATCCGTTTAAATTGGGCCGAAACAACAACCAGTTTTCGTGTAATCGTCGATTGAAATCGGCTTTTTTTTACCCGGACAAATGCACTTTTATTTGAAACCAAAATTTTTTTTGTTTCAAATCATAGAATATTGTACCAATAATGAAAGGTTATTTAATTTTGAACAATAATCCGTTTAAATTGGGCCGAAACAACAACCAGTTTTCGTGTAATCGTCGTTTGAAATCGGCTGTTTTTTTACCCGGACAAATGCACTTTTATTTGAAACCAAATTTTTTTTTGTTTCAAATCATAGAATATTGTACCAATAATGAAAGGTTATTTAATTTTGAACAATAATCCGTTTAAATTGGGCCGAAACAACAACCAGTTTTCGTGTAATCGTCGATTGAAATCGGCTTTTTTTTACCCGGACAAATTCACTTTTATTTGAAACCAAAATTTTTTTTGTTTCAAGTCATACAATATTGTACCAATAATGGAAGGTTATTTAATTTTGAACAATAATCCGTTTAAATTGGGCCGAAACAACAACCAGTTTTCGTGTAATCGTCGATTGAAATCGGCTGTATTTTTACCCGGACAAATGCACTTTTATTTGAAACCAAAATTTTTTTTGTTTCAAGTCATAGAATATTGTACCAATTATGAAAGGTTATTTAATTTTGAACAATAATCCGTTTAAATTGGGCCGAAACAACAACCATTTTTCGTGTAATCGTCGATTGAAATCGGCTGTATTTTTACCCGGACAAATGCACTTTTATTTGAAACCAAAATTTTTTTTGTTTCAAGTCATAGAATATTATACCAATAATGAAAGGTTATTTAATTTTGAACAATAATCCGTTTAAATTGGGCCGAAACAACAACCAGTTTTCGTGTAATCGTCGATTGAAATCGGCTTTTTTTTTACCCGGACAAATGCACTTTTATTTGAAACCAAAATTTTTTTTGTTTCAAGTCATAGAATATTGTACCAATAATGAAAGGTTATTTAATTTTGAACAATAATCCGTTTAAATTGGGCCAAAACAACAACCAGTTTTCGTGTAATCGTCGATTGAAATCGGCTGTATTTTTACCCGGACAAATGCACTTTTATTTGAAACCAAAATTTTTTTTGTTTCAAGTCATAGAATATTGTACCAATAATGAAAGGTTATTTAATTTTGAACAATAATCCGTTTAAATTGGGCCGAAACAACAACCAGTTTTCGTGTAATCGTCGATTGAAATCGGCTGTATTTTTACCCGGACAAATGCACTTTTATTTGAAACCAAAATTTTTTTTGTTTCAAGTCATAGAATATTGTACCAATTATGAAAGGTTATTTAATTTTGAACAATAATCCGTTTAAATTGGGCCGAAACAACAACCAGTTTTCGTGTAATCGTCGATTGAAATCGGCTTTTTTTTTACCCGGACAAATGCACTTTTATTTGAAACCAAAATTTTTTTTGTTTCAAGTCATAGAATATTGTACCAATAATGAAAGGTTATTTAATTTTGAACAATAATCCGTTTAAATTGGGCCGAAACAACAACCAGTTTTCGTGTAATCGTCGATTGAAATCGGCTGTATTTTTACCCGGACAAATGCACTTTTATTTGAAACCAAAATTTTTTTTGTTTCAAGTCATAGAATATTGTACCAATAATGAAAGGTTATTTAATTTTGAACAATAATCCGTTTAAATTGGGCCGAAACAACAACCAGTTTTCGTGTAATCGTCGATTGAAATCGGCTTTTTTTTTACCCGGACAAATGCACTTTTATTTGAAACCAAAATTTTTTGTTTCAAATCATAGAATATTGTACCAATAATGAAAGGTTATTTAATTTTGAACAATAATCCGTTTAAATTGGGCCGAAACAACAACCAGTTTTCGTGTAATCGTCGATTGAAATCGGCTTTTTTTTTACCCGGACAAATGCACTTTTATTTGAAACCAAAATTTTTTTGTTTCAAATCATAGAATATTGTACCAATAATGAAAGGTTATTTAATTTTGAACAATAATCCGTTTAAATTGAGCAGAAACAACAACCAGTTTTCGTGTAATCGTCGATTGAAATCGGCTTTTTTTTTACCCGGACAAATGCACTTTTATTTGAAACCAAAATTTTTTTTGTTTCAAGTCATAGAATATTGTACCAATAATGAAAGGTTATTTAATTTTGAACAATAATCCGTTTAAATTGAGCAGAAACAACAACCAGTTTTCGTGTAATCGTCGATTGAAATCGGCTTTTTTTTTACCCGGACAAATGCACTTTTATTTGAAACCAAAATTTTTTTTGTTTCAAATCATAGAATATTGTACCAATAATGAAAGGTTATTTAATTTTGAACAATAATCCGTTTAAATTGGGCCGAAGCAACAACCAGTTTTCGTGTAATCGTCGATTGAAATCGGCTGTATTTTTACCCGGACAAATGCACTTTTATTTGAAACCAAAATTTTTTTTGTTTCAAGTCATAGAATATTGTACCAATTATGAAAGGTTATTTTGAACAATAATCCGTTTAAATTGGGCCGAAACAACAACCAGTTTTCGTGTAATCGTCGATTGAAATCGGCTTTTTTTTTACCCGGACAAATGCACTTTTATTTGAAACCAAAATTTTTTTTGTTTCAAGTCATAGAATATTGTACCAATAATGAAAGGTTATTTAATTTTGAACAATAATCCGTTTAAATTGGGCCGAAACAACAACCAGTTTTCGTGTAATCGTCGATTGAAATCGGCTTTTTTTTTACCCGGACAAATGCACTTTTATTTGAAACCAAAATTTTTTTTGTTTCAAGTCATAGAATATTGTACCAATTATGAAAGGTTATTTAATTTTGAACAATAATCCGTTTAAATTGGGCCGAAACAACAACCAGTTTTCGTGTAATCGTCGATTGAAATCGGCTTTTTTTTTACCCGGACAAATGCACTTTTATTTGAAACCAAAATTTTTTTGTTTCAAATCATAGAATATTGTACCAATAATGAAAGGTTATTTAATTTTGAACAATAATCCGTTTAAATTGGGCCGAAACAACAACCAGTTTTCGTGTAATCGTCGATTGAAATCGGCTTTTTTTTTACCCGGACAAATTCACTTTTATTTGAAACCAAAATTTTTTTGTTTCAAATCATAGAATATTGTACCAATAATGAAAGGTTATTTAATTTTGAAAAATAATCCGTTTAAATTGGGCCGAAACAACAACCAGTTTTCGTGTAATCGTCGATTGAAATCGGCTGTATTTTTACCCGGACAAATGCACTTTTATTTGAAACCAAAATTTTTTTTGTTTCAAGTCATAGAATATTGTACCAATAATGAAAGGTTATTTAATTTTGAACAATAATCCGTTTAAATTGGGCCGAAACAACAACCAGTTTTCGTGTAATCGTCGATTGAAATCGGCTGTATTTTTACCCGGACAAATGCACTTTTATTTGAAACCAAAATTTTTTTTGTTTCAAGTCATAGAATATTGTACCAATAATGAAAGGTTATTTAATTTTGAACAATAATCCGTTTAAATTGGGCCGAAACAACAACCAGTTTTCGTGTAATCGTCGATTGAAATCGGCTTTTTTTTTACCCGGACAAATTCACTTTTATTTGAAACCAAAATTTTTTTGTTTCAAATCATAGAATATTGTACCAATAATGAAAGGTTATTTAATTTTGAAAAATAATCCGTTTAAATTGGGCCGAAACAACAACCAGTTTTCGTGTAATCGTCGATTGAAATCGGCTGTATTTTTACCCGGACAAATGCACTTTTATTTGAAACCAAAATTTTTTTTGTTTCAAGTCATAGAATATTGTACCAATAATGAAAGGTTATTTAATTTTGAACAATAATCCGTTTAAATTGGGCCGAAACAACAACCAGTTTTCGTGTAATCGTCGATTGAAATCGGCTTTTTTTTTACCCGGACAAATGCACTTTTATTTGAAACCAAAATTTTTTTTGTTTCAAGTCATAGAATATTGTACCAATTATGAAAGGTTATTTAATTTTGAACAATAATCCGTTTAAATTGGGCCGAAACAACAACCAGTTTTCGTGTAATCGTCGATTGAAATCGGCTTTTTTTTTACCCGGACAAATGCACTTTTATTTGAAACCAAAATTTTTTTGTTTCAAATCATAGAATATTGTACCAATAATGAAAGGTTATTTAATTTTGAACAATAATCCGTTTAAATTGGGCCGAAACAACAACCAGTTTTCGTGTAATCGTCGATTGAAATCGGCTTTTTTTTACCCGGACAAATTCACTTTTATTTGAAACCAAAATTTTTTTGTTTCAAATCATAGAATATTGTACCAATAATGAAAGGTTATTTAATTTTGAAAAATAATCCGTTTAAATTGGGCCGAAACAACAACCAGTTTTCGTGTAATCGTCGATTGAAATCGGCTGTATTTTTACCCGGACAAATGCACTTTTATTTGAAACCAAAATTTTTTTTGTTTCAAGTCATAGAATATTGTACCAATAATGAAAGGTTATTTAATTTTGAACAATAATCCGTTTAAATTGGGCCGAAACAACAACCAGTTTTCGTGTAATCGTCGATTGAAATCGGCTGTATTTTTACCCGGACAAATGCACTTTTATTTGAAACCAAAATTTTTTTTGTTTCAAGTCATAGAATATTGTACCAATTATGAAAGGTTATTTTGAACAATAATCCGTTTAAATTGGGCCGAAACAACAACCAGTTTTCGTGTAATCGTCGATTGAAATCGGCTTTTTTTTTACCCGGACAAATGCACTTTTATTTGAAACCAAAATTTTTTTTGTTTCAAGTCATAGAATATTGTACCAATAATGAAAGGTTATTTAATTTTGAACAATAATCCGTTTAAATTGGGCCGAAACAACAACCAGTTTTCGTGTAATCGTCGATTGAAATCGGCTTTTTTTTTACCCGGACAAATGCACTTTTATTTGAAACCAAAATTTTTTTTGTTTCAAGTCATAGAATATTGTACCAATTATGAAAGGTTATTTAATTTTGAACAATAATCCGTTTAAATTGGGCCGAAACAACAACCAGTTTTCGTGTAATCGTCGATTGAAATCGGCTTTTTTTTTACCCGGACAAATGCACTTTTATTTGAAACCAAAATTTTTTTGTTTCAAATCATAGAATATTGTACCAATAATGAAAGGTTATTTAATTTTGAACAATAATCCGTTTAAATTGGGCCGAAACAACAACCAGTTTTCGTGTAATCGTCGATTGAAATCGGCTTTTTTTTTACCCGGACAAATTCACTTTTATTTGAAACCAAAATTTTTTTGTTTCAAATCATAGAATATTGTACCAATAATGAAAGGTTATTTAATTTTGAACAATAATCCGTTTAAATTGGGCCGAAACAACAACCAGTTTTCGTGTAATCGTCGATTGAAATCGGTTTTTTTTTACCCGGACAAATGCACTTTTATTTGAAACCAAAATTTTTTTTGTTTCAAGTCATAGAATATTGTACCAATAATGAAAGGTTATTTAATTTTGAACAATAACCCGTTTAAATTGGGCCGAAACAACAACCAGTTTTCGTGTAATCGTCGATTGAAATCGGCTTTTTTTTTACCCGGACAAATGCACTTTTATTTGAAACCAAAATTTTTTTTGTTTCAAGTCATAGAATATTGTACCAATAATGAAAGGTTATTTAATTTTGAACAATAATCCGTTTAAATTGGGCCGAAACAACAACCAGTTTTCGTGTAATCGTCGATTGAAATCGGCTGTATTTTTACCCGGACAAATGCACTTTTATTTGAAACCAAAATTTTTTTTGTTTCAAGTCATAGAACATTGTACCAATAATGAAAGGTTATTTAATTTTGAACAATAATCCGTTTAAATTGGGCCGAAACAACAACCAGTTTTCGTGTAATCGTCGATTGAAATCGGCTTTTTTTTTACCCGGACAAATGCACTTTTATTTGAAACCAAAATTTTTTTTGTTTCAAGTCATAGAATATTGTACCAATAATGAAAGGTTATTTAATTTTGAACAATAATCCGTTTAAATTGGGCCGAAACAACAACCAGTTTTCGTGTAATCGTCGATTGAAATCGGCTGTATTTTTACCCGGACAAATGCACTTTTATTTGAAACCAAAATTTTTTTGTTTCAAATCATAGAATATTGTACCAATAATGAAAGGTTATTTAATTTTGAACAATAATCCGTTTAAATTGAGCAGAAACAACAACCAGTTTTCGTGTAATCGTCGATTGAAATCGGCTTTTTTTTTACCCGGACAAATGCACTTTTATTTGAAACCAAAATTTTTTTTGTTTCAAGTCATAGAATATTGTACCAATAATGAAAGGTTATTTAATTTTGAACAATAATCCGTTTAAATTGGGCCGAAACAACAACCAGTTTTCGTGTAATCGACTTTTAGACTTGGACTTAGACTTTTAGGCTTAGACTAAGACTTTTAGACTTTTAGACTTTTAGACTTTTAGATTTTTAGACTTTTAGATTTTTAGACTTTTAGACTTTTAGACTTTTAGACTTAGTCCTTAGTCGTTAGTCCTTAGTCTTACTCTTACTCTTAGTCTTAGTCTTAGTCTTAGTCTTAGTCTTAGTCGTAGTCTTAGTCTTAGTCTTAGTCTTAGTCTTAGTCTTAGTCTTAGTCTTAGTCTTAGTCTTAGTCTTAGTCTTAGTCTTAGTCTTAGTCTTAGTCTTAGTCTTAGTCTTAGTCTTAATCTTAGTCTTAGTCTTAGTCTTAGTCTTAGTCTTAGTCTTAGTCTTAGTCTTAGTCTTAGTCTTAGTCTTAGTCTTAATCTTAGTCTTAGTCTTAGTCTTAGTAGACTTAGACTTAGACTTAGACTTAGACTTAGACTTAGACTTAGGATGATTCATTTCCAAACTCATGGATTGGTAGAGGTAGCCCTGTTCCTTAGCTCGCACGGTCCTCTAATCTGACATCCTTGGATTTCTATGTCTGTTTACGTGCTAAGGAATTGGTGTACGCAACAAAGGTATATCCATCAGAGAAATTTTAATTGAAATAATAAGCGCCGCATTTGAAAAAATTAAAAATGAAATGCAATTTCGCACAACAACCGTGAAAATAAGAAAAAGTTACCTACGGAGAGGAGGAGGTCATTTGAATAAAATCTAATAAATGAAGTTGATTAAAAATTTATAGATAACCGGCAAAGTAGTACCTCTTATTTTGGCCACAAAATGAATTATTTTTATAATACGTAGCATACCGTTGTTTCAAAACAACCTTTAGTTTTTTTTAAATGCATTTAGAAAGTAGACATTTTTTATACTTTTTAGAATTTGGAAGCCCATAAGTCCTTTTTCTTAAACCAATTGTGTTAAATCATGATTTAATAAAACTAAATCACATTTCAAAATACTATAAAAGTTATTTCGTGTCTTTACGACTTCAAATAAAAATGTTATGACAAATTACAAGTGAAATTTTGAGTGCTTTGAAAAAACTTAAAAATATCATTTCTCAGTTACCGTGACACTTAGGACATCAGTTCTATGGGATGAAAGCTTCCAAATCTGTCAAAAAAGTTTGTCGGTCCACCTGCCAAACACTCTGTATAATCAATTTATTTCTACTTTTTACGCTATTTGCCGTAGGCACTTGACTTGGCGAAACACACTTATACTTAATAAACACATTTTTATTAATCACTTGTTTTTGTTTCGCAGAATATTTTTCAAAAAGTTTAAAAAATCACTCGATCGATTTCGACTTGTTAGGTCATCATCAGGAGTATCTACTGGCTACTACTATCTATGTAGATACTCCTGATGATGACCTAACAAGTCGAAATCGATCGAGTGATTTTTTAAACTTTTTGAAAAATATTCTGCGAAACAAAAACAAGTGATTAATAAAAATGTGTTTATTAAGTATTAAGTGCAATTTATTTCTATTTAAATTCATATTTTGTTTCCCAATTCCAAAATTCGTTTTCTTCATGTTTTTTTTTTGATTAGTAATCGAGCACCAAATTAAGGTGATCGTGCACGCGGGCGGGGACGCAATATTTTTTTCTTTGGTTCCATTTTGTTTATTTTTCTCGCCCGGCCATTTTTAGCTGTTGTACTGCGATTACGGCGGCATCAGGTTTACTTCTATTTCATCTCGTTCCTTTTGTTTGCCAAATAAAATGAATTACTAAGTTTGTATCGGTGCGGTATGATGGAAGGGGATACTCCGTTCTGTGTCGGTTCCATCCGTACAGGCTGAACTTGCCACTCCCCTCAATCCCCTTGGCAGGAAATCTACAAGGTTAGAATGGTGAGTCGGCGGTTTCAGGCTGTCGGTGTGAGATTCGTTGGAGGTCTCTCCGGGTGAAGAGAGACTTGGTCTGTTGGGAAGACGTCCCTACGTCGATGGGGGTCGATCGGTTATTCGGAGGGGAGGGGGGGTCCTCTGCAGCAGACTGGGTACTTGTTACTCGGGGAGATCCGGTCGCCGTCGGATGGGCACACCCGGTTAAATTTTTTTTACTCCGTTCATCAGGTTTCAGAGTCATGCAATCCTCCAATCCCTAGGACTCAACACCCTGAGTATTAGCCGGCAATATCACCATGCGTGAGGCCGCTGCATGCCTAGTTGAAATCTGCGGGTCGGCCGGTAAGCCGTCCGTAACAACCTGTTTTGGAAACAAAATTTTTGGGTGTGTAACCAAATCTCGGTTTGTCAAAATCCCGTTTTTTTTATAAATCCCAGTTTTCAAAATCCAGGTTTTTAACATCCTGGTTTTCAAAATCCTGGTTTTCAAAATTCCAGTTTTGCATCAAAAATCCCGATTTTTAGGAAATCCCGGTTTGAATTTTTAAAATTTGACATGTGGCAAAATGAGACTCTTAAATGATTTTTTGACAAAATTCAAAAATGAGTGCGATAAAGTTCTAGAAAATAGCTAATAGGGATGGAATTTGGCCATTTCTTAATAGATTTTGTTGAAATTCGTTACGTGTAATGGTAATGGGATTCTAAAATGATTTTTCGATAAAGCGGCCGAATGTGTCGAAGGACCGAATGTCTCAAAGGGCCGCATGTGTCGAAGGGCCAAATCGTAATTTTTTTTTATCAAATATTAATGAATTTATTTGATAAAATTTTCCTTTATTAAAATGTATCATTAACTGGAATTTTTACATTCGGACAGAGCGGGTGTCAATATATGGCACTGGTGTTATAATTTGACAAAATAAAATGGGAGTTCAGTTTTTTCCGACTCCGACTCCAATAAAATAGGACAGACTCCGGCATTTGATTTCGCAGCCTTGGTTTTTTCTAGTAAATTTTTGGGCAAGATATCTTATTTTTATGTTAAAATATTATTAGTCCGGCCGGCCCGAATTAATAAAAAATAATTTTTTCAAAATCAAGACTTTAGAACAAGTAGAAGAAAAGAAAACCGGGATTTTGAAAACCGAGATTTTAAAAAGCTTGGATTTTGAAAACCGGGATTTTGAAACCGGAATTTTGAAACCGGGATTTTGAAAACCGAGATTTTAAAAACCTTGGTTTTGAAAACCGGGATTTTGAAACCGGGATTATGAAAACCGGGATTTTGAAAACCGGGATTTTGAAACCGGGATTTTGAAAACCGGGATTTTGAAACCGGGATTATGAAAATCGGGATTTTAAAAACCGGGATTTTGAAACCGGGATTTTGAAAACCGGGATTTTGAAACCGGAATTTTGAAAACCGGGATTTCGAAAACGAGATTTTAAAAACCTAGATTTTAAAAACCGGGTTTTTGAAAACCGGGATTTTGAAACCGGGATTTATAAAACCGGGATTTTGAAGCAGGATTTTGAAAACCGGGATTTCGTAGTACACCCAAAATTTTTACATAAATGATGTAAATATTTTTCCATTAAATGTATGTAAATTTGTATAAATTACTTAACAATTTTTTACTGTGTATCATCATTGTGCTCGAATTTTAAACTTTTTTTGCGTGACAAGCTGGGCACCCGGGAGGTAAACCTAATTCGAGTATGCTGAATTCAATGGTGCTAGTCCCATTTCAAAGTTAGAACCCATTTTTGAGATATCGCTTTCGACATATTTTGTCTCTGAGTCAAAAATTTGTCAAAATATACAATCATATTCACGTTGATAGCTCCGGAACCATTAAGATTTTCGTTATGCGTTCTTCAGCAAAGTTGTTGCGCAAGCCAAGACATACAACTTTGCCGAACATATCAAGGCCGAAAAACGACATCTACAATCACATTTTTGTGTTATTTTATTTTTTGCTTTTCATTTCGACGAAAAACACGTTTTTTATCATTTTTTGTCCATTTATTGAATCTAAACCGATCGAATAAACATCTCATCGGCAAATATAGATACAATAGAAGCTATTTAAAAGAAAACTAAATTGATTCAGTTGATTTTATTGTGATTTTTCTCAATTTTTTCCTAAAAAATTAACATTTTTTTTAACTTTCAATTTTAATTTTCTGATTTGCTCATGTCGTCTTTGGGTTCTTCTTCCTCTTGCAAATTCCAACAAATGTCACCCAGTTCCGTTCGTTGTATTGGTCGCCTTTAAAACAAGTATCCCATAAGCACATAAAACACATGTTTTTAGTGTAACCCAATTGCATGCCACTTAAAAGAGCTATCACTTTTCAAATCTGCACAAACTTTCCATTGATGGTCATTGTATTTAATCAAATCGATGATTTTTTTCATTGATGCATAGGTTTCCTTTGTGTTTGTGCTACGTGCAATTGGAATGGAATTCTTTGAGTTGGTAACGTGAAGGAGAACTGCCTTCAAGCTGCTTTTAGAGGAATCGATGAACAATCGCCAATCTTCAGGATTATATGCATTGTGCATTGTGGATACCAAACCTCGGATATCAGTGCAAAAAGCGAGTGAATTATTCTCAATTAATTTGAAAAAAATCGTAAAATGACGATGACGATTTATTGCTCCATATATCCGAACATTTGGAGCCAAAATGTTCACTTGTTTTAAATCCTTTGACAAAAGAATGGCTTGCCGCTGCGATAGTTTCAAGCGTCGTACCATAATATCCAAACGACTTTGCGAGATTTCAATGTGATGAGTGACATTTGATAGTTGATATATTGATGCAGATGTTTCTCCGGTTTCACCTGATTCAAATGTTGTTGGTAAATAATCCTCAGTTGGGTTTCATCTTTCCGGAACAGGTATTTCATCTGAATGCGGCAGCGGTAGATGAGTATTTCTCGTTGCAGTGTATGTCAAAGAACCAATTTTGTTTCTGTTTGTACTGAGAATATAATTCATGCACCCATAACATTGAACTGCATCATGTCCTTGTGGATCGGCCCATATCATCGGGTCACCAAATGGCATTGCGGCTCCAGTGTTTTGCCATATATGTCGAACGAAAATGCATGTTGTCCAAACAAAAGACGGCGTCCAATTAATAACATTTTGTGAAAAGCATAGTCGATTTAAATCAGCGGTTTAATCACTTATTTTGCAACGATTGCTCATAATTGTAAATTCTCCACACACATAACAAAAGCACTTGAGTTTAAAACACCTATTCATATTATTTATTTCACCAGATTTCACAAGACGATTTTCACTTTATTTTTTGTATTCTTTTGTCACTTTATATATTTAGATGAAAAACTTTTTATTTTTAATTTTATATTACAGTTTTTCATTCTTACTTATTGTGCCAATTTTTTAACTTTTTTAGAAATATCGATTTCGAGAATAATCTCTTCTTGGTTTATTTTTTGCTACTGTTACATAATTTATGTTGAAGCTCTTTATATACTGTAGCTAGGCGCTGCTGTTTGGTACCTCCTTTGTTTTTAAGTTATGGAGGTCGTAAATTTTATTGGGGTTTTGTGTTGATTTTGTCGTGAAGTAAATTGTGGGTGTTTTTGTATTTTGTATATTTTCAGGGTGTGAATTTTGGCCATAATTTGACTCACGACTCATGAGTCAAATTGGTACACCTGTTTAATTTCAATCCTTTTTTGATTCTGTGCAAAATGGTTACATTTTTATTGAATTTAGTGTATGGTTTTCAGTGTTTATGTGTTGTACGAAACTTGATTTTATGTACTTGTGATGTGTTTTTTGTATCTTATCTGAGATGAGCGTCTTGTTTGGCCTAAGTATGCCGAATTCCAGTTGTATTTAGCCTTACCTGTGTACTTATGTCTCTCAAAAGGGCAAGGTAGGAGCCGGAGTCTTCTGTGAGAAGCTTTTGCCAAAACTGACAAGACCCTTCCTTTTTGAGGAACATGCGAGAAGGCTGGGTCTACAGACGAATAACTTTGTAGAAGTTGCATGGACGAAAAGGAAGAAGAGACTTTAGATAACTTCCTATGCTCGTGTCCGGCACTATCATACAGAAGGCATAGGTATTTGGGCGTGTCCAGTGTGACCAGTCTTTCAGATCTCGCTGAATTTGGAGTGCGAGATATTTTGCGGTACGTACGTAGTTCCGAATGGTTTTGAACAGGGGTAAAGGGGAAATATGTTCTTCTGGTATCACAACGGGGCACTCCTGGTCTAAGTGTGCGGAAGTGCCACTCCAAGCTAACCTTGGCCTAAGTAAAACACACATATATGGAAAAATAACACAAAAATGTGAATGTAGATGTCGTTTTTCGGTCTTGATATGTTCAGCAAAGTTGTTGGTCTTGACGTGCGCAACAACTTTGCTGAAGAACGCATAACGAAAATCTTAATGGTTCAGGAGCTATCAAGGTGAAAATGAGTGTATGTTTTGACTCAGAGCCAAAACATGTCGATAGCGATATCTCAAAAATGGGGACTAACTTTGAAATGGGACTAGCACCATTGAATTCAGCGTACTCGAATTAGGTTTAGCCCCCAGGTGCCCAGCTTGTCACATTTTTTAACTAGCACAGTGTTATGGATTGAAATGGCAACAAGTTAAATGACCTAGCAATAATTTATAATTTCTTCGGAAAGCCCTTCACTGAATTAAAACCAATATGAAATCCACCAATTCCCACAGTCTCCAGTCAACGTAAAATTCATATTAACAATTGTAATAAATGTATGACATTACAATTTATTAATGACAACCATAAAACTACTAAATTAATATTGTCGATATATAAAACTAGTTATGCTTCGTTGAACTGGGGCGCGCATAAATACATCATAAGAACATTTACATAAAATATTATTGCCACCAAATAATTTTGCCAGACAAAATAATGTTTGTGCTTTTACAAGAGTAATATACATGAAAATATCATAAATTCTTAAAATTTATGATAAGTATGGTTATACTGAATGAGAAAATATCCAAGGATATTATATATTTTATATCATATTCGAACAGGTAGTGGCAAAATTAAACGAATCGTTGGCGGGAATTACAAATTTAACGCATCTCTTGATAAAATTAAAAAATTCGGCACATACCGCATTAAGTAGTATTTGACAAGAGTTTTTAAATTGTTTTCAAAAAAACGTTCGATGTAATTTGGGCTTTACCTATAAACATACCAGGATATGAACGTACATATCGCACTATAAGAGAATTCTTAATTCAAAAACATATTTTTGATGAAAAACTTAAAAAAAGAACTTTACGTTAATAGTTTTGTTTATAGAATACATAATATTTTCAAAAAAAAAAAAAAATATTAGATATTTTGTTTACATGAAGCTTGTTGATTGATTTCTTGGGAATTTCGGTTCTTCACGTCTTTTTGGCAATATTATGATTTTTATTTATTTATTTATTTTAATTTGCTTTTTGTTGATATTAAAATAATTTCCCATATGTCATAATGTTTCATTTAAAAATTTATGTTGTAAATCATACTTATATATAAATTTAATGTTCGATTGTTATTTACAATATGTACGAAACGCAAAATGTGCAGAGTGGCCATAATAAAATTTTCGCGTGCCCGCAACATACCGAAATACATAAAAATTGTGCGCGGCAAAAAGTGGTTTTGTGCGGGTGTCGTCTGGATTTCGTCCACAACTTTTAATGAATGGAAGTTATTTTTGGATTCAGAAGCCAATAACAACTTCTGAGAAAATCGTTTAAATCATATTTACTTATGATGATGTACCGGCTGGTAAATTTGGCTACTGTCCAATTTGTCGTACTATATATATTCAAAGAGAAAATTTGTCAAATTGTTTATGATAAATGCATGTAAATTTGAATCGGATTTGTCATTTTGACAGGTTAATGCTAATCTAACGTTAAAATAATATATTTAAATTACGTTTTCTTTTGTTTGGAACAGTCAGCTAAGCATAATCTGTTGTGCGGCGCTGATAGATTTTTTATTTATAAAACAAAATAAAAGCCCCACTAATTATAGCTTTATGGAAGTGGGCATATCAAAAGCTTAAGTGAAAATTTTAATATTTCATATAAAGGATTGTGGGGTGGCCAAAGTTCATCAACAGATGGACCATCCTACAACATAACTCATTTATTTATTTTGGCAGTGATTATGCTTTACAAACATTCATATAATTCAACACAAAAATGTACGTGGATATTTTAATATTCCGTACATAAGTGGGGTGAGCAAAATTAATTATTAGGTGGGCAAAATTCATCAACGGCTATATAATTCTAAAACACAACTCATTTAATAAATTGACAACTAACAGTGCTTTGAGAATATAATATGCCTTGCATTGCTTTGTAGGCGGGCAGAAAGAAGCATTGGATGAGCAAAATACATAACTTATTTAACATAACTTATAATGCCTAACACTTTTTATGGTCGACAAAATTTTTTAATGGGTTAAATTTAGACACAATCTAACAAACTTTGTTAAATTCGCGTATGGGCACTATTTTTTTAGTGATGATTTGGGAGAGATGAGCAAAACCTTTTAATGATGGCGAAAATGTGGACAAAACTCTGACATACCACAATTTTATAAAATTCGAATTTGGGGTGCTAATTTCACACACGTAGTTTCTCCCTTGTAAATTAATTGGTTTATGATTCGTTCATAAATGTGTAATATACGTTAATGCAGATCCGAAGGTTTCAGGCTAAAATGACACGAATTTTTGAGGTTATATAACCTGAAATAAACAAATCTAACCTGTTCCACAACCAAACATAGAATCTTACTTTTTATTTGGTTGTTAAATTTCCGTTTTATTTCCCACATTTGTACACTGAACAAAAAATTTGTTAGTGTGCTCGTTCATAGATGGTGCTGATTCTTATTTATATTATTTTATGTCATATCATAATGGGCGTTTTATCTTGTGAAATGACAAGTAAAAACTTATGTTTTATACAATTTCAAATTATATTTATTTTATTTAGCAGTTCTATAAGCAGATACCGTTTTCAAAGCAAGAGCATTTTTATTAAGAGTTATCTTTTCGAGTACAGCTGAAAAATCTTCACCACGAGACAAAAGTTGATGAATGAACTGCTCCAAGCGGTCAAGATAAGAAGGCAAGTTATAAATGTCCACTTGTTCAATGCTTCGTATATGTGCTCTTCAGGTATGACGACCAAACTTGATTAGCATTCTCGAGCAAAGGCAGAACAAATGTCATAAAAGTATCGTTCGTAACATAAGATTTCAAAAATTCTTTAGACCAGCGTTTGACGAATCTAACCGAAGAGTTTGTCCCATATAACTAAATGAAGTTATTAAGGTCATTTTAGATTAACCTCGATGGAACTTGAAATTTATCGGTAAATTTTCATATCGTATGCTTAAATGGAAATTGACGAGCCTTTAATGACGAAATCGACGTCGTATATGAATAAGACGAACAAATTAGGACCAGGGTGACTGCCTTGTGGTATCCCGGACGGAGCAGATATTGATACCCTAAAGATCAGCTGATACCTACGTTACCTCAGAGAGTCCACCCGGGCCCGTGAAGTATCCCATAGATTTTTCCATAGATCATAATCATATATGTATACAATTCCAATTGGGATTCGCCAAGTGCTTACGGCAAATTACGTAAAAAGTATTTCTATGTAGTTGTGTGGAGTACACTGTTATGATTTTTAATTTGTGAAATTGTCAATGAAAAGTAAAATATTATGTTTGATTTTATTTTAATTAGTTTAGAACGCGTACAACACATTTTTGAATAAATTACAAAATTTGTACATAATTCAAAATATTGAAATAAAATAAAAGCGAGATAGAAAAAAAGAGACATTTTAGAGAGAGATTCAATTGACAATATTTAAAAAACAAACACATCAAGATAAGTTTAACGAAATCGAGCAAATTTTGTCAATATATTTATTAGACGTATATCAAATTATCTTAATTAAAATAGCAGAAAAATATTCTGTCTTATAACTAAAGTAAAAAATTAAAATTTTAATGGATAAATCGAAGAAAAACAATTCTATAGTAACATAACCACAAATGTTTAAACAAAAAGTTGTACTAAAACAGTCGGGATGCAAACCAAATATACAAACCATTTATGAATTTTCCACTAATTTCTAATAAGAATTTTTTGGGTTTCATATGAATTAACAAAAATTCCAGAGATTTTCCAGAGATTAAAAAAATATACTGAATCAACTTAAGAATTTTTTACACTTTTAGAAAAAATAAGAATGTCATTTTACAGCGGTAAAACTTGACGATAAAAATTCGTAGCAATAAACCTGAAGCACTGCATTATTAAACCTAGATGGGTTTAGGTAGGTGCTTAATCAACTACTTCACGAATTGAATCAAATCTCCGGATATGGTCGTCAATGGCCTTCAAAATTTAGTAAAGAAAACAAAAAAATTCTCCTGACTACTGATAGGTGACTCTGACCTGAAACACAAACATCGGAAATAGCTAATGCCAATATTAGCGGCCATTCCCAGAGATCGTGCTCCAGGTCTGGCTAGTATATGAAGTTGGTCATTGAGTCACCTAACCAAAACCACCTAGTGCTAGTGATGCACGACTTCGGGTTTATTGCTACGAACTTTGAAATTCTCGGTGTACGGATATCATTTTTACTCAAATTTGGATGGCCATTATCGGTCAATCCGGCCGATAGTACATGAAGTTGGTCATCGAGTCACCTAAATAAACCATGTTGATGCTTACAAGGCTTAAATTCGGTTAAATTGGTTGCCGTAAATCGTCCTATGTTTTACATTGAAAGTAAAGGGAGGGAATCATATACGCGAGATCGAGTTTTCGAACAGCGTTGTAGGTGGCTGAGCTAAGTTACAAAGAAAAAATCATCTTTCAGCTTGTTAATGCTGCTTACCGTAGAATCAAGATCAATTTGAATACGAGACCAGAGCTGCATCGGACTCAATATCGTTGTTGGAGCTGGCCGTCATATTCTTTGAAACATTCTGTGTGCACACGATTTTGGCATGACTGGGACAAGATGGCTGATTAGAAGAATGGCATTGCGACGTGGTTGTAACATCGGCAGAGGTAGCATTGTGAACGTTTACTAACAGCTGAGACCATTGCCTGTTCTGTTGTTGGAAAGCGTCTCTCATCTAAAATTTTGTATCCAATTAGATTGATCGCAGTTTTCATAATTTTTTTTAACTCGCGAATTGGATAGCCGCCCCAGTGGCAAAGTGGTTAGCATGATTGCTCCAGCGACCGGAGGTCTCGGGTTCGATTCCCGGTGGTGATAAGGAAAAAATTTCACGGCTGGTTTAGGATCAATGAATTACTCACTCATTATCCGAAATGAAATTCTGATTAAGAAACCTCATTTGAGGCGGCCAAATCCCTTGATGGGATATAGTGCCAGAGAGAGAGAGAGAGAGGATTGGATAGTCGCTGCAGCACATTTTCCTGAACCAACTGCATAGCGAGTTTGTGTGCACTTGTGTGCAAGTTGACAGCTGATATAAAGCTAGATCGACCATGTTAAAAATAACACCATTGGCCATCGATTTGTTTTTCGTTTGCAAGTATAGGTCCTTATAAGCTTATCGAGAATATCAAACCCTATATCGTTAAAGTTGTTAGCAATAGAACGTTTATTTTTTTTGAATTTTTGAACGTTTATTTATTTTTAAATCGTACAAGAAATATATGGCGTCATTTTGACCCCAGTGCACGGAAATGTGCTTGCTATCTTTAAATCAATCCTCTTACCTTAAATAACGTCAAATTTAACAATCTTTCAATTGGATTCTATGTAAAAGCTATGTAAGAAACTTGTTATTATTTTTTTTACACGGCCATGTCATTAACAGTAACATAAAAATCAAATATGGCTTCGGGTGAGGTACATCTGCCATAAATTTGACATTCAAAATGATTTGTAGATTGGTATTCTTGCAACGAACAAAAATATATTTTTCAAAATGCAATCTTAAATAAAAATTTGTCCTTGGGTTAAAAGTTTTAAAAGAATTAAAAAATTTGCAAGAAAATAAAATAAAATTGCTTCGAGAAAGAAAAAAAAAGAAGAACACCGGCTGAATTTGTGCTAATCCAGAATTGGTCCAATTCCATTGAACAACAAAGACCATTGAATTAACGATTTTCTTCTGACCAATTCTGGATTACCACAAATTCAGCCACTATATTTTTCGGATGGCAAGGAACAAGCCTGATAGGAATATGGATTCAGAATTGCCAACTTCATTGGTTTCTAGAACACTTCATGTCAGAAAATTGCTAATTCAACGGTTTTTGTTGTTCAATGAAATTTTCGTTTTCTCAGAACACTAATTAGCACAAATTGGGCTTAATCGGTATGCAAAGTTTTATTTTGAAATTCGAAAGTTTCCCTGCTGCAGTTACCCACACATCATATTTTATACTTAATTTCAATGTGCTTAATTATACATTTCAGGTCGAAACAAAATACCATATTACGAGATGCTATTTCCGCACATACATTAGTGCTAAAATTAGTACCCCTCCTCCCCTTCTTATAAGTGGGGCGGAAGGTAACTTTGAAATTAAAATAGGAACCCCTATTTTGTATTACAGATTTGGATTCTACGGCTTAAAGTACGTAAGATTTCTTTGTAACATTTTTTTCGATTCATGATAGATGGCGCTGTAATAACGATATTATTTTTTTTCGTTTTCACCTACTTCATACCATTCCGCAATATTATCTTATTTCCATGCAGAGTTAAAAATGGCTTGAGTTGGAGTTAGCGTTCATGGAAACAGAGTCGTTAAATTATTTTGAACTCGATGAAACTAATGAGATTGAGTAGAGTTGAAATTCAAAATGGCGGCAATGAAAATTTTCATTTTTAATGTTACGGAAGTTTATATTAAAAATTTTGAACCACAAATATGTATATTTAAAACAAAAAGTATTTTAAAATAATTTTCCGGACATATAAAAGCATACGTAGAGTATTATTAGGCACAAATTAAATTAACTTTATCAAGCAGTTATTAAAATTTCAACTCAACCTAACTCTACTCCATGATCAACGCCATTTTGGAATTAACGAAAACCTAATTTCAACTCAACCAAACTCCAACCTGGTTCATGGAAACATGGTATATGTTTGAATTAAAATTAACGTTTTTCAATGTAAATACTCGAAATTAATCTTAAACAAATTGTATTTCTTAAATTAGGCAAAAAATAAATAAAAATAATAAAAAAAAAAATAATAAAAAAATGTTTTTTTTTTTGTTTCAAAGAAATGCTACGTAGAATCCGAATTTGCGGTTCCTATTTCAATTTCAGTTACCCCGCCCCATCTAAACGTAGGGGAGGAGCAGTACTAATTATAGCACTTCCAAAGGAGCACAATTTCCAAAGATTAGTTTTGCCTTTCCTATAAACAGTACAAGGACCCAAAAACGACATTTCATTAAAATAAAAAAGTGAAGGTTTTTTAATATCGTCAAGACCGGCTCCTGATTTTTTTGAACTATCAATTTTCTTAAGAAGTATTTTATAATCGTCCGTGATATTAATTTGTTCAAGATTTTTTTCGGATTTCGGACAAAATATTACGTGCCATTAACCCAAACAATTATTTACGACTTTTTTAGTCGCAGAAAACAAAGAGCCTATTTACTTCCAAATGTTTCCATCACATGCACACAAAGATACACAAACCCTTACAAAAATGAGAACTTTCTTAAGTCTCTTCTTGGCAGTTTGGTTTCGTACTGATAAAAAATTGGACCAAACTACAAAAATTCAACTCTTGCTTTGTACCGATAGTACTAAACAAGAACCTATCGATTTAGCGAATTATATCACAAAATCAGAAACTTCAGGAAATTCTCATTATGTAAGTGTACTAAGCCAACACATATAATTAAGAAGTATTTCATAATCGTCCGTGATATTAATTAATGTTAATTAATGTTAACACATGTTACAGTTGACATTTTGTGTCTCCACCTGCAACTGTTCGAAAATTAATGTTATAACGTTGATGTTGATGTTAGGTGGAGAGTAGGCGTAGAAGATCCAAAACCTTTCCAACATTGGTTAAGAAAACGAATTACGTGAATACGAAGATGTTGTTTTTTGCATTGTGAAAGAAGCAAGTGAGCTTTCTTACAAAACCAAAATTTTTTTTCGTTTTGTTCAATGTGTTAGAATTTTGATCCTGCGCTCCCAAGATAAACTACCGAAAAAGTAATGCGATGTCGGCGGCTACAACGAAGAATATTAGGGTTGGTATCCGCAAAAACTGAGTAATTGAGTGAGAGGAGTATAAAGCGTTCTAAAAAATCCTATAGCATAACGGTTGCTAAAAAAAGTACGTCTGGTTGCCTTAACTATAAATTATCTGCAACTTTTTAAACTTAAAATTATTTGACGTGTCATTATCTGCGAGGATTATTAATTTACTACATCTTCTCGGTTTATGGGCCAATAAAACTAAAGATAAGAGCAACTTTAACAACCATATAATACCCCACAAGCAAAAGGTCATAACCTCACATAAAATTTTATTAATTGATTAAACAAGTTGAATGAACGCAATCTAAATTATCTGCTATTAGGCCACAATGCGTATCTAATGTATAAATTAGGGGAGCCATTAGCCAAAAATTAACTCAAAAAGCCACAAAAAAATTGTTATTAATTTGTGGCTACAAAACACACACACACTGCACACACACACACACATATTAACATTTATCTTATTAATGCAACCAAAATATTTATATATTATCCGGATATTAGACGATATATAAACACAATAAACATATTTTTTTTGGTCTTACGTAAGATTATCGACCGTCTTTTTCTGTTACGTTTCTGATTCTTTAAGTCATCATCATCTTCGTACATATATGATAAATTCTTTTGGAATTCGCCACAATAAAATCGCGAATTTCATCCAATCCAAATATATGTCCAATCCAAATATATGTTCATCCAATCCAAATATAGGTAGATACGTATGTATGTGTTTATAAGAAATGTGCGCGATTACAATCGTAATGATCATCGCATCTCTTAATCATTTCTTTCTTACATTTTTTTTGTTTGTATTCTCAAGACCAAAAATATCCCATGATGATGATTATTAATATCATGTAGGGTATATACATATACTCGTAATATATACGAAAGGTGGTTTCGCATCTTGTACATACATGAAATTCTAGATATTGATACCAATCGCCTTTTTTGTTTCGACATGATAAATCATGACAAGATTGCGGTAAAATTGCGAATGAGTATGCAGCGCCAAATTTACTGATGCGAACTAATTCTTTCAAATATGTCAAAAATTTGACAGAGTAAAATTTTAAAATGTGTCACCAATACCGAGCACATACGATTATTTATATACTCTCACACAAATAAAATCCGATCAAAGGAATTTTATGCATGGAAACACACAATTATTACGTAAATGGAAGAAACTGCATCAAGAACATAATGCAAAACAAAAGTATTTTGCAAAAAGGATATTGCATTTCTGCAAAAAATATATTTTTTACGTTTGCTACGACTCCATAACGAATTTTTAATTTTCTTTGTACATTTTTATACATTACTCATTGCAACAATGTATAGTATTTGGTATGTAAGTACTCGTATTTTGTTTTTGGTATAAGAAAGAAGATTTAAAAAAAAAATCAAGTTGAATCATGTTCATTACATGTTTAGATTCCTTCTTTTGGTAATGGATAAAGAACATATAATTTATATAGTATTTGATCATATAACTGTTTTAATTGATAGACCCAGAGAGTATAAAAATGTCTTTGTATCGATTTCATTGTTTGGCGGGACGTGGAACAAAGTACGTATGGAGAAATGGAATTCAGATAAGATTTCCTTTAGTTCACGTATTTGGTGTACGATTTGTAATAGGATTTTTTTTTTTTGTAAGAGTGGTATGATACAGCACATAACTTTCTAATTACTCGATGAGTCGACGACACAACCATATCTCAAACAATGCTCTTTTTAAGCGCAGCACGATGGATGTATGTGAAGTTGGCCCGAAAAACCAGCCCGAAAAACAACTTTTCAATTTTGGTGTGTTTCTTTGCAAAATTCAACACCATCCCGAAAACATATCATAATTGTTATGGAAAATGCATATTTCATCCCGAAATAATATTTTCTTCTATTTAAGTAATATATGTTTGTTAATTAATAAGAAAAAGCTAAATTAATCGCAAAAAGTTACCAAATTGATAACGCCATATTATACAAATAATAATTTAGTAATGCTTAAAAAACAAATGTGTCACATTGTAAATCTTGGTAGTAAATTGTATAGTTGCTTATAGCGATTACATATAAGATACAAAACTAATATGAACTAATATAAACTTACAACAAGACTTGGTTAAATATTTATTTGCATAATGAAAAGTAATAACCTCATCCGCAATGAAACAATAGTTAAACATCAGTACAAAAATGTATAGTCAAAATATAATTGCTGGAATCCAGGAGATATCCCCCTCGAGATTATTTGCTCAAAAGTTAGGTCCATCCATCTCAGATATAACGCCAATAGTTCAAGTCTGAACGGCGGATGTAAAGGTGTGATCTAAAGCAAAATCTCAGCACAGGTTGCATTGAACTTTCCGGTATAAAAAAATCGGTTAAATTAAAAATTTATTTGCTGGAATCCAGGACATATCCCCCTCGAGATTATTTGCTCAAAAGTTAGGTCCATCCATCTCAGATATAACGGTAATAGTTCAAGTCTGAACTGAACGCCGGATGTAAAGGTGTGATCTAAAGCAAAATCTCAGCATAGGTTTCATATTCAAAATCGGTTAAATTGACAATTTATTGTCGACCATTTATTTTCTGACAATTTTTATATAAATTGTCAATTTGACCCTTTTTAGATATGAAACCTTTGCTCAGATTTTGCTTTAGATCACACCTTTATACCTTTATACCTCTTCGCTTGGATTTATGAAACGCTGGTATAAGAAATATTTAAACCCTTATGTTACTAGGGCTCTCTACATGGCATTTATTCGGCCCCTGCTCGAGTGTGCTAGTCAGGCTAGGCTCCCATACCATGAAGGGCACATACGAAGAATTAAAGCGGTACTTTTTATTTTCCTAATCATAGCTCTCAAAATACAATTTTTATTTCGATTAATAATAGTTTATTTTTGCCTTTTTCTTTCTTTTAAAATATTTTCTGTTATATCTGATACTTGAACTAGTGGCGTTATATCTGAAATGGATGGACGTAACTTTTGAGCAAATAATCTTGAGGGGGATATTTCCTGGATTCCAGCAAATAAATTTTTAATTTAACCGATTTTTTTTATATAAAATGGAAAAGTTCAATGCATCCTTTGCTGAGGTTTTGCTTTAGATCACACCTTTACATCCGCCGTTCAGACTTGAACTATTGGCGTTATATCTGAGATGGATAGGCTTAACTTTTGAGCAAATAATCTCGAGGGGGATATCTCCTGGATTCCAGCAAATAAATTTTTAATTTAACCGATTTTTTTTATATAAAATGGAAAAGTTCAATGCATCCTGTGCTGAGGTTTTGCTTTAGATCACACCTTTACATCCGCCGTTCAGACTTGAACTATTGGCGTTATATCTGAGATGGATGGGCCTAACTTTTGAGCAAATAATCTCGAGGGGGATATCTCCTGGATTCCAGCAATTAAATTTTTAATTTAACCGATTTTTTATATGAAATGGAAAAGTTCAATGCAACCTATGCCGAGGTTTTGCTTTAGATCACACCTTTACATCCGCCGTTCAGACTTGAACTATTGGCGTTATATCTGAGATGGATGGACCTAACTTTCGAGCAAATAATCTCGAGGGGGATATCTCCTGGATTTCAGCAATTAAATTTTTAATTTAACCGATTTTTTTTATATAAAATGGAAGAGTTCAATGCATCCTGTGCTGAGGTTTTGCTTTAGATCACACCTTTACATCCGCCGTTCAGACTTGAACTATTGGCGTTATATCTGAGATGGATGGACCTAACTTTCGAGCAAATAATCTCGAGGGGGATATCTCCTGGATTTCAGCAATTAAATTTTTAATTTAACCGTTTTTTTTTTATATAAAATGGAAGAGTTGAATGCATCCTGTGCTGAGGTTTTGCTTTAGATCACACCTTTACATCCGCCGTTCAGACTTGAACTATTGGCGTTATATCTGAGATGGATGGACCTAACTTTCGAGCAAATAATCTCGAGGGGGATATCTCCTGGATTCCAGCAAATAAATTTTTAATTTAACCGATTTTTTTTATATAAAATGGAAAAGTTCAATGCATCCTTTGCTGAGGTTTTGCTTTAGATCACACCTTTACATCCGCCGTTCAGACTTGAACTATTGGCGTTATATCTGAGATGGATAGGCCTAACTTTTGAGCAAATAATCTCGAGGGGGATATCTCCTGGATTCCAGCAAATAAATTTTTAATTTAACCGATTTTTTTTATATAAAATGGAAAAGTTCAATGCATCCTGTGCTGAGGTTTTGCTTTAGATCACACCTTTACATCCGCCGTTCAGACTTGAACTATTGGCGTTATATCTGAGATGAATGGGCCTAACTTTTGAGCAAATAATCTCGAGGGGGATATCTCCTGGATTCCAGCAATTAAATTTTTAATTTAACCGATTTGTTATATGAAATGGAAAAGTTCAATGCAACCTATGCCGAGGTTTTGCTTTAGATCACACCTTTACATCCGCCGTTCAGACTTGAACTATTGGCGTTATATCTGAGATGGATGGACCTAACTTTCGAGCAAATAATCTCGAGGGGGATATCTCCTGGATTTCAGCAATTAAATTTTTAATTTAACCGATTTTTTTTATATAAAATGGAAGAGTTCAATGCATCCTGTGCTGAGGTTTTGCTTTAGATCACACCTTTACATCCGCCGTTCAGACTTGAACTATTGGCGTTATATCTGAGATGGATGGACCTAACTTTCGAGCAAATAATCTCGAGGGGGATATCTCCTGGATTTCAGCAATTAAATTTTTAATTTAACCGTTTTTTTTTATATAAAATGGAAGAGTTGAATGCATCCTGTGCTGAGGTTTTGCTTTAGATCACACCTTTACATCCGCCGTTCAGACTTGAACTATTGGCGTTCATCTGAGATGGATGGACCTAACTTTCGAGCAAATAATCTCGAGGGGGATATCTCCTGGATTTCAGCAATTAAATTTTTAATTTAACTGATTTTTTTTATATAAAATGGAAGAGTTCAATGCATCCTGTGCTGAGGTTTTGCTTTAGATCACACCTTTACATCCGCCGTTCAGACTTGAACTATTGGCGTTATATCTGAGATGGATGAACCTAACTTTTGAGCAAATAATTTCGAGGGGGATATCTCCTGGATTTCAGCAATTAAATTTTTAATTTAACCGATTTTTTTTATATAAAATGGAAGAGTTCAATGCATCCTGTGCTGAGATTTTGCTTTAGATCACACCTTTACATCCGCCGTTCAGACTTGAACTATTGGCGTTATATCTGAGATGGATGGACCTAACTTTCGAGCAAATAATCTCGAGGGGGATATCTCCTGGATTCCAGCAAATAAATTTTTAATTTAACCGATTTTTTTTATATAAAATGGAAAAGTTCAATGCATCCTTTGCTGAGGTTTTGCTTTAGATCACACCTTTACATCCGCCGTTCAGACTTGAACTATTGGCGTTATATCTGAGATGGATAGGCCTAACTTTTGAGCAAATAATCTCGAGGGGGATATCTCCTGGATTCCAGCAAATAAATTTTTAATTTAACCGATTTTTTTTATATAAAATGGAAAAGTTCAATGCATCCTGTGCTGAGGTTTTGCTTTAGATCACACCTTTACATCCGCCGTTCAGACTTGAACTATTGGCGTTATATCTGAGATGAATGGACCTAACTTTTGAGCAAATAATCTCGAGGGGGATATCTCCTGGATTCCAGCAATTAAATTTTTAATTTAACCGATTTTTTATATGAAATGGAAAAGTTCAATGCAACCTATGCCGAGGTTTTGCTTTAGATCACACCTTTACATCCGCCGTTCAGACTTGAACTATTGGCGTTATATCTGAGATGGATGGACCTAACTTTCGAGCAAATAATCTCGAGGGGGATATCTCCTGGATTTCAGCAATTAAATTTTTAATTTAACCGTTTTTTTTTATATAAAATGGAAGAGTTGAATGCATCCTGTGCTGAGGTTTTGCTTTAGATCACACCTTTACATCCGCCGTTCAGACTTGAACTATTGGCGTTATATCTGAGATGGATGGACCTAACTTTCGAGCAAATAATTTCGAGGGGGATATCTCCTGGATTTCAGCAATTAAATTTTTAATTTAACCGATTTTTTTTATATAAAATGGAAAAGTTCAATGCATCCTGTGCTGAGATTTTGCTTTAGATCACACCTTTACATCCGCCGTTCAGACTTGAACTATTGGCGTTATATCTGAGATGGATGGACCTAACTTTCGAGCAAATAATCTCGAGGGGGATATCTCCTGGATTCCAGCAAATAAATTTTTAATTTAACCGATTTTTTTTATATAAAATGGAAAAGTTCAATGCATCCTTTGCTGAGGTTTTGCTTTAGATCACACCTTTACATCCGCCGTTCAGACTTGAACTATTGGCGTTATATCTGAGATGGATAGGCCTAACTTTTGAGCAAATAATCTCGAGGGGGATATCTCCTGGATTCCAGCAAATAAATTTTTAATTTAACCGATTTTTTTTATATAAAATGGAAGAGTTCAATGCATCCTGTGCTGAGGTTTTGCTTTAGATCACACCTTTACATCCGCCGTTCAGACTTGAACTATTGGCGTTATATCTGAGATGGATGGACCTAACTTTTGAGCAAATAATTTCGAGGGGGATATCTCCTGGATTTCAGCAATTAAATTTTTAATTTAACCGATTTTTTTTTTTAAAATGGAAGAGTTCAATGCATCCTGTGCTGAGATTTTGCTTTAGATCACACCTTTACATCCGCCGTTCAGACTTGAACTATTGGCGTTATATCTGAGATGGATGGACCTAACTTTTGAGCAAATAATTTCGAGGGGGATATCTCCTGGATTTCAGCAATTAAATTTTTAATTTAACCGATTTTTTTTATATAAAATGGAAGAGTTCAATGCATCCTGTGCTGAGATTTTGCTTTAGATCACACCTTTACATCCGCCGTTCAGACTTGAACTATTGGCGTTATATCTGAGATGGATGGACCTAACTTTCGAGCAAATAATCTCGAGGGGGATATCTCCTGGATTCCAGCAAATAAATTTTTAATTTAACCGATTTTTTTATATAAAATGGAAAAGTTCAATGCATCCTTTGCTGAGGTTTTGCTTTAGATCACACCTTTACATCCGCCGTTCAGACTTGAACTATTGGCGTTATATCTGAGATGGATAGGCCTAACTTTTGAGCAAATAATCTCGAGGGGGATATCTCCTGGATTCCAGCAAATAAATTTTTAATTTAACCGATTTTTTTTATATAAAATGGAAAAGTTCAATGCATCCTGTGCTGAGGTTTTGCTTTAGATCACACCTTTACATCCGCCGTTCAGACTTGAACTATTGGCGTTATATCTGAGATGAATGGGCCTAACTTTTGAGCAAATAATCTCGAGGGGGATATCTCCTGGATTCCAGCAATTAAATTTTTAATTTAACCGATTTTTTATATGAAATGGAAAAGTTCAATGCAACCTATGCCGAGGTTTTGCTTTAGATCACACCTTTACATCCGCCGTTCAGACTTGAACTATTGGCGTTATATCTGAGATGGATGGACCTAACTTTCGAGCAAATAATCTCGAGGGGGATATCTCCTGGATTTCAGCAATTAAATTTTTAATTTAACCGATTTTTTTTATATAAAATGGAAGAGTTCAATGCATCCTGTGCTGAGGTTTTGCTTTAGATCACACCTTTACATCCGCCGTTCAGACTTGAACTATTGGCGTTATATCTGAGATGGATGGACCTAACTTTTGAGCAAATAATTTCGAGGGGGATATCTCCTGGATTTCAGCAATTAAATTTTTAATTTAACCGATTTTTTTTATATAAAATGGAAGAGTTCAATGCATCCTGTGCTGAGATTTTGCTTTAGATCACACCTTTACATCCGCCGTTCAGACTTGAACTATTGGCGTTATATCTGAGATGGATGGACCTAACTTTTGAGCAAATAATTTCGAGGGGGATATCTCCTGGATTTCAGCAATTAAATTTTTAATTTAACCGATTTTTTTATATAAACTGGAAGAGTTCAATGCATCCTGTGCTGAGATTTTGCTTTAGATCACACCTTTACATCCGCCGTTCAGACTTGAACTATTGGCGTTATATCTGAGATGGATGGACCTAACTTTCGAGCAAATAATCTCGAGGGGGATATCTCCTGGATTCCAGCAAATAAATTTTTAATTTAACCGATTTTTTTTATATAAAATGGAAAAGTTCAATGCATCCTTTGCTGAGGTTTTGCTTTAGATCACACCTTTACATCCGCCGTTCAGACTTGAACTATTGGCGTTATATCTGAGATGGATAGGCCTAACTTTTGAGCAAATAACCTCGAGGGGGATATCTCCTGGATTCCAGCAAATAAATTTTTAATTTAACCGATTTTTTTTATATAAAATGGAAAAGTTCAATGCATCCTGTGCTGAGGTTTTGCTTTAGATCACACCTTTACATCCGCCGTTCAGACTTGAACTATTGGCGTTATATCTGAGATGGATGGACCTAACTTTTGAGCAAATAATCTCGAGGGGGATATCTCCTGGTTTTCAGCAATTAAATTTTTAATTTAACCGATTTTTTTTATATAAAATGGAAGAGTTCAATGCATCCTGTGCTGAGGTTTTGCTTTAGATCACACCTTTACATCCGCCGTTCAGACTTGAACTATTGGCGTTATATCTGAGATGGATGGACCTAACTTTTGAGCAAATAATCTCGAGGGGGATATCTCCTGGATTTCAGCAATTAAATTTTTAATTTAACCGATTTTTTTTATATAAAATGGAAGAGTTCAATGCATCCTGTGCTGAGGTTTTGCTTTAGATCACACCTTTACATCCGCCGTTCAGACTTGAACTATTGGCGTTATATCTGAGATGGATGGACCTATCTTTCGAGCAAATAATCTCAAGGAGGATATCTCCTGGATTTCAGCAATTAAATTTTTAATTTAACCGATTTTTTTTATATAAAATGGAAGAGTTCAATGCATCCTGTGCTGAGATTTTGCTTTAGATCACACCTTTACATCCGCCGTTCAGACTTGAACGATTGGCGGTATATCTGAGATGGATGGACCTAACTTTTGAGCAAATAATCTCGAGGGGGATATCTCCTGGATTCCAGCAATTATATTTTGAGTATAAATTTTTGTACTGATATTTAACTATTGTTACATTGCGAATTAGGTTATTACTTTTCATTATGCAAATAAATATTTAACCAAGTCTTGTTATAAGTTTATATTAGTTCATATTAGTTTTGTATCTTATTATGTAATCGTTATAAGCAAGTAAACAATTTACTACCAAGATTTACAATGTGACACATTTGTTTTTTTAGTATTACTAAATTATTATTTGTATAATATGGCGTTATCAATTTGGTAACTTTTCGCGATTAATTTAGCTTTCTCTTATTAGTTAACAAACATATATTACTTAAATAGAAGAAAATATTATTTCGGGATGAAATATGCATTTTCCATAACAATTATGATATTTTTCGGGGTGGTATTGAATTTAGCAAAGAAACACACCAAAATTGAAAAGTTGTTTTTCGGGCTGGTTTTTCGGGCCAACTTCACATACATGCACGATGGTGACCAACTCCTAAAAAATATTTTGAGCCTCCTATTGAAATTAATTCGCGAATTATTTTATAATGCCGCAAACACGTGGCTGATACGAGCTTCTAATAAAAAAAAATTTCAATCTGTCAATTCGGTCGATTTTGCTCGCAACTTCAGCGTTTCCTTTTCCTATGCTGTTGCATCACTTAGCAGATCCTTTCACTATCAGCGATTTATATTTTCTCAGTTTTGAACGCATTTCCGTTATTTTAGTTTTATTTGGTTATCAATTACAAAAGTGGCGATGAAGATACTAGGATGGGCAATAACACTGGAGAGGATTCCAAAGAATCTGCTTTCTTCCAATTACTAACAAACCAAAATAAAATGTTGGAACAGTTGGCGTTAGCAACGACAACAAAACACGTGTCGCAATTTTTTCTTAAGAGCACGGCAAATCTTCATATGACACGTATCGAATGCAGCTCAATCGACACTTTCTGGCAAATGGCGTGTGGAGGACGAAGACAAAAAAGGGGCGTTTTTTCTGTCGAACGCCAGATCGTACTTGTTGGATATATTAAACAAACTGTTCGAGGTAAGTAAGACGTTTTCAGAGCTTATGGCTGGTCTCACGACCCATTTTGAGTCGAAAACTCAAATGCTATCGACAAGGTATTCGGTTTCAGAAAACAGGTATGAAACCTAACCAAACTTACTCTGTGTGGATGACTGATTTCCGGGGTATGCAAAAAACTGTAAGTTTGCACAAAAATGCGGTTGCGCTCAATCATATGTAGATTTAGAAAATCTAGAAACCGCGACGTTATCACTATTTTAACACCTCACGAACAGGTACGAAACATGTGTCTACAGAAAACAAATCCAACGCTTGGGGATGTACTCAAAATAGCAAAAGCGAACAAATGCAACGTTTATCGATGAAAGTTCTACGGCATCGCAAGTATCCAAGGTGGATAATCATCATCCAAGAAAAGATCATCGTTTGTCGAAATTGTCTGTACTACAAAGCTACGTGTGATCGATGTAAAAAAATCGGTCATATTGCTACCGTATATGTATGTCACAACAACATAGTCAATCATCAAAACGTGGCAACGTGTTAACAATAGAGGTCATCGTCAAGGTCGTTCAAATTCGACAACGCTCTACGTTTCGCAACAGCTCGTGCTCATCACAACGTAACAATTGCAGGCCTGAAACAACGCATATGGTGAATGAAGTTGATGTTTCAACAATTTTTCAAATCAACAGAGGTGCTATGAATAAAAAATAGTGGATTCGGAATCGTTTCGAATTCAACAGGACCCTGTGGCATAGTTATCAATGGTCTATTAAAATACGTACAAAGCAATCAATTCTCCCGCATATCAACCATCAACGACTCGATTTGAAGCATATATGGGTCAACACATTCCAATAAAGGGAGCAGTCGAGGTTTAAGTATCATATCATAATAAAAAGCTCGTCTTACGCCCGTGGTCGTCGTAAATTCACGATTCGACAAGGGACAAATAGATATGGCAACTATCAGCGTGAATTCAATTTCCTCTCACGAAAATCTAGAGAATCGAGTGCGTGCAATTTGTAACCGTCATCCAAAATTATTTGATTCGTCAACCCAGAGTTCATTATACGACGTACAAAGCGATTATAAAGTGACGGTCAATCCACAAATCGATATGGATCGTCACTCAATTCCTCGAATCGAAGAGCTATTTTACAAGTTGACCAACTTATAACTTGAAAATAGCTCTGCAATTCGAGGAATTGGGTTATTTTTACAAAATAGGATTTGAAAGATATCTACGCATGCCTTTCGGAATATCTAGCGCACCAGGCATTTTTAAAGACTGATGGAGCAAATCAAAGCTGATTTAGAATTTTGTGTAGTATATTTAGACGATCTCATTATATCTGGCGCTAACAATGAAGAACGACGAATGAAGAATGTTGAACAATTATTATCACGATTAGAATCCAACGGATTCAAACTACAACTAAACAAATGCAAATTTGTGAAGCCTGAAATTAAATACCGCCTCGGTGGCAAAGTGGTCAGCATGCTTGCTCCAGCTACCGGAGGTCCCGGGTTCGATTCCCGGTGGTGAAAAAATTTCACGGCTGGTTTAGGATCAATGAATTAATCACTCATTATCCGAAATGAAAATATGATTATGAAACCTCATTTGAGGCGGCCAAATCCTTTCATGGGGTATAGTGCCAGAGTGAGAGAGAGAGTCATATCATGAACCGAAACGGAACTCGACGGACGTTGGTCGAAGCGATAAAAAAAACTACAACGACCGAGAAACGTGAAAGACGTTTGCTTCGAAAATACTCACCAGCGCACAATAGGTAGGGTATTCGCAAATCGAAAGAGGCGTTGTCGATTATCTACTGAGTTACAAAATTCGATCGACATCTGCAAAGTCGCAAATTAGAATTGATTACCGACCATAGGCCATTTAATCACAGCAAAAAATTACCCGTTCACTCAATCAACCATATCAACGATGGGCAATCATGGTACTGAGCAGCACATTCACAATAACGCATAAATCTACGAAAGACCACGAAAACGCCGACGCACTATCACGTTTACCTTGTGAACTGGATAAAAAGTTCGACAAAAGCGAAGAAGTCTGTTTTCAAGTCAATGAAATTTACAACGATCGTATTCTCGATTATCCAATCGATTAAAATTTACTAGCACAACACACTCGCACCGACCCTCTAGTTCGTAAAGTGAAGCCCTGCGTAATAAATGGGTGGCCGGAAAAATTAAATGTCTCTGAATCGTGTTACTCAGATTATTTTAAACATCGTCATAGCTTGAACAAGTTTAATGATATCCTTTTCTTACTTTTCTTACCCGTATATGATATCGAATTGTCGTTCCCTCTAGCCCACAAAGGAAAACACTGAAGCTACTACATGGTGGACGTTGGGGTGTCACCCGTATGAAGAAATGAGCTCGGCGAAATTGCTGGTGGCCAAACATTGACCGTGACATCGAAAAAATTGTCAAAGAATGTGACAACTGTCAACTCACCGCATCGCCATCGAACAAAGAATTTTCCGAATGGCCAACATCGCAGATGAAATTCGTCGTACCAATGAGGACAACAACATCATCGCTCACAATTCGGGCGTTGGAACAATCTTCGCAATCGATTTTTTTTTTTTTTTTTTATTTATTTATTTTATTAATTTTATTCAATGAGAATCGTATGCGAAGTGACGCGCAAGAAGAATCGCGAAATGACGTACAATGACGGCAAAGCACCTACAAGTGTACAAAAACAAAATTCTCCGACTTCAAGTAATGATCTTCGTAGTATTTTACGAAATGGATCACCTACGGCAACACCCGTGTGTGTTAATGAAAACTGGGGATCTCCACAAGAGATACAATCCAAGAGATACGACACCAACAACAATACTTTCAAGAACACAACACAATGAAAACGCAAGTTTACAATGCGAAACACCAATAAGAAGATCAAATCGTCCAAGGCAGAAAACCGTGTTATTCCAATCAACGCAATAAAATATCGATCGAAATATTATAGTTTTATGGAATTTTAATTCAATATTTTTTTTTTAATTTTCTTTAATTATTTTTTTGTTGGCTGAGCTCTTATCGTCAAACATTATCGCTCTTCAATTTCAGAAAATCGTTTGTCATTTAACTGTTTGTCGTTTTTTAAAAATCCTAAACTTTCAACGTCTTTACATTGCAGCTGCCACTTGCGAGGTACACAGATTTCCACCAAATTTCACAGGGATCTCCCAATTAATGGAAAAATTAATAATTTTTTTTTCGAATACATAGTTAATCCGCCAGCCACCCTATTCTGGTAATTCCCCGGGAATAGGGAATAATTTCGTTTTGTAGCAGCTATTCCCCAGGACATGTTCCCCAATTCCCCGTTTCGCAAAAGTTAATTCTGGTGATTGGGGAATAAATTTACGGGATACTAATTTAAAATGTTTAAAAATAGTTTACTATACGTTTAAGATTGGATGTTGATATTTTAATCGAATTTTACTTAAAAAATAATTTTTTTTATTAAAGTAAAAAATTGGGTATTGGTGTTTCCAATTGATATTACCAGTTTTCAGTATAAATCTACAGCCATAATATTGCTATAAATAAATTTCTGTTAAATTCTATTCCCAGTTAATTCTTTCCTAAAATAGGCATGGAATAATACACGTCAAAACTGCTATATTGGGGAATAATTTTTACGCAAATTTTTTTTTGCAAAAAGCCAGAATACACTTTTGGGGAAAAGTCTTTTCCATTCCCCGGGAATTACCAAAATAGAAACAATTTTTTTTTCATCAAAAATTCGTCATTTCTGGTCAAATTTTAAAAATATGGTCAACTAATTTTGTATGAAATTTAATTTAGAATCTTGTATATACTTTTCAAAATATTTGCCAGAAACGCAAAAGCTACTTTGGAAGCGGCCACTTCCGGTGGACCTATGTCGGTCAAACCCACTGCGATCTCCCAATTTATAGTAAAAAACTTAAGTATGAAGTTTCATTCCGATCAATCCGCGGATGGGTTGAATTTTTGTTAAAAAATAGTTTGTTGTCAAAAATAGTCATATCTGTTTAAATTTTGAAAAACTGGTCTGGACCAATATTGTTGCAAAAATAATTTAGAATCTTTTAGTTCATAACAATTTTGCTTCTAATATCATTTTCAAAAAATTTGCAAATAATGAAAAAGCTCCTGAGGTCCACTACTTCCGCCGGTCCGATTGCTAAATTTCCCCGGAAAAATTACTTGTACAGTCGAAAAACTGTTAAGATACAATCCTAATATCAAAATTTTTATAGAAATTACACATTTGCACGTATTTTGAATAAAATAATACGCAACTTTTTTTTATAGTGAAAATTTTCAGGAAAATTTAGCTTCCCCCTCCTAAATACTATTGATAAACAATCCTGTATTTAAAAAATTCAAAATTTATTTCCTTACCTGTTTTTTGACTTCGGCGATATAGCGAATGGTAAATCGGCAACAGTTTCGAAATCAACATTTTTCATAGCAAAGTTACGTTAGGTGTCTAAGCGAAGATTTTGAGAAACTTGAACTGTAATCCTGATATAAAATCTATATCTCGAGAAAAAACGACCCGGACAGCTTAGTGTTGAAAGGATTGTTGCAGTTGTTGCTTGTTATTTACGACCGAACCCATGAACCGACTCCGATCATTTGGTATTTTTGTATTAAAGTACTTACCAAGGCCATCATAAAAAACCATGTCTATATATGGGAGTTTTGACATCTGTAGAACAAAATTTTTCATTGAAATCTCGTGAACCCATTAGACCCATTAAAATCGGATCCCAATCACTATAACGGTAGAATATTATGTAATGTATTCGAAAATTTGGGTGAGAATCTGTGGATATCCTTACGTCCAGTGGTATCAAAAAAAGGAATTTTTAAAAAGGAAGTTTTTAACATCTTTAAAACATAGTAAAACTCATCAAAATTGTAGTCCATTCACTACAGACCCATTAGATTGGATCATCTCTTTGAAAATGTTAGTGAAACCCCGTGGATATCTAATTGGCTGGAATATTATTTGAGTCAAAAATGCTGAACTTCTAAATATAATTTTTAATAGAACGAATTTCAAAATTATATGTTACTTAAATCTCAAGAATAGGTCTATGCTTTATCTTCACAAAAATATCAGCTAGAATATGTAAATATTTCTCGATTCGACGGCACAACATTTAAAATTAGTCCAATTTTATAATTTTTTATTGAAAATAAATTCCAATAGGAAAAATAATACATTTAACAGTGAAATTTTTTAATAATTTTTTTAGCACAAACTTCACGATCAATTATAAAAAAATATAATTCGAGTCAACACAAGTCCCCTTCATGGGAACATGTTGTGTACTAAAAGGGCTTGGTGAAAGCTTGCAGAAAAGTCGGAAATTGTAAGGTTCTGGGCCCCAATATGGCAATATTTAACGGCAAAAAACAGACCATCGTAAAGATGTCGGTTAAAATCTAATAAAGCTATTTCATTACATTCTCCGTAGTGTCTGCTTAAGAGCGTTCTTTAATAAATTAAATTTGTTCTTGAACCTAACCTAAGAAATAAATTTCCATGTGGCTATTTATAATTTTTTTTTTACCAATCCTACCTAATATAAAAACTCCATATTTTCATACCAAAAAATCCCTGATACTCGACAATTTTCTGAATTAGTTTTCATATTTTTAAGACAGCAATTTTAGCAAGTACATATATCGGTCCAGATCAGTTTTCTAAAATTTAAGCGGAAATTACGATTTTTGACAAAAAAAAACAGTTTTCAATAAAATTTCAGCTCTGTACAGCCCAGACAGATTGATTGATCGGTATGAAACTTAATCCTTAAGCTTTTTTTACAAATTGGGAGAACCCAGTGAATTTTGGACGGAATCGGTCCACCGGAAGTAACATTTCCAACAGAAGCTTTTTCGATTTTTGCATGTATTTTGAAAAGCATATCATTTACGAGAAAACCTGTTATTAGATTCTAAATTAATTTTGCAACAACACCGGTCCAGATCAGATTTTTAAAATTTACACAACTTAAGGCAGATTACACAACTTAAGGCAGATATTGCTCCAAAATGACGATCTTATTTTTTCACAAGAGATGTTTGGTCGAACAAATTGCTTTTCAGTAAAAATTCGGTCCCTGTACAGCCTATACGGATCGATTAATCGAGATGAAACTTTATACTTAAGCATTTTCAATAAATTGGGAGATCATAGTGAATTTTGGTCTAGATCGGTCCACCGGAAGTGGCAGCTTTCGTAAAAGCTTTTACATTTTTTTGTAAATATTTTGAAAAGTATACAGCACAGTTACGAAAAATTCAGATCACATTTTAAATTTTACTGGAAATGACGAATTTCGGCATCAATAAACTTCATACTAAAGCTTTTTCCAGGAATTGGGAGATCCAAACAAAAAGTGGCGGACATCTGTGTACTAGAAGTGAAAAGCTTCCGTAGGAGCTTTTTCAAATTTTGTAATGAAGTTTACATTTTCCGCAAGGAATGTTGACCTTGTTGGTTTTCTAAAATTAAAGCAGGAATAACAATTTTTGATTATAAGCTCGCGCTAAGATAAATTTTAACGCAGTCTCCACAAGTCTCCACTAAATTACAGATAAATTAGTAAACTAAAAAGTTTATGTAGAGATAAATATTGCCGATTGTTTTATTTCTCCTACAACAAACATAAATAGAGTTCAAAACTATTTTCATAGTCTAGAAAA
Organism: Nephrotoma flavescens; assembly: GCA_932526605.1. NCBI lineage: Eukaryota > Metazoa > Arthropoda > Insecta > Diptera > Tipulidae > Nephrotoma > Nephrotoma flavescens. The sequence continues at coordinate 79,288,258 of OW052221.1, read as the reverse complement.
TTATTTTGTTCATCCATTTAAAAAAAAAATATCGTTTTGCTGTCAAAATTTTTCTAAATTTTATTGTTCCAGGCAGATGTGAATGAGATAACTAAAACTTTTCACGTCAGCCGCATTTGCGAAATCGTGAGCTAAATTTTTTTTTTGATATTTCACTAGCTAAATTTTACGTCAAATTTGAATGAACAAATTATGTTAGCACGAGCGGGATACCGACCTATAGAAGACAATTTTTATCACAAACCCAGTAGGTTCAATTTTTCTCTTTCGAAATTAAGCGTGATGTATGCGAGAGCTATGTAAATTTGTTGTAAGAGGAAGTCGGGTGCTGGCCATATAAATTACATCCCTCCATTTTTTTTGGTTTATTTTTACCGGGTCCCATTTGAAATGCGATATTTTAAAACGCGAATTATCAAAACGCGATATTTCAAAATTTTCGGGAGTTTAGGATCGGGTTATATCAGGCGGGTGAAGGGGAAATTTAATTTCATTTTATAGGAATTTAAAAATCGATAAGAGCGAGAGTATATAGGACCGGGTTATATCAGAAATTTGAAATTCTTACTTTCAAATTTGAAATTTTGCGTTTTGTGCCATATCTCGTTTTGTCATATCTCGTTTCGAAATATCTCGTTTTGAAATATCGCGTTTCGAGCGGATCCCATGCATCCCAAAAGTATGGCCATAACCTTAACAGCTGATGCAACAACTTTTGCTTTGCTCAAAAATTAAGTTGGATCACGCTAAGACATGTCCAAACATTGCTTAGAAATGGTCATTCGATTCATTTTTTGAACATTTGTTAACAAACGTGGCACCAATCTTGCTGACAGCTTTTTCATATGCAATTCTTCGTGAATGCTGTTGAGTGAACGTGTACTCAACAGCGCTTACAATATCAGCAATGTCGCGCAACTTTATACGACGGTGATTTTATAAGTTAGTCCAGTTTTTCATCCCAAAAAAAATTTCCTAAAAAAAATACTATTTCATCTCATCCCAGTTTTTTCTATTTAAACTTGCATAAGACGGAATTTTTTTTTTATAGTTTTTTTTTCTCAACAACAAAATATCTATCCCAAACGTCTTTGCAAAATTATTTTTATTTTCCTGCGTCTCATTTGGACAACCTCTTATAAACGGTTACATTTAAAGGTGCATGTTCATCTAACACTGTTTTCAACTCATTTCATCTCACAAAAATGGCTTTACAAAAACAACTGTGGCATTCGTTTAAAAGGACATACTTCACAACAAACAAAAGAAGTTGTTACTAATGATTCATAGATGGCGTTATTCTAAACATTTATCAATCTACCCTAATCCAACCAAATTACAAGTTACATAGTTTATAGAATCAACATTCTGTATTACCAAAAACTACTACCAATTTAAATGCACCTTTTTCACCATGCATCACGACTACGAGTAGCTTTTTTCACAAATTTCAGATTTTTTTTTATATTTTTTGCCTTCTGGTATCGATCTCACACGGGCCACATATTTGATATGACTAAGTCGATGCGAACTATTAAATTTTGTTTGAATAACAATTTGAATAAGAATTAGATAGGACAACATCAATTTACCTTAAAATTACTTCGTGAAAATTTTAAATAACGAAATTAAATAAAAATATATTATACTTACATATATATGAAAAAAGTATGTTCCACTGTACGTGTTAATCATCCAAACACATATAATTATCTTAAAGTAACTTAAACAAATAACACACCATTTCTTACAAATGTACGGATACGAGAATCTTGGAAATATAATAATAGTAATAATGATAATAATAATGAGTTAATATATATGATTTAAAAAAATTAGTAAATATATGTAAATATTTTTCTGTGTTCGTATATAACTCTAATTCCATAAGTTATGCTGCTTTAAGAAAACGGAAAATAAGAATAATACTGTAACAATAATAAGAAGAAGAATTATAATTTATTTATTTTATATTAAAAATAAAAAAAAAAAACTTTACTACCGAAGATTGAAAACCAGATGCGTTCGATTATTTATAACTCGCGGATCGATATAAATTTAGAACAATTTTCTGAACACGTCACACGTTATAATATGTATCTATGCGCTGTTGTATTTGACATCATCAATAATGAGATGCTATACATTGCCATATTACTAATAGATCTTAATAGATTTATTTATGTATATTTATTTATAAACAAATCGTTATAAATAAATAAAATTGGTTTATTTATAGCAAATACACACCCGCCGATATATTTACACTAGCGTATATATCATTTGATCTCATTTTATGGGAGGAAGTGTGCATACCATCTTTAATCTGTTTGATAGAAATTCGACTTTTCGGCTCCTCCATAATATCGAAGAACAAACTAAATTAAATTAAATTACATTAAGTATTTTTCATTTGATTTCGACACTAATCATCTTAAGTACACAGAATAAATCTGACAACAATTTCCTCTTATGGTATACGTGCACGTACATCTTCTTATTATGTTGGTCGATTACAATCAAATATCATCAATTTAAATTAAAACAAATCTACACTTTAAATTATCTTTTTTTCTAATTTAAATCAATTAATTTGGGTTCCCGTTCTGTACATTTTATTTAAACCGAATATTTTCGGTTATATGTAAGACGATCGAGTGGTACGGGTGGATGTTGTACTACGCCAAGCCAATTCATTATAATCCAAGAGAACGTCTAAAGAGGAGCGAACAAACGACTAGGCTATATGCTATTTACCAGAAGAAATATGAATACCATATTTTCTTAATAACAATAGTCTTATTATATTTGTTGTTAATATGAAAGCAAAAATTTCAATTATTTTAATAGTTTTTTTTTTTTTGTTGTTTTCATGATTTATGTTTATCTTTTTATTGTTCTTAAGAATGTTTTCTTGATATCAATTTAAATGAAACACATGTCGAGTTTGGTGTATATATAATGTTGTGGTGGAATGGTGCTCTCATGAATTGTGCAAAAAATTCAATATCCATTTTCTGTATATACATATATAGATGAGATTAAATTAAATATGTTAAGATGATGGGTGAGTAATTAAATTGATTGGGTTGAAATTGTATTGTAATTCAATATTCTTAGATTTCCACTTGGAAACTATTAAGCGCTTCGTTTTATTGACCTATATAGGGTGCAGGATTTATAGAAGGTCGAGTGAATAAGAACGAATCGTCTATTTTCGTATAACGAGAAATAAGTATTTATTTGTAAAAGATTTATAGAATAGGAAATAAAATATTAAATAAGAATCGTCAATTAAAAAGTTTAAATGCACTGGCTGTCATTAACTGATACTATAAGAAAGAAAAGTTTTTAAATAACACAATTTTCTAGCTTCTATAACTTATTTCTCTAAAACAATCTGTTTCTCAAAGTAAGAATTATTTTCTTGTACTGAAAACCGTTTTCTCAAAACAAGAACTATTTTCTTGATTTAATACATTAAATTAAACTTTAATCGAATATTTTGTTTCTTGTGTATGTTTTCTTAAAACAAGAAATATTTTCTCAAATCAAGAAATCTGTTAATATGTTTTCTTGATTTAGAACATTAAATTAAATTTTAATATGATATATTGTTGCTTGCGTATGTTTCCTCAAAACCTGGATTCTTTTATTGATTTAAAATATTACATTAAACTTTAATATATTTTGTTTCTTGCGATTATAAGATATAAAGTTCTTAAATAACACACAAATTTTCTAGCTTCTTAAACTTATTTCGTCAAAACAATAATTGTTTTCTTGCTTTACAAAATTAACTTTAATTTTATTCTTTTTATTTTAATTCGTGCGTTTGTTACATAATATTCTAGCTACTTAAATCTGTTTCTCAAAATAAGAATTTTTTTCTTGTACTGAAATCCGTTTTCTCAAAACAAGAATTTTTTCTTGATTTAATGCATTAAATTAAACTTTAATCGAATATTTTGTTCATTGTGTTTGTTTTCTTAAAACAAGAAATATTTTCTCAAAACAAGAAAAGTTTTCTCTTCTAAATCAACATTAAATTAAATTTTAATATGATATATTGTTGCTTGCGTATGTTTCCTCAAAACCAGAATTCTTTTATTGATTTAAAATATTACATTAACTTTAATATATTTTGTTTCTTGCGATTATAAGATATAAAGTTCTTAAATAACACACAAATTTCTAGCTTCTTAAACTTATTTCTTCAAAACAATAATCGTTTCTTGCTTTACATCATTACATTTAATTGTATTCTTTTTATTTTAATTCGTGGGTTTTGTTACATAATTTTCTAGCTACTTAAATCTGTTTCTCAAAATAAGAATTTTTTTCTTGTACTGAAATCCGTTTTCTCAAAACAAGAATTTTTTTCTTGATTTAATGCATTAAATTAAACTTTAATCGAATATTTTGTTCATTGTGTTTGTTTTCTTAAAACAAGAAATATTTTCTCAAAACAAGAAAAGTTTTCTCTTCTAAATCAACATTAAATTAAATTTTAATATGATATATTGTTGCTTGCGTATGTTTCCTCAAAACCAGAATTCTTTTATTGATTTAAAATATTACATTAACTTTAATATATTTTGTTTCTTGAGATTATAAGATATAAAGTTCTTAAATAACACACAAATTTCTAGCTTCTTAAACTTATTTCTTCAAAACAATAATCGTTTCTTGCTTTACAACATTACATTTAATTGTATTCTTTTTATTTTAATTCATGGGTTTGTTACATAATTTTCTAGCTACTTAGATCTGTTTCTCAAAATAAGAATTTTTTTCTTGTACTGAAATCCGTTTTCTCAAAACAAGAATTTTTTTCTTAATTTAATGCTTTAAATTAAACTTTAATCGGATATTTTGTTCATTGTGTTTGTTTTTTTAAAACAAGAAATATTTTCTCAAAACAAGAAATGTTTTCTCTTCTAAATCTACATTAAATTAAATTTTAATATGATATATTGTTGCTTGCGTATGTTTCCTCAAACCCAGAAGTATATTGTTGATTTAAAATATTTAATTAAACTTTAATATATGTACATATTTTGTTTCTTGCGAGTATAAGATAAAAAGTTCTCAAATAACACATAAATTTTCTAGTTAAAACTTATATCATCAAAACAATAATTGTTTTCCTGCTTTACAAATTAAATTCAATTTAATTCTTTTTATATTAATTCGTGCGTTTGTTACATAATGTTCTAGCTACTAAAATCTGTTATTTTCTTGTACTGAAATCCGCTTTCTCAAAACAAGTATTAGTTTTACTTAATAAAGAATTTTTTTTAAATACGTTTTAATTAAAAAAATTGTCCAAAAAATTTAAAAAATCACTCGATCGATTTCGGCTTGTTAGGAATACTTCATCAGGCGTATATACTCCTAAATCTGCCAACTTAATATTTTTGCAGCGACTGCTTGCCGTAGGCACTTGGCGAAACACCCTTAGGCTTAATAAACACCTATTTTTTAACACACTTGTGTTTTTGTTCACAAAAACTTAAATTTTTGAATATTTTAATTTAGAAAAAAATTCTAAAATGTTTATAAAAAAAACTCATGATGATGGCCCAGCAAGCTGAACTCGATCGGTTGGTTTATTAAACTTTTTAGACAATTTTTTAATTAAAATATTCAAAAAATTAAGTTTTTACGAAACAAAAAAAAAGTTTTTTAAAAAAATGTGTTTAAGTGTAAGCGTGTTTCGCCAAGTGCTTACGGTAAACAGTGTCAATGTAAGAATTATTTTCTTGATTTAATATGTTAAATTTTATATTTTGTTCTTTGTGTATGGTTTCTTAAAACAAGAAATATCAAATCAAAACCAGAACAGCATAAGATTTAAAATTTTAATATGTATATTTCAATTTTGTTTCTTGCGATTCATAAGATAAAAAGTTTTTAAATAATACACAAATTCTCTAATTAAAACTTATGTTATATCTTCAAAACAATAATTTTTTTCTTGATTTACAACATTAAATTCTTTATTTTAATTCGTGCATTTGTTACATAATTTCCTAGCTACATAAATCTGTTTCTCGAAATAAGAATTATTTTCTTCTACTTTCTACTTCTTCTATATCCGTTTTCTCGAAACAAGAATTATTTTCTTGATTTAATACGTCAAATTAAATTTTAATCTGATATTTTGTTCCTTGCGTATAATTTCTTAAAACAAGAAATATTTTCTCAAATCAAGAAAATTTTTCTCAAATTTTTTTTGATTTTAAACAACATTAAATTAAATTTTAATATGATATATTGTTGCTTGCGTATGCTTCCTCTAAACGAAAATTCTTCCGTTGATTTAAAATATCAAATTAAATTTTAATATTTGTTCCTGGAGATAATAACATAATTCTCAAGCTGATTAAATCTATTTTCTCAAAACAAGAATTGTTTTCTAGATTTAAAACATTAAATTAATTTTTGTTGATTCTAGCGTTTATTACATAATTTTCTACCTACTGAAATCTGTTTTCTCAAAATAAGAATTATTCTCTTGATTTAAAACATTAAATCGAATTTTAATGCGGTATTACGTTTATGCAGTTGTTACATAATTTTCTAGCTACTTAAATCTATTTTCTTAAAACAAGATTTTTTCTTGATTTAGAACATTAATTTTAATTTTAATCTGATATTTTTGTTTCTTGTGTTCGTTTGTTCAAAGAACAGTCAAAGAACAGTTGCAATTTCTTTCTTCAAGAAAAATTAAATTATTTTACCCTGAATCTGGGTAATTTTTTCGTGACAGTTAGAAAGAATTTTCCAATTTAAACCAATAACGAAAATTTAAATACAATATTTTGTCAAAACATTGTTTTCTTGATTTAAAACCATTATTTTTAATTTTAATCTAATATTTTGTTTCTTGTGAATGTTTTCTCAAAACAAGAATTGATTATTGATTTAAAACATTAAATTAAATTTTACTCTAAAATTTCGTTTCTTTCATTTGTTACATAATTTTCTAGTTAAGTAAAGCTGTTTTTTCTAACCAAGAATTGGTTTCTAAACATTAAATTATATTTTATTATGATACTTGGTTTCTTGCGTTTACATAATAACTTTCTAGCTAATGAAATCAGTTTTCTCAAAATAAGAAACATTTTCTTGATTTGATTTTTTTCTTGTTTATGAAAACATAAAGTTAAATTGTATTCCAATATTTTGTTCCTTGTGTTTGTTTAGTCTTCTTTGCCATTTTGTTGTTGCATAGAAACTAAAATTAATGGATATTTTATTTCTTTCGTTCGCTTTTGCCATTTCATTCTTACAAACAAAAAATGATTGGAGAAAAATATTAAATTAAAAAATAAAAAGTGTTGCATCTGTTGTTTTTTTTTAAAGCTAAGAAAAATATTTATTATGCGATGGCAACCTGAAAATTTTTTGACAAATGCAAAGTCAAAACTATACCATTTTTAGTGTGTTCGTTTACAACACAACAACTCGATTTGGTTATCTAAACTTATTACGAAATTGTCGTTCTGTAAAAAACAACGTTTCGTAAATTACGTGATGATTTTGGTCTACATGGACATCATGCCGAGCCTGGAATTCGCCTGAAATTTTCAAAATGCTGAGCATTTTGAAGAAACTGAATTAGTTGCAGGTCGTAGAGCATATGAATACCAACGTCCAGTTCGTACTCGAGGAACGTAAATAGTTGTAAGTGAAAATGTTCGTAGCATCTCTTCGTCAAGCGATCGTGGCATGTTAACTGGATTGTTGTGGCCAAAATTGGATGAAATAGATTTAGATAATCTTTGGCTTCAACAAGACGGGGCCAAATCGCACAATTTCAAGAAATTCTGATATGAAGCCACCAATATCATGCGATTTGACACTGTTAGATTATTTTCTTTGGCGTTTTTTGAAGATTAAAATATGTCGCAATGATTCACAAACAATTCAAAATCTTAAGAACGACATTCGAGCTGAATTTGGGCCCATTGAACTGCTTAAAACGTCACATGGAGGACTAATATTGAAAACTGGAAACTAGATCATCACTGCACACAATTTAAATGAAAACTGGGGCAATTCCTTCCACTCGAAGCAAAACCATTTGCATATTATTTCAAAATTAATTCCCATAGTGCCAAGTAGAAATGAGTCTAGTGGAATAATAATTAATAAAATTGTCAAAAAACATGAATTCAAAGCGTCTAGAGACCCTCCACATAACTACCTCAAAAATCTATTAAATATGTTACTTATATTTTAATGTCATGTTCCCATATAAGATGCTGCTATTATCTTCTAGATAACCAAATACCTGATTTCCATCAGGTATTTGGTTATCTAGAAGATAATAGCATGGTAGAGCAAGTAATTCTGCAATTTTTAGGAATATGAAACCTATCTAATCTATGTAATCTATGTAATCTATCTAATATATCTAATCTATCTAATCTATCTAATCTATCTAATCTATCAAATCTATCAAATCTATCTAATCTATCTAATCTATCTAATCTATCTAATCTATCTAATCTATCTAATCTATCTAATCTATCTAATCTATCTAATCTATCTAATCTATCTAATCTATCTAATCTATCTAATCTATCTAATCTATCTAATCTATCTAATCTATCTAATCTATCTAATCTATCTAATCTATCTAATCTATCTAATCTATCTAATCTATCTAATCTATCTAATCTATCTAATCTATCTAATCTATCTAATCTATCTAATCTATCTAATCTATCTAATCTATCTAATCTATCTAATCTATCTAATCTATCTAATCTATCTAATCTATCTAATCTATCTAATCTATCTAATCTATCTAATCTATCTAATCTATCTAATCTATCTAATCTATCTAATCTATCTAATCTATCTAATCTATCTAATCTATCTAATCTATCTAATCTATCTAATCTATCTAATCTATCTAATCTATCTAATCTATCTAATCTATCTAATCTATCTAATCTATCTAATCTATCTAATCTATCTAATCTATCTAATCTATCTAATAATGAGGCTGATGAATCCTGATTTCGGGAAAATTCGTTTATGGTCGTCTCCCGAGTTCTTTTTAATTATTTTGCTTCCCGGGTCTAACAAGTTTTGAATTCCTTTCGGGGGGTTTTGAGTACCAATGATCGATTGAGATTAGTCGATTTCGAGAAATTTAGATAAATGCTATTAGTCCGAATTTGCTTTAACGATTTTGATAATAATTTGGGAAGGGGGTTTTGAATGCAAGATATAATCAAAAGACGGTAATTTTGAATAGAACTAAACCGTTGCGTTACCGAGGACGGGGTAATTTATTAATTGTTGAGACGGTCGAAAGACAAGTTTTAGATCTGGCACACTACCAGTTCGAAACAATAATACGATTCCAATAAGTAGAATATTCAAAACCAAATGAAAGTTTGTGAAGAATGCCAGAGAGCAGTTAGTTGTGCCTCCAAAATTGTTACACTTTTTTGTTTTTACTTTGGATTAAGTTGATCAGATTAAATTGCGTCAAAATAAGTTGAATGAACGAGAATGAATAGAAATTTTTTTTTTGCCTTTTTTGTAATTTGAGTTGTCTGTCAATTTAAAGGTGTTCTCTTGAATCGGATATACCAGATAGGTACTGTTTGTGTTATTTACCCCTTCAACAGTTTTTATATAATGGCAAAAAGCTTGTCAAATTTACTTAAATTTCAATCAACTCGTTAACTTGTTAAGACAGGCATAAGAATATTTGAGACCGTTGTTTCACGCTAATCAAACAGGATTACGAAACACGGAAATGACAGAAAGATTAAAACCATTTAACCAAATAAAACTCTAGTAGCATTCTATACGCAAATACAAAAAATAATAATAAACCATTTTAACACCGCGCCATCCACATTAAACACTCCTACCTGCACTTGATTCAGAGATACCATAAATAATCCAGCATACCTGAAAATAACAAAAAAAAAATGTTAATCCATATATCTTTTCAGCAAAAATACAAAAATTGAGGTTACGAAAAAAAAAATCTAAGATAATACAGAGCGAAGAATATAATCTTAAATACCGTACAATGAACTTATGATAATATGATAAGATGGTGCTCGAAGTTTATCTGATAATCACAAATAGTGCAAGAACGGCCGCGATAACCGCTCGCTACCAAAACATCAAACAAAACGTGTAACCATTAATTTTTTTTTCGTGCATAAAATATTTAAATTAATTTCGGCCGGATGTCAAGCAACATTTCATTATTTTATATTACCTTGCTCGATTCGCGCTCGTCTTTGTTTTTTTTGGGGGGGCTGCATTCTTTTGCTTATATGTAACAACGACGTGTAGAGAATAAACGCGTCAATAATTTTACTAAATCAAGATAATCAATTTTGCAATCTGATATCATCATCGCCATCAACATCATCATATTATTATGATGATGGTAAAAAAAAAAAAATCGCACGCTCATATCGCCAAATAAGGTAATTATCCTAATTCAAGGGCGCGACGGATAAACCAGCCTCGCCACGCCACCGATAACAAATAGTAATCATTGCACAACACCGCGCGAAAATACCGCGCTTCATATACCCACAGCAGGTGGAATTTGCATATTTTTTTTATTTATTTATTTATTTAGTGTATTTCTCTCTGTGTTGTTTAGTGTAGATATCGCGAAGAACATTTTATGTATACGAACGTCTTGAGATGATTTCATCGCCTTTTTAACTTTTTATTGATAAAAAAAAAATTAAATTATAAATTAAATTTTAATTAATTATCATATTTGAATACGTTTATAGAGAGAGATATGGTTCTGCCCACAAACTATTTAAGTTTTTTTTGTTACTTAATTAATTTATATAGTGATAGAAAATAGCTAACAAATCGCTTCGAATTTAAGATCAAAAAGTTAATTTTTGTTTAGTGTAACGGGCGAACGATAGACACCTACTGTGAAAGGATGTTGTCTGTATTATAAAGTACATAAGTATGGGGAAGTTTTTTTTTTGTTAAAATAAACTCATTCATTAGAAGCAGCGGGTAACTAGTGAAAAAAAAATTGTTTGTTACACCAAACATACTTTCCCTGAACGCAAATATAACGTTCGTTTGAAAAGTTTTGCATAGAAAAGTTAACTCTGTTGCAAAATCTTTCTTCCAAAACTCTGGTGTACTAACCAGAAACAATTCAAACAAAAATGCTATACAGATATTTGTCTTAGCTCCACAATCTTAGGGTAAGCCAGAATAGTACCCACGCAATGGTCACTCTAGAAATTATCACAGTAACTCCTGTGCACGACCCTCGAATTTAGTAAAGCATCCCACTTCTGTATACGTGTCCACTCTAGTATTTGTTACAGCAGCCCACATCTGCCTGTAAATGAAACCACCACTGTCGAATTCATAAAATCAACGTATTATACAGAAATAAAATTCGATTCATTTGAAACCAATTTTAATGATGTTGATGTCAAAATTTTTTGATCAAAATCGTCGATGATTGAGTAAGGACGTCAAAAAGAACTGCGAAAGAGTTGAGAGTACTTCGGCTCCAGAACAGCTTGCAAAGATTAAAAGCATAAATACTAAAAAAAAACTTTTATTTTACAAGCTGTGGGTTTATTGGTACACTAAACTCATTTCAGTCCATAGGTTATTATAGGAAATTACAAATAGGATCTCGGATAAGTGTAGTACACTTCATCCGATTTTTCTACTGCACTTAGTGAGTTAATTAATTCTTCAAGAATGGATTTGTTGCGGCTCCACGGTCATAACATTTCTCTTTTCCAGTTTTATTTTTGAATTTTTTATATCATTATAGTCGTTTGATTAATTCATTTTACTGATAACATTGCCATCTGTATTATAACATTAATATTAGAATTGTTGTGAAGTGTGCGTGGGCCTCAATATTATGTTTTATGTTTTTACCCACGCTATTGTGCGTGCACCTTGTGCGTGTGTGCGAACGGCTAAAATATAGAAGAATAGTTTTTTTGTGGTTTCCTGTTTTGGTACGAGCGATTGATGCACGGTAGAGAGAGTGTGCAAGTGACACGCACGAATAACGATAAAAATATTGTTCTAGATTTTTTGGTACGAGAGTTTTTTTTTTTTGAGTTCAGTTGGTAATTTCATAAAAGTAGAGTCAAGTGGGATATTATCTCTTGTATTGAGTTAATGAACGCCAGTTTTTTTCCTTTTTGTGAATTTAATTAATTTGTGAAGAGTTGAGTTAAGCGTTAACAAAATAATAAAAATAAAAATTATTAAACAAATTGTACGGCAAAATAAGGGTGTTTTTAAATTTTTTGTTTGTTGGTGTTTTCTGATGACGTATTTAATCCACGAAATCAAGCGCTGAGAAATGTGTCAAACCTATCAAGGTCAAATTTTCGAACAAAGGCGGGAAGATGCCCAACGTTAATTGTTATTACCAACGGCGGAGAGATGCTACAACCCTACAGGATGACCTTACCGTGGTTCAAGGTACCAATTTTTTATTTTTTTCATTTTCATTTTCGTTTTTCTTATGTTGTCAACATTGTATCGAAATACGCGAGTACATGGCCAGTTGATGTCGTACGCGGTCGATTATCGAAGTTGATTCCTTTTATTTTATATCGATTAATTAATTATCGAATTAATTGTATGTCGCTCGGTTGTACGTCGCGTATTATTCGTCGAAATTTGTAGAATCAATTATTTTGCGAATTATTGAGTTGCTACAGGACATTATAGCCAAACACAAAAATTTGCAAGGAGTCATGTTCTGCGACTGCAGCAGCATGACAACGAGGAGCTGCAGAACCTACTAGATCGCACCAATGGACCGAAGCGCCTAAAAAGAACAAAGCCTTTAGAATTAGTGGTTCCTTGAACCGCTTAAATCAAAGGACTGGCAGAGCTAGGATGAACAGATAGGTTTCATCGCACAAGAATAGACTACTAAACTAATAAAAAAATTATAAAGATCAAATGTGCTTTTCGTCGTGTTAAAGTATTATCAACCTGTGATTGACTACGTCCATCCGTTCAGGTGAAAATGGGCTTGTGTCTTTCTTCAGTCATCTCAATAAAAAAGATTGGCTGTAAGGCGGCCTAATGAAATATAATTTTTATTGGACTTGTTGTGGTATAAATTGGTGCCAATGCTAGCAGGATTCTAACAACCATTGGCTTCACTTCAAGGCGGGCATTAAAATCGCCTGGCACAATTAAGTCCCGTGTTTTTGGACAACTGTCAATTATTGAAAATAATGTCGAAAATATTTTGGTCAGCGTTCATCGACGGTTGTATTATGAGGTTTGAGGTGAAGCATAGAACGAAAAGAGGATTTCTTTCTCACTAATAGTCGTACGCCGCGCCGTTTAGTGTGAGTAATCTTAGAAAGACAGACCTAAACTCTTATTGATCTCTTGAATACTACAAATGTCGATATCATCTTTATATATATAAATCTTCTGTACGTGAGCATGTGACTGAACCCCTCCTAAACGGCTTAACCGACTTTAATGAAATTTTGTGTGTGTTTGAGTGGTTCCTGGATGATTTAGATTCATAATTGGACCCGGTAGGTAGTACTGCGATCTTGGAATGTTTTTTATTGTTTTTTTAGATTGTTCGCATATCAGAACATATACCCGTAACATTTCATCACTCACCCACCACCCCAATCTTTATATAATTCTTCTGTACCAGTGTATGAATTGAACTCCTCTTAAATGGCTGGACCGATTTTAATGAAACATTTTATGTGTGTTTGAGTAGGTCGCTGGATGGTTTAAATCCACAATTGCACCCGGCAGGATGAGCTGCGATCGGGTTCTGGGAGTTTTTCTTTTTATTTTTTGACGAAATTTTTCGTTTTATTTTGTTAAGATTTTTCCCATATGTATAACCCCTAAATGTCACTCCCTATCACCCCTAAATATTTCATAAAATGAAAAAATAACATACGTTCAAGATTAATTGACCGTTTTAACGGTCTGAGAAGTTTATGAATAATTGAAACCTTCTGAGAAGTTTATGAATAATTGAACTTCTGTGAATAATTCATATAGTTATATTTGTGTGCCATAGGTGGCGCTGATGTCAAATTCTGTGGCATTTGACGTATGCATCAATACATGCGGCGCGCAAGTCTCTTGCGTTGTAGCTTGACGTTATTCTGCCAATCGTATCTATTCTGCCAATCATATCAATTACGCATGTCAAATGGTGGAACGGTTGACATTGACAACCGCTGGGTGGTTCTGTATTTGCCATTGCTGTGCAAAATCAACAACGTTCATAAGGGCTGCGATATGGCTGTAATTGCTGTTCAAAATTAAAATTATAACGATGAAATCAAATGGGCCGATTCATTAGCAGCAATGAAATAGTTTGGCGCATTTTGTGTTTTCCCATAAACGACAGAAACTTTGCTGTTACACATTCGGACGTGCACTTTGAAAATGGGTAGCATGTTTATTTCACTGAAGAGACTGCTCTACAACAAGCATTAACTGTCCCAAAAACACACTAACTGAGTTTTTGAACTATGCAACCGGCCAGGTATTTTCGGCCAGCTCGCTAAGACATTAATGTATACTGATATGCCACAATTTTTCACGTGGAACAAACAGTCAAAAATGTGAATCCCACCCACGAGAGCGAAGCGTTCCAGTCCAAGGATACGACACCATATTCATGAACCGAAGCAACGAGAATTCTTATTTTCGCGGTTGTTGTTGGTTAACGTTCCTGGACCGATTCCCTTCCAGTACTTGCGAACAGTCCATGATATGTATACAGCTCGTGCATCAACGAAGCCGAACAACTTGCCACAGTGTCAAAGATTTGGTGAGTCGACCTTAGAACATCTTGAGGAAAATGGGTTTTTTAACCAAAAAATTGGGTTTAGCAACGAAGCTCATGTTTGGTTAAATGGGTACGACAATTAGCAAAATTGCCGCATTTGATATAATGAGCAGCCACTGCAAATGTACCCAGAAAAAGTCACTGTTTGGTTCGGTTTATAGGCCCGGGGAATCATCGATCCGTATTTTTTCAAAGAAGACGATGCCGGCCACGTTACTGTCAATGGCGCTCACTAACGTTCGATGATTTCAGACTTTTTTTGCCCAAAATGCATGAACTGAATCTGAACGAAATGTAGTTTCAGCACGCGAAACTATGGACTTGTTGAGAAATAAGTTCGGTGAGCGATTTATCTCAAGTTTCGGTCTTCGTGAAGTATCTCGTCTATGCCAATAAACCAACAACAATTGCAGAAATAGAAATGTATGGCAAAATATTAGCGAGATACCAGTCGAAAGGCTCGAAAAGTCGTGAAAAGTGGACATCTCGCAAGGGCTACTTAAAAGGTAGCAGTGGCAAACATTTATCTGAAATAATCATTAAAAAGTAAATGGCAAATAGTTATTGATGTACCGGCTCAAATACAAATTTTATATTTATTTGTAATTTTTCATAAAATTCCTAGGAATCGGGTCATCAAATGACTTAGATTGTTTGTTGTCCCTAGGTTCAATCTTATTGAAAAATACTTTATTCGATCGAAATTGGAACTTTAGCGGCTTCTACAGACAAATTTCCTTTGGTGTTCTATAAAACGAACGTACAGTTTTTTGAGCCCGGGAAATTCCAAGAAACCGGCCACAAAAGTGTCGTATATATTGACGCGCTACTAGGTCATATCTAATTAATAAACACATTTACTGAAACTTTTGGGGTTTAGAATAATCAAATTTGACTTAGAATACTATAAATCGAACGGAATATTCTCTAAGTCATAAAAATTGTGTCGGTTCCTAGGAATTCCGAAGGTAATTTTGAAAATGTTATGTTCGATTTATATGAATATCAAGACAAATTTGAAAGTCCCAAATCGCAAAAGCGCCAATTTCGATAGAATAACAGTGTTTTTAATGGAGTTGGACCTATAATCTTTTAATTTTCACTTTTTTAGTGGCCAGTCATAGAAGTTCCCCAGAAAATTTAATTAGAATATTATTACACGTAAGTTTTTATTTATTTATATTAAATATTTGTTGTTATTTTTCTTGAGTTTAGGGCAAATTCGTAGCCCATATTTATGCTGCATAAGATAGCGGAAAATAAGAATTACGCTACTCGCCGCTAGTGGCAGCACTATCACTAAAGAGAATATGTTTTGTTATATAATTTACCAGTGGAAATTTTTTATTCATTATGTATCTCTTTTTTCACTAAATAAAACATCTCAGCGGAATAAAATATTACACGTGATCCTTAAAATGGCAAATTGATTGATCTTCGAAGTAAACGAACTCGGTAAATGAAATTTTTAAATTTAACAATATTCCGTCTTTCCGCCATTTCTTAACGGATTGCGATGAAATTTGGATAGTAGTATTGATCAGGGATTTTAAAGTAAGTTTTGGACCAAATTCTAGGATCTGTTCGTGCTGGACTAAACTGTCCATTTCATAACCAGTCCTTATGAAAAACGGTATTTGTACATTTTACATGATATAAATAAATTTTAAACTGGAGGGTACTCGGCTATTTCTTAATTAAATTTTGTAAAATTTGTATCAGATACAGGGACAATTCGGAAAAAAATTTATGGTCTAGAATTTTCACTATTTTCAGTTTTTGGCCAATCTCTCAAAAACTTCCACTAGTAACCAATACTTTCGGTTGTTTTTCTAATAGCTTAGGTCGTACTGAGAATACATAGAAAATTTGGGGGAAATTTGTGGACTGGAATTTTCACTAGAATTTTTTATTTTCTGCGACCATATAAGATATTTTCAGTTTTTAACCAATATCTCAAAAACTCCCACTAGTAACAGTAGTTATCGGGCAGGTTTAGTCCAAGCCGACCAAATGACATAGTGGTTAAAACATTGGCATTTGGATCGGGAGGTACCGGGTTCGAATCCCGATAGGGGCAGGATGCAAATGTGAAATTTCATCACAGATTACGATCTGTGATGAAATGTAACACATCTATGACCCCCTGTCGGAGTGCAAAATTCATAGGCCGACCCTTCGTCTATGTCAGTATAGGCTGGCATGGAGATTGCAATGTGCAGATGGTCTTAAAGTCGGTCCTATAGCCGTAGGTTCTCGGATTGGCTGTTTGGCGTCAAAGTAAGGACGGAATAATCAAACCGCGGAAGAGCAAAGAGAGTCTTGAACATGCCCCAGAACATATTACAGGTATAAATATAAAAAAAAGGTTTAGTCCAAGGTCAAAAAGTGTCACTTGCGGCAAGCAGCGTAATCTCTTATTTTTCACTGTCAAATTTTCGCTATCTTATACAGCATCCTAGAAAAATACAGCTCAGAATTTAAAACCCGGAGATTATTAAATTTTAAATAATAAAATTTAAAATTATGTAACTAAACAAAATTTAAATTAAATTATGTGAATTGATTTGGTCTTGTGAAACAAAATCAGCTCATTGATGCCCTAACGTAACTACTTTTTTATCGAGACTCTGTAACGACCATAGAGAATTTGCTTGGTTGGTCTAGATTCATTAGTGGCCACTAATGAAATGTTTTCAATTCGACACTGGATCGTATTGAATAACAATTGAAATCGGAATACAAATTTTGAGTTTAAACCTGGAAAACGCCGCAAGAAAGGTTTCTTTGGAAAAACTGTGGAATAAGGTCTTGTAAACATATGAATTTTAAAATGAATTTTAATTTATTGTGACCTGTAAAATGATTTTAGGGTGAAAACACTTAGATAATCTTAATAGTTACGAAAGAAATGATTAGCTGCAGATGATTCATTCGGAATGACGTTTTAATTAAAAGTGAGAATGCTACCATTTTTGATAGCGTTTAGCAACATTCCATGATAGATTAGGCGGTTGTACTTCCCTGACATTCAATATAGGTAGCTAAGTGTGTGGCAAAATCACAAAATTTGGCATAAATGTCTTGACCTGAAGTTAAAGCGGCAAGAAAACCTCGTAAACGTTTCTTTGAAATGTACATCGTCATTTTATCGTAAAAGTTTTTATTAAAATTATCATGTTCACACATTTTGACATACGTACATCCAAATCTTATCCAAACAATTACGAAACGTGCAAGTAACTCGTTGTTCTTTAATCGCATCGATCAAAAACTGTCTATTCCAAACCAAACACAAGAAAAAAACATATAAACGCTAATCTCAGCAAGAAAGAGTCATGGTGTAACACCGCCAATTAAAATGTTAATTTCCTGACCAATCTCGTTTTCTTTCTTAATTTTATACATATTTTTTTTTTTTGCTTTTTACTTCAGAATCTCACACGACTATAGTCTTACCAATATATTCTATGTTTTTATGCATTTTTTTTTTATTATCATTCATTTCATTCATGGAAATATTTCTCATCCTCCTCCATCATCCTCCACCTCCTCCTCATCGCGCTATATATGTATACTCATGTATATAAGAAAGAATGCTGTATATACTCCCGTATATAAGAATAAGAAGAAGTAGCACGCAGTTCACCAAGCACAAAAAAATAATTCGAACAAAAACTGAATTCTGTTGTTGTTGTTGTTGTTGTTGTCGTACCTAGGGTTTTCTTCAGTACCATGCATTTGTATGTGACTCATATACAGAAATTCATTTTTTTTTTGCTGTGTGAGAAAGATATGATCATCATCATCATCAGCATCATCATCGAGACCGAAAGATGTAAGGTAAATTCTTAAACTTTTTTTTTTTACTTATAAACCTTTTTCTTAATTCTTTTTAAAGAAAATAATAAGAAAAATCTTGTTGATGTTATTTAACAACAACAACAAAACCTTAAGAATTTAGAACCAGTGATGAGTTACATTACTTGGCAAACTATACTTCGTTATGAAGATGGGAAGTTATATATGATTTAATGATTTAAGGAATTTGATGGCGGTTGGCATAATTTTTGATGACACAGTGCTAATCTTAATTAGGTATTGGGTTGTTTTATGCGTATGCAGTTTCAAAACCCTGCAATAAAAAATTATTGTATCTGGTGGTGTTTATAACAATTTTGTTTGTATTTTCAGTTTAATATTTTTTTTTTCCGTCTTAAGTTTATATAAAAGAGACCGCTGGTTTTTTATATAAATTACTTGATTTTGGATTTCTTCTTTTCTTTAACTTTTCTTATACACATTCGGTATCTGCGATCTTTTCATTCTTTGTACTTTTATTTTATTTTTGTGATGTTAGTTTAGTGTAGTTTTTGTCTCTCTTGTGTATGTGTGTTGTTGTTGCTGGTATTGTTTTATATACGTACACATTGTAGAGTGTTCTTATGGCCTTCTTTCAGAGATATCGACGATATCGATCGATATTCGTATTTCTCAAACTTAAAATGTTGTTGCAATATCTACAAGGGGAATTTAAAAAGTTAAGGCAAAAAAGGGAAACAATATATTCAATTTTTTCATCCTGATGTGGCGATCTTATTTTAATGGCGCAACTCCTTAAGCTGCAATTACTACATAATCCAAAATTCAAAATATTCAAAGTTATCAACTCTAGGAGCATAAAGATTGTCAGTTACCATTATATTAGGTTATTGAAGTGTCCCAAATAGAAAATCGGGGCGAAAATCCAATCTAGAATGCAAAACAACATCCATTGACATTCAATCAATTTAAGACTCAATAATGCCTACCCAAATTTTTATTTTTTTTTTCCTTTACCTACAATTTAGGAGCATAGGTCGTCTCTACAAAGCTAGACCGTTTAACTCTATTGAGCGTTTTGCTTCGATTTCCACTCGTCCATCGTTCGCTTCCACGTTACATTGGTCATCCACATCTCCTTTTCCCTTGTGGTTTCATTCCAGAGGAACTTCTTGTTATGTCTTTCGATGACTTCCTCTCCATATTCCAATGACTGCTTGCTCGTTTCGACAAACGGGTTCAACAGTTGTTATTTTGTTGGGCCAGAAGCACGTTAGTATTATCCTAAGGCCGTTTTCAACCGTACAGAAATATATTGAACATTCTTTCTTAGCTTGGAATTACGGGATAGGACAGATGTGCTCAGGTGACATATCCAGGATGAGCTCGATTAATTGATTATGCGATTCTGCGTGTATTGTGTCGCATGCACGTTCGAAGTCCACGAAGAGTAAGTAGCAGTGGTGAATCCAGCAGCTTTTCTTCCTTCATTGGGAATCGTTAAAGCTAAGCTTTCCTTCCTTCCTTTTTTCTACCGGAATTCTCAATATTTCTGTAATTACAGGTTGCTACGACTCCCTGGTCATGACATTAATTTTTTACTGTTTCGTTTTCAAATTTTTAATTTCTCTTTTCATGTTTGAAAAATGCATTTTACTGGTGGCATTGCTATCTGTGTTATGTCATTGGTATTACATTCTTTTGTGATTGGGCATTAATGTGATTTTGAGAGCGAGACCAATGTGCACCTTACGCGTGTGTGCGACGGGAGAGGTTTAGATGAATATTTTTTTTTTGTGTGTGTTCTTGTTTTTGTGCGTGCATTTGATACGCGATGAGAGAGAGAGTGTGCGAGTGACTCAACCGGAGAAAAAAAACAAAAACACGAACAAACAAGAAAAAAATATTCTCTTCTACATTTTTGTTTGGTGGGAGAAATTTTTTTAAGTTTTGTTATATTTTTTTGATGTGGATAAAAAAAATTGGGGAGTCAGTTTTTGAATCATATAAAAGGCAGTCAAATAGGTATTTAGAAAATCTGTGTTAAATAGTAAATAAAATTTAAAATAAATTGGTTGTGAATACGGTATAATATAAACTAAAATCATATAGTTTTTGTATAGTCGAGTTTTAAATTTGACGGACTTTCAGTTTTAAAAAAAAATCGAGTGATAATTTTTTTTGAAATAAAATGGACGATGTGGTCGAGAAACTTTATTGTAAATTATTGTAAAATATTTTGTTTTTCATTGTGTAAAAGAAAACGAAATAAAATTGTGCGCTTTCTACTTTTGGAGAATTCTAGTGTCGAATTCGAGAATTCGAGTTTTGTTGTGAAGAACCATATAAATATTGAACATCATTTTTCATTTCCGAAATATTTCAAAAGAGATCCATTTCGAAGCCAATTTTGATTTGGGGAACAAAAAAAAGTTTATTTGACGTCATACGAACTTGCAGTGTGGTGTTTGTTGAAAAATTTATTGCCACAATAGTAAAGAATACCGAGATTTTGTCGACGTGTGCCGCGTTATTGTATTGTGCCAAACATATCCGGGTACGACAATTAACCAACGGGTGCCGTATTAATTAAAAGGTGCCATATATTTAACGAGTGTCGCTATTTAGGGTTAACGGGTGGCCTATCACGAGGCCATTCAAGAGATACCGGCGAAAGTGCCGCATTGTTGGACGGTTAACTAGTGGCCCACCACGAGACCATTCAAAAAATACTAGCGGAAGTGCCGCATCGTTAGATGGTTAACGAGTGGCCCACGACGAGGCGACTCAAAATATACCGGCGGAAGTGCCGCATCGTTGGACGGTTACGGGTGGCCAATTACGTGGCCAATCGGAGTTTTTTTTTTGATATAACGGTGAAGAGACATCGCAACCAATTCGCAAGGCAAGGGCGCAGAAACCCAGCCGGGTGATCTTTATGAGGACCCAGGTTCCATTTTTTTTTATTTTTTTATGTTATTAAATTTTTTTCATTTAATTTCTTTAAAATAAAAAAATATTAATCGAATTAACGGGTACCGCTATTTACGGTTAACCGGTGGCCCACCACGAGGTCATTCAAAATATACCAGCGGAAGTGCCGCATCGTTGGCGTTACGGGTGGTCAACCATGTGGCCAATCGGAGGTTTTTTTGCTATAACAGTGAAGACACCGCAACCAATTGCCAGGCGAAGGCGCAGCAACCCAACCAGGTGACCTTTATGAGGTCGCACGTACATTTTTTTTATTTAAGTTTTTCTTCTTTTAATTTCTTTAAAATAAAAAAAAATATTAATCGAATTCCGTTTTATATAATATTAATTCAGTATTTTTGTAATCGAGCGCCATAGGGGACATTGCGCGCATCGGGTGATCATTGTTTCATCAGCATTGTTTTCTTTAGCAGACTGGGTACTTGTCACTGGGGGAGATCTGGTCGCCGACTGGTCGATTATAATTTTATTTTTGTTCAACGGTGTAGCCCAGGAGCACGCAAGCCTCTAATTCCCCCACGGCCCATGCCATTACCCTGAGATCTAGCCAGCAAAACATCTCTGTGAGAGAGGCCTTTGCTTGCTTAGTAAAATCTGCGGGTTGGCTTCGAGCCATCCGTAACAAGGTATTAGAGTGCAGTTGTGGATACTTATGTCTCCTTTGAATATATCTCAGCTGGATATATAACAATATATATATATATATATATATATATATATATATATATATATATATATATATATATATATATATATATATATATATATATATATATATATATATATATATATATATATATATATATATATATATATATATATATATATATATATATATATATATATTGTTATATATGTTATTATTCAAAATAGTCCAAAAACTTAAAATGGGGCATTTAAACCATTTTAAGTTTTTTGACTCATAGATTTTTTTTATTTCAAGCTTGCAGAACCCAAGTCTAAAATTGAATTAAAATTACATTTAGAACGAAAAACAAGATCCAATGCCAAGTGAATATTTAAAGGCTTCATAAACAATCAATAATTTCTCGTTAAATCTTTTATCTTATCACACCATTCGTGTTTGATAAAATATTGGGTGTTCCCATTTTAAATCTAACGGAACACAAATCGAAAACCGGGTGGACAGTCCAATTTAGATTAGAGTAGGTTATGGGTTTACATTGGCTTACATTTAGTTAAAGGTTGTTTTTCCCCCCCACAACGTATCAAAATGATTTAGGTCGGTCTGTAAAAGATTCATGTCAGAGTAAGAAGGGATGAAGAAAAAAGACCCTAAATGAATGGCTTAGCGCAGACAGAAGTAACATAATGCATTTTACATCATTGTGTATTATCTGATTTTTCTGCCGGAACCAATAATTTGCCAGCCGGAACCATATAAAACCAACCGGAACCACAGTTTTATCAACCGGAAACATTAGTTGCTTAGACAATAAGCGCGATGTGCTGAGACGGTGAAACATATAAGTTTTCACCCGTAACTATAAAAAAGTTAGCTGGAACCACTATAATATCAGCTGAACCATATGAACAAAGCAGGAACCAAACCATCTGCTACAATGCTTTGTATAGCAAACCAATATTAGGCCAGCCGGAACCTGTGCTCTATCAGCCGGAACGAGCACGATGCGCTTAAAAGATTTAGAAATTTTTAAGCACTCAGCTGGAACCATAACATGGGCTACTTGGTTTTTCGGCCGGAATCATAAAATAGCAGCCGGAACCATAGTCCAAACAAACTACCTGTCTGGCATGGTCCTGAGTAGCTTGATATGGTTCCGGCTGGCATTATATGGTTCTAGCTGAAAGATAAGATAGTGGCAATGCATTGCGCTATTTGTGCCATAGTTGACTTGGTTCTATAGAGTATGATTCCCGCTGGCTTTATTTGGCTGATATTGGCTAACTTTGTTATGGCTCAGTCTAAAACCTTTTATGCTTCTTCGGCTGGCTTTAATTGGTTCCGGCTGGTTTTAATTAGTTCCGGCTGGCTTAATATTGATTCCGGCTGATAAATCAGCCATTGGATTGGTTCCAGCTAGCATATGGTTCCGGTTGGGTCCATATGGTTTCGGCTGTTATTGTAATGATTCTGGCTGACCTTGTTATGGTTCTGGCTGAAAGTTTATATTTTTCACAACCATTTAAGTGCATTTTACTCATTGTGTCCTAATGGTTCCCGAACTATTTCAATGATTCCGTTTTTATAGGTAAACCTTCACAGAAATGGCACATTTTGGTCTTGCTTAGGGAATTATGTTTATAATCCGGAACTGATTTTTCACATCGTAAATAGTTAATATTCTTATATCGACAACAATGTCATACTAAACCAGTCACAAGCACTTGTTGCTTAGAAAAAAAAATAATTCTTGTATATGTTCGCAATTTTGAGCAAAACTCCACTTCATGAATGTCAATGAAATTTTTTCTCTTTTTTGGTGTAAATGATAATCACTGCTCCTGATATTTCATATATAAGTAGGAAGGATTAAATTGGTATCAATATCTACGCTGTTATTGGCCTCGGAAGAAAGTTACTAGGTGAAGTTGTTTGTCCAAGTTGCTCAATTACTGATCTACAACAAACCAGAATTAAACATGTTACTTTTGCTTCATAGGACGACAACAAATCATCCTAAGTGTTAAAGACCGCTTTAATTGGTATAACAACACACTCAAGAGAATACAACTGAAAAAGGGTAGAAACAGTGCAGGGAATGAAAGTAAAGCATCTGACCGCAGAAAAAAACCAATCCTATTTTTAACAATTTTATATAAGTCAAGGAGAGAAATATACGAACCCGAAAGATTCTAATACGTTGAAGAAACAAGACAAGGAAGTTGAAACTGGTTCAGTTGTCACAGGCATACAATATTCGGCGTCGGACAGTACTCAGTAATGAAAAATAAAATTAAAAAATAACTGGTTCTACGATAATTTATTGAAAAACAATTCATTGAAAATGATAATTTACCGAAAACTTAAGTTCACCGAAAAACAATTCATCGAAAACGATAATTCAATATTGTTAACGCGACTAAATCATTTAAATCTGGGGTCGATTTTGTTCAAAATCCGACTGACGAAACATGACGTTTTCGTATACGTATAAGGAGTATAGTATACAATTTTATATTAGTGTATGTAATTTTTTTGTGGTTATATTTGTTTGTTTTCTGCGAATGTAAGCATCAAAAATTATGAATCGGTTCAGTTTTTTGATGCTTATGTCCTTTCGTCGCCTCACTTTTTTGACTTTTCGAGTTAACACGTTCGCGCAAGTGACTGCTACAGCAGTCATACAACTTTTTCTGTTTTTTAACACGTTCGCACAAACAACTTTCATTTTTTAAAGAATAACTCGGCATATTTTTCATTTCTCAACAATACATTCCTTTCTGCGACGAAATATCATTGCAATTACAAATCAAATGTGTTCCTGAGTAGCACACACATTTAGAAGGTGTGCATCAATGTGTTAAGAAAAAAAATTGTATCACACATATTTTAATTTTTTTATCAATGCGATGTCGAGTACATGTTTTGTTTTCGCAGAAACACAGAATTAGAAATTATTTTAAAACTAAAATTAAATAAATTTAATTTTATTTAAAGCTTATTTACATTTACAAATTTTAAATTATAAATGGAAATGTTATCTAGAAATGCCATATCCACAAAAATTAAATTGTGTGGATTCGCACTAACCCAAACACATCACTGGAAAATCAACCCACTGGAACACAAGAATTTGGACAATTTTGTCGAGCTACCGCTTAAAGCAACACTGACAGATCACAATTTATAGATGAACTGATTTGATTTCGATGAATTGTATAGCTTTTGTTTATTTATCGCTTACGATAAATTGCGTTTTGGTTAATTTCTTTATCGATAAAATTTTTTTTAGTTTGGGGTAGTTGGTTTTCGGTGAATTAATATTTTTGATTAACCGTTATTTTCGGTTAATTGTTATTTCGGGATTTAATTTTCGGTGACCTGTCGTTTTAGATGAATTGCTTTTCGATAAATTATCGTTATCCGTTAATTGTTGTTCAATCGAAATAACTGTACAAAAAATGTAAAAAACTTCCACAAACAAATGTTGAACATCCTTATTAAAAGGAACTTTGACTGCGGTCCAATTCGTGACTTATTTTGTTTAGACTGACTTATTTGAAAGTCTACAAAAGCCTCCTGTCGAATAGACTTATTGGAAACTTTTTAGAATTATTTTAATGAATTACCAGTTTGGGTGCAAGCCTCGCATAAAAGTTAAATAAGTTTACAATAAGCCTAGCCGACAGGAGACTTATTGTAGAATTTCAAATAAGTCGGTCTCCACAAAATAAGTCACGAATTGGACCGCAATCTTAGACTTTAAAAGGTATATTTTCTGAGCACCTCAATTTCATGGATACCAAACTGAAGAAATATTAGATGAAAACGTTATATAGCAGCTTGGGGGCATTACATCACCAACTGAAACACGGCTGAAGTCATTATCACTGACAAACCACGAAAAACTCCTCACGTAGTAATGTGTATAAAGTTAGCCCAGTTTTCATTCCACAAAACAGTGACGGCAACACTAAACGATCACGACAGTTTTTCATCCCACGATATTACTATCAGCCCAGAAATTTTACCGGTCCAGAATATTTTAGCCCAGGGAAAACTATGAGAAAACTATCATCCCAGAAAATAAATTTAGCCCAGTTCTCACTATAGCGAAAGTATCCGATCACTAATAGCCCAGAAATTGCACCCGTGGATATATTATTCTAAAAAATGATAGCAACGACATAATAACTAACGTTTTTACGTCATAGGATTTCTGTCGTCAGATTATCATGTTAATATTTTATAAAAAAAAATTAAGATCATAATAAAATGCAAACGCTGGGTGTACTACGAAATCCCGATTTCCTAAGTGTAATGATTCGAAATCAAAACTGATTTTTAATACAGTTCTAGAATATGGTCGATAGGGGTGGAACTTGACTATTTCTATACTGATTATGTTAAAACGTAAGGTCTAAATGGGATTCTAAAATGATTCTTTGTTCAAGCTCTAGAATATGGCGACAGGACGTGACTATTTATTGACAGATTATGATAAAATTCGACATGTGTGATCGAAATAGGATTCTCAAATGATTTTTTGACTTCTAAAAGTATTCTGGCTTCTGGCATCATTTTTGAATTCTGAAATAAATCGTCCTTTTTGTCCAGATACGCAGAGCTTTATAAAAAAATAATTTAATAAACCCAATGAGATTGTGTCAAATTTAAACATAATCAGTTAACAACTGGCCAAATTCCATCTCTACTGGCCATATTCCACAGCTTTATCAAAAAATCATTTAAGAACCCCATTTCCATTGCACGTGACGAATTTTAACATAATCGATTAAAAAATGGCCTAGTTCCATCCCTAATGACGACATTCCAGAACTTTATCAAACATCATTTTAAAATCCCATTTAGATCCGACAATGTCGATTTTCGACATAATCGGTCATGAAATGGCTAGGTTCCATCTCTCTAGGTTTCATCAACTTTATCAAAAACAATTTTTTGAATCCCAGTTAGGACCCACATGTCGAATTTCAACTAAATCGGTTAAAAAATGGCCTAGTTCCGTAGCGATGGCCATAGAACTCTATCAAAACAGAAGTCAGAACTTTATCAAAAAATCATTTTGGAAATACATTTCCATCCCACGTGTAGAATTTCAACCCCATCTGTTAAGAAATGGCCAAATTCCATCCCTATTTGCCATTTTCTAGAACTTTATCGCAAACTCATTTTTGAATTTTGTCAACAAATCATTTAAGAGTCTCATTTTCCCACATGTCAAGTTTTAAAAATTCAAACCGGGATTTCCTAAACATCGGGATTTTTTTATACAAAACCGGGATTTTGGAAATCGGGATTTATAAAAAATCGGGATTTTGTAAACCGGGATTTCGTTACACACCCACAAAAGCTATCCATTATGCAAAATAAAAATTATTGGTTTCTTATAACTAAAAAGATCATTAAATTACACAATTTAATTATACCTGTCAACTTAAAGATACCAATCTAAAAAAGCGCCGGATTAGGACGTAGGTTTTCTAGATGTGGCATACCAGTATGAAGTACTAGTATTATCCCTGTAATCTGTGCTGGGGCCTGTTCAAGACTTTCCCTGATCTTTTGCGGTATGTTTATTCTGTCCTTACTTTTACGCCAGTCACCCAATCCGAGGACGTACGGCTATATGAAGATGTTTACTGGTTCAGTTTCATGAAACTTCTCTGCGTCAGAGCGGCACAATTGAATTTAAGGCTCCGAAAATCGATAAAATACGGATTTTTTAGGCTCATTCGCTTCTAAGGTCCATTCTCTTAAAGTGTTGGATTAGGACGAATGATTTTAGATGTGGCATATACCAACATCTTCAAACTGGCTCAGTTTTTTTTTAAACTTCTATGACTACAAGCGACACCATTGTATTAAAAGCTCCGAAAATCGTTAAATTACGGATAGTTTTTTGTGGAAGTGATGGAGTGTCCAAAGATTGAGTAATTTAATAATTTTACGAACTTAATATAGAATTACATCGTTTGAAATGGGATAATTTTTCCCCTTCTCATATATGCTATATATACTATAGTATCATGATACACAACTAAATCCTTCTTGATAATATCTAAGCTATTTGAAAAGTTACCTTTAAAAAGGTTGAAACCGACAAATAATTGAAATAACTTTATTTCGAATTATTAATTTGACTTCTGCAATGATCAATCAAGTTATTTAAAAAGTATTAACAGAGAAAACGTTCTGTTTCGCGAATAGATATGTCGCACAGCCTTGGACAACGTATGACTTGAAAGTTTAACCTTTAAAGTAAAATGAATCCTTCTTGAACAGTATAGTCAAATAAAGGAATCATATAAAGGACGCTCAATTATTAAATATAAATAAATAAAGTGTGAGATATCAACTCAACTATTTTTTATTCAAAAGAATATTTTATGGCATTAAGTATGGAATAACGCCGTTCAAATGTCTGCCGCAATTGTATATGACCTTGTGGCATAAATCTGGCCGAATTTGCTAGAAGGCGTTCGTTAAGTTGACTTTGAGGGCATTTGCGGTTTATTCGCATAGACCTCCGATTTAAGCTAGCCCTAAAGGAAGAAGCCTAAAGGCGATAACTCGCACGATCTTGTGGCTATTTCACGTCGTCGCCGCCCTCAAATCGCTCGTGCAAAATGTCCAAGTTTCGATTTGGAAGAAGTATGGACCGATAATTCCGCCAGACCGAATCCGCACCAAACGGTGACTCCGACAATCCGACAATTTTGCTTGTTCACGTAATGCGCGGAACGTTTCTTGTACGGAAAAATGATTTTGAAAAAAAATTGACACGTTATTCAACGCAATAACCTGCCGTGGTAATTTATCATACACCACTGAAAAATTTTAAAGAAATTTGACAGATGTTGCGCCTTAACAAAATGGCTGCTATAACCTAACAAATTTCGAGTGCGCCTATTGAAAGACCCTTTGTAACACAAAGATATTGAGTTATGTGGCATTCAATTGTGGATATGTACCAAGCAGAGAAATATAAAAATTATCCAACTCACTGACTTGTAAAGACCTGTTAGGAGCACAATTTTAGTTCCGAATTTAATTCTAGAACCACCAGAGATTCTGAAGAGACTCGGAAGAAGCAATCGTCCCAAAGGTAGAAGCTGACGATCTAGCTATCGTGGCCTACTCCGACTTCATTTTGAGTGAATTTTCTACAAAAAGCAATATTGAGCATCAACAGTGTTCTGAGATTTATACAGATAGGCTGAAAAAGTGTAAAAAAATATATTTGAAGAGAAAACAAGGAAATGGAGGTTTGACGAGGTAATCAAGCGAGAGAAAGGTGGTCACTAAAGAGAAATATTATGATGGAGAATATTTTATTTTTTTAGTGTTTGGCTTTAGAATACATTTCACAAGCGTCAAGAAAACTAAAGTTAGTTAGTTAGTTTTACACCAGTGTTTTGCAATATAAATAGAATACATACATACCTATATCGCTCCCTTAAGAAACACAAATACTAATATAAATTTTATATAATATTAGGTGTAACTGAAATGTGGTGACTTACCTAGAAATAGAAAAAAAAATAATAAGT
Source organism: Nephrotoma flavescens (assembly GCA_932526605.1). Taxonomy (NCBI): domain Eukaryota; kingdom Metazoa; phylum Arthropoda; class Insecta; order Diptera; family Tipulidae; genus Nephrotoma; species Nephrotoma flavescens. The sequence goes on along the minus strand of OW052221.1, from coordinate 79,258,353 downwards.
TAATTATAGCGTCATTTGTGATGAATTTTCAGAACTATACAAAAATATTTAAAATAAATTGACAATTTGCAAAATTTTGCCCATACTGCGAACCTAAATAATTTTGTTTTGTATATGAAACACCGAACACATAAAATGCAGTAATTGACAACTTCCTAATAAAGTCATAAAAATAAAGTTCGATATTTGCCAATCGTAAAATGATCATGATGATGCTGATCAGCGAAAAGAACATAAAAACCAAGCAATTAATGCTTTCGATGTTTACCGTCATATTTCTGACACTCATAATAACCATTAAAAAAAATCGCCGAAATTTATTTTTAACGATTTTTGGATTTTTTTTTTTTTACTTCAACTTAATAAAAAAAATTGCAATATTGATCGTCCAGCTGTGTTAAATGCTATATAGAATTTTTAATTAGTGCTGTGCAAGCTGGTTATGGGCCACAATCGACCAAACAAATTTCCAGGGGCTACAAAACCAACATATTTTAATTTAATCATTACATTCCACAATTCGCGCACCGACGTGTATGTGGTTTTTCCAGTTTCTCCTCAAAATCTCTAATCGAACCGCCGCAGTCACACAATCATCAAATTTACATACAAATTCGCATGGGAAATACGTATCATGATCAGCGCGTCCCAGCCAACAAATATAAATAAATATTTTCTGTTATCTGTACACACGATGATGTTAAAAAATCATGAATGACAGTTACAAATTTAATTCATCAAATTTATTTTCTTGTGCCTTGGTATTTTTATTCTCTTTACGATTTTTTTTTTTTTTGCGTTAAGATGTAAACAAAAATAAATTTATCCGCAATTCGTTCGTCTTATGTATTTAAGATTTTTCTTTTGTGCATGCCAAATATGTACGTAACGACATTCCATTGTAAGGATGAATTTTATAAAATCTTAAAATGTTACTTAAAGCTTTTGACATCTTCGAAAACACGTACATACATGTATAAGAACACAAAGTAGAATAGCATCATAAAAAGGCACCTGTTTTTTTTTCTATTCCACTTGGTCTTATATGGACAAAAGATAACGATATAATACGAAAAATGAAAAGAATTTTTTTTTGTTGTTGTTCATTTCTTATTATCAATAAGTAATAAGAAATACCCCTAAGAGATTAACATTTTGAAGTAGGTGGCCTCTTTGCCGTTGCCTATTCTTATTATCATTATCACTATTTAATAATAATAATTTTCTATGTTTTCTTCTGCATATACACCGTATTTAAGGCATTTAAGATAATGCAACACAAATTGAAATGTCTTAAAGAAATTTTTATATATATTTTCTTGGTCGTTGGCATGGGTATAGTATAATATATTCCCAACAACAAACGGAGGATAATTTGGTAAGATTAAAATAAAATTGTTATACTGTCAAATTTGGATATGTATGTCAAAATTGGGCGCAAGAAAATAAAATTCTTTAGAAATGAACATCGATCGACAATTTTATAGTTGAGATGAGGCTATAATAAGCAAGTCCCTTGAGAAAGTTAATTAGACAGTACTGATGTAAAATTCGTAAGATACAGTAAATTACCGTTTATTTGTCGAGAGGGGCCTCATTTCGGCATCAGTCAAATTCGTGATATTCGACTCTTCAAAACGTTTTTAATAATACACGACACCATTCTAAAATACACGAATAATTTGCCACCAGCGAGAAAACGCTGTATTTGTGAACTAAACTGCCCTCAACATAAATGTTACTTGGTCCAAGACGTTTCAAATGTTATGCCTTACGAAAAATGAATGAAAAAAAAACTATATTCTAAAAAAATTATTTAAGATTTCTCAGATTGAGAAATTAGATTCTTACATCGTACGAAAAATATGCTTAATTTGAAAATTTTTTCTTAAAACAAGAAAAGCGATTCTAAAAAATGTATTTATGATTTCTCAGATTGAGAAATTTGATTCTTACATCGTACCAAAAATATGCATAATTTGAGAATTTTTTTTTTAACAAGAAATGTGATTCTTAAAATATTAGCATCAACGTATTTTTTTTGCATACATTCAATATGGTAGAAAATTGAAACAAATTGAATTTCAACAAAAATATTAAATTTTTCTCAAACGCAATATGAAAAAATTTACTAATTTTAAATTAATTAATAAATGTTTTATCCAAAAATTATATTTTCTAAAAAATGTAATTAAAATTTCTTAGATTGAGAAATTATAATTCTTAAATCGTACGTAAAGTATGCTTAGTTTCAGAAATTTTCTTTTAACAAGAAATACTATTCTTAGAATGTCTGCTTGAGAAAATACAACAAACACCAACTTTTCAACAATACAACTAACACCAATGTGCCAAACATGTCGTTTCTAGCTTAATTGGAAAACGTGTGTGAAATATTTATAAAAACCATGTTACATGGCCTAAGACGTTTCAAATGACGTTTCATTACTATCAAAATGAGAATAAAAATGTTTGTCTTTAGCGCTATAAATGAATCGATGAAATGAAAATTTAAATCTGCATCTTTCTAGAAACAGTTCAAAACATTAAATAAAACTTCCATTCGTTTTAAATGTAGCTTAAATTTACTCATTTCAAATTAATTAATCAATTTAAAATGAAATTATCGATTTATAATCTAAAAAATCTACATATTTAAGATTTATCAGATTGAGAATTTTGGTTCTTACATCGTACGAAAAATGTGCTTAATTTGAGAATATCTCCTTTAAACAGGAAATGCGATTTTTAAAATATTTGCATGGGAAAATATAGGTGACAATGTTACCGTGACACCAACTTTTGGAAAACAAATCTTTTAACTATCAACGTATTTTTTTGCATACATTCAATATGGTAGAAAATTGCAAAAAATTAAATTTCAACAAAAATATTAAATTTTTCTCAAACGCAATATGAAAAAAAATTACTAATTTTAAATTAATTAATAAATGTTTTATCCAAAAATTCTAAAAAATTGTATTTAAAATTTCTCAAATTGAGAAATTATAATTCTTAAATCGTACGTAAAGTATGCTTAGTTTGAGAAATTTTCTTGAAACAAGAAATACTATTCTTAGAATGTCTGCTTGAGAAAATACAATAAACACCAACTTTTGGAAAACAAATTTTTTAATTATCAAAACCAGCCAAACATGTCGTTTCTAACTTAATTGGGAGAGAAGGGACCAAGAAAATATGAAACTTTCACAAGGTAAATCTCTAAGATTATTTAATTTTCGATAACAGATCGGTTTTTAGTGACAGAATACAGAAATAGCAGAATAATAATAACAAAGTTTAATTCCAGCTTATTATTGATAGCTTTACAAAATAATGCCACTTTAGAAAAACAATTTTTTTAATTATCCACGGGTAGAACATTGCAACAAATTAAATTTCAACAAAAATATTAAGTTTTTCTCAAACTTAATATGAGAGAAATTACTAATTTTAATTTAATTAATAAATGTTTCATCCAACAACTGCATACTTTTAAAAGTGTATTTAAGATTTCTCAGATTGAGAAATTATAACTCTTAAATCGTATGAAAAATATGATTAGTTTGAGAAATTTTCTTCAAACAAGAAATACTATTCTTAGAATGTCCGCTTGAGAAAATACAACAAACGCCAACTTTTTGAAAACAAATTTTATCTCTGTACTCAAGAGCAAAATTAAATTACTAACAGTGTGGCCTAAAATATCTATATACAATTTTCTCAAATTAAGAAATTATAATTCTTATATAAATATGCATTGTTTTGAAAATTATCCCTTAACCGTTTCCTAGGAGGTAATGCAAACGTATTACAACGCATCCAGAATAGAATTCCTTATGACTTTTTCCATACAAAAAAGTATAAAAAAACTTGAGAATTTTTTTTTCTCAAGTTTTTTTTCATACTTTTCTGTAAGAAAAAAAAAAGTCATATGGTCATTGGGGATGCGTTGTTAGAAACAACATAAAAACATTTGTGGTGCAAACGCAAACAACAAAAATAAACTCCAACGCAGATAACACTCGCTTCTTGGATTTGTTAGGTAATGTGATTCTCGTCTTTTTCTCATCGCTCCACATTTATTCCGCAAGTTTACACGAGTTGTGATTCAACCAAAATTTTCTTCTCTTCTTTTCCCTCTTGCCTATAAACAAAATTTAGTTTATAGGCAGGGAGGAAAGAAGAGAAGAAATTTTTGGTTGAATCACAACTCGTGTAAACTGGCGAATTTATATTATTTTCTCAACAGCGTGATCGCTAGAATCGATAAATACGATTCTTACGATACTCGTAAGTTATTGGTTCGATTAATATTTTTCTTAGTGTTTATTTCATGAACAAAATTGCGACGAATAACTAAATTTTATCAAAAAATATTTATTTTTTTTAAACGCAAATGAATTTAAACTTAAACTATCGAAAGGCAAAATTAAACAATATCTCAAAAGTTCAATTTCTAGACCTTCAAATACTAAGTAAATGATTAATCTAAAAACAGTAGCCAAAACTTTGTATTTAAAATTTTCTCAGATTAAGAAATTACAATTCAAATGTAATCTCTTATTTTCCGCTGACAAATTTCCGCTATCGTACCAGCATAAATAAACGTTTAATTTAAAAATACTGTAATCTAAAAAAAAAATATTTAAGATTTCTCAGATTGAGAAATTATAATTCTTGCATCGTATGTAAAATATTCTTATTTTGAGAAATTTTTCCTTCAACAAGAAATACGATTTATAAAATATGTTACTCGCATCAAGTAACATCTTTCTACGCGTACATTCCATATTGTAGAAAATGGCAGCAAACAACTAAATTTCAACAAAAATATTTAATTTTTCTCAAACGGAAAAGAACTGAAGGTAAGAGTAACGTCTTCAAAATGCATGTCTTTTTGGCCTCTACTAATAAATGTTTAACCCAAAAATCGTATAGTGTAGAATTTTTATTTATGATTTCTCAGATTGAGAAATATTTCTTAAATTGAGGAATTATGATTTTAACGTTGTATGTAAAATATTAGTTTGAGAATCTTAAATTTAAGCCAGTAAAACGATCTTTAAAATAACTAATCGAGGCAACTAACATTTTTCTTTGCGTACATTTCATATGGTAAACAATTCTTTTCTACCTTGATCTAATGAGGTTGACGGCAGCGAAAAGCTGAAGGTTGTTTGGATTTGTGATATAATTTTACTGCAGATAAAACAAACCTAATCTGGTTGGAAATAATTAGCAATTCATTTGCGGGGCGGGTGGTTTTCCGATTTGAAGGTGATTCATTTTCCAGAACTTCATTCGTTAATCGTTGCAAACCTTGGCAAATCAATCAAAATTAGAAAAATTTCAATAATTGATCAAACATTTCAAGAAGTGAGTCTCATAAATTGATACCTTTTGGTAAATTTGCAAAAAAAAAAAAAAATTGTTTGTTAGCGGAATTCAATGGCACATGTTTTCCTTGTTTTAGACGGACAATCTTACCAAGAAGTAATGAGCAAATTCCATTCGTTGATGGTTGCAAACCTGGGCAAATCGTTGATTATAGGAAAAATAGACAATATTTTGATCGACTTTAAACGCCGTTTCATTCAAAATTAAATAAACTTGCATAATTGATAAAATATTTCAAGAGGTGAGTCTCATAAATTTTTTCGTATTGAGATTTTGAGTCAGAACCAGAATTAATAAATAGTTCCAATTAAATTAAACAAATGGCAATGTTCGAAAACTTGATTAAACATTATCTGTAAATTCGATCCGACTAAAGACTTAATCTGAAATTATTTGTGTACAGATTTAAACTTGTGGAACAATTTTTGTAAAAAAAAAAAAAAAAAAAAATTTTTGCTTTTTTTATTGATTCTCAATGTGAAAAAATCAAGTTCATATTAAGAAATAAATGTTTTTATATTAAGAAATCAGTACTTATAGTAAAATAAAGTTTCTTGTTTTCCTATTCACTTTTAACATGAGAATTCTCAGTATCATATTGAGGAAAAAAAATCTCATCTGGATTTTTAAACAGAAAACAAGTAAGTTCGTTATAAAAACATTCGGTAGCACAGCATAAAGTGCACCGAAAGCAAGACTAAATCATTCCACAAAATTATGATACTAATTCGAATAATTTCCTACATGTATACATGTTCGCCCAGTATAATTAGCTTTTAGTATTAACTTCTTAAGTTCGCATTGAGAAATAATTTTCTTAGATTAAGAATTCGGTAATCAGAGCAAGAAAATAATTTTTTGAGTCTTCTATTAATTTTCAAACTGCCAATTCTCAAGTTCATATTGAGAAATCAAATTCTCATTGAGAGTTTGGGCCAGAATCAGAATTAATGACGTTGTAGTTCCGATTAAAATAATCAAATGTTGGCAAAATTCCAAAACTTGACTAAACATTCTGATAATTTGTAAATTTGAATTATCAAACACAAATTAAAGGTTAATACATAATAGCAATTCAGTCAGCTTGCGTTATGCTGCATGATCAATATTAACCCAGAACTTAACCTAAAAATATTTAAAGACTTGGGTTTGGTAGAAATTTCGATAGAATTTTATCACAGACTGAAACAAATGTATCTTTGGGAAATCGTTTATAAAGGTAAGTGGTTTTAGTCAAATCTTGAGTTACAAAAGTTTTCTGATCATTATACTTTTGAAAGTGAAAACTCGATGTCATGGAATGAAAATTTATCAATAAACTTTATTTATACTAGTCATATTATAGGTTAAACTATGAGAACGCCACAAGAAATAATTATTCTTAGATTAAGAAATCGGTAATCAGAGTAAGAATATGGTTTCATGATTTACCTATTAAATTTCAAACTAAAAATTCTCAAGTTCACATTGAGAAAAAAAATTCTGAACAGTGATTTTTCAGGACTTAATCTAAAATTATTTGTGTAGAGATTTGAATTTGTGAAACAATTTATGTATAAAAACAAATAATCTTTTGCTATCTTTATTGATTCTCAATATGAGAAACTCAAGTTCATATTAAGAAATAAATTAAGAAATCAGTACTTATAGTTAGAATATGATATCTTGTTTTCCTATTCGCTTTCAACATGAGAATTTTCAAGATCATATTGAGAAAAAAAATTCTCATCTGGATTTTGAAACAGAAATCGAGTAAGTCGATATAAAAACAATCGGTAGCACCGCATAAAGTGCACCAAAAGCAAGACTAACTCATTCCACAAAATTATGATACTAATCCGAATAATTTGTTACATTTCGCTCGCATATGTGGCAACCAACCAATATAATAAAATCACACCATGTATGTCCAAAAAAACAATTCTTTTTTCTTAAATCATTTTGAAAGAAATTAATACGAAAAACACAAGAAAGAACATAATTTCAAAATAGGTGAGAGAACTACCATAACAAATTTTTATTTTATTACCTTAATACGATCGTATAATTTTGTTCGTTCCATCCGCAGCGTGTCTGTACCATAAGAATAAAACTACATATATCTAAGATTTATATTATTATAAGAATATATATATATAGAAAGATCTGAAAGAAATGAGATTTAACAAACAGTTTTGATTCTCAAACGTTGCGTATACATATGGATTGTGTGTGTGCCACCCAAATCGATAAAATAAATTAATTTCTTATAACATTATATATATATATAGAGACTTTCTTGAGATTTAATAAATTTATGTATTCTCTGTGTCGAGATTAAACATATAAGAAAAACAAAAGAAAAAAATTTTAATTTATAAAACGACAGATTAAACTTAAGAAATGTATAAATTCATGATTTAATATTTAAACGAATTTAAGAAAGAGGAAATTAGAAAAGAATTTTATTTTTTTAATTTTTTAATGACTTAATCAAAAGTTAAGATAAACAAAAAAAAAATTAAAAAGAAATTAGAATGAATATTAAGATATATGATTTTAATATGTTTTAAAAGATTTATTAAGAGACGCGGCTGGGATTATCTCAATATACAACCGTGCTAATTAATAATATCTTATGGTTTATATAAGATTGCGGAAGCAGGTTACAGAAGCTGCCCCCATCATTTTTCTATATATAGCGGATTGAAATTTTTTTCCCCAACTTTGCGTCTCTATTATTATGTGAGTATAAGTAGATGATACAAATAATCCGGTAAACCGGTATCTCATCAATACGCGCTTTTAAGTAAAATTTAAGTAATTTTATGTAGGAATGTCTTAAGCAGCATTATACCCATATAAAGGAAGATTAGAAGGAATTAGAGTATGCAAATTATATTGTTAGCGCCATTCCTATACGCGAGAAGTATACTTATCGTAAATTCATTAGTAATAACCGGATGTAAAATTTACGACTTTGGTGATAATTATGATGTGAATATTTATAAACAAAACAAAACGTGTATGCAAGAAATTCCCAGAGAAGCCGGGCGGCGCGTCTAAATACCACATATGATAAATGATAGAAATGAACGACCGCGCATAGATTATTTTCAACGATTAGGTATCTAATTAATTTTCGTTTTTTTTTTTGTTACTTTAATATTTACGCAATGAGATCATCCTGATCAAGAGACACGGCAATTTAGTATAGTTTAAAGAATTTATTATATGTGGGCGCGCATACAGAATATAGACACAGTCAACTGGATAGTACAAAGCGCAACATGAGTCATCGGTCTAGCTTAACGGAGAGTAATGAAAATGAAAGTTAAATTCTTTCGATATTTATTGGTGTTCCTCGTGAGTGTCTAGGATCAAGGCCTAAATTCGTGTTCACTGTTATTATCAAAGGTTGTTGCAGAAAACCATGGTAGGATCGCACGAACTTTGATATTACAAAGGAAAGAGTCTTAGCTATTTGTAAACATTTTAAACTAACTGTTCGTTGAGGCTTTCAACAAAAAAAATATTTTTTGTTAACTTATTACTAACAATGATTGTAACTCTTAATAATTACCGATTGTGACCGTGTCTTTTAACAAAAATGTTCTATTTACTAAAATTTAGAGGAAATGAAAATGTTATACAAGCACTACGGAAAAGAAATGTACATTTTCCGGAGTTGTTTATTTTGGTAAAATTTCATAACCTTACTTAAAAATGCGGAAAACAAATAAATAGATCGAGTTTTTCCGTATATTATATAACATTCCTCCCCTTTTGATGGAAGTAAAATCTTCTGGAAGAAGAACTTTAGAAGAAGAATTTAAACTTTTACTGGATGGAAATCCGCGCCAAACTCATAAAGAGCTTGCAGCACAGTTAGAAGTTGCTCACCAAGATTTTTTTGCACATAATCATTACATGTGGTGAAAAATGGCTTTTGTACGATAATCCTAAACGTAGAAAACCATGGGTTGATCCAGGCCAGCCATCAACATCAGTTGCAAAAATGAATATTCATACCAAGAAAGTGTTACTGTGTATCTGGTGGGAGGAAGGAGTTATTTAGTACAAGCTTTTGGAAGCTGGTCAAACTGAAACAGCTGCACGTTACCAGGCTCAATTGATCAAATTAAGTGATGCTCTGGAGGAAAAAACTGTCTGTTACATGACAAAGGCTCATCCACATACAGCAAAATCAAACCAGAAACTCATCTTCTCATTAGGCTGGAAAGTTTTACAGCATGCGGCGTATCTCCATACCTGGCTCCCTCTCATTACCAATTATTCAGATCGATGTCACCATATTTGAAAGACCAGCGGTTTCACGAAAGTTGAAGTTTCTATCGCGAAGGCATTCATCATCATCTACCTGATAAATGGCAAAAGACCATAGATACTATATTGGCGAATATTTTGGTAGTTATTCTTTGTAACAATTATATTTTCAATAAAGTTGAATTTGGCCAAAGAAAGCAGAGTTTCTACTTGCACACCTAATAGTTCATAATTATTTTTCTCGTAAATGATATACTTTTTAAAATACTCGAAAAAAAACTGAAAAGCTTATTTTCAAGCTTTCACTTCCGGTGGAACAACGAGAAAGCTCCTATGGATGTTGCCACTTCCGGAGTACCAATTTCGGCCAAACTTCATTGGGATCTCCCAATTTGCGGAAAAAGCTTAGGTATGAAGTTGTATCCCGATCAATCAGTCCATCTGAGCAGCAAAACGGTTTTTTGCCAAAAATCATCAATTTCGTTTAATTTTTGGAAAACTGATCTAGAACAACAATACCGCAAAAATTAAAAGTGCATACAAACTGCAACTGATATGTGAAATTATTAGCCCTCCTACCATTTTATGGAAAGCAAACAAAGCTGCCGTAACAGGACAGGTTCTATAGTTTACTCGAAGAATAAACAATTGTAGAAGCTGAATTGATACCCTTGAGACCTTTACACTCCGTCGAAAGATTTCCGTCGCAAATTTTGCACAATTTGGACAATGTGGTTTGCAAATGTTAGCTGCACCGCATCCAAAACAAAAAAAATGTGTTCCAAATCTTTGCAATTCCAGCAAACCAAGAACCCTGATTGACCGTTTCTTTGAGTATATTGTTAGTTTTTTGAATGACCTCTTTAATCTACTGTCGCCGTCGAGGTGGACCATCGTTGAACGGTCGAGGACCATAGCCTGTTTGATCCCAAATGCGCTCATATCTCTGATACAAAACTCTAAGATTCTTTACACTCTTAATCAAAGTTTGATCGGACAGTGTTACATTCCGTAATGCTGGCAACATATTCTGACCGAGACTTTTGGAGTCTCGCATTCAATTTTTGTATATACTTAGCGCAAACTCAATGAAGTCTGTTTATTTCCTTTGTGCCTGTGGAGAATTTATTCAAGAAGTTCTTTCTCAAAGTCAAAAGTGCTGAAATACGAGATAATACAGGTTGTTACGACTGTGTTGTCGTCAACAACACCAATTTTTTCTTGTAGAATGAATATTCCTTTTATTGAGTACACCCCCACCTGTGGTAAATGTTTGCGTATTCTTCTTTGGTGTTTGTCTTTGCCCATTAATGATAGTGTGCGCGGCCTTGTTCAGTTTTGTTTCCTTTTATAAAAACGGCGCTGTTATAAGAAGAGTGACGAGGGAGCGAGAGCAATGCGCATCGAGTGTGTGTAAAGCAAAACATTCCATAAGAATGTTTTTCTTATATGCCTCTCGTTTACATCAATGCGAATTGATGTAAACGAGAAACAGAGAAGAAAAACAATTCTTCTGGAATGTTTAGCGCGTTATTCGGTGCGAGAATTTTTTTTATTAAAAATTCAGTCTGGTTTGGAATGTTAATAGAAAAAGTCTCGTTTTGATTTTTATGAGATTAAGAAGAATCTTTTTTCGGTTACAAAGAAAAAAGATATAAAAATAGTCTTCTGTTGAATATTTAAGTATATACCTATATCGTTTTTGGTATATTTGAGTGTAGTTGAGAGAACATAACTTTAATAAACCTGTAAAAATAAAATTTTTGTTTAAAAAAAAAAGAAAAAAATATAAAGTATATGAATTATATGGTGAATAAAATATATATTTGGTTATAGTAAAAAAAAAAAATAGAAATCAAAGTTCGTTTTTATTTGAAAAAAAATTTATCAAACTGGTGATTTTTGCATTATTTCCTTATAGTACAATAATTTAACGGGACTAACGCGGTTGTGTGTACCGTTGCCGAAAAGTTGAAAAACCAATTTTTTGTACAATTATCTAAAATAACCTAAAGCCTGATACAAAATAAAATAAAGTGGCTGTGATTAATGTTCGATAATAGATAGAGACGGATTTGAATTTTTTTTTTTTGGTAATTTGGGGAGTGACCTGGTCTACATTTGCGACAGGTGGCGCAATTCCGACGGGTGCCAATTATTTTTTTTTAACGACCACAAAATTTTTGTTATATTACTTAAGACACGTCATTTGTACCATTGATAATCAAACAACGAACGGTTTTTGTCGAGGCAACGCTTAACGGTATCGGCGATTGACGGTTTTCGGCAAGCCAAATATCCGGCTATAGGAGGGTGGTTATCTATGTGGAACACCGCAACAATACGGGTGGCTAACCGGCCATTGGTATTTTAATTGGAATCGGGGAGAGGCCCCGCAACGACGGCACCAAGGTCGCAACGGTGGGGTAACGGCACATAAAACCGCAACGGTCCGGGTGTGGCATGACGGCCGCGCTATTCCGCAACAGCTTATTTTTTAATAATTAAGGTACTTTTTTTTTGGGTAATTTTATTTAAATTTTTTGTTTACTTTTATACTTATATATTTTAAATTTTTTTTTCTGATTAAATTTTAAATTTTGAATTTGTAATCGAGCGCCGAAATAACGGTCGTAGGACGCGCGCTCGGTGCACATTGCTCTCTCTCTCTCTTTCTCGCTTCTCTCCCTCGTCCTCTCCTTCTTTTTCCTCGTGGGAAGTTGTATTTAATTTTTTGTGTTTAAATAAATAAAAAAAAAAATGAATTATTAAATTTTCGGGCTGGGTGTGATGAGGGGGGAATTCCCATCCTGTGTCGGTGTAGGGTGAGCGGCCCTTGGTGCCCGCATCCGGATTCGAAACCGGTGTTTACCATCGTGCGAGTTCGGGCGGATGCGCGCACCAGGGCACCTCTCTAACTTTATAATTTTTTTATTTAAATTTCTCTGCTGTTCGTTCCTCAGGTTCCGGCCGACAAATTTCGGCGGAACTCGGTCATTATTATTTGCGTTTTTCCCCTTCTTAAATATCTGTAATCACAGTGTAGGCCACGCATGTCTCAATCCCCACGACCTTTCGCACTTCTCCCTGAGAATGTAGCCGGCAAAAATCACCGTGAAGGCCTCTGCGTGCGCTTAGTGAAATCTGCAGGTTGTCAGTAGCCAGGCTGTAACAAGGTTTTCATTTTCTTCCATATTTCATCGAGGTTGTCCAGTTTAAAAATCCAGTACCAATCTTAGCGGTTTTCGACAGAAAATAATGCATTACTCTGGTTAACGCTGTCCTGGAAATCAATCATCTTTTGCCATTTGTTCTAAATGATAAATAAAATCGTGAACATTGCAGCTACTGCTACTAAAAGATAGTGGGGCTGGTTGCTTTATTATATTTTCTGGTATTGCATTCTGGTCAGCTGAAAATTCTGCAACTTTGTCAAATTCAAATGATATTCCTGGAACTGTTCGAAATGCCCTACTTCCTTGTTGGAACGACCTTTCTGTATTTTAGTGAAGTAATCCGCTACCGAATTTTGCAATTCCTTTGCTTGGTTTTGAAGCACATTGGACTGAGTTGCTGAATTTTTACCAGAATTACGCGTTCTTTATTTGCAATATCTATGAGTATTGGATCTAGAGTCTTGTGGACTAGACGTTACATTTTTAGTTACCGGAAGAGAAAGTTCGTCTTGTGTATCTTTAACCACTTTTGTCTTTCAATAGTCCTGGTAACCAATTATACATCGTACGCATATTACTGTACAAGCTTGCTAAATTAGAAATGTCCGCATTTTTTTGCTAAAATTTTTTCTCGTTGGATTCAGTAATGCACGTATTTTTTGTTCTTCCATTTAACCTGAGTGACAAAGTGTACCTCCGTGAGTTCTACCCGATATTCGAAACCTGCAGTCACACAGGGTGGACGGTAACAGCAGCATAATTTAAGAGGTTTCATCCTGTGACACCTCGGAAAAGCACAAGTAGTTCAGAATATCTATATGGCTAGATAAAGAAGTATGACATGCTTTTCCAGTGTTAGCAGATCGGGATTGAATAATTGATAGACGATTTCGTTAGAATTTCAATATAAAAAATTAACTGATATTTGAATAAAAGTACACCATACTAAAAAACTTCTACCCGGCATAGTGCAAAAAGTCACCATTCCATCCGCCATCGTATAATTACTTATTCATTGTGTTTCAAACGCAAACACTAGGGTGTTTCATTGTGTTTACTTTAAACAAAAATTTTAGTAAATAAAAGTTCGATAATCCTAATGCAGTGAGATTAACGAACAATTAATCAACCTGACCCAAAACATTTTTACGCCACTGTAAACAATGCTGATAAATGAGATTTCGTTTTATTTCTGCTATATATGTACGTATATATGGCCCCCATTCTCCCGCTAAAATATATCAGGCTCTATGTATTATGTATGTATATATATGGATATATATAGGTACCCACGATACATATAAAAATAACTTTAATATTATTCAGATTTGGGAGAAAGCAATAAATTAGGCAAAATGGGCCCTCATTATTAAGTAATAAAAGCACACCATTTTATATGCATATATCCATTATATACATAATCATTCGTAATAATAAATCACAACTCATGCCACTCGAAAAACGAGGTTGGTCGGTTCGATACCACCCCAAAAAATCACTAAAATATAAACGGTTTCATTTTTTTATTTTCCGAAATTTTCATTTTCCTTGAAAATATATATATTTTGTTCGTTCGAGACAAACGGAAAAAAAACTTTCAAATTTAATTCCTTTTAAAACAGCCACCCCACACACACTTACAAACAAACACCAAGAGAGAAAATTATTCATTTTCATTTTAACTTTCCCTTTTTAAGTAATATAGAAAACTATCCCCCTAACTTTATACTTATTTTGATATTTTCCTCCTCTTAAAGTCTAATGTGTTGCAGTTCAAATTGTGTAAATGTGTAATGTATATACGTACGAAAAAAAAAGTTTTCCAGGATTTTCCCTCTATATTTATACGCGATATACACTGTAGAGAGCGCATGTGCCACACATGCCAATCCACTCCACACCATATACACAAAAATAACATAATATCTCGTCTTCAGTGTAATCAACCCTCGAACAACAACAAAAATATGGTTGAAATTAAAATTATTGTGCCGGTATATAGTGGAACCTCTATAGTGTGTTTTATACAATTTTCCAAATTTAATGATTACAAAATGGCATATGCAAGGGTTGTTACTGTATACCATACGAACATATTTATTTGATGGATTGAGTTGAGATTGTGTGTTGTTGTCTTTAATAGTCGTCTCTACAAGTGTGAAATAAACATATTAATATGAAACGATGAAGTGGGTACACGATGTAAGCGCCACGATAGAGTTCACTGAACAAAACACAAAATATTTCAATGACGACATGGTGAACAATTTGTATTGTTTAGACAGTTTTTGAGTTGCGGTCGTTAAGCCATATAGACTATAGAGACATCGTCATTTGTCCTAATCAACGTTATTGTGCCATCCTCCTTCTCTTTTCTGCTAGGTGTAACGCGTAATAATTAAAAATATTCTGGTTAAATATTTTAGCCGTCACTTGTGAATGCCAAACAAACTTGTCGCTTTTCGTATCATGGAGGTTACGGCATTTTGATGTTAACCGAAAATATCTAAGATTGACGTCGAAAATAAAACAAGGGACAGAGGCAAGTGAAGAGGAGAGGTAGAT
The DNA here is from genome assembly GCA_932526605.1 of Nephrotoma flavescens. Classification (NCBI taxonomy): domain Eukaryota; kingdom Metazoa; phylum Arthropoda; class Insecta; order Diptera; family Tipulidae; genus Nephrotoma; species Nephrotoma flavescens. The sequence goes on along the minus strand of OW052221.1, from coordinate 79,242,946 downwards.
CAGATAAATATTCAAAGATGTTTGAAAAATTCCACCGCCAATTAGAGGCTAACTTGATTTAAACTGACCGTAATAAGAGCATACATCGTGGACGGTCGCTTCAGATGGTTTGAACTCCTCTTCAAAAACCAAGTCCAAAGACATGTTTGTTTTTAATAAAACGGTTTTCGGAAATTACGGATTCGTAGAAAATGCGATTACAGTTGCATTTGTACGAATCGCCCTACCAGTGTAAATAATTTTTTGTATGCAACAATTTTTGAATGAATTGAATGAATACTCGTTATTTTTGAAGTAGTTTATGAACATTTTTCGTGTTGGAACTATTTTTGCATGGCATATTATCGAATTCATACAAAAAACGATTCATAATAGCAGAGAAAATGATTTTGTATGAAACGTGTTTTGGGTGAATTGTAATTTTCTACTTTCCTACGAATAACCACGTCACATACCATTGTTGTATGGGAATTTCAAATTCATACAAAATACGTTTGTACGAAACGTTTTTTGGATGAATTATATTTTTTATGAATTTTTGCGACAATTTGTACCAAAGTTGAATTCTTACAAAACTATTTTGGGACGAATTTTTTGGGAAATATTTATTGGATTAATTGTTTTGGGAATAAAGATTATGTGGTTTGACAGTGTAAGAGTAAGTGCTTACTTTCAGATGTAATTATTAAAAGCTAATCTTTGTTGCTAGATTTCCAACTCCGGAAATAGACGAAAATTTTTATTAAAAGGTCGGTTTTCTCGTCAGGTTACGTAAACAAACTATAAACTTAATACTGTGTTACTGGCTGTCGTACCAATGCCAGCCTCAACCAGCAAAGATCACTCGGAACTACATACAGACTATACACATGACTATACACTGTTTAAAATATTTGCCAAGATCAATGCAATACCAGCCGGAACCAGATAAAGCCAGCCAGACCCAGAGTAATTCCAACGGAGCATTTTGAAATATGAAAATGAGCACATCAACATAAAATCTTTCAGTCGGAACCATAACCACGTCAGGTGGAATTAGTAAAATCTCAGCCGGAACCAATAAAGACTGCCCATGACTCAAGCAGCACAATGCATCGTGCAACATTGTCCACTTTATTGATTTTTTTGCCAGCACAAATTAAATCCCAGCCAGAACCGCATAAAGCCAACCGTAACCATTTGAAACTTGAATTTTAATGAGTGTGAAGTTTTTACCAATTAACAAAAATACGCATGTATTGGAAATCGCACAGTTAAAATATTTCTTGTAGGAATTTTGAGTGAAAACTTAAATTTCATCAAATTTAAAAATAGATTAATATTTAATAATAAATTAATTATTTTAATACTATGGTGCGAATGTATAGAGCTGTTTTTGTGGAATGCTCTCACATTGCGCAGGAATGTTATTTAAATAAAACTATTATCGGCTACTTTTGATTTTCAGTGTATTCAATTCTGGCAAATGACAAGAAATCACGGAGACTACACCAAAAATCAGTCATATATAAGTTGCTTTTTAGAGCCTGATTTATCAAGTTTCGGGGAATAATATCCCAATGGACTTGCAAAATATTTTCTTTAAGTTAAACAGACATCTGATTTTTTTATTTTTGAGTGAAACTCATTGCCAATAACAAGAAATCATGGAGACTGCACCACAATGAAACCATATAGGAATAACTCCTACGGGTTTAATCTATCAAACAAAGCATCTTTTGTTCCAATGCAGATTGGCTCAGTACGTTTTTTTGAGCAAACTTCTCATTGGCTCCTTATGATTTTTGAATGAATCTCATTAATTCTCAAAATAACAGGACATCGTGGAGACTGCACCACAATGAAACCATATAGGAATAACTTCTACGGCTTAAACCCATCAAACTAATCATGTTCCGTTCCAATTTAGATTGGCTCAGTGCGTTTTTTGAGCAAACTTCTCATTGGCTCCTTATGATTTTTGAGTGAATCTCATTTATTCTCAAAATAACAAGACATCGTGGAGATTGCACCACAATGAAACCACATTGGAATAACGGGCTTAACCCATCAAACGAATCATGTTTCGTTCCAATTTAGATTGGCTCAGTACGTTTTTTTGAGCAAACTTATGATGTTTGAGTGAATTTCATTTATTCTCAAAATAACAACACATCGTGGAGATTGCACCACAGTGAAAGCATATGGGAATAACTCCTACGGGTTTAACCTATCAAACGAAGCATCTTTTGTTCCAATGCAGATTGGCTCAGTACATTTTTTCGAGCAAACTCCTCATTGACTTCTTAATACTTTATTGTCTCCTTTTAATTTCGTGCAAAAACAATTTTTTTTTGTACCGAGAAAGCAAATTCATGCAGATGTCAACTCTTCGGTTTTTGTTTTCTTCTTTCAGTTTATGTGGGACCTATTTTCCTTTCTTCTGTAATTTTTCCCATATGCATGCAATCTATGACAACACACACAAAAATAACATGACGGACGCGCCAAAATATTTTTTTATAAATCCAATCAACTAATCTACATTCTGTTATGGCGAATTCGTTATCAAAAAATTCAGTGCCATTACGATAATTTGGAATTAGTCTTCATGTTAAATTTATTACATTGGCAGTCATATTTTTGATCTGAGAACAAAATTTTGTTTGACATTAGTTTCGAATCAACGATTGGATTAAAGTGAGAAGCAAGTAATTATAAGATACGTAGTTACGTCACAAACCTTTCAGAAACAGAGATCATATGCAACGATTACCCGTGAATTGTTACGCATCAACCCTTTTTGGATGAATTATATTTTTTTGCATAAATATCCGCGCGAACAACCATTTCTGTACGAGGGATTTCAAATTCGTATAAAAAACTATTCATACCGAAGTTGCATTGGTACGAGTCGCCTAATGATATTTTGTATGAAACGTCTTTTGGATAAATTGTAATTTTTTTAATTTTAGCATGAATTTTTATTTCAAATACCACTTTAAGTAACCATTACGTAAATGATATTTTGTCATAAAATGTTTTTGGATGTATTGAAATTTTCTATTTTTGCATTTCGTTGCAGTATGTGGATTTTTGTATTCGTATCAAAGTTAAATTAATTTACTAGCTGCGGCCCAAATATTTAAAATTGAACAAGTACTCGAAAGTAAAGGTCACATTGAAAAACAGTGCAATATCCTCCCATTGGTGGTTCTGGTTTCAGTAAAAACGTTTATGGGGTCCAACGATGGGAGTTTTAGAGTACCAGGTTGAGGTTCCTCAGTGGGGCATCCATTTTAAATTTTTTGTTTGCCAGAATTCGATAACTACGAGTTCTGTTTTCACGAAAATTCGTTTAAGGAACTTCTGATCAAACCTGAGTATACCTTTAAAAAAACTGTTGTTTTTAATTTTGTTAACTTTTAATTTTTTTATTATTTTGTGTTATGAAATTCGGTATGGCTGATGGAAATGGGAGTCTAAAACTAACTTTTGGAGAAAATTCTGGGTTTTTTGAGAAAATTTTTGAAATGTCGCCAAAACGAAAACAGGCCATTTAAACCGATCATGCTTAAATTTGATTTGTGGATGAAACATTTATTAACCAAACATGATGAAATGGAATATTGTGATTGGAATTGGGATTCATCAACGATTTGTGGAGGCATTTCTGAATCTATGTAACGGGAACAGAACTAGGTCATTTAATAAATGATCATGATAAAATGAAAATGAGATTCCAGTATACTACAAATTGTTGCGATTATGATGATTATGAAGCCCTGATTTTGGAAAAATTAGCTTATGTCCCTCAGTTCTGGAATTCGGATAACTGTAATGGAATTAGCCAATTTAATAAGTAAACATAGTAGCATTGGGTATTGTGAATCGAAATGGGATTCTAAAACGATTTATAGAGGAAATTCTGGAATACAGCCGAGACTGAGACCAAGCTAGACATTAACTAACCGACCATGGTGGAATTGAGTAAACAAGGAGAAGTTCTAAAATATAGCAAACTGGGACCAGTTGGGCTAGTTGTGAGTTCTAAAACTACTTCTAAGGGTTTCGGAAACGGCTCAATTCGTTCATATGGGCCAAATTCCTTTTTGATAGTTTCCCAATTTTTGTTGTTGTTTTCGCTGGGTTGTATTTAGTTCGGGTCCCATTTGAAACGCGATATTTTAAAACAAGAATTATCAAAACGCGATATTTCAAAATGCGATATTTCAAAACGCGATGCGGTACAAAACGCGATATGGTACAAAAAGCGATATTTCAAAATGCGATAATTCAAAACGCGATACAGTACAAAACGCGATATGGTACAAAACGCGATATTTCAAAATGCGATATTTCAAAACGCGATACAGTACAAAACGCGATATGGTACAAAACGCGATATTTCAAAACGCGATATTTCAAAACGCGATATGGTACAAAACGGGATATGGTACAAAAAGGGAGTTTAGGATCGGGTTATATCAGGCGGGTGAAGGGGAAATTTATTTTCAGTTTTTAGGAATTTAAAAATCGATAGGAACGATAGTATATAGGATCGGTATCAGGTGGGTCGCTGCGCTCCTACAGGTTCGCAACGCATATTCTGTACCATATCGCGTTTTGAAATATCGCGTTTTGAAATATCGCGTTTTGTACCGTATCGCGTTTTATACCATATCGCGTTTTGAAATATCGTGTTTCGAAATATCGCGTTTTGTACCATATCGCGTTTTGTACCATATCGCGTTTTGTACCATATCACATTTTGTACCATATCGCATTTTGAAATATCGCATTTTGAAATATTGCGTTTTGTACCATATCTCGTTTTGTCATATCTCGTTTTGAAATATCGCATTTTGAAATATCGCGTTTCGAGCGGATCCGATTTAGTTCAAGGGCCCTGGAAATGAGCCAATTGGCATGAAGTTAAACCATTCAATAATTATTTGGATTACTTACAAAATCAGTCCGGAACTGGTTGGCGAAGCGATTTAGTATGGAAGAACCTCTCGAATGATGTAAAATAGTCAATTTGAAAAGAACTAATCATTTCTTAATACATAGATTGGGATAAAACTCGGTTTGTATGAAAACTGGGATTCCAATATGGGTTCAGCAAATCATACTGGGAAACCACTAATTTGACCAGATCGGGTCATTTGTGAGTTCAGGGTTTGATTTGAAAAAGTCCAATGCTGTTTTCAACCCATAAAAATGAAACTGGGTTTGTAAAATGAAAACGGATTTTAAATTAAAATAGACAATTTAATTTTCTAACACGGGAAATTTGAATGGAACTAAGCCATTGGTTCTGGAAAACAGTGTAGTTCTAGAAAATAGCCTATTGAAATATTTTTCAACCGACTTCAAGAATCTCGGGTTTATGGCGAAAATTAAATTCAAATATGAGATCCGAATGTGGCTCTGGAAAATGACCACTTTGAATGCAACTAAGCCATTTCTAGGTATATAAAAAAATAAAGAGTGAAAATAATAAGCTCAATCACAATTAGGGGAATAGAGAGCAGAGCACGAGTGACAGCCCTACATGTAAAATTGTGTAAACTAATCTAGCGATCAAAAACAACAGACACGAATATTGGCATCGGCAGGGCAGTCCCACATGATAAAAGATAGGCTCTGTACTTTGGCTAGAAAATCTCATTAAAAAGTTTTCGAATTTTTTGTTCGAGTTCTGAAGATTAACTAGAAGTTGGTGAATAACCAAGAGCCAGAACAACGATGAAAGCACACTCCTCTATGGAAAAAATGGGCAATACACGTACGTACAAATGACGCTATGGTACAGATGACGCACGACCACTTCAAAACAACCCTACAACAACCCTACCCTGTTCGATGATGATTGTCGCATATCATGAAACTCGGTCACAGGTCCCTATGCTCTCAGAGGCTCAACAAATCGAGTTTAAACACCTCCAATAACAAAATGTGAACTCAAAAGACCGTTAGTCAGCCTCACGTTAATCGAGGCCCTCCTCTATATATATATATAAAGAAATTGGTATATTTGAGTATACATACGTACATATATATATGTATGTACATATATTTCATATGTCGTCGACAAATAAAAAGTGTTGAACTTATGCTTGTCTCGCTTCTTATATATAAACATATATCGTTTAAGATTTATTTGTTTTTATGTGCACAGATGTATATAGCTTGGTAACACAATTCAATTTAATAACATGACGTTGCTCTGTTCTGCATATACGGATACCACACGAGTGTATATAGTTTGGTTGACAGTTTCAATTAGTTTGTCATTTCGTTTGCAAAAATATAAATTAATTGTTCGAGTCTCTTGTACATATTTTATAGCCGGTCAAGTAATCCGAACTGTTTATAAATTACATATGGGGTCTAATAAATATATCAAAAACAATTAAGAACAAATTTCTTATGCCCTTCGAAAATTTCGATAGATACGCATCTTATAAACGACACATCTGGTTTTATAATATAGTTTACATGATTATGTAGATCACATGCTAATTAGCCTGACATTTTAGCGCTTTTTAAGGTTTTGTTTTGCCTTAGTTGTGATGTGTAAAATATTTTTTTTTTTTTAATTAAAACTAAGATCGCGTACACCACCAACCATCATGAGTAATACGAAACGTAAAATCGTGTCGTAAATATAAAACGACGATATTAAGAAAACATCTGGTTTTACATAAGAAAATAACATAAATCTTAATTTGTTCGTGTTGTTGTTGTTTAGTGTAGCACGTGTTAGCGGATAGTTTACAGATTTGATTGTACATACGCACGTAACGTACACTGTATACTGTACTTATTTTAGTAGTTAGTCTAAATTTCGTCTTAATATTTTTCATTCGGTATTTCAATCGAATTTATTTATGATTGATTTATGATTTCCCATCATCGAAATAAATTGTTTATCAATTTCATTTTTTAATAATTCAATTGCGTACGTACAATGATGCGAGCATGTTGATAATTTTTTATTTTTTTTTTTTTGTTTGTCGATTGGCTGTATTTAGACATAGACAGGCAGATAGATGGATAGGTGGTATATATGAGTATACACAACTAACTAGAATAAATATTGGTTAAATAATGAAGGAAAAACTAATAAATCTCAAATAATATAAAAGTAGACAACATAAGTTCAACAATTTCAATTTACAGCTTGTATTATTTACTTATAATTTTTTTTTTATTCTTAAGGTTTGTTGTGTTATTCTTAGAGATATTATATTTGTCTTCTAATTGAATAACATGAAAAACCACACATACACAAAAACGTGATTGAGAAAGTAAATAAATGGTATGAGCATTCTCCGGACATGGACGCTGTTCATTTGTTTATGCAACAAAGGCGCAGTTTATCGCACCCGATGGTAGTTCATTCGAACAATAAACAAACGAGGGCAACGGTTTGCTCAAAATCACTCCTCCTTTCAAAAAATTTTTATCAAAATCGTTAAATCGTTTATCAAAATTGCACCGAGCTTTGGTAGCTTTATGGTATTAAGTATAAACACTTTTTATTTTAATTGGTATGGCATTTTCTAAAGTCAAAACCGTAGTTCTTTAGTTAACTCATGTCAAAAAAATTTATCAAAATCGTTAAAACTTAAAACTTTTTTAAAATAAAACGAACCAACGATAAAAAAACCAAATGAATATTTCCGAAATCAAGACTCATCTCAATCGACTACAGGTACTCGAAAAAAATACAATTTACGAAACCTTTACTTAATTACTGAAAAGACATTTATTAGTCGTACTCAACATGAAGAAACATGAAGCAATATGTTGCAACATAATGCAACATCCAATATGTTGTTGGATTTAGGAACTTGCAACATGGCACAACATCATGCAGCATAGGACTAGGACACATGATGCAACATCTCACAGCAGACTGCAATATCTCGCAGCAGATGCAGAATGGTGACCAGGTCGAAGGAACTATAAAAATTCCGGGTACCAGGACTCCGGACCCCTAAACGAATTTTTATAAAATCAAACAAATTCCCACAATTTTCAGTAAAGTTGTTTGAGCTGAGGAAAACAAATTAAAAAAGGAATGTTGACGCCCATCGCCAAAGCCATTTGAGTTAAGTGAAAAAACCCTAAACAATTTTTCCTAAATGTTGATCCAACGCAAACGATTTCTCCGAACTCAAAAACCACTTCTCAACAATTTCCATCAACGTTGTTTAAGTTTGAAATAAAAGAATCACTGTCTTTTTTCACAAATCGAAACTGTGCAACATGAAGAAACATGACGCATGCAACATACCACAACATCCAACAGCATGATGCCACATCACGCAACATAGCCAACATGATCTCGCAACAGATTGCAACATCGTGCAGCATGACGCAGCATGATGACCAGTTCGAAGGAATAAAAATAAATTTTCATGAAATCTTGAAATCTCATAAATTTTAGGTAATGTTGGTTGAGCTGAAGAAAGCAAATTTAAAAAGGAATCTGAACGTCCACCGGCAAAGTTTTTTGAGCTAAGTAAAAAATAAAAATAAAATCCGGGCAACGTCATACTATTGTCTAAACGAATTTTTCCGAAATGAGTACCTATCGCAATCGATTGCTACGAACTCGAAAACCATATTTTAATAATTTTCATCAAAGTCGTTTAAGCTTGAAATAAAAGATCCCAAGCCCTATCGCAAGATCCCTAAACGAATTTTCCGATAATCAAATCGTCTGAGCTGAGAAAAAACGATCCCGTGCCATAAACAAGAATTTTCCCGACTCGAAAACCCCCTTTCAACAACTTTCATCAAAATGATTTAATCTTAGAAAACTAATTAAAAAGGAATCCGGTCCTCACTGAAGAACCCCCTAAACAAATTTTCCTGAAACTAAAACCCATCACAATCGGTGGTACTATGCTGGTACTAAAAAAAAGCCATTTTCAACAATTTTCATCAAAGTGAGTTGAGAAAAAAAAATATAAACTAACCCAAATTATGCGGGGGCGCGGGGGACGGGGTACTCGGTGAGCCAATGGGCTGGATTAAGGTGTTACGCGACCCGTGCTGATGATCGGCTAGACTGGGGGCCCATTTAACAAAGCCCAGTCGTGAACGGAGCCCTCTGTATACCTGGCAACCTCCAGTTGTATTTAGCCTTGCCTGCGTACACGGATCTCTGCGCAGGTTGACTTATATTTCTCAGATACTCGTGGGAGAAACATGAAAAAGAAAAAAAACAAACAAAAATAAAGGGGCCGGTACCCTTCAAAAACCGGAGGACGAGAGTAACTCTAACCGTGAAGGTGGAGCTACATCATTAGGAGCAAAGGTAAGCGACACTGTGGCATCGAAGCCAGGTGGAAGTGGAACCGCCAAAGGAAATAGGGGGGATTGAAGGAGATCCCTCTGTCGAAGCGTCGATACAGGGTGAGACGGTCGGCGTTTAGAATTCTAGAAAAACTGGTTGCGACCCCTGAGGGGCAGCTTACAGTAGAACAACGTAAATCTGTGGCATGGGCTAAAGAAACTGTCGGCTGTGATAGCTCGGAAAAGGCCCTTATGTCTAAAAGACAGAGGTCCCAGGATGAGCTGGAAACGGGCGACAGCAAGTGAGCCAAGGTGCAGGCAGACAAAACGTCGGGTGCTCCTAGGGATCGAAAACTGAAGCTATTCAGTGAGATCCTAAAGGAGCACGTGTTGGTGCTAGCCGTCATTGACAGAAGTCAAGAAGATGGGAGCATCACGTCAGAGAAGTGGAGGGTAGTGTATAATGCACTAAACTCCATTTTTCTGCGGATCCTGAGAGAAAACCCGAGATCCCCATTTCGGCCTTAAGAAATTTGACCTAAGCATTAAATAAAATTTCAACTTTTACATTGTGTCAAACATTCTAATTAAAAGTCTAAATAAATTGAGGTTGAATTTATTTTGGTGAAATCTAAAGAGATAAAATATAAATTTTCCTTTATACCAGAGGAGTCACAAAACGCACTCATTTAGATTACATTTACAAAAGATAAAAAAGTAATTACCTTTGCTCGCCATACAATTTCGGAATGCACTAAATACTTCATAATTGATGGTCGGTAGTCCAATTCCGTAGTTATATTATATTAGCATTTCTCGCTTAAATCCGAAATGGTAGCTAGAAAACTAATGATTTATTGTATATACGTCTCAATTCTGATATTTAAGAAACATGAAAATATATTATCAATCACATTAAAATAGAAATTATTTCGGTTTGGTTAAAAGGGTAAAAATATATAAAGTAATTTGCCTTGAAGACAGGTCAGTTACAAAACGCACTAATATACATCTATCGACACAGAAAGTGCCTTGCAATGACTGACACGAATGATAGAAGTGCATTCCTTGATCAAAGCGTAGATGGCTTTAATTGCATCCCGCACGAGGATGCCCTCTTATCAAGTTGTTGAAGAAACTGCTACATCTCTTAAGCAACTGTTCAGAATTAAGTAGCATTACATTGCAGTTACTTCATTAAAGCTACCCGCAAAATGTTTTATTAAAATTATTAGACCTTATTTTTTTTTTTTTTTTATAAAACGTCCCAACGTTAAAAGGACCCAATGAATATTTCCGAAATAATGACTCATCTCAATCAATTCCCGGTACTCGAAAAAATTTTATGGCGTTTATATGTAGTAAATCAATATACTTAGTTATTCACAGTTATTGCCAAACGCAATTAACACAATCGTGCATAGAAAATGGTGAATCAGGCGCAACATTATGATAAATGATGCAACAAAACGCCATACACAAGATGAAGAAACATGACGAAATATTTTGCAACATGGTGTTAGATCACACAGCATATGCAATATGATATGCAACATCTCGCAGCAGCCTGCAGCATCGTACAGCATGACGTAGCTGACCAGCTCCAAAGAATTAAAATAAAATTTTCCGGGTACCAGGACTCAGGACCTCTAAAAGAATTTTCCTGAAATCAGGAAACATTGCAATCAATTCTTGGTACTCGAAAACAGGTTCTCAATTTTCAGTAAATTTATTTGAGCTGAAAAAAATAAATTAAAAAAGGAACCTGCACGTCAACAGGCAAAGTCATTTAAGCTAAGAAAAAAATAGGAAAGGACGATGACCGGATGACCTCTTAAACGAGTTTTATTACAACAAAATTTAAAAATGTATCCAGGCCTTACTGGATGGCCCCCTAAACTAGTTTTCCTGAAATTAAAACCAATTACAATCGGTTCCTGGTACTCAAAAACCTATTTTCAACTATTTCCCATAAAGTGAGCTGTGAGCTATAACCGTTAAATAAAATTTTAGCTTTTACATTGTGTCAAAGTTCCAAATTAAAAGTCTAACTAAATTGTGCTTTAATTTCTTTTGGTGAAACATAAAAAGGTAAATTATTAATTTTTCCTTATACCAGGTCAGTCACAAAACGCACTCGTCTACACTACGTTTTTGTTTAATTCCACAGGTATTGTCCTTAATACTTTTTACGCTATTTGCCGTAGGCACTTGGCGAAACACACTTATACTTAATAAACACATTTTTATTAATCACTTGTTTTTTGTTTCGCAGAATATTTTGAATATTTTTCAAAAAGTTTAAAAAATCACTCGATCGATTTCGACTTGTTAGGTCATCATCAGGAGTATCTACTCGAGTGTAGATACTCCTGATGATGACCTAACAAGTCGAAATCGATCGAGTGATTTTTTAAACTTTTTGAAAAATATTCAAAATATTCTGCGAAACAAAAAACAAGTGATTAATAAAAATGTGTTTATTAAGTATTGTCCTTAAGACCATCACTGGTTTAAGAGATTCACCAGTTTCTTCAACACAGGGTATCGGTGGGAAATTCCTTTTCAATTGACAAGCCACGCCACGAGTGAAACACATATGATCAACGAACATTCTACCGTACCATTTGTGCCGGTCAGTTGCGACACACCTTATATACAGATTGGTTTCGATGAGTGCGTTTTGTGACTGACCTGTCTTAAAGATTTTTTTTTATCTTTGCAAATAATAGGCAAAATACAACTTGTGTTCTTCATTATACATATGTGACGAGCCTGAGCATGAAGACGGTAATTATTCGAATAAACCGTTTACCATTACAATTGTACATGTATTCATTTGTAAAGTGGATACACGTGGTTTTGTAAAAATGGTAATTTAAAAGGCAATACGTCTTTGCATATTAAAACTGAGTGTGATACGTTTATGAACACATCATTTGGCACCGTTTATTTAAAAACAGAAAACCTCATTTTCAAGAATTAGTAAAGTGATGGCAACTATTTTGAAATAGTTAAAATAATAACACGGTTCTATTTCTAACCAGGAAAGTGCCCTTTCATCAAAACAACATACCGGCTCACGAATTACAGATACATTTGAATTGACACAGCAAGCGTATTCACTAGATCCGGCATCAGTATATATTTCCTGTTTTCGAAGCTGAAAGACAACTACGGTTGCAGCATAACTGAAAAATAGTGTAAGAAGTATTAGATAATTTAAACGAGGATACTTAAAAAAAATTGTATTTCACTCTCGGAAATCAAAACCAAAATAAGGTACTCAAATTACTAGCTTTAGAATCCTCGAACTAATTGAATCCCAATCCTATCCTACAAACCTAGATTGATCGGTATCGCTGAAGACATGACCTACCTCCATCCAGCATGGCCAAACTCCAGTTCATTACTAATGTCATGGATTTATAATCCCACCTACAAATAAAATATATGCATAGTCGGTAGAGAATCAGTCATTTTCCATTTACCATGGCAACATTTCAAACTTCTGCAAAAAACGTGCTAGAATCCCAATCATATCCAAATTTTTATGAAAGAAAAATACCTGAAATTGCAAACGGTATGTTAAAATTGGCGCTAAACGCTCATTTAGGGGAGGAGTATAGGGCACGGTTTATTGGAGACGGATTTTAACTACTTAATAGTTTTTATGGGAACCGCGAGTTTCGGAAATCGAATCAGGTGGGATAATAAGTGTTTCCACTTTAATAATTTTATTATTTTATACGCTTGAGCTATGTCATATTGATAATATTGCAGTTTGAATGTTGCTTTATAATTTTCTCTTGATTTTACTTTGTCGACTTAGTGGGTCAATTACACAGATATGGATTCCTCGTAGTTAAAAATAGAGAAAATTAATACGAATAACATTTTGTTACAAAGTATATTATAATCGTACGTGATATTAATTTGTTCGAGATTTTTTTCTGCTTTTAGGACAAAATATTATTTTTAATGGCACCCATACAATGTTTACGAGTTTTTTAGCCGCGGAAAATAAAGAGGCCATTTACTCACAATATTTACACCACAAAAGTAGAAAAATGCACTCAACCCCCACCCCTATTTTAACCCCAGGGTGCTTGTGAACACAAAGATACACAAACCCCTACAAAAAACTTCCTTAGATCTGTTCTTGGCAGCTTGGTTTCGTACTGATAAAAAGTTGGTCTACTCATCAGATTGCACATCACGGACGATTATGAAATACTTCTTAATTATATGTGGTGGCTTAGTACACATACATAGTGAGAATTTCCTGAAGTTTCTGATTTGGTGATGTAATTCGCTAAATCGGTAGGTTCTTGTTTAGTACTATCGGTACTGATGAGTAGACCAACTTTTTATCAGTACGAAACAAAGCTGCCAAGAAGAGACCTAAGGAAGTTCTCATTTTTGTAAGGGTTTGTGTTTCTTCGTGTACACAAGTGTCCTGGGGTTAAAATGGGAGGGGGAAATGCATTTTTCCACTTTTGTGGTGGAAATATTGTGAGTAAATGGCCTCTTTGTTTCCAACGGATAAAAATGTTGTAATCATTGTATGGGTGCCATTAAAAGTAATGTTTTGTCCGAAGAGCCGAAAAAAATTTTGAACAAACATTTTCTTACATTTCGTTAGCGAGGAGAATACTTTCTTTAGAATTAAATAACATCAGAATTGTTAGGAAAATTTAAGATAGACCAATCACTAGTTAGTGGTGTGCGAGTTTGTCAGCTTTCTCGAAGTCTGCATGATAGAATGTGGGCGCACCCCGAGCAACGTATTGTGGAACTAACGGTTGCGGTATACAGCCAAAAGTCAAAATCCTACGCAAAAGGATAAAATAGTCAGTCGAAATCCTGTGCAATGGACAAAGCAAAAGGATTTAATATCCTAGGTATCACCATCAACTTGGTGAGGAGAATAGCCACTCCTTGAGGACAATGGGCTCGTAAATTATAGGTAACTCGTTGCATATGAAAAAATTTAATATTCAAAATTAAAACCAAAATAGGTTCAGAAAAGCGAAAAATAATACGATCTTCTAAAAAAGAAAGAATAAGAGGAAACAACTCATTAGTTGCCAAGCAAAGAAAGTATCAAAATGAAATCTGAGTACTCACCAGAGTGTGAAAAACAAATGAACCATCTGCCTTGCTCTATTAAAGTTATCGGGGAGTACAGCCAACTTGTAGAAGCAAGGACATAACTGAGGACATTAAAAAAAGATTTAAAATTCTGGATGCTGCGAAAATTATTTCAAAAGAAAAGGTCACTGGATCAGCAAAATGCAGAAGTTCACAAAATCGGATAGATAATGGTAATGCAACGATTGAGGCTACCCAAACACCAAAAAGCAAAGAATAACATTTGCGCAGGCATTCAACACATCAAACTTTGTTCGAATATGTCACAGAATAGATGAGAAATAACATTCTAAATAGTCTTGAAGATTACTGATTAATTCAAACAACAAGAAAGGCGACATGAAATGCAAACGGATTAATGCAACATACCAGAACTTAAAGAATTCCAAAATACCGAATAAATTAATTTATGTTTAATATCAGAAACCTATCAGAATATCTTCAACGTACAAAATACATTTGAGCTTCAATACTAACTACTCCAAAGATTTCTTTCTAGATTTCTTTGTTACTAGGGGGATATCAAAAACCTATACCTATTTAAAAAATCATAAAAGTTTAATCACTGATCACTCACCTGTTATTAAGACACTTAGTAAAACGACAATAGAAAAAGGAAATTCATCACAGCTCATAAATAACAATACAAATTTGCTATACTTTAAGCTGTTGGTGGAAGAAAAGATCATAATCTAAGTCCCAATCAACAATGAAATAGAAGAAGAATTGGATAAACGTGGCCATAGATAGCATACCTAAGCCCCTCAAAACAGTTGTCTAGAAAAGAAAAATCAGTAATATGTTACGACACCTTGAGGGTCCTAATATAATTAAATTTATTTTTATTTTTAATTTTTCATTGTAAAAAAAAAAAAAATATAAATTTCGTTAAAATTGAATAGGTACTGCCATCTGTGTTATGTCATTTGGTATTACATTATTATGTGAATTGGGCATTAATGCTTTGTTTTATTTGGGCAGAATATCAATGCGTGTTACGTAAACGTCTATTGTTTTCTGGAGCGAGACCAATGTGTACCCTTTGTGTATGTGTGCGAGCGGCTAAGAAAAAGAAGAGTATTTTTGTTGTGTTTTTTTGTTTTTGTGCGTGCAGCTGATACGGGTGAGAGAGAGTGTGCAAGTGACGCGCGCAAACTCTTGTGTGGTGCGAGAATTTTTTATTTTTGAAGTCTCGTTTTGGATGTTATATAAGATAGTAGAGTTTGATTTTTGGAACAGTTTTTATTTTCTAAATATGTAGCTTTTTGTTTAAATATGGCGAGCAATGCCAGATTGGTTTCTTGAACATTTGTTCAATAAATTAAACCTAAATTCAAAAAAGCTTTTTTAAATTAAATTCGATTAATAATAAAAGTTTAAGATTATAATTATAAAGAAATAATTCGTTGTTTAGAATATTAATAACGGAATTTTGCGGCATAGCTGTTTTTTTATTGAGTAGGATTATCGTTTGTGGTTACATATTGCTGTTTACGCATATTGAGATTTATAATAATCTGCACGCAACAACGGAAAAGTAAATTTACGAGGTGTTCAGACCGGCGGCGGTTTAGTACGGGATTTTAACAAATAAGCGCAGCCAGCAAAGGCTCGCCATTTTTTTGGGGGGATAGAGTTGGGGATAATTAAATTAACAACGGGTACCGATTTAACAACGGGTACCAAAACTAACAACGAATACCGAATTTAACAACGGGTAGAATTTATCACTGGGTACTGGTTTCTGATTTATCAAAGGGTACAATTTATTAACCGGTGCTACATTTATCGACGAGTACCAAATTATTCAAGTTTAATTATTTGTTGGAGTATACCGGCGATAGAGCCGTATCGGGAGAACACGCGGGTATCCGCACAATCAAGCCGCGACGGTCCAGGTGTGATTCACTTGTGGCAGGACGGTTACAAGGCCGAAACCTTTACAATTACGGGTGGCCAACCGGTCATGTGCAGTTTTTAAGATTAACGGTGAGGAGACGCCGCAACCCATTTTTGAGGGACCGTTCGGAAGGTCACGAAGGTACCTTTTTTTCTAATTCGATTTTCAATTATAATTGAATTTTTAATTTTCAATTTTGTATGTTTTAAATACAATTTTCAATTTTTAAGTCTATTTTTAATTTTTTTTATAATTCAATTTTTTAATCACGCACCGAATGACTGGTGTGGAGGGCGCGACCGGGGTTGCACATTGGTCTCGTCCCGGCATTTTTGTGAGCGTTCAGTGGTATTATTTTTCTTGTTTTATTTCCTCATTTTTGGTTTATGTTATTCCGATCACCACTTTTTTACGTATACCTTACCATCTGTTTCTCACTAGTGTTTTTTTCCTCTTTCATTATTTTTCCATTTTTTATTTTGTCCCCCTCAAAATAAAGAAAAACATAATTGAAATGAATTACATACTAATTTTTTTATTCGGCTCGATATGATGGGAGGGGGATTCTCATTTCGTGTCGGTGTCATATTTACAGGCTAAGCATGACGCTCCCCTTCAGCCCCTTGACAGGACATCCACAGGCGAAATCGCCGTGAGAGGAATCTGCGTGCTTCGTGAAAACTGCGGGTTGGCTGAGAGCCATCCGTTACGAATATATTCAATACAACAGTCTGCAACGAAAAAGGTTGGTGGCGATTACCGCCTAGGTGCCAAATCTACATCTGAAGTTTTTGAATAGAGCGAGAAACATAACAGAGCGCATGACATGCTTTGATATAAGGATCTGGAGGTAGAATCGGTGAAGCTACCTAACAGACTAAGTGTGTGAAGTTTGCTTGGAAGACCCTAAACACTAGTCCTTCCGCAGTTCTTCTTAGGACATTTTAAACGGAAGTAAGAGGCAATCGTAATTGATTTAAGGAGAATTTGCTAGAGAAACAGCCAAGAATTTATATTCAGGAGGGTCACGTATGATGGACGATCGAATCTCTGAGTGGATCAACTTACAGTTGCTAGGTATTAACGATCTACGATTGAACTCTGCGATTGAAAAGTCATGCTAAACCGAGATGAACTCATTTATATCAACACACGAAGATGCGAATTTCAGTCTTGTACGTATCTGTATGCACCAAATGGCATAATACCAGGCGGGACATTTTCCGTATATCAATCAAACGAGATTTGATTAGTTGTGACAGGTATAAGGATTAGAATATGAGCAAGGGACGAATTTGGTGTGTCATTGACAAAACATTATCCCTAAAATATCGAAGCTGTGTCGCGACCATCAATCTTTTCAGTTAGATATACTCGTAAAATTTAATCCTTGTAAAATAAAAATATTCCACTTAAACATTTTACTTGAACATGAGATTTGAATTATTTTGAGCTAAGATTAAATTTTTCCAATTTAATTTTTTTGTCAATTTTAAACGTATTTACCACTTGCAGTTAAAGAAATAGCTAACTAGAATGAATTTAAAACTGAAAGTAGAAGAGAAGAGCCTCCATTTTATCTTCGACCAGATAAGGCAACGATTTTGAAAAATCCGAATTTTAATATGTTTTTCTAATCGACAGCCAATGTCATTTCACGACGAATTCTCATTAAAGGAATCGGATCTTTTTGTCAGGTAGCGTTTACCATGAATTCATGCTTAAGCTTTTAAGACCGTATCTGGAATTATGAAGAACCAGCCATTACTCAACTTTGTTGAAGATCAGTGGAAAATG
Source organism: Nephrotoma flavescens (assembly GCA_932526605.1). Lineage (NCBI taxonomy): Eukaryota > Metazoa > Arthropoda > Insecta > Diptera > Tipulidae > Nephrotoma > Nephrotoma flavescens. The sequence continues at coordinate 79,224,801 of OW052221.1, read as the reverse complement.
TTTTAAATAACGATAACTGACACTTATAGTGTGTAAAATTAGAAAAAAAACATCTGTAGAGGCAAATAACTTGTTGCAATTCGTGAGAAGTTTGCCGCTACGGTAGCAAAATGGTCAGCATGCTTGCTCCAGCCACCGGAGGTCCCGGATTCGATTCCCGGTGGTGACAAGGAAAAAATTTCACGGCTGGTTTAGGATCAATGAATTAATCACTCATTATCCGAAATGAAAATATCATTATGAAACTTCATTTGAGGCGGCCAAATCCCTTGATGGGATATAGTGCCAAAGAGAGAGAGAGAGAGAGAGAGAGAGAGAGAGAGAGAGAGAGAGAGAGAGAGAGAGAGAGAGAGAGAGAGAGAGAGAGAAAATTCGTGAGAAGTATGGCACGCGCCTTATTTATAAAAACACAAGCAAAACACAATGGATGTCAGACCGAGCGGGCTGGAACCCAAACACTCTGAAAAGAATGATGATGAATAAACGATATTTAAACCAGAAACCTGCTTGAAATTCCGCTAAAGCATTAGAAATTTAGCTGATTAAAAATTTCAAGAGTTTATGGGGAAGCTTCTCTATTTTTGAGTTTGATATTGAAACGGCTTTAATATGTAGGCCGGTTTAAAAACGCAATCGTATGGGTGTTTTGTTAATTTTTAGGCAAACCGATAGCTGTTCAAAGGTTCTTAGATTTTGTTTAAATATTGCCGACCGTTTGATGTTTTGTTTAACCTCCTGAAACATGACTCCTATTGGCCCGAAAAAAATAATAATTGGGCCAGAAACGCAATTTTATTCGTAACATAACATTAAAAATTAGAGCATATCTCATTTTTTGCGGATAATCTTTCCAGAATTGCGACTGCTGAGCCAGGACAGGGAAGGCAACTAACCTATATTCAAACATCTATAGTTAAGGAACAAAATTAATGTAGTTATCATCCTCCTCAAAGCGGTCGCCATACAACGAATCTTTGACAAGCCTCATTCCTTGTAAATTAAGTTAAAAACGACCAATGGGAACGGCAACGTACTTAAACTAAAATAAACAAAAATTCAAATTCCCGCAATCAAAACAAACGATTGGAAATGGGCTATAAGTGGCAAAGGAAAACCTGATGTATTTTCCGAATACCATGAAGAAACTTTCCAACCCTTAAAAATGATATTAGGCCTGAACACGAAGTTTCCGGAAAGGAGTTTCCGGAAAAATACTATTCTCAAGCTTCGACACATTATCAACGCTGCTCTTAGGAAAAAATCAAAAATTGTTTGAGAAACTATTACTCTATAATCGGGGCCTTTATCATTAGTTTGAAGTCAAAGAGAAAAATTCGAAAAATATATGTTGTGCCATCTTCCTATATGTAGCACAGGCTTTTAATAAAGTGTGGCACAGAGGTATGCTTTAAATACGTTAGACAGGTAATATGTTGCGGGTGTCACTTTGTGACAACGGTTTCAGCATGCGTTACGATCATTGAGTTTATACGTCGTACGTCGATATTGAGGTAGGCCTCGCTCGTTCTCTGGCGAGGCCATTGAATTTGTTCTTCGCGTAACCATGCCGGACCCGTCCACCACTGGTTCCAGCGATGCATAGATTTGAACATGTGGCACGTCGAGTGACTGAACGATGGTGTGAATGAGTTTGGCGAGAAGTACACTGGCACAAAGCTCTAGACGTGACAAGCTGATAGTTTTCAGTGGTGCAACCTTGGGCCTAGATGCCAGCATGGTTGTGGACCCGTCTGTTGACGTTGTACGAGCGTATAGACCACTGCTGCGTATGCCTTTTAAGAGGCGTCGCTGAACCCGTGAAGTTGAAGACTATTGCGAGTTGTTGAGTGATGTATCCAGCGATCGAATATTAGAGTCTCCAACGATTTCAATAATCATTTCTAATTGATTTTGAGACCGCTTCATCCCACAATATACCGAGTACCCACAACTCTTGTAGTATGATTTTTGCGATGATTATGGTAGGAGATACCCAGCCGAGCAGATCGAATATCTTTGATGCTTGCGAGACCAATGTAGTCCGAGTGTTTTTACTGAATTGTCCCAGTTTAGCTCAAGTTGATCCTGGTGCTCGAGGAATTCGCTTGGTATCTCGTTGACAAGTTTCTGAATGTTCGAAGACCACTTGTTCGAAGACCGTAGTGTCGTTCGCATTCTGACTCGTCGTGCGTTAATTCTCGAGATGGACGAACATCTTCGATTTTCCAAAATGGCCTGAGCGTGTTGTCGATGGTGTCATAGTCCTCGATGATCCACCTTGCCGAAGAGAATGTAGTCAAGTTTCGTGTATTGTGCGAATGGTGAGCCGTTAACGGCGCTGATGCAACCATCCTTGTGAAGCATCTCGATGACGTCGGCTCCGAGTAAAATGTGTATCTTGTTCGGTCGATAGTAATGAGGATCGGCAAGTTCCAATTGATTCAAGTGTGGCCATCGATGCATGTCAATTGGTTGGGATGGTAGCGTGCCTGTGATCTTCTAGACGACGAGGGTTGTGACCGAGATGGAAAATGATGAATCAGTTCGAGAGTGTAAGACGAAGTCGGTAATTGAACGCGACATGGGTGCCTTGTTCGCACAGATTCCACTGATGGTAACAGCGATTTGCTGCACTCTCCGAAATGAAGCCGACTTGGGATCCCGGATCCAATAGAGCTCGAGTGACAAAGTTTTGATTTGATAGCGATACGATGGCAATTGCTGTTGCAAGCAGAACATCCGTGAATGGCGATGCGACATGGTTCGTGGTGACCGAAGTTGGTGATGATTCGACGGATGATGATTCGGTGTTTGGATTCGAAATGTGTAACAGCGTGTGGTGTCTTTTGTTGCAAACACGGCACAAACTGGATCTGCAGCTCGAACGGTGTCGGTCGCAGTGTCAATGATTTTGCACAGCCCCACAGGTTTTTCAACTTATAGAGTAAACATTGTTCTGAACCTGCGTAAATAACTGTCGGTGATGAGCCACCGGTGGTTATATCGGTCTCGTAACTTGTGCCATGGTTCCTCATAATTCTCATTTGGAATGCTCACGGATTTGAGCCTCTCTGGTCAGACTCGCTTTTAAGTAATGGAGTTTTTGCGAGTTAGTCAGCTGCTTGTGGTTGTGGATGAGATCGACGAATAGGTTTTCGAATTCGGTCTAGCTTGCGTAATCGCCATCGAATACTGGTACCAAGATTCGGGGCAACTTCGTGTCGAACGATTGTTGTACGGGAGCTACCTTGGCGTGGTCTTGCGGGTTCTCGTCCATGGCTGCTAACTGTCTCTTCAGTGTTTTGAGGTTCGAGGTTGCCGCGAGGTAGTAGTCGTCCGCTTGATCGCGGTTCCCGTATTCACCCTCGAGCTCTTTATCACCGCACACGGCCTCGATTTCATCCTATACTCCGCAAAATTCCTTGTACCGGGAAGCCACGTGATCGATCTGCGTTTGTACTGCTTCTTCGAATATCCCGGGCGTATTGATTGAGAGATCCTTGCTCTTCCGTACCGCTCGCTCAAACGCCCGTTGTAGCGATGGCTGTTTGATGCGGGCTGACATTGTTTCACCGAACGTTGTTGGTTTGCCACCAGAATGTCACTGTACACTGATCCTATGTAGCCTCGCGCACTTTACCAAGAATTAAAATTTCTTACCCACGAATGTTGATTGTTATTGCAGCACGACACGAGCTATCCGGCTCGAAGGACCAGAAAATGTTGAAGCGGATTGCGAATATAAATAAACTCGAGCGAAAAAACTATTTTATTATGTACTTCATTATTTCATTTTGTCTTATGCTCGTGTGTGTGTGCTGCTCGAAGGCTTGGTTCAGAAGGGTGTATAAATTCTCGTCATCGTGTTGATTTTGACAACTTGAAGAGTTGTCCGATGGTGTGTGTTGAGTTGAATTGTCCGATGCATTGTGGTAGGTTAGCGAGTGCCCACCAGTAGATGGTGGCACTAATCGATGAAGAGACGTCACGTCAATTGTGAGCAATTTAACTCACAAATCCATCTTGTTGGCGCTGATGCCAATTTATTCGTTACTTACAGAATATATACGTGTAGCATATCATTGTAAATATCTTGACAAATGCTACAATTCGTGTTTAAATCTACTAGTTCACTGGATCAACTAATCCTCATCAATCTTATTCCGGTGTACCGTTTATTCCGGCGATGTACCGTTTTTCTTTATGTATATAACTATAATACGTAAAATCTAAATATTATTTTCTTAACTCGCGCTACCCGGCTGTAAATTACCAACCGGATCGATTAACAAATATTGTTGTAGATTACCATTAATATTACATTTTAGTTTTAACAAAAACAACAAAAAAAACTATTATTGTTTCTTATATTTATTGTAAAATCGTTTATAATAAAAATTTAAGACAAACGAGCGAGAAGAAAATGTTTGAACAGATGTAGGTAACGATGGAAAATTAAATACAAATTGTGTTGTTGCTGCGTGCTGGGAATTAGCGCAAATTATTTATTAATCCATTGTGGTGTTAGAAACACCCTGTATATAGTACACGATATGATTTAATTCCAACAAAAAAAAAAAAAAAAAAACAATCGAACAGTTATCACAATAACAACGTCTTATCAATCAACATAATCGCGATATGTCAAATATTTGTTGACGTAGAAAATACTGATAAAATGAGTATATAGTGAGTAGAGCTAACTATTTTTGGAATTTTGAACGTAATTCTCCATAGGGGCCGACAAGTCGACCGGTAGCACTTTCTAAACAAGTAAACAGACGCAATTTTTATTTTTAACACAATTTTTTATAATTTGTGAATTTCTTAAAAGAATTAAAAAATTTATGCGATTTATAAGTTTTATTTGTTGATTTTCTTCTCATTTTTCAAATTAAAAAAAATAAAATGAAAGGCGCCAAGTCTAGCATCTTTTTGAGAAACAAAAATAAAAAATTTCTTCTTGTATGTAGATCTTATATATTTCGGTGTTTCCTTTAAACTTTTTTTTTTTTTTTATTATGTATTTTCTTATATTATTTTTTGAATTCATGCATTGTCTTCGTTCCACTCTCTCGGTTCCTCTCCACTGAGGTATGCTTGATACGAAATATTTATAGAGGTGTTCATTTAAAATTTAATAATAATTTGTTTAAAAAGTGCATCTTCGTAGGTATAAAAGTAATACAGGGTGATATTTTATGTCGTAACACATTGGGAATATTATGCCGTATCGAAGGTGTAACATTGGGAGATTGTAACACCCTTTTAACGATCAATTAGAGATTAACCGAAAAAAAATTTAGAAATAAATCTCAGGTAGTTTTATTATAGATATTCTAATGAAATCGGTTAAACAAAATAAATATTTTCACAGTAATTTAACGTTAAGACCAATGTGTACCTAGGCTATATAGTAACAAGTATATATAAGCAAAGTGCTAAGAATTTAAAAAAAAAAACATCTTCTTCTTTATGTTATTTTTTTTATGACACCATTACCCCAAACTCAATTGCTGCTTATGATGCTGATGATGCGCGCCTCAAACCGATGTAATTGCTATGTGCGGGATTTTTACATTAAATTTGATACGGTATTTTATTACCTAACATCTTTAATAAATACTTGCATGGTGTTTCTTATATACTTTTTGAATGGAACATGTGTGTACGATCTTGCTACTCCCTTTCCTCGATTCGATACGAATTCGTTCGCATCGTAGGAGATGCATTTATATTACGTTTTCTTACCCAAAATACAATAACACAAAAAATAAAAAATTAAATTCCGGTTTCAGGTTAGAAATAGACCTCGGTCTTAACAATTTCTTGTTGAATTATTATTATTATCTATCTTTCTAATTAAATGAATGGTTATAATATAATTTTTGTTTAGAGGAGACAGCTGATAAATGTCGTCCGTCGTTTTCTTTGTTTTTTTTTTTAAGAATTTAATTCATTTTTCTTGTTAATTCTTATAGTTATTTTTATAGAATTAGTCGTCGTGTAGTATAAATTTTTAGAATTAAATTGGTGGTGTGCCTGTAGGTCATGCTGGTATATTTTTTTAATATTATTCTTAAAATGGATTAATAATCTATAGTTAATGGGTTTATATATACGAATGGAATAGTTTCTGGTTGATATGTATATACCATAGAATTATTAAACCATAATACAGTGGTTTGCAACAGATGAGCCAAGGGACTTTTAAAGGAGGCGATATAGGCTTAGTCTAGAATCCCTGTACATACATTGATATTTACCAGAGTGGCCAGCACACCAACAGGATATGACCGTTTATCAATATCACCGATATTAATAATGTGATTAATTGTCCTTATCCTGCCTGCCCTTTAAAGAGTGTGACAACCTCAAAACCAAATATTGTTAATTCGACAAATCTATACTTTTAAACCCAATTGAAGTTTATACTGAATTAATCCTAAACCAACAAAAACAAAAATTAATGAGTGTATTGGTTTAAAGCAGTCATTTAGGCGAAGGCGGAACGCAACAAATATTTCTATTGATAAAATTTTAAGTATTTATTTTTTAGTTAATTCAGAGTTTTAAATTAAAAACAATAATGTTTACATATACGACTAAAATCAAATAAAAATTAAGCAATATAACTCTAAATTAAATAATATTAATTTAAATATGCTGAAATATTTTCCGAATTATAAAATTGTGAACGATCAAAAAACATGTCAGTATAATATTTTAGTAGACTCATATGTATACTTGAGAAGTGACAACCCGATTAAATATCAAATGGAGCTCGCATATCTAAAAAGACATTCAATTGAAGAGCGGAATAATTTTAGTAAATTTGATTCTAAGAAAATTCATATCTCAATATTTTCACCGATCGGCAAACTTGCCACTATAATATTTTGGTAGACGTATATGTGCACTCTACTTGGGCCAAACCGATTAAAATTCTAATGGGGCTTCGCATTCATTATTCTAGAAATTTGATCCGACTGAACATAAATAAACATTGAGAATTTAAATTATTTGTAAACCTAAAAATGTTGTAAATTCGCCTAAATGTTCGCAAATCACTAACACATCTTCACATTTTGATTTATTTTCAATTATAGTATAAACTTCATACTTCCCAGTAGAAGTTTGATTTTTTCCCTAAAATAGTACTATCCGCCATTTTTATAATTTAGGATTAATTTAGGATAACCTTTATTGGCATACTTTTAACATGCCAAATATAATGGCTGCATTCATATATCTGACCTCGAACATAATTTCGCTGTATTGAAAACGAGCTAATATTATTTTTTATAAATTCCCCGACTAGACGAACTTCACACAAGAGCAAATGGGTTACCCCGTTAAAAAACTAATTACTAAAAATTTATGACTTTAGTATTTTTAATGGCTCATCTAGGGGGTACAGCTACCAAAATTGTGCTCGATACATTATTCGATAGGTCGATAAAAACAAAGAAAAATTACAAAATGTTCAGTTATGTTGCTTTTACTAGGCAGACACCAAACAAATGCTTGAATGTGTCCTTGAAAGTGGCAAAACATTAAACTCATATACTTTTGATTATAGATAGATAATTATATTAAACTATTCAAAAGTGTTAGTCATAAAAAATTTTTTAGTAAATGTAATTGTTTTTAGTGCCGTGGTAACCCATGTTTTGTAGAGCTTGACAAATTGCGGTTATTCAAGATTTTTTTTCATGTTAAGGCATGATCAAAAACCTGTGGTTTGCTTTAAAATAGGTAAAGAAGAGAAGTACAATGAGAAGTACTTGTGTCTTTGTGGAATGATGACATTCGTTGAAAAAAACTAAGAATTGATGTTGTTGTTGTCGAAAATAGTGATAATTCACATTTTTATAGAAGTCATAATTTTTCCCACCCAACCAATTAAATTAATAATTTGCGCTAATTCCCAGATCGGCAAACTTGCCACTATAATATTTTGGTAAACCTATATGTCCACTCTACTTGGGGCAACCCGATTAAAATTCTAATGGGGCTTCGCATTCATTATTCTAGAAATTTTATCAGACTGAACCTAAATAAACATTGAGAATTTAAATTATTTGTAAACCTAACAATGTTGTGTATTTGTAAACCTAACAATAAATTACCGTACAAGTGGCGCAGTTGTTAAAGCTTCGGCATTTGGACCGGGAGGTACTGGGTTCGAATCCCAGCAGAGGCAGGATGTAAAGCAAATTTTCTTCATCGATTACGATCGGTGATGATAATAAATACAACTTAGACCCTCTGTTGGAGTGCAGAATTCAGCGCCGACCCACCGTTCATGTCATTGTGCAGGTTGACATGGAGCTTGCAACGTGCAGGTGGTATACTGTAATTGTGTGAATAGGTGAATGGGTGGGTGTGTGCGTGAATGAAAAGGGGAGTATTAATTGACCTTAAAAGGACATTCAATCCACTGGATGATTAATACTTTCTTACAAAAAAAAAAAAAAAATCGCCTAAATGTTTGCAAATCACTAATGCATCTTCACATTTTGTTTTATTTTCAATTATAGTATAAACTTCATACTTCTCAGTAAAGTTTGAATTTTTTCCTAAAATAGTATTATCTGCCATTTTTATAATTTAGGATTAATTTAGGATAAACTTCATTGGCATACTTTTAACATGCCAAATATAATGACTGCATTCATACATCTGACCTCGGACATAATTTCGCTGTATTGAAAACGAGCTAATATTATTTTTTATAAATTCCCCGGCTGGACGAACTTCACACAAGAGCAAATGGGTTACCCCGTTAAAAAACTAATTACTAAAATTTTATGACTTTAGTATTTTTAATGGCTCATCTAGGGGGTACAGCTACCAAAAATTTAATGTACCCGATACATTATTCGATAGGTCGACAAAACCAAAGAAAAATTACAAAATGTTCAGTTATGTTGGTTTAACTAGGCAGACACCAAACAAATGCTTAAATGTGTGCTTGAAAGTGGCAAAATATTAAACTCATATCCTTTTTATTATAGATAGATAATTATATTAAACTATTCAAAAGTGTTAGACATAAAATTTTTTTTAGTAAATGTAATTGTTTTTAGTGACGTGGTAACCCATGTTTTGTAGAGCTTGACAAATTGCGGTTATTCAAGATTTTTTTTCATCATAAAGCATGATCAAAAACCTGTGGTTTGCTTTAAAATAGGTAAAGAAGAGAAGTACAATGAGAAGTACTTGTGTCTTTGTGGAATGATGATATTCGTTGAAAAAAACTAAGAATTGAAGTTGTTGTTGTCGAAAATAGTGATAATTCACATTTTTATAGAAGTCATCATTTTTCCCACTCAACCAATTAAATTAAATCCCTTTCATTTCAGTCCTTATTTATCCAAAATAGTTGAGTATAGTTTTTGTAAAAGTTTTTAAAAAAATTGCATTTTTGTGAAAACCTTAAAACAGCGTGCGCTCTTGTTTAAAAGTACAGTACATAAAAGCTGCAATCATTTCTCGCATTTCTTGAATATAGAGAATATTTTCAAAAGTTTTATAAAAATGATGCATAGCAAGTAAGAATTGATTTTATTTATTTTTATTTGTCGTTACAACGAAACAGTGATAGAACTTAGATCAATTTTTGGTCGTATATCTGAAACCCTACTCTTTCCGAAAAAAATTTGCATGAACAAAAAATATCTACGCACTCAACAGTATAGGCTCAAATTAAAAAAAAAAGCGTTCGTCAATATCTCCCAAGCGTATGTGTTTCAAGGTCAATCATCACTAAACACCCTCCTCGGCACTGAACAATTTTCATTATAATTAATTTTCACCTATCTAGCACCGTTTTCTGTTGTTATATGTTCTAACTAGTACTAAAGGCAAGTGACATGAATAAAAGCTAACTTACTTTTACACGAGAAACCCGTTCCTATATTGAAAATGATTTGACCGCTTTTTTCGCCCCGTAAGGGCCAGACTGCTGATGGATGAGGCATACTGGCATGCCGCAGGATGAGAAGGGGTAGAGTAATCTCATTTCCTTCCATGTTTATAATGATTTTTATGCTTTTCCCATGCGGTCACTTAAATTTGTACTAACGCTAACTAATGTGGCAGTTGATGCATAATCGCTTTCCAAAGCAAGTTTCCTTAGATTGAATTTTACTAAAAATTTCAATACATTTCTTGAATTATTAAAAAAAAATATCGAAAAAATATTTTTTAAATTAAGAAACTAATTTTATCAGTTTGAGAATTTTTTCTTAAAGCGAGAAATAAAAATACTAAATTATTTTAATAGCAAAGAGAATAATTATTTTCTTTGTGGTAACTAAATTTTGTATTACTTAAATATTTCTAATTGTGTTATAACGTAAAACGTGTGTATCACGATAAGAAATTATTTCTTAGCAGTTAAAGCATTCTATCAGTTTAAGAAACGTTCCATTAAACGATATTCGGGTTTGTAAAATTCATATTTTATTTTGATTAAAATATATTTTCTTGATTTTAGAAAAATCGGAATGTTTATTGTTTAATTAATTCTTGAATTAAGAAAACTATTCTTGATCCAGGAATTAGGAAAACTCGCGGGTGATTAATGTAACATTAATGTAACATTTCTTAAATAAAATGGTTTAACTACCAAAAAACCGGACAAGTGGTGCAGTGGTTAAAGCTTCGGCACTTGGACCGGGAGGTACTGGGTTCGAATCCCATCAGAGGCAGGATGCAAATCGAATTTTCATCATCGATTACAATCGGCGATGTTAATAAACACAACTTAGACCCTCTGATGGAGTGCAGAATTCAACGCCGACCCACTGTCCATGTCAATGTACAGGTTGACATGGAGCTTGCAATGTGCAGGTGGTATACTGTAATTGTGTGAATAGGTGAAAATAGGTGAATGGGTTAATGATGTGGCGTGAATGCGTGGTATCACAATGGGCCAAAAATGGCCTAAGTGTCAACCACTGAAACCTAACCTAACTACCAAAAAATAATTTCGTGTGATGATCTGGGGAGTTCATTAAAAGTTGTGTGGCCGTTTGGAAAAAGGTTTACTCCAATGTACATTTCACAATAGGTTTGGTGGGTAATGATCTTCTTCGAACCCTTATTTTCCTTAAAGATATTACAAATTATTGGGAGGCTTTGAATAGACCCTTGCAGATGAAGGATCAAAGACCTTTATAGCATGTTACAGGATTTAGAAGCGAGTTAAAATTGGAAGAGAGCACTATTGTTCATTTTGAAGAAGTGTAAGAGTAGAATTTAATTTTAAATTTTTTCACCTAGATTAAGCATCTTGATTGGTGATTTTAATAGAAGGTTATCCCAATTTTATGATTTGAAGCGAATTATTAGTTTGTTCAGAGATCCACTCAATATTGATGGCGTCTAACGTTTCACCTGATCGAAAATTGCTTAAATTCTTTTTTGAATGGGAAAAGTATAGTCACGCAAATTAAAAAAATGTAAATGTTAAAAAAGTGCAGCTCTGAAAAAGTGTAGATTAAAACTTTGTTAATAAAATACATTTTTTACATTTTTCAACACATAAAAAGTTTAATTTAGCCTGGCTAATTGTGGAGTCTTATTGAAACGCGCATTAGTTTGTAAACAATTTAGTCTTACAGAGTAAACTTATTTTTACCTACATAGCCCTCAAAATAACTAATGCCAGTTTCTATAAAGCTTCACACAACAGTAGCCAAATCGATTTAAACCTTTTAACAAAAAGTGTAGCTACACAAATTAAAAAATGCGATTGTTAAAAGTGTAGGACTCAATAATGACGTTTGTTAAGAAATAATATATTATTTACACTTTTCAACGATACACATTTTAATCTGTGTAGCTACACTTTTTGTTAAAAATTTTAATTCGGCCTTGTTTTGTGCGGCCTTATCGTAACTGGGCGTAGTTATATAAGGAAAACTAAGACTATCTCTGTAAGACCTCAATTTAATTATTGGTATATGGTTTAAATCAGGGGCCTAATTATTGAATTCGACATTCATTTTCGAAGACTATCTTGCCACCGCCGTGTTTAACGGTGGCAAGCAAATTTTTTGGAGCCGAATTTTTCGCCAAATTTTTTCCCCTCCATCGGATCCGAATTTATTGAATTTACTTTTGTCAGTGAAAGGCACTTTGCTCCCAAATTCAGTGCCTTTACGTATTAAGCATTAACGTAGTTTTTTGCAAATTCAAGCCTTTTTTGCTTATTTACTGGGCTTATAAATGTTTTTTTTTCCTTGGCACTATTCCAACTGTTTCGGGATGAACATGCTTACCAGTGCTATTTCGAATCTCAACCGCTATTTTTAGAACACTAATCCTCTGATTAGATGCCACTTTTTTAATTATGCTTGGAACATCCCGTCGATCGTTGTTTATTTTGAATACTTCCTCTGTTATCAAAATTTCGCACTATTGTTTGTATGGTTGCTCGATTTTTACCAATAATTTTAGATATTTCATTATAACTCGTATGATGTTCCCGGAGCTTTATTATTAAATTTCGTATTCCGTTTGATACTCCCGTTCGACGCACCATTTTTTAATGCCAAAGACGAAAAATATTTTTCACTCAAGACGAATGCAAAGTTTATACTGAAGGCGCCTTTACCGTTACGTTCGTTCGTTCATTCAAACAATTTTTTTCGACCAATCATATTGCTCTAAAATGACGTTTTTTGTCCTTTGCATTTTTTCACAAGAGATGATTGATCGAAAAAAAAATGTTTGAATGAACGAATGAAAGGAACCATAAAGGCGGCTTGACAGTGTCGATAGACGTGCCTAGGTGTTTATATAAAAAAAGATAATGGTACTTTGCAATAATTCGAGAATAAATAGAAACGTTGTATAAATTTTATGAATTTTTTGAATTTTGTGAAAATATTTTTTTTTTTTGTCAAATAATAATTTTCTTTGTTTAAATATATTATTTAATTAATATTGACAATATTTGGTTCGTTTCATTTATCTCGATTATGCAAATTTTAGTGGTGTATGTAGACTTTTGTGACTCACTGTACATTATATATTCCAGATGGTATTTTTTTATAAATTTTATCATTTGGAGCAGGTGCATCAAATTTCAATCCCACAGTTATACATACTATCAAAATTTGATTAAATCTGTAAACCGTATGCTATATATATGATCATATTTAGATGACTAAGATTTAATTTTCAGTGACGTCGTCTTGCGAATGAAAGAACCACAGGAAGACAAAAAACCGCATATGATGATAAAATATTATTTTCTATATAAAACGATAATTTATATGAAGCTGATCGCGACAGATTTCCCAAAAGTGTTACATTCCCCTTTAACATAGTCTCATATTTATACATCATTCCTTTGGAGTTTTCTTGAGAATGTGTATACTGTGTGACTTATATGTATTGTGTATGCGTTTAGACAAAAATCTCTACTCATAAATTTCGTAAAAAAATATTTTTACGTTATTTTTATGACTGCATTTGACATATTACGCTCTATCCGAGTGATTTATTGCCTGGAAAATGTATATTTATATGCGTCTATATACACACGCGGATATACAAAATTGGTTTGGGTCGAGTGCGTACTCAAAAATTTCTACATTAGATTATCGTTTATTAACACCATATGCGGGTGTGAAACAAAGGGTTCATGGTCCACTAATAACGAATTGTATAAAAAGTGTGGACCAGATCTTTTGACATGTAATATCGATTTTATAAAAAAAAATCATTCAGTGTCAAACGGAATACATTTTTTTTCTATTTAGCTTCAACTGTACCTACGATGACCCAATGAAATTAGAGAATTTCGGTTAAAATATAGTATTGACCTTGATGGTTACTGTCAAAGTATAAATTTTCCGGTATCACAATTTATTCAAAGCCATAATTCACCGAAATAAATATACAAACAATTAATTAGGAGTTCGAAGTGGCAAAATATGTAATTTGAATGGAATAAAGCATGAATTTGAATTGTTGGTTGAAATCCGTTGGTTCCCGCATTTAATGGCCAAGGTGCGAAAAAGAGGTTGAATACTATAAAATTTCCAATTTGAGTATAATTCAGCAATTTACGAGGCCTTTTATATTTGGGGACTAGAAAATAAGAACAAATATTGTATTTATTTATCAAAAAGTACTCTTTCCACTCCAATTGAGGTACCTCCAAAACATGCATTTGGAACAAATCAACCGCTTACTCAGGTGTTGAAAAACGTTGAACTTGCAATTTACTTTTAATTTGCGGGAAAAAAGAGAAACAATTGGGTACCAATCATGCACTATTATTGAGTTAATCCACGTCGAAAATTGTAAAACATAATCGCACGAAAATGTTCACGATTTAGTTCCAATTTTGAACTGAAATTTTGAAATCAAATATAACAAAAAATAATAATAAATCTAAAATGTCAAACTTTACTATATACATAGACGTCAGTTACCAGATGGCAGCACTAGGGTTGTCCAATCCCGATTTATAAGAGGCAATCCTCGTAACAACAAAATCGATCAAACGGGGTTCGATTGATGAAAGTAGGATTTCTTGGTGAAACTAAACGTTTGAGATAAAAGTTGGTTTGTATGGTGAAATTAGGATTCCAATAAGAGTTCTGGATACGGTGCTCTAAAATTGCTAATTTGAATCGAACAAAACTATTTTTTAATCGGGCGGGATGAAACTTGGTTTGTACGATGAAAAATGGATTACAATACGAATTTTGATTCTAGTTTTGGAAATGATGAATTTGAATGGAACTAAGCCATTTCTCTGCAAAATGTTAAATTTAACCCTGCGTTACTAATAATATGTACACTTACGTAATTACTAATCATGGGTGGAATCAGTGCACATTTAAAAGCCAGACATCTCTAAAACGCTAATAAAATTTCAAAAGACAAAAAAATTTAAAATTTAAAAATGAGCCACGATTAACAAATATTTTTTTAATTAACTTTTGGAGAGAAAAAATATATTGTGCATGTTCTATGTACTATGAAAAAAATAGAAAAAATCGGTTCAACAAATTTTTTTAAAACAAAGGAATCCGTCTCCCCGGGATAAAAACCCGAACTAAACGCGATTTTAACAAGTTTCGAACATATTAAAGACAAAATACAAGAAATTTAAACCTAGTAACAGTTCATTTTCCAAGAGTTTTCTTCATTTGAAAATTAATTGGGTGCCCAATAACTATCCACCCAATTATCCACCCAGTGGTTAGTAACGGAGGGTTAAAATTAAATAAGGCGTCCGTCACATCAGCTGGAACCAAACCAACTATAAGCACAAGCATACATTGTGCTTCATTGTGCACTATATGATTTTTCAGCCGAACCCTTATAATTTCAGCCGAAACCTAACAAATCCAACCAGAACCATACAACAGTCAAACGAACTAGCCGGAACCTTATAATTCCAGTCGAAACCTTACCAGAAGGGCCGGAACATTATAAAAGCTGCAGGAACAATTACAGCCAAACTAGCTACGGCACAAGAAGCAAAATGGATTGTACATCATTGTGCTTAAGATTTTTCAGTCGGAACCGTATAATTTCTAATAAAGCGAGCCAGAACCATACTACATCCAAACCAAGTATTACATAAAACACAAAATGTATAATGAATCATTGTGTACTAATTGATTTTCACTCAAACCTTTTAATTCCAGCCGGAACCTTAAAAATTCAGCCTGATCCTTTTAAAGCCACCAGGAACCATGCCTTCTACAGCGAAAATAACTATGGCACAAGCACAATGGATTGTGGCCTTATTATGCACTGTATGAGTTTTCAGCTGGAACCTTTGTAATTCCAGCAGAAACCTATTAAACCCGTGCAGAACTATACTACAGCCAAACCAAGTATGACATAAAAATCACAATGTATTGTGCATCATTGTGCACTAATTGATTTTCAGCCGAACCTTATAATTCCAGCCGGAACCTTAAAAAACCAGCCAGATCCTTATAAAGCCAGTGGGAACCATACCTTATACAGCCAACATAACTATGGCACAAGTAGTACAATGTATTGTGCATCATTGTGCACTATAAGATTTTCAGCCGAACCTTATAATTCCAGCCGGAACCTTAAAAAGCCAACCGGAACCTTATAAAACCAGCAGGAACCATACCTTCTAAAGGTAAAATAACTATGGCACAAGGAGCACAATGTTTTGTGCATCATTGATGCACAAAATGTGCACAAAAAATTAGTATTGTGCACTAATTGATTTTCAGCCCAACCTTATAATTCGAGCCGGAACCTTAAAAAGCCAGGTGGAACCTTATAAAGCCAGCAGGACCATACAACAAAATTACTTTGGAATGAGAAGCACAATGTATTGTGCACTAATTGTTTTTCAGCCGAAACCTTATAATTCCAACCGGAACCTTATAAAACAAACCGGAATCATACCTTCTACAGTCAAACTAACTATGGCACAAAAAGCATAATGAATTGTGCATCATTGTGCACTATCAGATTTTCAGCTAAACCTTATAATTCCAGCCAGAACCTAAAAAAGCCAGTCGGAACCTTATAAAGCTAACAGGAACCATACCTTCTACAGCCAAACTAACTACGACCCAAGAAGCAAAATGGATTATGCATCAACAATTTGTAAATCATTGAGTACTATATGAGTTTTCGGCCGAAACCTTATAATTCCATTTGGAACTTTATTAAAGCCAGCCGGAATCATACTCTCTACAGCCATACCGACCATGGCACAAAAACACAATGCATTATTGTATACAATATACGATTTTTGAGCCGGAACCTTATAAAACCCAGCAGAAACCTTATAAAGCCAACCAAAACCATATTACAGCCAAACCAACTATGGTACATGAAATACTATTAAAGTTAGCCGATAGTTTCCAGCCGAAAGTAAACAAAAATCGATAATGCAGATAGTGGCTTTGCTATCTCGTATTTTTTATACCAAAAATATTTGTTGTCTATACAAAAAAAAAATCAACTGAAATGGTTAAAAATAAAACACTAAACTATATAAATTCATACGTTCTTGTATAATTTGTAATAATTCGTGTATTTCATAGGTCAATTTTTAGAAATTTTGCAACATGCGTGCGATATATTCAATCGAGTTTTCCCGAACTTCCCACATGGAAATTGACCTGAAATTTTTTCCGGGTGTGAACATCATTAAGACCTTTCATTTGAATTTATTTCCAACCATGACATTTTAAACGATCAATTTAAAAATTTTCAAATTTTGTGTATGCGATATATTTATATACAAGTTTCCGTATTGGAAAATGGATTTTCTAAACAATTAATAATGCTATTAAAATTCGGCTGAAAAATGTCGGTTGATAACTTTCGGTTGAAACATTCACTATAGTTAGTTTGACCATAGTTAGTTTGACTGTAGAAGGTATGGTTCCGGATAGCTTTATTAGATTTCAGCTGGAATTATTAGATTTCAGCTGGAATTATTAGGTTCCGGCTGAAAAACAATTAGCACACAATGATGCACAATTCATCGTGCTTCTTGTGCTATAGTAGATTTGCTTCCAGCTGATATGGTTCCGGCTGCCGTGACGGGCACGAAATAAGCCACTTATCACAATCGTTTGGGTTATGTTTATTGTTAATCGTACTTGGGATGCTGCAAAATGACCTGTTAAAATGAAACTATTTTTTCTGGAACTAAGTATTATAGATTTCAAATTTAAATAAAAAGTGAGAATATCTTTTTCTTTAAGTGATAATTTTTATTTATAATTTTTTTTTTTTTTATTTTGTACTAGTTTCGAGAGTTCTCTCTTCGTCAGTTGTTTAATCTAAGATATTCTCACTTTTTGTTTAAATTTGAAATTATAATCTCCTGATAAACAGCACAAATAAACTGGAGAAAAAAATAACATACGTTCTGGAAACGTTTCAATATTTCACTACTGGGATGAAACTCCCATTTGGAATCGAATTAAGCCATTTCTCAACCCGTACATGGGTTTCCAACATGAGTGCCGCCAATATCCGGGAAAAGTATTAAATAGAACTGACATCTATCAAAATCAAATTCATCATGTTTCAGGATTACATGCGGAAATCCTATGGAATTCCATCTTCATCGTACAATCGAGCAGTATTAAAACCAGTATATAGAACTGAAGCTTAAACCCATTCTAATTAATAAGTTTTGAGAGTTACACCCGAGGCTTGTTTTGGATTCCTCGAGTTTCATCCAATTGTGAGCCGTCGTATAAATTGTAATTTTTCGGGAATCAAAACCGTAGTAATTTCTCATAAAAATCATTAAATTCACAAAAAAAACCAAAAAAGAATATAACAGTTACAATATGTAAATCCTAAAACCTCACCCTACCCCCTAAAACGATTCGAAAACAATATCTGGCTATTACCCAGAATAACCCAAAATTCCATACTGAAATCGCATGTATGCGTCAAATACAAAAACAATCGAGGTTACGAAGGGGTTGAGAATTGCGTAACGAAGCATAATAATCCGCTAAGGTATTGTGATTATAGTTTGTATGTATTATAAGTTCAAAGTATTTTCAATATTTTTGTAGTTCAGTCACAGCAGTCTGATGAGACGACCGAATTTTTTAATCGAATTTTTTAATAAAAAAAATTTCCTCCCAACTAAAACGCGGGTTCTGCTAGCCGCTAACTAAACGTAACTAAAAGTTATATCGGTTCTATATCGAAAAACGATTTAAAAACCATTAAAAAATTAATGGTTAATTAAATACCCTATTAAAAAATTGTTTATTCTGCTCGTTCTAGGAAAAGCATAAGGCTTTATCACTTAAACGATAGCAGAACCCAAATCGAAAAACTTTGGGTTCTGCTGGCTTTAGATTAAATGACCTGAAGTTTGTCAAGAACGAAGAGAGCCCAAAATTGTTTAATGGGGCATTTGATTAGGCCATAATGAGCCTAAAATTATTTGTTTGTCCATTGATCTTGTTTTGCGTTTTAATTTCGGCTTTGGTCCGATTTTCGATTTGGCTTCTGCTATCGTTTAATAATAAAGCCTTATGCTTTTCCTAGAACGAGCAGAATAAACAATTTTTAATAGGGTATTTAATTAACCTAAAATTAACCTTTAATTTTCAAATTGTTTTTAAATCGTTTTTCGATATGGATTCTGCTAACTTACTCCAGGAAAGTTAGGAAAAATAGCAAAAATTTTTAGGGACAGCAGATATCGAGATGCGGTTTTCTGCATTGTGTTCAGGAAGGTCACAGGAAAAAAGTCTATATAGTCTGGTTTAGCCATTTTTTTTAAAAATGCCTTCTGAGCCGGAAAATGCATTTTCCAACTGCCGATCTCGATTCTGGCATTAGAATTACCCGGGGGTGCACGGCGGTGGCTCTGTGGAGGTGCGCGGGGGTTGAATTGGGGGAGAAATGGCAGCGTGCATGAAAATCGCGCCAAACTCGTTACTCGGGGGCTTTCGGGGATGCCGAATTCAATTCTAGCATTGGAATTACCAGGTGGCGCTCGGGGTGGCTCTACGGGGGTATCCGTTGGGCCATTCTGGGGGGAAATCGCATAGTCCATGAGAAGCGCTCCAAACTCATGACTCGGGGGTTTTCGGGGATGCCGAATTTAATCCAAGCATTATATATTCCCGGGGCGATCGCGGGTGGCTCTGTGGGGTTGTCTGGGGGTGATTGAAGGGGGGGGGGGGGGGGGAAATGGTAGCGTCCATGTACATCACTCCAAAACCGTTTCTCGAGGGCTTTCAGGGATGCCGAATTCAATTTTGGCATTAGACTTCCCCGGGGGCGCTCGCGGATGGCTCTGTGAGGTTGTCTGGGGGTGATAAAGGTGAAAATAGCAGCGTCCAAGGAAATCACTCCAAAATCGATACTCGGGGATACCGAGTTTTCGGGGATACCGAATTCAATTCTTGCATTAGACTTCGCCGGGGGCGCTCAAGGGTCTCTCTGTGGGGTTGTCTGGGGGTGACTGAGGGGAAAATGGCGGCGTCCATGAATGAATGTTTTCGATGGATACGACCAAATTACCACTAAATCGACGAAAAGAAATCGGCAATGTATGCATAAAAATTTCGCCACCGTACGCATGGCTCCGAATTCCTGGACGGTCATGACGTTGTCCGCAAGTATAGTACCCCAAACATATAGACGCCGATAGCAGCGCTGCTAAATTTCAAATACGTGTATTTGTATACGAGCGAACAGAAAAGAATGTTACCAGCGCCGCTAAAAACTAAAAATTTTGATTTTTTAAGGCGATAAATGACATTTAAAAAGTATTGTATTATATGTATTTTATGTAAAATGAAATAAAATGAAATGTTTTTTTCGTAACTAAATTTATTTATTAATGATTTTAATCCCTATTGGAAAATTTCATTTGCCGTGGGATGGCACCCTCATTATATAAATAATGTGCTAAGATATTTCTATCATTAAAAGCATCCCGCGAACCACGATTACTCTCTCTTCCTATACGGGTGGGAGTATCGGGTGCCTCTAATATCAATTCCCTACTGTGTATTTCACCGTGCTCATCCTCCCAGCTCAAAAAATTATTAGGACAATATAAAATTCGGTCCCTTGTGATCACAAAATTGTGAAGAATTACACAAGCCAGCACAATCCTCTCAACATTTTTCGAATGGGTATTGATTGTGACCAAAAGGATTCTCCAACTTGTGACGAGAAGGCCAAGCGCATTTTCAATTATCATAAGACTCTTTTTCAGGGGTCAACTGGTTTCCTGGAAGGCCGCATTAAATGACGATTCAATTCAAATGCAGCATCCCCAATATAAAAGAGCTCGAATGTAATTTTTTTTGATATGTTGAACATTCGCAGTATTACAATTTTCGCAAGGCACTACATGTCAAAAAGCGGCCTCTATATGTTTGAGAAAAATAGTTCCAACGAACACCGGCGAAGATAGGCGATGTGCGGCGTCTATATGTTTGGGGTATAACTCAGGACAGTTTCTAGGTAATAGCCCCAGCTCATTAAATTTCTCCAGGAGGAATTGAAACGGGCTAATATAATGTCTCAGCAGAGTGTAGCTGCTGCGGGTGTTGATATTGTGCTCAAGGCCATTGAGACTGCTTCTGGAAGCCGCAACAACAAAATGGTTATTGTTTCGGAAGACACTGACGTCTTAACAATGCTTGCTGCTCGGACTCCACCGAATCTTGAAGTGTTCTTGCTGAAGCCGTCTTCCGCTAGAGTACCTGATGTTGTGTATTCTTCCAAGAGCTTAGCATCCATAAGCGCGTGCATCAGGTTTCATATATTATTTCTACATGCTTTCACGGGATGCGACACAACCTCAGCATTCTAGTAAAATTCTGCGATTTGTTTGAGAAATCCGATGATTTACATGGGTTTGCAGAAATATTTAAGCAAACACATGTATCCATGGATAATTTAATAGATCATGGGCTTCGTCTAGCTTTGGCTCTTTACGGGACACCCAAAGATGTACACAAGAGCGATAAACCTGCGATAGAGCTCGTCCAAAGCTATCGAGCAAAAATGTATGCTGAAGCCACCAATTCTAAAAAAGTCGATCTTGCACGCATAATCCCGACTGCCAATGCATTAAACGAGCATATCAAACGTGTCTATTTCCATATACAGGATTGGTTCACATGGTTCACAAGGTCAAGACGAGACCTTAGATCCGTTGGAATGGGGTGGGAATTGGTGGATGGAGAGCTCAGTCCTGTCACCATGACCCAGGAACCCGGTCCCGAGGAAATTTTAAGCAAAATTTCTTGTTCTTGTGAAACTGACTGTGGCACGAGGTGCGGGTGCCGCCGAAGCCGGTTGGAGTGCTCACTTGCATGTAACATTGCGATGGCAATTGCTCAAACCAAAAAGGCACTTCCAACGGGGCCGAGAATAGTGACGAGGGAGAAGATGAAGAAGAGGAAGAAAAAGAAGAGTTTGAACAAGATGTTTAGTATTTAAGTTAAAAATTTAAGTTTATAATGAATAATTCAACATTAATAAAAACTCCTATTTGTTATTTGAATAAAATATTATTTTTATAATTTGTGATTTTTCACTTTCTCCTTTACCATTTCTCACAGAGCCACCCTCGAGCGCCCCCGGGGAAGTCTAATGCCAGAATTGAATTCGGCACCCAGAAAACCCCCGAGTATCGATCTTGGAGTGATTTTCATGGACGCTGCCATTTCCCCCTAATCACCCCCAGACAACCCCAAAGAGCCACCCGCGAGCGCCTTTAGGGAAGTCTAATGCCAGAATTGAATTCGGCATCCCCGAAAACCCCCGTCTAACGATTTTGGAGTGATTTTCATGGACGCTGTAATTTACCTCCCCCCCCTTCCCCCAATTACCCCCAGACAACCCCACAGAGCCATCCCCGAGCGTCCCCGGGGAAGTCTAATGCCAGAATTGAATTCGGCATCCCCGAAAACCCTCGAGTAACGGTTTTGGAGTGATTTACATGGACGCTACCATTTACCCCCCCCCCCCCCCCCAATCACCCCAGACAACCCCACAGAACCGCCCCGAGCACCCCCGGGGAAATCTAATGCTTGAATTGAATTCGGCATAAATCCCGAAAACCCCCGAGTAACGAGTTTGGAGCGCTTTCCATGGACTATGCGATTTCCCCCCAGAATGAACCCCGGATACCCCCGCAGAGCCACCAAACTCGCCATTTCTCCCGCAATTCAACCCCCGTGCCCCACCCCCCCCCCCCCCCCACAGAGCCACCCCCGTGCACCCCCGGGTAATTCTAATGCCAGAATCGAGTTCGGCAGCCCCGAAAACCCCCGAGTAACGATTACCGAGCGATTTTTCCGAGTTTGCAGTCGTTCCTGTAATGGTGCAACGTGCAAGTAATGATGCAATTGGAAAACGCATTTTCCGGCCCAGAAAACATTTTTAAAAAAATGGCTGAACCAGACGATATAGACTTTTTTCCTGGGACAATACAGAAAACCGCATCTCGATATCTGCTGTCCCTAAAAATTTCCGCGATTCCGGTCGATTTTGATCTAAATACCATGGACTAACTTTTTATAAATCTAGCAAAACCCGCGTTTTAGTTGGAAGGGATGGAGCCAAATTTTTTTTATTAGAGCATTTAATTAGCCTATAATCATCCATACTATCTTGTAATGTTCTGCTGTATGGGTTCTGCTACCTTAATGGACGTGAAAATTTCCCTCCTTAATAGCTCCCTTTCTAATTCGAAGTTAAATACAGAAATACCACCGCAAATCTTTTGATAGTTTCATACGGGATCCGACTAGTCTCGTGTTCGAATTGAACCCCGTAACTCACGCCCTGTTATAACTAATATATTTTATCGTGCATTACCCGGACAAACCATATCTCGATTTTACGTAACGTTGTTGTTATTCGTGTCGAATAAATCCATAACCCATAAATTCTAATTAAATCTTTATTTTGTTCATTCAATATTGGAATATTCAATCTGGTGTTTGCAGGTTGTTATAGTTTGATTTTTCTTATATGCTACAAAACTCAATATACTCGTATTATTATAAGAAATCAATGCACTCGTAACATCTCATTTAGGTATGTATACATTTGTACATTGGCTTTGTTATAAATAGCTAACCCTATTAGGTCGAAATGAAATGCAAAAATTAATTAAAATTTATGGTAGGATCACCAATAAATACAATTGTTAAAATTAAATCAGAAAAAAAACTTTTTACCTCTAGGGTTAGGTGGTTTTAACTACTGGTCGTTTATAATTTATAAGACCGAATGATATTTGAAATGCATATTTTATGTATACACACACATATGTACATTGAGTTTAGTAATAAATTGAAATTACTCGTAAGTATGTATGTACTTACAATATTATTTAATTGTTTAATAGCCAAGCAGCACAAATTGCAATTTTTTGTTTAATCCAAAGGAAATATATTGGGGCGAATCGCAAAACTAATAAATTATAAATAAACAAGTAAGTTGAAGACGTTATCGGACAAGAAATCATGAAAATATATTACCAATTCGTCATGCATACGAATTACATGTGTGTTGTTGATGATGTACCAAGATTTTTTAATTAGAGTGTATATGGAAATGATTGGAAGCGATTGCATATAGTGTTTTACCAAGCAAAACCAAGATATCGGGTTATTGGAACTGAGCATAATAAATTAGTATTGCCAAACTCCGTATCAAATTGAAATTGTTGAATCGCACGGTCCATTCTAAATAACTGTAAATCAAATCTTATTAACATTTTATTGGAACACTACCAACGACGGTCCCCATCCACAGAATTTAGAGATCAGGCTGATTGAGCACCTAAGCAACCGTATCGAAAATATCGAGTGAAGACTCACTAGAAAATTCACGGAAAAAATTATTGAACTTCGTAAAACCTCGAGAGCCGCGCTTAATCAAATCACAGCTTAAACCCGCAAAATTTTCGATATTTAAGCCATACCACTCAAATTCAATTTATAATGGTAATCTCGAAAAGTACAAACAATTTACGAAATTGCGAAAACTATAGGAAGCTAAATTTCTACGGCCTTAGTATACAAAATTAGTATACTCGCCCTCGATGATTGAACCCCGAGAAACTGGAGATAGCAAAGAAGTAATTCAAATTTCTGCTAAATACCGGAATATGCCGCCCGTCACATCATGATTCTGGATCAATATCTCACTATATCTCAGGCTTTCCATCAAGCTTCAATTACATAAAAATTAATACATCGAAATACATAAAAATTAATACATCGACAGCCGAGCATCAAAAACATGTAAAAATCCTGTTTGAACGATTTAAACGATCAAATTTAGCGATTAATATTGCGAAATTTCGGCAAGCTAAAAAGTCAGTTGCTTGGGCATCGCGTGTCAAGGATTCCCGCTGCTGTCAAAAAACTCAAAGCTAACTATACAAAAACTTCCACTTCCGATGATGGTCAAGCAACTAAAAAGTTTTTTGCCCCACTCAATTTCAACCAAAAATTCCTGCAAAACCTATCAAAACGAAATAAAATCAGTGATGTGATGAATTAAAATCACTGCTTGAAAAAGCTTAAGTCGACATTTCGATCAAATGAAAACTTTATTATATTTCATGCAGTTCAAAGCGACTTAAATTACAAAAAATGATATTCCAAAACCGAATCATCTATACGCAATCCACGATATCTCCAATCCTGCGGTGTTTACCACGGTTAAATAAATTAAAGTGCAAACGATTCATTTGGCCGGTTATCCGATTCGATGTCACAAAATATGTTCGGAACTGCCTGAAGTGTCTCGCTTTTAGAGAAGATCGACGCACCGAGTAAACGAGTCACTCATATATAAACATGGATCTCATTGGACCGCTTCTAGCATCCGAGATAAATCACTGGAAACAAAATTTATTTATTTAATTAAAATTAACATTAAGTCAAATTTAATTTGATTTTTGTGCATTTGATAATCGTACATTAACGACGCAACCTATCATACATTAACGACGCAGCACGGGGCAGTGCTATTACGAAATAATAAATCAGCTGTCTGCTATGCTAATTGTAAGATTGTCTTTTATCCAGAATGTATCGAAAATAAGATGGAAGCTTGGAACAAATTGTTGAAAAAATGACCAAATGCCAAATTTATGTGTTACGATTGCCAAAATGATTCTGATCTTAGTGCGTCGACCGAGTTGGGTTGTGTCTTAAAGAAGGGGTGGGTTTGATCTATTCTCACTGCTGATGTCTCATCTGCTCCTATGACTCATCGCGTCCCAGTACTCCGGGAGTATATTGTTCGTTCATACAACGAAATTGATGAAACTATTAAAGCCATTTCGGAACGAAAATTCATCTACGCTCCCAAATTTTCCAGCACTACTGCTGGACGAAACACGTTTTGGCTGTTTGTTATTGGAGTTAACATACCTTATGGAAGTACCGCGTTTCATTCAATTCGTTGCCTACCATTATGTGAGGCATGTGACCAGGGGACCTCTTCTTGAAATCGGTGGAAAATTTCGTAGTCGGAATACAATTTGCAGGAGAATTCTTTTTTATTACTAAAATTTTCACCCGCCACTTTAATCATTTTTTAAAATTTCTTATCTTTTTTTAAATTAAGAAACATAATTTTTCCCCCTACTAAGGAAATTTGAAAAAATGATTAAAGTAGCCGGCGAAAAATGTTAGTAATATAAAGAAATTCATAGCACATTGTATTCCGATTACGAAAATTTCCACCGATTTCAAGAATAGGGCCCCAGGTGTTGGTTGCTGCCTATTTTAATCTACATATTTCGTGGGGCTGGATAGAAGATGACTTTATGGGCTCTCACAGGTATCCTTCTAACTATGTATGTGTTGGCCAGCTTCACGGATTATGGACTGCGACAATTTAACGCCGATTTAAATGATTATGGGCGCATTTTGGGCTGGGCATTTTCATGGGTTTAGGTGGACTCTCTAGTATGTACCACACACCACTTTTAATTAAATTTTATTTTTTAGATTGTGATTTGGTTGATTTTGTTAAAGATGGTTTAAGATAAACGCTTTGGTGAAGCGATCTTCCATCGTTAAACAACTTTCTTGAAAATGTCAATTGGGATAGCGTTATTTGACGGGCTGGACATTTCGTTAGCTGCCTTGGAGTTTTATAGAATTGTTAGGAGTGATTTAAAATTATTTGTTCCCGATGAAAAGGGTGCGCTCAGCTTTTGCCGAGCCTTAGTTCAATCGCTTAAAAAATATTGCAAACCGTCAATCTAGAGTCTTCACGATACTCAAGCGCTATGGGAGCGAAATTGACAAACGTAATCATCGCGATTTATGTAGAGTTTAAATTTCTTTAAAAATGTTTTTCTTCGTGAAATTTCGTTTAATCGAAGCGTATTTTTTCATTCATAAATAATAAAAGTAAATCGAAAGATTTTCCGAGGGTTACACTTTATACTGGTATTTCTTTTTCGGATTCGATTAATTTATGTAACGCATTCGAAATTTTTTTTAAAACTCCTTTAATCTTTCTGATTTCTTAAGCTTTTCACGTAATTTTGTTGTCTCATTTCTAAACGCAAGAGCACATACATTAGTGCTAAAATTAGTACCCCTCCTCCCTTTCTTGTAGATGGGGCAAGGATAACTTTGAAATTAAAATAGGGACCCCTATTTTTTATTGCAGATTCTGATTCTACGGCTTTAAGTACCTACGTAGGATTTCTTTGAAACATTTAAAAAAAAATTTATTTAGCTTTTTTTCATTTTTTTTTTTTATTTTTTCTAATTTAAGAAATACAATTTGTTTAAGACTTATTTCAGGTATTTACCTTGAAAACGTGTTAATTTTAATCCAAACGTATTGCAGATTCGTATGCATATGTAAATTTAATATCGTTATTACAGCGCCATCTAGCGGGGGCGGGGGGTTCATCATTAGAGGGTACTAATCTTAGCACTAATGATAAAGCGAGGGCAGTCAATAATTTTTTTGGATTTTGTTCATCCAAAATGAAATTTTGACTTCAGTCACCTCAAACACGTCATTCGTGCAACTTTCACCTATGACATGGGGTGGTTCCTGCTGTCGGGGCGAGACCCCAATTTGTTTTGTTTCCCATAAAATGAATGCACACAATTTCAGAATTAATGGTTACGCAGTTTATGACACAAAACATCCCTTGGGCAGAAGTTGAGGAGGAACTGCTACTATTATAAAAAAAGCGGATTTGCCATTATGTTCTAAATGAATATAGCACTGAAGAAATTCAAGCAACCTCTTTATGTGTGGACCTCGACAAAGAAAGCTTAGTCATCGCTTCAATATATTGCCCTCCAAATAATATCTAGATTTTTTGCGACCCTGGGTCAACGTTTTGTGGTCGCCGGCGATTTTAATGCCAAACATACCTACTGGGGTTCAAGATTGGCTACTCCAAGAGGACGTCAATTAATGAATGTGATTCAAGAAAACCACTACGATGTCGCGTCGTGGGGCCATCCAACTTATTGGCCTACTGATCGTCGAAAAATCCTTGACGTCCTTGATTTTGCAGTCACAAGTAAAATAAACGAAGAAATAATTCAAGCTAAAGCACTTTCAAAATTATCTTCTGACCACTCGCCAGTTTTACTAAATTACTAGGCCGAGCAAAATTCATATTCTACAAATAACTATCTAACTTGAAATTCAAGATGTACATCAGTTCGCATATCGACCTAACGTCTACACTGCAGACGGGTAACCATATAAGCATTGCTATGGAAAATTTTAATGATTTACTAGTCAACGCAGCTATTTCAGTCTTGCCTAAACCAAAGAGCAAATATACAAGACATACCATAAGATCCTCTGAAATAAAAAAAATGTTAACGGAGAAACGTCGCTTAAGACGCATCTGGCAAATTAATCGATCGCCAGATGCTAAACATAACTTTAATCAGGCAAAAAGAAAACTACAAAGCCTATACAAAAAACCAAGAGAGATTATATGTAAAATTATCTTATGGAATTATCTCCCCATTCGAACACAAATTATCCTTTATGGAAGGCCACTAAATATCTTAAACGGCTTCAACAACCAAACCCACCAATTCGTCTTTCTAACGGTGAATGGGCTAGAAGTGACGAGGAAACAGCTAAAGCCTTTGCTGATCACCTTGAAAGTGTATTCACTCCAAACCTTCGATTGTCAGTGGTTCAAACAGAAAATGTAGCAATCAAACCTGTTTAATTCAGCCTCAGCTTGAACTAATTTAACACTTTTAATACACTTTTAATTCCGAGCTTTCCACGGGTGAGGGCTAATACCGGAATATTGTAATAAAAGCGTATAGTAGAGTTTGATTAGAACTGAATAGTTCATTTATTTTTTGTCGTTTATATACAATTTTGATAGTTTCTTGTTGTTGTTTTTTACATTACATATGATCATATATCAATTACAATATTTTAATATTTTATAAACTCCAAAAGTGCAGAATTGCATGTAAAAAATTAATTATTTTATTTATAGCTAAATTAAAATTAACATTCTGTAAAACTGCATATTGTTGCAGTTAAATGACCCTGTTCATATTGAACATCTTGCGGCGCGGGTTTGGACGGGACTTGGAAGAACGGATGATTGGTTACGGCGGTTTCTTCGTATGTGGCGAATTATGACAGTTATCCCAACCGCAAGTGCTATCCATAGGATAAGATGTATTGCTGTATAATGATGAATATGATGAAAGTGCTCGTTGGTTGTATTCTCTTCTACCTCTTTCATAAGGGAGATTTGTTCTTCTAAACCCCTTGTATCTGGAGTGGTTAATAGCTCATTTTCCTCATAGTTTTGTTTAGATATCTCTATTGTTAAATCTTTTAAGTGCATCCCCTTTAAGTATGGTGCAATTCCGAAATTCTCGATGGTAGTTTCAAATCTATCAGAGGCCAGTATGCTTAAGTGATTGTCTCTAAGGGCGCATCCCGATTCTAGCTTTATTATTCCCGACCCTGATAATTGCTTTTGGTTTGTAACTGATCCACATACAACCGTCACAGTTGTTTCCTTTGTCATTACGAATACCCATTGATTTGGTGCGTATAGTTTTATCCAAAGGTTTGAAGTAACATTTTGGTATTTTATCTCACATATGTCTTGTAAATTGGACCTGTGTTGCAATATTGCGATTTCACAGTTGGTTCCTTCCCAGACACCTGACAGTATTGTTGGTATCTCGCATAATAGATGATCATCATTGATAATGTTGCATTTAGATATATCTCTGGCTGATAGTTGCGTAAAATGTTCATTTTGAATATCAACGGCGATAAATTCAGTTGTTGGCACTATATGTGCACGCCTTTCAGTTACTAATATATTAGGTACAGCTACTACTGAATAAATGTTATAGGACCAAACATATGATAAGGGAATTGAAATTTCGATTATCACATATGCTTTTGTCACTCTAGTCCTGGTTGTCATACTTTTAAATAAGTGGTCTAACTTGCGCAATCCGTGACCCGGAATTGTAATGGAGACTGGTATTTGTTTTCTTATAGATGCTATTTGTTCTTCAAGTTGTGATGGGCTCAATAAAAGTGGGTGTAAAATGTTTAGATGTGCATTGTGAATAACCTCTAGTATCGCCTCCTGCACATCCCGTAAACTTCCCGTGGCAACGACTAGTTCAAGGGATGTCATTAAAATAGTTAATACTTGTTGTTCCGTTACACGTGTGTTATTTATGTTTTTTTCTAAGTGCTGCAACCTCCTCTGAATGTTATTAATAGCCTGTACTGTGGCATTTTGGCTGTGCTTGAATAGTTTTACAGAGTTATCAATCATGGAGGTTTGATTCTTTATCAGCAGTAATAAATGATCTTCATTGGTTTCTATAGTTTGAAAATGTTCTTCATATTGATCTGCTTCTCTCTGCGTTAATATTCCAAACATGTCACCTAACACTAAACCTGTAGTGTCACCAATCCCCCGTTTCGCTCTGGTTACTTCTTTATTGGATGACATCAGTAATTGATTGCCTTCATCTATTCTACTCATTTGAGATCGTAATTGCTGGATTACTAGTTGACAGTTAAACCTCTCCATATCTATTACCGAATGTACTGTTTTACACATAGTTGCAAGTTCATCTATTAAGCGGTATGCTTGAGTTGTTTCTTCCCAATACGTATTTAAATTATACCGCACAACCAAAGTCCATCTCATGGCAACTAGCTCCATCTTACTGATTTCCTCAAGATATATGCCAGTAGAATGTTTGAAGTTCTCAATCTGCATCAGTTCTTTGGCGCTGGTGGTAGAAAAACAAATGCTCATCAGGGCCAATAATGCCAGATGAAGCTTGATTCCCCCTTTCGCCTGTCTTCCTGGTTGGCGTCTAACTGGGTCATTGGTGTTAGGTGTTGCTAGTTTTGCATCTGGAGTCTTATTTGCGTTAATTATTTGTTGTGACCATGAATTGTCTTCTTCGCTTGGTAGCTTGCACAACTTAGTGATAGGTCGTTTATAGATATTCTGGCTGCATTTTATGGACGCAATACGAACCAAGCCATCTGAGCCAGTATGCACCTCCTGTACTCTCCCCATTTTCCAACGTGACGGCGGCAGTGATTCTTCCTTCAGTAGAACGACATCCCCTACAACTAGATTGGGCTGACGTTCCCTCCATTTAGTACGTTGTTGTAACTGGTGCAGGTAGTCTCTAGACCATCTTTTCCAAAAGTCATCTACAATCTTTTGTACTAAATGCCAACGTGTTCTTAGCGTGCAAGTAACATCATTACTTTCTGGGACTACCTTTATTGGTCCGCCTATTAGAAAATGCGCAGGTGTTAAAGATTCTAAATTTTCCGGATGGTCATACAAGGTAGTCAATGGTCGAGAGTTTAAGCATGCCTCTATTTGAGTCATTAATGTTGTTGCTTCTTCAAATGTCAATGCGGTCTCACCTATGACTTTCTTCATGTGAGTCTTTACTGACTTTACCCCTGCCTCCCATATGCCACCAAAGTGTGGTGCAGCAGGTGGTATGAAGTGCCAGGTAGTTTCATCTTGTTGAAATACCCTTGCAATTTCTGGTTCTAGAGCTGCAATCTTCGTGCGTTGTTGTTTCAGTACTCGTTCTGCACCAACAAAGTTGGTACCATTATCCGAATAGATTTCTCTACACAACCCCCTGCGAGATGTGAACCTGCGGTAAGCTGCTATAAATGCATCTGTTGTTAATCCGCTGACTACTTCTACATGTAAGGCCTTGGTGGTCAGGCAGACAAATACCGCAATGTATCCTTTGTACGTGGTTTGACCTCTTCCTATCTTGTTCCTCAGTTGAATCGGCCCGGCATAATCAATACCCACCTTGCTGAATGGCCGTGATGGAGTTACTCTGCAGGACGGTAAATCACCCATTAGTTGGTTGAGGGTTACTTGTTTAAATCTTATACATGTAACACATTTCTGTATAATATGACGTGTCAGATTTCTACCATTAATTATCCAAAATTTATTGCGAACATTTGCCAATGTAAGTTGTATGCCCCCATGAAGTGTTGTAGTAGTATGAGCATCTTCAATTATTCGCTTGCTGATTGAGCTTTCCTTCGGTAATATAATTGGTTGCTTTTGATTCATTGGTAGTTGCGAATTTTGTAAACGTCCGTGTAATCGTAATATCCCATCCTTGCTCATGACTGGATTTAACGCAGATAGTTTGGATTTTTTATTTAATAAAATCCCACTCATCAATGCCTGAAGTTCTTTACGGAAGTATCGGTGTTGTTCAATCCTAATTATTTGGACTTCCGCGAGTTTCAGTTCTGGTACTGTCACTTCTTTCGACTGTCGCCGTTGTTTATGAACATGCACGTTTATGAACCTTTGGCAGTACACCAATATACGCTTCAACTTATGAATGTTTGAAATTTTATCAATTAATTCATGTAGCGCGTTTGCTTTAGATTCAGCGGTTATTGTAAGACAAGTGATATCCGCTGCGCTGTCCTGGTTGTGATCACCTTGTATTTGTGGACCCTTGTGCGAAGGTGATGATGGCCATGCATCAGAATTTTCCTGCAAAAATGTTGGTCCCGTCCACCAGATCGAGCCTTGTGAGGTGATGGTAGCCGCTGCCAATCCTCTTGTTGCTAAATCAGCTGGGTTTAGATTTGTTGGTACGTAATTCCATTGTAGCTGAGGTAAATTATCTTTAATCTGAGATACCCGATTGGCTACAAAGGTTTCTAACTTCGGAATATCAGCTCTTATCCAGCTTAAAACTATGGTGGAATCCGTCCAAGCGAACATCTTTACATCCTGCATGTTCATGGTATTTTTAGCGTATCTTAGAAGCCTAGATAACAGATGCGCTGCGTTTAGTTCCAGCTTCGGAACTGTCAGTTTTGTTTTGATTGGAGCAACTCTGGTTTTTGCTACTAGCAAACTGGTTGTAACTTGCTCGAACGTATTTGTGGTTCTTAAATAGACCACCGCTGCATATGCTTGTTGCGAAGCATCTGCAAATCCATGTAACTCTGATTTTTGTGTTGACGTTGTTTTAACCCATCTTGGTACCTTTATTTTGCTTAATTCATCTAATTCGTTCTTATACTTTTTCCATTTTGCTTCAATAGCTTCTGGTAGCTTGTCATCCCACTGTGTACCAGCTCTCCAAGTGTCTTGCATTAACAGCTTTGCTGTTATCGTTATTGGTGATAACCAGCCGACAGGATCAAATAATTTTGAAGAGTCGGACAACAGTAGCCGTTTCGTTGGTTCTTCTGTTGAAAGATTTAGCCTGGTCAGGTCAAATTCAAATGTATCATCCTCAGGACTATAGAGAATCCCTAGTGTTTTTATTATGTGGTTGATTTTTAAATTAATCATTCCTTTTGCTCGTAGGTGGTCAGGAACATTAGTCATGACTTCAGCTGAATTCGACGCCCATTTGTGCAATGGAAATCCTCCGCTCCGTGCAAGTCTTGTCATCTGTTGTTGAATGGTTACGACCTCCTCAACGCTGTCACCCCCAGTCAGTAGATCATCCACGTAAAAATCTCTTTCCATGATCCTTGCAGCTGTCGGATAGTTGTTCTTTTCATCTTCTGCCAATTGCATTAATGTTCTTACAGCAAGAAACGTCGCTGCCGTTGTTCCATAGGTAACCGTTTTTAGTTTGTATTCTCCTATTGTTTGTGATGGATTTTTTCGCCACAATATGCGTTGTAAGTTCTGGTGACCATGATGCATCCAGATTTGCCGGAACATCTTTTCCGCATCTGCTGTTAGCACGAATTTGTGTGTTCGCCACCTCAAGATGATGTCAATTAGGTCACCTTGAATTTTGGGGCCGTTCATCATTATGTCATTTAACGATAATCCCGAAGTAGTTTTGCTCGATGCATCGAATACTACTCTTAGCTTTGTGGTAGTACTTTCGTGGTTGATCACTCCATGATGTGGTATATAGTATACTGGATTCTCATCTGGATCATCTTTTGCCAATTGCATATGCCCCTGCGCTAGATAGTCTTCCATAAATTCGTGATATAATTTAGCGAATGGTTTATCTTTTAGAAATTTTCTTTCGATTTGCAGTAATCGTGCTACTGCTTTTTTTCTGGATTCTCCTAGCATAGACGGTTCTACTTTGAACGGTAAGTGTACCATGTATTTCCCATCTGGTAGTCGCGTTGTGCTTTCTGCATATAGCTTTTCAGCGATTGCTTCCTCCTGGGTATGTGTTTTTTCTTGCGGAATGGCATCATTTTCAATTAATAAGTCTAGTTGTTGCTTAATTGTTTTGGTTGTGACCATTGACAACATTTTATCTTCTTGGTTATTGCCTGTGCTGCCCATTATGATCCAACCAAGCTCAGTTTCTTGGGCAATTGGATCTTGTGGGTGTCCTCTAATGATGTTACTGTTTACAATTAGAGGATAGTAGTCAACACCGATTATTACGTCAATGCTATTGGACTTGTTGTATTGTGGATCTGCAAGTTGTAAATGCTGCAAATGTGCCCATTTGTTGGTATCAAAGTCGATGTCTGGAATATTATCCGTTAATTTTTTGAACACCATTGCTTCAAACTTAATTTCAAACGAACTCTGAAGCCTTGAAGATAAAGTTAGTTCGACCTTATGACTGCACACTCCGGCTTCCTTTCCTCCCATTCCTGAGATTTTAGTGTTGACTTGTTTCTGCGTAGCCTTAAGAAGATTTGCTGCCTTTGCGGATATGAATGACGCCTGAGAGCCTGGGTCAATTAATGCTCTAAAGAGCATGCATTTTCCCTCGCTTGTTGTTAATGCGATTAGAGCTGTAGGTAATATCGCAGGACCTAATTGTGTTGTTAAATAACTTTTAGATACTCGCTGCATGTCTGCGTTTGAATCGATGTGCAGTCCTGTGTTATGCTTTCCATTGCATATGTTACATTGGTTTTTCTGCCTGCATACATATGTTTCATGTTCTGCTGATAAACAGTTTCTGCATAATTTATGAAGCATTGCCATTTGCGATCTTTCACTGGAATTTAATTTCCTAAATCCTCCACAATCATTAATTTTATGTCCCCCTCGGCAGTAGACACAGATATTTGTTGTTGTTAAGAAGGTCCTTTTAACTATTTGAGCTTTGTTTTCACGTGAGGCGGTTGTTGGTAGGATTAATGGCTTTTGGTTGCCATTGGCCTCTAATGATTTGAACCTTCCTTCCAAAAATTTTAAAAATTCCGTTGTCGTTTGGAATTCCCTTGGATCTTCTAAGGAGATCTCATAGAGTCGCCTTGACTCATTGTCTAGTTTTTTAGTTAATATGAAGATTATTATTGAGTTCCACGATTCAATGCTTACCCCTGCGTTACGTATTCCGTACAAACATTCAATTGTTGTATCGTGAAGATTTCTCAGTGCCGCTGCAGACTCGATGTTTATATTTACTTGACTGAGTAACGTATTTAAATATGTTGAAATCAGTAGTCTCCTGTTGTTATATCTGCTATTCAAAATTTCCCAGGCGGCTTGGTAATTTTCTTCTGTTGGTTGTAGGTGGTTGATTAATTTGGCCGCAGCACCCTCTAACTGACCCTTTAGATAGTTAATTTTATGGGTATCACTGATCTGTCTATTCTCATGGATGAGTTTGGTGAATGTGTCACGAAATCCAGTCCACTTCTGGTAATCTCCAGCAAATATTGGGATTTGAATTCGTGGTAGCCGAATGTCCGTTGTTTGGTTTGTTGGTATAATTTTATCGGTTTCATCTATCCTCGTTGTTATTTGAAGGATTACTGATTGACACTTGCTATCAATGTTCTCAAAGTACTGTTCTGTGAAGTACTTTATACGTTGTTCTTCCTCATCAGTAACGAGCATGCAAATTTCCTCATGGAGTTCAGCTATTTGTTCCATGAGTTTTTGCATCACTCCAAGTGACAGTTTCATTGCCGGTTTTGGCCCAGTCACGACAAGGTCTTCGGCCTCATCAATCTTCCTGTAGAGACTCCTCATCCGAATCGTCTGTCGTTTTATTAATTGCTGCAACTCTGGATTCATTGTTTCCAAACCTGCATCTTTGTTGTTACTGGTGTTCGACTCTGATTGGCTTCTACTGCGATGCTCTGGGACCGGTGTAAGTGGTGGGCCGTTGTTTAGTTTTGCACGCATTATAGTAATAAATTCATTATATTTTCCCACTACACTTGTTACCGTTTTAAAGTACGGGTGCTCTAAGTTGACATCTTTCAGCTTCCTTATTTGCTCATCTGTTTCTAGAAACTTTGTATAAAGCTCCTTTAATTGTTGGATTCGGTTGGTGAGGTAAGTTTTTGTTTTCCTCTCTGGGCCATCCTTCTTATAATTAATACATATTTTATCAATCTGAGTCGCAAGCTGTTCTTGATTGAATGCAAGGGTTTCCATTTTTGAATTTAGGCAGTTCTCGTTCGCCAGTTGATTAATTATCGCGTGTTACTTGTTCTAATGTAGAATACGCGTTTGTTTTTGCCTGTTCTTAATGGCTCGAAGGACCACTGTTTAATTCAGCCTCAGCTTGAACTAATTTAACACTTTTAATACACTTTTAATTCCGAGCTTTCCACGGGTGAGGGCTAATACCGGAATATTGTAATAAAAGCGTATAGTAGAGTTTGATTAGAACTGAATAGTTCATTTATTTTTTGTCGTTTATATACAATTTTGATAGTTTCTTGTTGTTGTTTTTTACATTACATATGATCATATATCAATTACAATATTTTAATATTTTATAAACTCCAAAAGTGCAGAATTGCATGTAAAAAATTAATTATTTTATTTATAGCTAAATTAAAATTAACATTCTGTAAAACTGCATATTGTTGCAGTTAAATGACCCTGTTCATATTGAACAAAACCTGTGAGGAAATTTAAGATAAAGAAACGACTAGTAAAGTTTATTATTGCACATCAAATTCAATTAAAGAAAGCCCTGGGTATGATCGAACTAAAGGTGAAACGCTTAAACAACTGCCCGAGTGTGCCTTTGAACAACTGGCTCAAATATTCAATTCAATTTACGAATCAGTATATATCCCGAGTGCCGGAAATTATCAGCTATAAAAATGATTCCGAAGCCTGGCAAGAATTCTACCAAAGTCTCGTCTTATATACCAATACGCCTACTATCAATCGTCTCGAAAGTATTCGAAAAAACTATTATCGAGAAAATATCATCCTAAGTCATCAATTTGGTTTCAGAGCCGAGCACGGAGCCATTGAGCAAGTGCACCGAGTATAGCTACAGAAATAAGGTCAGCATACGAAGAGAAAAAAAACTGCTCTGCCGTCTTCTAGGATGTTGCCCAAGCATTCGATAAAGTTTGGCATGAGGGTCTGTTTCATAAAATTAATCTTAAATTGCCAGAAATTTACCAACTTATTACAGATTTTATATCAACTAAAATACTTCTAAATCGATAGGGTGCTTGGCCTAACGTTATTTTAATTTTCACTTCAGATCTACCAACTTCTTTGCAAATTCTGACGTCTACTTTCGCAGATGATACGGCAATCGTATGTAGCCATAAAAATCCACAAAGGGCGTCCGACAACATATTTATGACATCGAAATATGGCTAAAGAAATGAAACATAAAAGTCAATGAAGAGAAAACGACCCACGTAGAATACACTTTGAATAAGCTTACTTGTCCGCTTGCCATAATTGACACTCATTCGACCGGGTCCCATTTGAAACGCGATATTTTAAAATGCGAATTATCAAAACACGATATTTCGAAACGCGATATTTCAAAACGCGATATGGTACAAAACGCGATACGGTACAAAACGCGATATTTCAAAACGAGATATGGTACAGAATATGCGTTGCGAAGCGGCGGGAGCGCAGCGACCCACCTGATACCGATCCTATATACTATCGTTCCTATCGATTTTTAAATTCCTATAAACAGAAATTAAATTTCCCCTTCACCCGCCTGATATAACCCGATCCTAAAGTCCCGTTTTGTACCATATCGCGTTTTGTACCATATCGCGTTTTGAAATATCGCATTTTGAAATATCGCGTTTTGAAATATCGCGTTTTGTACCTTATCGCGTTTTGTACCGTATCGCGTTTTGAAATATCGCGTTTTGAAATATCGCGTTTTGAAATATCGCGTTTTGATAATTCGCGTTTTAAAATATCGCGTTTCAAATGGGACCCGGTCGAATGAGTGTCAATTATGGCAATCAAACTCAAATTGAATATTGACATTGTCCAATGAACACAGAATGATTACAGGAGCATCCTGGTTCGTAAAAAACAAAAATATTCATAAGGACCTTAGCCTCGTAACTATCGGAGATGAATTACAAAAGATGCGGATCAGCTATGCAGGGAAACTGGTATCTCATCCGAATTTGCTTGCGCGAAACCTAAAAGATATACCTATGTCTTAAGGGTTTTCCAATAGGATTTGACAACTTTTTTTTACAATAAAATTTATGTATGGAGTTCGACATCGTTCATATGTCAACTACGGGCAAGTTTGCACGTGTCGATCCGTTGAACTTAATTTTCGATGAATCGGTCACAAATTTCGATGAAAAGGGCCCATATCTCTCGTTCAATATTGGCTCTGAGCTCCTCTAACGACGCCGGCTTGTTGCATAGACCCATGATTTAACGTAGCCCCATAAGAAAAGTCTAGAGGTGTTAAATCACACGATCTAGGCAGCCCGATTCTGGATATAACACGGTGATCGAATTTAGATTTCAATAAATCGTTTATTAAACCCGCTGTGTGGCATGTCGCACCGTTTTGTTGAAACCACATATCATTAACGTCTATAGCTCATGCATTTGGCCAAAGAAATAACGTTGCAACATGTCTCTGTATAGCGATCTCGATTGACTGTAACGTCACAGTCATTTTCGTCAACGAAAAAAAACGGTGTAATGACACCCCCAGCATGAAAACTACAACATACAATTATTTTTTGTGGATGAAGTGGTGTTTCTTGAAGCTCATGAGGGTTTTCACCTGACCAATATCGCATAATCTATTTGTTCCACGAAGCTGGTTAGCCAAAAATGTGCTTCATCACTGAAGATGATTTTGCGATAAAATTGGTCATCTTCTTCTGACATTTCTAGAGCTCAAGCCAAGATCCTTTCGCAAAATTCGCCAAAGTGTGGTCTGAGCGATGCCCAATCCTTGAGAATGCTGTGGAATCGACTGTTTTGGTTGGTATACGGATGCTAGAACGGCAGCTATTCTCAGCACTTCGACCAACCCGTTATCTCACTGAAACGGAA
The DNA here is from genome assembly GCA_932526605.1 of Nephrotoma flavescens. Lineage (NCBI taxonomy): Eukaryota > Metazoa > Arthropoda > Insecta > Diptera > Tipulidae > Nephrotoma > Nephrotoma flavescens. The sequence goes on along the minus strand of OW052221.1, from coordinate 79,185,473 downwards.
ACATCCAGCAGGGAATATTTAAACTCAAGTTTTATCACTATGAATTGCTTGTCTACTGGGACGATAATTACGATCAAAAATTGGGATTAACGCTCTTGAAGTTGCAGTTACCGACACGGAATTTTTGTAGTAAATTTTAGATATGTATGGGTAAACGTTGTTCGTTCGTGTACTTCACCATGATGAAAAGGTTGTCTTTACTGAATGTTTTGACACTGACGGTTTGGTTGTTTGTTTAAGGGTGCGTTCACAGTGAAAGTAAGTAATGCAAGAAATCTTGGTTCAGCAAAAACTGAAAATTACTCGTTTCAGCAAGAATGACGACTGCGAAGCGTTTGGCGGTTAAACTCACCTGATCTCAACCCGATCGACTCGTATATATTTTTATTTTATGTCGATTTATTTTATTCAACGATACAATTTTTTAATATTCTGTGTACGTTACACTTTTTTGTATAGCTACACTTTTTTATGTTCGTTAGAAACTACGCAGCCGCAAAGGCCTTATTTTGCACTGTCATACTGTGTGCGTAATTCATATAGGCCAACTCATTATAAAGACATTAATTGTAATTTTGATAAAAAATAATGTTTTTTAGCACAGAAAATTCGGGAACCAATCTGGACAGTATATCTGCTCCAATTTCATCCCAAGCATCATTAATTGCTGACTTTAAGGAAGCTACTGCATCATACTGCATTCCAACTTTATGCGAAAATATTCCCCACAGGTTTTCGATAGGATTTAAATCCGAACTACGTGCTGGTCCCTTCATTAATGAAATATTTCAGTCACCAAACCATGCATACGATAATCTGAAGACAGACACCCGCTTTATCATGCTGCAAGGCTACATCGTCTGACATAAAATAATCAATGAACGGTGTACCGTTCCGACGGAGTCTTTGTGGTGGGTGGAAATGCAGCTGAAGTTTCTACTCATTAGTGGGGGATTATTGCTCCTCAAATCATGTCACTAGTACGAGTAGTGGAGTTTCTCAAAATTTAGGCGAGCATCCTTATGAGATTGTTGTAATGGGGGTTTCTTTAACGATTCATGTAAAATTTGTTATACACGTCATTTAGGTGTTGGTAAGTCCATTTTATGAGGAATTTATGCTACCCAAATTGGTTTTTTGTCGCTTCAGAACGAATTATATTTTTTATTTTTGAAGAAATCTTTGTATTTCGTTTCGTTTAGTTTTTAATTCTGTAGTTTTCTTTCCTCCCGGCATTTTCTTAGCAAAATCCACTTTCTGTTAGGATTTCAAACAAATTAAACTTTCTATGTTTTTATTAAAAATTTACTTCTATGTTGGTAAAAAAATATTAAAATCTTACTTAATTCTTACAAGCAAATAACGCTTCAAATTACACTGGGCTAAACATATTGCGCAGCGGTCGAGCGACTACTGACGTAAATTCGTAAAAACGAAGCAATGGTATCTATGTATAAAAACCAGTACGAAATTGACAGCCTCCACGAAGTATTCATAAATGGATACGTGCTTACTCTGGGCAATGTTCTGTAGAACGAACGGTTGTAGTACCCAATCCCTTCGTAGTAGTGATGCCACTGGAAATTTTACTTTGCAAGTAATCGAATCTAGTAAAACAACTACATATTGATCTAGAATAGGAGAATATAGATCTCTTGGTGAGACAAGAGCACATGGAGCAATTATTTACTAAGCTAAGTGAAGAAAATGAATATCTAAAGCGAAAACCTAAAATTGAATCGGGATTCAAAAGAAGATTGGGATATAGTAGGCATTGAACCAGACAAAGAGAGACGGCCTGGATCCTAAAGAAGAAAAAACAGTTAAGGAAGAGTAAGAAAGAGTCGTCATCTGCTGAGGACAATCTAGTCCAAATTCAAAAGTTGTACCCAAAGCCAATCAACCAAAAAATATATTAAATCTACCAAGAACATTACACCAAATTTGGTGCAACAGGAAGAAAAACCACCCCCGCCAATAAATATTGAGGGTGTCACCAGTTACTCAGAAATTCAGTCACTGTTGAAATCGGTTACTGACAAAGATTATAAGGTAACAGTGCTAAACTATGACGTTTGGAAAATTAATACACTGGACTCAGATATTTATAGAACCTTATCTTTGAAATGGAATGCTGAAAAGTATCAGTGGTTTACCTATGAAAACAACCAGAGGCCCGACCTATAAAAGCCATGGCAAGAGGTCTGCATCACACTTGCTTAAGCAAAGAAATAATGGAAGACTTACAAAATAAAGGCAAGGAAAGTCAGGCATTTAATCACACCCAAAGATATTGCGGCCGGGATCCAAGATGTGTAAAATGCTCAGGTAATCATACTACCCAGGCATGTACAATAGGGGGAGATGCGCCAGCCAAATGCACAAATTGTAAGGACCAACATCCGGCTAATTATCGAGGCTGTGAGGTTGCTAAAATAACTACAAAAATTAAGAGATAAAATAAGAAATCAATCAATCGCAAAGTCACGAAAATCGAAGGATTCATATATCCTTCGAGAAGAATCAAAACCCACAACCAAGCAACACAGAGCAAAGAAGATCATCAATTGCTCATGCAGGGGAAGGTGTGGATAACAGGCAACAAAACATATGGGCTCCGAAAATAACCAAATTATGGAAAACATTATGAACAGCATTGCAGCTATTACAAAACGGCTATATGACCAAAGCAATCTGAACAACACAATATTTGGTCAACTGAAGAACATGCAACTCAAATATCTAGAAATATTTTTAAATTCAGAAAAAAACGTCATTTTCTTAATATCTAAAAACCATCTAGTTAAATCTTCGTTTGTTAAAAGTTATATCACTTCATAAAAGAGAGGACTACCTTAGACTATTTAAATCGCTTGGCCGTGATTTGATTATTGGAGGTGACTTTAATGCGAACATTCCTATTGGGGATCTAGACTTACGACGTCAAAAGGTAAAGAATTGCTTCAAGTAGGACAGAAATCAAAATGTGAATTTTACTCTGGTGGTTCCGCAACATAATGGCTCAGTGACGGAACGAAAATACCTGACCTAATAGACTTTTATATAGCAGGAGGTGTATCCCAGAACTACATTCACATTGAAAACGGTAATTTTCTAGTATCGGATCATTCCCCGGTTATCATGACCATCAGTGAAATGGCAATTCAAAGGGAGAGTGTACCCAGATTAACAAATCCAAAAACAAACTGGGATCTCTTTCGTGAATTAATGGAGAAAAAAATCAATCTTCAGGTACCGATAAGAAATTTTCACCAGTTACGAATACTCAATGAAACAATTCACTATGCTGCTATGGCAAGTACCCTCATTATACAAAATAAGATATCTAGGTAGCCTAACCGATGAAAAAAATTCTGATTATTCACTGCGGAAGGAGACGAAGGGCCTCAAAATACGCAAAATGCAAGTTCCTCTTAAAAAGGAGGATGGAACCTGAGCAAGAGATCCTAAAGAGAAGGCTGATCTGTTTGCGGAGTATCTCGAGGATACCTTACAACCACCACCAAGACAAACGGCCAATGAACGGTCAATCAACAAGCTAGATCATTTTGATATATTCCCAGTAACTCTCGAAGAATTAAAAGAAGAATAATAAAAAGCAACATGAATGTTAAAAACCCCAGGGTATGACTTGATTACTTGCGAAATAATCAAGGCTCTACCAGATAAAGGATTTCGTTAGCTATTACACATAATCAATGCTTTCGGTTAAAATATGTTCCGTGGCAATGGAAGGTGGCAGAAATAACCATGATAGCAAAACCTGATAAACCACATAACGATAAAAAATCATACAAGTTGATGTCATTGCTGCCAATTATGTCAAAACCCTTTGAAAAATTATAACTAAAAAAACTTAAACCAATAATTGCGGACCGACAACTAATTCCTCCACATCAATTTCGATTCAGAGAAAAGCATTCCAGCATATTTCAGGGCCTCGCTCAAGCATTCGATAAAGTCTGGCACAGTGGACTGGAATTCAAGCTGCATAGAGATCCGCCGAGGCAATTTTATACCAAACTAAGATCTTATTTCTCCAATAGACATTTTCGTGTGAAATATGAAGATGCTTACTCCGAACTATAGAAAATCTCTGCCGGTGTCCCGCAGGGGAGTGTCTTAGGACCAATCCTGTATTTATTATATACAAGGGATATTCCAACAGCAAATGAAGGAACCATAGCTACCTTTGCAGAAGACACATGGCGATTGGAAGTAACGTCGCTGATGCAACGAGCAAACTCAAAAAGATTACCAATGCGGTTTGTAACTGGACTAAGGCGCTGGGGGATCAAGTTTAATGAGACGAAATTCATGTATATTAACTTTACATATCAAAAGGCTTCCCATCTACCGATAGAAATTAACTCACGACCAAATAAAGCAAACAAATGCAAACAAAGCTAAATATACTTTTTACACTTTGCCGTAGGCACTTGGCGAAACACACTTACACTTACAATGAACACATTTTATTAAACACTTGTTTTTTATTTCACAAAAAATAGATTTTTGAATATTATAATTAAAAAATTTGTTCAAAAAGTTTAAAAAATCACTCGATCGATTTTGACTTGTTAGGTCATCATCAGGAGTATCTACTGGTTTGAAAAAAACAAAAAATAAATAAAAGAAGGAGGGACAAAAAATAGGCAATAAAAATTAATCTATTGATCGTCCAACCAACTGTTAGTCATTCGGAAAATTTAATAAAAAAAAAAAATTAAAAAGGGGATGAGGATAGGCGATTAGTCATCGGCTGAGTAGCAAAATTCAAGGTATATTTAAGTACCTGCTACCCTCCCCCTTTCTAATTTTTTTTTTTATTGATTTTCCGAATGGCTTACAGTTGGTTGGGCGATCAATAGATTAATTTTTATTGCCTACTTTTTGTCCCTCTTTCTTTTATTTATTTTTTGTTTTTTTCTACTAAGTATATATAACAAAATTTTTACTTTTACAAATCAGCAGATACTCCTGATGATGACCTAACAAGTCGAAATCGATCGAGTGATTTTTTAAACTTTTTGAACAAATTTTTGAATTAAAATATTCAAAAAGCTAAATATATTCGCATGACTCTCGATGTCAAGCTCAAGTTGGGAGAGCATGGCAAAAAAGATAAGATAAGATAAGATAAGATGTATACAACGCAGGGCAGCTGTTAGGCTGGTTACCTATAACATACTTCATGCTAAGTATGCCCATATCAAGATGAACACAGATTTATTCGAGCAACGCGGCAACTGAATTACTTGAGCACATGCAACTACTGCTGCTTCATTCTATTATCACCTAATTATTCGATAAATCTGTTACATAAGACACGATTCGGTGTCCGAACTGACTAGGAATCCTGAACCTGCGAGGGTCTCTAATACTACTGGATAAGGATTTGTTAAATGTTCTAACTTATAAAAGAACCTACTTGAGCAAGCTGTCGTTTTTCCACGATACAACTCGGTGTTTTGTTCTCACAAGTGCACCATAACCATTTCTAAATCCCCTTGTTAGTAAAAAAATTATTACAATATTAAGGTTAGTTTGTTAGTTTGGACACTTCTACGGACTATCTTCCTTCCACTCACCAAAAGGATGAGGAGGGCACTTCGCCAAGTAACTGTTTATGTTTTGTTACCTCCTTCTTCTGGTTTTCGTTTTGATAGGATTAAAGAAATTCACGAACATTCTTATGATCCCGAACAATTACCTCATGATCATTTTCCTCAAACAATGTTTCACTTTACATGTCACTCCTTTTTTTTTTTTTTTTTTGAAAAAATAATAATGCGAATGTTATAGCTATATTTTTTTATAATACGTTTTATTAGTTAAACAAGATTGAAAGTAATAATACTTACTTTCTTTGCGTCTGTAGCCGACTTCGCTGTACTTACTCAGATTTCTCTAATCCAATGGTTTTAAGTTTGTTAAAAAATCTCCTAACAAAATGAAAACGCAAGTCATTTACAAGACTTATCAGTGGATTAGGACCAAGGAAAACTACAGAAAACCTTGATCAAGAAAAATCCTTAACTAATCTTTTAGGCTATATGCAACCGCGAATAAGTGCGTGTTTCAATTGGCTTAAACGCCGCACAAAAAGTTAAAAAGTTACAAAAAAAAAAAAAAAAAATCGTGGTAAATTTTTTTTTAACTTTTTAGCTTTTTATCTGTTTCAATTGGTTTAAATTTTGACATTAACATTGTTGCTTATTTTATGTGTTATTATGAACGTATATAGTAAATTTAAATATGAAAATATGTAAAATAAATACTATTTAAATGTGTATTAGTTATTTATGACCAGTTTACATCTAAATAATTACGATTTTTCTCAAAATTTGTACATGAGAAATTTCTGTTTACAAACAAATATTTTTTTAGCCAAATGTTTTCCACATAAAAATTTTATCAGCTCTTGAAACAGATAAAAAGTTTGACATTTTTTTCACCACAATTTTCAACCTCTAAGCCCCCTATGCGGCACTCAAACCAATTGAAACACGTACTAACAATCGTTTGATACAATCAGTTGCAACATCGAAAAAAGAAATGTTGTTGTTGTTCTTTTTTTATGGTTGCAACAACCTAAATTCAATTAGGTACATAAAAATAGACACACAAAATAAATTCAATAGTTTCTGTGTTCGACCTTAGATGGCATCTCATCCTACAATTAATTCAAATTTAATATTTTTCCTCAAGAAGTCATTCAAATTTAACCACAACCGCACACCCACTTGCATCCGCCGCAATACATAAATCCTAGAGAAATCTGTGTATTTCACAGTGATTAATCGAACATCAAATGCCTATTGCTGATACCAAAAATCACCTCAACAGTGAAAGCAATATACAACTCAATGCAACCCAATTCAATACTCTTCCCAAGCCAACAACTGAATTTGCTTAGACCAAACAATCGAAAAGCATGACACCATAACGAAATATTTGCAAACACAGTATGTTTAATCAGGCAAAGAACCATTCCAAAACTTTACATATACTCAATTCACGACCCACGCGTCTGACTCACGCCTTTAAATGCACAACCGCCAATCCCATAAGACTAATTCATACTACTGTACCCGATTAACATACCCTCCTTCAAATAACCGAATGAATCTTTTGATTCCTAATTCCACATCCCACCAAAATATTAGTTTTTAACCACCAAATCAATAAAAAGAAAGCTAGTTTCCATTTATATAATTTTCAGAAACTTATATATGTATCTTCATAATAAAATTCAAAAACCTTCAAAAATGCACTCAGGATTCTCAATGGGATTTTGAGCTATGTACAATTTTAATTTTTATTCACCACAAAGTTGAAATAGTTTTTGTGCTCGACTTAAGGTGGCATATCGTAAGATTATTAAGGTGCAACCTGTTACAATTTTCAGTTATGGATAATTGTTTGACAATTGACAATCATGGTATGTTTTTATTTCTTAAAATTTGTTCTGCGTTTATCCAATAAATATGTAAGCAGTGCAATTTGAAATTCAAAACTTCAACACCATCAAACATGAACACAGCAACATCAACAAACCCATGCCAGTGACGCTCGGTCAAAACCACACTCAAGAGTGGAAAACAGTTGTTCAACACCCAACAAAATTTGTTTATCCCCAGTGTGTCATTGAATGCATTCAATGCAAACTCAGTTATGGCATCACTACGAAGGGCCATTATAGGACTCAAAGAAAAAAGTGCTCTTCCCATGCGCGCCTCACATACGAGACGAAACACAATGGTCATAATTCAATTTGAGGGATTCCAGCTGTACACAACCAATACAGTAGCACAAACAATAAAATATGGGACCGAAAATGATTGCACAACCTTTGCACAAACAACGCTATGCAACTCCGAATATGCACCTCCAAAAAAAACCACCCGAACAAACAATTCCCAAATCACAAGCCCATTGCCTTGCCTACACGTCCACCATACACATGAAACTCATGTTAATTATTGTCATCAAAAACAATCTCGCATCACCATACCAACATTCAAACCTGACTTCCATAAAGAATAACAAGGCTTGATCATGGCATTAAAGCAATTATGCAAATGAGTTGAGCTTACGCTCCATCTCCACTCCAAAACCCTATGATGATTGATGAACAATCCCCCAAACTCCGCCAAGGCGAAGTATAAACAGATACACCACCCCATCAAGAATACATATTAAAAAAAATCAAAAAACTCGAACCAACAGCAGCTACGTTGATCAATCAATGCATAGACACAATATGAAAATATCGCCTTGTGATGACCGGCTACAATCTACCCCTTACCAACATGATCCGAATGAAACAGTGTTATGCACAACAAACTACGTCTTACAACAGCCCCGCTTGTTTAGCCCTTGCACTCTACTTACGCTTCACTATTCAGGCTCGCCTTTCGTTCAAATTTCAGAAACACAATACACCTACTAATATCTACAATAACAATCGCAAAACTACCTCAAGTTGGGAGAGCATGGCAAAAAGAAAAAAAAAAGAACTTAACATTAAGTTCCCGAAAATGTATTGGTTCATAGGTAGAGGCCTTCAGCTTATAATTCACAACAAGCTGCTGCTATATCGGCAAATACTGAAGCCGATATACACCTACTCAACTCTGGAGATGTACTAAGCAAACAAACGCCAAAATGATACAACCGTTTCAAAACAAGGTTCTTCGTAGCATCGTAAATGCTCCGTGGTACACAAGTAATGAAGACCTTCACAGGGACTTACAGGGAAACCCCCTATATGCGCCACATGATAGATAATCCTGTCGTTAAAAGAAGACTCCAAAGAACAGGCCACTTGACCTAGTAAACATACATACCAGTTTCAGAAATGTAAAATTTGTAAAAATTTGAAAGATAAATTACTAGATGAGCACAGTCTCAGTTGTAACTGAATAAAGGAAAACAAAAAAATTACTAAAAACTAAAGTGAAGGGTGTAGAATTTAAAAATAGTACCTATAAACTAGAAGGGGCTAAACGAATTGCACTCTGCTATTTCAACGATGTATTTTTTATTTTACGTCGATGTTTTTATTAATAACTTGTATATAAAGAGCATATTATTTGCATACAATCATAAACAAATATTTTGTGTACATTACACTTTTTTGTGTAGCTACACTTTTTTTTTGTAACGATACGTTTTGTTAACTACACACCGTTTCTGAACGAAATCTTGAAATCAATTAATATCAAATAGTCACAAAGACCTCTTATTCAAGTTATTTAGACAAAACAATAGAGCGAGGCCACCTCAGTATTTTTGAAGTTCGCTAAGCAAACATTTTTATATCCTAAGTCACAGTGATGTCCACGCAATATACGATGGCGGTTAACCCAATATACATATATTGTTAGCTACCGTGTAAATATATATGTATATTATATATAGTGATAACGCCACGCATAAAAAATAATGACGATTTTGAACGTGCTCTGTGTTTATTATATACATACCCACTTATTATGTACACACATGTGTAATATTATAAAACGCGAGTAATAGATAAGTCCGATATATGTATATCGATGTTATATACGTATACTGTGTGGCACCAAATTTAATTAAATAAACACCTAGAATAATATTAAATTTGGTTTTTTATCATCTCGCTCCTATTTACTATCTATCAGTCAAGTCTATCAAAAGTATAATTTTCACGATTATTCCAACACTAATCGAATGTCGTTTAGTTTTTTATTTACTACAATAAAAATTAACTTTATCGTATCGACAGTTTTTTTTTTTTAATATTTGGTGTTGTTGCTGTAATGCCCGCATATAATGTGGGTGATGATATTGATTTTATAGCGATAAATCCTATATGGGTAACTCATCTGAACTGGAATGGTGTGAAAAGTTAAATGAACTACATATTTGAAACCATATGATGCAAAAACAAAAACTATTAATTTCCGTGTGTGTGGAATTTCAATCAAAGCACATAATAATCATGTATGTAATTACACATTATACACGTTTTATATAATAATACCATAGAAATTGAGCATGTTGGTGGTCCACAGGTGTGTGCTAATCGAGTGTGAGAACCATTAAATATATCTGTAAAATCTAAAAATACATGATGGATGCGGATGGATAGCCGCCCTAGAATTAATAATGGTTTCTCTCCCCCCAATTAATAATTTTTTTTGGTCGGTTCAGAATTCGAGACGTACATTTTTTTGTAATTTATCAATTTCGAAATTTTATATACACATACACACACACACAAAATTAAGTCAACCATATACGCAATAATTAAAAATAATTTAGTGTTCCTCGTTTTTGTACGGTGTGCTCGCGGATGAAAACGTATATACCCCCCAACGATACAATGACTTGCGTGCCTCCACATACCAAACGGACGTATACCAAAATGTACATAATATAATGTGGACCTTTCTTTAACTACCTAATTCTACATAATACAGGTATTCGTATATAATGTTTTCATTAAAATATTGTGGTTGAATGATTTTCAAATTGTATATTCAGGGTAATCAATTTTAAATGTAACATGTACAACGTATATAAATATATACCGTATATGAATGAAATGACTGTCACACGGTTACGTGAACGCAAATGTGGTAACAAACAGATTTATTAGGTATTCTAATTACGATCGACCCGAGAGATGCAGATGATAAAAGTAAAATACTATAAATATAAATAAATTCCCAGAAAACTAACGAAACTAACTCCCTGAAAACTATAAGAAAATATTTTAGGCAGTATAAATTACACCAGTCGTTAAGTTGGCAAATGTACAGACGTTTAGCAAAACAATACCAAATATTTTTTTTGTAAGTATTTTTAGTATACATACTTCGAACTCCATTAATTTTTTATTTAAGACGTTTTTATTAACATTTTAGAAAATATTTCGATAGTTAGCATACCAAAAGCATTAAGTAAGGTTGATATATTTACTTCATTTACTTATATTTATTTCTCTATCTGCAAAATGTTGTTGGATGTACTACGAAATCCCGGTTGTCAAAATCCCGGTTTTCTTTTCTTTTAGTTCTAATTGGACAAAATAATTTATAAAGTTTTGTAATTGCAAGATTTGGTACTTGGAACATTTTGTAATTGCTACATTTTGTAGTTGCAAGTTAATTAATAAAAAAAGCAATATTTTGTCAAAGCAACATTTTGAAATGCAATAATTGTAGAGGCTGGCTGCTTCTATAACTCTCACGGGCATTTAGCCCCCCATCCAAATTCCATCCCTATTAGCCATTTTCTAGAACTTTGTCACAAACTCATTTTTGAACTTTGTCAAAAAATCAAATGAGACTCATTTTCCCACATGCAAAATTTTAAAAATTTGTAACGAGCAGGGTTGCCAACCCTATACATTTGAAGCGCAGACTCTGGGGTTTGAATACACTTTCGGGGGCTGCGGGTCAACTATTTTCCAGTTCCCTTTATGAATTATATCCGTAGGCCATTACTCAATATTTTTTTAATTTTAACCGTTTCATCAAAGGATTTGAAAACTGCTCATCTCATATGGGAATACTTACATATAAAGTCCAGGGAAGTTAGGAAAAATAGCGGAAATTTTTAGGGACAGCAGATATCGAGATGCGGTTTTCTGCATTGTGTTCAGGAAGGTCCCAAGAAAAAGTCTATATCGTCTGGTTTAGCTCTTTTTTGAAAAATGCCTTCTGGGCCGTAAAATGCATTTTCCAATTGCATCATTACTTGCACCATTATAGGAGCTCGGGGGTTTTCGGGGGTGCCGAACTCGATTCTGGCATTAGAATTACCCGGGGTGCACGGGGTGGCTTTGTGGGGGTGCGCGGTTGTGAATTGGGGGAGAAATCGCATAGTCCATGAGAAGCGCTCTAAACTCGTTACTCGGGGGTTTTCAGGAATGCCGAATTCAATTCTAGCATTATATTTCCCCGGGGGCGCTCGGGGGTGGCTCTATGGGGTTGTCCGGGGGTGATTGGGGGGAAATGGCAGCGTCCATGAAAATCACTTTAAAATCGTTACTCGGGAGTTTTCGGGTAACGATTTTGGAGCGATTTTCATGCAGGCTGCCATTTCTCCCCCAATTGACCCCTCTCGCACACCCACTGAGCCACCCCGTGCACCCCGCGGCAATTCTAATGCCAGAATCGAGTTCGGCAGCCCCGAAAACCCCCGAGTAACGATTCCGAGCGATATTTCCGAATTTCCAGACGTTCCTATAATGGTGCAAGTAATGATGCAATTGGAAAATGCATTTTACGGCCCAGAAGGCATTTTTCAAAAAAGAGCTAAACCAGACGATATAGACTTTTTTTTTTTTGGGACCTTCCTGAACGCAATGCAGAAAACCGCATCTCGATATCTGCTGTCCCTAAAAATTTCCGCTATTCCGGTCTATTTTGATCTAAATGCCCTGGACTATACTACCTTTAAAAAATAATGTTTCCATTGGGAAAATTTTCATAGTATAGTCAGTCAGGAATAAAAACTTAACTTAATAAAAAAAAGATTGCGATAAATGGCATTTCGGTCTTATTACCCAGCCAAACTTAATTTTTATGTAAGAAACCCAACGAAAACTTCGTTAAATTTTAGCTGTCATTTCGACAGAAAAAAATAGTGCGCGCTATATCTTGCTTAAAGCAGTAGACATACTTAACTTTAACTTGCTGGCCTGCAATTAAACGGTATTTTTTGCAGCAAAGCGAAGAGAATTATGACAAAGTTATTTGGAAGTTTATTAAATCTCAACAAGATGAAATGGAATATGATATGACTTCAATAACTATTCCAGAGATGTATTTATATTTTATTTCTTATTATTTATTTTATTTTTAAGTTTTTTGTGTCGATCACTTATAATATTACAGGGGGAATCAACTACTGCAACAGAGTTACATTCTTATTATGCAGAACTCGGGATAAATTTTTTGACAACAAAATTAAAACTGCTTTATTAAATCTTAGGGGATAATCATACAAAAATTTAAAAAAATTATGTTTGCGATAAATGCCGTTTCTGTGCTTTCGCCCATGAAATAATTAATTTAAATTTAAAAACTTAACGAAGCTTCGTTAAATATGAATTGTCACTATATAAAAACTATTGGAGCAAAATTTCGCGTCCAAACTTAAAAAAAATAAAATTAGATAGCACGATTATCTATAAAATCTATAAATAGCTGTCATTCAATATTTAACAATATATTTACGGCATACGGGTTACGACTAGTATGGCTGGAATGTCATTAAAAATTAGTGTCAACAACACAAAATAAGTTCATTACTGCTGCATTAGAGACTTAAAGTGGAACCAGTCAGGAAAAAAAACTTAACTTAATAAAAAAATAAGAATGCGATAAATGGCATGCCAGTATTATTACCTAGCAAAACTTAACTTTTACTTAAGAAACCAAACGAAACTTTCGTTAAATTCAGCTGTCACTTAAAAAAAAAATAGCGAACGCTATTTCTCGCATAAAAATGAGGAAAACTTAAAAAAATTGAAAAACTGAATTTTTATTAAATATAAAGTCGAAAATTATTTTAATTGTATAATTAATTATTAAATTAATATTTATATAAAGTTATTTGAATAATTTTACATGCTTCTTTCATTTATAAGTAGTTATTTATAAGTAGTGCATGGCTCGGGGGTCGCGAAAATTTCTTATGGAGAACGCAAACCTACTCGATTGTCAAAAAAAAGACAATTGGTATTATTATTTTTTTTTAAGTGTTTACTCTTGACTGGTTGGCCTTTTATGCGCGGGCTTTAAATTATATTTAAAAAATTTATGATTTCGAGGATAACTCATTTAAAACCCATTTAGAAGTTGCCGAACTATTAAATTTAAATTTAGATACTTAATGATGTTATATATGATGAAGTAATTGCCGTAAATAAACTTCGTATTTGAGAAATATTGATTCTTTCACTGCCGAACAGTTGTGGGTCAATACTTTCAAATCCACCGATAGTTTAATTGAATTAAAAATGTTAGTGACGAAAGTATTAAGCATTCCTGTCAGCAATGCTTTTGTCGAGCGGATACTTTCATTGATGGGATTAACATGGAGCGACGATCGAAATAAAACGAGAGTAGAACTCGTCAAGGCAGAATTATGTCTTCGAATAAATAATAATATTATCGCACCGCGAGTAAGTTTTCAGTTATTTGAAAGCACACGAACAAAAAAGACTTTTAAATAAGCGCAAAGTCAAAATAAATATAACTTTATAAATTGTTATGGTATTTTTATAATTAACTCGTAAGTATGTTTATTTTTAAAAATAATCAGATTCAGAATGTTGGTTCGATTAGAAAGAATATTAAATAATGTTTTTTAATGCAAAATACATTTGAGCTGGAAAAATGATATTTTTTTGTATATATATTTGTTCAATTTTGATTTTCTGCGGTCTACGAACTATTTTCTGGGGTTTCTGAACTAACTCTACGGAGCTTATGACTTTAAAATTTGGCAACCCTGGTAACGAGGGTCATGAATGGGTCGCGAAGAAAAAAACACGCTTTCTAGAATTGAATGACACTCGTTACTGAATTTGTAGATGCGTTTAATGAGAGCTTCGGCGTGGTCGAAACTGCCGGCTTAGCTTCAGGGAGAAGGGGGGGCGTTAAATGTTTACCGTAACATGATAACCGTAATTATCAGGTAACCAAAACAACAGTCGAACAACATTAGCGCAAAGGGAAGAAAATATCAATTCCCAAACGTTTAAAGAAATTTTTTTGAATTCGAAAATTTCTTAAACAAGAGTACAATTTATTTACCAACCAAAAATCAAAGCACAAAAAAAATTTAAAAAAAAAATATGACTGGGGAATTTAAGAAAATTAAAAAAAAATTTACAAAATTCATACCAACAACTTTATACGAATTTAAGAATTAAAAACTAGTATGACGTCATGCCTAACCCTACCACCGAACAATGAGGACGTGACTGCTAATGACTCTCGTCTGACCGTCAGAAGGGTTGGAGACATTCAGCTGGAGGCCAGTGATGGAGGTGTTGTCAATGTGGAAGGAGTGATATTTGTTTCAGATTTGTGTGCAAATCTTTTTTCCGTCAGCCAATTAGTAAAAAGCGGTAAAAAGGTGGTATTCCACAACAGTCGGTGCAATGTTTATGATGAATCGCACAAAGTAGTTATCACAGCAAAACATGAGGATGGTATGTTTATATTTAATCGGCCGAGTGATTTTGGCCATGATATCGAATGCTGAGACATCTATACCTAAATTTCAACAGTTTAATGAAATTGAAATCAGAACGAGCAGTAGGTGTTAATTTTAGTCAAATAAACCACGGTGGATGCTCAATTTGTTTGAAGGGTAAACAAACACGTCTTCCCTTTAAAGATGTTGCAGTTCGGGCCAATCAAAGGCTCGATTTAATACATTCTGATTTATGCGGTCCAATCGAATGTGCTTCGTTTGGAAGTGTACGACATTATATGGTGTTCTTAGACGATTCCACAAGGCGTGTTTTTGCCTACATACTTAAGTCAAAAACAGAGGTCAATACTTTTGTGGTTTAAATTCCAGGCAGTTCCAGAGTGGAAGGACTATAAAAATCTTAAGCCTAATCTAATCGCACCGTATACGTCAGTGCGCGATGCATGATATTTGATGCCCACCTAGATAACAATTTTGGGTAGAAGCAGTGTCTACCGCCGCGTATACATATAATTAATCATTCACCTGTAGAGTGATCCAGAAGGAGCGTGGTCGGGGAGAAACCCGGATTAGATCCGAAAAAGTTAGACCCAAAATCGAAGATGGAACCTATTTCGGTTACAGTGAATGGGTATATGACCCCGATACTGAAGTGTGATCTTCAATATTATTTAGAAAATACCAGATTTTTGAAGAGCTGAGATACTTTTTAAAACACTTGTTTATTTAAGAATCAGATAATAATAGAAAATGTTAAATGAAAAACAATTTTCATTTATAATTGAAAAAATTTTAGAAAAAACGGTATGTTTCTATTATTGACAATTTTTGTTCTCTATACTGACATACTATTGAGTTTAAGAAAACTTACCAAAATACATGTATTTTGCAAAATATCTATTATAAAACCTCTAAGGCACCAAAGTAGAAACAAAACTAATCTCTTATTATTCGTTTCTTCTTTGGTGCCGAGAGCAAAGCTTCGTCTTGTTGCGTTTACTTGACAAGTAAATTAGCAAAATTGAACTCAAAATAATTTTGAAAGGACCGGACGGGACATTTTCACAGTTCAGTCTGCTAAAATTTTGATTTTAAATGCAAATGGCATATTGTTACAGTTATTTAGCTATGCTAACACGCAACTTTTGATAATTTTACTCTTTAGATCGTTGAGAAAATGTTCGAATGATGCAATAATGCCGCTTCTCTGCAATAATGCCGCTTCTCGATCCAAGTCAGTTAATATTTCATGAGACAATAGAACTGAAATCAAAATGATGATCTAATAGTACGCCGGTGGGGGTTTAGAAAATCGGCAAAATTGAAAAGATTCCCGATAGGGGCAGGATGCATATGGTGTTTTTCAACATCTAGTTTCGGTTGGTGATGTGGCTGAACACAACTAAATGACCCCTTGTCAGAGTACAGAATGCGAATGACAGTCTACTATGGAGCAAGGGAGTTAAAACTGTAAAAATGTTGGATTGGCCAATACTCGTTTCGATATGGTAAACGAAGAAACCGACACTGGCTATATTCGATGGGAATTGCGACTAGGCATCAAATTCTTCAAAATTTTGCTCTTCTGTCATTATTAAAACCGATTGGTCCTATGTGTACATTTAAAGTATACACACCTTTTTGTACAGTAACTAATTTGACATACGCTGCAATGCGTTGATAATGTCATCGGGACTATCATATTATTGAAGATGCTTCAATTTTATTGCCATGGTAATAAAACATAATAGAGCTCCTTTACTGCGACATGTGTGTATATAATACTGACATACAACTTTAAGGAGGCGACTAAAATTAAATTCTAATTAAGTTAGAATCAGTTTCAGAAGTCCTAGAATCAGAAGTCCTGGTCAGAATCAGAAGTCCTAGATTCATACCTTCTCGCCGGTGCTTCCTGGGTAACTCTAAATGAATCAAGCGGTGTAGTGGAGACGAGCAGGGGAAATCTTATTTATAGTCATGGAAACTACATGTCAGGGCGAACCATTGGCGCCTCAAAACCAAACCAGCGTCTGTTTTCCCGGCTAGGAGCGTCTGAAGCGGGCGTCTGTCTTGTATCAAGCGGCTCGCTATATAAATGTGTTCAACGTAGGACTGGATGCCTTAAGATTCTCACCAGTACGAAGATAAATCAGATGACATCAAAGATCTTTTCTTTGTCGAGCTGGAGGAAGTCATCAATAACATACCGCACCACGACATTAAAATCATCGTGGGCGACTTTAATGCAAAAATCGGTAGGAGTGCAGAAAATACATCGCACATCGGTCCTAACAGCCTGCACCTAGCTAGTAATAACAACGGCCAATGCATCACCGACCTGGCAATAACGTACAACTTAGTTGTATCAAGTACGTTTTTCTTACATAAGAGAATCCACAAAGTTACGTGGAGATCGAATGATGGAAGAACGGAAAACCAAATCGATCACGTAATGGTGTCTAAGAGACACTCCACCAGCATATCTGACGTTAAATCTTACAGAGGTGCAGACATGGACAGCGATGATGTGCTTGTCATATTTACCGTTCGAAGGAATATCGATGCTCTAACAGACCAAGCGTCACTGCAGAGTTACCAATCAGCTGTCACTAATTATTTAGACCGGCCCCATAACAATGAAGAAGCTCCTCCTAACATCCAGGAGCAGTGGCACGCTATACAGTCAGCCATAACCACCGCGGTGCAAAACATCATCGGAAGAAGACCTCCGAGGCCCCGCAATGATTGGTTCGATGACCAATGCCGTAGGGTCGTCGAAAATAAACGAACGCTTCGTGAAAAATGGTTGGCTCGCAACACTAGAAGCACTCTAGCAGAATATCTCCGCGCTAGGAAAGCGACGACTAAATACCTTCGACAAAAGAAGCGCGAACATATGAGATTATGCATCGAAAACATCAGCTTCCAAGCGGAACTAGGAAACTCAAGGGACTGTTTTGCCAACGCATGGAATCTCACTAAAGACTTCCACCCAAGAAGTACAGCCATCAAAGACGGGAATGGAGAGTTGAGAACAAACGTGGCTGATGTTCTCTCAGTATGGCAAACCTATTTTCAAAATCTGCTAAATCGGAATGACGACGTAACCCCATTAGAGCAATAGGTTCTCCAGGTGAGCAGGTGTTTCTCGAATATCCCACAGTCGATGGAATCTCCGCAGAATTGATTGAACTCGGAGGCGCTACTCTTGCAACAAGTTTATACGATCTCATCGTTTGTATTTGGGGCCAAGAAGAGCTGCCTGAGAATTGGAAGACCGCGCTCATATGTCCGTTGCATAAAAAGGGCGACCGTCTTAAATGTGAAAACTATCGTGGTATAGCTCTATTGAACGCTACTTACAAAGTGTTGGCTAATGTTGTACTTGCAAGACTCATCCCTTTCGCCGAAAACATCATTGGCGACTATCAGTGAGGTTTTCGACCCAACCGATCAACCACGGACCAGTGTTCCACCATGAGGATGATCTTGGAAAAATGTTGGGAGTACAACATAACCATACATAAACTATATATAGACTTTCGACAGGCATATGACAGTATAAAGCGTGAGCTATGGGCCTAGGAATCCCAGAGAAACTCGATTCTCTGTGTAAATTAACAACGTCTGGGTCTGTATATGTAGAATCGTAATTAAAGGAACTGTGTCGGACTCCTTTGAAATAACATCTGGCGTTCGACAGGGTGATGCACTCGCGCCTTTGCACTCGCTGTATATTTAATAAATCCGGCCAAATTCTTCGATATGCAGATGATATCGTGCTTCTTGGCGGAAGACTTAGCGATATCAACGACAGTTTCATACCGCTCAATCGCTGCGCAAGAAGACTTGGTTTGGAGGTGAACAGCAGTAAAACCAAATATTTAGCAACACCTAGGAATATCTCAATGGCAAATCTCGGAATTGGCGACCATAACTTTGATAGCGTCGAAAACTTTAAACACCTCGGGTCAGTTATGACATCACTGAACGAGTTTTCTATGTCCAATCAAGATTATTGCGATCGAAACATCTATCGCAGTCGTGCAAGCTCGCACTTTATAAAGCACTCATAAAACCTGTGCTGACTTTTGGAAGTGAGAGCTTTACTTTGACCTCTAACGATTGTAGATTATTATCTACCTTCGAAAGGAAGGTCATCCGTTCAATTTTTGGTCCAATTAAAGTTGAGAACAAGGAACAACGAATATCGGATTCGTATGAATCACGAAATAAAGCAACTCCTCGGACGCAGCGATATCATAGGATTCATTAAATCCAATCGAGTGAGATGGCTCGGCCACGTTACAAGGTCCCCACAACAACGGATGATAAATAAAGTGTTTCACCAATAACCAGCCGTAGTGCGTCGTAGAGGAAGACCCCGAAAACGCTAGCGTGACGACATCGAACAAGATCTACGAGCATTAAGATGTCGAAACTGGAGGACGAGAGTAATGGATCGAGATGGATGGAGGGCCATTGTGCAGGCAGCGAAATCTCTTCATGGGATGTGAAAGCCAGAGAGAGAGAGAGAGAGTACAGCATCATCCGCTGAAGTGGCCAACGATGATACACTTTACACGACCAGTGAACAGGAAGATGAGGATGAAACTCATTGCCTCCCGAAACAGTCCAGATTAATATGAATGAAGGCGTAGTTAGACGTTCCTCAAGACAACCTAAGCCAGTAAATTGGGATGACTATATAACTTACTATGTGTATTCAATCGAAATGGATGATCCAGCCATTGTCAGGCAAGTGTTGAATCGAGCGGATAGTGGGAAATGGAAAGAGGCTATACGTTATAAATATATGTAGTTCTTTACAAGAAAACCGCCCTTGAATTTTAGTGGATAAAAGTTAAAATAACGGTTATTTAACTCAATTTTTATATTTTTATTATTATAACTGGAACCTTTTCGGTTCCACTCTCAATTCCGAAAGCTTAATTGTTCTCCTAAATTTTCCCTCAAAATGGCCATAGAATCGCGAGCTGTGTGGCATGTAGCGCCATCTTGTTGAAAGCACATGTCAACTAAGTTCAGTTCTTCCATTTTTGGCAACAAAAAGTTTGTTAGCATCGAACGATAGCGATCGCCATTCACCGTAACGTTGCGTCCAACAGCATCTTTGAAAAAATACGGTCCAATGATTCCACCAGCGTACAAACCACACCAAACAGTGCATTTTTCGGGATGCATGGGCAGTTCTTGAACGGCTTCTGGTTGCTCTTCACTCCAAATGCGGCAATTTTGCTTATTTACGTAGCCATTCAACCAGAAATGAGCCTCATCGCTGAACAAAATTTGTCGATAAAAAAGCGGATTTTCTGTCAACTTTTCTAGGGCCCATTCACTGAAAATTCGACGTTGTGGCAGATCGTTCGGCTTCAGTTCTTGCAGGAGCTGTATTTTATACGGTTTTACACCAAGATCTTTGCGTAAAATCTTCCATGTCGTCGAATAACACAAACCCAATTGCTGCGAACGGCGACGAATCGACATTTCACGGTCTTCAGCAACACTCTCAGAAACAGACGCAATATTCTCTTCTGTACGCACTGTACGCATTCGTGTGGTTGGTTTAATGTCCAATAAAGTAAACTGAGTGCGAAACTTGGTCACAATCGCATTAATTGTTTGCTCACTTGGTCGATTATGTAGACCGTAAATCGGACGTAAATCGCGAAACACTTTTCGAACCGAACACTGATTTTTGTAATATAATTCAATTATTTGCAAGCGTTGCTCGTTAGTAAGTCTATTCATTATGAAATGTCAAAGCATACTGAGCATCTTTCTCTTTGACACCTTGTCTGAAATCCCGCGTGATCTGTCAAATACTAATGCATGAAAATCCTAACCACAAAAAAATCACCCGTTATAATAATAAAAATTGAGCTAAATAACCGTTATTTTATCTATTATCCTAACAAGCTCATTAAACAATTTTAAATTATTTTAGTGGATCTTCCACCAAATCCGAAGCCGATCAACTGTAAATGGGTATTCAAAACCAAGAGGGACGCAACTGGAAAGATCATAAGGTATAAGGCGAGACTGGCAATCAAAGGTTGTTGTCAAGAGAAGGGCATTGATTACGCAGACACGTATTCCTCCGTGGTCAGGTATAGCTCGGTTAGGACGGTAATTGCAATTTGAAATTTGCCGTGAAAGTTGATCTTGATATAGATCAATTGGATGCAGTGACGGCGTTTTTACAAGGTCGCAAGAATGGTTTGATTTGGATGACCAAAAACAATATATCAACGAGATGCTGTCTCGTTATACTTAATATGGTGAGTTGCAATCCGGTATCGACGCCTATAGACCACAATCAAAAACTGTCAGTGGAGTTTTGCCCAAACACAAAAAAAGAATTTGTTGAAATGGCGGAAATGCCTTGCCAGTCAGCTGTTGGAAGTATATTCTTTGTAGCTCAAGTGTCCAGACCAGTTGTGTGTTATGCCGTGAATTTAGTTAGTTGATTCAACAATAACCCTGGACAAGCTCATTGGACAGCTATGTTAAACGAATTCTATGTTTTTATATATCAAAACGGTCCGATATCCTGGATGTCTGAAAACACCCACAGTCGAAAAACTGTCAACAACTGAGCCGGAATATATGGCATTAACTTCGGCCACACAGGAGGCGATTTGGTTGACAAATGTATCGAACTTGTGAAAGTTTCGACCAATGATATGTTAGCAGATGTATTGAACCAGAAGTTCATCTGACGTATTGAAATGAGAATTATATTGTTTTTTATAAGTAAAGAGTAAAGTTTTATATTGATTTTATTTTCATAAAAAGGTTTTCTTACTTCTGTCTATATCATCTAATATAGAAAAGGCGTATTTTAATAAGACACAAAATCGTGTGTATCGGCAAATTTTCAACAGAAACTAGAGGCCCCGTTTAACTATGTGGAGCTTCTAAATTAAGAAATGCAGTCTTAAAAACACCGATTAGAGCAGTAAGTAGCAGTAAGTTTTATTCGAGTTTTGTTTTCAAGTTTTGTTTTGATCGAGCGCTAATAAAAAACATGGCAACTGTGTCGAGCTCTGGCTTTGGTTTCAGATACTTTTGCCAACGTTTTTGCTCAGATCACGTCGCAAAATCGACATTACGAAAATTAAAGCGTCGAGAACTCTTACAATAAACGTTTAGATATCTTATGTTGGTTTTCACAATCATTGGTTCCTCAATCATTTCTAGCCGTAAACTCGATAGAGTCACGACAATAATCATTATAGAGTTGATTGTCTCCTGGCGCACTCATTTTACTTGATCTACAGTTTAAATTGGATCCTGGATGTCCAGACGGGCTCAAAACGCCCTCATAAAAATATTTATAAATTTACATATTTTCTTTGTAAGTTCAAGTTGCCAATTTGCATTTAAAATATTTTTGTAGATCATAATCAAATCACGCAAATTCATTCATCTGAAGTGATCCGTTGGACCTTAATTAACTAAGTACTTAACTAAAATAAAAAACAAATCGGCACTAACCTTTTGTGGGTTCAATTAATAAATCCTCATTGGTTAAACCCCGGGTTAATAATATTGTATTCACTGCACTACAATTGGTCAATGGTACAGATGATGATGGTACGGGTGCAACAGTTGAAGGTGCCGCACCATTTGGAATTACTGTACCATTAACACCATTTAAACTATTTAATTTAATAACACATAACAACACTAACAAAACACTAAACGATTTACTTAATTGATTTAATTTTATTAAAGATAATTTTATATGATTAATTCTATGCGTTATGGCTGGCGCTCTCGTTATATTTAATCTACAGCTGGTTGTGATGGTGGAACAACTGATGCTATCAGTGTCGTCACCGGTGACGTATTTTTGAATTTTGAATGGCATTTTTTAAAAATCGTTTTCAAGACACAACAAATAAATATTTTTAAAAAACAAATTAATTAATCAGGTCAATTACTAATTTAATTATGTATTTATTATTTATTATTAAGCACAAAACACATTTTATTTATAATTTGTTGCAATTTAATTTTGATAATATATAGGTAAATAAACAAAAACAAAACACTTTATTTTTTTTTGGATTAAAAGGCACTTGGAATAATGATAATAAACCCACAATAATTAAATTAAATGACTTTTTCTTGGTTTAATTGGAAAATTATTTTCATTGATAAATAATAAACTCGTCACAAGAACATAAACTTTTCACGCACATGGCTGTAATCGCATGCATAACGAACACTTGCATCAATAAATAAATTTTTTGATAAACAAATCTTTCTTTGATAGGTTGGTACGACGAAGAATAAAAAAAAAACACCGTAATTTATAAAACTTAAGTAATAATAATAATTTTTGTATAAATAGCTAAGAGATATACACAGTGCACAGGAAAAATTAATAAAAACAACTTAAATTTGAAACGAAAAGAGTTGTTACTCCGACAAAAGCGATCGATTCTTTGAAATACACTGAAAAAATACAACACTCCACTCTCGTTGTCGTCGAAGCACAAACAACAACAAAATAAAACCAAATGGAATTTTTAACAAAAAAAAAAATGAAAAAAATTTTTGGATAAAAAGCCGACAAATTTATATGGTCGTCTCGTTTTATCTACCACTGTTTTGCAATAAATGTTATAAAGAATTTTTGTATAGTCACCCTGCTCTCGATTTGTTTACCATTCTTAAAATAAACACAAATACAAACTTATTTGAGGGGAATTTTGTTTTATTTGATTTGTTTACTTTTTTGTGCCAATTTCCTTGGTTGCGTACAATACCAGATGTAAAGCATTTTTATACAGATTGCCAACGTAATGCGTATCAAATTATAAATCTTATGCTTTGCAAATTTGCAGGGAGTGGTATTTTTTGTATTTATTTCGGAAATTTAGACAACTATCTGAACAATATTAAAAACATTATAGCATTATAGCATTCACAACACGTGCTAATTGAATACACAGAATTGAACTGCAGTATGTGAGAACGTGTTGACACCGGCGATATGGTGCAGTATGATAAATGGTTTCATTTTGTGTGCGCTGATGTAACACAGGCAATCCTGAATGTCGATTGGGTTTGTAGCATGTGCTCGAGCCTGTCTATTGCCGGAAACACCATAACCACCAAAACAAATAGATCCGTAAGTGCGCGATCCACAAAATTCTTAAGCAAGCAAATTAACGATGAATCAGAATCTAATCAAATGAACCGAAGTCGAACCATGCGGATGTCAGTAAGTGGGTTGAGGAGCGGATATGGCTGCATTGGCAATATTTGTTGAAATGCTTGTTACCAATCAAATGGTGAACGTATCGATATCGAGAACCGGTCAATCGCCATATCTACAACAATTGGTAGCCCGAGCGACGTCAAGTATACTCAACCTCAACCAGCAGCGTTTATCGGTGGACCTCAACTCCCTGTACCAAATTCCGCAACAGCTAGCCGCAAGATTTGTAGTTTCCAAGGAACTTTCTCACTTCAGCATGGTCGATCTTCATAAACAGCTATGAAAGTTCAAAAGAGACATGTTTGATAGGTAAAGCGCTAGAGGCTGTGAGATGCCATCTACTTTTACCATCCTCACTATCGGATGTGATGACAACGTTGAGAAAGCTGTACAGCCGCCCAGAACTGATCCTATACCTTACACCAGAAAATCAGGAGTGAACCACCAAAAGTAGAAAAATTAGAAACCTTAATTTCATTCGCACTGTCAGTGCAAACCCTATGCGTCACGATCAAAGCTACCGGACTACTGGCGCATATGAACAATCCATCACTGTTACAGGAGTTAACAGATCAGTTACCGCCTCACATAAAATTAAACTGGGCTGTATATGATCAGTATGTGCCAGACGTCACGTTATCGACGTTTGGGAACTAGTTTTTTGCAATCGCGCAAGTAACAAGTACAGTTATCATACCATCTTCCGCCCTTGACAGTATCAACGTCACGCAGGAAAAGCGACAATCTAGCGATAAAGGCTATCTGCATACGCACGCGTGAGATTTTAAAAATAATCGAACTGTTAATGATAATCAGAAATACCAGCTGTGTAAGAAATCCAATCATATGCTCAAAAGCTGTGAGAGCTTCATTAAGATGAATCGGAGTGAATGTTGGAACACCGTAAAAGAAAACCGGCTGTACCGAAAGTGTCTCGGACTGCACAACCACTTGCAAAACGTTACACTACCCATTGCTTTACGGCTACCCGAGATGAAAGAAGGCATCAAACCCGTAGCTAATTACGCTTTACATTGTAATGTCCAACGTCGATCACAACGATTAACTCTTTTCCGAATCATCCCGGTCACTCTCCGCTTCAGTAAATACGGTTGCTTTCCTTGATAAAGGCTCATCTTTAACAATGCTATTAGACATAGATTTAGCGAAAGAGCTCGAATTAAAAGGAACCCCCGAGAGCTTGTGCCTGGAATACAAACAAGCAGTCCTCGCATTATAATTGGAATTGATAATTGGAAACTCGGAATAGCATTACAGTTGAGGGAGGGAACCTCACAGCAACAAGTGGTCACGGGGGTGCACGGCTTTTACGATTAAAAAAAAGCAGCCGATTCTATTATGTCATCGCCGCATTACCATTATAGTTTCCATATGTGAGTCTGGCAATACTGACCAGCGGATGGAGACTATGGTTAAAGAATTTTTCTTGTTAGAAAGCTTCGGCGTGAGCAAGCCTGACATTATTGTGGAAACGATGCGCCAAGAGCACCGGTTTGAAACAGGACTGCTCTGGAAATATGATGAAGTACGGCTCCCAAATAGTTTATATGTGGTACAAAAACCATTAGCGTGTCTCGAAAAGAAATTGCAACGACACCATGATTTGGCTGAAATCCTAAAAGAATTCGTCAGTATCTCGCCAATGGCCATGCGTAAAGTTGTTACCACATGAATTGATCGAGCCATCTCCAAGAATATGGTATCTACCCATACTTGCGGTGACTAATCCGAATAAACCGAGTAAAATTCGTATTGTATGAGGCGCAGCCTGCAAAATCAACGGAATATCGTTGAACTTAGTGCTCACGAAGGGCCCAGATCAACCTGCAGCGTTGCCAGGAGTAATTCAAAGATTTAGGGAGAGAAGAGTGGCCAACTGTGGTGGCATAATGGAAATGTTTCATCAAATACGCATTCGTGAAGCCGATCAACAGTTCCAATGGTTCCTATGGAAAGGCGAGGACCCAAGTAAAGAACCTGATGTTTATGTAATGCAGGTGATAACGTTTGAAAAATCGAACATCTACTATGTGGATGACATAGACTGGTTAGACAGCGCCGACACCTCGGAGGAAGTCACCGAACTAGCAAAACGGGTCATAAAAATACACAAACATGCAGGGCTTGAAATACGAGGTTGGTGGTCGAATGTTCCGGAAATATTATCAGCATTAGATATTGTCAGTACAACGTCAGAAGCAAAGAAAGATTATATCCACTGTACAGCTACTCGACGGCCGGCTTGCTAACATCATTGGCGATTTCCATACTCCATCCACATTCAAGAATGCATATTCTGGTCCGATTCACGAACAGTCCTCTGCTGGCTACAATCCGATCATCGCAAATATCATCAGTTCGTGTTGGCACATCGTGTTGGCGAAATAATCGAAACCACGAAATTGAAGGAATGAAAGTGGCTTCCCACCAAAAATAATATAGCGGATGATTGCACAAAGTGAAAGAAACTACCAGATTTGAATTCATGTAGTCGATGGTTGAACGCGCCTGAATTTCTACGACTAGTTGAACCATGGTGGCTTCACCAACCCCAAGTTGTCTACGAAGCTCCCTTTGAGGAACGGCGTGCTCACTACATACATACGGTCAAAACCGTTGTTAACGAACTCCGTCAGTAATACGTAATCCCAGACGTAAGACAGTTATTGAAAAGAGTAAGATATTCATGCTAGAGATGTAAGAACCAGAATGCCCTTCCACAAGAGCCACACATGGCGAAACTACCTAGACCGTACATATTGAAACAGCGCATAGTTTAACCATCGATTCATGCATAATGTGTATTCGCAATTTCATTGCAAGATGAGGCACGCCAGTCGAAATACGTAGTGACAGTGGAACAAATTTGTGCGGAGCGGAAGCCGAGTTGCGTCGCGTATTATCTGAAATCGATCAGAGTCGACTTCCTGCAGAATTTACAACCCCGGGATCCAGATGAATTTTTAATCCGCCCGCATCACCACATATGAGTGGCAGCTGGGAACGTTTGGTGCGCTAAATCAAGAACACATACCACGTTATGCCTCAGCGCAACCCAGGTGACAAATTAGTTCGAAACTTGTTAATAAAGATTGAAAACATTATCAGTTCTCGTCGGCTAACGTTCTTTTTTAACCGCAATGGTTAACCGAGTATTTGCCCACTCTGACAACGCGAACGGAATGTTTCACGCCTGTAAAACCGATTGAAAAGGGCAATGTTGTCACATCGTTGATAACAATTTACCACGAAAATCTTGGCCGAAGAGTATGGTAGTTGAAACAAACCTCGCCAAGTTTTGGATGTGATACCGGAAAAGCTGGGTAATCCGACAGAGATGTGAGTCAACTTACGGAGAGTTGGAGGATGTTGCAAAATGTTAAACAAAGGTAGCCTGTTTTGGTTGCGTTCGTAATATGCGAAAACATAAAAAGAAAAGAAGTGAAAAAATTTAGTTAGACATAAGAAAACATTTGTAATAGAAAACGAGCAATTTGAAAAAGATTTAATAAAATAGTAAATTGTAGTGCGAATACTAAATATTTGAGCTTACAAATATGTATAGAGTTTGTTTTGAATTTAACCAGAACCACAAGCAGCGTCGATCCACAAGTTACGATCTCCACGAAGAAAAATAATCCAAACACCCTAAAGAATGGGGTTGGCCGATTTAAAAAATCTCAGAAATGTTACAAAGCGTCGACATGTCGTCTAATAAATAGTGGACAAATTGAGATGGTCAAACGTCTGAGTGGCCCCACACAAGTTTTAAACAGCAAAATTTTTGGAAAATTCAAATATTGGTCAAAGTACTTGCTACACTATATAGCCTATTCCAGGCTTAAAATCATTTTATTTTAATTCGGTTTAATTCTGTTTTCCTGCTGGATTTGTCCACTATTAGACGGCATAGACGGCCATAGTATATCATTTCAAACAATTAAAAAATAAATTTTTTTAGTAACCCATCCTTTATTCTAGAATGATTATGATAAAATTTGACAAAACTACTACTAGTTTGCATTTAGCTTTCAGAATTAAAGTTGTTAACATTTTACTTCCGATAGATGATAACCATTAGATAGTGTGTGGGTATAGTAACTACAGCAGAGAAACTTTCGAATTTGAAATCGAAATATTTAATATCGAAAGAAGTAATGCTAGTTTGGGAAAACAGGAAAATAAATTTCAATCTTATTACGATAAAATAGACCCGGACTTCTAGCGAAAACTAGAAATAATTAAATCCGAACCCATAATATTTTCGAAATGCGGCTAAATCGAGGAAATTTATGAGGTAATATACATTAAATTGAAAACGCAATAACTCTACGTTGTGTCGGATTGTATAACCACATCAAATCACCTCGCTGGAAATCGCGTTGTTCGCATGCTGCTCATTTCATGTACTCATTTTTTTTCTGGTGATCGTCATGTTATCTGGTACTTCTGTTTCATTGTTGTGGATTCTTCCAACTTAGCTTCTTAAAAAGAGCAACATTAGCACATTTCTTCTTTTAAAATTTGGAAAAATTGTTCCGGAAGATCTCGATGAAGTTTGAATTCTAACCAATGGTGTCATACTTTGCCGAATGCTTGCGCTACATCAAG
This sequence comes from Nephrotoma flavescens, assembly GCA_932526605.1. Classification (NCBI taxonomy): domain Eukaryota; kingdom Metazoa; phylum Arthropoda; class Insecta; order Diptera; family Tipulidae; genus Nephrotoma; species Nephrotoma flavescens. The sequence continues at coordinate 79,156,336 of OW052221.1, read as the reverse complement.
GAATATAGTTGAGAATTTTTGTTTTCTTTCTAGTGATTTCTCGATTACATCAGTAATTCGATGTACTTCTATCGTAGAATGTTTTTACCTAAATCCAAACTGATGTGAGGGGATAAAAGATTGCTGAATAATTAAATAACAAATTTAAAAATTAACAATACAAAAAATTGATTCAATTAAATACATTTATAATAACAATTAAATGTTAATTTTCAATTATTTAAGATTTTTCAACATAATCCCATAAGACAAAAATTATGTTTGTCCTTAGTAACTGCTTTTGTCAAACTGTCCGCAACCATTTCGTCTGTTGGAATGTATTGTATTATGATGATTTGGTCGTTAACCTTTTCTCGAATGTGATGTTGTCGAATATCTATGTGCTTGCTACTTGGTCGATAAGCATTCATCTCAGCTAAACATATTGCACTTTGATTGTCACAGAAAATATTAAGAGACTTGTGCAATGTGGGATCGAGTTCATCAGCCAATTGCTTCAGCCAGATGGCGACAAGATCGACGTTTGTCCACGTCCGATGCCCAATCTGCGGCACTATATCTACTAATTGAATAGTCATCAGTCTTTTCATACCGAAGTTTATAACTAATTGTACCATGTAGATATCGCAGGATTCTTTTCACGGCCTCCCAATCCACACTACAGTAATTTGATTGGAACTACTGCAAAATTTATGTCTGGTCTCGTACATTGTGTAAGGTATTGTAAGCAACCCACAGCTTGTTGATACGGTACGTTGTGTAACTTTTCTTATTTGCCATCTGACGTTATACTTATTGAAAGTTTTTGATTCAAGTCACTAGGTGTGCTAATCTGATGAGTTAATATTTCTTTGATGTACGAGGATTGATCCAACTCAATGCTGTTTTCATTTTGATGTATACGAATACCCACGCATTCCGTGGCAGCACATAAATCTTTCATCTTGAATTGCGTGCATCCAGAATATCATCAGTCATCTACATAACAAGCTATTATCAAATTCAATTATCGATTAAAATAAAGCTAAGCCAAATTCCTTGAATGCAGTCTCGAGTTTAATATTCCACTGGCGTCCAGCTCGTTTAAGTCCATACATGGCCCGATTCAGTTTACATGAACTATTCGTTCCGTGATTAAAACATTCCGGTTGCTCAATATACACATCTGCATCAATGTCGCATTGCCTAAGAAAGTGGTGACAGCGTCCAATTCATGTATTTTCAAACAATTTTCAACTGTCAAAGCAACACACCACTGTCTAAAAACCATTCAGAAGAATTTGATTGTGAGAATAAAGATACACCAAATGCTCTTTTAGCCAGTGTAACGATTTTTATGTATCGATGAATTTTTACTGAAAAACGTATTGCTTGACTTTGATACGTATACTGTGTGCCAAGTAATTTCATTTTAATGTGATCTGCGTTGTTTCACTTGCCCAAAACTCAGAATAAGAGGTTTAAATTCATTTGTCAAACCTGCCAACATAATTGCAGCCAACCAGTTATCATCTATTTTGAATCCAATATGATATATTCAATTTGCACGAAAACGAATTGAAATCAGGGTTCGCAATAACGTAATTTTTCTTTATAATCCATGATTTTCGTACAAATTTTTGAATTTTTCCCATATTTCAAGGGCTGAATTACAATCGAGGATGTGAACAAAAGGTTCCGGTTCCACACTAAGAGCCAACGTCGATTTTGATTCACGTAACATGTCCTCATTTTTCTTCGAAATAATTCTGCATAGCAAAACACCACATACATATGATAATTATCAGCACCGCGTAGTTTTTTCATGCTAAAACCCGATTTGCTGTTTGATCCTGCCATCTCCTTCTCATATAACGTGTTGATGACGATACAAATTTTACAACAAATGTAAACTATTTAATTTTATACTACAAATGTATTTACGATTTAAAATACTTACGATGATGATTAGAGATTTAATTAACGTGGCACCTGGGCTCATAACCTATTAGCAGAGCGAACCAATAAAGATGTTGTCTTTATGGGTGAGTCTAAATAATAAACTGTATTTCAATATAATAGTGTTGACAGATGAGAATATAGGGTGCGTTCATAATTTAACAACTAAAACGTTAAACAAAACTAACTGCTTCAAACCTTGACGACGTATTACAATAAAATTAAACAAAAACGTTCCCGTTGATAATTACACAATGAATGCCAACATCTTTCGACAATATTCGCCTGAAACTAACAAAACGCTGCAACTAAAATGATAAAGAAAATTCTATCTACAGTAAACTTAATGCAAACTGTGCGATTGCGCTTGCTAGATGCCCGTGATCCGAATAAAGTAACGTAAACTTTCTCAGTTCATATCCACCATCAAAGCTGAGGAACTGGTATTTAATCAACGTTAACGACTAAAAACCGCAATATGAGAAGGGCAAATGTTTTATAAGAAATATTTAAAATCTTCCCCAGATTGTTGTGGATGAAATTCTTTAAATAAATTAAGACTGTCGACTGCCACTAAAATATATAAAAAATTAAGAGGTGAATATGTTGTGGCTTTCTTTTACACCCCGATTCTGAAACACAGTCACTGACTGAAAAATGGTCTTAGATAAGACTTTTTGTCTTTGTTTTGAGGTTAGTCTTAATTGTGAAACTTTTCGTATTCGGCGGATAGTCTTAGTTGGCATTAGTCTTAAAAAAGTCTTGCGTAAGACATACAAATTTGGGGGTCTTATTGGTCATAGACTAAGCGCAGAATACGAAAAGTTTCATTAAGAGTAAATTCAAAACAAAGCCAAATACTTACCTAAGACCATTTTTCAGTCAGTGACTATGCTTCAGAATCGGGGTGGTTCATGCCTTGACGTGGTTCCAATTTATGGAAAAAGTCTGTCTCTCTCTCTCTAAGAAGGCTGTAAAAAGTGTAGGTGAAATTCGGCCTCACTTTATTCGGTATATCTTTCAGTAAACCTCGGCCACCTAGGTGGTCAATAGAACTCCAAAGCACCCTTCAAAAATACAGGAAACTTTCTAGAAAAGACAAAAAATTAAAAGCTTAAGAAGAATGAGGCGATTACTAATTTCTCCGAGTGTTAACTAGAAATTTATAGACTTCATACATTAGATGCTTAAAAGCAGGATCGTCAAAGATCTTCTGAGTGGTTCCTTATTTAATAGATTTGTGAGTACAGGGAGATCTCATGGTGGGGTGTTATCTATCCTTCTTTAGAATTTGATCATTTGAGCTCTTGCTACGGTGTCTTCGGTAAATATCCTAAAACAATGAGTCATGTAAAGTGCGCTCAGCATACTCTCCAACCAAACTAACAGCTGTGTTTTGGGGGCAATCCTCACAAGTCTGAGTCTGGCACTATACTCTAGTAAGTACAAACTTAAGTTTGCTGTTAATACGAAAGAGATATTCACATTTCTTTGGACAGTTAAGCTTCGATTAAAGCGCTAAAATAATTAATCTTAAGTGGAAATTTATTAAAGGGATGGCAGATCAGCCACTCTTCGAAGTAAAACCTGCCTGATCTCGCCAAGCAGAGTAAATGTCGAAACCCCCCTCGCTATATCCAAGCTTATGCATCAGAAGGAACCTGTGACACATGTACTAGGCGGGCTGGCTAAGACTAGACCTACCTAGCTATCACAACAACTGATATCTCTACGAAAGCGTAATGTAAGCGAGGTTGTAACGTGTGTGCTGGTAAAGTCGAAGCTGCGACAATGAAGAGGAAAGAACTCTGTACCATTTGCTTTGTCCGTCACTTTGTGAGTGTTGCACGTGCCTATCTCAAATTCTATACTCAAATCACGAGTTTAGTTTGAGCGGAATTACTTATTTCTTTCCGTCAAAATTCCACAAAATATTTGTCCAAGATAAACAATTATCTTGGATTCTAAATTATCGTGGAATCCTAGCTAACATACGCAATTGCTTGGCGGGTATAACTAGTCTGGTGTTCAAAATTTTATATAAGTCCCTCTAAGGTATCTCTACCGTGTCGTACTAGCCAAAGATTAGCCAGCAAAGAGAACTGCGCCCTTTCATAGAATACTTTCATGGTTTCACCATGGGCCCTTTGAGATATCGTGTTATCGTGAGCATAACCATCGTCGGTCTCGGCCATCTTTTATTAAGAAAAACAAAAAAAAACTGATCAAATGGTTTAGTGGTTAAAGCTTTGGCGTTTGGATCGGGAAGTACCGGGTCCGAATCCCGATAGGATGCAAAGTGAAATTTAACCAACAGGTTACGACCTGTGGTGAAATGAAACACATCTATGACCCCCTGTCGGTGTGCAAAACCCATGGGCCGACCCATCTTCAATGGGAGTATAAGCTGGCATGGAACTTGCAATGTGCAGATTGGCCTTAAATCGGTCCTTCAGTCGTACGCCCTCGAGTTGGCTGGGAGGCGTAAAACAAGGGCGTAAAAAAGCGTAACCGTAGAAGAGCAGGATGAGCCTTGAGCCGCGAAGCAGATCGCATAGTTAACAATAAAAAAAAATAAATAATAAAACATAATTTGATTACCTGTGGTTTCACCTAGATTATTTAATCGATTGTCTGCTTAAAAGTATTCCATATTTGGCTCAAACCATAAAAACAATATATTCGAGTGAATCATTTACATTTTGATTTTATTTCATCCAGTTTACAACTCAGTATGATCATCCTTATTAATTTTAGTGTCCGTCTCTCGAATCTCAGCATTATCCTCGTGCTCAATCTCACCCGCTTCAATGCGATTCATTAAATTTTTAATTTCCGTATCGTACGTTTTCCATTCGGGCACAATTCTTTGGGCTGCAGTCAATTTGGCTTCTTTGGTCTGCGGATTATTACACAAATCGATCACTTTGGCATATTGCAAAGTTTCGTCACTGCACCACGTCTGACAGTATAACCATTCCTGGGGCAGTGATTTTATCGCAACCTGATGTATCATATTGTTTGGTAAATCTTGATCTAAATTCGATAAACTATTTGGATCCTGGCTAAGCGCCTGGTACTGGCCGCGCAGTCGATCACCGGCCGCAATTTTACGGAATTTTTTCAAATCGACCACGTACAATGCAGATATGTGATATTTACGTCCTTGTAGATGATTTTTCCAGTAGCCCTGCTTCCAAAACCGAAAGCCTTCCATTTCTCTTTTGGAATCACAGAATGGCGTATACGCATAAGGCGCTCCACCCAAATCCAAAGTATTCAATTCCTTGATATCGGCCCGAACGATAGCATCTGCATCGACGAATATAATTTTTTTGATGTCAAGTGGGAAGAGAACATCTAAAAATAGAATTTTATAACCCCAAATAGTTCGCTGCTTCTCGGTTTGCTGATGTAACCAGCGTGGCCATTTATACTGCACCAACTCGTACTGGAAATCGTATTCTTTAGCCATGTGCGGCATGAATTCAATAAATTGAGGTGATAAGTAATTTTTAAGGAACCAGAATTTCACCGGCGACTAAAAAATCAAACAAGTGGATTAGAAATAGATTCGACCAGACTAAAAACAGTTAGGTACCTTAGTGTGCTTCAGTAGAGACAGCATCATAATACGAAGAAGACGTTCGTATAGATGACCCGATGCAACTGAGAAAATATTTATGGTTTCACTTTTATCGTCACCGCTACCGCCTCCGAACGAACTTGTGATTGAATCCCAAATACCGGATGGTGTTTCTTCAACCCCTAGTAGATCAGCGTTTGCCTGGCCTGGTTTTTTGGTGACTCGCAGTTTTAATACGTGTGACCGAAGCGAATTGATAATAACTCTAGTTTCCTCCGACGAATGTACCGTATTCGGACCCTCAGCCGATGATATATCATAGATGTCAGCACTTTTACCATGTCGCAGACGAAGAATCCATGACCCGGGATTCGCCTTTAATTGGAAATAACCCAAGTTTGCCATAACAATTGTGTCGACCATCACTGGATTGTCTTTGGTGCCCAGAGTAATTTGAAGTCCACGTGGTGGCGCACCCGTTGTTGTATCAAAGCAATGCCCTTCAAGCAGTAAATGCTCGAGCTCGTATTCGCTATGAACTGGACCATTTATATCTTGCAATTTAATATTGTCTAAATCATAAACGGAACGAACAATTTCAACCAACCAATTTTCCGGAACTTGTAAATTCTGCGTAAGTAACGGTGACGGTGGTATACCGGCAAATTTAGCTAATGGTCCTGCTTCGAGTTCTCCTTTCGAGGAGAATTGTAGTTCCGGCTCGATGACGAAACGATAAAAGCTGAAAATAAAATATTATGTTAGATCATCCGCGGTACACGTTGATAACATTCTTACTTTTTAACCGGCATATCGCTATGCTTATCGATAGCACACAGGAACACTCGCATATGACAGTTCGTCACACTTCTGAGCATGATTAAAATCGGTGCAAGTTTTTGAGCACCGCGTGAAGCAGGATCTAATACACCAACAATTTCGAAATGTGGTAAATTATCAGCCTTCGGTAGAAGTTTCACCACGGTATGATCCTCGAGCAATTCCGTTGGTATTGTAAATCGATTTTTCGATTGCGTCCGTGTCACTAAAATCGAAATCAATTGAAACATTGTGTCACTATCGATCTCTAAATCGTCTTGCGACAATTTCTCAATTTCTTGAAATGCTTTGCGGATCTTGTCACCATAATGATGATTACTAAATCGTTCCATTAAGTCAAAATCATCGGTAGAAAATATTTCGTTTTTTTCCAGCGGTCCATAAATTCGCCCATTCGAAATGATCACGTTATCAGACGATTTAAAGGAATGCACGGTCTGGCAATAGGTGCGTAATAGTTTCATGTGAAGTTCGGTCGATGAGAGTAAATCGCGTACATTTTTCGGTATATCGTAATTATCGTTTGTCTGTTCAAGCCACTTGAGTACAGTGTTTGTCGCTTCCGTACCATCAAGAGCCTGCGATGCGGCCCAAACCAGTTGATTTAAATTTTTTTCTTTGGCAACGCTACCAACGCCATCCGCATTTGGAATAAAAGCAACACGTACGCCACCGTTTAGTTTCATGTAATTTAATGCGTTTAGTAAAATGGTTTTTCCGCTTTTTTGATTTAAATCGCCTATAATCCAAATCGTTTGGAAATATACAGAATTTCCGTTAATTTTCTCCATTTTATGTTTGCTGGTGAAATACTTTAGATTTTTTCTTAGAGTGGCAATTTTATCACGGTTCGTTAGTTGAGCTAAAAGATTGACATTTTCCACGTCGTGAGGTTTGCCTGTCATACAAAGATAATCTGGATCGTCGTTCGACAGGATTCGTTGATTTAAGCGTGGCATAACATGTGGCTGACTCATCAGATAGTCTATCATGTCGTCAGAATCGGAGAGATCACCACGATAAACTGCTTTTTGAATGATTGGAGTTTGTTGGATGATTTCAGTGAGGACGGCTTCTTCAAATTCATCTGCACTGAGTGTTGTGGATGGAACTGGGACACCGTTTAGTAATGCTTGGGGGGATTCTTTCGTCCCAATGCGATCTAAGAAATCAACCGCTACTTGAGTGCCATAATCGAAACTTGAGTCCTCACCAAATATATTATCAACCTTATCGGATCCGATTTTTGGATGGGATACACGGAACTGTTTTTTAATATCACTATATGTTACATCTTTACTTGACTTGACCGTGGCATACAAATCCGTTAAAAATGATAGTCCAGTGCGGTATCCTATATTCGACGAGAGATAATTAAACGCACACACAATTGCGCGATAGTCCTCTGCATTCTCATCGTTTTGTTGGCGCGTGTCAAGCACAATACCGAGTCTGAGTGGCGCCGAATGAACAACAAAACTTTCGGCTAATTTTATCAAGGAACGTGCATCTGGCTTCACAGGATCCACAACCAAAATTAAATTGAACAAATTTTTACGAATATTTCGCAACATTCCCGGGAATGTTGGACGCAGTAAATCCATTACACTGGATGGCCATCTCGCATATTCTGAATCCTTTTCTATATCATTTATCCAGGAAATGGCAGAGTCACGTATATCGATAGCAAATTCCTTCGATGTGGATGTTAAATCGAGTGCTAAAAGTGGAGATGCGGCCAATCCCTTTAATCCAATTTTATGAAGTCCATCAAGTACTTCTGCTTCAGTTCGTAACGTCTCGAGTAGCGTGTTAACATCAAGTGTGTCGGCATCAAAAAAGAGTCCGTTTACAAATAATGCGGCATCGGGGGGCTGTAAATTTAAATTACGTCCCAGCACGTCGATGTTATATTTCATCTCCTTCTTGAATGAATCCGAGACGGTTGTGTGCAGTAGAGATTTAGCCTGAGTTGGGAAATTTTGTGAAATAATTTGTAGAATTTGAAGTGATTCCTCCCCTTGGATTGAAGCAATACGTTCAGCGGCCTGTAATCCCAACTCTTGGAATTCCCACGCTTTTAGAGGCTCAATATCTTCAGACTTTTCTAATAACTTATTCCGAAACTGATCAAGCGAATGTATTAAATGAGGAAAACGAGATTTTAATTTAAGAAAGTCAAATCCATCGACCTCAGCCTCCAATTCATTATGGTCAAATGTTCCCTTATCATCTGGTTTCGGTGCATCATCTTGACTTTTGTACTCAGTTGATTTGAGATGGAGCTCGACTCCGTAACCAGATAATCTTAGTCTTTTGTTTGTTGTCGATTTTAAATAATGGCGAAGAATATATTTATATTTCCCCGTTTTCGCGGCTTTCTTTATCATTTTATGAGCTTTGGCGAAATTTTCCGTACCAATTTGACCGTACAGTATCACTGGGAAGCTGTTCTCCAAGCTGCCTGGAAATACATGATCGAAATCAAAAACTTCTGCCGGCATTGGATCATTCGCTTTCTTGATCTCATCGACCAAACCAGATAGACCACAAACGATATTATCACCGATATTCACGAACGTATCCTCGTCACAATCTATGTGATTTTTAAGCACTTCGCTCGCAATTTGTAGGTGAGCTTGTACGCGTGGCGATAAATTATGAAGCGACAGGGATAATTTTAAAAGAGGAACTTGCGTTTCCGACAGAAGGCCCTCGGCAATTTTAACCGCTTGCTTGTAGCGTTGCGCATCATTGTCGAATTGTTCAATAGGTTTATCTAAACTAATTAGAGCATCGATATAGTCCCAAAACAAGTTTGGGTTCTCATCATATAGGTATTCCGCGATTTCGAGCGTGACCGGCGTAACATTCCATTTTGCATTGATAAGCGTTGTTATGGGATGGCTTTGTTTGGTTACTGTTAACGTAACTATATTGCAGATTATACATAAAATACTTATAAACAATTTTCCCATTTTTATCTTCCTCGGCGGGCGAGCAGCGTCTTTATCTAAAATAATAAAAATAGACACGAAAACAATATTTTTTTTGTTCTAGTCAAAATACTCCACGGCGACTAATAGTCACAACACATCCATAAAAATGTCACAAACCTGAATTTTTAACCACAAATTCACAATTTTTCTTAACAATACATTTTATAATTAATATCACAATTTAATTAAATTTTAAATGAAACTTTTTTACTTAAAATTTTTAGTGGATTTCAGCATACACGTCGTCGTTTACCACCACAAAAGTGTGTTTCATTCAAATATCAATAAAAATGTTTAGTAATGGCGATTCAAAAATATGACATTTGTTGTCAAAATTTCCAACCAATCAGAATGAGACACAAGCTAGATCCAAAAAACCAAAACAAAAAACAATATATGTATATGCGAAATTATCAATTAAAATAATTATTATTAAGGGTATGTGAGAACCGGAATAATTACGAATATCGTAATTGTGGAATGCTTAAGTATTTATTTATGAAAGTTATGCAATACTTTTTTTATTGATTTAAAATTACAAATTAACCTGCGAGCGACTGTCGAACGGCTGATTTATACAAGATTGGTATGAATAATAAAATATACAAGGTTGGATGATATTTGCATAATGTGTAATCTGTCAAGTCAAAACATAGGCGTGTTTTTTCATTACTTCAGAGCGAGCAGAGAATGTGTTTTGTAATTTTTCAGAGCGATCAGTATAGAAATTATGCGGAAACTTGCGCAAGAAAAAGACAATATAAAAAAAAATTTTGTTTCAGTAAATTAGGCTACTAGCAAAATTTTATTTCAAAAAAAATACTTTCTAAAAAAACTGTTTTACTCGACATCCGCTGAAATCAGTATCGTTGAAATTGCAATTCTTGATTAATGTATTACAGCACAATTTCTGCAATTTTGAACAATACGAATACTGCCAGGAGAAATGTGAACTAAAACATGGTAACTGTCTTGCTCTTTTTTAACTTCACTAGGGCTTCGACAACATTAAACCGTTCTTATTTTTCAGCATGTACACAATGTTACCTTTGGGGACAAAACCGGTCGATATTTTTGTCTACCTTCAGTTATCCTCCCATTCTGTGGCCTTTGTTGTTCAGCATCTTCATCAACGATCTATCGGGAATATTGCAAAATTGTTTAGCCCACCTATTTGCTGATGATGTTCTGTTCGTCAACGCTACAAAAATCACTGACTTCGTCACTGATTATTGAAATCGCTACCCACCACCTAAAGGAGCCCGATTATCTCTTAAACCTATGCATTCTTTATTTCTCTAAGGTTACGAGCCTCGGTTTTACGTTGGGTGAATCACTCTCTTGTGATATACACATCAGTACTGTCATCAGTTGTGTTTAGTCCGTTCTTCGTAAGCTCTTCCTAATTGAGGATTTACTCTTGACTGAATTCAGAACGTAGCCGGTTCTTTCTCTACTAATGCCTCATTTTACTTATGCTGCCGACGTATTTGCGGGCTCGCTAACATCTATCTCAACATTAACTATGTATCTGTATAAGATACAATACATGAATGATAACAGAACATATGTATTTTAAATTGGAATATAAAAGGCTACGGAAATTAATTATTAACAAATAAAATTCTAAATCTAATTTAATCGCTAGCAACTAAACATGACAATGATATTTCGAGCCTAATTTTTTCCGGGAACAGAATATCAAAAGATAATAATTATCGGGGATTAGATTGGTAGTTCCTGGAGTTGCAAAATTCGGTTAGCAAATTTAAAACTGCGTTGATAACATTCCATTATTTAATTTGATTAATTTGAGGGTTTATTAATTTGACAAGAAGGAATCTGTGAGGTTAGTTTTGGAAATGTGGAATAAATCAATGTTAATTATAGTACCGCAATCATACAGCATCGCTGCTGGATTCGCTGATTTCGCTTGTTACACAGGAGGCTGAAACGATTCAATTTAAAGAGCTTTGCCAACGTCTCGGTGACCATCGTTGACTAGAATCAATACAATACACACAACGTCAATAATGCTCGGGTTGAGAAATTTTCACAAATAAATGATGTGATTGCGCAAATTGCTTGTGTAGAATCGTTGTTAATTTTGCTGCAGTAAGACCGGCATTACTTTCATTTGATATTGCCGCTTTGCTTGTTATTACAAAGTATACTTCATCGATTGGTTCACTTATACCAAAAGTTGCTGATTATTATTAGTATTACTGGTCGACAGCATAGTTTGCTCAGCAGAAACCATGGCATAGTTGTTTTTCCAATTATCATTAATTTGAATTAGTGCACTACATACGTTTTTCTGCGCATAAAATATATTTTTGATTAGACTCACAATCCTTTCAAAAAATAGCTTGCTATTTAGCAGCTCCCACATAATTCGTATTGTCGATCTCCAATTCCTTACCCAATGAGTGATTTATCATGAGCCTCTTTGTGATAAATAGTTCTATATAATCCTTGATGATATTTTTTATCGGATCGAATCGGCAATAATTTGTTATATTCCTGAATGTAACTTTTATCAGGCAACTGTTCCAAAACTGGAACAATACTTGGTATTATATTATAAAGTATATATATATACACTACTAAGTGGACCAAAAAAATTGACTATACCCTTATTGAATGTAAAAAAGTTCAGTGCACAATATTTTCACCACTATATTCTACCCTTTTCCATACAAATCAAGGATAAAAAAACGGTTGACGTTTTTCCATAGAAAAATCGGGTTATGTCTCTTCTGTTTGTATTCTATATTCTGTGACTTGGTGTTCAAGCCTTCAACGTTGCTTGTGTTTGAAATTTTTTGATTTTTAGCTGATAACGTTGCCTTTATTGTTCCACGAATTGGCTTAAGTTTCCAGAGGGCCGGCATATTTATTTACTAAATCGTTATCAACAGTTGGATCTCTGTACAAAATTTTAAATGAATTTAAATTGTTGAACGCAATTTGTATCTATATACCGGATGATTTTTTTAAGCTGAAACTTTCAAATATCTCGGAAAATAGGCCCTCTAGTAGAGCTGGTCCGGTAAATTGGCCTGCCAGAGCACCAGATCTTACTTCGCCAGATTTCTTTTTGTGGGGCTATCTCAAAGACAAAGTATACCAACAAGTACCAACAACACGTGAGAATATGATTGAGCGAATAAGAAATGCTTGTGCCAAAATTCCAGCATACACGCTTCTAATTTGTGTACATTCATTTGAAATGCGGATTAATAAGTGCATTCAAGTCGAAGGCCATCATTTTGAACACTTAATTTAATTAAAAGATGATGTCCACGTCGTTGTCCCTGTGTTACGCTAAAAGTAGTTTTTTTTTAAATTTAAAAAATACAATTTGTTTAAAACTAATTTCAAGTATTTACATTGAAAACGTGTTAATTTTAATACAAACATATTGCAGAATCGCATAATGTTCTCAGTAGGAGAAATCGAAAAAAACTAATATCGCCTATTACAGCGCCATCTATCATGAATCGAAAAAAATGTTTCAATGAAATTCTACGTACTTTTAGCCGTAAAATCCGAATCTGTAATAAAAAATAGGGGTTCCTATCTTAGTTTCCAAGTTGCTCCCCACCCCCTTTACAAACAGGGGCGGGGGTTCTAATTTTAACACTAATGTATTTACCCTCTAGAATGATTTAATTTTGATAATGGTCATTTTTATCGTAGAGGGCTTATTTTCTGAGATATTTGAAAGTTTCAGCGTAAAAAACTCACCCGGTATAATTTATAACATAAGAAATATGAAACCAACCAGGATTGCTACTTAATAAGCTTCACAAGCAAATTTTACATGAGCAGGATGTATTTGTAAGCATAATTTAATTCATGGAAACAATAAAATAAATTGATGTTTGGACTGCTTAATCAATCTTGGGGAGTCCTTCCCAAGAACCACTCTCAACACACCACACACACCAATTAGATAATTGCCTTGATTCGTGTTATAAACCAGATTAATAGGTAGTTCTTTAGAACAGCTTATTACATTAGCAATAAAAATTATTAAATTCACAAATTGATCTTTCCAATATTTTATTCACAAAAAAAATATATTAACGGATTTTTCTTACACCGAAATACAATATGAATTTCGCTCAAATACTCTATTCTCTAAAAAGAAAATTTTCTTTTTATATAGAAAATTTTGTTTAATACAGGCTACTGCATATTTTACAAATTATTAATTAACTTTAGGTTGGTACCTTTCAACCTTTAATTTTGCCAATAGATGGATCTATTTTGCTCAATAATATTTGGACAACCCTGACAATTAAAAGAAATTTCTCTTGACATTACTAAGTAAACATTTAGATTTTGACACATGATAAATAAATAAAAATCTTTTAATTTTCTTTTTCAAATTTATATTTTCAATTATTTATTATTAAATCTTTTTCTCACTACATATACTCCCAGTTTGGACTGCTTAATCAATCTTGGGGAGTCCTTCCCAAGAACCACTCTCAAAAGCTTGCTTTGTTTCTTCGGTCCATTGTATCACTGTTTTGCTCTTTTTCTTATAACCGTTTAAATAATTATTCAACACCATTTGATCTTGTGCTGCATTAGGTATAAATCTTCTATAAAAATTTATCATACCTAGAAAACGTTTTAATTGTTGTACCTCTGTAGGTAACGGAAAATCGTTTATAATTTTTATACGATCTGGGTTTGGTAAAATGCCCCTAGAAGTGACCAAGTGGCCCAAAAATACAACTTCTTGTTGAGCAAAGACACATTTATCTTGATTAATTATTAATCCATATATTCTTAACTGTTGAAAAATTTGCTCTAGATGTTGTAAATGTTCATCTCTGGATTTCGACGCTACTAAAATGTCATCTAGATAAACGAAACAATATGGCAATCCTTGTAAAACTCTATGCATAAGTCGTTGAAACGTTTGAGCGGCATTCCGAAATCCAAATGTCATTCGAATAAACTCAAACAGACCAAAAGGAGTTGTTATCGCTGTTTTAGGAATATCACTGGGCTCCACCGGAATTTGATGATAAGCCCGTACTAAATCAATCGTCGAAAAAATTACACTACCTTCTAACTGGAACGAAAAATCCTGTAAATGCGGAATAGGATATGCATCTGGAATAGTGATGTTGTTTAGCGCACGATAATCACCGCAAGGACGCCAATCACCATTTTTCTTTGGCACCATATGCAAAGGACTGGCCCAAGGGCTATTACTTGGTCTACAAATCCCTTGTTGAACCATTTCATCAAAATATTCTTTAGCAATTTTTAACCTGTCCGGGGCTAATCTCCTTGCTCTACTTGAAATGGGTGGGCCTTTTGTCTCTATGAAATGAGTAACATTATGTTTTGTCGTTGATAAATTTTTTGTATTTTGCGTGATGTCTACAAATTTGATTAGTAATTCTTGAATATCTTGTTCGAAACTCTTCTTGTCTACTAGAGATAAAGATGGTAGATCAGTTCTTGTGATTTGACCAACTGATGATATGGTCGTTAAGGGATCAATAATTTTTCCTTTTTTTATATCTACCAACAATCCTGTATTACTTAGAAAATCTGCACCTAAAATTGGAATTGTGACATCTGCAATTATGAAACTCCACTTAAATTCTCTACGGAGACCTATATCCAAAACTAATTCTTGCCTTCCATAAGCTGTTATGGTGGTGCCGTTTGCCGCATACAAATTAAAAATTTGTTCACTTTTTTGCTTGTTACCGAATTTCTTTGGTAACACTGATACATCAGCACCTGTATCTACTAAAAAATTAATATTAAGACGCTTTTCACGAATTAATAGACGGTTCGAAACGTGTATTTCATCAAGACACACCGTCGGATGTTGATGAATATCTAGTTTTTTAGTGATTTCTCTAAAAACGAGTTGTGCATTTTACAACCGGTTACACATTTCTGAGCCTTGTCACCAAACTTATAATGATAAAAACATTTATCGCGTTGTTTTGAACTATCCCGAGACTTTGAACGATTTCTCGGGGAAAATGAACGATTGGAATTTCGTCGTCTGGATTCGGCATTGGAGGGATTTGCTTGTTTGACAATTTCTGCTACCTCAGCTAAAATATCCGTTTTGAAAGACTGCATGATGCCAAAAATATTTGAACTATTAGACCCTTCCGATGAAATATCCGTTGTACTGGATTTAATTGATGCTGATGCGATTTGTGTATTAGAGCTGGATAAAGTTTCTAACAGATCATCTGCTCGTTTAGCAAGAACATTGATATCAACATCATGTTCAAATGGTGTAAGCACTAATTGTATTTGTGGTGGTAATCTTTGCATCCACAATTGTTTGATGGACACAGCTGAAAATCCGATAGCATTCACTTGAAATTCCTCCAATAATTGAGATGGTTTTTTATCTCCTAATGACAATCCATGTAATAATTTATTCAGTTTTGTTTTCTCAGATTCACCTAAAACACGAATCACTTCCTGCTTAAAAAATGAATACGGTTTAATACCTTTGTCACGAGTGATTAAATGTGCGAATTGATTGTGTAATCGTGCGTCGAGAGCACTTACGGCGTGAGCATACATAGTTTTTTCCGTCTTAATTGATGCTATATTAAATTGTTGCTCTAAAATGGCAAACCATGTTTCCGGGTTTTGCGAATATAATGGTTGCGGCGCTTTAAAAGCTATATGAGCAACTTGCGTTGTATTATATTCAGTATTTGGTCTAGCGTCTGTATTAGGAGTGTTTGCTACGTGATATGTATCGTCTACATAAGATACGTTAGTATCTGACGCCAAATTCGATAACATATCCCTAACACGCGATTCAATCATTAATTGTAACTGATCGTTAGTTACTGTAATAAATTGCTCGTTATTATTTTCTATGGAAGAATTACGATTCTCCAACAAAAGTGATGAAGACGATTCTTCAATTTCCGGATTGAGAATCGGAATTGCCTCTATCACTTTAAATTTGCGAGCTAAATAACAAATATTTAAAAATATAAATGACAACAAGAAAACACTACACGACGCAAAAAACATTTTTAATATATATAAGAAACGCTCTAACAATGAAGAAAAAAAAAAAAAATAAAATCGAAAGGTTTAACAATTGTAATGACAAGAGAAGTCCCAAAAGAAAACAAGGTGAAAATTGCCAAGAAAAATATAGGACAAATAAATACTACGTATATTGAACAAAATAGATAATATATTCTTTATTAAAAAAAAATTTTTATTTTTTTTGTTTTTTGGCAAAAATTAAAAATTGGTGGGTACTTACAATTTTTTTAAAACAAGATTCAAATGTAGGTTGATAGAAACTGGCTTTTCTTGAGTCGTAAATTTATACGTTATATCCTGTGGTACCGCTGTTTACTAATTCCGCTTATTGGAAACCTGGCTGTGAAAATCTGCTATGCCTCTATAGACTATACCGATTTACACCTTATTCCACATTCTTCCGTTTAAACCAGCTGTGCTGTTGATACATATATATATATATATTGTGATGTGGGTTGGTCAAATTTTAATGGATCAAAAACAATGGATCTCATATAATAAATTCCGGATTGCATCTATAAATTTAACTTCCGGATCACGTCGGGGTCACCAGTTTGGACTGCTTAATCAATCTTGGGGAGTCCTTCCCAAGAACCACTCTCAACACACCACACACACCAATTAGATAATTGCCTTGATTCGTGTTATAAACCAGATTAATAGGTAGTTCTTTAGAACAGCTTATTACATTAGCAATAAAAATTATTAAATTCACAAATTGATCTTTCCAATATTTTATTCACAAAAAAAATATATTAACGGATTTTTCTTACACCGAAATACAATATGAATTTCGCTCAAATACTCTATTCTCTAAAAAGAAAATTTTCTTTTTATATAGAAAATTTTGTTTAATACAGGCTACTGCATATTTTACAAATTATTAATTAACTTTAGGTTGGTACCTTTCAACCTTTAATTTTGCCAATAGATGGATCTATTTTGCTCAATAATATTTGGACAACCCTGACAATTAAAAGAAATTTCTCTTGACATTACTAAGTAAACATTTAGATTTTGACACATGATAAATAAATAAAAATCTTTTAATTTTCTTTTTCAAATTTATATTTTCAATTATTTATTATTAAATCTTTTTCTCACTACAGATGTATATCAAAAATCAAGCAAATACGCGAACCAAAAAGTAGGTGTTTTTAAAATGTACATAACAATTTTTCATCCATAAAATAATGATATTAATCTACACTTTTTACTGAAATATTTCTGTCCAGCTCATCCAATGAATGTGGTTTCATTTTTCTATTGTGATATACTTGCACTTTGTACTACAAATGCCGCCTATTTCACGTTTTAACGACACAAACTGACCATAAAACAAGTGTGTTAATTCAGTGCTTGCATTTAATGAAATTATTTTAAAATTCTTAAGAGAGCGAGTATCTACTGTAGGAGTATCCTTTTCGAGTTTAAAAAAAAAATTTTTTTTTGCTTCAATTTAAGTTCACCATAAACAAATGTGTATGTAAATAATGACAGGTTGGAATGTCTTCCGGATTTAAACGCTATCAAGATGCGTAAATTATATAACATAGCGTTATAGCGTTACTTTTCGATTAGAAACAAGATTGCGTTGTATGCACAAATGTGTATACTGGTCTTCCATTTACACATAATTCTATGTTTGACATATTCGTTTCTCGTAATCGAAATTTATACACACAAACGAGTAACGTTTTATAAGCAACTAACTACCAACTTTATTGATTAACTGAACACAAAGATGTGAAACAAATTAATAATTTAAAAACAATTATTATTTTTAAATCCCCCTTTACCCTACGGTTTTTGCTTGAATAAATATTTTGTTTTTAATGAGAATGAAACATTTATGGCTGATGGTCTTTTTTAACACTAAATAATTTGAAAATGAAATTTTGTGAACGCACTCCCGGCGTTCAATATGTATGCGAGAAAACCCCGCCAATTGACATCAATATGAATATTCATTTTTCAACCATACTATATTATATCATACAACCTCGTATACAAATTACAAGTTTGTTTATCGCTGTCAAATACTACGCATACCGACAATTATGTCAGTGGTCGGTAAAAAATTTTAATCATGCAGAAATATGTTTTGTTTATAATGTGAAATATTATTGTAATGCAAAAGAATAGTTATAAATTAGAATAAATAAAGTTACAATTAAGTGTTACATAAAAAATGTCTGTGAGCAATATTACGGACGATGATTTATACCAGTGTTTAAAGGAGAAATTTGGACATAACGAATTCAAGAGCAGCCTACAAAAAAATGCAATCAAAGAAATTTTGACAGGTTAGAGTTCATAAAATTTTTCTCTTAAGATCAATTAACATTTTCTAGATGCTAAAAAATATCCCCACCCCATGTATCTCTACTTATTTACATTTATTATATAGGCGAACGAGATGTTTATATATCGATGCCAACGGGCTCCGGGAAATCACTATGCTTTCAACTTCCGGGGGTCATGATGGAAAATAAAGTGACCATAGTGTTTTCACCGCTCTTGGCATTAATCAAAGATCAGCTGGATCATTTGAGCAAACTGAAAATCAGCTGTGATTCGATTAATTCAAAAATGACGGTGAAAGAATGCGAACGAGTCGTAAACGATTTAAAAAGTGTAAAGCCAACGATACAATTTTTGTATATAACGCCGGAGCAGGCAGCCACCTCTAATTTTAAGACACTGTTACAATCGATGGTCAAACATAAGAAAGTGGCGTATATAGTGGTGGATGAGGCGCATTGTGTGAGTCAATGGGGTCATGATTTTCGTAGAGATTATTTAAAATTAGGAAATATACGGGTGGAATATCCTGCAATTCCGTGGATTGCTCTAACCGCAACCGCATCGAAAGAGGTGGTCGATGACATTATAAAAAATCTCAGGTTACGTAAGCCGATCGCAACATTTAAAACTTCATGCTTCCGGAAAAATTTATATTACGATGTTGTGTTCAAGAATTCCATACAAGATGATTACATACATTTGAAGGATTATGTCAAAAGTATATTGAAGAAGGAGGATCCCAGCAATAAGGGTAGTAAAAAGGCTTGCGGTATCATTTACTGTCGCACCCGAGAATCAACCGAACGTGTTGCAAACGGTTTAACAAAACAAGGTTTTCAAACTATCGCATATCATGCCGGTTTACCATCGGCCGAACGTATTTCGGTACAAGAAGATTGGATGGCTGGAAAATATCCCGTAATTGCAGCTACGATTAGTTTTGGAATGGGGGTAGATAAGGGTTCAGTTAGGTTCGTAATACATTGGGATGTGCCACAAAGCGTCGCCGGGTATTATCAAGAATCAGGTAGAGCTGGTCGCGACGGTAAAATGTCCTTCTGCCGTATTTACTATTGTCGCGACGAAGTCAAGTCAATCGATTTTCTGTTAAATTCCGATATGAATCGATACAAGGATAATGAATATCGAAAAGCGCAATGCAAGGTAACTATTAAGAGTTTCGAAAAAATGGTGAAATATTGTGAGTCGGTAAAGTGTCGGCATCGTCTATTTTCTGATTATTTTGGAGACGAACCGCCCAACTGTATAGACCACTGCGATTGCTGTAAGTATCCCAAAAAAGTTGAGAAAGCACTTGAAATGTACCAACAACTCTCGACCAACTCTAAACTTAAAGGTTACATAAATTTTGATGAAGGTAATGATTGTAAAGAGCTGTACGGCGAGGGTAGAACTGGTCAAAACCGTGAACGTGATTATTATTGTGAGAATAATGGCGATGATGACGGTAGTAGTTCACCATCCGGTAGTCGTGAAAAAGCGGAAAATTCAGCATTTATCAAAAAACAGTTTCAATTACGAAAAGCTTCTGAGCTCATGGAAATGGAACCGTCAGCTCAAATATCTCGTGTAAAATATGCCATGAGTACAGCGACTAAAGTAAGTGGATTAACAATTGCAAATCGAGAAAGTTATCTAACTATGATAGCTGACTGTTTAAAAAGTAACTATTTAACTTGTCAACCTAACGATTGGGATATACCAGAAAATTTAGTTTACAAGGATTTTGAGGATATTGCCGTTGATCTTGAATACGAAGCGTTCACAAATAATACCGTGATTAGTTTGTATCGTCGAAGTGCAGCTAAGCTTGTGCAAGAAATTAAAACGATGACAAAAGAGGTACGAACGTTCCCAAAGTTTCAAAGCTATGAGCCCAAAAAACGGAAAGAGTTTGGTGGTGATACAAAATTGACGATGAAGAATTTTCTCACATCGTGCGGCTCGGGCAGCGATTCATCACAATTTAGGTCAGCCCTAAATGTGTATAAGGAATCAACAAGTAAGGTTGTTAGCGCTGCCAAGACAAAAGAATCTTCTTCGTCTTCCTCGTCTACGTCGTCGTCTGCCACAAGGCGGAAACATATGAGCTTGAAAAAAGATTATCTAACTCAAACTTCACTGAATTCGTACTTTAAACCACACTCGCCCGTCAAAGCAGAGGACAACCGCACAATAAAGTCGGATGGGAATGCTAGTAATTCAGACGAGGAGCCTCATTTCGTTGTGTCTAAAAAAGGGCCAAAATCTCCTCGTAGTTCTAACTCAAATTCACCAAAATTATATATTCACGAAGAAAATTATGATAATCTAGCACAACCACCATCGCCTTTGCCACCGTCTAGCTATATTAAATCTGAAAGGTATTCTGCCCAAACACCTCCCCCGCCACCTCCACCACCCCAAATATATGAACGTAAACGTCGTAATGAAGAATTATTTGGAAACGATGAGGATTATTCTCATAAAAAAATTAAAAATGAACCTCAACCAACACAAACGCCACCACCTCCACCACCGCCGCCACCATCAATTAAAAATGAAAATCACGAAGCTCAAACTTCACAAGCCGCCAAAGATTCCCAAAATATAAAGATTGTAAATAAAATGACTGAAGAAAAATCGAAGATTGCCGATTTTGTTATCAAATGCTTGATGCCATACTATAAGGCGAGTAAAATTGCCGACAAAGAAACGTTTAAGCTGCTCGCCCGAAATTTATCTCACAAATTTTATGGAAAAGGTTGGTACAGCTGGAATTAAAGTACAATTCTGAATTAGTCTAATAAAGGATTTTGCGTTTAATTTCAGATCATAAAATGGTTAAGATTTATATTTACGAAATATTCAAAAGAAAAGGAACGATTAACACTGAGCAAGATGTAAGAGAGATATTTGAAGGAAATTTTGAGTTGAATTAATTGTTAAAATTTTGTGTAACAATAAAAAGAAACGAATAACATCTCCAGGTTTTGTTTTAATTATTTTTTGTTGCTAATTTTGATACTATCGGCTCTTGGAAGTAATCCCGGTTATTTTTCAATGAATATTTTAAAAAAAGTATTCGCGCCCCCGGGTGGACTCGAACCACCAACCTTTCGGTTAACAGCCGAACGCGCTAACCAATTGCGCCACGGAGGCTCATGAGAAATGATAACTTAGCTGTCAATCAAGAACACAATAATGAATCATGAACCGGTCGTTTCAAATTCATTGATATTTTATCCTGCACTAGCACTTTCAAAGCAGGATTTGATTTTTCTACGCCGCTTCGTATAAATATAAAATTATCTACTTTGTTGTTGAGGCCCCGCGAATCCTATTGTTACTTACCCGGGGGTTTTGGGTCAAGCGAGACAGCTTTCGATGATAGTTAATTTAAAAAAACGGGGCCTCTTGTAACGCTTAAGGCGGTGATACATGTACAGATTTTGCCTTTAAGGCGAAAAAAAATTGCCTTATACAAAATTGAGAAATGTTCAATTTAAATTTTTTGCCTATAAGGCGATTCAAGATGGCCGAATTTTAACCAATCAGCGCGCACAATTTTTATGCCTTAGAGGCAAAATCGGTACATGTATCACCGCCTTTACTCCTTCAACCGCCGCTTAATATTTAATAAACCCGCTTATTTGGTCCCAAGGAGAGGACGGGAGGATTCGTTTCGCTACTCGTAATCGTCATTAAAATATTGGTGACGCAGTCTTCTTGGGACCGCCGTGTCCGAAGCCGAACGGAAAACCTACCCTTCCTCCGGCTTCATCATCTTCCTCCTGCCAGAATGCCTTAGCTAGCAGATTTAGGAGCTGGCTGGGATTCAATGGACTGATCATTTACTAATCCGAAGTAAAAATGATCATCGAAGTGACGCTGGCAAATTTAAATCCAGTGAAAATTTGAGTTCTACATTGTGATGCTCCCGACACCCTCTTACAAGATGAGATGCCGTTTCGCCCAAGCAACCAATTTAACACATGCATAGAAAAAAGTTACTACGTATATATTAGGGATTCAATCCGGATCGAATCAACTTAGAGTTAACTTTGGATTGAAACTGATACCCCGTTTACACCAGTAGAATAAAAGTATGTAGCAAAAAAGTATGTTGGTGTAAACTCAAACTAAAATACTTTAATACTTTATCACATACTATTTTGCTATTAAAGTATAATAGCTATCAAAAAAATATTGACATTATAGTCGTGGTTTAAACTCTACTTTAATGTTATAATACTTTAATTTTGTTTATTATTTTTTTCAAGTGGCCGATAGAGACATTTTTTGTTTGGCTATACATTTCCATTTGTGATATTAACCAAAAAAAAATATTTACCAACAAAAAAAATAATATAGTATTATAGTATGGGTTTACACCGATTGCGATGTAAACTGGCCGGGTGTTATACTTTATTAGCAAAAAAGTATTATACTATTAAAGTAGCTCTGGTGTAAACCCAGTATGAATTATCTTTTCTAGCGTATATATTGGCGGATTATGTTGGGATCGAATCGAAACCGAGTTGAGATAAACGTCAAAAAAAAATTTCTAAATACATATTTCTATATTTATTTAAATTAAAACAAAAATAAAAATATTTAAAAAAATATATATATACGCAAATAAATCGTAAACGAAATAAAAATGGCGTTCTTTTATTATTAATATTTTTATAATAGTTTGTTGTTGTTTTTCGACTCGATTCCGTATATATTGGCGTTTATAAGGATTGAGTTAACTCGATTCTACAAATTTGGTGGATCGAATCGAGTTAACGCGAAGATGACTCGATCCCGTATATATTGAAATTTCGATCCGGGTTCAATCCGGATTGAATTCTTAATATATACCTAGTAAGTGTCGCACTTGAGTTTTGCGTGGAGGGGCGAGTGCTGCTTGAGCGTGCACACCAAGCAGCGCAGAGTATGTTCGTAAACTCTACATTAGGCGTTTTCGGATATATCCCATGGTAACTTTTGAGTAATTTTAATTTTTCTAATGTTGGTAATAAAAGTTACTGAAATTATCCTGGCCATATAAAAAGTAAGGTTACATTTCGCGTGATAATGAGCTAGTTGAAATCGCTAAAAAATTTAGTGGACTGACCTAAATAGCGTCCCATTTTAGTCCTGTTTACACCGCAAAAATTATAGGTCACATTTGGGTTACATAAAGAGATTTATGTGCACCATCTATTGAATAATACTAAAAGTATTGCTTATGTTCTATCGTAATTCATAATTTTCTCATAAATAATTCCTGAACCATTTTCGAAATTAATAAATTCATTCATTTAATTCTTTTAAATTTGACTCATTTAATAAGTGTTACATATATTAAATTTGATGCTGATATCAATACCACTACATAATAGGCCATTTTTCTATATAAAAAAATTCCATGAGCTTGTATAGGTAAATCCAAACAGAAACGCGGGTGCCATACGAGTAGGTAAAAAATTACATGGGACAAAAAAAAATCTTCATTTGTCCCAATAAATCTGCTTTATTATCTACAAACATAATTTATCTGAAGGACCACGATAAATATTGATATTTTGAGAAACATTTCCAATAAAAATATTTCCCTATTGAGTAACTTTTCATTTAGCAACTTACTGATAAAAGCAACAACACAATTTTTCAATGACACGTGCGCGTATAAGATTTTTAATTTCTCTTGGCTCTCGCCAACAAATAATACAAGTTATTTGTTTTGGTTTTGTTTCACGAACATACAGTACCGAAGAAAAATAATGAACTTAATTTCACACATTTTATTTGTGTAATGAATTTTAGATTAAAGGGTATACTATTTTGTATGTTACAATACAAATTATATTTGTATTCGTTTGTGTTTCGAATATTATTTGGCTAACCTGCTATGTAGTGTTGTAGTGTGTGCCATTAAACTAAACAAACCCTTTTTTTCTGTACTGTATTTTGTGCAATAAATTAAACAATATATCTCGACGGATTATTTCCTCAAATATTTCGACCATAAAATGAAACATAAAAAGGGTACCATAAAAGTGTTTAGTTAAACTGTAATTATCAAAATTAAAAAAAGTTGCTTTCAAAAATTACGTTTATTGCAGATTTATTTAAACAATTAATCGAAAAATCTAATTAATCGACAAATTCAATGTAAATTTCGTCGTCAGTCACATAGGAATATTTTACTATACACATAATATACAAAATTATTATGTGTGATATTTTGCCTTCCTAAGTTTCAATATCGTCGATAAACTGTATCGTAATTTTTATTCTTTACTGTAACTTTTACATAAGCCCACAAAAAAAAAAAAATCCAATTGTCGATAAAATTGGATTTTTTTTTTTTTAGTTATTATGTACAACCAACTAAATTTCGCTTTTGGACTCATCATTAGTATTGATTGATTAAAATGTGTTTTTGTTTATTACACCGCATTAATGAAAAATCAAGTTTTATTTGAACAAAAATAAAAAACAAAATTTATTGTTGTCATACGCAAAGACGTACACCCATCCCCTTCAACATATTTTGGTTTACTAAAAAAGTAAAAAAGCATGCAAGAGCGGCAGTACACAATCTCGTGTATTTTTGTTTTTATTTTATTTGTTGTTACAGTGTAAAATTAAGTTGCTGGTTTAATTGGAATATTACTGAATGAAAAGTTTTCTCAATACAATTTTTTTTTTAAATGATTCAATAACAAAATATCCTTATTTATTTCTTGCAATGTATTATTCAATTTAACTTGAGCGATACAAATTATTTATTGCAAATAATGAAATTGTCTTTTTGTAGCCATGTAATTTTTTTTCGTTTTGTATGGAATTCTCATTTCTTTTTGGATTTACATATACAAACAAGATTTTAATAAGAAATGGCCTGTTATTGTATTGGTATTGCTGATATGTTTAGTTAACATCAATGCCGCTACTGACATCTATTTCACGAAAACCCTTTAGGTCGTTATAGTTTACATCATATTTTTGATAGACATAATTTGGGTCAGTCCACACAAAAAAGTTACAAAAATTCTATTACGTATTTTAACAGATATGTTCATTTTGGTTGTATTTTTTTTTAAATAGTTTATGCTTTGAAAGTTTGTGCTTTAGTACTGTTTATGTTGGAGGTTGAACCCAGGTTCAACCTGGGTTCAACCTCCAATATAAACACCAAAAGTTAACTTGGAGTTAACTCGACTCAATCCAAAAAATTTCTTAGGTCGAGTTAACTCTGGTTAATATAAACGCCCAGAGTCGAGTCGAAAAACAACAACAAAAAATAATCAATAAATTTAAAAATAAAAATGGCAATTTTTCATATTTTTCTTGTACGAGCGCGTCTGTGTTTAAATTCGGCGGCATATTTTTGTGTTTTTTTCGATTTTTTATTTTTTTTTTTATTTTTTTTTAAATATGTTTCTATGTAACTAGTTCGAAAGTAAAAGTTAGAATGATTTTTTGTAGGAAAAAATTAGAATGATTTTGACAGTTATAACCTGGTTTCGACTCAACCTTAAGATAACTCTCCAATATAAACACTAGAAGTTAACTTCAAGGTTAACCTGAAGATAACTACAAGTTGACTCGACCTAGGTTCAACCTCTAATATAAACAGTATATTTAATACGAATTTTTTCAGCCGCTTGATGTGGTCAATTTCACGACGGTGGATGCAACTTCATGCGACACATTTCTTAAAATTACATTTTTTCTATTAAAAATTTTAAATTTGTAATATTTTTTATAAATAATTGGTTTATATTTGTTTATACACTGTTGACACTTGGTGCGTCTGGTCCTTTAGGATGAAATGAAACATACCAAGAGCAGAGCTCACATATAACAAACAATCCACACTAACGGCTGCATATGTTGGGGTAGTGCATGCAAAACCACGTTAATACCATTATTTAATAGGCAGAAACTCATTGCTCGAATCATGTGTTTTAAAGAATCGTGTTCACCCTCCTGGCCCATATTCCAAACTCTCGATATCTTGCCACTGCGTCACATGTTTGTCTTCAAGGTATTAAGAATTTTTTACAATATTAGCGGAAACTCATTTATTAACTATTCAGACTATAGTCTTCGTTCTAGTCTCCAATTCAAAAAAAATATCCCAAAATATAATTCACATCTCAGAAGAAGTTTGTTCAATGTAATTTCACCTATTATCTTTAACAAGTTACCTTGCAAGATTCGTAGGTGTTGCACCTTATCATTATTTTCAAAAGAACTAAAACATTGGCTTAGTACAACCAAGAATATTGAGGAGCTCTTCAGTTTCCATATTTAACACTAGTACGAGTAGAATTATACTTTCGTGATGTTTATATTATAATAATTGGATTTATCTGCCATAAATTTTTGTCTAGAGATTATATTATTATTATTATCTATTATATTTATATATTTCATTCGTATTTTATACCGTAAATTATTAATTAATTAAATTATAAGTTTATTTTATACTGTAAATTGTATTGTTATGTTAAATTTTTTTTTTTTTGTATGTATCTTATAATTTCGTTAAAAGGGAATCAGTGTACCTGGCCCGTGTTCTTTTGAACCAAAGGTACACTTTTCTTACCAATGTACATATTCTTATTATTGTATAATTCTTGTAAATAAAAATTGGTAATGAACTTAAAAAAAAAAAAAAAAAAAAAAAATATGGGCGTGCACACCTAGCAGCGTTTTGTTTTAGTTGTAAAATCATTGCCGCTTTATAAATGGCCATGACAGTGTTAGTGACAGGCAATCGTGATTATACTTTTCATAGTAAAAAAAAATCGATTGCATGGTATTTTTTGACTGGCAAGTTTAATTTCGTTTCCTTAAATACTTAAGTTTTTCTTATGATTTTTCAATGACATAATCGAAATTTATCCAAGTACAGTTTCAGACTATTTTTAATCCAAATTTAAAAGCTTTTATTTCATAATTTCAGTATTTTCTAAAAGTTTACCGTATTTATCTGACATTTTTTTTTATGTTTTTCATTTAGTTTTTGTTTTGATTTCTTGCTGTGTTTTGGTTTGCGTAGCGCTAGAAAGTGATAACACGGCCATATTTATGCAAAATAGAATTGTATCCTAGAAGAAGAACTTGTAGAACCTATTGCTGCCGCGATAGATGCAACTTCATCCAATATAATTTCTTTAAATGTAAACTTTTCTATTAAGATTAGAATATAATTGATTTATTTTGTTGGAAATACCTATATTTATACTACTCAAGCTATAATTTTGTATCATTACATAAACGAATAAGCTAATATTTAAATTTGCTGCTCGCTGCAGTTGCTTGGTGTGTTTCATCATTGCCGCTATATATAGGGTCTTGTTTCATCCTAAAGCTGTTTAGCATACGAAAAGCCAACGAATTAACATTAAAAATGTACATTATCACTCCTAATTAACGTGGAAATTAAACTCCGGTTCATATCTATATATAAAAAATCCAACATCCGAGATTTTTTTGATTTTTCAAATACTTTTGCATAAAACCGACTTGTATTTTGTATAATTTACGTGATTTAATTGGTTAAAACGATAGGATGAAAAATCCGCGATTTTTATCTATCCCTTTCGAGATTTACTAACACAATTGTGCGAGTATGGCAAAAGTACCAAGTCAAAAATTTATTTTTGTATATGTTTTGAATCAACTTACACATTTGCGCATTCCTTTCAAACTTATTTCGTCCAAAAAAAACACTATAACTATGCACACAATTGTGTTGGTTTTACTTCAAATCAAACGAAATATTTTATCAAAAACGCCATTACATACTATGATTTTTTACTCACACGTTTGTGTGGTTTGGACTTTAATTTAGCCATTTTTTTTATTTTTTTTGGTTGGAAAAGGGCTATAATTGTGAACGGTTCAAAAAAAAATTCAAATCGTAGTTAAACAATATTTTTGTTAGATGTCACAAGTAGTATTCGCTGCACATGTTGGTAGCCATGATTTTTGTTTTGGATTCTCTCTACACAAAAAGTTGTCTCCAATTTGCAAGCAATAGCGTGCGGTAGTAAAATAACATTTCTCACACAATAACGAAAAGGAAAATTTTTATTTATATAAGGAATTATTAGTTAAAAATTAATTGAACATGTCAGAAACAACGTAAGTTGATAAAATTAATATTGATTCGTTTAATAATTCATAATTTATATGTAATTACTTAAATATTGTTGAAAAAACAAAATTTACTTTTGATGGGCGGCGCGCGTGTTAGCGAAAAATGCGTCCATATTTTTTTTGTATTTTCCTATTAAAAAATGTCTTACAACAAAAATTAAATCGATTACTGTAACGAAAAGTCTAGAAAATTTCATTAAATTTTTGTGTGTTTACTTATAAATTTTTTTCTCGAAAAATTCTTTTGCTGTGTATTTTAGAAAAAATGCTGATAAAAACTTCCGGGTCAAATAATTAAAAATGCTTTAACATAAAAATTTGATTGGTCATTTTAGGGGTATACCACCACCGGCAAAATGGGGGCAAAGCACAAGTGTTGTATATTTAACGTTTAATATAGAATGTAAGGAACCTAAGTATGAGTAAGTATAAACTTTAAGTTATCTCTATTGGTAATTTGGGTGGCTTGTTATGTGTTCTAATTGTGTGAACTTTTAGATTCACCGAAGATTCATTAAAATTCAGTGGGGTTGGTGTACCAGAAAACAAATTATACGATGTTAATATAACCTTTTTTGGTAAAATTAAAAAGGACGGGGTCATACAAAAATCTAACAGATGTGTCGAGTTTATTATCCCAAAGGTAAATACCGCGAAATACAAGTGCCAAAAAATTATATGATTAATTAACTATTGTGAATATTTTTGTATAAAATAGGCTGAAGGTGGAAATTGGTCAACACTAACAGCAGACAGAAAGAAACATCACTGGCTGAGCGTAGACTTTGCTAGAACACATTTAGATTCCGATTCAGGTATATAATTTAAATATATTTTAATTAAATTATCTAATTACGTAACCATCAATGACATGCATATTTATTTTATCGTAACATAATACATATTTATATAAAATGCTAATGTTTCCTGATTATTTTTAAATTGTCATACTTGCAGAAGATGAGGCCGGTCGAGGAGCAGATGATTATGATCATTTAATTAAAGATTTAAATTCAATTAGTACCGATAAGCCGTCGTTTGATGATTTAGATGAAAAAGATTCTGATGATGACGAAATGCCAAACCTAAGTTCGGTTTAAGAAAATCACTTTTACAAAAAAAATATAATAAATAAAACAGAATAATTACAATAAAAAAGGATAAAATGGAATTTCATTTATTTGATTAATAATTGAATGAAAAATGCACGGCTAAATGGGAAATTGTCTTTTTTTTTTGTTTTATCACAAATTGAACAATAAATTTGTAAAAAAAATATTTTCTTTCGAATTATAACGTTTTAAATAAAACTTTTGTTAATTTATATATTCAAACAATATTGCTGTTCTTAAAAAATGTCTCTTCAAATACCTTGAAGAATTCAAAAATATTCCAAATAAAAAAAGAAAAACTTTAACCAAAGTATTTTTTCGTTTTTTATTTTTTTGAAAACTACTCTAATCTTAAGGCAACATCAACGCAATTGAAAAGGGCAATGATCAAAATACATAATTTGATTTTTTATATTAATTTAATATTAAAATTTGTATATAATATAAGAAAATGATAATAATAAAATGTAGTTTGAATGGAAAATATTTTATTGTTTTTCATAATTACCGATGACAGAAATTACGGAATCTAGGCCTGTGAGACTATTTTAACGTGAGAAATTTAAGAATCGAAATCTACCTTATTAATATCGTCGCTCCATCGATTAGATCATATTGCCATTTTAATGTCTACCACCTCTCTACCCATCCATTGGTCAACGTTTTTCTTATAGTTCCATTTTCTGTCATTACGCTCACAAATCCTTCTCGATACCAGTTCCCGCCTTTCCTTCGCTCCATCATTCAAAATTTTTTCACAAGCCTCAATTCTTCCTTTCCTAGCCTCCCTACTTTATAGGTGAATCATTGACAACCTCCTGCTAGATCTATTTTCCTTCACTCGCCTGTACCTCCCTTTAGAGCAGCTTCCTTCATTCAGAAACATAATTACCTCTAATCCTCAATATCCCCCGCGATTTCTCGTACACAATCCTTAGTGAGGAAAAGCAACATCGAAACTTCGCGCTGTATATTTAATGGATCAGGCCAAATTCTTGGATATGCAAGACTTGGTTTGGAGATGAACAGTAACAAAACCAAATTTTTATCAACACCCAGGAACATTTCCATGGTAAATCACGGAATTGGCGTCCATAACTTTGATAGCGCTGAAAACTTCAAATAAGTATCTCGTATCAGTTATGTATAACATCGTCGAATGATATGCAGGCAGAAATAAAAGCCCAAATCGCTGCCTGACAACGAATTTTCTACGCCCAATCAAAGATCGCAATCTAAACATCTATCGCAATCGTGAAAGCTTGCACTTTATAAAGCACTCATAAGTGTTGGCTTTCGGAAGAGAGAGCTGCACCATGACCTCTAACGATTGTAGATTATTATCTACCTTCGAAAGGAATGTCATTCGCTCAATCTTTGGTCCAATTAAACTAACGAATATCGGATTCGTTTGAATCACGAAACAAAGCAACTCCTCGGTGACAGCAATATCCTCGGATTCATTCAATCAAGTTAGATGGTTAGGCCACGTTGGAAGGTCTCTGCAACAACGGATGATCAATAAAGTGTTCCATCAACAAGCAGCCGGTGTGTATCGTAGAGGACGAGCTATATTAGGATGTCGAAACTGGAGGACGAGAGCAATGGATGTAGACGGATGAAGGACCATAATGCAGGCGGAAAAAACTCTTCATACATGACCTGTTGCCTGATACGAGCTATGTTTTCGTTAAACAGGTTCCTGTATTGGTTTCCAAACCTGAAATAAGAGGTGTACTCCCATGTTGATAAATCTCCGGGCCAAGCCCATCTGTGCAGTTTGCCTTGGAGATAAATAATTAGCTCAAATCGTCTAAAAAAGGAGCAATATGTTTCTATTCTACTGGTTTTTAATAAAGCAAATACATAAATCAGTGCACAAATTCGGTTTCACTTTTATCAGTTTTGCAAAGTAAAAGGAGAATCTGTGATCTCAAAATTGTTATGTCGACCAATATAAATAAATAATTTACCTAATTTAATTTATCTCTGAACAAATTATATCGCAACAGGAACATTCTGTTCAAATAAATGTATAGCCAAAAAGTAATAAACCATTAAATATTAATTAGGTAAATTAATTAAATAGATTCAAGACTGATATCATGGTCCAGTTCTCGCTTCCGAAAGCGCAACAACATTAGCCAACACTTTGTAAGGAGTGTTCAATAGAGCTATACGCTATACCACGATAGTTTCCACGCTTAAGTCGGTCACCTTTTTTATGCAACGGACATATAAGCGCGATCTTTCAATTCTCCGGCCGCTCTTTTTGGTTCCAAATAGAGACGATGAAATCGAATAGTTTTGTTGCAAGCGTACCGCCTCCGCGCTTAATCAATTCTGCGTAGATGCCATCGAATCCGAGTGCCTTTCCATTTTTCAATCTAATAGCTGCGTCTACTTCCTCCACTGTGGGACATTCGACAAAGACTTATTTACTTGGAGGAGCTATTGCTCTAATGGGGGTCATTCCGATTAGCAGATTTTGTAAGTAGGATTGGCAATTGCCCTACTGAGAAATCATCAGCCACGTTTGTTCTCAGCTCTCCATTTCTGTCTTTGATGGTTGTATTTTTTGGGTGAAAGTCTTTATTGAGATTCTTGGCGTTCGCAAAACAGCTAGAGTGCTTCTAGTACATACCTACAATTATGTATTAATTTTGAGCATCTTAAAATTATGTACAAATAAATGATGGACAACCTGACAACGGTCCATATTAATTATAGTTCGATGCTCTGACAAACACAAAAATTTTCAAATATCTCTAGCGGTGAGCACACAAACAAAACATTTAAATTTGAAATTTATAAAACAAATTTAAACTAAACATTTTCTAAAAGAATATATCGAGAGTTTCGTGGAGATATTACAAAAAAACTATTAATTATGTATACATACATATATTTTAAATAATTACGTTGTCTTAATTATTATTTATGATCATGTAACCACAATTTCTTAACGTCAAATAAAAATACATGAACTCTTCCATACAAATTTCAAGTTCAGTGACATACGAAAAATTGATAGATGCGATGGCTGAAAAACAGTCATTTCTCATTAAAACAAAGTAAGTAAAGGATCAGTAATTAGAAAATACATAATAAACTTAGTCAATTAACAATACAATGTACAAATTGAAGTGATATTATTTTCAAGAATAGTTGTGTTCGATATATAGTTTTCTTGTGTTGTGTAGTAATTATTTGTTATATGAAACTACGACAAAAAAAATCAATGCGATAGAATTTAAGGCGAAGCTACGAAAAAATTTGTTCTCGTTTTTTGATTTCTTGCTTTTGGAAGAAAACAATTACACAAAGCACATCTTTTTTCCAAAAAAAAAAATTAAAAACAGTTGAGACCTTCAAAATAACCGTTAAACCGTTTTATTTATATTTGTTGCTGATTTGTTTAAAAATGGTGTACGGGAACAAATCCCAGCAAAATAATAGTGAATAATTTTTGTGTATGTAATATAAAATATACAGTTATAACCATTTTGTTAGCGGTGTTTGAAATTGTAATGTGTACATACATAAAAATAATAAAAGTGCACATTGCAGTTGTATGTATTTTGGTATGCTGTTATTTGTAAACTAGCTACTTGCATAAAAAATAATAATGTTATGACTTCGCCATAATTGTGTAATAGTTTAAAAATATGTGTATGATGTTTTTCTTTGCGCTAAATATTGAGCAGGAATTTTTACTCGTTCGAGTTTCACTTCCTCATCATCCCATTAGCTATTTAAAAGGCACACACAATGTATTTATGAGTACATATACAGATGTAAATTTTATTTTTATATGGAAAAAATAATATATCTATTCTCAGTGCGCATAGACACGAGAACTCGGTATTTTGTTGTTGTAATTTTCGTTCATAAAAATTGAAATGAAAAACAGCACAAGTACAGAATCGAATTTAAAAAGTTGTCGCAATAGATACATACTTGTTAAAAAGGTAGCCTTATTATATACCAAAAAAAGGCTTAAAGATATTTTTCTAAATAATAAAATTTCAATAAATTTATAGCAAACAATTTTAAATCAAGTACCGTAATGGATCGATTTTGCATATGAATTTCAATAAATTGACAACATTTGGTTGAGATTCATTTATCGATTCGGTTTGTTGTTCAATAAATTCTATAATAGAAAACGAGATATAAATTTTTGTGAATACATAAATGTGTAATACCTAGTAATGAGTCAATCAATTTTTCGTTGTGTTGTGGGTTTTAAACAAAAATAATACAATCCAAAATAAACAAAATAAAATATTAACAAAATTTGCGATTAGATTTATTAATTTTATAAAGCTACGGATCTAATTTTATTGTTTGTTTGTTATCTAAAATAAGAATATCTCTGTCTCTGATAGCAGGCAGCTGTCGCAAGTCACAGTACTTGTATGAGTGAGTATGTTTTGTGCGCGAAATCAATTAAGATTGTGACCTCCGATTCATTAGTGGGTTTAATCATCATTGACCATCCAGCACTATTACATTACGGATAAGGATATAATTTAATTAATATTGTTAATTAATTAGTAGGTATACTAACAGCTGCAGAGGCGAGTTGAAAATTTGGAGGCTCGTTTACAATTAAATGTCTATGTATTTGCATTGTTTATTTCGTAATTTTAATTTTTTTTATCGTTTTGCTACTCCGATGGCTGCTCCGATGTTTTGGTTAAAAGACAATGATATCGATAACAATTATATCATTTCAGGTGCTTATGTGTAAAACAGAATCCCTTAGAAACATTCATTTTTATATAAAAAACATTAATGTTCCTAAAAGCTGCTATACCTTCTAATGCATGAATTTTCAAAATAGTTTTTGAGGCCAACCCACCCAGCCACAATTGAAAATTAAAGTCCGCTTTATTGTGGAACTCAATGAAACATGTTTTATTCGGTGAGTTGCATAAACTAAGATTGCATTTCACACAAAATGCTTGAGTTTCTAAAGCACATTTTAGAAATATACATTGCTGAAGTGGGAAGATATGCTTTCTTGGCTGGTTTAGGGGAAGGTGTTTGAGATGCATTAGATGGTCGCACAACATTTCTCCATTATTCCACTGAAATAGGGTGACTCAGCCACTTCAGTCCGAAATATTGGAAGCTCGATTTTTTCTTGGTTTGGATGTATTCTATGGTAGTAGGCGTTGTATGGTATTGTAGGCGTTTACATCTGTTACGCCAATAAGGTGAAAAAAAAATCGGTTCGATCATTTCCGTGTGTTCATTCGTGTATGGTAGTGGCCTAACAACCCATTCATCAAATCCACACCCCTCATATGCCGGTTGTATTTCTTAATTATGTACGAACAACCGATTTCATATTGATTTTATTTTTTTTATCCCATCGGGCTGCTTTCTGTGGTTGCAACGTGCCTTTGTTGGAAATAAATTTTTTCGTGCCAACATAAGTTGAGAAGCCGTACGGTTTTGTGACTTGTCACAATACTGACGAAATGCCTACTCCAAAGGCATTTCCCACATACTCAGATCCTCATTTGGCTTTCTTCCCATTTAAGACCGCATCACTAGACAGCTTACAGTTAGGAACACGATTTGAATGGGCCGTTCCCAAGCTAAATATTCCTTTGCTGTATAGATATGGGCCTACCCATAGACGTGTAAAAATGATAAAAAAATATAGAATATGGTTGACAAAATTTTTTGAAAGACGAACAATAACGTTCCACGATGCTCCAAGATCAGGTGCGCCTTCGGGGATTTTATTATCGCCAACACCGCAATAAATTTCCAATGTGTAAGAGAAACCACTGGAATCACAAAGCGAGAACATTTCTGAACAGAAGGTTTGATTAAAGTGTAATGTAAGTGGGTAAACCTTGAACAACCGATCATGATCTGAATGGTCTTTATCGGTTGCAAGAGAATTATCGTTGAAGTGAAAATCAAAGTTCAGGCATCACTTATTGGATCGCTTCAAATGTGGGTCGTCCTCAGTATAACTGAAGTTTTGGGACCCAAATAAATTTCCCAATATCGTTAGAATCGACCTTAAATTTTGTTCCGATACTCTTTTGGTGCGCGTACAGATTTGATTCATATGGTGTTTTAAGTTCCGTCAACTTTGGTGGTAATGTTTTATCCGTGGTAACAATAGGTTCGTTTGCTTCTTCTACAAATTCCAGTGATCGGATACGCTTGTTTCGACTATATTTTATATTGATTGAACTAGTCGTTTCCTTTGTTAGTCGTTTCCTCTGTTATTTGTTCATGGAATTTGATCATCAATGAAATCAGTCATCCTCATCGTCAGTGGTTTCTATATCGGATGGTATTGAAGCCATAAGTTCTTTGATTTCCGCATCGATCATTTTAAAAACATTGTAAATTTGTCGAGAAGCCGTAACGTTAGGTTGGTAGCGCTGGTTTCATTTGTCAAACCAGACGCGTGCAGAATTATCATAAAATCTAGTATAAATCAATCACTAAGTGACATATTATCAATTATAACAGTTAAAAACATATTATCATTAATTCAACAAAACCAAAACACTTTAATTCTAAAACTCACTCAAATCAAATAAAATAAAATTGTGTAAGTGTATTTTCTCTCCCTTTCTATCTTTCACATTTCATGGAGATTTTGCCGTGTGCATTGTTGTCCTTCAACTGGGGTATTAAACTGTCCTAAATATCATTTGCTCTTCGGCCAAGAAGCACGGCATCATCATATCCAAAAATTTGGCCTGAATTATTGGATAGGCAACGTAAAGCTTCTTTTCCTTATTATGTACTCGCGCGCCAGATGTTGATATTACCTGCTGGTGGTCGTTATCCATTTACCTAGATGTCATACGATAGCAGTGTTATCGTTCCAATTTTAGCATTTAAACCTCATTGAATAAGTTAAAGTCGTTATAATAGATAAATGTGGCTTGTATATTGCGGTTATTGATTTCGAATGTAACTCTGTTGTTATTATACTGCTATTGATTGAATTTCATTAAACTAATATCTACTTTGTTGTTGGTTTTGCCAGAATGCCTACGACCTGGTCATGTATATCTGTTTTACCGGAGTACATTTGAAAATTTACAATTTCAAGTTCCCTATTCAAGTCCTCTATCAATCTAATTTGAAAATTTCATAGTGCTAAACATTTTTATAGCGTTGGCCGCGATTTTACTCAACATATTCCCAAATGTTGGATGTCTTGAAAGCGCCCCATGACTATTATGTGATTTACACTATTTTTTGCAGCTTGCTTCGCTAAGGCCTAGTCGCCTTATGTTTTTGCATTTGTTTGTGAAGTACTGTTTCTTATTTCCTTATTTTTCGCAATAAAAACAGCTTTTCATTTACGAATTTGTTCGCCAAGTACTGTTTCATTTACCAGTACAACGTCGCCGGTTTCAGGAAACAGTATCGTCAATATATCCTAACTCCTGGCACATACCGAATTCTGTTTGCTGCATCGCATACATACATTTATAATTCAGGAACCTCACTTTCTCGATGGTGCGGTTTCTGGAGTAAACTTACAACATATAGCTTGCATTTTTATAAATGTAGTTCACGTGGCTCTGCTACTCATCCTCGCATCTTTGAAATCGGAAGAGCTTGTAAACCATGCTTCGTTTAGCAGGATTAAAAGTTGCTCTCTGTTTATCTATCTGAGCTTGAAATTTTAAACAAAGGCTGTGAGCTACCACTTGTAAATTCATTAAGGAGGTAGATGATTGATATTAGTTTGTGCTCCATGTCCATGATTGATTTGACATTCAATTGGAAAGTGACTAATTCCATTCTTTCCTCAGACCAATAGAAAGCTAACACACCGGAAAAGTTTTTCTTTTAAAAATATAACGCAATCAGCTCGTAAAGGGTTTTGCATTAATTTCTGCGTATAAATTAACAGTCTATCTGATTTCGCTACACTTAATAAGCCTCTGACTAAAAATGATTCTTGCAGACTGAATTTCTTGCGGCTTCCTGATGGCAGGTTGAACTTCTCAATAGAAAATTTGCGGATTACTGTTTTCTGTTCACGTTCGGGGTTGTGGATCATTTACTGCAACTTTTTCAAGCTTGCATTGCTTTCGTAATTGTGTTTTTATCATTGCGGTCTGTATATCGTAATCACAGCAAGGCGCAGTTGCAAATCCCATCAAATATTTTTTTATTCATTCATACTTTATAATTGGATAGCACGACGATTTCAAAATGCATGGTAAGAGTAAAAATATTCATAAGATGGAGAAAAGAAAAGTTTTGCGTGATTAAAATGAATATCATCACGGTATCGAACATACAACTTGAACGAAATTGAAAAAACAACAAAATTGGTGCATGATAAACTATGATATGCTATGGGTAGAACTAGATTAGCCTTACACAATAAATTACTATATGTGAAAAACATGGAAATCGTTTTATTAACCAATTTTACTGTTGAGTAATTTATGTTGGTATATAAATATTTTCGTACATATTGCAAAATGAGCAATACTACTGCCACTTTTCCATATTTCTGTTTATCATGTATAGGTACAGTAGCGAGCAAAAATGGATACACAATGAAAACATTTTAAGTTTTTAATTTCTATAGTTATTATTTTATTATTTAGACAATAAAATCACTTGAGGTTTCAAGTTTGTAATATTACCCATAAGATTTACTTAAGAAAATAACAATAATTTAATTAATTAAAAAGATATATTAAAATTCATTGTTTAGGTCTTACATGTATCCAAAATATGCCCGTTTTAGCGTTCCCTTTAAATACAGTTGTTGTTTTTTTGTTTTTATATTTACTCAACTATTGATAAAATGAAATTGCAATTTAACGTTAACCTGTCCTTTTTTTGAAGTTTTATTTAAAATTTAAATTTTCGTATTTTAAGTAATTAAAAAAATTTAAAAATGAAAAATATATCAGCTGACTGGGAACAAAATATCATTTCTCTTTACGAAAAATGATATTCTCAATGGAAAATAGCCACGCAATTACACGTCTGTCATAGAACAGTACGCAATGTAAAAAAACCGGAACAATTTCGGCAAATCAAATGGTTGTAAAGGATATCCACAACTTTTAAATAATAGGGATTCTCGTGAAATTGGGCAACTTTTTTTTAAAAAAAGAGAGAAACCACAATAACCAACTGATAAATACACATCACAAAGCTGCTTAGGAGGGTAGGAACGTTAGTGAGTGGGCAGTTAGGCGGTTGTTGCAAAAATAGGTTTGCACGCATACGTAAAGAAAAAAAACCAGCCTTATCCAGCAAAAAAATCAAAGCGCGCCTCGAATTCGCAAAATTTCATAAAAAATAAACGGGTGATTTGGTTCGACGAAACGAAAATAAATCAATATCAGTAACATGGGAAGTGCTACGACTGGAAACGTCCACATGAAAAAATAAAGAAACATAGTGGCGGATCGGTAATGGCCTAGGGATGCTACACCTGGTGAAACTTTGGCCCACTAGTGAGGATCAAGGGATGCGAAAGGAAGAATTTTTAAATATTCTTAAAAAAAAATCTAGTGGGTTTTGTGGATGAGTGTGCTTATCCGGATGAAGAAATCGTTTTTCAGCAAGATGAAGACCCCAAACACGCAGCTAAAACAGTGCTATAGAAATGTTTAAAAGTGCAAGGTTAAAAGGTCAACAATTCTAAACTATGAAATGATCTGCTCAAAGTCCGGATATGAATCCCATAGAGCATTTATGGGCCTTCATCAAGCGTCGATTAAATGAATATGGTGAGGCATCTAAAAACGTAGACGAATTATGGCGGCAAGTTGAAACGGAATGGAATAAGATTCTACATGAATGGCCGAAAGCATGTCCCGACATATAAAATCAGTTATTGACAATAAAGGACTTTGGACCAAATATTATGTCAAATTGCAAAACGTACACATATGACCTAAACAATGAATTTTAATATATCTTTTTATTTAATTAAATTATTGTTATTTTTCTAAGTAAATCTAATGAATAATATTACAAACTTGCAACCTCAAGTTATTTTTATTGTCTAAATAATAAAATAATAACTATAGAAATTAAAAGCTTAAAATGCTTCTTTATTATGTATCCATTTTTGCTCGCTACTGTACGTCATGCTTCTCAGAATTTATGTAACGAAATTTTACCCAAGTGTTTTCTAAAAGGGAAGAATTACTCGAAGTAAGTAATGTATTATCTCCGTCAAATCGTCATAATTATAAATTTTATTTAACCGTCTAAAATTATCAGGAACTTACGTAATAAGTTTATACTACATTTTTGATTATTTATTAATTATTTAATTGTAATGAATATATCATGCATAAAATAATATTTCAGAGATGCGGTTGACTGAGCCTTGGCATCTTCTGTTAACGCATTTTCTTAGTAAGACTGTAGTTATTGATGAGATTGCTATAGTTAATTCGCGAGTAGCGAATTATGTTACATTTATTATTTATAAGATTTGTCAACAATCTGGTTCATCATACGCTTAAGAAAGACTGTGTCATTATCATTACATTGTAGATAATAATTAGTTACATCTCTTAGACTTTATGTTTAGTTCTTCTGATCTGGACTTTATGTCCAATTTATATTGTATATTTCAATATCCATTGCCATTATCTTTAAATCTTCAAATTTGGTCATAAAATTCTTTAACCTTTAAGAGATAACAGATTTAAAAATTATTGTATATACAAGAAAATTATTTCGTCTCGGTATAAATAACTTAACAAGCCTTCTTTATTACATTTTTGTCACGTTAAATCAAATTTCATTTTAATGTTTTTTTCCTTATTTTGATTTTCTTTTCTAGTTACTAAAATAAACTTAACACAAAACCAAAAGAATAATATCACACTGAAGAAAAAAAAATTAAATAAGATTATTAAACGAGATCTTTTTTTTTAAACAGTAAAAGAAGTAAAATAAAGATATAAATAGCGTAATTAGAAAATAACAGAATAAAGAGCAACAGGCACACATACACATACAATGGAAGAAGATACTGAATATAAAAAATTGCCCATAGATGATCGGTGCACACATAAATTATGGAAGGCTCGGGTCGATGGCTATGAAGAAGCAGCTAAATTATTTCGTGAAATCGATGATGAAAAATCACCTGAATGGAATAAATTTTTAGGTCTAATTAAAAAATTTGTATCCGATAGCAATGCCATGGCCCAGGAAAAAGGTTTAGAAGCCACATTAATATTTGTTGAAAATTGTGGTCATGCTGGTAAAACTGTTGGTGAAGTTATATCGGCGATAGTTGGCAAATGCATCGCAGCGCCGCGTACCAAAACAAAAGATTTAGCTGTACAAATAGCACTAATGTACATTGAAATCGAGAAGCATGAGGCGACTATTGAGGAACTAATCAAAGGAATGGATCATAAAAATCCTAAAATTGTGGCTGCATGTATATCCACCGTAACCTTAGGATTAAAACAGTTCGGATCGAAAGTGGTTGGCGTTAAACCAATTATCAAAAAAATTACAACACTCTTGAGTGACCGTGATAAAT
The DNA here is from genome assembly GCA_932526605.1 of Nephrotoma flavescens. NCBI lineage: Eukaryota > Metazoa > Arthropoda > Insecta > Diptera > Tipulidae > Nephrotoma > Nephrotoma flavescens. The sequence goes on along the minus strand of OW052221.1, from coordinate 79,114,759 downwards.
CAGTGCGTGATGAAAGTAAACAATTGACTGTAGAAATATTCCGATGGATTGGGGCCGCACTTAAACCCCAATTGGCATCATTACCTTCTGTATTAGTAACCGAGCTTGAAGCCGAGTTTGAAAAGGTTAAATCTGAAAAGCCAGTACCCACCCGCTATTTAAAATCACAACAAGAAAAAGCAGCGGCAGCCGCCGTGCAAAGTGCTCAAATGGCGGATGAGGTAGACGAGGGTGATGATGGTGATGCTGGTCACGAAGAAATTGATCCCATGGATTTGATTGACCCGGTTGATATTTTATCGAAACTTCCAAAAGATTTTTATGACAAATTGGAAGCTAAAAAATGGCAGGAACGCAAAGAATCACTAGAAGCACTTGAAGTATTATTGCAAAATCCGAAATTAGAATCGGGAGATTACGGAGATGTAGTGCGGGCTCTTAAAAAAGTCTTAACAAAAGATTCAAATGTAGTACTAGTTGCATTGGCTGGTAAATGTATGGCTAGCTTAGCTAAGGGATTAGGAAAACGATTTGCACCTTACGCAACGGCGTGTGTTCAAGGAATTCTTGAAAAATTCAAAGAAAAGAAAGCAAATGTCGTCACCGCGTTACGTGAAGCAATCGATAATATTTATCCATCGACAAATTTAGAAGCGATCCAAGAAGATATCCTGGAAGCTCTCAACAATAAAAATCCTAGTGTTAAGGCTGAGACGGCCTCGTTTTTGGCTCGTTCATTTACAAAAACTCTCCCAACAGTATTGAATAAAAAATTACTCAAATTATATGTCACTGCACTATTAAAAACTTTAAACGAACCGGATCCAACAGTTCGAGATGCATCGGCTGAAGCTTTAGGCACTGTAAAAAAATTGGTTGGGGATAAGGTTATTTCACCTTTTCTCACAGATGTGGACACGCTTAAAATGGCGAAGATAAATGAATGCTGCGAGAAAGCTGTTATCATTGTTAAAGTACCAGGTGTGAAAAAAGAACGGCCAGCTACAGGTAAGCGTAAGAATAATTTATCGAGAAACGATTACTCAAAGCAATGGTTTTAAATATATTTTTATTTTAGCTCCGACGAATAAAACTTCGGGTGCTGGAGGACAAAAGGGCGGTTCGACGGAACCCAAACCTGTTACAAGGCCTGCTACAGCTGCGAGTACTAAAAAAGTGATTGGAGGGGGTGTTAAAAAGAGCGCTTCTGGATCAAGTGGCTCAACTCAGGGTAATACTGGCCTTGCAAAATCGGCAAGCTCAGCTAAAGCATTACCTACTGAACGCGATATGTCGCCTGAGGAAATTGAGGAAAGAGCTGCAGAAATTTTACCGGCCGATGTTTTATCCGGATTAGCCGATGCGGCTTGGAAAACACGCCAATCCGCAATGGAAACATTTATTGAAATAGTAAATGGGTTAGATTCAAATTGTGGACAGTCGCAAATTCTTATACGGGTGCTTGTAAAGAAGCCTGGTTTAAAAGACACTAATGTACTGGTGGGAAAGCTAAAATTGGATGCTGTGAAATTAATAGCTGAAAAAATGGGTATTACGGTTACTACGGCTGATTACATAATGCAGGATATTACAGAAAAGCTTGGAGATATAAAAACAATGCAGCCCGCCTGCCAAGCCCTAACAACAGTCGCCGAAGCTCTTAAACTAGAATATGCGGTATCGAAAGTATTAACATTTTCGTCCGAACAAAAATCACCAAAAGTTTTGACGGAAGCATTAAATTGGGTTAACACCGCGATTAAAGAGTTTGGGTTTCAGGTAAACCCAAAAGCTATGATTGAAGATTGCAAAACTAGTTTACAACATACAAATGCACAAGTACGAGCTGCTGCTATTTCTTTAATCGGCACAATGTATTTATATATGGGAAATGGTTTGATGATGTTCTTTGAAAATGAAAAATCTGCACTGAAGCAGCAGATACAAACGGAATTCGATAAATACGCTAATGTTAAACCTCAGCCACCAACACGAGGTTCTAAGAAAAATTCTAATGCGGTTGATGAAGGGGAAGACGGCGATGAAGTAGCCTTCGAGGAACCCCAAACAATAAATGTAGCAAGCCTCATACCTCGGACCGATATTTCAGGTCAAATAACGGAAGCTTTATTGACCGAAATAGCGGACAAAAATTGGAAAACCCGTAACGAAGGGTTAACAAAATTACAGGGTATTATAACTGATGCTAAATTTATAAAATCAAATTTGGGTGATCTTCCACTCCCACTAGCAGCACGCTTAACAGACAGTAATGCGAAAATTGCGCAGACTACGATCGCTATATGTGAACAGTTGGCCACCGCTATGGGCACACCATTTAAAACACACATCAAAACGTTTTTGCCAGGAGTGCTCACCGGTTTGGGTGACAATAAAGTATTTATGCGGCAGGCGGCTCTATCATGTATGAATGTTTGGTGTACCGAATGTGGCGGTCTTAAAGAATTTTTCGAGTGTGAGATGATCGCAGACGCACTCAAAACTGGTAGTCCAGCATTAAAAATTGAATTGTATAGCTGGTTGGCCGAAAAACTAAAAGATACTCCGCTAAAACAAATCTCAAAGGATGAATTGAACGCGTGTATTCCACATTTGTATGCAAACATATGCGATAGGAATGCTGAAGTACGTAAAAATTCAAATGAAGCAGTTTTAGGTTTTATGACTCATTTAGGATACGATGCCATGGTGAAAGCTCTCGATAAACAGAAGCCTACATCGAAAAAGGACATTCAAGCGGCTTTAGATAAAGCTCGGCCATTTTTACCAGTAAAACCATTACCGAAAAATAAACAACAGGCTCCAATAAAGGAGGAACGAGAAGTAAAAACTGGAGCGACTGGTGGTAATAAAACTCGGCCGAATTCATCGGTGAAAGGAAATGCTGCAGCGGCGAATGCAAATCAAACAGGTGCCACCAAAGCTAAGAAATCCGAGGAGGAGGTTGATAATTCACCTTTACTTGCGGTGAATAATCTTAAAAATCAACGTTTAATTGATGAACAAAAATTACGAATTCTAAAGTGGACCTTTGCTAATCCGCGTGAAGAATTTATCGAATTGTTACGCGATCAAATGACAGCCGCTTCGGTCAACCGAGGAATCATGGCAAATATGTTCCATGAAGATTTCCGATATCATTTGAAGGTGATTGATTCACTACAAGAAGATTTTGTAAATAATGAGAAAGCTCTAATTTGCAATTTGGATTTGATACTGAAATGGTTAACGCTTCGATTTTACGATACCAATCCGTCCGTCCTTTTAAAAGCACTGGATTATGTAAGTAGAGTGTTTCAACGATTGAACGAGATTGAATATATATTGGCAGAAAATGAAGGGTCTTCATTTTTACCTCATCTATTGATAAAGCTGGGCGACCCAAAAGACGCTGTGCGTAATGGTGTCCGAGATATATTACGAAAAACTTGTCCCATGTACCCCTTGAGTAAAATATTCAATTATATAATGGAGGGGCTTAAATCTAAAAATGCTCGACAACGGGCTGAGAGTCTAGAGGAATTGGGCCACATGATAGCGGATAATTCGTGCTTTTCTTGTATGCCCACATCACAAATTTCTCTAAAAGAAATTGCCCGACACATTTCTGATCGTGATAATACAGTTCGAAGTGCCGCATTGAATTGTATAGTAAACGTGTTTTTCGAACTTGGTGAAAAAACTTATAAAATGATTGGCCAGCTGTCTGATAAAGATTTGTCTATGTTAGACGAGCGAATTAAACGTGCCAAGCGACCGATCAAGGCCGATGAATCAAACAACTCGAAAAATAATACAACAAATATTAAATTAGACGAATCGATTGAGGAACAAGAAGGTGACAATGAGTTGCCTTCAGACGAAATCTCACCGAGTCTAAATAGACCATATGTTATGCCACCGCAACCTGAAATAACACAAAAAAAGCCATCCGGGCCCTTTAAATTAGATGAAAATTTTATAAATGATATCGAAAAGGATTGGATAAAAAGTGATCAATTGAAGTCGACACCGTTACATGAAGTCGATATTGAATTTTTACACTCACCAATTAAGATTTCCACACGGTATGGAGCCCCTTATCCCGAAGATAAGTTCAACAAATTATTAAATAGTGGTATGGCTCGAAGTCATAACGCAGCCCACCATATGGCTTTGAACGGTGTTACATATAGCCCACCACAACAGCTTAGTAACGTTCTACCAGCAAGAGTTCAACCACCAGTACCAGCACCTGGTTTAACAGAAGCGCAGATGGATCCTAAATTGGTATCCATTATCAAAAATATCGGGAGCAATGACCGATATACGGCTCGTGCCGCAATCAATGAATTAAACGATATATTAGATTGTGCAGAAAAGCAAGCGGTATTGCGAGATTACGAGGAAATTTATATCGCGAGTGTCTTGAAACAATTTAAAAGTTTGGCCGGCCAGCCAATCAACACATCGCTATTAACGTACCAGCCACTATTAGCAAGCATACTAACGTTCTTTAGTGTGAAAAGCTTAGGTAAAAATTTAGGTGTAACGTCAATTATGAACATAATGTCTGTATTATTGGGCTTAATGGCTGATCACAAATTGCCTAATGATGAACAGTATACAAAGTTTATAAATGCTATCTGCATTAAAATATTAGATCGAACCAATTTTACAAATTTAAATTGTGCATTGATACGCCTCCTAAAAGATACGTGTTCCAGTACGGCACTACCCAAGTTTACAGATTTAATTATGAAGTGCATATGGCGGAACGTTAAAGTAATGCCAGAGCGTTCGAATGAGCTGTCGTTTGAAGATGTTCTATTAGAAGTACATGAATTTATGCAGCTTCTACCAACAACTTGGTGGGCTCAGAGGCCTTCAGATACACCGCTTCGAACAGTGAAAACAATTATTCACAATATGGCTAAAATAAAAGGTAGCGCTATTTTAACCGATTTAAAGAGAGTTCCTGTACCATCCGAATTACAAACATATCTGCTACGCGTTCTAAAAAGTGTACCACGAGATAAGGATAACGGAAATGCAAATTCACCGCTTCGTTCGGTATCTTCAAAGGCAAAAGAGCAATCGGCACGCATGACAAAAGTACACGAGACAATAACTCAAATATTTAAGTTAATCTCAGATAAGGAAACAAATCAGGAGGGCATAAGTCGGTTATATCAGTTTAAAGTTAGTAGAGATATTTTAAACCTTTTATTTTAATAATTTGAATTAGAATTAACGTCATTTAATTTCTAATTTATAGATGGAAAATCCAACAGTAGATTTTGAACCATTTTTAAAAGGTGCAAGTCCAGAATTCCAAAAATTTATCGAAGATAGTTTAGCCGAAATTGCTAAACAGCATCAAAATAGTGATGGTATTGCAAGAGATAATAATTTAAATAATGGTGGTGGTTTAGTAGAAAATCGAAATATGTATAACGTTAATAATGTTGATAAAATTGCAGGGAATAAATATGGGTCGTCATCTTTAAAGGATGCCGATTATTATATGGATAAATTATTATTGTTAAGGGTAAGTGTTTTAACGATTTATACATTTTTTTATATCTTTCCATCGTTTCCATCGTCAATAGTATAAAAGAATAATAGTATAATCTTATTAAAATATTTGCGTATACTGGCTGTACTGCACTAGAAGCTAGTGCAATGTAAAGGCGATGGCAATTTCAGTTTTTTTTTGTAAAGGAGCTATTGGCGATTAAAGCAGCTCGAGAAGTAGAAGAAATATCTGCTTTTCGGAAATTAGTTTTTAGGCATTGACATGATAAACCAGGGCTATTATTGGTTCTAAAAGATATATCCTATCTTAGATCTTGAATTTTAAAATTCAACATCTAAAATCAACGATATCAATTTTGACTCGACGTGACACGACTCTAGTCACGTCACTTGAAATGAGACGACTTCGACAATTGGGGTATAAAACATCGTTTAACGATCTCAATGTCAACACAATTAACAAAATAACAGTTAAAACAGATTTTTGGATAAAAATAATTTATCATCGAGGTTTTTTGTTCGTAATTCGAGGAAAGTCGGTCGTTAAATGAGGTTTATATGTATTCATTCTGTAATAATAATTATTGATTATATGCAACATAGATAATTAATTGGAGAAACAGCTGTTGATTTTTTCGGATTAAAATAAATTTGAATTTGTATGCAGTTTGTTATGAGAAGGGTATATGTACAAAACTCGACCAAAATGAAATGTACATTGAAGTCGCCGCATGTAATTAATATATTATTCAGATATTTTATATGGGTGTGTAACGAAACCCGGTTTCAAAATCCCGATTTGTAAAAACCCAGTTTTTTATAAATCCCGGTTTTCAAAATCTCGGGTTTGTATAAAAAAAATCCCGATTTTTAGGAAATCCCGGTTTGAATTTTTAAAATTTTACATGTGGGAAAATGGGAATCTTAACGCTCATGTGAGTGAAGAAAAAATTTGAGTTAGTGTGTGTTTCAATTGGTTTAAATACCGCATAAAAAGTTAAAAAAAAATCGTGGTGAAAAAAAACTTTTTATCTGTTTCAATTGGATAAAATTTTGATAGTAACATGGTTGCTTATTTTATGTATAATTATGAACGTATTATAGCAAATTTAAATATGAAAACATAAAATAAATACTATTTAAATCTATATTAGTTAATGCCAAATTTCTGTTTACAAACAAATATTTTTGTCAGCCAAATGTTTTCCACATAAAAATTTTATCATCTCTTGAAGCAGATAAAAAGTTTGACATTTTTATACATCACAATTTTTAACTTTTTATGCAGCATTTAAACCAATTGAAACACGCATTTATTTGTACCTTCATGAATTTTGTATCGAAACTTATTTTTTCTACGTTCGTCCAAGTTGTAACATTTCTCACAAAAATTTAAAGTTTTATTGGAAGTAAAACATACAAAAATAGACGTCTAAAAGTGCAAAAGGTACTCATATTAGGGTTAAATGATTATTTGACAAAATTCAAAAATGAGTTTGCGATAAAGTTCTAGAAAATGGCTAATAGAGGTGGAATTTGGTCATTTCTTAACAGATTTTGTTGAAATTCGATACGTAGAAATAGTTTTTCTGGGATCGATATAAAATATTGCATTTCTTTATTTCTTTATTTATTGCTTTCTTTATTAATCTTGCAAAACTAGGAATTCGACTAATTCTCGAGCGGATGTTAATACATATATGGCACTGGTGTTGTAATTTGACAAAAAAAATATGCAAGTTCAGTTGTTTCCGAGCAGGGCCACCATGACTTCTTGGACATTATCATTTTCGAACGATGTTGTTGTAAACGACTAACTTTTATTCACTAGTTACGATTCGTTTCAAAAAATGGTCGAATTCATTGCGCTTGAGATGCGTATCGCCAAAGGTACGCTAGGTCAATAAATAAAACAATAAAAAATTTTGACGAAACTAATTGTTTTTTAAACTTATAAGTCACGATGATAGCTGCGTTTTTTTGAAAATGCTGCACTAGACCGCGATAAATTATATTTTGATTTTTTAAACAATTTCTATAATTTTAAAATATTTGTGCTTCATTTTCACTCTATCGAATCCTAAATAACTTATATTAAGTCCATATCATGCATTATATTGTTGAATAAAGTTTATATTTGCTTGTACTCAACAACTCTGATCTACTCTTGATTTTATATAGAGTACAACCGAGTTCATCAAAAAACTTAATAATTCCTGAACTGACGAAACTAGGGAAATTTTTAGTACACAATTTTTTGATTGTTTCTTACTTCATTTTAGAGACAGAACTGTCATTTTATTTTCATATTTTCTGTTGTATTTGCGGATATGCCGATTGCCGAGTCGGATGAAATGTTAATAAGAAATGGGCAAATTTTAACGACAATATGGATATGTCCCGTTTTTCCCTTTCCCGACCTGTCTACACAATTGTGTGGGTAAATTGTTATTACTCTATTGAGTAACATTAAAAAATATTTTATAGATAAGTTTAGCACCAACTTACACAATATTTTAAGAGAAATTATAATACTCAAAATTTATATGATGTTAATTAAAGCCAAACTGGCGCTATTGTGTAAGATGGGCTTTTGTTCTGATGAAATGTTATGATGAAAATTAGTTTTCGTAATATGTATACGTATTTACTCACACATTTGTGTGGGTTAGACTAAAATTATGGTGCAAATAAAAATATTTCTGAACCAGAAAGGGTTATATCGTGATTGCGCTCCTGAAATGTTTGGCGTTTCTCATGGGGCACTTCAATTTATAACTTACGAAGAAATGAAAAACCCAATATACTGCACATCGAGTAAAATTGGCGGTACATCATCAATTATTGTGGTCAGAACAACACATGTAGTTTATCTGAAATTTTAAAAAATAAAACACTACTATTGATTAATGGAAATTTCCGGCTTTTTATTAAAATTTATTTTTCATAAATTCGGCTTTTCTGGATTCTCAACTTTATGGGGTGACTATAAAAAGAAAAATGTTTATGCGATCCACAGATTGTTTAGTAGTACTTCCAATTTTCACCATTTATGCTTTAGCTTTATGTTCTTTCTACAGTACCAGTTGGAGCATCCGAACGAACCGAGAGGGAATCAATATTTCAACTAGCTGTTGATACGATGACAAAGGTCGCGTTCCCATTACAACTGGTCCCAATTTCGAGTTAGTTTTAGCATCGAGTCGAACATTACGAATTAAAGTCACAATCCAGCAATCTACTTTCTTTGATTCTATGTTTATTTTATCAACCAACATACTTAAGGTAATGCATTGATGGATTCTCGGTTTCCAAAATTTTTCCGTGTAATTCTTTTTTGTCATATCGAAAAAAAAGTATTTCAATGCATAATTTGTAGGTTATGTTTTCATCATACATACTTTCTTGTCGCACAAAAATTCCAACAACGGAAAAGTTAAATGCCGATCCAGATATTGGCAGGTTTTTGCCGTTAAGTCAGATTTTTCCATCATACGAATTACTGATTTGCCACACACTTCTGTCCAAACGGGGTATAACTAGATGGTCCAGACGGGGTCAATACGAATATTCCAATTTTCGTCGACGCATCAGCCAGACGGTTGCAATGAATCAATTACGGTTTGGGAGCGTTTAGCACCCACCACTTATTCGCAACTCTTGCACTTGTTCAATTTCGGCATTTGCATCGTATACGAATGTCATACGCGGTAGTTCCATCTCTTATGGCTCATCCATTTCAGCTTGGTTATGAAAATCATCACCCATAAATCCATTATCGCTGTCATCTAAATTTATGTTACTATCACCTACGGTTGATTGCAGCATTCTGAAATTAGAAAGATCGTTAAGAATCGCTCCCTTACTAGATGTTTCCAGCCAAATACGTACTTATTCATGTCACACGGCGTATCACTAATATTGTATTCCCTAATGATTATAAGAATTCCGTCCAACCATTTGTATATCACATAAAATTTCTCATTTACAACGGGTGCGTCCTCATTGAGTATAAATTGATTTTGTGTATTATCCCAGTACGGATTATCGTAATCAAATAAAATTTCCGAGTTATTCGATACCAGCGTATTTAGAAAAGCTCGATTCAAATACGGAAATACGGAATCCAAGAAAGGTATCTAGTTTACCATTTATCGTTGCTTTACATTTTCACAACACAGCACTCAAATTTTAAACTTAAAATCTTATTAATTAGATTTATTATTGAGTATAACTAAAAATTTGTAAAATATTTTTGTTAAATTTAACTAATTTATTATTTATTTCGTAATTTGTTTTAAACATCAAAATGATTCACTTGAAGTTAGTAAAAGTTGTTGTACTAAAATGTTCCTTCCAAAATTTCCCTGTATTTTATCGCGGTCTCGAACACAAGATTTCAAAAAAACGCAGCAGATAATAAAAAAACAATGACAGTATTATTAAAGTTGTCAGCTTATGTTTGGTGACATTTCGGAAGAGTCACTCCATACGACTCGCGATTTAGTACTCAGAAGTATTGATTGATTGATTGATTGGACTGTAAGACCAAGTACTTGACAAGTGTCTCGGATAACGCCGGGCCTATTCCTACAGCCTGCTTACATATAACAATAGGAAGGCTAGGAAAGGTATTTTATATTTGGGACGGAACGACCGGTTTTAGACACCTAGCGATCGCACAACACAATTCTAATCTACTTCTAATCTACTGGAGGAAGGATAAAGGCTTAATAGGTTTAATGGATAATGATGGTAAAAAGATAATAAAAAAACAATGACAGTATTATTAAAGTTGTCAGCTTATGTTTGGTGACATTTCGGAAGAGTCACTCCATACGACTCGCGATTTAGTACTCAGAAGTATTGATTGATTGATTGATTGGACTGTAAGACCAAGTACTTGACAAGTGTCTCGGATAACGCCGGGCCTATTCCTACAGCCTGCTTACATATAACAATAGGAAGGCTAGGAAAGGTATTTTATATTTGGGACGGAACGACCGGTTTTAGACACCTAGCGATCGCACAACACAATTCTAATCTACTTCTAATCTACTGGAGGAAGGATAAAGGCTTAATAGGTTTAATGGATAATGATGGTATTAGTCTTCAACAATTGCTTCTCTAAATCAGCAACCTGAGGGAAAAATTTTATTATTTCACGTACACCTGAAAATTTCCTGAAATTTACATAATTCAAAATTAATGCTTTCCGGCTTCCTAAACAAAATTAATTGATTGAATCAGCCCGGTTCCAGACACCTAGGTAAAGTCGATAGTTAATAACACAACGCAGTTCTAATCTACACAATCAACAATTGGATGTTTCATTTACCAAAACGATTAAATCCATAAAACAAAAAGTTGCGAAAAATGAGAAAATACAAAAATGGTTTTTTTAAATTCCTCATAAATTGCAACTTTAGTTACTTTTAATTTTGTCATTTAGTGGTGTTAACACTTATTAATACAAAAATTTGTTTTGAATATATACAGAGGAGCCAATCAAGTACGTTGATATTAAAATTTAAAAAAATTCAAAAAATCGAGTTAATCGGTTTGTCTTGTGAACCATCCAAGTAATATTCAAAAAAATATTATTTCACCTACATCTGTAGATTTTCTGAAATGTAATTCTAAATTAATATTTTCCGGTTTCCTAAATAATATAAACACTTATTAATTCAATCCCTCTGCAATTCTACACCTTACAATATAATTTCTGAAACCATAATTATTTAAATTACATATATTACAAATTACTCTAGAATTCGTTAGTATTTAACTCTTGAATTGGCAACCACGAGACAGCCAAAAAAAGAAATCAAAAAGTTGTAAAAAATATGTGAGGCATTCCAAAAGCAATGGATCCCGGAAAACTATCAAGATTATTCAATACCAGATTAACTACCGGATTGGATATTTCAAATAAATTTAGCTTATTTCGCAAACATTTCAAATGATTTTTTAATTTTGGCCACTGACGAATATTCGTTTAATTACCAAGTAAATTATTCTGCACAGAACATATTATGCCATGCTCAATGGAGCTTTACCACTCCTCAACCAATTACTGTCAAATGTGGTATGCAGAATTGGATTGACACTCTAAAATAGTGCTCAATGGAACTAGGCCATCTCTCAACAAATGATGGTCAAATTCGGCGTGCAAAGCTGAATTTGACGAAATTTTGGGATTCGGATTTAATAAATGAAACCAGGTCGTTGCCTATCCGATAATTTTCCATTTTAGTTTGTAGAGCTGGACAAGGTCAACTTGCATTGAGGTTTTTACGTGTTTTTTTTTGTGGTCAAACAGTTCCACCATTCTGAATGGAACTTGACCATATCCAAAAAATTATTGTCAAATCAGGTATGCAGAATTAGGTGGGGATTTGAAAATGGATTTTAGAGAAGTTCTGGAATTCGGTCAGGCTAGGCAATTTTTAACAAATTGTGTTTAAATCTGGTATATTGAGCTGAATCGAGATTGCAACATAAATCCTGGATGAAGTTCTGGATTTTTCTTCAAAATAAATTTGAAAATAATCAGCCAAATAAATATCTAGTTCCTACATTCACTATTGCTGAACCAAACTTGGTCTTAACCCGCTATGAGATGACTAAGTCAAATTCAGCTTTCCCAAAACCAAAGTTTGCTCGAATTCCAATTCAACCCAATTCGCACCCAAAATTTTTGTATGCATCTTCCGTAGTATACCGTCTAGAAACAGATTACTGAGATAATTCTGCACATCTCAATCAATCAAAAAAAATCACGGTTTGCGTGAGGTGACGGCACGAATAGAAGATAGGACCACGTGGAAGGCTTCTTACATAATTGGTGCCTGAGCAAGCTGAATCGGATTTAGAACTCAAAGCAATCGATATTCGTGTCGGACGTTCCCATATAATTGCGAACCTGTTTCGAGAAATATTATTGTGCCAGAGAGATTATTTTATAGAAAATAGAACCAGCAGTAAGCAATCTATAAAAGAGTCAACATTAAAAGGCCGAGGGATATCACATGAAACATTTTCTTGTCATTAAAAACGAAAATAAAAATTAAAAACCATTTTCCTTTGCCTTCTACCGTAACACATATGAGGTCTCACCCATTTAAACCATTCTACACAAAATATGTTGTTTATATTATTTGAAATTTTCATCATGTATTATTATTAGTTAGAGAGAAAATTAATTTAAGTAAACAAATTATAAACCAATTAAATAATAAAAAAAAATCAGTTAATAACAAATAATAATAACGCCTGTATGTACCTGTTATATATTTACAATACATTCATGAACTCCTTTGTGACCGGTTTCTGGACTCAAAATATCATTAGCATACACTCGCAAGTTTCATGAGTGATTCATCGATAATCGAGTCATTTTTGCAATGTCCTCGCATAGTCTATCCAAAATAATTTATCGAAAACAACTTATACAAAAATACGTCGATAAATGGAAACATTTACACACATTACAAATATATACATTAAAATAATATTAATATAATAATATATTAAACTAATTATTAAAATAGCAAAATAATTATAAATAAAAACCATCAATAATATATATACAATTAATTATATATACAGATATACATACACATACATATATACACACATAAACACGAACTCCGTACAAACAGATAATTCTTAAAATTTCATTTTCATCCTTTTCTGCCTTTAGACTTTTAACCAATTCACCGTGTATATAACCAATGCCTCCTATACTACAGGCGGCTTACACGAAATGATGACGACACGCTATGTCGACGTTTTTGTTGTTTTGTCCAGTTGTTTTGTTAGTGTAAATATCTTAACACTATTATGGCGCTCTCTCGGTTTACGACATAAATTGACGTCATGTGCGAAAAATGAGAGTAGTAAGAGGCCTGTAGTTTAGGAGGCATTTATATAACCATTTTATTATTTTATGTGTGATTGTGTGAATGCAGAAAACAGTGTATCCCTTTTCCTGCCTGCCATCACAATTGTGTGGGTAAGTCAAAAGAATCATGTCAAAAATTTATTTTTGCATGTATTTTGAACCAACATACACATTTGTGCAATCCACTTAAATCATTTTCGTCCGGAAATAACACCATAACTATAATATGTAATAGCAAAATAATTAATATATTATCAAAAACAAATACATAATTGATATGTTATATAATTTATATGTTATCAATTTATAATGTTTTTTTTTTCAAAAATAATTCCGATTTAACTAAGATCCGTTAAATCCGGAAGACATTACAACCGGTAATTTTTTGTACACACATTTGTGTAGGTTGGACTTAAATTAAAGAAAAAAATATTTTTTTCTGGTATGAAAAGGGATACACATACAAGAGAAAATAGAACAAATTTGTAGATATGCATTTAAAACCATACGGTCGAACTTATTTCTCTCATCCTTCTTTACTTCTAAAATTATCGTAATGTTATGTAAATCATCTTCCACACACACACGTAAACGGTACAACACCACACTATGGCGAGGCGACATATTAATGATGCGTATTTCTTATTATTTGTTGTATAAGTACAACAGCTAGTAAAATATATTTATGTAAATAAACTTAAAATTTATATTGAAAATATAATCAAATATAAATAAAAATAATAAAAACACTTATCTTATGAATCCTTTGGAACATACTCGAACGTAGAAATAAGTGTGATGCATTTGCTCGCACTATACACAATTTCTATCCATTGCTGCGCACTACACACTGTTTTTAATTTTATTTATAATTATAATTATATTAATTTCACTTTTAATTAAATTATTAAAACGTTATTATTATATTATTTTATTTATTATAAGACACTTTTTAACTCATTTTTTATAACATATTACATTAAACTAAATTTAGTTTAAAAATACAGAGAAAGACAAAACACGTCTTTCCTCTACGACGATCAAGCGCGTCTCCACGATTTAGTACTCACAAGTATTGTCACAAAATTGCAGCAGAATTTTTAGTACAAGGTCACAAAAAATTGTGATTTGTCACTTGATCAGAATCTAGGGCCAGACAAGCTATGACCAGCGAGTCTGTAAAAGTCAGTAACGAAAGTTTACAGAATTGAACGAAAATGTTTTATTACAGAATATTTGACAGTTTGTCCAGCGAATCTACTTAAATGTCAAATCTACGAAATTACAAATCAACCATACCACGAGTATTTGGCCGGTTTAAAATTATTTAATTTTCAGTTGACATTTTTATTTGAATTATTTTAACAAAAAAATCAAAGATGAATCAATTTGAGAAGATGGAACAGCTTCTTATCCTATTTAAAGGATTAAAAGTTTTAAACGAGGTAAGGGGCAAAATAAAAAAACGGTCTTGTGCGGTACGAAAAATAGATCGCACAAGAGATAAATTCGGATATTACAAGGTATATATACAAACTAGCTAGCTAAATACAATAAATTTAATTACAAGTACATATTTAGAGGTATATGTACATAATTTATTTTTTGTGGCGTTTTTAGAAATTAAGAATTGTGATCAACATCGATTTTTTTATCCACACTCGCATAACATGGGAGGTTTTCATGGCCTAAATAAACTCGACGTGCGAAACCCGCGTATTTCGCGTCTGGCTGTCAAATCAAAGTAAAACAAAATTTCATGAACAAATACCTATATACTGGATGCGAGATACGTGCGTAAATATAGGTTTCGACTCTATATTTTCGTTGTTACGCATCCAAGTGTCATTTTATTTTTAAAAGTGAGGCGGATTTGGTTTTCGCAATGCTTTTAAAATTTATTTTATAATAATTTCATGGCCTGAATGATAACTTGTGACCCATTTTTTTTTTTTTTTGAGTTTTCGGGGATTATAAATACTATCCAGGAGGATTTATCGTGGAAAACGGTCACGAATGAATAGTATTTACACAACAATTCATTAACCAAATTGTAACTAATTCAAAAAAAATATTTTGTCCAGTTCTGTAACACAAATGTGGTTTATATAATGAAGTCATAATTTAACAGTAAGTATGGCATTAGGTTTTGGAATATAATAAAGCCATTCGATCAGCAAGCTTAAATAAACTATATCAGGAAATCGAAGTTTAACGTGATTTTTTAAATAATTTGAATACATATCGTCACATAAAGGTGAC
The DNA here is from genome assembly GCA_932526605.1 of Nephrotoma flavescens. Taxonomy (NCBI): domain Eukaryota; kingdom Metazoa; phylum Arthropoda; class Insecta; order Diptera; family Tipulidae; genus Nephrotoma; species Nephrotoma flavescens. Next base: position 79,099,053 of record OW052221.1, on the reverse strand, counting down.
TGGCCCACTGTCTTATTAAAGAGCTATAGCTAAAAATTTTAGGTATTCCTATGTAGCTACTCTAGCGCACAGATTCTCTAGAAAAAGTTAATGTTTAAACGTGAAAACCATAGTAAACAACCGAGCACCATCCCGTTGCTTAGAATCACAACCCTGAACGGAGCATTTAAGTCCCACACGACCACTCATAATAATTATAATAATAATAATAATAATAATATATTTATAATATTTACGGTTTCAATAATTACGAAACAATACTCACGTGTACAAAAAACGAAAAGCCGAGGTTGAAAGTTTTAAAAAAATAATCACTATAATGTATTAATTAGAATATAATCACAAAATAATTTTAGCACTATTTGCAGTAGGCACTTGGCGAAACACACTGACAATAAACACACTTCGTTAATTAAATTTTTGAATATTTTAATTAAAAAATTTGTTGAAAAAGTTTAAAAATCACTCGATCGATTTCGACTTGTTAGGTCATCTCAGGAGTATCTAATGATTTGTAAAAATTAAAATTTTTGTTATGTTTCTGTTTAGTAGGAAAAAGCAAAAAAGGAATAAAAGAAGAGACAAAAATAGGCAATAAAAATTAATATATTGATCGCCCCAACTAGGGGCGGGTGTAAGATTAGTCATCAGTCTAGGGTAGCAGGTGCACGATTAGTCATCGGCTGAGTAACAAAATTTAAGGTAAATTCAAGTACATTTAATTACCCGACGTATTAGTCAAATTATTGCGTACGTGAGAATAGAAAAGGGTGGGGTCTGTTGAAACGGAAAGCACTTTTACTCAGTGTATAAGTATTCGTGTTTCATAGAATTGCCGTCATCTGATATGTACCCCATGCGGCGTTGGTTCGCGCAGCTCAGGCCGGCAGAGGGGAACTGTGTGGGTTTCGGGTTCAGACTACGGCCTAGATTACCGCATATTTGAATAATAAAAGAGAGAGAAGAGACAGCATATTGTATGCCATCAAATGGTGTGTGTAGGGATGAGATATTGGGATCCGGACCCAATAGGTGTGAGGTATACTCCAACGATGTTTTAGGCCATTAAGCCGTGGTTATTAATTGATTAATTTAGGGTAGCTATATGTTAAATCGTATCGTTTAGGGATTTTAAGAAAGTAAACAAATATATAGAAAGACTTTAAATCCAAATTAATTTTATTTGAAAATGTTTATGTGAGAAAACCCGTCAGCTTACATGACGAAAACTTTTTTCCAACAAATCATGAATGAGACACTACTTTTACAGTAATAGTAGGTAAGGTACATATGACTCTAGAAAACCAATTGCATACATATTTTATCATCTTGTAATACATTTTTTTGTATTAACATTCTCCTATCTGCACGCACATGGTATACACACCATCGCGCAAGCAAATGCAATGCAAAACTAAAATTACGAAAAACACAAAACAAAATACATAGTTTCGTTTTTTGTGTGTACAGCGAAGAAAATAAATGTGTGTTTTTGGGTTTGGTTATTTTTTCGTAAATATAAAAAACTATTTCGTTCTGTGTAATTTCATTATTAGCCGCATGGCGCTATTCCCGTTTTTTAATGTTAGAGCTTGGTTTTTCTTGTATGTATTAATAGCTCGATTTTATGTTTCTTAACAACTTGATGCAAAATTTTTTCGCTAATTAGAAGTAAAATATTGAAAAAATTGATTTGTGCATTTTAAAAAAAATGATAACCTTTGAAACCTAACCGTAGACAAACTAAACATTTTATTGGGATAATCATGTATTAATCGCTCAATTATACGTCTAAGTTCATACTAAAGAAAGAATTAGGCCAATTTGTCGTATTTTATGGTCAAAAACTGATTTTTAGTAAACATCGTTTTTGACAAGTTGAGTATCATACAGCCTTAAGGAAAAGGGAAAAAGGAATTCTATTGGGGATGCGCTGTAAAACGAAACGGATTCTCAGAATCACATTAAACTTGACAGTGTCAATAACAACTGTTACCACACTGTCATTGACAATGAACAAAATGTAACTGGTAAAGTTGCCACGCCTTCCTTAGGAATTATTAAGGAAATGTGATCAGGAGAGTTACAGTTTCAGTTTAATAGTACTGCCTGTATATTACCAAAGCCATCATCTTTACTACGGGTCTATTAGCTAAATCGATGATGTAACGGCTATGTCGGTGGTTTAAAATAAATCAGTCTTTTAATCGACTGACGTATATTTGCTATATAGCCGTGGATTTTACTTTTCTCTTCTTAATATGCTCAATTTTCAACCAATAAAATCGATGAGTTGTTTATGTTGTTGTATTAAAAAATAGTAAAAGAGAAGTCATCGGCATAAAGTATTGTCATTACTCAATAGCAATTAATTATTGCTGGCCATAGCTGATCGGCTCTCTAGCTGCCGTTGTCTCTGCAGTCTCTAAAATGTCTTCGTTGTATTTGCTGTTCATTTTTTGTTATTTTCTTCATTTGCGTGTTTATTTTATGAGTGCACGTTTTCCGAAAATTGAAGGAATACGCGTATTGCATAATGCATTACTTTAATTGAGAGTCGAGCGAATACGACGGTAACCTTTTCGTTGAAAACCATTATAGTTAACAGTAAAATGTAATTATTTTAAATAAGAAAAAATTATTTTGCGATATCGAAATATTTGTCGAAATAATTGGATTGTAAATCTAATTAAACATTCCATAAACAATATTTTTTCAGAGTAAAGCCAATCTGCCAAATATTGGGGGATTTGGAAATCATCAGATGGCTCATCTAGATAATAAAGTCACAGATGAAAATTTGAATCTCAATCAGTTACCAACTAAAGCTACATTTTATAATAAGGAAGTGGTAAGCATATTAATGGTGCGTCATGTTCGTAATGATTTGATGTTAATCCTTTTTTGTATATATTTATTTCAGCAAAGTTCGCCCGGCTTATCGATGGATCGCCGAGAATTACTACAACAGAAATTAGCTGAGCTTAAACAACAAAAGTAAAGCAAAAATAATTTAAATTTACATTTAGCGCTATATCTACATTACATTACTTTGATATTCATATTTTAATTTTTTCATTTAAAAATTTAATAAAAATCATTAATATTCATCCTAGTTTTACATGTCATCAATTTATGATTTTACATTTTTTTTAATTTATATACTAAACGTTTAATTTACTTTCCCATTATTAGTTACAATTATAACATAATGAAACTAAATGAAGATTATTAAAAATGAATATCCATTATCTTGATGATAATGAAGATTTAATAATTATATAAAATATATAAAAGAAAACCTACTACTAATAATAAATTATATTAATTATATATTCATATAAATTAAAATTGAAAAGCCGAGTATACCACATAATGAAAAAAATGAACCTGAAATTAAAAAAAAATGTTTTGTTATACCTAAATACAATTTATATATTTTAATGTTTTTATTAATTTTTTTTTTGTTTTTACAAAATGCATTATACATTTGTGTAATTCATGAATTTTATTATATATAATTATTATTAATCGTTTGTTTTAAAATAATATTTTATTTTGTGTATGGAGGAATTTATTAAACTTACCATACTACTATTGTCATTACATTTATTAAAATATATATTTTTTTTAATTCTGAACTGATAATAATAATATTTTTTTTTTAGTATTATATAAATTTGTTTTTCATTATTTATTTATGACTTATTATATAAAATATAACTAATATTTAATTTTTTTATACGTTACTATTATTACATATTTTTTTTTTAATTTCAACCAAATAATATTAAAAAAAGGAATTATTAAATTAAATTAACAAAAAAAAAAAAAAAAAAAATTGGCAATTGGTTTATTTACTTTACAAATTAACTCCAGTAATTTTACTGCTTCCAGTAATCGTTTGCTCCTGAATTTTGAATTTGCTAGAGGTTAATCTTAAATTTTTTGTTGATCCCAAAATTTTTTTTATAATACGTTTTATTTTATTGCGTCTGCTCGTTCATTCGTTTCCAGTACTACAAAGTCCTGTACAGAAATAAAAATGTGTGCAGCACATCCAGCACATACAGCATTGCTCTCATTTTTATTTCATCCGTCCAGGATAAAATAAACCAATACCGCCATTTTGAGATTCCGTTCCGTTGTAATTTTCGTAATGGTGGATAGGGTCTATAATGAAATTTTCGATGCGTGGGAAAATAAGTCATTATGAAATATTACGTAGTGTGCACATTCTGAACTGAGGTTGACACATAAAATTAAAATTTTAAATCAACAATTCAATTGTTAAATATTTTTAAGAACTAAAATGCGATTTTCGGAACACAAATTATGTGTGAACATTTAAAATTGCAAAAATCTTTTAATTTTTTGTAATTTTCGTGTAACTATTGAGTGTATGAATATGACTTCGCCGTTTTTTATTAAAATAAAACACATTTGCATGTTTAGAAAATGAAAGAATTATTTATTGAAAGTATGCTCCATCTACAGCTACGACTTTCCCTCATCTTTCAGGTAATTAACGGATTCCTTCTCTGAAGAAATCCTAAACTTTGAGGGCGATTTAATCAATAAGCCAATTTTCCATCTCTGTGCGTGAACTGAAGCGCTGTTCAGAAAGAGACGACTGTATTGAACAGAATAAGTAAATCTGGCGAGTGGAGTAAAACTTCCCAGTCGTCCGTCCTTTTAAATAATTTTTCACAACGTTTGCAACGGGTGTGTAACGAAATCCCGGTTTTCAAAATCCCTTTTTCTTTAAAAATCCCGGGTTTGTATAAAAAAATCGCGATTTTTTAGGAAAACCCGGTTTGATATTTAAAATTTGACATGTGGGAAAATGGGACTCAAATATGATTTTTTGACAAAACTCAAAAAAAAATGAGTTTGCGATAAAGTTCTAGGCTAATAGGGATGAAATTTGGCCATTTTTAACAGATTTTATTGAAATTCGATACGTGCAATGGAAATCGGATTCTAAAATGATTTTTCGATAACGCGGTCAATAGAGATACACCATTTCTAAACCGATTTTGTTGAAATTCTACACGTGCGACGGAAATGGATTTCTAAAATGATGCAAGTACAAAATCTTGCAATCATAACTGCATAACAAATTCCATCTCGGAAAAACGTTTTGTCTTTTGAGGCGATCCAAGCATGGAGTCAATATTCAATTTCTTCGAAAGAAGTGAATCGGTGACCTGCGAAATCGTGTTGCATCCATTGGAACAACCAGTAATCAGAAGGAGCAATGTCCGGAGAATACAGAGGGTGCGGTAAAATATCCCACTTCAGCGTTTCAAAATATTTTTTACACGTCTTTTGCAACGTGAGGCCGAGCATTGTCATGCAGAAGAATAACTTCATGCCTTTCTTCATATTCCGGTCGTTTTTCTCGTAATGCACGGCCCAAACGAATACATTGTAATCTGTACCGCTCACTCGTAATATAATGGCAGCTCGTAGCACACAACGCCTCTTAGGTCCCACCCAGACAGCTTAACCTTCGAACAATGAATGTTCGTCTTTGTTGTTGAGGTCGATGGCAACGATTGGCTGGGCAAATCGTAGTATTTTTTCCTCTTGAGGTTATCGTAGAAGATCTACTTGTCACTAACCGATGTAAAAAACCCTTTGTTTTTTGCATTTGAAGCAGCTGCCCACACGAAAAAATCGTCTTTCTACGTCTCTTGCTTTCAATTCATAAGGGACCCAATTGCCTTGCTTTTGAATCATGCCCATAGATTTCAATCGTATGGAAACTGTTTGTTGAGTCACCCCCAATGTACCTGCAAGCTCCTCTTGCGGTTTGAGTCGGATCTTCAAGCGAAGTTTATTTTCAACACTGAAATCATCATTTTTGAACCGCCAAAACCATTCTCTACATAATTTATCGGTTAGAGCATTGTCACCGTAAACTTCCATAAGCATTCGATGTGTTTCAGCTTCCAATTAAAACAAAAAATTAACACTTCCCGTAAAAAAACACGTTTTGTACGAAACTGAAAGCAATACAAACTGAATGTTAACGGCAGATGTCTAATCTGTCTGAAACAACGGAAATCAGCTATCACTATTAAAAGTGTATTGTATGTTAGTCAGAGTCACTTTTTGAAAACGGACCGAATTAATTTGAAGTCTCAATATCTTGGTGAAATAACGCCTTTCAAAAAAATAATTTTACTTCTAATTGAAGGAAGTTTTGTCTTCTTTTCGATACTGGAATTCCTTTTATTTTATTTTGTTTTTTATTACTTTTTTGGGTAAAATAAAAATTGCATAAACGAAAAAATATGCTGCTATTTGAGACTGTAAACGAACTTCCTCGATATATCATTCCCAAACCCAAAATAGCAATTTTATAGAGAACTAGCTATACCCTGCCCGCTTTCCCGGTCGTGTGATTTTAAAAGAAAGATTATTTGTATTTTTTGTATCTTATTAAATTAAAATGCAAAATGAAATTTAAAATATTTTAATTATATAAAACTTGATTGATTTTATTCCACTTTGGTATAAACCATTTTATGTTATTCCAGCAGGTGTGAACACATATAATGATGATCGTGTTCCTGCACGTGAGCATCCAACATATAATTGACCTTGTGAGAAGCATGGATATTCCAAATTTAAACCACTTTTTTAAGTGGCTGACCTTGCGATTTCTTAATGGTCATAGCAAAAGCTAGACGCATTGGAAATTGTATTCTTTTAAAATTAAATGGCATATCTAACAGATTACAGGAATGCATGGGACTAAAACTTTTTCGCCTTTGTATTTGCCAGATAATATGGTTACTTCAATTAGATTTGTCATTAATTTTTTAACAGCAAGTCGTGTACCATTACAAAGTTTTGGTTTGTTAATATTTCGTATTAAAATGATTGGTACACCACTTTTAAATTTTTGTTGAAAAACAGTTTCTTGCCACAAATCGTCATTAACGCTCAAATTTTGAAAAACCGATCGGGACCGGCATCTTTGCAAAATTAATTTAGAATTTTTTGGTTCTTAGTAGTTTCTCTTGTAATTGATATCCTTTCAATATAATATGTAATTGCAAAATTCGAAATTATATATAAAAATGATGCTGTGGACATTTCTGCACGATGGCTCCTTGTCGATTTATTTAAGTTTCGCGAGAAACGTAACCAAAAAATGCAACACGCATGCCTGGCGTTTATGCTATCGGCGAATGCAAAAATGTTCGTATCGTTTGCAACGTTTGCTGCTATGTTTCCCAGTAGTACAATTGAGTGCTCATATCAGCGCATAAAGATCATATAATTAGAGCGCCCAATTTTCTTTCAAATTGATGCACCTATAATTCCATACTATTCGTATGGTTGTCGACCGAAAACTCGGTTTTGTTTCCCCTAAAAATTAATTTATCTCTCTTTCAATTCGAGTTGGGTATAATATGCAACTGTTAACTGTTGGTTTACCAGAAAATAATATTTTTTTATTGTATTTTGTTGCATGTACCAAATGCGTATTGTCATTCATATACAACTACACATTTTTTAATTTTGTACTAATACTTACTTTATGTATTTGCATTTCCATCTGAAAAACATTTATTAAACAAACATTATAATACGTATGCATTGATAACTTTTCACATCAATGCATCTTCAGCTGAAATTTGGAGAATGATAGAAATAATTTTCGAAATGAAACTGATAAACAAGAGATTAGGTGGGGGTAAAAATACAATGAATAAAAGAAACCGAAGTAAATATATTTGTTTTCTCGCTTCGACGTGTGCAAGTCTTTCAATCTATTTCATTCAGCTATCAACGTTTGTATTGCTGGGTTGTCTCCTCTATCGTTGGTAAGTCCGAAGTATAATGTTCTATATAACAATTATAAAGTTGGTCCCAGAACGCTACCTTTTGGTTCCTCTGCTGATATTTTCTTTATTTCTAATTATTCTCTATCTAATTTAAAATGAAAGTATCGGCTAGGTATGTATGCTTTGGTAAGTCTCTGCAATTTATATTCCAAGCCTTTATGCCATACTCTGTCAAAAGCCTAGCTACATCCAAGAAGATACTTACATACAACATACTTTCTTATTTTCAAGTACATTTTCAGTTATGTTTGTAATTCGATGTACATGTTCTATATTGTTGAATGGTTTCTCTGAAGCCAAATTGATGTGGAGGAATAAGATTTCTTTCTTCTATTATTGGTTTGAATCTCTTGAGGAGTAGTTTCCCAAATATTTTTAAAATTGTTGGAAGTAAGGAAATCGGCCTATGAGAATTTTTGTTATTTAGTGGTTTGTTGGGTTTCGGTATCATCAGCGTTTTTCAGCGTTTCCATTGATTTGGAACGTATTCTAATCTGAATACTGCTTTAATTATTTGCTTACTTAGCCCTTTTTCAGGATGGGCTTTTATTATTTGTCTTGAAATTAAGTCACATCCTGGAGATTTCTTTGCATTTAGGTTAAGTTTAACTTCCTCTTTTAATTATTGTAATGTGACCTATGTATATTGTAGTTATCCACTTTATTTACTATGGTGGCATGTTTTCAATGGTTTCTGATGTTCGTCTAGATACAGGCTGGAATGTGTTCTCCAGTTGGGTTACAAATAAAGAAGCTTTTTGCTTTACACTTATAGCCCACCTTTGAAGTTTAGGTCGTTTTAATCTTTTTATCACTTTCCTAAGGGAATGCACTCGGCATTCTTTTTCCCAGTAAGGCCACAAAGGAGACCTCACTTTTAACCTTATTAATGGATTCGCTCTTGATTTCTGAACAACAAATTTAGAGTTGTTTTATATTCTGGCTCTCGACTTCTTTGCCAGGCCTTTCTTGTTTTTCGTTTTTCTGCAACCAGTTCTCTTACTTCCAGAGGATAAATAACATTTCGGGACATTTCTTTTGAACTTAAGGCTGTATAACTCAACTTGTCAAAAACGAGGTTTAGTAAAAATCAGTTTTTGACCATAAAATATTACCAATTGACCTAATTCTTCCTTTAGTATGAACTTAGATGTATAATTGAGCGATTAATACATACATGATTATCCCAAAAAAATGTTTAGTTTGTCTACGATTAGGTTTCAAAGTTTATCATTTTTTTTTGAAACGCACAAATCAACCTTTTCAATATTTTAATACTAAACAGCGAATAAATTTAGCATCAAGATGTTAAGAACCATAACATCGAGTTATTATAATACATGATTATCAAGATTAGTCTTGAAATGACGTAAACAATGAAAAACTTAGTTTAAAAATGATAAAAATTTCGATTTTAAGCATTCGAAAAATTACGTCAAACGATAAGTTTATTTGCTTTTACGCCGCAATGCCGATTATTTTTGGGAATTTTACTGTCGCTAGATGGCAAATGAAAATTGTGTCCAAGATAAGATAAATTAATTTTATTATAATATGCAATGTTTAGAACAGAAATAGTAAATTTATTAAATAATTTTATACGTAAACAATATAAGTAAAGTTTAATAATTGAATCATATAAAATTTTGGGGTCCCATTTGAAACGCGATATTTTAAAACGCGAATTATCAAAACGCGATATTTCAAAACGCGATATTTTAAAACGCGATACGGTGCAAAACGCGATATGGTACAAAACGCGATATTTCAAAATGCGATATTTCGAAACGCGGTACAGTACATAACGCGATATAGTACAAAACGCGATATGGTACAAAACGGGAGTTTAGGATCGGGTTATATCAGGCGGGTGAACGGGAAATTTTATTTCAGTTTATTGGAATTTAAAAGTCGATAGGAACGATAGTACATAGGATCGATACCAGGTGGGTCACTGCGCTCCGTCACTTCGCAACGCATATTCTGTACCATATCGCGTTTTTAAATATCGCGTTTTGAAATATCTCGTTTTGTACCATATCGCGTTTTGAAATATCGTGTTTCAAAATATCGCATTTTGTACCATATCGCGTTTTGAAATATCGCATTTTGAAATATTTCGTTGTGTACCATATCTCGTTTTGTCATATCTCGTTTTGAAATATCGCGTTTTGAAATATAGCGTTTCGAGCGGATCCGAAAATTTTGGTACTCATATTTATTAAAGAAACGAACTAGTTTACATTCATTACAGGGGCATTTAAATATCGATATATTGTTTTCTCAGTATCATACAGCCTTAAGGGATACTGCTCCACGCTTGTATAATGTTGTTGAGTTGTTCTAGTTCTTCTGTATCGGATTTTCAATTGGCACCTGAAGTTTAGTATTATTATCCTCAACTATTTTCTGAAATTTCTCCCAGCAGTTTTTGTTATTTATTAACCAAGGTAAATTCATTGCCATCGTTGCATTGATTGTCATAATAACAAGTGTGTGATCTGACATAATCCTCTCGCTGCTTTCTAGGTATAAATAGTTTTCATCTATACCTATGGTGACAAAGAAGTCTGTCCGGTGAGCGGTGAGATTTTTTATCTCCTCCATTTTAAAGTTTTGAGTTCTGAATACTCCTTTAACCGCAATATATAAAGAATTGAAACCTAATTCAAGGTCATTCAAAGCCTTTTCAGAAAATATAGGATGAAACACGATCATTTTTTAGCAGTGGAAAGTGTGATAGTGAAACGCGTGATTTTATGTGATTTAGCGCGTGACGATTTTGCTACTAGAAGGCCAGAATAATACCGCCCAAGGCTCACCACACTATATACTATACCTCGTGACGATTGATTTTTAAAGTTGACAATTTCACGAAATTGTTTCGTCTTCGTGAAGTGAGTCAAACTAATGCAAGTGAACGTATGGTTAGACGAAGGTTGGCAGGCGAAAATTTACATATTCTTAGAACAGTGCGAGGGCCAAAATTACTCTATCCCCGTCGTCTTACATGTCGATGAACCCAGAATTTGTTTGGATTCATCTGATGGGCACGAGTGAATATTTAGAAAAAGTGAAGGAATATTTGTTTAATGTTCATTGCGTGAAACAAGATCGTTTGGAAGGGATCCGATCATAGTTTGCGGAGGTATCTGTAAAGGATGAACGATTATGTCTATTGAGAACGGAAGTTTAACAGCTCGATCTCAATCCCGTTGAGCATTTATGGGATTAGCTCAAAAGACTGATAAAACATTGATTTTTTTATCTGAGGAAATAAAAATCCATCGAAGTATGCTGACAGATAAGTAGGGCCTAATTCCTCAAACTGCCGTTCAAGATCTAATTTCCAGTATGCCGTTAGTAATAACCGAAGTAATTTTAACCCATGATTTTTAAACGTCCTTATTTTGTTTTGAATAGGTCAACAAACATAGCCACATGTTAACGTAGAACAGGTCGTGTTAATAATTTGTGAAAGGGTTTTGAATGAGCTTGAATTCGCATTTTGTTTCAAGTGATCTATTGCGGTTTAACGGGAATTACAGGGGCTATTTGGGAATTTGATTCGAAATCGAGAGTCCACGTTTGAATGTGTCTCGAATGATTCTTACTTGAAATTATAGGAATCTAGTTTTATCGTTTTCTTATATTCCATATATATATTTCGCATATTCGGCATAACGAACGAGGCCATGTCCATATTTTCTGAACGAAATTTTATTTCTTGAATTAAGTTTTTGTTTCGAATTTTTGGGTACCACGGATACTTATAATATTTAAAAACAATAAAAATAAGTTTTACCATTTTTTTTTGTTTGAGTGTAGATACATTTTCATTTTGACGCCCGTGATTGTGGTTGCTTATATGAGAATAGAAAATAATTTTTGCACTGTCCATGTGTTTGAAGGGAATAAAAACAAATATTTACAAATTACATGTTTTCGAATAGGGACATAATGGGCCCGATTCTCGTGGCATAAAATTGCTGTTATGTATTTTCCCGCTTCCTATTGGAATTTGTATTGAACAAACAAAAATAACATAAAATTCTAGATTCCGGAATCGACCTCAATAGTTTTGTATTTCAATATCAACGCACCCTTCAACGTTTTTCATGATCTGTCAACGTCAAATAGTCAGTCAAAGTTGAGATTTTTATCATGGTGAAGTTCGCAAACGAGCAACGTTTAAAATTATTAAAAATACTACCGCAATTCTGAGTCGGAGGTAATAGCGCTTCCTCCGATTTTCGGTCGTAATAATCGTCCCACCAAACAGGCTGTGCCTGTTATAATGGATAAATTAGAGCCAAATTATTCATTATTGGGTGTTCCTGTGCCAGTGAGACTTCGCCCAGGTTGAAGTACCGAAAATATCGCTGCAGTAAGTGCTGAAGTCTCTTGATCATTTGAAGCGCCGGAACTTCCTCGATTGGGCTCTGCTAAAGTCTGAAGAAAATCCTGAATTTCATCGAAAAATCATCTCCCATTACAACCATAAAAAGTTCACCATGTTACGGTCAATGGAATTCGCTACCGTGCCATGTTGGAAGACCATTTTTGGCCAGAATTGGATGAACTTGATATCAGTGATATGTGATTCTAACAAAATGGTGTCACTTGCTACAAAGCTGGCTAAACAATTGATCTATTGAAGGGGAAGTTCGGTAAACGTGTAATCACGAGAAATGGCCCGGTCGAATGGCCACCTCGCTCATGCGATTTAACGCCGTTGAATTTCCTTTTATGGGGTTACGTTAAGTCGCTGGTCTATGCCAGCAAGCCAAAAAAGTTAGAGATCAGGGACAATACACTGAAAAAAAATATTCTGAACTTATGCTAGTTCAACTTGTTTTAGTTATTATAACCCAGACTTTGCTTAATTTAGGTAAAAATGACCATGGTTTATTTTACTTATGCATGTTTCATAATACAAAAATGGCTAAGTTAATTTCAATTTAGTCAATAATGCTTTATTTTCTTCCACACTGAACTTGTTTGTATGTCAATTCAAACTAAGCATTTATTTGATAACTTTGGAATAGTTAAACTAACCCATGTAAAAGTAAAATCAACTGAGCTTGGTAATCAACTCAACTTGTATGCTAGGTTTAATCTGAACATAGGCAAAATCATCTCATAACAGTTTGATCTTGCAAATATGTCATATAACCTAAGCATTTGTTTAAAAACTAATAATTTAACAATGTAGTAGTTAAATTAAACCATATTTTATATGTTACGTATGTTTCATATGAAATAACATAGCAATAGTTTAATTAAACTACGGACATTTAAACGGTGATACTGGATAAAATTCGCTAAAAAGATATGTTCTTGTGTTATACTAAAGGTATAAAGCAGATTTCAATTTTTGAAAATGGGTCTTTGTAACCTGATGAGTTAATGAGTAGACCAACTTTTTATCAGTATGCAACCAAACTGCCAAGAAAGAACTTGAGGATGTCCTCATTATTTCTTAAGGGTTCTAAATAACTGAAGGTTAATTTAACTAAGTAACTAAATTATAATAATTAATCTGTTCAAAATATGTTCATATACGCTGAAAGTTAATATAACCTAGTGAAAGTTTAAAGCTTCGGTTGAAATTAACCTACGTGCTTAGTTATATTAATCGCATTTTTGTTGTTTAAACTAAACTGTGTGTTGGCTCAAAATTTCGTTAAAATTAACCTACATGGTTGGTTATAACTACGTATAATTATTGGTCAAACTAAACTCTAATAATAGTTGTGTGAACATATGCTGTAGGTCAACATAAACTAGCGAATGGTTTAAATTGTTGTTTAAATTAACCGACGTGTTAAGTTGTATTAACGTTTTGCTTAGTTATATTGACTAAAGCAAATAGGTATAATTGACATTGGTTATTATTTGAAAATGAACTATTCATTTTAGTAAAAATGAACTATTCATTTTAGTATTATGAAACAAGCGCTTAGTTGGCTGAAAAACAATCCATATGTTCGCTTAAAATAACCAATGTTTTTGTTTATATTTACCTAGAAATTTTTTTCAGTGTATCGAACGCGAAATTGAAAACGTCCGGCCCCAAAGAATCGATTGCTGCAATCGTGTTCACAGTAGTCATATGAACGAGATCGAATTCCATAGTCAAATGTAACCTGTGTACTGCACCTGGAATAAATCAAAGCCCAATATCTCAATTATTCTGCGCTTTATTTAAACATAAAATTGTTATGTCCTTATTGAAAAAAAATTTAAATACATTTATCCCTCACCATTTATGCGCAATGAAAAATTTGGATCGAACCATATAGAAAAAATTAGAAACAGTTTTTCTATTCTGAACTAATTAATATAAATTGTCTAGTACGTAAGATGGCACCACCGCTTCAAATCCCGTAAATTTAAACAAAATCGATTTAATTATTTTTTGCAACGGTGCGTTTAAACACCGACCTTGTCTCAACGATTCTCTGCATTAAATGAGCTTTTTTCTGTAAAATTTTGATGTTTTGTTCATTACGCCCTTGGGCAGCGCTGATGCTTAGAATGCGTCTAACATATTATGCTACCGTGCGTATCACAATAATTTATTGTTTTTTGTATAAATCAAACACAAATTTTAGCGGTTTTTAATTATAACAATAAAAAATGTATTTTATGAAAAACTAAGATTTTTTTGTTTATTTCAACGCCAATAACTGCATTTGTTTTATGTTTCTCCTCTTATGCTAGTAGAGCCGCGATTAACAAAACCTTAAATAAGGGCAAATTTGTTTCGTAGGTGTTTCGACAACGTCACAATTAGGTTTCTAGAATGTAGGTCAGTTGATTAACCTTGCCTTGGCCTAAGCTATGCAGTTTTAACGCAATTATGAATTGGTATAGAATCTTCAGTTTGCACCAATGACCTAAAATGACATTGAGTGCATGGAACTTTGTGTGATTTCGGCCAATGATGCATGATGCTTCGTGTTACGGTTGCGGCTGAAAAATCATATATGTATTGTTCATTTATGATGCATAACGCATTGTGTTTCTCATTCATCAGTTGGTGTCGTTCAGATTTAAAAAATTGATTGAAATGATTGAAAAAATTAATAATTTAGCTTCAACGATTTAATTAAAAATGCGTATTATAATATTAATATATGATTTTCTGTTTATTTTAATTGTTCAACAATTAAATAAAATACAATAATAAATAAATATTTCTGGGGATAGGAATAAAAATTATTTCATAATATTCCACGTATCTCGGACCCGCGTGCTGATTAAAAATGTGCGCATATACTTTTCCTCATTTAACATCATACCATTTTATTCCTCCGACTGGTTCCTCCTATTCGCATTCGCTGTTATCTCTACCGTTTCTACCCCACTATTCTCCTGCTTATTATTATTCTGATCATCATCATCGAAATGTTTTTTCGGTGCCGCAAAACGCATCGATATAATCGCGATTCGAATTGCGGCCCTAAATCGTCGGCGTGCTTTTGCCCGTTTCAATTTAGTTTTCCATTGTTCGTCACGTGACGGGAGACTTTGCAAAAATTGAACCACTTCTGGTTTCTCGGGATCGGCTATTGCCAAAACTGAAATACAACCATCAACCGTACCAAGGACTAAGGTTTGGCCATCAGCCGTTGATCGTATTGCAGTTAATTCAGCTTGAAGGCGATAGTTTGCAATCAATTCGGCATCTTCCGTCCGGAAAACACGTAAAGTTTTCTTGCCACTGTGATAGTACAAAACGTATTCATCACGTTCTGTAAACATGCAGATGACTGTGAATACGCCTTCGGCTACCTTTGGGATATATGTTTTAACGGTTGTGCCCTTTTTAAGTTCTAGCAGCTCGAGACCACCTCTTGCTGGCGCATATAATCCATATTTACCGTCATTGGTACAAATGCCTCCCCACTTTGGAATCGATCGCATATGTCGTTTAGATTTTATATCGATTATGCTGCCCTTCTCGCTGGATATAACTGCGACCTGGTTTGTTTTGTGCGGCAATGGAATCAACTGTTGGACTTCTTTTATATTACATCCTCGTAGCGTGATTTTGTGTATATGATTACCGTTCGATGCATTAAACACTGATATACAGTCTTTGCCCGATTTATCCAGCGTAACCACCATAAAGTGTGTACCATCAGCCGACACAACCGCTTGCCTAAATGGTATTCCAGCTATCATACGGAAACCGAACTCGAACGTAAATTGTACGTGTCCATCTGGTACGGTTCGAACAACACCGATTGCTATGAATCTTGACACATCTTCAGAAACTGTTGACGATACAGTGGATGGCGTTGGAGATGGTGGTCTACCTTTTCCACTCGGATTATTATTATGATGTGGCTCTGAAGCGGCTGCTGCTGCGGCCGCCGCCGCTAGACCACCAGATGTCAAATTGTTTGATGAGACGGTTAAAATTTTGTCCCCATTTTCTAAAAATTTAATTTGCTGAATTCCTGGCTGTTCGTCTCGGAATAGAACCTGTTCCGTTACTCGATTCCAGATTAAAATTTTGCCCGTCTCTGATGATATAATGTACTTTCCATCGGGAGTTATTTCGGCGTGCGTTACAATTGCACCCAACAGGCTATCGGCTAATTTTGTTATTAAGCGACCGGTTCGAATTTCCCATACGCCAACACAGCCACGTGTCACGGTGACCGCGATATCGGCATTCTGACTTAAACTAATACTATCGATTTGTAATTCGTGCCGATCAATAACGTGGACTTGTTCGAAAATATTATTGATATTCCAAACTTTTACCGAACGATCAATCGATGAGGTGATGACACTATTCCAATTACCGATCGTTAGTGCCTCCAATTGCATTATGCGACCGAAATGCGCGTCAAGTACCTTCATCAGCTGTTGTGTTTCTAAACACCATACGTATAAATTTTTTCGAACACCAGCAACCGCATATTTTTTATTTGTGCCGACCATCACCGAATTCGATTGCATCATACGGGTTGTGATATTTCGGACACCGTGCGGCAGGGCTAAATACATAGATCCCGAGAATAATGGGTCCTCCGGATCCAAATCCCAAATAACGAACCCTTTCATTGTTGTGCCCAGCAAAATGCGATCCATTTGGTCGAGCTTCAGCTGAAGTAACATTTCCTTATTGTCATTTTGGTAGCCGGTGAGCTGGCATATAAATTTCCATTCCATCAGTTTCGCTTCCTCCCCTTCCTCAGAAATTTCCGTAATCAAATGATATTCACTGATCGTATACACGTTGTCGTCGGTACAGCAATACATCTTATCATACTTTTTGTTCATTGTCATGGCGCTGTGGAACCGCACCGATGGAATCGTTGTATTTTCTCGGATCGTGTCAAGTCGTAACCGAGTATCGGTTATTGTTCCAGACCAAAATATCATGTTATATTCGGCAAGTGAAAAAAATTCCACCGACAATATTTCCCAGTCGTCGGTCACATCGGGAACATCTTTAATCTCAACCAGATTGCCACGCATATCGTACCGAGCAAATTTCAATTTTGTGTTGATGAACAAATTGTGATTCAGTAAGAACAATCCGGTTACGGGTGGCTTACCCTCGAACGGATTATCGATTATAACAAATTCACTCGACAACATATTCAAAAGTACGGTTTGACTGTTGTTTGTATAGGCCGCGGCCCATTTGTTATCCGCACTTAATACTAACTGCTGCATGATACCTTCGATGCCGGGATTCACGTCACGTGCCAAATCCGATGTAGATATATCCCATGTAATGAATCGGGTTGAAATCGAGACCATATACCGAAAATCTGTAGTGAGGGCAAAACCGAACACTGCAAACTGATGACCTTCCAGTGAATATTTTAATGGGCCACCCGGTGTATGTAAACAGTGATTCAGCGGGACTAAAGAGCAATCTTTTGGACCACTTTTATCACAAGCCTGAAGTAACATTCGAATATTTGGATTACCACCAATTTCGGGTAACAATCGGCCGATTAGTTGTGGTGCCAGCATGTTCGGGTAAAGCCCTAAAATTGCACCACCCAATCTTAAGGCGTCCGCCACCAACATTAATTCACGCTTCGCATTATTATCGTCTATATTCGATGAGGCATCTTCAAAATCGGCCAGCACCGATTGCAGTGGACATGACGACAGCTTAGCGTGCAACCAATCGTAATCGAACAAGACATTTTTGTACAAATCCGTGAATCGGCGGCTGCGTACTAAATGATACGGAAGCTCGCCGAACTTTCTTAAGTTATACCGACTAATTTTTCCCTCCTTATTCAAAAATACAAGTGGTTGGACTGGAACTTTACGATCGGCCGAGCCTTCCTTATCTGTCAAGCCGAATCGATGCCGCTGAATTTCGGTAAATTTAAATGGTTTTGGTTTACCACCACCCCAAATACCCAGGTAATAATCAGCAATTGATGAATGGAAGTACGTTGCCATATTCATATTCTTAAAGTATCGTTCTTTAGCTGTATCTCGAAATTGTCTATGGTACCAATTCATGACGTTCACGCCATCGGCCTCTCGCTCCGATAAGTAATTCGGCAAATCATTTCGTATACGGGTCCATAGCAGGGGTGGTATACGGCGAGTCGGTGGTAAATGATATTGATACACGTCGTCGAGCACGCGATCATCCAGTGAAATTAAATCTTCCAGCTCACTTTCGGACAGACCCGATTTTGCCGCTGTAATATAAGCCAACGCGTGAAATACTAAAATACGACCGTGCTGCTTCTCGATTCGTTCGAACAGCATCATAATCGAGTCCATTACGGTGGACGCGAGATGCGTATCCTGCGGTCGCGTATAACTGCGCCATCTACATATTTCGGCAAATACTAGTTTCACAAAAATTGGAAGCGAACATTTTGCAATCGCGTTCGCCACGAGACGCCACTGGTAGTTGTTTAGATCGCGACACGCAGTTCGCATCCACATTTTTATAACGTTCATTGCGAGCTCCTCACCTAATGCCGTAACCTCTACAAAATTGTCATCCACGTCGATCATGCGACGTAACAAATGATATTCTCGTGACACCGTCGGGTTTGATTCTTCGCAGGCGCACGATAAAATAATTTTACAGTTTGGTGGTAATCGCGTCGGCAACCATGAAACTTTTCCCGAATCCTGGGTACCAGTTAATTGATCAACCGAATCTAAAAACAGTAAGAGTGGTTGCTGTTTAGACGCGTACGTAAGTAAATGTTTGAAATGGGCTGTTAGCGGTACAATGTCGTCGGGTATATTCTCGAAGGGTAGCATAAAGTTGTACGATATCTGTTGGCAAATCGAGATCAGAGTTGGTGTAAGTGCACTAGAATCTGGAGTGGTACCTAAAAACCGTATAATGCTGATTGGTTTAGCACCTTTGAACCAGTCGTCTGCCGACAGTGCCGCACTTTTAGCCAATAACGATGTTTTACCGCAACCACCTTCACCATATAGCACTAACGGTTTCTCGGAATCGCCCAGCATATGATTGTTGATGTGTTTCAAATTTTCTTCACGCCCATAAAACACTTTCACCGAATTATTACACGCGTGCAAATGTTGTAAAATTTCGGTGACAATTTGCCCTTGCGCGCTTGAGTCTTCTTTGCGCATTGCACGATCGACCAGCTTCACAATATTTTTATAGAAATGCGATATAAAGTGGTTCAAATACTCGTCGTGTGTTTCGGTGTCTAGACCTTCTCGACCGATCCATTCGACCGTATATTTTTGTATATTGGTCGTCTCAATTTTATTGGGTAAACGTTCATCACGTAAATTTGCCAACAGTTTTGACGCCTCTGTATCCAAGCTTCGATTGATGATGTCCACGAAGAGCGATGCCTTTTTTAGATTTTGTAAGTTGATGTTATTTATGTACCGGACATAAGCGAGACAATGGTTTTTGGTATTCTTCACGTTTAGGATTCCGTTAATAACTTCACGCTCTGTGACCGACATGAAATAATTGTGCATTGTGTCCTTATCGATTTTGCCCGCGTTAAACAGTGATTGTGCCGCTTTTCTGAACAGTTTTTGCATTTTGCCTAGGGTATCCCACCACACGGCTTGATCCTCTGCCTGCAACTTGGGCACCCGCTTATTATTGAAATTAATTAAAATCGATGAAATTGGTTGTAACACCGAAATTGGTGGGACAGCATTACTATCCTTTTTGTACCACGTATCTAATAAAATAACGTCTACTCCCATGCCAGCCAAATCATCGCGCAGCATTTGCAACTCAGACGAGAGAATGTACGTTGGTATGGGCCGATAGCCATATTTTTGTCCCAGGAACACGACAAAATTTGGACCCATCGATAATCGCTGGCAATTTTCAATTTCTTTCATACACAGCTCGGTTGTCATGTGATCATCGGTGGATTCGTCACGTACACCCCAACGCATGTCAACAACCTGTGAATTACAAAAATTATAGCGTTTAGCAGTTTGCGGTAAAAAATTTATTTGCATTCTGTTTATTCTATTGCAGTGACAGTTCGAAGAGAGTAAAGTTTTCCTGGTGATGGTGATGGTGATACATTTAACATAAATACGAATTATATATTGCGGGGGAGGGTGGTGAAAATAATCCGCATAAGGTAATTTTGTAATAAATAATTTGTTATGCCAAGTCTAGAAATTAATAAACAAAATAAATTTGCAGACAAACAAATATTTTGCACCAGACACAAGTACAACAACCCCCATAGGTACTATATATTGTGTATTGCCATCAGTCGCAACGTCGGTACTGGAATATGGGAATGGATAACCCTAAAATTCGTGTAATCCCGCATATTGAAATATTCACCTGTAGTGTTACTTCAATAAATTTGTCAGACTTTGGCATGATACCAAATATGAATATTAATTTTTTTTTATTTGTGGAAAATTGGAAAATCAAATTCGATAAATTATTTTGTACAAATAAATTGGGGATCATAAAGTTTTCACCCCTTTCTTTATCCAATAAGTTACATCCTGTTAAATTCTCACAATTAAAATTCCATTTAACATAAAAGCGCAATAAAACACGATTCAGAGGGGTGCCCACTTGAATTCAATGGAATCCGATATATCGGTTCAAATGTTTTGAGTTTATGGCAGAAAAAATCAATAAGCCTACACGAACCAGAGAATGTGACAATATTTTTGGTAAGTAAACAGGAATGTGGGAACAGATTGATACAGCCAAGAAACTTCGATAATTATGTTCTACCATTGCCATCCAGCTTAACTGGGCAGTTATTGGTTATTGAAACATGCTAACTGGTTTTCTAATTCACTCGTGACTAATATTTGCGACAATTGTTTTTTGCTACATTGTCCAAGAGATAGACATATTGGTAGGAATCGATTAATTTTTTCTAAAAGGTCTTGTAACTGCAACTAAGCCTTTTAATGATTTTTACCCCGAGGCACAAGGCATTTAGTGTGGTATCTTCTGCTGATGGCGGACCGGTGGCCAAAGTAGACTTCAAGGTAACTCAAATTCAAACGAAGAGTCCGATACTACTGTGGTTTGGGCTAATGGGCTAATCTAAAATGCTCAAATTGCTACAAAACAAACTGGGTACGAACCAACCACACATTTTATCGATAAAAAATAGCATAAAATTTGTTTAGGAGAAATTGGAGAAAGCAAAGGCTGCTAGAGGATTATTTGGAGATATCTCGCCTACATAAGGTACTACCGCCAGTCCCACCTCTCCCAGTTATCTTCGCAATAACCGGATGGACTCTGGACCCATTACTAGTGAGGAATCCTTGGTGCTAACTTATGGACCCTCACTTTCTGGGCGGCTACAAATTTTAGATCGAGGAATTTTAAAAGAGGTACGGCTATTTTAAAATTTGGTATTAATTGCGTTCGCTTTGGCGAGATACAAATAGGTGTGGCGCAAATCATCAACTTTTGGGTGTGGACGAGTCATTCGATGGATGGGTTAACAAAATGATCAAAGCTATATTCGTGACGGCTAGCCTGCATCAAAATATTTGTGAGTAGTGGCAAACCACAGTGCGGGGTGTTATCCCCCCGTGAACCTGGAAGATTGTGGTTTCCAGAAATTTTGTTAGTGCGCTTTTATAAGAAGTCTAAACTTCCTCGGGCTGATCACTCCACTTATAATGACATCACCTTGACTTTTATAGATAAATCGAAATACCTGGGTCTCAATTTTGGCAGCAATCTAAACTAGAAACCTCACGCTCTATACTTTTGTAAAAATACAATTGGAAAAAAATCGGACCACATCATTCATTGATTCTATACCTCAGTTGTTGGTCTCTTTCTATTATATTGGTTTACTTTCTATAAGTGTACTCAGAAGCGCGCCCACTCAAGCACGGGGGATTTTCTTTCAGTTTACACCATTGATTTACCTGAAGAATAATGTTAACCATATAAGGGTTAATCCATTCTTTATGTGAACCTCTAATAACACGAGGTATTCCCCAAGAAGTTCTGAACCTTGAATGTGTTAATTTCTCCACAGATGGTTCAAAGTCATAGGGAAAAGTTGAAGGTAGTGTTATTTGTGATATGTTGAACTTAATAATCTATCCGTCTCCCCATCATTGCAACTTATTTCTGATTAATTGCGTCAGAGAGGCCTT
Organism: Nephrotoma flavescens; assembly: GCA_932526605.1. Lineage (NCBI taxonomy): Eukaryota > Metazoa > Arthropoda > Insecta > Diptera > Tipulidae > Nephrotoma > Nephrotoma flavescens. Next base: position 79,076,554 of record OW052221.1, on the reverse strand, counting down.
AGACTGGTTAAAGTATAGCGATATACCTAGAAGAAGTATGAAAGAAGTCATCAAGAGACGATAGAACATTATATAATTCGTACGTTCTGCGTGCAAACTAATGGTTCAGCGTTGAGCTGTGCGAGACTAGCTTATAACAAATGAGCTAATGTGCCACAACTTGGCAGATTCATAGATCTGATTAGATTCAATGTCGAGTGTCTCCTCACACTGTCGTAGCTGCAACAATCAAGAGGAGGAAGAAATAGCACTCTACGGCTTCTACGACTATCTCGAAACAGCTCGTGTTTTAAGCAAAATTCATTACCATGATGTACAATTGTTTTGAGTGATTTCCTAGACCTTGAATCAACCATCGATATGCACGATCGTGCCGACACTACTGTATAGTCTGGCAAGTAACAAGAACATCCTTCCTTCCTACATAAGCAAATGTTTAAAGGCACGCAGAAAACTATTAAAGGACAGGAGGCTGTTCGTAAACTCTACATTGTTAACATTATTACAACTGTCATTGTTAGTATGACGTATGTGCTTAACAATGATTTTGTTACAAATGTCAATGATTTTACAGATGATTGACAATGATCAATAAAAAAACCTATAATAAAACGCAAAATAGAAAACTAATTTCTGTTTCCTTCAATATGAAAATAAATATTAGGCCAGATATCCGTAAACTTAGATTATTAAAATTATGATTTTTATATAATACTCAATTACATGCATAGTACTTTTATCAAACACATTGCCCACATAAAAAAGTTCACTAAAAAATTATTTTGTTTAGGCATTGATGTGAAAGAAAATTTTTTCGCTTGATTGTAGCATATTTAGTACTTTGAGCTGGAAAGGCAGTCTCGAGTAGGGTTGAGAATGACATTTGTAACAATGTTAAAACGAGTTTACGAACGGCAAAAAGCACGTGGTCGTTGTTACAATGATAGTTTCCGAACGATTTAGAGCTGTCATCGTTAACAGTATCGTAACAATGTAGAGTTTACGAACAGCCTCCTGACGGTCAGTGAAATTAACCGCATCTGTCAGTTCCGCACGCAGTTTACGCAATGTGAAACAATTGGACACAAGGAAGATTTCTGTATGTCACTGTAAAGACTAAAGATAAATGGATATGAAACCACATTACCGATTGACCCAGCTGGAGTTTTACAGTTATCTCCGAACAGATGTGAAAAGCCATAGGGTCTCCTACAACCAGCACATGGATTTTGTTGCCTTTTCAAAATCAATTCAAGTTGAATTTTGTGTACGTATACAGTGTATAATATACACTTTTAATATTGTGTGCTGTCATTTTGTATCATTGTGTGTGTGCAAATCCACATGAAATTTCGCCAAAATGTTGACCCGATTTTATAAATGATACTATCGGTAGAGGAAACAATACATTTCCTCTGCTCGATAGCAAAGGAAAAAATGACATGTTAAGAAAATAGTTTCGATTTCAATATGTTTTTTGTGAATGTTTCATTTATATTTAGATAAAACTTAAATAAAATGAATTTTATTATTGTTTTTAATAAAATTAATATTCCCAGTTTAATTGTAGGTACATTTGCCTATATTTTATGTGTTATTTATGGAAATAGTATTGAAAAAAAAAGATTAATAAATTATAAAGTGAATTAACACTTTAATTGCCGCTCACACAGCATGTGTGTGATAGTCGGAACAAGTATTATACGTACGGCCATTAACGTGTTAACTGAGGAAATACATATAAATAAATATGAAAAATATTTTTATTCTCTCTTGTCTTCTTGCAGTCGATCGCATCGATGTTATTTTTTTTGTTGTTTAGTTAGTAGAAATATGGAATGGAAATGATAGACGAAAGACGGACAAATGCTTAAATTTTTTTTTATGTTTACATTTGACTATGATAATAATTTTTTGATGATAATGTAATTACGTTTTGATTTATTTACTCGGAATTAAATTAAACTATATAGGAATAGGGACACAACACTTTATTAACTTACATAATGTTGTGAAATTTTTTAAATTCACAAATTATGTACTCAACATATTATTTTGTGTTCTTAAATGACGTCAAAAACACAAAACAAAACAAAACACATATACCAATATGCACACCACTACTATTACGTTCCGGTAAAATTCAAGTTGAATTGTAAAAAGGCAACAGAATGTGCAGGCCGAGTAACCTACAACCAAGACATGGATTCTGTTCGCTTTTTACAATTCAAGTTGGATTTTACCGAAAAGTCATAGTAGTGGTGTACATATTGGTATACGTGTTTTGTTTTGTGTTTTTGACATCATTTATGAACACAAAATATTATGTTAGATACATAATTTATGAATTTATTAAATTTTACAATATGATTTAAATTAATAAAGTGTTGTGTTAATTCCTTATATAGTTTAATCGAATTCCTATTAAATAAATCTAAAAGTAATTTCCTTATCATTCACATTTCTTAATTTAATCCACTTTCTAATTTGTTAAATTTTTTCTTCACAATATTATTTCCATTTTTAGCACATAAAAATATAGATCTATAAATTGATAAACTTGAGAATATTAATATCTTTTATTTAAAATTTATCTAAATTTTAAAAAAATATCACAAATAAAATTGCAATCGCAACTATTTTCTTATCATCTGTCATTTTTTCCTTTGCTCGCGAGCAGAGGAAAAAATACTCACTACCGATAGTATCATTTATAAAATCGGGTCAACATTTTGGCAAAATTTCATGTGGATTTGACACACACAATAATTGCGCGTCTCGAAGGTACAGTGGCCTACGTCGATGACATTCTAGTGCACGCAATAAATGAGAATTCACACAAAAAAATTTCAAGCGCCTGTTTCAACGTTTAGAGGAATATTGATTTCGGGTAAAACTCGAAAAGTGCTATATTTTCACACGCAAAGTTGGTATTAGTTTTAATGCCAAAGGGATCACAACAACAAACCTATCGAAAATTGCTGCTATAACTTCGATGCCGGTCCCTCACAATAAATAAATGCGTAGCCTACATTCACCGTTAGATCGTAACGGATGTTAAATGGGAATGGTCTCATGAATGCCAACTAACATTCGTAAAGTTCAAAAATATTCTCACATCAGAATTGCTTCTCACACACTACCTCCCAGCGTTTGCGCTGTAAAAAACATTCACCGTTGCGTATATGGTAGCTACATGTTGCACATATATAGGAGCTGATATCATGAAAAGCAATAGTGACACAACTCAAATTTTACTCATTTCTAAAATATTCGAATTCATATTTTAATTATTTTGTATCAAAACATACTCTCTTATGTAGTTATTTCTATTGCAAATAAGGTAAAATTCCATGTAAAAAATCACTCAATTCGCGATACATTTTGTCCTAAGAAAGTTTACAAAATATTAAAGAATTATAAATACATATTAAGATTCGATTGAAGATGTATAGGAATATAAAAAAAATATTTTACTAATCAGAATGTATGTAGATTTACTTTTGAAAAATGCCGTTTTTACAAACAATTTTGAGTGATTTTTTCAAATCGCTCAACTGAAAAATTAAAAATTTTGAGTTGTGTCACTGTTGCACCAAACCCTAAACAGGACCCTTAATAAATTAAAGGTGGACTTAATAAACACATTTTGTTAAACACTTGGTTTTTATTTCGCAAAATTAGATTTTTGAATATTTTATTAAAAAATTTGTTCAAAAAGTTTAAAAAATCACTCGATCGGTTTCGACTTGTTAGGTCATCATCAGGAACATCTACTGATTTGTAAAAGTAAAAATTTTGTTATATATAGCAGAAAAAAACAAGAAAATAAATAAAAGAAGGAGGGACAAATAATAGACAATAAAAATTAATATGCTAGCTGTTAGTCATACGGAAATACAGGGTTTTCCAATAGGAATGATATGATTTTTAAGTGACGTTTCCGCCATTTGTAATATCATGGTCATTTTTTGTTTCATTGTATTCAGTAATGCAAGAACAACGTTTACAAATTATTAATTTTTATTATCAAAATAATCGTTCTCCAATTGCAACTTTTCGTGCGATTTTGCCATTTTATAGTCGTAATAATCGTCCAAGTGTGCTCGCTATTTGTCGAATTGTTGAACATTTTGAGCGTACATTTTTTTTACATAATGTTCAAGTGCCAATAAGACAAAGAAACGCTCGAAGTAATGCAAATATTGCTGCTGTTCAGGCAAGTGTTGCTGAAGACCGCAATTTGTCGATTCCAAGACGTTCTCAAGAATTGGGACTGTCTCAAACCACAACCTGGCGAATTTTGAGAAAGGATTTGGGTTTGCATCCATATAAAATTGTTCTCACTCAAGAACTGAAGCCATTATACCACCGTAAACGTCGTGAATTTGCTGATTTTGCCTTGGAACAACTTGAAAACGATAACGATTTTTTTAAGAAAATCATCTTCTCAGATGAGGCTCACTTTCATCTGAGTGGTGCGGTAAATAAACAAAACTGTCGATTCTGGTGCGAAGAAAATGCATAAATTATTCATGAAAAACCATTACATTCACCTAAATTGAACATTTGGTTCCAACAAGACAGGGCTCCGTGTCACACAGCAAGTGCAACAATTGAATTATTGCGAGAAAAGTTTAGAGATTGAATGGCCTCCAAGAAGTTGTGATTTAACACCATTCGACTATTTCTTGTGGGGTTATTTGAAGTCATTGGTCTTTAGCAATAAACCTAACTCTCTTCAAGCTTTACAAGCCAATATTGAACGTGCTATTCATGACATACGACTTGATTTAGTGGAAAAAGTGCTCGAAAATTGGGTTCATCGAATTCATTCCTGTAGAAGAAGTCGTGGAGGCCATTTGAATGATGTTTTATTCACAACTTAATTGTATCGATTGTACTTCAAATTAAATAAGAAACATTTCAAAGTCCTTAACAATTAGTGTGTTTTTTTTAAGAAATCATATCACTCTTATTGGAAAACCCTATATTAATAAAAAAGAGGGAGGAGGATAGAAGGTATTCGATTAGTCATCGGCTGAGTAACAAAATTCAAGGTATATTGAAGTACATTTGTTATTTAGCTCTAACTCCAAAATTGCGCCCAGTCTGGCCAATATAGGAGAAACTACTAAGCTCTATGTTATAGAGCTAAAGAACATTTTTCTGGTTGCAATCAATCAACTTTCCATAACCATTTAACTTTAGAAAATCGTATAGCTAGCTTGAACAACTTAGGCATATTGCACATACAACCTAAAGGCAGACGTTTAGATACCTTAGAATCTTACAAAATTCGAAAATAAATATTTCTTAACCAAAATATCTTTAACGAACAGAAAGAAATCCGTTTCTCACCAATTACAGACCCCGCCCTTTTCTATTCTTAAGTTCGTAATAATTTGACTAATAATACGTCGGGTAATTAAATTTACTTCATTATACCTTGAATTTTGTTACTCAGCCGATGACTAATGGCCTACCTGCTATCCTCCTCTCTCTTTTCTATTAATATTTCCGTATGACTAACAGCTAGCAGATTAATTTTTATTGCCTATTTTGTGTCCCTCCTTCTTTTATTTATTTTTTTGCTTTTTTCTGTTATATATAACAAAATTTTTACTTTTACAAATCAGTAGATACTCCTGATGATGCTAACAAGTCGAAATCGATCGAGTGGTTTTTTAAACTTTTTGGACAAATTTTTTAATTAAAATATTCAAAAATCTAATTTTGCGAAATAAAAAATAAGTCTTTAATAAAATGTGTTTATTAAGTATAAGTGTGTTTCGCTAAGTGCCTACGGCAAATAGCGTAAAAAGTATTAAAGGTGGACCGTGAAAGGATCAAACAAGGAAACTTTAACTAAATTCTTCCATATCTACCGTTGAACACCTAATCGACCAGCTCGACAGTAGAGTCGTGTTTTTTAAACGTTTTTTTTTTGTAATGAAAGTATTAATGGATTTAATGTCCTTTTAAGGTCAATTAATCCCTCTTTTCATTCACGCACACACCCACCCATTCACTTACTCACACACAACTACAATACTTGCACATTGCAAGCTCCATGTCAACCTGTACACTGACATGGACAATGGGTCGACGCTGATTTCTGCACTCCAACAGAGAGTCTTATTTAGTTGTCTTTATTAACATCACCGATCGTAATCGATGATGATAATTCGCTCTGCATCCTGCCCCTGCTAGGATTCGAACCCAAGTACCTCCCAGTCCAAGTGTCGATAGCTTCAACCACTGCACCATCTTCCGCTAAAGGGTTTAACCTATAAAACGAAGCATGTTTCGTTCCAATGTAGATTGGCTCAGTACGTATTTCTGAGCAAGCTTTTAATAAATATGCTATTTAAAAATTTAGTCGACCGGTAGGACACCATCATCGAGATGCTCCACAACATTAAAAATTTCAGTTAGGAAAACCCATTTGAAGCCATCATTGCGCATCTTTTAATATAGAAGTTAGACTTCGACACTTTGGAGCGTTTTGAAAACAGCCTCGACTGCCCACGCGAGGTGCCACCGTTAAAGAACTGCTTAGAGTTCTTATTGAGAAGGTTTCAAGCGTTGGATGCCTCCGGATTGAACAAACCAGTAACTTCACGGGCAGCCACACCTGAGTACAAGATCCAGCGGAAAGTACTCATAAATACGGAGACCGGCCATCAGAAGCCGATTACACTAAAATCTACGATCACATGTTGTTATTGCCAAGAACACGAGTATTTCATCACGCGGTGTCACCACTTTCGCACTATTAGCGTAAAAAGGCGAATTGATTTCATCAACAGAGCGGGAATCTGCACCAATTGCTTGTTGCATAACACGGATTCGGAATGTGACGAAAATACCGCATGTGTCACCTGCAACAACAGACATCATCAGCTGTTACACGAGCAAGATCAACGACCTGAAAAAAGGGTATCAATCGGCACTATTGGCAACAGCCGTTGTAACGATCAATTCCATTTGTGGCGTTCCAACTAATGTACGGGCTTACATCCAGGATCACAAGTCTCAACAAACCACGGTAAATATATCAGGAATTGGGGTTAATTATACAAACACGGCAAACTCCATCATAACAATGTGCCTTAAACTGCATTTTCCATCAACATACAAATTAAAGATAAAGGCATACGTGTTGCAAAAAAATAGAATGGATGTGCCCGAACGACCAATAGAACGAAGCCAGAACGATAGTAGGTGAAGTAAATTGGTTTTGGTTGATCCGGAATATCACCTTCCCGCCCCAATCGATCTGCTACTAGGAGCAGACGTGTACAGCGACCTTATTGGTACCCGAATCATAAAGGGTAAACCTAGCGCAATAAAAACGAACTTCGGTTGGCTACTCTCCTGTCCAACTCCAATTAACGATCATCAGTGACAGGCCGGAGATCAAACATGAATGTGAACAGATTGTCTCGCAGACAACCAACCGAGACCATAGGAGCTAATAAACTAATGCAGCCCATAACTTGGCAGTTTATAACCCCTTCAGCACTTTGGGGGACTGTGAAAAGCAGGAGTAAAATCAATCAAAACTCATATCTTAAAAAATGTATAGGCGATACGAGGCTAACATTCGAGGAATTGATAACTTTACTAAACCAGATCGAAGCATGCCTAAACTCCAGGCCACTCTGCCCATTAACTGAGGATCAAGAATCCCTAGAGGTGTTAACACTAGGGCATTTCTTAATTACATTTCGGCAGGGATGGACTAAGCCGGGTTGTAACTGTGAAAACCACTGATCATCCCAACATCAAGAGACCAATAACAAAGGTGTCATCGTTGCCTACCCAACCACCGATAAGTGAGCCAGATAGTGAGAAGATACATGACATAGCGAACCATTCCGCTCGCCGCCAACAACCAAGTCGTCTCGCAAAACAAAATCGAAGTTCTGTCAATCATACTAGTCGACCTTTATTACTGACTTGTGCATTGATTTGGGTAATCAGTTCGGTACCTACTCATCCATTCGGAAGAGAATCATATGCCACACAACCTCAATCATCGGTGATAATCAAGGAATGAGCCAACTCAGGAATATATTTTGATAACATCGCAAAGGTAGAATTATTGGCGGACAAATGGACTCTGGTCATTCGATATACTTTGACCAATTATTGGCAAGAAATGTGCAACATGGAAAAGGGTCTTACTCTGCTTGAAACAGCCTGCAACCATGTAATCACGATCCAATGTGACCTCCTAATACAACAACTACAGTGGCAATTCAACAACGTCAAACAAGACAACGAGCTCCTGATACGAAATGACTCAAACTATCACAGAGGAAAGCGATTATTGGGCGATACCATTGGAAAAATAGCTGGAGACATGTTCGGGATTCTATCTCAAAGAGAAGCGGAGTAGTATAAGGAACAGTTTGACCAAATTCTACGCAAAGAAGGGTACATCTTAAAATTGTTAATAAATCAGACAACTATTATCGACAATACGGTGAAATTATTCAAACATACGGTGAAATTGTTCAAACGTATTGCTCTCGTTGCAGTTAGGACTAGCCATGACACACGTTGAAGATACCCAACGGGGTCTACTACAAGTACTAACCGGGGCTAAAAATCACATCATTCATCCCTCGTTGTTACCTCCCGTACAATTGCAACAAAAACTGACTAACCTATTGAAGTATGTGCCAAAATCAACCATTCTTCCCGGGTACGGACTCTTGGAGTTACACCATCTATACCAATTAATGACGGTTAGAACCCGCGTAACACAGTCAAATGACATCATCGCCATCGAATTGCCATTAGTTCAAGCATGGATTTTCAACTTATATGAAGTAATTTCAGTTTCAGTCATCATCAATAACACTCAGCTGCGGATATTGTCGTCAACAAAATATTTACTTGTCGACCAATATCGAGAACGCTTCGCAACCATTTCATCGAAGGGTAAAATAAAATGCCATGGCATAATTCCTGGACTTCTCCTTTGTGTCATTTTCACAATATACACTCGTCACAGTGAGCATCATTAATGCGAAATATCCATGTTCTTGGATGCACCAACTCAACATGAATCCTGTGCATCGGAAGTGTCCACAGCCCACAACTTCTTCATCAAACTTCGTGGGACAAACCAATGAATATTCGGAACCGAACAGCCACTGGTGATTGAGTCAATATGCGGACCATCAACATCAAAAATAGCACTAGAACACTATGGCATCCTAGAACTACAGTCAGGATGTACACTCAGGAGTAACAATTTACATCTATATGCAAGCAGCAATAAGATCAGCAAAGTAGATGACGCATTCATACCGTCATTTAGTATATCACCCTTCATAACCAGTGTACGACCATTAACAAACCACAATTTCAACCTTAACATTACAACTCCATATACGAGACTGTTGGAGCAAGAAATACGTGACCAACAAACGGACGAATCAAAGGCGTTGGATTCGCACCATATCCATCATTACATCATCCATCATTACGCCGATACCATCACTCGAATAAATCATCAATGGCGGCCCCGGAATATGCTGAGAACAGCACAACATAAAAAAATCAGTCTACAATGTTTAGTACTATTCGGATACTTGACACCATCGCAAACATTTTTTATTGTTTCTTTCCCATAGTTTTACATTTGTTATGCATTTCATATAAACTGCTTACTTTCGCTCATTTGCTGCAACAGTGACACAACTCAAAATTCACTCATTTCTAAGATATTCATATCAAAAATCACTCAATTCGCGAATGGAATTAACATTTTAAGATATATTAGAAACTATCCTAAGGAAACTTGCAAATTATTAAAGAATTATAAAAATTAAGATCCGACTGAGGATGTAGGAATAGAAAAAAATTTGTTTTACTAATCAGAATGTATTTTTATTTTCTTTTGAAAATCGCCGTTTTTACAAATAATTTTGAGTGATATTTTCAAATCGCTCGACTGAAAAATTAAAATTTTTGGATTGTGTCACTCTTGCAGCAAATGAGCGTTATATAAACAGTATACCTCTGCTAGACTAACGATAGTATTAGAAAAATTAATTTATTAAATATTATTCTATTTTTAAATTTCATGTAATTTAATTTTTCACTCAAAATTCCTATAAGAAACATTTTAACAGTGTGATTTCGAGTCGGATAGTGATGAATCAATGGCAACGATATTTCTTTGAGATGTCATTCTCAAAGAATATCGAGATTTTGAATTCACCACAATCTGTAAGTCGTCCGTAGCGATTTCGACAGCGACAACACCAAAATATTTATATTGTAAAGCAAGTGTGACAACCCTCTAATATAGAAAGTAAGTGGTAACATTAATAAAAATCAGAATCCACGTGAAGGGCTCATTTATAATGCGAGGGGCAAATGTACAATCAGCACGACTTAAGTTTTACAACTCTAGACTTCACCTGATGAATAAGATAAGTGAATAAGATTTTATTCGTAGTTAAATTTTTACGGTAACATTCTTGGTGGCACTGTAAAATAATTAAGAATATGCTCATGCGACAGGTAAATTTGAACCATAACTGGTTAAAAACTGAGTTAAAAATTACAAAATAATTCACTCAAGTTTTTTCTATTAAAAACATGTTGAATTTCTCATTGAACGAAAAATCTGCAAATCAAACTGAAGTCCAGCAAAATACTACAATGTCTGAGGCTCTGACAAGAAGTGTAAATGGGATGTCTGGTTATGATCGGATTTTGCAACTTACTGTGATCTTAAGTTTGCTATTAAGACTGCCATTTCAAATATCTTTTACACTAAAAAATCGTATCGTAGAAGTAGTCAATAAGGAACCTGGTTATGGACAACAATATTTTAATAGTTCATCAACAATATAATCTTTATATTTATGGTATTTTTATATTCACTTCGACCCTTACATAAAGGCAAACCATCCCCTTCACAAATTTTCCACCATATCGAATTTTGTATTTGTGCACGCTCATCACAGCCTAATCTAATTACCAAATCGAATTTAAAAATAAAACTTTTATTCAACTTTTCTATTTATATATGCCAATCATAAACTAACTGTTTAACTAACAAAAAAGTTCTTGTCTTGAAGGTCACGGATATGCGAAGAATATAAATATATAAAACATCGCATACAAATTTTATTATACTTAAATCAATTTAGCTACATCGGCATTCGCGAACTCAAGGACATAACACAATCGCAATATATTTTTTTTTAAAAAGGACACCTCATCAGCAGCTATAAAAATGTTGGTTTATACGGGTACCTGAAACTCTAATCCATGTTTTTCACGGCAATAATCTTTAATTTTTGGATAACACTTTGCCATTAGCGTATTACGTTCCATTGTTGTATCGGTGAACGTTGAACTCGTAAAAATACGAACAATTTTCGAACTAACTGGTGGCAGCGATTCTAATGTACCAGCAAATATATAATCAATGGTCCGCTCATCCATTTTGAATTATGATTTTATTAACACACGTTATATCTGTTCTTAAAATGTTAACACGTATTGGATAAATAATTCAACAATTTACGGAATTCGATATCACGCACTTATAACTTTGAGCCGCCAACAGCATAATTCTTTAACTTTATAAATGTTCTGGAGCACTTTGAATATTTAAATTATTTAAGCAAGGAGACTTATCCGCAAGGAAGTTGAATATGAACTAAGGATTTTATTACAATGGGACTTCAAAGTGAAATTGGAACCGTTGTTTAATCGATAGAATAATTTTCCTATTTTCATGTAAAGACAGGGTTGCAAATTTATGATTTTTGTTTTAAACACATGACCCGGTGGTTTAAGAATTACCCTGTACATTATATATATGAGCAATAATTTGAAACTATGGCAATGCACTCAAATAAATATCAACAAGTTTATTTATTTATTTGGAATATATTTGGTGTATCGGTATTATGGGACCCATACATGCCACCGTAATGCTATAATGTGCTCTCCCGTTTTATGTTTATGTTATGATAATGGCATGCATGCGTTATGAACGGGTTATACACAAGTATAGGCAATTTGTTTAGTGATTTATGTAAATCGTAAAAGTTTGTCGTCATGTTAAGTCAATTAAACCCGTAATTAATTAACTTAATTGTTTTATATTACAAAACATAGTATGGCAGAAGAAACCGAACAATTTATTATCTTCTAATTTAATCAAATAAACTTATTTAGGGGATTTATTAATAAAATATCGGGAGTATATGCTAGGCATTTAGCTACTCCGTCCCTACGCTAATTTACTTAAATTAAAAGACTTGACTAATGATGGAAAGGCATAATATGGAAATTTAATTGCACTCATTCGAGAATAGACGTACCAGGGCCACGGGGAATAAATATCATTTGGTATATTATATATGTGAGTCGCATTAAAGGAAAAGTGATAAATACAAAACTTCCTTTTCCCTTGTGCCATAAATCTTACAATTTGTGGTAAAGCTCACGGTGACACTTTGGCCTCGGTACAGATTTAAAACGATTCACGGAGAAATAAAATAAAACGTTCACAACACTTTCGAAAGAATTGTGGTCGTTAATAGAAAATTGTTGTAAGGCAATACTTAGGGGTAGAATGCAACTTAGTCAAGCAAAAATAGATTTATTATAAATTGTCGTGATTTTTGACAATTTATTTATTTATTTTAAAAAAAAATCTTTTCTGTGAGTTACCTACTTGTATGGTTTCAGATTTGAAATACAACGTTCATTCAACAGCCATTTATTTAGCCATTTAATTACTCATTTATTTTGCTGTTTATTTAGCTATCTAAATTTATTTTGTAACTTCTTAGCTTAGCAAATTGACAAATAAATATTGGGTATACAAATAAGTCTCCACCGTTTTTAACAAAAAATCGGTTATGTTTTATTCAACGTATTGTCCATCGCTAGCCACTACTTTTTCCCATCTTTCTGGCGGTATACGAATACCACTTCGGATGAACTCATCATCTTTTGAGATTATCCATGAATCAACCCAATTTTTGGCATCCTCATAAAGGTGTGAGGTGCGATTCAAACGTCTGATGAATATGGCGGGTGGAGTGAAACTTCGCAATTGAGTGTTTCCAAGTAGGTTTTGAACTGCACCGAAACATTTAGTCGAGCATTATCATGTGGGAGAATAATTTTGTCGTATGTAGAAGCTCCAGTAATGGTTTCGTTTGGATTTAGCAACTCATAATACACGACACCAAGCTGATCCTATCATATCAAATACACAACATGAGTATTTTTCCATGAATATCCGGCTTGGTTGTCGATGTTGAAGCATGGTCAGGTTGTCCCCATAATTTCTTCTTTGTTGGGTTATCGTAGTGAATCCATTTTTCATCACCAGTGACTAAGCAATGCAAAAAAAAACATTTTCGTTTATGCCTGGCAAGCGGCATTTCACATGAAAAAATTGGTTTTTAACATCTCTTGGGTTCAGTTCGTATATAGAACCAAATTTGCTTACTTTTGAATCATTTCCAATGATTTTAAACGATGTGTAATTGCTTGTTGAATCACTCCTAATGTTAGTGCAAGTTCTTCGTGTAATCCTCCCCTTTCCGATTACTTTCTTCTCTAACTGGTTATGTTTTGAGTTGTACACTATTTGATCTCGCATGTGCTCTTTTTCGTTATCGAACTCACATTTAGCAGCCTGTTGTCTCAATCTTATGACAAATTGGTTAATAGTATTTCCTCCGGATTCTGTTTCATTGCACGAAAATATTTACGCTCCAGCGCTGAACTAGATTTTGGTAAAAAATATTCGTTTTATAATTTTACCATTGATTTAAATACATCCTTTTCTTTTTGTTCCTCGTTTTCAGAACTTTGAGGCAAATTGTAATACATATAAGTATATCTTGCAACCCCATCTCACCATTATGCAGCATCTTGTATTTTTTTCTTTTATTATCGGTTATTCCATTCGCAACCACCATACGTCAAATGCTCGCTTCCATTTTTCCCAGTTTGCGGCAATATTTCCCTCAAAGCTCATTTTGTCAATTATATCATAATTATTTGTCATTTTATTTGTAGTTTTTTTGTACTTTTGCAACGTTCTTTTACCGATGTGAAACTAGCACGTAGAGTTAGCACGATTTTTTTAAAATTGTACGTATGGCAATAATTTTTATCACAAATCTTAACCAATTATGTATTTTATATCAAATAGTACTAAAATAAAAAAAATCACAAAATGTTATATTTTACATGTTTTGAAAATTAATTATATTATTTAAGTAATTTATAGAAAAGAATTAAATAAATTAAAGATAGCCTACCGCCAAATTTAATCATATATTTATATTATTACTTTAAAAAATTAAATTGATTTGTGTTCTAAAAGTGGTTTGAGTATTCGATAGAGTTAGCACGAAATTTTAAACATACACAAGGGAAATAAAAATAACAAAGAAATATAATCAATATATAGAAAATAATATAGAAACTTAATTATTCATTAATTTGAAGTTATAATTTTCAATTTTATCGTATTAGATTATTAATTAAATATTTCGCACAATCGGAAATTTCAAAGCAATCATCTTTCAACCAGCAAGTATAGCTCAGACGGCAGCACTAATGGTTCGAGCTGGCCTCTTGTCTTGAAATTTGTCTAAGAAGTTTATTAAGGATTCTTCTACAATAAACAATTAATTCCATGTCCGACAAACGCTTAGAAGAGGCCAGCTCGAAACATTAGTGCTGCCGTCCGACCTATACGATTGCTTTGATATTTGTCTAAGAAGTTCTTTAAGGGTTCTTAAGCAATCTCTTTATTAAGGATTCTACAATAAAAAATAAATTTCATGTCTCATAAATACTTGGAAGGGAGTATTATGTGAAGTTTGATCAATTGTTTTATTTTAATTATTTTTATCAGTCGTTGCGTTTTTCGTGCTAAATTTTATTATGTATACATATTTTAAGTTGATAAATTATTCACTTATTTTTTTGAGCATTTAATTATTGAAATTTTTGTTGTGCTAACTTTTATAAATTTATATCATATTTCACAATTTTTCGTGCTATCTTGTACTAAAAATTCAACATTCAAGATTCAAACCCAAGAGTGCTGCCATCGCAAATATCTTGCTAACTTTACGTGCTAACTTCACAGACATCGTGTTTTTCGGATTTACAGGGTTTTCTAATAAGAGTGATATGATTTCTTTTAAAAAAAACACACACTAATTGTTAAGGAAATTGAAATGTTTTTTATTTAATGTGAAGTACAATCGATACAATTAAGTTCTGAATAAAACGTCATTCAAATGGCCTCCACGACTTCTTCTGTAGGAACGAATCTGATGAACCCAATTTTCGAGCACTTTTTCCACTACATAAATCAATAAATCAAGTCGTATGTCATGAATAGCACGTTCAATATTGACTTATAAAGCTTGAAGAGAGTCTGGTTTATTGCTAAAGCCTAAATGACTTCAAATAACCCCACAAGAAATAATATAATGGTGTCAAATCACAACTTCTTGGAGGCCATTCAATATCACAATTTTTTGAAATAATCGAATCTCCAAACTTTTCTTGCAATAATTCAATTGTTGCACTTGCTGTGTGGCACGTAGCCCCTTCTTGTTGGAACCAAATGTTGTCAAGATCAACTTCTTCCAATTTCGGCCATAAATCATCGATATATACCGATAATCATCGATATATACCGATCTCCATTGACAGTAACGGTGCTACCAGCTTCATTTCGAAAAAAATACGGACCGATGATTCCATCAGACCAAAAACCACACCAAACTGTCAATTTAGGTGAATGTAATGGTTTTTCATGAATAATTTGTGGATTTTCTTCGCACCAGAATCGACAGTTTTGTTTATTTACCGCACCACTCAGATGAAAGTGAGCCTCATCGGAGAAGATGACTATCTTAAAAAAATCGTTATCGTTTTCAAGTTGTTCCAAGGCAAAATCAGCAAATTTACGACGTTCGCAGTGGTCTAATGGCTTCAGTTCTTGCGTGAGAACAATTTTATACGAATGCAAACCCAAATCCGTTCTCAAAACCCGCCAGGTTGTGGTTTGAGACAGTCCCAATTCTTGAGAACGTCTTGGAATCGACAAATTGCGGTCTTCAACAACACTTGCTTGAACGGCAGCAATATTTGCATTACTTCGAGCGTTTCTTTGTCTTATTGGCACTTGAACATTATGTAAAGAAAATGTACGCTCAAAATTTTCAACAATTCGACGAATAGCGAGCACACTTGGATGATTTTTACGACTATAAAATGGCAAAAGCTCACGAAAAGTTGCAATTGGAGAACGATTATTTTGATAATAAAACTGAATAATTTGTAAACGTTGTTCTTGCGTATATCTCCCATGATGAAATTGTAAACATTACTGAATACAATGAAACAAAAATGACAGATCATGACATATTACAAATGGCCGAAATGTCACTTAAAAATCATATCATTCCTATTGGAAAACTATAAAAAAAAATATAAAAATTATAAAATTCACATTTAACAAAAATTCATACTAATATTGTATACTAAATTATTTATTTATATTTAATTCAACTCCATTTTGGTATATCGTTAACTTTAAATACCTACTGACATTTGATATTTTTAGTGTATCTAATTACCTAATCAAATTATATTACACATGCATGACACTTACATACATATCACTCCATAAATTATTTATAATTATTATGCAAAATTACGGATTTCCTTCAGAAATTAAAACTTCCGCTTTACAATTAAAATCTTTAATTAACTCTAAACCTCACAGGTTTTTTGAGCGAATTTCTGTCACGCAATTATCTTTGTTCTTCCCTATTTCGATCTATCTCACCTTCCTGTCACACAACCTTTCCATATTCCGAAATAATACCCACATCTGTTTCCCTCGTAATCGCTGAATTCTCTCCCCTCTCACCATGTTCATTGTCTCTATCCCTTTCTTCCCTAATATTGCGCTCCACAACCTCTCTACTCGGTTGATAACATATCCTTATATTGAATGAATTTTCCATAAATGTTGACTTATCGCTCACCGCTGTCTCATTACTAGCATTCCTAAATCCTAACCCTATCGTATGTCTTGTTTTAAATTGCTTTTATCTCTTCCCGTATTACTATCTCCATATTTGAAATAGGATCTCATTTGACCTATGTGTCATTTTGTTACTATGTCGTTATTAACTATTCTACACCTGTACATTCATTTGGCTTATAGTCTCTAATCATTACCGCTTCTCCTGTTTTAAAATAACGATTTCTTCTTTTACCTTCATCAGCTATCCCTTGCGATGCTTTCTTTTCTTCTAGTAACATAAACCTAATTTAATTTAGCTTTATAACTAAGAACTTGAGAAATTGGACTCTTTTGAGTAGTACAATGTACTGAATGTCTATAATCTGTAAGAAAGTTACATAAAATCTCATCTACTTTGCTTGGATTATTTTGAAATCCTGCGCTACACAGTGCATCTTTAATAGTACGTAGTGAATTTTCTGCGGCTCCATTTGTAGCTGAAAAATACGGTGCTGTCAAATAATGTTTTATTCCATTAGACGTTAAAAACATTTGAAACACTTCCGATGTAAATTGCGTATACCATTGTCCGAAACTAACTTGTCGGAAATTCTAAAACGTGAAAATAAATATGATAAACACTTAATCGTAAAATTTGTATTCGGAGTGTAATTTACTTCTACCCATTTACTGTACGCATCCAGCATGATAAAAAATAAGTGTTTTTGATAGGCAAAGTTTATATGAATACGCCTAAATGGACCGTCCGGCACTTCCCATGGAATTATCAGAGCCTTAGGCGGGTTTGGTAAAGTCGGAATACAAGCTTCACAACCCTTGATCAAATTCTCAATTTGAACATAGATTTTTGGCCACCACACATATGATCTTAACAACAATTTGGTTTTCACGATACCTAAATGTGTGATATGAACTACCAGCTCATATTTTTTATTAATAAACGGCCTAAAATTTTCTTTATCTTTACCTTCATTTACCGCCTCGATAACTGTCATTAAAACATGTTTCGTCCCTTACTCTATTTACATCTATTGGGAGAGTTCTTTTTTTTCTCCACCAATACTAAATAATTAATTTTTACTGACTCTTCACAATCCGATGTGCATGGAAAATGTGAAATGCAATCCGCACAATTCTTGTCAGACCCTACATGCAATATAGTGTATTTGAAAGACGATAAATAAAATGGCCATCTCTGCAATCGTTCCGAAGACATTTGTGGAATACCTCGCTTCCCCCAAATATTGCCAGTAAAGGCTTATGGCCCGATACGAAAATAAAATGTCTGCCAATTAATTATTGAAAAAAAATTCAATATTTAATTGGCAGACATTTTATTTCCGTAACGGACCATAAGCCTTTACTGGCAATATTAAAACTATCGCTAAACCTTCCTGTAATTTTTTTCGGAATTTGCAAACTCTATCGATCTTTCATCCCCATTATGAAGCTTATGCGCTAACACTGCACCTAACCCTACATTTGACGCATCACATGTCAACACTAACGGTAATTCCGGATCAAATTTCATTAGAACCGTATCTGAACCTATTTGCTTTTTAATTGGCATTCTTCTGACCACGCTAAATCCCCTCCTTTCTTTAATAAACCATAAATCGGTGACATTGTTGTAGCACAGTCCTTTATAAATTTTCCGAAATAATTTACAAGACGCGCGAAAGCCATTATATCGCTAATACTTTTTAGCACTTCAAAATTCAAAATAACCTCGTTTTTATTATTTCTAAATAGCTTATCTTTCTTTTTGCGAAGTCACACTTTCTATAGTTCAATGATAAACCAAAATTCTCTAATCTCTCTAAAACAAACTTTAATCGTTGATTATGAATTTCCATATTCTGCGCTGATATTAAAATATCATCTACAAAATTAGTTACACCTGGTAAATTTCCTAAAACTTTCTCGATTCCCCGTTGACATATGCCCGTGGCTGGTTTAACCCCATAAAGCAATTTATTTACTCTAAAATTTCCCACATGTGTAGGCACTCCGTGTGACTAAGTCTTTTAATACGTTGTCCAGTTGTATCTGATTATACCCTCTTGATAAATCTAGCTTAGTAAAAACCTTACCCTTCCTATGTTTGAACAAAATATCTTCTATCCTAGGCAAAGGATAATTAGTTTCTTTCAAAAATATGTTTACCTTATAGTCCGCGCATATCCTGATACTTCAGTCTTCCTTTAAAATTGGAACTAACGGCGTACTCCAAACTGTACTTACCACCTTCTCTATGATTCTCTTTTCCACTAAACTTTCTAACTGTAGCTCAATATCATCCAAAAATGCAATTGGTCTCTCTTCTATGTTTAAATGTACTGTAGCATTTTTTAATTTACCAATGTTTTCGTCCAATAAACCTTTGTGTGTTTCTAGAATTCGATTTAAATGATCGTTATCATTCAATACTTCATTAATACGTATTTGTTTGATTGCAAATTCGTGAAAGAAATGTCGTCCTATTATTGCACTTAGTGCGCCCTCTATTACAAAAAGTTTAAATCTTTTTTTATAAAGAAGAACCTATAACATCTAACGTGTTACTTCCATACCCTTTTACCATAATACTTTCTCTTTCTAACCGTATATCTTTGAAATATACGCAAAATATTTTTTGCAGGGATTGCATAAATTGATGCCCCTGAGTCTACTTGGAATTTCAAACTTACGTCATAACTATTTAATTTTAATTCTATTGAAAAATTTGTAAAAATGTCTTTATTCTGACCCTCTTGTCCAATCATATCATTATTAAAAACATTATTAATCCAATCATCCGTATTTACGCTATGTACTCCCTTCACACTCTTTTGCGGAATGTCTTCTTTGCTGTTCACATTATATTTTTGGTGTTGTTTATTTAGACACGCTCTTTTCATATGACCACGCCGACCACAGAAATTACAAAAAATTTCTTTAAATTTGCAATTATCGGATGCATAATTTGTGTATCCATAATGAATACACGGACCAAACTTCACGTTGCTCAAATTATTATTATATGCGTTATTACCTGGATTATACCTTTGACTTGTATTTGCGTTGTTGTGGTCGCCCTTGTCTTCATGTTGTCTCCGATCGCCACCATAATTATTTTGATACGTCTTCCTATCTACCATATTTATTGTGCTGCTGTCCACCATGTTGTTGTTTTGCCGCAGGCAAAATCGGTTGGTAATCATATCGGTTGGTAATTTCCAACGCTTTTTTCAAACTTAAGTCAGCGCGTTCTTCACGCTATTTGTTGAATATTTTGCCTTCCATTCCCGTGATGAATTTATCTTTCAATAATTCTTCCAAACGATATCCAAACTCACAGTTCATAGACTCACGTTAGATGTATCGTTCAATAAGCACATAGATATTTGCATTTCTAAAGCGAATTCCATGCTTGGGTTTATTAAAAGGTTTTCGAGGGATTTTCAAGATCCTTATTCTATTAAAATATTATATATTTCGTTTGTGCGTTCGTTGTTGGAATATGGTGCAGTAATTTGGAATCCGTTTTATGGTAACTGTTCAGACCGAATAGAAAGTGTTCAAAAGCGCTTTTTAAGGTTTTCTCTGCGAATGTTGCCCAGAGATCGGAACCTACCCGCTTTTATACTCCCACCGTATCGAGGTAGATGTAAATTAATAAATATTGAGCCGCTCTTTATCCGCATAATCGAAATTGGCGCGTTATTGGTTAGAGACTTGTTGGTGTCTAAAATTGACTGTCCTGAGATTTTGGTGTTGTACGATATATATACTCCGTTACGGACCCTTCGCGTTAGAGATTTCCAAATTAAGCTGCCTTATATTAGGCATAACTACGGTAAAAATGAACCTGTTTATCAATCTAGTGTTTCTTTTAATAAAGTTCGATCGGCTTTCGACTTTAATCTATCCAGGGATGCATTTAAGAATTTAATGTCTAATGTTCTTTTAAATTATTGGTAATTTTTCATGTTTGTTTAATTTTACTTTTTTTTTTTTTTTTAATTAAATTTTTAGTATACTATATTAATGTATTTTTAAAATTGTAACCAGATTGTATATAAGTATAGAGTTGGTAAATAAATAAATAAATAAATAAATAAATAGACTCTCTCAACTTCATTATGAAACTCCTGTCCATTCTCTGTGCTCAATTTTACCCTCTCGTAAAATTTACGAGCCCTGCAATAACTCAGCGACGCATTTTTCTTCTTCACCTCATCCTCCATTCCGAACGTTGTAAAAATGGTTCCAGTCTACCTTTATAAACTTTCCAATAGTCCTTTTCGTGATCGAAAGATGGCATAGTGCCCCACAAAGATTTTTCTTTTTCCATCTTGAACTATTACTTTATTTTTTTTGGTTATACACACTTTTTTCTATATTTTACTTTATTACAGCAATCTTAATTAAATCGCACATTAATCGGATCTATCCCTTTCTCGCAATTAACGTTTTACGTTTAATAAATACTCAGATGACGCTTGATATTATTTTTGTTTTTTATTGTTTCTCCAATTATAATACACGAGCCGTTTTCTAGTGACAGGAATGACGAATGTGGTACTCTTTATTATTACCCGATTTATATACACTCTTGAGGCAACACGTTTATCCCTTTTCCTGCATGCCCACACAATTGTGTGGGTAAGTCAAAAGAATAATGTCAAAAATTTTGCAAAAAAAACGCCATTACTTACTATGTTGTTTTACTCACACATTTGTGTGATTTGGACTTAAATAGAGCCAATTTTTTTTTTTTTGGTAGAAAAAGGGTTATAAACACCCAAGAGACAACATATGTAAATGTCGAAAACCCAAAAAGCACACTTTAATTGACGACAAATTGCATGATATAATTGGCACGCGAACTTCGAGCTGGGTTCAATTAATTGCAATGCGCGTACAACAACAAGCTCAGAGTACACGCGTCAATCACTAGTAACAATCCTCACTCACAAAATAACAACACCCCTCACCTCAGGGATTTACTTTTAATAAAAGTACATAACTAACAATCGAGAAGAT
Organism: Nephrotoma flavescens; assembly: GCA_932526605.1. Taxonomy (NCBI): domain Eukaryota; kingdom Metazoa; phylum Arthropoda; class Insecta; order Diptera; family Tipulidae; genus Nephrotoma; species Nephrotoma flavescens. The sequence continues at coordinate 79,054,437 of OW052221.1, read as the reverse complement.
TTCAATTTCCACAAAACTGGTGTTGGTATCACTGGAGATTTGGTAACAACGCACAAAATTGCATCAAAGCGCGCAGTTTTGTTACCCAAAAAGAGAGATCAATAAACATCAGTTGCCCAAACCAATAAGTCTTAAGGTCGCAGCGGCAAACCTAAGACAATCGCAGCATAGCCGCTTATGTTTACGGGATTTGGCTAACAACATCATATTTCAGGTAGATACCGGGGCTGATTTAAGCGTACTATAGATATTGATATTGGATTGGATGCTTATTTAAACGTGCCTTCAATCGCCCAATAATTGGCGTGGGTTAAAAAATATTGTTTCATCTACTAAGTTCACAATCAATGCAACACCAGCACGAGTTGATACACCATCTCCTTTATTTTATACAATTAACAATGTCTTTGGTGCCCCCTTAAAGAAAGTTAACCGATGTAAGGTACTTTTTAAGATCATATAGCTCCTTGCACTGAAAAACAATGGAGTTAATTATTCCACAGAGCTTAACGTCGCTCAGTTTTTAAGTCATGTGAGCTTCAATTTTTTTGATATTTGTGAGTAATGCCTTTTATATTTCGGGATTAGAGAACAAAAACAAATATCAATCATCGAAAATCGCTTTATTGTTTTTCAAAATATTCCCCATGCTATCTATACACTTTTGCATGCGTTTGAACCAATTGTCGAAGCACTTTTTCCACTCTGATTGAGGTATCTCCAAAACATGCATTCTAAACGCAGCAACCGCTTCTTCAGGTGTCGAAAAACGTTGACCTCTCAGTTTGTTTTTTACGTACGGGTAAATCGATGTTTTGAGTGCTCAAAAATGCAGTTGTTTGAGCCGATGTGTGAGAGCTCGCATTGTCGTGGTGAAGAGTGATCTGTCTTCGGCAGTTGGTTTTCCTGATTTCTTGGAAGACAACTGGCAAACAAATGGTTGTGTACCACTCAAAATTGACTGTTCTGCGTTGTTCTAGTGGTACGGTTGCAACATGTCCATTTTTTCCGAAAAAACAGGCGATCATTTGCTTGCAAGTACTTCGTGCGCGAACGATTCGGCTCATCTTGAAACACCCATACAGTCGACTGCTGTTTACTTTTGGGCTCATACGCGTAAGTCCACGATTCATCACCTGTCACTATGTCATAGACGTGTTTTGAAGCACCGCGATCGTATTTTTTGAGCTTTTCTTTCGACCAATCGACACGAGCCTTTTTTTGAGCGATTAACAAATTGTGTGGGATCCAACGCGAAAAAATTTTTTGGACATTCAAATGTTTATGCAATATTGAATATATGCTGGTCCCGGGTTGTCTCAATCTCACGATAGGTCACATGACGATCTTGCAATATCAGTTCGCGCACAGCATCAATGGTTTCCGGAACAACAACTGATTCTGGATGACCTTCACGAAATTCGTCTTGGAGTGAACTACGACCTCGATTGAATTCACCATACCATCGACAAACACTAGTCCTTGATGGAGCTTCATCGCCAAAAATTGAATTAAATTCATCCATGCACTCTTGCTGCCTTAATCCACGTCGAAAGTTGTAAAAAATAATCGCACGAAAATGTTCACGATTTAATTCCATTTTTTCGCCGAGATGTTGAGTTAACGAGTACTGTAAACAACACAAATAGCGCTCGAATGTCAAAACGTTCTGAGTCCAATCCCGAAATATAAAAGGCAACCCTCTATGTTACTTTTATTTGGCATTTGAAAATAACACGAAAGCTGCAAGAATAAAATGTACTCAGACTTACATCAGTATACTATCATTAAATTAATACACAATCCTTTAGAGTTCTTTATTTGAACCCTTTTTAGTTATGTACCGATAGATGGCGTTAGTAAATGACCGATGGCTATGATGATTCTTTAGAAGTCCCCATGTAGCCAGGGTTTATATATATTATAGTTAAATTACCCTGATGTTGGGGACCCCTTTACCAATTGTCTCTAGAATACTACTACTCTAATTGACATATTTTACAAATTAACGATCGACATTTTATAAAGAAACGTGTCGTAACCAATAAATTTAACACACCATACTCACTCATCAGTAACAACATCGACAGAAACTCTGCACGGCGTCGTTAAATATGAAATTACCAGTAATTTATCATCATCGTCTTCCAACACTAATATTAAACATTATTCGAAAACCATCGACAAATAAAAATAAAATGATTTGATTTAATTTTTGATTTATTTATAACAATTGCTAAATAAATTATATTGCAAAATGGGGTCGCGTATTGGAATTCCCCCATCAGCATCGAAAATAAAATTCGTCTTTATATTCCCGTCGAGTGTCTGAAATGTAACACTATATAAAAATAAATATACAAAACTATTTTTAGTTTATATCATTTAATCATGGCATTAGACATTAAAACTATCAAAATATTTATAAACAAAGTTATTGTTACGATAAAACACACAAGGAGTGGAATGAGTTTGATGAAATAGTTTTTGTCTTCCAATATCAAAACAATATGTCGTGCACTTGTTATACGCTAAACACTAAACATTCGAAAGGAACTACCTTTGCCCTCTACCTATTTAGGTAGTTTCAATATGTTTGTATACGGGGAGTGCATGCGATTTTATTGCCGCGATAATAAAATACCAGCGCATTGTTCATTTCAAAATATGTATAATAAAACGTTCATGCCAGGAATAATCACAGGATAATCAAACATATTATTTACCATTGGATATGGTATATAGAAAGGGGGTGATGATAACCAAACCAACCAATTCTGATTATTTTATGTACAAACTCGACAAAGTGGTTTCATGGCGTGATATGAAAATGTCACTCACGTTTCCTTACAAATGTTTATTGATTTGTGTGACAAAAATTTGGGTCATGCGTCCCCGTAATGGTAAACCGATTAAAATATGCTGAATATGTTTAGGTGCACACTTTATCTATAAATAGTACAATTTGCTTAACAAGTACATATTTATCATTTATACTTTCATGGACAAGCATTTATTTGTATACAAAATTCGATCAAAATACTTAATAAATTATCATTCGTAATTAAGAGTTAGCAAATTACTCTTGTGAGCTGTAACCCACGATAATCTATAGGAACGAAGACAAAATTCAACATTGGTCGTTTGAGCTAAAGAGAACAGCACTTAGGAACAGTAACTGAAAACATCACCTGTGTTGGTTTGTAGCACCCAAAGTTGTAGAACCTTGTAGTTGATGTGAACTCCTATATGACTCTACAGTCTGTTGTATCGTTCTCGTCAGTTTGATACGGAAAACCAACACCTGCATGCCCATCTGTTGTTTTGTTGTGCGCGATTGTTCACGGCTTCCATTTCAAATCATTGTCTGTTCGAACACATACGTCATCTCTTTAATTGAAACGCCTTTCTTTGAGGTTACCTTGATCGTGATACAGCTGACTTCTCAAGTTGTATCTGTTGATATTACGTTCTACAGATGGCTTAATATTATTGAAGATCGTTGGCAGTCGACGCCCCAAAAATAATTCAACAGATCTGTGTTATCAACAACAGATCTGTGTTAAGTGCTTTCTGATGTATGTTTGTTTATTGTTATGATATTTCTCATCGTCTAGACCTAGAGTTCTGCCCATTTTGAAAGTGCATCTACAATAATCAGAAACCTATTTCTTTTAAAAAATCCCGCGAAATCGACGTGAATTCATTCCCCATTCGACCTGGAATATTCGTGGTAGGTACTTCTTGTTGGCACTTTCGATTTTCCTGATAACTTTGATTGCTGCTGTTAAATTACGAACGCACCCCATATTCTCATCTGTCAACACTATTATATTGAAATACAGAATATTATTTAGTATCACTCATAACGATAACATCTTTATTTTTTCGCGCCGCTAATAGGTTATAGGCCCAGGTGCCACGTTAATTAAATCTATAATCATCGTGAATATTTTAAATCGTAAATATATTTGTTGTATAAAATTAAATAGTTTACATTTATTGTAAAATTTGTATCGTCATCAACACGTTTTATGAAAAGGAGATGTGGCAGAATCAAACAGCAAATCGGATTTTAACATCCAAAAACTACGCTGTGCTGATAATTATCATATGTATGTGGTGTTTTGCTATGCAGAATTATTTCGATATAAAAAAATGGCATAAATGTATTAAGAAGTCTCCAGATGATGATAAAATACCAAAGGAAAAAAATGAGGAAATGTTACGTGAATCAAAATCGTCGTTGGTTCTGAGTATGGAACCGGAACTTTTTGTTCACATTCTCAATTGTAATTCAGCCCTTGAAATATGGGAAAAATTTAAAAAATTTGTACGAAGACCGTGGATTATTAAGAAAAATTACGTTATTGCGAACCCTGATTTCAAATGTGAAAACATTCAAAATTACAACGACGAGATAAACTGAATTTCGTGCAAATTGATTAGCATTGGATTCAAAATAGATGATGACTGGTTGGCTGCAATTATGTTGGCCGGTTTGACAAATGAATTTAAACCTCTTATTCTGAGTTTTGAGGCAAGTGAAGTCCTACTTGTTCCCGATCTGTCTTCTAATCTTTTATCCTTCAGTAAAATTGCCGAAAGAGGAAATAAAATTGTGTTTGATAGTGATGGTGGTAAAATTTATGACAAAATTGGTGATTTGTTTGCACAATGTCAGTCACATGATAGTTTATACAAGATTTCAATCTTCACTGATAAATGTATGTTGTCAAAATCAAAAGAAAGTATGTAGTGCATTAATATGGCACAGACGTTTCGGTCATGTAAATTACAAAACACATTGTGACATGCGTAATATAATAGATGGAATGCAATCGCGCCTCCCTTTCAAGCTTGGTAAGCGTTCAGATAATGTGTTTGATTTAATCCACTCAGATGTCTGCGGTCCGATGGAGACAAATTCAATTGGTTGACGCAAAATACTTTTTATCATTCATCGATGATTGTTCAAGGAAACTATTTATCTATTTTGTGTCGTTCAAATCGTACGTAGAAAATCAGACTGGTCGCAAAATAAAGAAATTGAGAACTGACAATGGCACTGAATATTGTTCCAAAGAGTTTGAAGGTTTTCTTAAACAACATGGTATACAACATCAATTTACAAATGTATACACTCCTCAATAAAATGGTCTCGCAGCGAGAATGAACCGAACAATTGTGGAACGTTCAAGGTGTATGATTATTGATGCTGATTTAGACAAAATGTCTTGGGCTGAAACGGTTGCTATGGCAGCCTACATTATCAACAGAACAATTTCAACAATTTTAGTGAATAAAACTCCCGAAGAGGTATGAACGGGCATCAAAGTAAATGTATCTCATATGAAAATTTTTGGATCCGATGTTATGGTACATGTTCCTAAAGAAAAAAGGGAGAAGTTAGACTCGAATGACAGCAATACAAAAGGTTTGAAAAATTGTGATTTGATGGTGTTGCTATCAACTGATGACAATGTGAGTCCAACTGAAGTGAGAGATTATAAAAAGTCAGAAGATTCGTCGTTTGAAACCGATGTTACTTTGAAAGATATTGCTGAAATTGACAATGTTGATAATCGCGATTATCAACCTGATGGAAATGTTGCGACACTAGGAATCGTATTGAGAAGATCTACGCGTGAACCAAAGCCTCGAAAATTTAATGATTATGTAAGTTATTTTTCATTAAATAATTTTAACGATTTTGATCCTCAGAAGCTCTTCAAAGTGGGAGTGTGTCATGCAGGAAGAAATTGCATCGTTGGTATAGAAAACGAAACTTGGAGTCCCACCAAATTACCGCCTGGAAGAAACGCTATTAAAACAAAATGGGTATTCAAACGCAGATTTGACAATGATGGCGACGTAACGCGTTTTACAAAGCCCGTTTAGTCGTGAAAGGTGGCTCACAGAAATATGGTGTATAATACAATGAAACTTTCTCGCCTATGGTTCGTTATGCTTCGATAAAATTGTTGATGGCTTTGTCAGTTGAAAATGGTTTGAAAATACATGAAATGGATGATGTGTATATTGAGATGTGTATATTGAGCAACCGGAATGTTTTATTGATGGAACGAATAGAGCATGTAAACTGAATCGAGCCATGTATGGACTCAAACAAGCTGGACGCCAGTGGAATATTAAACTCGAAACTGCATTAAAGGAATTTGGTTTAGTAAAATTCGACTTGGATCCATGCATTTATTTTAATCGAAAATTGAATTTGATAGTGGCTTGTTATGTAGATGAATTGATGATATTCTGGAAAAATCTAACAGATTTAATCAACCTTAAGCAATTTTTATGCACGCAATTCAAGATGAAAGATTTAGGTACTGCCACGGAGTGCGTGGGTATTCGTATACATCAAAATGAAAACAGCATTGAGTTGGATCAATCCTCGTACATCAAAGAAATATTAACTCGTTTCGTAATGAAAGATTGTAAGCACAGATTGGCACACCTAGTGACTTGTATCAAAAACTTTCAATAAGTGTGACGTCAGAAGAAAAGAAGAAAAGTTACACAATGTACCGTATTAACAAGCTGTGCGTTGCTTATACAATACTTTACACACAATGTACGAGACCAAGTACAATTAATTATAAACTTCGGTATAAAAAGACTGACGACTATTCAATTAATGGATATAGTGATACAGATTGGACATCGGACGAGGACAATCGTCGATCTTGTACAGGTTAGCTGTTCAAATTAGGAAATGCAGCTATTATACATGGTCCAGTAGACGACAACCAACCATTGCATTATCCAGCACTGCGGCCAAATATATAACAATGCCCTCAGTAACCCAAGAGGCCATCTGGCTGAAGCAATTGGCTGATGAACTCGATCCCAAATTGCGCAAGCGTATTAATATTTTATGTGACAATCAAAGTGCAATATATTTAGCTGAGATGGATGCCGCCCCGGTGGCAAAGTGGTCAGCATGCTTGCTCCAGCGACCCAAGGTCCTGGGTTCGATTCCCGGTGGTAACAAGGAAAAAATTTCACGGCTGGTTTAGGATCAATGAATTAATCACTCATTATCCGAAATGAAAATATGATTATGAAACTTCATTTTGAGGCGGCCAAATCCCTTGATGGGATATAGTGCCAGAGAGAGAGATGGATGCTTATCGACCAAGAAGCAAGCACATAGATATTCGACATCATCACATTCGAGAAAAGGATAACGACAAAATCATCACAATACAATACATTCCGACAGACGAAATGTTTGCGGACAGTTTGACAAAAGCAGTTAGTTACTAAGGACAAACATAATTTTTGTGTCAAAGGTATGGGATTATGTTGAAAAATCTTAAATCTTGTTTTTATAAATGTATTTACAGTATGTGCAACAAGAGCGTGTACGGCAAGACACTAAGTAAAAATAAAACTACGATTGTTTTTTGTTTCTATTATGAAACTTTGTTATATTTTTTAGGGCGCTATCAGCTAATAATACATAGTAAAGTCACCGTTACTGTTAATAATTGCCTGGCTCATTTTGTCCATACTATCAACCAATTTTTCCGCATACTGTGGTGATAAATTATTCCATATCTTCCGGACAAGTCGCGCTAGAGCGCTCAAATTTTTTATGTGGTACATTTTCAGCTTAGCTTCATGAGTGCCCATATATCTTGATCGGATTGGAATTATGCGACTTTTGAGTTTAAATTCCGAATCCAAATCCTACTGTAGGCTGCTATTGCTTTTTTCAACAATGTTAGTAGGGCTAAACTTGTAGGTCTAAGCCTTTGAGACTGCAATGAGAGCTTTTCCCAGCTTAGATAATAAATATTACATTTACCTCTCAGTCCATTTACTAGGAAAGTGACGGAGTTCTAGGCTGCATTTGAAGATAACTTTCAGCAAGGGTAAGGTTAAGTCAGTCGTTTGTTGTACATCTGCCGGTATATCCCCATCGAGTCCTACTGACTTTTACGGCTTAAAGCTCTATATATAGCCCATATATTTTTTCTTCTGCTTATAACCTGGCTTACAATACTGTGCAGATTCGTAGCTAACTGGAAAGTGAGTTTCCGTAGTACCTCCAAGGATTCTGCGCTAGTTACAGTCCAAGAACCATCTGGCCGTTGGAGAAAACTTGGAGTGGTGAGACTTAGAAATAATACTCCTGTTTTTTACTACAGTATAGCATCCAGGCATTTGTTTTAGCATTTCGAGGCCTTATTAAAAACGTCGGCTAGCTGGTCAACTAGAACATCGAGATCTGGTGTTGAAACAGAGGTGTTTTGAACCGGTTCCGGTAGTGAAATTAGTTCTAAGCAGTTATATGCTCAACTCCTTCCAATTCACTAAACTATCCATAATGGTGTCTGAGACAAGTTTAAGGTTGAATGTTTCTTATCTATTTCTAGGTATACCATTTACAGCCAATATTGGATGCATATACATAGGTTAGCCCTTAGAATAAAATCAAGAAGTAACTCACCTCGTTCATTCGTATCAGTGCTTCCCCTAATTGTATGATGTGGTGAATTTGATCACTTATCGGCGTCAATCCTTTTTTTTTACTAAATGAAACCAATTTAATTACAGAATAAAACATTTATTATTTTATATTAATATAATTTTTTATTTAAAAATATATGTGTAATTTATATTAATACATAACATAATTATTCTACAAAATGATAATATAAATTAAAATCCTTGAAACTCAATTCGAATCAAATAAAAATTTTATCGATTATTTTCTCCAATATTGTGCCCATCGATGAATTTGTTCGACTAGCGCCGGCATAACGGCCGTTATAGAAATGTCGAGAAGCCCTTGCAAATGTTGCACCGCCTCCTCATCGGTTAAATTTAATTTTAAATTTTCCTCGACTTTTTTCACCGCTTTATCGGGTTCAAGTGCAATATCGGGTACGGAGGCATCAACCATTAACGAGAATAAATTGAGTATAACGTTGGCGTGGCGACGCAAATGAAGGAATGCAGTGTAACATAATTTTCGAAATTCGTGGTGATATTCAGAACTTACCCCACCCATTGCTTCGACCATTTCTTTGCTAAGCTTCATCGGTGGCGGCATTGGTTTTGGATCGCGGCCGAGTATATAACCAAAATCTATATGAAATATTTTCCCCGATGTGGTTAATAGTAAATTGTCTAAATGGCGATCACCCACACCAAGTAAATATGTGATAACGCAGTATCCGGCACAACTACGTATATATGTGTCCATAATCTCACTGGATATACCGAAAGGACCAGTCTCGCACGGGTGATGTTTTCGGAAAAAATTTAATATACTTCCCTCCGCTTTTGCTGCTTGTGCGACCGTCACTGAATCGATGTATTGCATAAACCCATGTTTTGAACTTGTGGCCAACACTCGGTACGGCGTTAATTTTAAATCAAGATTCTCTTTTCTCAACAGCTTGTCCATCAGCGTAATCATTTGCAATATCAATTGATCCTGGCGCAAATCATCACCATGCTTAAAAATAGCCATGTACTCTTTATTGTCGGTCGTGATAAATGTTAGCTTGGCAGGCATCAAAGCACTATTGAAAAGGGTCGTTTTATGTGGTACAATTCCTTTTATATAAATTTCTGGGTCGAGTGGGAATGGGCGAACATCGAAATTACTAAAATTGATTTTAAACGCGTCAACATCAGCTAGTAGTTCCTGAAATTTTTCGGTTTTACGTTGTCGGCTACCAGATTCTTTCGCAACCATCTTAACCAGTTTCACTAAATTATCGATAAATGTTTGTTGTTTCTTTAGATTTGCGTGAATTAATTTTAGCTCGGGCGACCCTATAGAAAGTGTTTTTAAAAATGTTTTCCACACGCTTACATACATTTCGCGCACTTTCTCGTCCTGTTTCCGTTTTGTTTCCTGATCCTCAAACTCGATTGATAAATACCAGTATAAGTAGTTGGCTAAGGTTGGATTTCGACAGGCCCGATAAATTAAAAATCCAGCTAAATCACAATGCAACGACGAGTTTTCGGACATTAGAGTGTTGGAAATATCGGATTCGTTATCGTTTGACAATGATGCAGAATTGGAGAGGTTGGATTGTTCGGATTGGGTATGCTCGATTACAACCGATATAGGAGCTAATTGTGCTTGGCCCGAATTAGATATAGATCGCCCTATGTGATACGACGTGGTGGTCGAAGATACTTCACTTATTGGAGTGCTTCCAAGTGAATCACTGCTCTGATCGCATCCATTATCATCGAATGATTTTAGAATTTCTTTTTCGGGCATTATCTTGCTGTACGCATCTAAAATATTTTCGAAATTTTCGTATTTTAGTGCTTGAACAAGTTGCAATAGGTACAAAAGTAGATCCTCGTCTGGTGCTTTTTTCAGCCGAGTAATCGCGTAGCGGCGTACAGCTGGATGCTTAAAACTGGGGCTCAATAATTCCAATGCATCTTCAACGTTAAGGGGTTCCCAGGATGCTAATAATTTTAATGCTTGCTGCACTTCGTGTACAGTCTCCCAGTTAATACATTTTAGGAATTTTGTAAGCGCTTTATTCTGGTTGCTCAAATAGAAACGGTATTTCCAAACCAAATCCTGTTCATCACTGGAAAGTTGATAGGTTGGCGGATATCGATAAACAATCGTGTGTAGTGTATCGCGTTCACTGAAAATATGAAAAATATTGGTAAATAATACGACAAATCTTTTGAGACGGAACTTATTTTTTCCGCACGTGGCAAAATCAAACAAATAAAATCTGAAAAATTCGCTGAAACATGACAAAGATGAAAACCTAATCGTAATATAATCTTATCTAAATATAGGTTTGAAAATCTTAAGTGTACGTAACAATTACGTTCTTACGTGAAATTCACCATGACCCAATAAATCATTTCGATTAGCGACCTTCTTTCCAGTCAGCATTAAATTTCAATTCCCCTAAACGTGTGAATCATATTATCTGTAGACATCAAACCAGCTTTATTACAGTCCCACCTCAACCTTGGGTGTGAAATACGATACAACGCGAAAGGCGACAATAAAAATCGATTTATGATTTTCAAACAATGAACGAGATATTTTATCTTCCTGATGATTCGAGCTAATTAAATAATAATTAAGTACTTACACGGCGGTGGGTTTGGCATCAAAATCCGAGAGTCCTGATCGTGCGGAACGCGAAAGGCGATGATGCTTCTTCTCGACTAGATTATCCTGAAACGAAACGATAAAACACAATTCGATAAACTCAACTCAGGTATCTCAGCCACAAATTACATTATAATCCCGTACGAAATAACGCAAACCAAAAAACATCCGTCATTTTGAAAAAATTCTACTTTTAAGATAAACTAAACTATGTAATTGGAGACCGAGCTCTGCGGTTTACGACTAATAAATATTTATGAAAAATATTCTTAATTGGATTATTAAATTATTTCCAATGTTATTAGTACATTTAAAAATATATACAAATATTGAAAGTAGGATAATTAACCGTATTTACACTAACCTCTAGTATTTCGGAATCTGGCACGGTTACCAATTTCGGTTTCGACACGAACGTGAATTTATTAGCCCCATCTTGTTCATAGTAAATAATCGTGTATATTTTATCGTTGCACACTATTTCCGGAAATTCTATCATTAAATACAAATAGTCTGATTCCTTTTTCTCCTTGTCGTTAATCTTTTCGATTTCCCGGAATGTGAGCCTATCGAGCCAATCAACTTTATGTATTTGACCGTTCCGATATTTCTTTGCCAGTTTCGCAAGACGTTGCATTTGATGTTTTTTATTGTCCTTGCCTTTGCCCGGTGTTTTCGTTTGCTGATTACCGTCGGCCTCCTCATTTGGCCAGACACGTAAATCAAACATACCCTGTCGGTAGGTACCATCCTTCCCGAATAGAGATATTGTTGTACCGCCCACGATTATAGTTTTTCCCGGGCCAGCACAATCTAATATTGTTAGGGCGAGCATCGCGGTTCGCGGAAGATCATTATACTGAAGCGGTAATGTAACCCATTCATTCCAATTGTAACGTTTATGGAATGGTTTATATGAAGTTGTCACTGGTAATCCAAATGGTTTGCTTTTATTATAAACCTGACATTTCACCATCAACGGTGGTGTAAGCTCGGAATATAACCCAGAAAATCGTAGCAGAGGCTCGTCCAATAGTTTTTCATAAGATGGCTTTTGAGTTACTCCTTCGAGCGTTCCACTAAATTAGCATACAAAAATTACTAAATGCCAAATGATTTTAGTTTTTATTTCGATAGAAAGGAAATACGTACATTTTAATTTGAATTTTATTGTCCAACGAAGAGCTGTACACATAACGAAATGTATCATCCATTAAATCCATATTTGTTGTATATCTTCATAGTACTAAAACATAAAAAGGTTTACTAAATAAAACGCTAAAACAAAACTAATAATTTTTAATTAGAATAATTTGTATTTTTTTTTTTGCAATTACAACACTTTTGGTGCAAATCGTGACAGCTGAATGATACTTTGACAGAAAATCAAAACAAAAATAATACCTCTTTGTGACGCACAGCGGCAAATGTGTTGAGTAGCTGAAGTACATTGTGAATGATATTTAATATCAGTGGTTGATAAAGTGATGCCAGCGTAACTTTTCTCAGCTTGGATGAAGTTTTGGTGTTGTTTTCCGATCCTGCCTAGTTTACCTAATACAAAGAATTATTCATGTTTATTTATTTGTCATTTATTTCCTTTTTCACTTCGTTCAATTTAGTTGCATCGCAGAGCTAAATTTGACACTACAACTAGGTTTTAGTACCAAATTAGTTAAGATATAGGTTAGAATAGCTGTGCTTGACAAACATTGACAAGAACCTAGATTAAGTAAAATAATGGTACGGAATTCCATTTAAGAATAGCCCTGACGGTGGTGAAGGACAGGTTCATATAATTAGAAGCGTGGGCTGCCATGCTGAGGTGCCAAACCGCCGAGGTCAGGCCAAACCTAAAGTTTGCTAAGTTTTACCGGTTGACGTATATTGCCACGCCACTTTAAACAATAATACCATAACGAACGCTACATAACGAAGCTTTATCTGAATTGCGGTATTCCATAATTTAGTGCCTAAATGTTGTAATATTATATATAAAACACGCGCTTGCTTGTCTGTACATTAAAACCAACTCAAGTTTATTAAACTATTAAACCCAAGATTCCAAATTATACAGTGAACGAAATATCGAAATGAAAAGTCATAACAATCTCTCCCACTTAATTAATACTTTTTACATAATCTTGAAGATATTTCGGTGGTTGCTTTATACGACTGGATTGTCTTAAATTTGATGGTCCTGAACTTGCTTGCGATGGTCTTACTATCTCCTGACATTGTTGTTCTTCACTAAATTCAGATAAACCATCTGGTGATGGTCTGTCCATAAGTGGCAATCGTATTGAACTTGCTGATTTTATTGATTGCTCATTTAAACTTGATGGTGGATTTGTATCGAAGTGAACCTTTTTGAGGTTCACTTCGATACTTGTGAAGTTTTTAACTAATGTACGATGAATTTGATTTATATGTCGCTTAATCGAACGACCTATATCTAGTAATACGTTGTAATGTAGAACGCCCCATTTTTCAATTATTGTTCCAAAACGCCAAACTACCTTATTATGGTAAAAGTCATGAACTTGTACTCTCTCTCCCACTTGAAAAGATCGTTGACATGTTGAAGTTTGGTTTGGTGTTGGATGAAAAGGACGTAAAGCATCTAGTCTAATTCTTATTTGACGATTAAGATATAGCTCTGCTGGTGATTTTTCGCTAGCTAATGGTGTGGCACGATAGCGAAACATTATTTCTTGAAACCTGATATTTAATGGTGTTGAATCATTTTCAGCGGCTTTAAATCGATTTTTCAATGTTTGTACATTTCTTTCAGCTAAACTATTGGTTGCAGCATGACCCAGAGCAATTAATTTTTGAAAAATACCACTTGAATTACAGAATTGTTTGAATTCATTACTTGTAAATATTGCTGCATTGTCTGATACTATTACTTGTGGATAGCCGTGACTTGAAAATATGTTGTCAAGAAGCTGGATGGTGCTGAAAGACGGTGGTGCACTTTTCAGAAGTTTTATTTCTACCCATTTTGATTTTGCATCGACACAAATTAAAAAGTAATGATCATTGATTGGTCCTGCGTAGTCGATATGAACACGTTGCCAGTTATATTCTGGTTGTGAGTGTACATTTACTTTCGGTGGATTATGCTTGATAAGAGCGCAACCTTCACATGATTTAACTACTTTTTCAATGGCTTGATCGATTCCTTTCCAATAAACATAACGTCGAGCAAGTTGTTTCATTTTAGTTATGCCAATGTGCGTATGATGTAATTCCTTGAGAACCTGTTCTTGTAATTCTTTTGGAATAACAACTCGATTGTTTTTGGATAGTATACCATCGTTTAACATGTAATTATCGATTGGTGAAGTTTGAATTTCATGTATAAGTTGAGTTAATTCCTTATCCTTTTTGGTTTCTTGTGCTATTACGTCAGCTGTTATTGTAACTGATGATATTTGTAAAATTGAATTAAAACATATCTCTTGAATTTCATGTTCAATGAACTTTTCTGTCTGTGATGATTGTTCATTAATAGGCGCTCGAGATAAGCAATCTACGTTAACATTTTCTTCGCCTTTTTTGAATTTCGCAGTGTAATTGAAACCTGATAGAAACGATGCATAACGTAATAAACGACCAGCAGTCATCGACGGTATCTGCTTTTTATGATGAATAATTCTTGATAGTGGTTCGTTGTCTGTAACAAGCGTAAAATGTTGACCAAATAAATAATTGAAGAAATGGCTGACGCCAAAAACTATAGCTAAAGCTTCCCGATCTAATTGGCTATAATTTTGTTCAGAAACGGTGAGAGCTCTAGATGCATATGCTATTGGTTGTTCTGTGACATTAATTATATGACTCATAATTGCAGCTACTCCGGTAGGGCTGGCATCACATGTCAGTACAATTGGTAAAGCTGGGTCATACGGTATTAAGACTCGATCGCTTATTAACTCCTTTTTCAAATTAATAAATGCTTCCTCACAATCTGTTGACCATTTGAATTTTTGATTTTTCCGTAATAAATCTCGAAGTGGAGTTGTTTTTGTTGACATATCTGGAATGAAGCGTGCGTAGTATGTAATCATGCCCAAAAAACGGCGTACATCATCAATATTTGCTGGACATTTCATATCAGTAATAGCTTTAATTTTATCTGGTGATTTTGAAATTTTATTGTGCTCAATTATATGCCCCAAATATTCTATTTTCTCTGATAAAAATATACACTTTGATTTATTTACGTGCAAATTATTTTCTTGTAGGCGTTGTAAACATGCTTCTAAATTAAATATACATTGTTCTTTTGAAGTACCATGAATAATCATATAATCGAAATACGTTTCTGTTTGATTAAGACCTTGTAAAATTTGATCAAGAATTCGATTGAATTCTGCTGGAGCTGTCTTAATTCCAAAATGTAAACGATTTACTTTGTATACACCTCGGTGTGTTGTAATGGCTTGAATTTCACTAGTGGATTCATCGACTGGAATATGCAAATATGCTTTGTAAATATCAAGTTTACAAAAATACTTCGAATTTCTGAGACTATGAGCGAATGCTGCACCCGAATCAACTTCAAAATAAGCTGGTTTGTTATTTAATTGAACGGTGACAAAATATTTTTGATAATCACTGGAATGAATTGGCACTTGTTGAACATAAACGTCTACAATATTTGTTTGATGAATTTCAGCTGACTTTGAATTTGGTTGATTGTTGTTCTTTTACTATTGATGTTATACATACTTTAGCGATGTGACCACTTTTATTACACAACGAAAATTTTAAATTTTTCTGCTTGATGCGACAATCTGATGCTCGATGATTATTACGACCACATTTGAAACATAACCCATCAATTCCAAGAGATGAGTAATCTATTTTTGACTTTGAACGTAGATTATAATTTGAATTTGAACTATGTCTATTACGGCTTGATCGCCCTGAATGTACTACCTTGTGAACCTCGCTTAAATTACTGGCTGTTGCATTTGAATTTTCAATTTTTGTTAATGCCTGAGTTTCAATTCTTGACGCTTCAAGTGCTGTAGCTTTCTTCAAAATATCAGCAAATGTTGTTACATCTAATTGTAGTAATTGTTCCCGAATCCAATTATCACTGAGACCTCGAATAAACTGTGCTCGTAGAAAAATGTCTGCAACTGATACCTCCAGATCACATGTGTAAGTTGCTGTAAATTTACATTCCGGTAAATCTTTTTGGAGCGATGCGACAAATTCAGATATCGACTGATTACTGGTTTGATATGTATTTAGAAAATAATGTTGTGATACAACCACATTTCTTTCTGGCGATAACATTTTCTTAAATGATGTTAATTCTTGAATTGGTTTATCAGGTCCAAGTAATGCTGATAAATTATTATAATGTGTTGATCCGATTGAAACTGTGAGTAATTGAGCCTTTTTCCTATCATCGTTTATGTTTCGAACTGCCGAATAATTATTAAAACGTTCTAGATAATTCTTGAATTTTTCTTCTTTTGGATTGAAATTTTCGAATGCTGGAATATTATTATTAACATTTGCTGGATTATTTCTCGTGTTTTGTTGCAAATTTCGCATAAGGGCGGTTATACCTTCCATAAATTCTTTGAATTGAATTTCATTCATAGCTATTTATTTTTCTAATTTCTGTTTTTTTTTTAAATTATTGCGATTTTCACTAATAAAATCTTTCTTTTTTTTCTTCGTCGCCAATTGTTGTAATATTATATATAAAACACGCGCTTGCTTGTCTGTACATTAAAACCAACTCCAGTTTATTAAACTATTAAACCCAAGATTCCAAATTATACAGTGAACGAAATATCGAAATGAAAAGTTATAACACTAAATATACTTCGGCACCATAGGTAAAGTAATGCATGTAAAGCTTGTGCAGAACAGCCCAGACTATAGAAATTATATAACAGTGATTATCATTGGATAGAGTTTCATCAACTTAGACGAAAAGCATAGAAGTGCCGAAGCGGGCAGGATAGTAATAGGTTTCAGGTTTGCAAATGCGGTCTAATATTTTTTCGAAATAGAACCGACACGAGATTGGGAACCGAACCGAATCGGGTTGACCCCGAAGAGTAAGAAAAAGGTATCGAGATGTATTGAGATTGAGTATAAGATGAAACTGGCTAGTGCGGATGCGGATTTGATAATTTTTAACGAGTGCGGATGCGGATAAAAAAATTGGGTTTTTCAGCGGATGCGGATCGGATGCGGATACGAAAAAACTTATCCGCGCAGGGCTCTAATCCACAAATCTTATACCGTAGACAGACACAAAAATTATCGCGATTGCTTGTCAAACAAATAAAATCACGATTTTATAACTATGGTGACAGGCACAAACCCGATTGTGTAACTCTGCAAACGTTCAAATTCATATTTAATTAATGAAATAAAACGATTTCAATGCGTATTTGCCTATTTTGAATTACATCGAATCAGTTACAATAAGTTAATATAAACTAAATGTATAAATAATTTCTGTGACAGTTAAAAACAATTAAAATTTAATTTACAATTTTTCTGTATACATTCAATGAAAATAACTTATGTTGCCTAGCCCCATACAATCCTACTGATTTTTCCTTATATTTCACATTTATCTTCTTCCTACAACCCGATTGTAGTAATCTTGTTCTATAAACGCAGTAATCCTGTTTTGCGAAAATCGTGTGCTGGCAGACTGAAACAAAATAACCACGTAATTTCGAATTCGGGATTAGCTAGTTTGTGTCTGTCTAGGGTATTAGAGTAGTGGTGGAGCCTCCAAAGTATTGCCATTAAAATGGTAGTACGAATTTAAATCTTAAATAAAAATTGCCATAAAAAAATTTGTTTTGCAATCGGTTCAAGTTTTTCACTTAGCAAAAACCGACCTAACCAGGGGCGGTATGTTGTACCACCACTTCGAATCGAAATTCGAAAAAAGTCGGATGGCGGTATGTTGTATCATTTTCGAAAAGCAAAAATGATACAACTTTCACTTTTTCGATTCGAAGTGATGGTACAACATACCGCCTCAGCTCACTTCCCTACTGTAAAAAATCATGCTGGTTAGAACAGCGCTCAACGCGGCTAATAGTTTCACTAATTTTACTAACGTCAAACCCATATGATTATGATTGTGTTTGTGTCTATTGTTTGTGTATCGAAATTAAAAACATTATTGAAATTTAAAATAAAATGAATTTCCAATTAGCAGAAAACGTGCTCGTTGGCCTAAAGTTACTGTCGAATGGTTTAGATTTGGAGGTAACAAATAACTTGATACTAAATTCAGTGTTAACAGTTTTAGGCCATGGTAAGTAATCCGCCTGCAAATCGGAGGTGGAAATTATACCTGTTTTATGTTCCAGAGAAGCGACCGCTCGAATATTTCCAAGACAAAGAGGACATTATCAAACAGTGTGAGGCGAGCATTTTAACATTGTTTGCGTTGTCGATTCGACATGGATATGATGCGGAAAATCTTAAATCATATTTGGAGAATCAAAAACTTTCAAAAGCAACGATTACCTCGATCATTGAAGTATATCATAAATATTACGACGAATTGGTTAAATTGGCTGAATATAATGAATCATCCGCATTGCCCAAAGTTACCGATATCAATTGGAACCTATCTTACAATATCAAAGGGATGGGGAACCAATTTGGTAAGAATCCCAATGATGAACTAACGTATAAAATAAATTTGGGGAATTACAATGAACTTGCTGGAGACCGGAACACTGTGGCCGAATTTGAATGTAACACGGAAGAATTGCAATCACTGGTTGCTAAATTAAAAGAAATCGAACGGCACTGTGATAAAATTTCCACAAAATAAAATGCCGAATTACGCACGGAAGTCTTTTATTATTTAACAGGTAGTTGGTTCATAGTTTTCTAAATTAACATTTATTTAACTTAAATTTGTATTTTTTACAACAATTTGACTAATTCACGATCAAGGGGCGTCTCACATATTTCCCTCAACCTCCAGGAGGCTTTGAATCAGAGGCAAATTCGATGGTACATTCGTGAAAATATTTCCTGAAAATGAAATTTTTTCATCCGCACTGATAATCATACAGTTATTTTGATATTCCATCTTGATTCCAATTCCGCGGAACCGTTCATCAATTTTATAAAGGTTACGCCCCGATGCATACGAATGAAATGGTTTTCCACTAAACGGATTCATAAAATCGGCCCAATATCCATTCAGTCGGAGTCGAGTGCATATTTCACGGGCTGCCATTACAAACTGAAATTAACACGTAACGTAATCATTATTTTAGGTAATCTTGGAAATATTGTGATATGTACTCACAGTTTTCGCGCCCGACTCCGTTTCATTCCCAAACACTGATGAAAGCGTAATCATGGTGAGATTTGAGTTTGATACAACTTCGGGTGCAGGAAACAATTCGTGTAAATTTTTTCGCAGTAGCACAGGACATTCTCGAGTCGAAACGTGTAATTTTTTATTGTCTTTCGATTTAAAGTCAACCAACTTGTCTAGTGCAGTCTCGAGTGGAATCGTGGTGGTGGCACCCTGCCATGCTGGACCTAAGGAGCCACGGAGATAGAATCGATTACCTTTAGGCGCGAATAATTCCCAATTTGGTGATCCTTCACCACCCATCCAATTTGATTCATCTGTAATAAGGTATTGGCAAGAAAACACAAAATAATTAATTTGTAATTATATAAATGGTTTTATATGTAATTATATAAAACACTTTCAGTGTACACAAACACAAACCTTCAAGTTTTACTTTTCCTTTGACCACTTTGTACACAGTTTTCGAGTCCTTCGAATCACTTCGCCTTGAGTAGAAAGCAGAAGAAATTGCGAGTGGATTTTTGTAGGATTTGAATAAATTTATTCTAGATAACATATTTTCATTGTTTTCTTTATTTTTACTTTTGACAAATTAACTTCGATTTATATGTACGTTTCTTCTTCTGTGTGATTCGTATTTCTTGACTTTTATTTTATTTTCAAAAGATGTCAAAAATAAAAAATTTACAAAAACAAATGACTTTTGGCGATAAAAAAAGCAACAAGAAGCAAACGTGTGTTCAGGGTTGCGAACAATTTTATTTTTAAGCAGAAATTATAGATGACGGTGATTTTATATAGACTAGTTTCCAATTTAATTCCGAAATTAGTTTCTAATTGGAATAGTTGATAAGAATATGACAGATTTTTAACAAAACAAAATAATCGACAAATCAGACACGTATTTTACTGGCATCGTACGAAATATTTGTTAAAATTAAAACAAAAACAATATTTTGATAAATAATAACTTGGTAAAAACATCACACACGAAATGGGTATGCATTGAACAATTTAACTGGATGTATATAAGATTTCTAGTTGTACATTCAACTTAACCCCACTTAATTTTATCTTTTGTTCACCGGTTAGCTGTTGGCAGTGGAACTTCCTTGATACTAGCATCGGTAATATCGGTACTGCTGTTTTCGGCAATGCAAATTTATCGACCATGGTTGGCCTCATCCCAATTCAATACATTGCTGGGTGGATTTCTAGGATCATGGTTGTTTATCTTGTCGCTGACGGCGGTCAATAATATGGAAAATGTTATACTGGGCAAGGGGTTCCAGGCACGTTTATTCCCTGAAATCTTATTTTGTCTGATCGGTGCCATGGTCGCATCGGGAATGGTTCATCGAGTTTGTGTCACGACTTGTTTCATATTTTCGGTGGTCGCGCTATTTTTTGTCAACAAAATCTCACAGAAGGAGTACAACAGTTCATCGGTCGCCGCCGATTTGCATGTCAGTAAAAAGAAGAAGAATAAATAAATTTAAGACAATAACAAAATATGTTACAATAAGAATCAAATCATATTTTATTTTGTATGATTTAATTAAATAATAAATTAACAATATTCATCTAATAAATAAATTTTTTTAGTCTACAAAAAATTGTATAAAATAGTCTATAATAACGAGTATTAATTATAAACATTCTAAAATATTCGGTAAAACGAATTATAAATACACGTTGGGCAATACAAAAAAATAAATAAAATAAACATTGATTTGTTGACGTTTTTTTTATATTTGACATTTCCAATAGAGAATTAAAGGCATTGAATTTTGTGGTGTGTTGTGCAATAAAAATTAGTTTAAGTTTTTTTTCCTAATTTTGTAAATGAATTAAATAATATTTGTGTGTGCTAATTAGATACAAACTAAAAAGAAAGTGTGATTAGAGTTAATCACTCAATATTGTTAATGTATATTTGTATAAAGCTAAGTAATATAAATATGTTTGGACGTTTGTCGGAAGTATTGCAATCAGCTGCCGATGTGGTATGTGAATTTTAGACAATTTTCTACATTTTTGTTTACATAGCATTTTACTATTTCCCTATTATTAAATAAATATTTGTACGTGGCGGAAACTTCTTTTTTAATTTATAGTTTTCCTCTTTTGATAATTGATAAGGTTTTGCACTCCATTTTGGCAATAAAAATATTATGACATTTTGTTCAAGAGCATGTTTCCAAAAAGTGAATCAAGTCATGGTCAAATTTAATAGGGAAGTTTTAATAAGCATGTTGGGAATTGATGGATTGCTTAATCCATCTGCTATATATTTTATGTGATGTTTTTGTTTGTAATCTTCGAGCGATGTATGTCTTATTTTTCAGTGCTGTGCAGTCAGCACGGGCACCATTGCCCTTTTTCCGTGTTACGCTCTTGACCATGATTAAATTGGACTCCGTGAAATACAACCAATTCCAAAATTGAATTCAGCCTAAAAGTTAGCATGTTTTATATATGAAACTAAAACATTGGGCTTAAGTAAGGATCAATCAAATATAATTTAAGAGTTTAATTTTGTTCCCACTTTCTAGTTGGCCATATCCCGATCGTAAAATTTTCTCCCTCGTATCTCCAGTTTCATCTTTGTGTTCTACTTTTAATTGTTGATATTGTTTTCTGTATAAAATAAAGCCAATGGTCATGCCAGGTATGTGATACACAGATTTTTTTTTAATACATCTCCTTCACTGATTGAGTCCGTAATTCCATAACGTTTATCCATTTACTAATACAACTGCTCGATGATCAGATATGTCGGTATTGAATTTAAAATTAGTGAACCTTTGACTTGTGTCAAAGAATTTCTAATAATTATTAGAAATTCTTTGCTTGTGTTGACTATTCATTCAATATCCTCATGTGGGGCTCACAGATTTACCCCAATTTTTAAACGTTAATTTTCGCACATTTAATATTAGTAACTTTTTTTTTATTACCTCTGCAATCTGTTAGGGCCAAGGGCTCTTCCAAATCTTTCGCGGTTTGCTTTTTCCGTCCATACTTTTATGCCGTTGCCAGCCAATTCGAGGACGTACGGCTATAGGTCCGATTTTTATCTGCACATTGCATAGCTCCATCCAAGCCAGCCTATTATACTGCCATGGAAGATGGGTCGGCCCATGAGTTTTGCACACCGTCAGGGGGTCATAGATAGATGTATTTGTTCCATTTCATCACAGATCTTAATCTGTAGATGAAAATTCCCTTTGCATCCTGCCCCTATCGGAACCCCTATCGGAATTCGAACTCGGTATGTCCCGATCCAAATGCCAAAGCTTTAACCATTGTGCCATTTGGTCGGTAAATTTTGAATTTATTTTAGATAGTTTATGGGTTTTAAAAAAAAGTTAAAGTTATTAAAAAATTCAAAGTTGAGTTTGATTCGATTTGCGCTGCGAGTTCTAAATCATGCATTTGTGCTCCAGCTATTGAAAGGCTAATCATTTGGGCTCCCAATGTCGCCTTGTTCGATACGTAAAAGTGTATCAGCCACAATGTTAAAGCTTCCCGAAATGAGTCAAATATCTGAAGTAAATTGTGCAATAAAATCTAAATGTCAGCATTTTGCTGGCGAAACCTTGTCCAAGTTTTGGCGTAATAAAATTGTTAGTGGCGAGAATAAAATAAATTCTCTTCCTTCAATGAAATTTTTGAAATGCTTAATAGCCGAATAAGCCACTAATAATTCCCGATCGTATGTGCTATAACGGGGTTCGGCATCATTTAATTTCCGCGAATGGGAAGACAGAGGCTGGCCACCTTTTTCCGTTAGTTGTTGTAATACAGTTCCGATGGATTGGACATGTTGTTGTATACAATTCACTAGTTTAGCTTTGCACAATCCGAATGCTTTGAGTGTCTCATCATTCCACGAAATTAATGACTTGTCCATCTTTTTCGACTTTTTAAAACTTCATACAATGGTGTTTGATCCTGCGCTGCATTGGGTCGAAAAATCCGATAATAATTGACCATTCCCAAAAATCGAAGAAGTCCATCAGTGGTCGCTGGCCGTGGGAAATTTTGAGTGATTTCAATTGTCTGTTTCTCCGGTGACATGCTATGTGTGGAGATTTGAAAACCAAGAACTCATACCTCATCTTTCGTAAAATCACATTTGTTAAGTTTTATTACTAGCTGTGTCATTTAACCGTTGAAGAAACATGCTAATAAGTGTGATCGATTGATCGACGACATTTTTTTTAAAACCAATTGTTGATGTGTGAGGTGTTCTCATATGTGTCATTTATCCTGAAAAGGTTTTGAAGAATATCACAAATTTAGGTCAAGCGATTTAGTACTCCCAACTACCGTTGTGGTTCTGATGGCAGATACATGTTTTCTCATTCTGATATACTCATGTGCCATAATCAGGCTTTCGACATTTTTGGCACCAGCAATTTAATTGACAAACTCACCGTATCATTAAAAGGCCTTGAAGAATGTCACAAATTTAATTGAAGCAAATTAGTACTTAAAACAACCGTTGTCATCCTAATCATATTGTAGTCCGTTTGAAAGGTCTCGTGACAAACAGCAATCCACCGTTTTGGCGAAACGTTTCTTGTCACAAACTAAACAATGGTTTCCGTTATAAAACAATTATTTTTTTATATGTCGTGTCTATTTATATTTTTTTTTATAAACCAAAACCGTCTACGTTCACGTTGTTGGTTGTGGGTAACGCAAAATATAGGATAAGGTTAGCGTGGCTGCTATCGCACACTTAGGCCAATAATGGCCCATTGTGATATCACAGGATCCAATCTCTCCTCCGAGCGATGAAACCATCCGGAGCTATAAAATATCTCGCACTCTACAGTCCGCGAGTTCAGAAAGGCTGTTCATATCGTACACACCCAAGTACTTATGTCTTTTGTCTGCCGGTGCAGGACACGAGCATCGTAAGTGATCTAAAGCCTCTTCCTCCTCTTCGTCCATACAACTTCTACAAAAGTCATTCGTCTGTAGACCCAACCTTCTCGCATGTTCCCCAAAAAGACAGTGTCCTGTCAGTATCCCTACGACCAATCCTTACTCTCGTTTTCCCAGGGATACTAGTGCCTTGGAGCGCCGCAGGTCCAGTTTTGGTCAAACCTGTTTTGCTACCCTGCACGTGAGAGTGTTGGTCCACTTCTCATCTGTTAAGGCGATCGCCTTTTTACTGAGCGCCGATTAGAGCGCTGCTATAGGCCTCCCCAGACCTGCCCTTTCCGGCTGCATCTGGAGAGTCGTACCTAGCTAGTTGGTCTGCCCTGCAGTTTCCCGTGACGTCCGAGTACCCAGGGACCCAGATTATCTGGATACTGAAATACTCGCTCATCTCATTAAGAGATGGTTGGCAATCCAGTGCCACCCGTGACTTCAGGGAAACCGCCTCTAGTGACCTGAGTGTCGCCTGACTGTCCACATAAATCGCGATATCCCGACCACTCCCCACCACTTCAGCCTGGTACACGCTGCAGTAGTCAGGGAGACGAACACAAATATTAACATTGAGCTTCTCACAGAAGACTCCGGCTCCTGCTTTGCCGTCTAGCTTAGAGCCGTCCGTGAAAAATTACAGTGCCTCGTTTTCCCTCATATTTCAGGAAATTTACGGATTCCCTCTCTAAAGAAATTCTAGTCTTTGGAGGCGATCCAATCAATACGCTAATTTTCGAATTCTGCGCGAGGACTTCAGAAAGAGACCTACTGCATCGACCGGAATATGTAGTAATCTGAAGGAGAAATTTCTGGTGTATACGGCGGGTGGGATAGAACTCTCAGTTCTGCCCTTTTAAATATTTTTTTACAACGTTTGCAACATGTGCTTTTGCATTGTCGTGCTAAAAAATTAATAACATGTTGTGTCTATTTACTCATTCGTCGTCATAATATAACACACCTTTTTGACCTCACCCGATACAGAGCATAACCTTATTGTAATGAATATTACGCTTTGGTTGCGAATAAATAGCTTCACCAGGCTTCATTCACTCTTTCACCCCAAAAAAACCTTTTCTTTGTTGTCGTTGAAGCAGTATTTCACAAATGGCTTGTCCACGTTCGAGGTCTATTTCTTTTAATTCATGTGAAACCCCGTAGCTAGATTTTTGAACCATTCCAATTGTTTGTAAACGTTTTGCGTTCACTTCTGATTGTGTTTCAGAAAAATCTTCAGCCAATAACGTTTCCAATTCAGCATCTTTTAATTTTTTGGGTGGTTTCCCATGCTCTTTATCTTCAATTCAAAAATCGTCGAAACCATTCTTTGAACGTTGTATTCGATGGAGTATGCTCATTTTAAATTTCCACACCAAACGATAATTTTCTGCTGCACTTTTCTTTGCAATAAAATAATGTAATAAAACTTCCCGCAAATGATCTTTATTTGGAGTAAAATTCGACGTTTTCAAGGAGTTAAAAATATTAATTATTTACATTTCAACCAAATGTTGAAAAACCAAATGTCGCATACTGCGTTTGACAGCTGACGTCAAATACTACTGACGATTGGAGGATCACGAGTGGCACGTAGCGGAAAACGTTCAAACTCAAGGAGCTATGCCAATCTGAAAATACGTGTGGGTTTTGTTTATTACGAAATGTCATTGAAGGATAGCTTATTTTTCATCGTCAATTGACGATTGTAAAAGTTGGGAAACCCAGCTAGCGGTAAAAATAAAAATTAAATGGGCTATCTTTCCCTCAATGACATTTCGTAATAACAAAAACTACGCGTATTTTCAAATTGGCATTGCTGGATTATTTTCGAATTGACAATTTGAAAATACGTGTTTTTTGTTATTACGAAATGTCACTGCTGAAGGATAGCTAATGAAATTTTCATTTTTTCCGCTAGCTGCGTTTTCCAAATTTTACGATCGTCAATTGTCAAATTGGCATAACTCGTTGAGTTCCAAATTTTTCCGCTACGTACCACTCGTGAACCTCCAATCGTCAATAGAATACTAGTATTTCCCATTCATAGTACACATAAACAGTACTAGTAATGACATCTGTTGGGACAGGGTGGAGTCTTATTCAGTGCCATTGCGCCCAATAACAATGGCGCTTGAGCGGGAATTTCGTGCCAACACGATCGTTTACCTTCATTCAGACATTTCCTTTCTGACCCAATCGACACCTCCTAATCTTTCAAATATTGTTTATCCCATGCGTGTAGGGACAACAAACTCTTGCCCATACAGATATTTGTTGAATTAACATTGTTCACCACCGCCAGCACAATAATTCTTCTCTGCTTTAGAGAGGGATCGGCTTTAATACGCGACAATCCGCTCTTCCCTCTCTTGCTTCTGTGATAACACTGCACCTATTCTCGCGGATATGCCAAATAGGAGCGCTGCATAATTTCATCTTTAATTCTTCAAATGTTTTTGATGCTCTGTTTTCCTCTGAAATGGTTGGCTTTTTCGATGAGACTATGGTGATCTCGTGCAACATCTGCGAAGTTTGGCACCAATCGTCGGTAGTATGAGCATAATCCTAGGAAACTTCCTAGTTGGCTAATATTCTTTGCTGCAGGCCAATCCATTACTCATACTTACTACCTAGGATCCGTTCGGATACCATTGCTTGAAACAATATAAACGAAATAGTTAACTTCTTCCCTGCGAACAGTCTGCATTTCACTACCGTTTATTGCACTTAATCCTGCAGACTGGATCGGTTGTAGTACTCATTTAAGATTGCGTTGACCTGTTCATCAAATGTGCGGCCTTTCATTTTGTTCATTTTGGTTTAATAAAAGGGGTACCTCCACATTACGTCATTTTAGCATCTGGTTTTACTAAATCTGCGATCATCTGGTATTTCTTCATCGATGATGCATTCATCAGTTATTCCAGCTGCGATAAACCGCTGTTTGAATCGCATTTCGCCTATTGTTACTGGAATAGTACACTCTCATTGCCACCTATTGCTGTTAGCAAGTTATAACAGACAGTAGTATCTATCTGTTCCGGATCTACCATATCAGGACGCACCACCGTTTTCGAAGCTCCGGTATGCAGAATAAAGGTGCATTCACGCTATGCCAATACGCCAATAACATTACGACACTTCTAATCCGCCCCTAGTTGTGTAATTTTAACGGTACTCTTGGGCCATTTTCTCCCTTCCACCAGCTTACGCCCCTCTAAACTGGTGTAACTTAGTTTTCTGTATCCATTAAATGAGACAATTGCTTGCTCTCGTCGTATATCTTCGCCTGTGTTGTCTTTTTCGTCAGCATCTCTCGAGAGCTGTGTTAGTTGCCTCATAGAATGCCCGGGTTATTGGCATCGGAAACATCGAGACCGGAATTTTCTTATTTCCTCATTATTGGCGTGATATCTTCCGCATCCATGCGCCATTTTACTGTGTCAGTGGCCAACCTTCCTCTTACTACGTCATATTCTAAAGCTAACGCCAATACTTCATTCATAGTTTTACCTCTAGAATTCGTTTTTAAATGAAGTTTCCGATGGTTGTTCCTGACAGCACTGATGAACGCGTCCACTGTCAGTCCGTTCAACACCCTTTGGAGTTGAATCTTGCATAATTCTCTGACGTGTTACTGGCCGTGTCTTAGTTCCAACCCAGTCATGATCCGCTCATAGCTCCTTTCTGTTGCGGATATAGTTTGCAAGACATATGTCGCTTTACCAAGAAGAGCCAAAATGAGTGCACTTAGCTGTTCCTCTGCGCCCCAACAATTGTGCTGCATCGCCGCTTGGAACTTCACTTTTAAATTCGCGAATGGGATCTCGCCATTGAATGTCGGAGGCTTAAAAATTCCCCTTGAGGTTCCAGCAATTTGTTGTGTTGGGAACTTTTTATCTAGCTTGCCTTCTCCAGTAGTTTGCGAGGTATGTGTTTCAAGGTAATTTTATTTTCAAGCTTCTGCCTGATTTGTCTCTCAAATTCCTTGAGCTAGTCGTCGCATTTCATCTATAGATTTAATTCTTCGTCGCCGTCGTCTCCGCCCTCCTGTTTCAGCATCCTCCTCCATGGCGCCCTGCAGTCTCTAAAGTAGCTCGCTCGGATGCCACCACCCAAAATCCCCAAAAAAATCTAAATAGGACAAAATCCAAATGTGAAAAATCCAAAAATTGTATACATAAAGATTTCTTCATATATTAAAGATAGATTTTAAACAATAAATCCAAAAAATAAGTTACAAACTTCACTTTGCAACACTTTTAATTTCAACAGTAGTTCACAAATTTTACTCGTTCACTGCTCTCACTAATTCAATTTTACTGGTCACTATTTTTCGCACTGTTTACTTTTCACTTTTTAACGTGCACTGTAACGTGCCGTGTGCGATGGTCGTGTGGGTAGACCACGATTTGTACTTCGCTCCGGCGCCAGTTTACCTGGCACATCTAGCCGGGTAATGTGCTTCGAGAGGAGAGCGACTAAGGCGGGCCTTCCTCTAACTTTTTCATTGTACTGGGGGAATAAAATGTAAAACAAATAGGGCGATCCAAAATTGACTTACCTTGATGGATGTACTTACCGCCCTCTTCTATCGCTCCTTTTTAGGGGGATGTTCCTAGCCTCGTGATGCTTCTCTGGGGCTCTTTCCTCCTCTCTTCAATGTAACCACAATTTTTTCGTTTTAGTTTTATATTTTTTTTATCTTTACAAAACTTACTTTCTTTTATTTTTATTCACAACATTTTAGCCGGGATCAAACAATTTCGTTTTCTATTCTGATCACATACAATGTCTTTTTTTCCTCCGCCCGCGATTTCTCGTATTCACCTCGATCCTCGCGCTCGTTTTATTTCTTTTAATCTTTCCTCTCTACGTCGTGACGGCTTTCCCGCTCAACCAAAAACCGATTAGCCGGAACCAGCAACGTCACTTCGCTCTTTCTTTTTTTTATCTTTTTTTTTGCTCTTCCATTTGACATTTTCTATTTTTTTTCGAAAATGCCTACACCAACGCCATCTCTCCTTGAGTATTTCCCTTAGCGTTTACTGTATTTCTCCTGCACTTAGAACATTTGCTGTATTGCTCCTTACACGATTGGTATAGTAATCGCAGCTGCAAAATTTCACAACAACAATAACTTGACAGCATCACGTTCAATTTTTTATGCTTGACGAAGTAGCATTAAAATAGTGCGGAAAATATTTTAAAGTGTTTTGTGTTTTGTGATTGACACCTTGATAAATACAAAAGTAAATCGAGTAGAGAAAATAAAATCGAAAAGTAATGCCACTCGTAGAGTGGTAGCTAAAAGAAAAGCGTCCATGAAGGACACGAACATCGAGAAGAAACATGGCGGATCCAAAGATAAAACCAAACCATATAAAATTATGTAACCAAATAAAAAAATCAATTTAAATAAGGGAATTATAAAAATAATACCATGGACGAGAAGGTAATTCAAAAAAATACGGAAGATAACAGCTTTGACCATGAAATGTCGGAAGTTTGAGAAAATTTCAATGGATTTGAATCAGGTAGCGTGGAAAATATTCTAAATTAAAATGATATGCGCACCGAAAATAAAAAAACGGAAGTGAAAGTGAAGTGATTAAAAATCAAAATGACAATTCAAACGATAAAAATACAACGAAAAGTCAAAACGCACAAAATGGTGGAAAGCTAAACGAGAAGAAGGAAATAGGGTTAACTCAAATGGATGCAATGGAGAAATTTAAAGACAATAGATATGCCCCAGGAAAGAGATAAAGGACCATATTCATTAATAATAGAAGAAAAAAAGGATTATTAAATAACTGTATTATTACAGATAAAACAATTCGGGAAAAATAGATTAAAGGTTCAAACGCGGAAATTAGACACGGCCGTCAAAATTTTAAATAGCATAGACTTAAAAAGAATAAACATGTGCAAAGCGAACATACCAAACTATATGATTGAGACGATTGGATTTATTAACAAAATCCCAATCAACGCAAACATCGATACTATAAAATTCAACATAAAAGCGAGTGTAAAAGTGACGAATATAGAAAGGATAACAAGGTGGAATAATATTACGAAAGAAGCCGAACCAAAACCAACAGTGAAGATAACATTTAGATCAAGTAACCTACCAAATGAGATAACTATCTACGAAGTCAAAAGAAAGGTGCAATACTATATCCCGAAGCCGCTGATATGCAAAAAATGTCTGATATATGGGAACAGTGCTAAACATTGTAGAGGGAGGGAGATGTGCAGCAATTATGCTAGTGAGGCTAGAATAAGGGTGTAACCACCGGAATTAAAATGGATATGGAGCACTTCCCAAAACTACAAGAAAGGCAGAGAACGGAAACACAAGGGAGACAAAGATGGAGAAAACCAGAGGAAAGACCGAGAATGGAAGTAACTGACGAAATTGAAAAACTAAAGAATGAAATGAAGATGGTAGAAGAGAGGATGGTCGAGGAAAATAGGAAAATGCAGAACCAGATAATAGAATGTAGAAATAAAATAATTGAGATAAATATGATAAACGGAAAGATCCAAGCAACTACCCATGGTTACCTAAAAAAATCTCCAAATGATTCAGAAAACGACATAATACTGACAGAAATAATAAAACAACTTGGGATCATGGATAAAATGATCCAAAAAAACTATAGCAAAGTAAATGAAGCGGGTGGAGGAGAGTAATTTAAAAATATTACAATTAAACATTAGAAGTATCAGGGTGAACAAAGACAAGCTAGAAAAATTTTTAAATAGCGAAAAAATCAATATAGCCTGCGTACAAGAAACATGGACCAATGAGAAAGATGTCAAATGATAAAAAATTATAACGTAAACATAAAACACGGAATGGACAATTATGGAGGAGTTGGTATAATTACCAGCAAGAAAATAAACACAAAAGAAATAATAAGCAAAAATAAATATGAACCCAAAGAAAATATAAAAAGGGTGTCTCTACAAGAGCGTCGGATCTAAATTTGCCGCCATTTTGTTAATACGAGTTGTACGGTGATTTTTTTTTTGACATTTGTTACGTACAGACCACGAGATTTAAGAATATGGAGAAGTATTCAAACCAACAACGTTTAATTATTGTAAAAAGACATTACAAAAATGGTGAAAGTTTTGCGAAAACAGTTCGCCAATTACGTCAAGTTTTCGGTCGGAATAATACACCAAATGAATTGACAGTAAGACGTTTAATTACAAAGTTTGAGACCAAATTTACGCTGATGGATCAGAAGATCATTGTTCGTCGTCGTCCTTGTCGGTCACTCGAAAATATAGCAACAGTAAGGGAATCTGTGCCCGTGAATCCAGGAACTTCCATTCGGCATCGTGGTCAAGAATTAAACATTTCCAGAAGCACTATAGATGCAACGAATTTTGGTAAAAGATCTGCATTTGCAAGCGTACAAGGTTCAATTGGTGCAAGAAATCAAGCCAAGGGGCAATGCGCAGCGCCGTGAATTTGCTGATTGGGTGTTGGAACATCATCAAATTAATGCGGATTTTTCGAAGAAAATCATTTTTTCAGATGAGGAAAAATTTTCAACTCGACGGATACGTAAATAAGGAAAACTGTCCGATTTGGAGTGCTGAAAATCCTCAAACAACCAATGCATCCACCGTGAATAACTGCTTGGTGTGCATTTTGGGCTGGCGGAGTAATTCGGTCGTGTTTCTTTAAAAATGCGGCTGGAAATGCGCTAACTGTTAATAGAGTACGGTCTCGTGAAATGTTAACGGAGTTTTTGTGGCTCGAATTGGATGTCATTGATGTAGAGGATATGTTTTTCCAACAAGACGGTGCGACCTGCCACACAGCACGTGAAACAATGGTGTTACTGCAGACTAAGATTCCAGGCCGTGTCATTTCTCGATTTGGCGATTAACATTGGCCACCAAGATCGTGCGAATAAGCCCGAAAAAGTTGAACAAATAAGGTTAAAAAAAAAACTTGGCAGCATCACCTCGGTTGTATATTCATTTCAATTTTTATTTTTTTACAATTTGACTTGCAAATTCATCCAAACTCCTACAATAACATCCATCCGGTAGAATATCTGCGACAGCTGCTTCTATGTCGTTTGCTTCTGGTACTTCATCGGAACCTATTGGCTCGATTTTTCTTGAATATTTATGCCCAGCCATTGTTGGATATAACGAAACGAAACGGTACGAAAGCAAATTCATCATTATCGATTTCCTCTAGCTGCCGTTTAATTTAACATATTTACCGTAATCCAATAATTGTGGCATGTTATATCGCTCTATAATTCGACGTCTAACTTAGAATTAACTGATGGTATGTTTATAATGAAAGGAGTTATGCTTAAAATTAAAAGAAGAAAATTTTAAACCGTGCGATAATAATCATTTGATATCGTTTGATGTCACAAAATAAAACATAGGTTATCGATGTCAAACCCCAAAAATCGTTCCCTTGATGTGGGCACATTCAGCCTCGCGAGTCATCGGGATGGGAAATGAGTGGGAGTTCATGGAATTTAGCGGTCGTGCGATCTCAGATATTGGACTGCAAGTGCACTTCGTATACCCCATTATGACCGGGCGATCGTCACAGCACTCACTGTTCACTGGTTAAATCACAACTGTGCTTGTGTCCCAAATTGCTCGTGCTTATATACTTTTGTCTGGGTATGGTACGTAATCTCGCATTACAAAATCTCGCATAACAAAATCTCGCATTTCAAAAACTCTCGTGAAGGGTGAATTAAAATATGGGGGGTGAAGAATGAATTTGAAATACGGTTGTAATGCGAGATTTTGTAAATGCGAGATTTTATAAATGCGAGATTTTATAAATGCGAGATTTTGAAATGCGAGATATCGTATCCCCGCCCCGGTGGCAAAGTGGTCACCATGCTTGCTTCAGTGACCGGAGGTCCCGGGTTCGATTCCCGGTGGTGACAAGGGAAAAATTTCACGGCTGGTTTAGGATCAATGAATTAATCACTCATCATCCGAAATGAAAATATGATTATGAAACCTCATTTGAGGCGGCCAAACCCCTTGATGGGATATAGTGCCAGAGAGAGAGAGAGAGAGAGATCGTATCGCTCCCGTTTTTTATCTATCGTTGTTCGAGATTATTCTTTTTATTGCATCTGGCGATATATGCGTTTTGCAGTTGTAAATAACTTTCAAGTAGTTGTTGTATTCGCGAATATTCACGTCATCAATCCCCCCCCCCCCCCTCCTTTGTCTTGATGATTAACGCCGTTGTTAACTCCAGTATTTTCCATGATGATTCGCCGCTGTTACAATTTGCTTTCGTTATCTGCATATTCCCCTCCACTTGGAATGCCATTCTAAAACCTAATCCCCAATTAGTTTTGGGAGGAATACTTGATCCGACAATATCAATGATGTTAAGAATAATAATCGCTTAATAAAATTATAGTTTCCAAACTGTGTTCGAGCTCGTGACCCTTGGGTTGATATTAATTGGTGGTGTATACCTTAATTGTATTGTAGAATTCGTAACAACCTCCTCTTTCGTGGTGCCTGATGTTGTTTCTAAAATGTTAATTCTGGAAAATAGATATGCTTTTAAAAATTATTTCTCCACCCCTATATTATGTATCGCCTTGGGGGGCACATTCCTATTCGTAAATACGCCACTACTTAGGAATTACGTAATTTTAATAAACCAAAATTGTTTTTTTTTTGTTCTGGTTTGGTTTTTTCAGCTAGCACCACCACCCTCACCCCTACAAGATTTCGAATACCATTGGAAAATCATCAAACAATTTTACAGTATTGACCGTAACTTACCAAAAGTTCACCTAAATGACACAAACATTCCATATCACCTAGATCAAATGCTACAAATTCTTATCAAAGAAGAGCTCACCGAAATCGAGAAAATAAAAGCAAAACCAAATTCAACACGAATAAATTATGGCGAATGCATGGAATTTCTACTAAATAATAATTTACTTGATGTCCTTATTGAACTTGGTATATCGGATACACCACCTGGTGCCCGTTTAAATGTGCTCCATTGGATACGGCGTTTTTTATCGTGCCTGCAATATCCGCCTATCGATCACATAAATATATTCCAATCGATTCATAAATTGGTAAAAGTATGCAATGGCAAAGTACCATCGCCGTATGAAAGTGAAGAAATACTATTTCTACTTTCGGTGGCGGGTCTCGTACGAAAAAATTCAAAGCTTATACATTTATTTTTGCCGTACCATCAGCATTCGGCGTTCGTTTCAAAGTATATTGTTAAGCCTGGGAATCGTTTGAGTAAAACGCCAAATAGGAACACACTGTTCGATTGTGATAAAATTGAGTCGAATATTCGGAGAATATCAATATTGCATGAAGATGAGGAAAATAGTGAACAACAGAATAAGGGCGAAGGTGAAGGTGATAGTAACACAATTAAAGTAGCTGTCGGCACTGCACCAATCACAACTAGTGACGAAGTAAATGATGGTGATGCCGAAAATGATTGTGATAATTTCAATTATGTATGTGACTGTGATGAAGGTGAACGCTTATATTTACTAGATGCAGTAATCACATATTTTGAAAGCCCTGACAGTATTGTAATCGTACGTGCATGCGAAGGTGCATTAATTCTGGCATCTATTTCAACAGTAACGCCTCTAAATTGTACCGCCGTTCAAACCAGTTACAAAGTGCTAGCCAATTTGGTGTTGGAAAAAATAATTCATTTATCTCAGCAAATACCAGAGGATATGGATTTGGGTGATATTGACGAAGCAAATGTTTCCTGGGGCTTAATACCACGTGACGCGGAACAGGAACATTTTATTGGGCGGTACCAATTGTTTAATTTTTTATGTTGGCTCGACTATTTGGACTGCCTAGCACGAGAATGCACTGGTTTGCATGTTTATTTAGCGGAAAATTTGAGAAAATCATTTTTCGAGGAAATTATTGAACCTGCAATGTTAGATATAAATGCACCCTTTATGACAGTATTAGCAGCTAAGATTATACGGCAATTCCATTCAAAATTTTTGCAAGAGGAAATCGCCAACTGGTTAGTTGGGGACAAAAGTGTTTCAGAAATTAATGGAAGTGATTCGTTTCTGACGATTATTATAGAAAATGCTCAAGACAACAATGACTTAATATTTCAAACATTACAATTTATTGAAGCGCTTCTCGATAATCCCAATGAACGAATTTTGCATGGCATGATATATTTCTATATAAATAACCGTGGCTACTTTGATACATTAGCACCACGAGTACAAAGCTGGTCAGATGAAGAGGACGAGCGCGATAAAAGGCGCGGCAGCGCTGATGGTCCAATTAAATCGCGTACACTAGCACCGAGTAATATTCTCAAAATTATAAATAAGTAAGTCATTAACAGTAAACTTAATTCTAATTTCCACTAATTATTTAATTTTTAGTTTTCTGCTTTTACTACCACGACAAATAGTGGGCGAAGGCGTTGGTACCTGTTACGAAGAATACGTTCAAGATGCTTCTCGGCATTACCAAATATGGATAAAAAAGACTGAAACATTCAACTGGCCGGTGGAAGCGGTATTCTCGGATATTAACGATCGTTCTCGTTCTGCATCAATATCACCATCCACTTCGCTGGGCCTCACAAAAGCTAGTGCATCTTCAACGGCTTCGATCGATATCAGCCAAAAGCCAAAAAAAGGTTCTCAATGTAATGACAGCGGAATTTCAGAGGAGACATTTTATGAGGGTCCTCTACTTCGCATGCTCTTCAATCACGTAAAAAATATGGCCACGCAACAGTACGAATTAAATTTAGCCGTAATCGCAATTCTATCAAAATTAGCTTTATTCCCGCACCCATATTTGCACGAAATTTTACTTAGCCCCGAAATTCCGGTCGCCCATGGTGCCTCGACATTATGGTCAGCGATGCAAGTTTTGGCGAAAAAATTACTTCTCGAAATTCCACGAATAGAAAATTTCCAACAAAAGATCTTAGAGACTGGTAAAAGGTTACTTACGAATCCACCAATACTGAGCGAGAACGATGATGATAATGATCCGTTGTTCGAGTCAATTATTGTGCTCGAAGAATTTTGTAAAGAATTAGCCGCAATCGCTTTTGTTAAGTATCATCATGCCACCGAATAGATATTCGGATAACTGAACAGATCAAACCAAAGGTAAAATGGTGATTTTCAATCTAGTCATAATGATAAATCTTTGTTTTTATTCTTGTGTTAATAATTTTTTAAACCAACATATTATGTTTCTCCGGGACCTATTTTTATTTGAAAACTGCACAAATATTTTATGATTTTAAATTAAATATGATAATTTTGTGCAGATGGGAGATCAGAGGTATGTCTGCAAAATATACTCGAGTCGCTTTCGAGATGCTGAATGCGAGCGAGCATAATAAAGGAATCAAGTGTGAGCAACTTAATACGTAAGAGTACAATTTATAAAGCATAGATACTACATAATTTTTAAGTTTTTTTTATTTTATGTAATTTTTATGTAAATCAACCAGAAACCGATAAAATTAAGTTCAATAAAAAATCTATTTCAATTTAAGAATTTAATTCAATCATTTGTTGTGCAGATTAGTATAAGATCTTACCATATCATCGTATGAAACTTACTAATCCAAAATAAATAGAGTGAGTAAAATCAGGTATAGTAATATTCAGATCTTAATAAAAAAAATTTTTTTAACTGTTCTGCGCAACTTTCAGTGGTGTAGAAATTTTTTTTATAAAAATTTTGATGGGTCGCATTTATCTTAGATAGTAAACCTAAATAAAATAATAAATAACAGTGAAAAATAATTATATTTCAGTTTTAATACACAAAACATTCAAAATTATTATGTTTTAATGTTATTACAATCATATATCAAGTGAAAATTAATAGGTCTAAAAAAAATATTGCACGCCTTTTGGAAACAATGACAACATTTAATTTTGGTACGAACTAGGGAAAATAAATAACCAAATGTGATTCGTATCGCACAAAACCACAACAACAAAAAAAGCAAATTCAGGTTTCAATTTAATGGAGTTTTGAATTAATTCTTAACTTATCGAATTAAATATCATTTTAATTTATAAAATCTAAACTTTGTGTTTTAATTGTATCCTAAAATTCCTATTCCATTTAAATACAAATAAATGTAAAAATGTAAACAATAAACATGAATATTATACTTAATACATCACTGTGTATCCGCCATATTACTTCTGCGCGAGAACTGTCAGAATTCCAGCGAGATTTGAATACTACTATAATTTATTATGATAATTTAATTTCATAATTTTACTCGTGAGAAAATGTAAATAAAGTTTTTTGATAGTTGTGTACTTACAATCATTGTGACAGTTTTTTGTGACATTTTGAAAAAGTCCATTGGTCTTCGTTTCGAACTCACCATTCAATTGTCCTATTATTTTCATATACTTAGTACCATTTTCATATACTTAGTACCATACAATGCAATTTTTCACTTGATCTAGGTCCAGGTGCGGTATGTTCGAAAAAAGAAATTATGAAAATATTTATATAAGAAATTAATACGATTTGTAACAGGTCTTTCTATAGGAACGCTCGAAATTTGTTAGGTTATAACAGCCATGTTGTTACAGCAATATTTGTCAAATTTGTTGTGAATTGTTCAGTAGTGTATGGTAAATCAACATGGAAGTAGGTTATCGAACAGGATTTTGGAGTGGTGGCATAATTTGCTCATTTTTCTTCGAAAACGCTGCTTGAAACGTCGTTACCTTCAATGGCAACCGTTACAGAGCTATGCTGGCCAACTTTTTATGGCCTCAAATCGACGCTATGAATGTGAACAGCCTTTATTGGTTTCAACAAGATGGCACCACCGACCGACAATCGATCTCTGCGCGCCAAATTTGATAACCGAAGAATAATCATCCGTTTTGGAGATGTCAATTGGCCTGCGTGGAGCTTAGATTTGATGCCGTTGGACTTTTTCTATGGGGTTTCATTAATAATAGATGTTATGTGGATAATCCCGAAACAATTCCAACTACATAACATTGCAACAGTCATAAAACTTTTCGCGAAATAGGCGCAGAAATCATCGAAAAAGTTCTTAAAAACTGACCTCACAGGGTGGCTTCTACTGTAAGCCCAGCAGAGGGAACCACATTGTTGTAAATTTATTATTCCAAAATATATATCGGAACACAATTACGAAAAACACATGTATTAATACAGAAGAAAAACTAGAAGTGGTGTGGTAGTTTTATTCAATAATTGCCGTGTTTCTTGATGCCCATTGATCCGGATCAGTTCAAATTTTATATGGAAAACATGATCCAAATTTTGTTTTAGATCACAAATATTGATTTGAAATCTAGCAAGCGCCTTTGTGTTGTTCCATGAAACATGAACTGAACTGGATCAGATCAAGCGTCATAAAACACAGCTAATATACAAGAAGAAGTTAGTTTATGACATGATCCTATTGATTGTAAAAGTTGGAAAACACAGCTAGCGGAAAAAATAAAAATTACATTAGCCTATAGAGAACTGTTTGTAGATCTGACGGCAAAAAAATTAACCTGATTGGGACTATTTTTGTATGTTAATTTTTATTTTCATAAAGTATGCCGTGCTAAAATTTCATATAAAAAAAGACCCATTTATAGTTCTCAATCCTTCAATGACATTTCGTATTTAAACACGCGTATTTTCAAATTGGCATAGCTGAATTATTTTCGAATTGTCAAATTGGTATGGCTCGTTGAGTTTCAAATTTTCCTGCTATGTGGCACTCGTGATCCTCCAATCCAATGGTCAATATACGCAAGTACAAATACAATTAGTTTAATATTAATTTACTAGATGTCACACATTTCAACATTTTTCTCTTCTTCTTTTTTCCTTTTTTCTTTTATATTAACACTTCCTTGAAAAAAAGGTAAACAACAACAAAAACTAAAGTGGCTTTTGATGACTAAACGATTTCATTTTTCCGTACACCGATTCTTTCGGTAAAAAAATCGAACACGTTCAAGTGGCCAATAAATCAGCTAACTGATTATTTTCGGCAATGTGCTCCAATTTGAATTCACCATTCAAGAATCTCATACATTCAGATATCGAATTTCAATGTGTTTTGACTTTCGATGAAATTCTGGATTCTTTGCTAATTTTACAGCACT
The DNA here is from genome assembly GCA_932526605.1 of Nephrotoma flavescens. Taxonomy (NCBI): domain Eukaryota; kingdom Metazoa; phylum Arthropoda; class Insecta; order Diptera; family Tipulidae; genus Nephrotoma; species Nephrotoma flavescens. The sequence goes on along the minus strand of OW052221.1, from coordinate 79,014,788 downwards.
TGTCAATATAAAGTGTCGGAGATGACTCTGGCATTTCAATCAATTCACTAGCTGATATAATTTCTGCTTCAGTTGTCGATGTTGCTATTACCCTCTGCAGCTGACTAGTCCACGATATGGCTCCACCGTAAAAAATTGCTACTATTCCAGTCGTAGAACGTCTTGTCTTCTTGTCACCTGCAAAATCAGCATCGCTATAAACTTGTAATCTTTCTTCTTTGTCGTGTTGAACGGTTGTTTTCTCCATCGCTCGTGCAGCTTTATTTACTGCAAAGGCGATGTCTGGACGAGATGCTGTTGTTGAATACATCAAACAGCCAACTGCTTCACGACAAGGTACATTAGGTGAAATTGTTTGGTTGTGATCACTTTCCAGTATTTTCCTTGTGTACTTTTCTTGGCTCACACCAATTGATACATTTTCTCGATTCTCTATTTTCATACCAAAAAAATTATCGAGAGAACCAGTCATCGTATTAAATTCTTGTCGTATCATTATTTAAAACTCGGCAATCTCTTTCTCTTCATTACCAATAACTAGGCCGTCATCGACATAAATTGCTACATATACAATCAAACGTTATTGCTTTTTCGATGAAAGAGACAAGGATCTGCAACGCTGTTTTAAAATCTGCTTTCTTCATTAATTCCATGTTTGTTCCAACATCGTGGCGCCTGTTTTAATGCGTATAAACTTCTTAACAGATATACTCTTTCAGTACCATTACCAAAACCTTCTCGTTGTTCTAAATACACATCTTCCACATAACCGTTCAGGAGGGCAGTTTTCACGTCGAATTGCTGCAGTTTCATTTTATTAGCTGCTGCTACAACTAACAAAGTTCGTAGTGTCATATCGCGCTACAAGATTAAATATTTCTTCGTAGTCGATTCTCTGCTTTTGTACATAGCCGTTCGCTACTAATCGAGCTTTGAAACGAGTAATTCCATCACTCGCGATCTTCTAACGCAAAACCCAGCGATTTTTCAAAACTTGCGCTTTCTGTGGTCGTTCAACTAATGTTCAAGTTTCATTCGACTTTAGAATTTCAGAGAATGAGTTTGGATCTTGTTATTCAACACCACTCCTGCCATCATTGAAAATTCATCACCCCCCATCCATGCTGGTTTTCTTCGTTGCCTTTCGCTTTTTCGATTTTCTATAGAAGACTCCTTACTACTTTGTGTTGCTTCAATCGTTTGCTCCAATCCAGTTGAATTTTCTGTTTCGCCATTTTTATTCTGACTTGCTTCAGAAGTGGACGACGTAAGAAACTCTTCCTGAGTTTGATTGCCCTTGCCTTGGTATTTAAATTTCTTAAGGCGGTGGAATCCATTGTTCTATTCCTCTGCTTGCGAGCAATACAACAACTCTCTTATTGTCAAACTCTTTGCCTCCATCACGCCTGAATTGCCTGATAACATGTCCATTTGCTTTAGCTTCATTTAAAAATTATTCCAGCACAGTACATGCTTCACTTTTGTATTTAAAAAAAAAAAAACTTCTCCGAGATTTGCTAAAATCATCCTTAAAAACAACGTAGTAACGTGGTCTCCCAAATGACCCTGTGGTGATTGGTCCATTGACATTTTCATTCGTTGCTTTAATGGTTGCTTATGCATTTTTCCTAGAGCACATCCATCCAGAATTCTTTATTGCAATTTTTCACTTTAATGTTGTTTCGCCTCAGGAACATATAAAACCTTTTCCAATTTTACACTAAACCAATTGTTGTTTCGTCGAACTTAAATTTTTATTGTGCCTTGACCAGACGCATTGATATGCACATCTTGTTTTCCAAGTAAAATTACTGCAGGTGTGGTGACTACGACATAAAATATTGCTCGTGGGGAGTGATATGCTTCGTAGCGCCACTGTCACAATACCACTTATTTGCATCGATGTTTTTTTTAATTGATGCGCTCATGACTTGTGAGGTAAATACGGTGTTACTACCTTGCTGTTTGTTGTGCTACTTAATTGTGCTTCCACCTGAATTCTTTTTAGACACTCTGTGCCCTATGGCCCCATTGTTTACAATTATTGCAAGGAAATTTTTGCTTTGCCCGTTGCGTTGATGTTTTATTCGTGTTTCTTTTCGTTTTATATTCACCGGATGCGACGAGTGCAGTTGTTTCTGATTCTATTTTTCTTTGATCACGTAGTGCGCACATAATTTCTCTATGAGTAGATTCAAATTTTGTTTTTCTAATGAAACCGTGTCCCGTGATCCTTAAAATTATCATATTTCTTTCCCAATGTCGATACAATCCGGCCTACCAATATTCGTTCAGACAGGATAGTTTCGTTGTTTTGTTAATTCGTCATTTAAATCTACTAATAACTTTTGCAATTTAGCGACGTGTGCCCTTACTCAGCAAACAAACGTTGATAGCAGTATGAAACAGATTGAACCATTTGCATACGTCGAAGTGAGACAACAAATAAATTTATTTCGGTTTCTTTTATAATACATACAGATACACTGCATATTTACCCCCACTTATTTTCTTGGTTATCAATTTCATTTAGAAAAATTGCTATTTCATTTTTATCAGTCTGGAGATTTGATTTGAGGTGTGAGTTGATGCAGAATCTATTTAAATATATATTTAAGTAGATTCTTGTTGATGTGTAAAATATTCATGTATGATGTTTATTTTACAAGTGTTTTCAGTTGGAGAATACATGGACAACATATAAAATTAGTATACAAAACTAAAAATACGTAGTTGTATCTGCGAGTGTGTACACTTGGTATATACAACGAAACATAAAAATAAAAAATATTGTTTCTAGTTAAACCGTTAAGTTAACGTAGGGGAAATAAAACCGATTTTTCGGTCGGCAAAAATACGAAAAGCATGGAATTAGGTGCATCAATTTGAAGTAAAAATTGAGCGCTCTAATTATATGCTGTTTATGCGCTCATTGTGCGCTGATTTGTATTACTGGTTATATCTTTTTCTCGTCTCGTTTTACTCGACATATTCAGACGTTGCGCACTACTACGTTGAAATCGCGCACGTAATTTATCCCAGATTTTTTTCGCATTGTTACAAGTCAACACGAACTCAGCAACTGGTTTGCTTAACGCACTTGTTATCACACTTGCAACTTTCGCATCGTGCTTCTGCCACTCCGCCTATACAGCTTTTGCATCATTTGTTGAGTCCACTTTTAATTGAACACATTCGCGCTTGCCTATATTCGCATAACTATATTCATGTTAAAGCTTCATTTTCCCTCTAAAAATCAGTATGTGTCATTTCGCTGAAGTGTAAACATATTTTTTTGTGCTCTAACCATGTCAACCTTTGTGCAAATAAAACACAGTTTGCGAGAAGTACTGGCTTCGCAGTTTTAAAAGTGGCGATTTTGTCACCAGTGACAAAGAACTCAAAGGGAAACCAGCAAAGTTTGAAGACGCTGAGTTGGAGGCGTTATTGGACCATGATTCATGCCAAACTCAAGAAGAGCCCGCTGTAACTTTAAAGTTGACTCAACAAGCGATGCAAACCGTATCCAGACCATAGCTATATGGTGGTAAAACAAGGAAATTGTGTGTAAGGTAATATGAACTGTATTTATCATTTTTGGAAAATCACAAAATCATATGTGTAACTTAAATGAAGATGGCAAAAATTGGCAAAATATTTAAGATACAAAATAAATTAAATTAAAACTACATAAAACGGGTGATTATGAGAATATAGGAAGTTGATTTATTATATACAAAATTTCATTAGTGAAAAAAATGAAGGGTGAATATGTTGTGGCTAGCAGGCCGGAAGGGTGAATATGTTGTGGCGATTCACCACACTTGATTTATAAAAAGAAAAACTAAAACTTACCACACTTTTGTTAAATCTGTCTTGCATAATAAAAAAATATTATTTCTGCTTAAATTTCAGAAAACCAACAAAGCACCAATTGTTGAAAATTTAATCTTTAAATTTATTTGAATCTTTTAATTCTTTGCCGTTTTTTGTAAATCTAAAAGCTTCCAATGGAGCTTCCAACTTCCATGTACAGTTTTCCATTAGAAGTTGCAAGAATCTTCCAATTAATGGAAAAATTTTAATCGGACCAACTATGTATTGGCGAAAGTCCGAGATTCATACCTCCTCGCCGGTGCTCCCTGGGTAACGCTAAATGAATCAGGCGGTGTAGTGGAGACGAGCAGACTAAATCCTGTTTATAGTCATGGACACTACATGTCAGGGCGGGTTATTGGCGCCCTAAAACCAGTACCAAACCAGCGTCTGTTCTCCATGTTAGGAGCGGCTGAAGCGGGCGTCTGTCTTGTATCAAGCGGCTCGCTATATAAATGTGTTCAAGGTAGGACTGGATGCCTTAAGATTTTCACCAGTACGTGACCCACACACGTAACAAGCGGGTTGAGCGGCAGGCCAACAACCTTCCCTCATAAAAACCATTTAAGTTATGAACCCTAAACAAAGGCCTCGGATTACCATATCGGATTCATTACAAACTCGACCTCGGAAATTGTACACGGACAACGCTTTAAAAATGGGAACATGGAACGTGCTTAGCCTCTTAAGACCTGGAGATCTCCAGAACCTTTCGAACCAAGCAAAGAGTTACACAATAGACGTACTTGCACTACAAGAGCTTAGTTGGTCTGGGAGTGGGATCCATGACACCACCAATGGTTACACTCTTCACTACAGCAGCCATCAGAACGGAGGAGAATTTGGAGTTGGCTTCCTCATCCATCGGCGCGTGAAGCACCTTATCATCGATTTCCGCCCGATCAACATGCGGATGTGCACGGTCAGACTTCGCACTAAGAAATTTAACATCACGATCGTTAATGTGCATGCACCCACCGAAGATAAATCGGATGACATCAAAGATTTATTCTTTGTCGAGCTGGAGGAAGTCATCAATAACATGCCGCACCACGATATTAAAATCATCGTGGGCGACTTTAATGCAAAAATCGGTAGGAGTGCAGAAAATACATCGCACATCGGTCCTAACAGTCTGCATCTAACTAGTAACAACAACGGCCAACGCGTCACCGACCTGGCATTAATGTACAACTTAGTTGTATCAAGTACGTTTTTCCCACATAAGAGAATCCACAAAGTAACGTGGAGATCGAATGATGGAAGAACGGAGAGCCAAATTGATCACGTCATGGTGTCTAAGAGACACTCGACCAGTATATCTGACGTTAGATCCTACAGGGGTGCAGATATGGACAGCGATCATATGCTTGTCGTATTTAAATATAAGTGCAAACTGTCATCAACGTTCAACAGACAAGCACAAAAGACCGTTCGATGGAATGTGGATGCTCTAAAAGACCAAACGTCACTGCAGTGTTACCAATCAGCTGTCACTAACTATCTAGAGCGGCCTAGCAACAACGAAGAAGCTCCTTCTAACATCCAGGAGCAGTGGCACACAATACAGTCAGCCATTACCACCGCGGCGCAAAACACTATCGGAAGAAGACCTCCGAGACCCCGCAATGATTGGTTCGATGATCAATGTCGCCTGATCGTCGCAAATAAACAAAAGCTTCGTGAAAAATGGTTGGCTCGCAACACTAGAAGCACACATGCAGAATATCTCCGCGCCAGGAAAGCCACGACTAAATACCTTCGTAAAAAGAAACGCGATCATATGAGATTATGTATCGAAAACATCAGCTTCCAAGCGGAAGTAGGAAATTCAAGGGACTGTTTTGCTAATGCCAGGAATCTCACTAAAGACTTCCACCCAAGAAGTACAGCCATCAAAGACGGGAATGGAGAATTGAGAACAAACGTGGCTGATGTTCTCTCAGTATGGCAAACCTACTTTCAAAATCTACTAAATCGGAATGACGACGTGACCCCCATTAGAGCAATAGCTCCTCCAGGTGATGAGGTCTTCGTCGAATATCCCACAGTGGAGGAAGTAGACGCAGCTATTAGTCGATTGAAAAACGGCAAGGCACCCGGTCTCGATGGAATCCCCGCAGAATTAATAAAACTCGGAGGCGCTACTCTTGCAACAAGTCTACACGATCTCATCGTATGTATTTGGGACCAAGAAGAGCTGCCGGAGAATTGGAAGACCGCGCTCATATGTCCGTTGCATAAAAAAGGCGACCGTCTTAAATGTGAAAACTATCGTGGTATAGCTCTATTGAACACTGCTTACAAAGTGTTGGCTAATGTTGTACTTGCCAGACTCATCCCTTTCGCCGAAAACATCATTGGCGATTATCAGTGTGGTTTTCGTCCCAACCGATCGACCACTGACCAATGTTTCACCATGAGGATGATCCTGGAAAAATGTTGGGAGTACAACATAACCATACATCAATTATATATAGACTTCCGTCAGGCATATGACAGTATAAACCGCGATAACCTTTGGGCCGCGCTCATATGCCTAGGAATTCCAGAGAAACTCGTTTCTCTGTGCAAATTAACAACGTCTGGGTCTGTATGTAGAATTGTAATCGAATGAACTGTGTCAGATTCTTTTGAAATAACATCTGGTGTTCGACAGGGAGATGCACTCGCGCCTGTGCTGTTCAATTTGGCGCTTGAGTACGTAGTGAGGAAAAGCAACATCGAAACTTCGCGCTGCATATTTAATAAATCAGGCCAAATTCTTGGATATGCAGATGATATCGTGCTTCTTGGCCGAAGACCTAGCGATATCAAAGACAGTTTCGTGCCGCTCGATCGCTGCGCAAGAAGACTTGGTTTGAAGGTGAACAGTAGCAAAACCAAATTTTTATCAACACCCAGGAACATCCCCATGGCAAATCTCGGAATTGGCGACCACAACTTTGATCGCGTTGAAAATTTCAAATACCTCGGGTCAGTTATAACATCATCAAATGACATGCAGGCAGAAATAAAAGCCCGAATAGCTGCCGCACATCGAGTTTTCTACGCCCAATCAAAATTATTGCGATCTAGACATCTATCGCAGTCGTGCAAGCTCGCACTTTACAAAGCACTCATAAGACCTGCGCTGGCTTTCGGAAGCGAGAGCTGGACCATGACCACTAATGATTGTAGATTGTTATCAACTTTCGAAAGGAAGGTCATTCGCTCCATCTTTGGTCCAATTAAAGTCGCGAACAATGAATATCGGATTCGCATGAACCACGAGATAAAGCAAATTCTTGGAGGTTGCGATATTATCGGATTCATCAAATCCAATCGAGTAAGATGGCTCGGCCACGTTGCAAGGTCCCCACAACAACGCATGACCAATAAAGTGTTCCATCAACAACCAGCCGGTGTGCGTCGTAGAGGAAGACCCCGACTGCGCTGGCGTGACGACGTCGAACAAGATCTACAGGCACTAGGATGTCGAAACCGGAGGTCGAGAGCGATGGACCGAGACGGCTGGAGGACCATAGTGCGGGCGGCAAAATCCCTTCATGGGATGTGAAGCTAGAGAGAGAGAGAGAGAAACTATGTATTGACCTGATAATTATTTAGTTAGTATTTTATGATAAAGTACTGCTACGAATTGCAGGCGTTCGATACTGATTCGTACTGGATTTTACCATCTATTGCGGCTCGATCATTGCACATTCGTCCTCGATGATCAGCTACGTTATTTTTGTGGCCTCTTACTATCGGCCGTTTCTCATATTTCTGGAAGCTTTCCGCTCATCATGTCCCTCGTCACATTCGACTACACCTCGTTCTCAACTCCAATGCCTGTACCTTTCCACGACTCTCTGTCACGGCCTTCTGGCTCGTACTCTTTTTAGCAATCAATTCTACTGTCGGATTCATCCTCAACAATCGTACTGGAATCTTCTGCTGGGCCTCTGTCAAGGATCTTCTACCCTCTCGTTCCGACTTTTCTCTGGCCGTAAACTCTCTTTAATGATACTTGCGCTTCCGAGCTGGAATCTAGCGTTTGACACTGGTCTTGGTTTCTTCTTGAACCATCTGTAATTTTTGTTTATTTCCGGTGTCTGGAGAGTGGAGTTTTCATGTTTCCTTGTCTCGGGAATCAGGCTTCCGCGCAAAGCGATCATTTCATCGTTACGTACACTTTCCATGTAGTGAGCTGACTTCCCGTATGTATAATGACCTAACGTGTTTTGATGTGACCTGGCCCAAGACTGGACTGTTGTAATTTTATTTGGCTCCAATAGCTTTGTGTTAGTTGACTTCTCTCTTACTATTTCTGCGATATCCTCGGAATCCAACTTGCGCATTTTTACTGTGCCAGTGGCTAAACTTGCTCTACTTGCCTCATATTATAAAGTCAACGGAAATACTTCATTCATGGTTTTACCCCTAGTATTGGTTCTCAAATGTAATATCAGATGGTTGTCCTGGACAGCACTAGTAAACGCGTTCACTGTTAGTTCGTGCAACACATCTGCAGGTGCATTACCTACCATAAGCTTCGCGTGCTAATTTTGTTACCTCTCTATTTGTAGGTATTGCGGACATTCACCTAGTTGCCGCCTACTCATATATTAGTTCCAACCTAGTCATGACCCGCTCATAGATATTTCAGTTGCGGATATAGTTTCTAAGACATTGCAGCTTTCCCTCGAAGTGACAAAATCAGTGCATTGAGCTGCTCCCCTGCTCCCCAACAATTGCGCTATAGTGTCGCTTGGAACTATATTTTAAAATCCTCAAATGGGATCTCATTTCATTTTCTATTTCATTGCCTACTTCTTCAATAACCTATTTATATATAACCATTGCTGGTATTTGCAAAATTTCACTTCTAACACCAAATGTTTCGAATTTCAGGCATTCGATTCGTACTAGATTTAGTAAATAAAACATACAGCGCTTTAAGTTTCAAACTTTATTTCCCAACACCTATAATTTATCAAACAATTCACTGTTACACTATTTATAACTTTTCACTGATTCACTTTTACTTTTCACACTGTTTCACTTTTTTACTTCATGGTTAAACTACGACTGTGTCTGCATTCCAAATTGCTCGCGCTTATATACTTGTGCATCACTTTTCGAGATTATTCCATTTATTGTATCTGGCGATTTATACGTATTCCAAGCCATTCGTGGCCTTCCACGTCGTTTCGTTTACAATTGCTGCCATTATTTCCATATTTATTTTCATATTTTCCATATATTTCTTAGAAATTTTTCAAATTTTGTGGAACATTTAATAATCTGAAATTTATCATGTTCTGTTTGAGTTCTTCTTGCTCATGTTAATTTTAAGGTACAATTGTGTGGTTATACTGGGCTCAGAAATGAATAAATACAATATTGAATTGATTACTTATTCATTTTTTTCCAGCTTCTAAATATTGTTCTTCTGTTTAATTTGGAACTACGTCCATATGACTACCTCTCTCCAGAATCTTTTGGGGCAGCCTGCGATGGTACTGAATTTAGAGGAATATAACTCTGCTGAGGTACTAGTGACCTAGGGTATTAAATCCCATTTTTGTTATATCCATCGCTTCCGTTTTCTAGCTTATACTACTGGCAGTTAATTTCTGTTAGTTCGTAGCTTCGCCAAAGCAGCGTCATCCCCACGCGCCGTGAACCTAGATTTTAGTTAGTTGATTAGTCAGCGTTAGCTGCTTTTACTGGAGTAATTGAAATATCGGAAAAACGATCAAACGAAGAATAAACAGAGCCGAATCGATCTGAGCGTAAAAATAAATAACTTTTAACACTCAGATCAGAAACACTTTCATGCAAAACCGGAAACATTCAATAGTTAATGGTTTAATAAGAACTACATATCAAATTTTTGTTATGACAGCGTCAGGTATGTTTTGATGTTCAAAATCAATTTAACTTATATATTTTTCGATTTGATCGTTCACTGGGGTTTCACATAGAATTATACAGAGTGAAGTTAGAGTCACAAACAATGCTATTTTATTTATCATTTTTGTTGGACTAAACGTGACTTAGATAAGTAACATCAATTTTCGTATTTTGCGTAAATGCGAGTTGATGTCCTGTTTTACTGCAAAGTTAACTATCTATCGTATCCTGTAAACAACCGGATTCGAATCAAACGTAACCCTATTTATATATAAGAAAACTACATTGTTTTCTTACCTCTCTGGTTTAGCATCGTCTTTAAATGTAGATAGATTGACACAAAATTTCTTTAAAATTTTATTAGAATTAATAAATTTGATCGCTGTTCTATCAAATAGTTCAACAAGACTATTAACTCATAAACCACATCACATTCAATTTTTTATTCTAATACATGTACGTAACTACATACTCGTATCTTCATTATTTATTTACAAAATTAGAGTCACCTTGTGATGACGACCATGTGTGAAGCAAAAAACAGAAACGTATTTTTTTTTACTGTACGTACATTTTTTTTTTCGATAACATGTTTTCCTCGTATTCGCTTTAATAGCATTTGTTTTTTCTTACTGTACGGTTGTTTGTATACATGGCGATATCGACAAAAAATCATCAAATTTTAGAAAATAAGCTATAAAGGAACAGAAAAGAAGTGTTAAATAAATATAAACAGAATCAGTTTTATATTGAATGTCATAAAATTGCATTATACATCAAATTAAGTTAATAATAATTATTAAATTACGTCATAATATTCGTAGGTAAGTTATTTTTTATTGTAATTTTTTGTTGTTTCGCCTCTACGTCGTACGCCTTATGATATTTTTATATCATCGTGATTATTAGTGTTTGTGCTGTAGCCGTATAAAGACCATATTGAAAGAAAAATTTAATAAAATAAAATAACACGACGATTTTTTCGTGTCTGTTCGAATTTCGGTAACGATGTAACGAGAGAAGTACGAACAAATAACAAAACAGAATTCCGAAAATCATGAAAAAAAATAATCATGTTGCCGTTTTATACAAAAAATCAATGGGTGTATCCAAAAATTTAGTTAGCTGCGCAATACACGCGCCAAATAGTTTAGCTGACGGTCTAAAATTGCACTAACTGCGGTTTTATTACATACCGGGTGTTTCTTTTAAAATGAGACGATCAAATATCTCGAAAAATAGCCACTCTACGGAAAAAATGTCCATAATCAAAATATAATCATGCCGCGGGGGAAATACATTAGTGCAAAAAAATAGTCCCCCACCCCCCGCTTTGTAGGTGGGGCGGAGGTATCTTTTAAACCAAGATAGGAAGCCATATTTTTTATTGCAAATACGGATTCTTCGACTAAAAGTACGTATGATTTGAATGAAATATTTTGTTCGGTTCATGATAGATGGCGTTGTAATCGACGAAATTCAATTTTTTCAATTTCTTCTACTTAGAACACACGCATTCGATTCTGCAATACGTTTGAAATAAAAAACATCACGTTTTCATTGGAAATACTCGAAATTCGTCATCAAAACAATTTATTCAGTTTTGTAAATCACATTTAACGTTTGTGTTATTTCTTATCTTCATGTTTTTCGTAATTGCAAAATAAACGATAAAATACTTTAGAATGGAGCGTTTAACTGTGCCAGAGAAAATTGAAATGGTTCTGGTTTATGGAGAAACTGGCAGAAATCTTGAAAATGCTGTTGCTATTTACGCTCAACGTTTTCCGGATAGGATTCGTTCACGTGCTTCATTTGGCCGTACTATCAAACAATTTATTACTGATGGAAATGTTCAACCGAAAAAGAGGACCCGTAGAGCAACAGTCACTGGAGAAAATAATGAAATTGCTGTATTGGCAGCAGTGGCTCATAATCCTCATGTTAGTACACGAGAAATAGTTCGCGATTCCGGATTATCCATCACCAGTGTTTGGAGAATTTTAAAACGGCACAACTATCATCCATATCATGTGTCTTTACACCAAGATCTTCATGGCGCTGATTTCCAAAATCGGGTAACTTTTTGTCAATGGGCACGTGAACAAATACAACAAAACCCCAATTTTTTTCGTTGCGTAATGTTCTCTGACGAATCGTCTTTTACAAACCATAGAACGGTTAATCGACACAACATGCATTATTGGAGTGTTACAAATCGGCACTGGCTTCGTCAAGTTGAACATCAGCGTCCTTGGACTGTCAACGTGTGGTGTGGAATAATTGGCAACAAACTCATAGGCCCCCACATTATTGAAGGCAACTTGAATGGTCAAATGTACCGAAACTTTTTGGAAAATGAACTGCTAATATTACTTGGAAATTTGAACTTAGAAGTGAGACGGAACATGTGGTTTCAGCATGATGGTTGTCCTGCACACTATTCGGTGGTGGCACGTGAAATACTTGATCGTGATCTCAATGGTCGCTGGATCGCCAGATTTCTTTTTGTGGGGCTATCTCAAAGACAAAGTTTACAAACAAGAATCAACAACACGTGAGAACATGATTGAGCGAATCTGAAATGCGTCTGCTGAAATTCAACCAAACACACTTCTCAGTTGTGTACAATCATTGGAAATGCGTATTAATAAGTGCATTGAAGTCGCAGGTCATCATTTTGAACACTTATTTTAAGCTAAAATTATTTTATTCACCTGTCATTTACATTAATAAATTATTTTGATGACGAATTTCGAGTATTTCCAATGAAAACGTGATGTTTTTTATTTCAAACGTATCGCAGAATCGAATGCGTGTGTTCTAAGAAGAAGAAATTGAGAAAATTGAATTTCGTCGATTACAACGCCATCTATCATAAACCGAACAAAATATTTCATTCAAATCATACGTACTTTTAGTCGTAGAATCCGTATCTGCAATAAAAAATATGGCTTCCTATCTTAGTTTAAAATTTACCCCCGCCCCACATACAAAGCGGGGGGTGGGGGACTATTTTTTGCACTAATGTATTTCCCCCGCGGTATGATTAAATTTTGATTATGGACATTTTTTCCGAAGAGTGGCTATTTTTCGAGATATTTGATAGTCTCAGTTTAAAAGAAACACCCGGTATAATAAATAAAAACCCTTAAATAATGAAAAACACAATTTTATACAAAAAGTCAACACACAGTGCGGCAGCACGATGCGTTTTTCTTCGCCTTCGGGTTTTTTTTTGCACCAAAAATTGTATGTTCTGTTCCTGTTTTGTACTCGCTAAAATCGCCTTTATGGTTACGTTCGTTCGTTCACTCAAACAATTGATTTCGACCAATCATCTCTTGTGAAAAATGCAGAAGAAAAAATATCGTTATTTTGGAGCAATATGATTTGTTCAAGAAATTATTTGAATGAACGAACTAACGCAACCATAATGGCGCCTTAAAGGCTGATTCAGTGTTACGTCCTTTCGTTCCTTCCTTCCCAAATCGTGAATTAGTACTAACTTCACGTCGGCATTTATTTTTTTTAACAGAAACTCAAAATAAAACATGGAGGAAAAAATAATTGAATTTATTCTCGGAAACGAATTTATTTATAATAAAAAGCATAAATGGTATAAAAATATATATTTAATTTATTTTTTTCTCATTGCTTAATTATTTTTCAGCGAAGGCAATACAAGCTAATATGTAAAGTTTCCACGGTTTTCAATATCCGTATTGAAAAACGATATTGAAATATATTTTTCCAATACCGAAACCGTATCACAATACCGGTTTTGTACGTTTTTCAAAATTTTAACATTCAGAAGTTAATAAAGATGGCAATCTGTAAAACTTACACATTTTAGAGCAAAAAACCAGAGAGTTGCACAACTTTTAGCGATTAAAACAAAAAAAATTATTTTTGTGAAAACTTTCATTTTAATCGCATAAAGGAATGCAATAGCAACACTTTTCTTTTTGTGTTCGAAGTTTGTTAATGAAAGAGAAAAAAAAACTTTGTGTGATCGAATTCGAAGTTTGTAAATGAAAGAGAAAAAAACTGTGTTCGAATTCGAAGTTTGTAAATGAAAGAGGAAAAAATAGAAGTTCTTTTGTTTCGCCATTTGTCGATTTTTTATATTAATTAGTTAGTAAAAGGTATTTGATAAGTGCAGTGACACTGTGTTATTCTATATCTTTAGTACATATTTAATATTATCAAAACTAAAAAAAAAATCAGCTAGTGAAGTGAAATGTACCGTGTGCAATTCTCTCATCAAGTGCAGAGGTTCAAGCACATCTGGTCTGATCACCCACATTAGAACCATCCATAATATAATTATCAAAAATACGAAAGAAGATGAAACAACCACTGCAGAATTTCCGAAAACGCAATTGAAATTATACGGATTCTTAAAACGCGAAACTTTGGAGGAATTGCTGGCGAAATGTGCTACTAAGGACGGTATGTCTTTAAGAATGATTACAAAATTCGATGCAATATGCGAGTTTATTCAAAAGTGTGGTTTCCTAGTGCCGAAAAGTCAAACCACAGTCGCAGAACTTATAATCTCGTTCTACGAGATCAAAAAACAAAAGCTGTTTGACAAAATTTCTGTTTTGAAAAAAAATGTGGTGAAAAGTTCAGTATAACAGTTGATGAATGGTCCGACACCAACATTAACAGGTATATAAATGTAATTTCACAATAAAGTTGCGTATAGATTGTGTCTGGTTAAAATAGACGGTTCCTGCGATGCTTTCACAACCGAAGAATTAGTCAAACAAAAATTGGCAGATTTTGGGTTAGAGTTAACGTACATAATCGCGTCTACTCACGATGGTGCTGCAGTAATGCAAAAATGTGGACGGATAATTCCTGTCGAGAGTCAACTATGCCACAATTACGGTATTCATCTGGCCGTAACCGAGGTTCTCTACAAAACATCACGTAACTGCGACAGCCAAACATGTCCAGGCGACCAATCAGATGAAGAAGATGCTGAGGAAAGCGACGAAACCAATGATTCCGATGAAGACAATGATTCAGAATCAAATTGTAATGACAATGATGATCTTATGGTGACATTTTTAATGATATCATAGAGAAAACTGCTCATGGAAACAGCAACAGAGTTTTTCGACGGAACATAAAATCTGTATTGAATAATTCGCGTAAACTTATTATGTTTTTCAAATTGTCAACCGTTCGTAACCCAATAATGCAAAATCATGTTTTCGAACAAGAAAATTAAAAATTGATGCTAAAGCTTGACGTCAAAACTCGGTGGAACTCGTTGGTTTTCATGGTTGAAAGGTTGGTAAAACTGAAACCATGCATTCAAAAAGCACTCTCGGATATTGGAACAAATAATTGTTATGAGGAAGTCGAGGCTGTCAAAGAACTAAGTAATGATAACTCAACGGTTTTAACCAGTGAAGCTGTTCACAAGTTTTTGTTCAAAAATCTTTCTAAGCAAACGTCTAATTTAAGTGAAATGATGCTGGATTCACTCAGAAAGCGATATGATGAGCGACGCAACAAAGATTTAGTGTCGTTAATCAGATATTTGCAAAACCCAAATTCAAATATATCACAAAACGATGATGGCTTCAAATATTCATCAAAATCTGCAATAATTCAATATGCCAAAAATTTAATTAAATAGAATTTTGCCGAAGTATCGGAAAGTGTCGATGTCGAATCATCGGATGAAGAAGTTGCTGATGGTGAAGAAGCCAATAATAACCTGACGACACAGTTGCAACAATCTATAACAAAGATGGTTGAAGAATAGAAGTTCTGATCCATTTTCAGAAATTCAAAAGAAGCTTAAGCTATTTGAAGCAAGTGGAGTTCGAACATCGAACTTCAATATTCTATTCTTTCTGAAGAATGAATTAACGAAAATACCCTCTATGACGAGTACACTCGACATTACGCGGACATTTTTCGTTTTGCTTTGACGAGTATACTCGACATAAACAGTTAAAAGGTTAGAGGGATAAGATATTCTAAATTGATCTTGGTCATTGTTTTTAATTATTAGAAATAGTTTTGAAAAAATCCGTGCATTTCTCTTTCTTTTTCTGTGTAAATTTCCCCTACTCCAAATTCGTCTATTTGATTTTCTCTGCTGATTTTCTATAGTTTTTATCAATTTTTTGTAAGATAAAAAGCACAGATACAACAATATTATTTTTGTAGTTTTAATGAGATTTTTTAACTCTGACAATTCAACTATACCACAACTCGATATTTGTAAATCATAATATGATGTCGCAGAAAATATTAATCGCATGTGGTTTAGTTACGTTTCCGCTTGCGTTATCCGCATGCGGAAATTATGCACGTCTGTTTCATACATAAGCCGTATTTTGTTGAGAATTAAAATATTAGAGGTCAGGTTTCGAATTAGAGGTGTTTGTATCTGAATTTATTTTAACAAAGGAAAAATTTTCATCATAGTTGGCTTACTTATCAGTTGTAATTATGATTCCAATTCGAATTGTATAAACCTGTATAAACCATTTTTTGGATTTAGATGCAAGCGAACTCGAAATTTATTACTACTGATAAATACGCCAACTATGATGAAAATGTTTTATTTGTTATGATAAATTCAGATACAAACACCTCTAATTCGAAACCTGACATCTAATATTTTAATTCTCAACAAAATACGGCTATAGTAAACGAAAAAACAAAAAAATAATTTATGGTTCCACACAGGATGTCAAAGAAGCACTACCTCACCCTGCAAAATAAGTCGTAATAGATTAAGCTTTAATTCCATGGAAAAAATTTGAGATCAGAAATATTTTTTATTTCGTTTTATAGTAAAATTTTATTGTTTTACATTTTGGCATAACCTAGGTTAGGTTTTTAGGTTTCAGTGGTTGACACACTTAGGCCATTTTTGGCCCATTGTGATACCACGCATTCATGCTACATCATTATCCTATTCACCTATTTATCTACTCACACAACTACAGTATACCACCTGCACATTGCAAGCTCCACGTCAACCTGTACATTAACATGGACGGTGGATCGGCGCTGAATTCTGCACTCCATCAGAGGGTCTTAGTTGTGTTTATTAACATCACCGATTGTAATCGATGTTGAAAATTCGATTTGCATCTAGCCTCTGATGGGATTCGAACCCAGTACCTCCCGGTCCAAGTGCCGAAGCTTTAACCACTGCACCACTTGTGTGGTTTGGCATAACCTAAAATTTCATAAAATTTTTAATTGGTACATTTTCGTACAATTCGATTTTTTTTATATATTTTAATTTTTATACACGTATCACAAAAAACCACTAACGTTAACAAATTTCAACTCGAAAAAAAACAAATGGTCATTTGACTATAAAAATGGCGAACGACTTATTTTGTATGAGTGCGAGAAAAATTTCTTACCTTTACATAAATTTTTTGTAGATGTGTGAAAAATACTGCCATACAAAATACTCCAATTTACATTTTTTTATAGCAGTATTATAGGCAGTAAACTACTACCATCACAACTAAAATTTTACTGACAACATGTTCTTTTCGCACACAATCAGTAAAATCTATATTTTTTTCTCGCTTTTATTTTAGCAGATTATTTCCATGGAATAGGCCCATTATTTATTTCTAATTTAATTTCTATTTACTCGTAGGTATTTTTTATTGTAATTTTTTTGTTTTCTATTGTTTCGCCTCTATGTCATCATATGATATTTTATATCATCGTGAATATTAGTATTTGTGCTGTAGACGTATAAAGACCATATTGAAAGTAAAATTTAATAAAATAAAATAACACGACGTTTCGTGGCTTTCCACGTTGTTTCATTTATATCCTAAACAGACACAAACTAGCTAATCACGAATTCGAGATTACGTAGTTATTTTTTTCAGTCTGTCAGCAGTCAGCACACGATTTTGGCAAAACAGGATTACTGCGTTTATAGAACAAGATTACTACAATCGGGTTGTAGGAAGAAGATAAATGTGAAATATAAGAAAAATTCAGTAAGATTGTATGGGGCTGGGGAACATAAGTCATTTTCACCTAGATTTTAATGAGTTGATTAGTCAACGTTAGCTGCTTTTACTCGAGAAATTGAAATATCGGAAAAACAATCAAACGAATGAAAAATAGAGCCGAATTTTCCGAATCGATCTGAGCGTAAAAATAAATCACTTTTAGCACTCAGATCAGAAACACTTTCATGCAAAACCGGAAACATTCAATAGTTAATAGTTTAATAAGAACTACATATCAAATTTGTGTTATGTCAGGTATGTTTTGACGTTCAAAATCAATATAATTTATATATTTTTCGATTTGATCGTTCGCTCGGGTTTGACATAGAATTATACAGAGTGAAGTTAAAGTTACAAATAATATAATATTTTATTTTTCACTTTGGTCGGACTAGATGTGACTTAGATAAGTAACATTAATTTTCGTGTTTTGCGTAAATGTGCTTGATGTCCTGTTTTGCTGTAAAGTTAACTATCGTATCCTGTAAACAGCCGGATTCGAATCAAATTAAGGGTTAAATTTTTTTATTAGAATTAATAAATTTGATGGCTGTTCTATCAAATAGTTCAACAAGACTATTATCTCAACTGCATCGTATTCAATCTTTTATTCTAATACATGTACAGACTCGTATCTTCATATTTATTTACAAAATTAGAGTCACCTTGTGATGACGACCATGTGTGAAGCAAAAAACAGAAACGTATTTTTTTTTTACTGTACGTACATTTTTTTTCGATAACATGTTTTCCTCGTATTCGCTTTAATAGCATTTGTTTTTTCTTACTGTACGGTTGTTTGTGTACATGACGATATCGAAAAAAAATTCATTAAATTTTAGAAAATAAGCTAGAAAAGAAGTGTTAAATAAATATAAACAGAATCAGTTTTATATTTTTGTGAATGTCATAAAATTGCATTATAAATCAAATTAAGTTAATAATAATTATTAAATTGCGTCATAATACTCGTAGGTAAGTTATTTTTTATTGTAGTTTTTTGTTGTTTCGTCTCTACGTCGTACGCCTTATGATATTTTTATTTCATCGTGATTATTAGTGTTTGTGCTGTAGACGTATAAAGACCATGTTGAAAGAAAAATTTAATAAAATAAAATAAGACGAGGTTTTGTTCGTGTCTGTTCGGATTTCGGTAACGAAGTAACGGGAGAAGTACGATCAAATAACAAACACAATTCCGTAAATCATGAAAAAAAAATAATCATGTTGCCGTTTTATACAAAAAATCAATGGGTGTATTCAAAAATTCAGTTAGCTGCGCAATACACGCACCATATAGTTTAGTTGACGGTCTAAAATTGCACTACTGCAGTTTTAATATAATAAATAAAAACCCTTAAATCATGAAAAAAAAAATAATTTTATACAAAAAGTCAACACACAGTGCGGCATCACGATGCGTTTTCTTCGTCTCTTAAGGGTTTTTTTTGCAGCAATAATTTTATGTTCGGTTCGTGTTGTATAATCGCTAAAGGCGCCTTTATGGTTGCGTTCGTTCGTTCACTCAAACAATTTTTTTCGACCAATCATCTCTTGTGAAAAAATGCAGAAGAAAAAAATTCTCATTTTAGAGCAATGTGATTGAAAAAAATTGTTTGAATGAACGAACGAACGCAACCATAACAGCGTCTTAAAGGCGGATTCAGTATTACGTTCTTTCGGTCCTTCCTTCTAAAACTTTTTTAAACCAATTTCATTGGTTAAAATGATTGTTTTTTCTTGTGAACCAATGAAATTGGTTTAAAAAAAAATCAGAACGAAACAAAAAATAAGACAACACTGATCCACTTTATGCTGAAAACAGATGTGCGGAAAAACCCTTGCTTTTAAATTAGAATACAAATGAAATGAAATACATGTATTCCGCATAGGAAGCGTTTTTTCGCAAGTTGTATCTATTTCTATAAAAACACACCGCTGCAGTATGGGTGGGCAAAGTACAAACTAAGTACAAACAGTGTACTTTTTACGCTATTTACCGTAGGCACTTGGCGAAACACACTTATACTTAATAAACACATTTTTATTAATCACTTGTTTTTTGTTTCGCAGAATATTTTGAATATTTTTCAAAAAGTTTAAAAAATCACTCGATCGATTTCGACTTGTTAGGTCATCATCAGGAGTATCTACTGATTTGTATTAGTAAAAAATTTTGTTATATAGTAGAAAAAAGTAAAATAAAAATAAAAGAAGGAGGGAAAAAAATAAGCAATAAAAATTAATCTACGGATCGCGCAGGTAGGCGATGAGTCATAGGTTGAGTAACAAAATTCAAGGTATATTATTGCATACGTGAGAATAGAAAAGGGCGGGGTCTGTAATTGGTGAGAACCGGATTTCTCTCTGTTCGTTAAGGATATTATGGTTAAGAAATATTGATTTTCGAATTTCGTAAGATTCTAAGGTATCTAAACGTCTGCCTTTGGGTTGTATATGTAATATGTCTAAATTGTTCAAGCTAGCTGTATGATTTTCTGAAGTTAAATGGTTATGGAAAGTAGATTGATTGCAACCAGATAAATGTTCTTTAGCTCTAACTCCATAATTGCGCCCAGTCTGACCAATATAGGAGAAACTACAATCATTGCAATTGATCCTATAGACACCAGATTTGGAAAGGCGATCAACTCTAGGTTTATTGTTAAAAATCATTTTCTTTATTGTGTTATTATTATAAAAAGCAAAACTAATATTGGTATAATTGGACACGATGTTGCTAATCCGTTGGCTCGTTTTTCCTATATACTCTAAGCGACGCCAATTTTCCCGCGTTGGACTATCCGGTGGATAAATACCCGTTAGAGTTTTGCACTTTAGATTTTATTTAATAACTTTAATATAGTCCTAGTTGCATATCCGTTACTCGTTGCTATTTGAAGAATTATGTTAAGCTCAGTGTTATAATTTGAATTTGACAGAGGGATGTTTATTAGTCTATCTATGAGTGAGTGGAAAGCTGACATTTTAATATTATGGGGATGGTTTGAAGAACTAGGGATAACAGCGTCTGTATACGTAGGTTTCCGATAAATTTTGAAGTCTAAAGTAGAATTAATCCTGGTTATTGTTATATCTAGAACTACGTGACCATGACCTTATAGCGTGTAAAGCGGATAAAGGCAATACAATTACCGTGCTCACCAAAGTCGATTACTGCAATAAAATTTCTGATTTTATTACAGAAAGCAAAGCAATAGAGCTTGATAGAGATCCAACTAAGTATTTTAAGACTTCGGTTAGTAAGTGTATCAACCAATGCCAGAAGTTATTTGATGGAACTGGTTGGAAGTACTCTGTCATGAATCCATCTGCCCCGATCCTTTATGGTTTACCAAAAATTCATAAGGAAGGCATTCCGATTAGACCAATAGTAGCGTATTGCAATGCTCCTGCCTACAAGCTATGTAAGGGTTTCATAAATTTTTTCAATTGTCATACTAATTTCTTTTCGGCTTACTCGGTTAAGAACTCGGTAGAGTTGATTAACAAAATTCAAGACGTCGACATTCCGTTACATTCAAAACTAGTTTCATTTGACGTTGCCAGTCTTTTCACTTCTATTCCAATTAATACTTTGTCCCAAATAGTTTGTAATTACTTAGATAGGGATGTTGTAGATGAGAGCTTACGTCGTGAACTGAAGTTAGTTTTCGAGACTTGTATTAAACAAAATTATTTCTGTTTTGATAATACATATTTCAAATTTGCTGATGGTCTACCCATGGGCTCCCGTCTGTCACCTTTGTTGGCTGAAATTTTCATGAATTTCTTCGAACAAATGATCATATCAAATAACAATCCTTATTTTCGTCATATAATCTTTTGGTATAGATATGTTGACGACATATTATGTCTATGGAATGGAACTGATAGACTGTTAGACTCTTTCCTTACTTGGTTAAATTCTCAATATCCCACCATTGATTTTACGTTAGAAAAAGAAGAAAATAAATGTATTAATTTTCTAGATATAACAATAACCAGGATTAATTCTACTTTAGACTTCAAAATTTATCGGAAACCTACGTATACAGACGCTGTTATCCCTAGTTCTTCAAACCATCCCCATAATATTAAAATGTCAGCTTTCCACTCACTCATAGATAGACTAATAAACATCCCTCTGTCAAATTCAAATTATAACACTGAGCTTAACATAATTCTTCAAATAGCAACGAGTAACGGATATGCAACTAGGACTATATTAAAGTTATTAAATAAAATCTAAAGTGCAAAACTCTAACGGGTATTTATCCACCGGATAGTCCAACGCGGGAAAATTGGCGTCGCTTAGAGTATATAGGAAAAACGAGCCAACGGATTAGCAACATCGTGTCCAATTATACCAATATTAGTTTTGCTTTTTATAATAATAACACAATAAAGAAAATGATTTTTAACAATAAACCTAGAGTTGATCGCCTTTCCAAATCTGGTGTCTATAGGATCAATTGCAATGATTGTAGTTTCTCCTATATTGGTCAGACTGGGCGCAATTTTGGAGTTAGAGCTAAAGAACATTTATCTTGTTGCAATCAATTAACTTTCCATAACCATTTAACTTCAGAAAATCATACAGCTAGCTTGAACAATTTAGACATATTACATATACAACCCAAAGGCAGACATTTAGATACCTTAGAATCTTACGAAATTCGAAAATCAATATTTCTTAACCATAATATCCTTAACGAACAGAGAGAAATCCGGTTCTCACCAATTACAGACCCCGCCCTTTTCTATTCTCACGTACGCAATAATATACCTTGAATTTTCTTACTCAACCTATGACTCATCGCCTATACCTGCGCGATCCGTGATTAATTTTTATTGCTTATTTTTTTCCCCCCTTCTTCTTTTATTATATTTTGCTTTTTTCTACTATATAACAAAATTTTTACTAATACAAATCAGTAGTTACTCCTGATGATGACCTAACAAGTCGAAATCGATCGAGTGATTTTTTAAACTTTTTGAAAAATATTCAAAATATTCTGCGAAACAAAAAACAAGTGATTAATAAAAATGTGTTTATTAAGTACAAACAGTGTTTTGTTCACCAGTTGTCAGCTTATTTGTTGGAAATCGTGAATAGTATTCTTGAAAATGTTTGATCCCAAGATTTTTGCAGAGATCTCGTTCGCTATAACGCTGAAATTCGAGAAAGTGCCTTTTCAATGTTTTCTGTGTGTGAGTGAGTGGTGGTAAAATTTTAGACTTTAGTTTTTTTCCATAATTTATAAAGGTAAGTTTGCAACAAAATTGGTTTACATGAGTTTCCCAAATGACGAATTTCAAGAAAATAACCTTTTCACCAAAGTACAGCCTACCTATGGTCCAATTAGATTAACTGAAAAGGATAAAAATGTGAATTCTATTGAAAATCGGTTTCCCGGAAGTTGTAGCATCTACAAGAGGTTTTTCGTTTCTTGCAATATTTGAAAATACAGCATTTACGAAATAACAATTAAGAACATAGGTACAGATTCTAAATTAAATTTGTAACTAAAGTTGTGCTGTTTAATTTTAGCGGAAACTGATAAAAAATACCTTTCAAAATGAGCTTTTCCGTTTTTAACCAACACACTTGGGTACAAAAAACTCGCACATTACTCAATTTTCCACAAAAGTTCACAAATATCAAAAAAATCTAATATTTGTTTAATTTTTTTTAATCCAGATTGAAAGTTTATTTCAATACCTATCCAGTAGTACCTATTTTGTACTTGAACCATGCCAATAAAGTGATTTTTTGTCAAATGCATATAGCAGACTTTCGAATTAAATTCTAAAAATAATTCAACAAGATCAATACAATAACATGCCATGAAATATCTCGCTCGGAATTGTGATCATTCGCATATCGACGCTTAGCCGGAACAATCTTCTTTTGATTACGTCTTCAACCGGAGCAAAGAAATGGATACCATACGAGAGATAGCCGCACAAGTGCTTGCACTAATTTATGCGGGGCAGCACCAAAGTGAAGTGGCTCTACAACTAAATTTGAGCCGATTCTCTGTTCGTCGAGTGTGGCATAGATACCAGGAAACTGGTGGCTTCAAACGGCGACAAGGATTTGGCCGACCTCTTGCTACAGCACATCGTAATGACCACTTTCTTGTAACAACTTCGTTGCGAAATCGTCGTATGATGCGGCTCTACTAGGACGGCGGCTCCAAGAAGTTTGTCAAGTCGAAGTCAGTCGGTACACAGTTAGAAGACGACTTTGAGAAGTTAATCTGACTGCACACAGACTAGCAAACGGGCCGAAATTGACCGCAGCCCACCGACGAGCCCGTCGTGAGTTCGCTCGAGAGCATTTGGTTTGGACAGAAGAAGATAGGAGAACAGTTCTGATCTCTGACGAGTGCAGGATGTGTTTATATGGCACCGATGGACGCGGAAGAGTATACAAAAGATAAGGAGAGCGATATGCACAATGTCGTATTGAAGAACGTGTCCCGTATGGCGGTGGATCGTGCATGTTGTGGGGAGGCATATCATTAGAGACGAAGACAGATCTTGTATTCATCACACGAGCCAATCCTGGCTATCGATCAAGAGAAATGAATTCTGAACGGTACATTGAGGAAGTACTCGAGGAGTACGTCGTACCTTTTGCCGGGTTTATTGGTGAAAACTTTCTGTTTATACCAGTACCTTCAAGTGGTGGTTCTGACTGTTATGGAGTGGTCAGCTTGAAGCCCGAACCTCAATCCTATCCAACTTTTATGGGACGAGTTGAAAAGAAGGGTTCGAGCCAGAGGCGATACCTTGTTAAAGTTAACCGAAAGTTGCCAGCCAAAAGATAATGCAGATAGTGTCTTGACTATTTTTAAACTCTCTTTATACTCTCGCTCCTATCGATTTTTAAATTCCTATAAACATAAATAATTTCTCCTTCACCCGAATTATGTAACTCGATCCTAAATTCTCCTAAATTCGAGTTCATGGCTGACTTTTGCTGTATTCAAGACACTATCTGCATTATCTTTCGACTGGAAACTTTCGGCTAACTTTAACAGTATACAGGCGATCGTAGAGGAATGGGAGGCGATACCTCAAGATTTTGTGAAATCTATGGTGTAATAAATGCGGCATCGAATGGAAGCTGTCATTCGGGTCAGGGGAAGGAATACTTCTTATTAATAAAACTGTTTTTTTTTATTTCCATGTTTTAATTCGATTTTTACCCTTAATTTTCATGCTAACAAATTCACAAAAACGTGTACCTCAGATGTTTACTCCCAAAAATCAGTTTGATGGCACGCGTAAATACAAAAAAAAGGTACCACTGGATAGGTATTGAAATAGACTTTGAATCTGAATTAAAAAAATTAAACAAATACATATTGGATTTTTTTATATTTTTGAACTTTTGTGAAAAATTGTGCGATTTTTTTGTACCCAACCGTTGAAAGCTCGTGTTTTAATTTATGGTACACCTCTATATCATCCGGTAGATCATGTATATTTCTTGGCCATTGGCTTAATAAACGGAATCAACTTTTTAAAACTTACATCTTTTAAAATTTCCTCATGATTTTCGTTGAGACGTTCATTAGTGATTTATAAATTGTTAATTATTTTGACTTTCTGAACTTGTCTGTGGGCGTATGATATTTGTGCTATGTCGTCTATTCGGTAAATATTTGTTTTCTTTAAAATATTTTCTTGTTGGTTTACCTCAGGATCATTTTCATAATCTGCCCTTGACAGGGCATTAACGATTACAATATTTTTAAGTATATCATACGCATGAATTGAAGCCTTTTTGGTCATTTAAATATATTTATTAACGGCTTGTGCTTCGTTCCATTTGTATCTTCCGAAAGTGGTACAAAAGCAAATTAAGTTGCTACTCGTGTCTATCAGTTTCACTTGCCAAAATCGTTTCATTACATATGCATAATACCTTCGATTTACCTAACTCTGGTAGGACTTCGTCTAAGGTTGTGAACTGGTAGTTTGGTCTTTTAAATCTTCGCTCAATGGTATGGGATCAAAACATATTCGAAAAAAAAAATGTTCCACAATCGGCGTGATGCTCCTTCCACACGTTCAAACAGAACATTTGTAACCAAACTATCCAATTTTTTCTTCAAACGATAACGATAAATTACTGGTATGCGTCGTACATGTTGAATGACTGGTTTAATACTTTCGTAAATCTCTAATTCTACCTCGCCGGGTGTTCAGAATTGTATATTATCAGTTTTAGAGCTGACCATGCGTTTGAAGATCACAATGGCTGATGGCTGTGCTTTTTAACTTGGAATATAACAGATACACTGTCATGCAAAACTAAGGGAACTAATTTTAGAAAAAATGATTTCTTGATAATTCCTTGTAAAATTATTTTTTTGAATTTATTTTTTTTATAAATTTAATACCCTCAAATATCATAAAAACTTTAAGTACTATCACGATTTTTGTTTTTTTTGCTACAATAACTATAAGTTCTAGACAATTAGGGGAATTACGCATATTTTACAAAAAGCAAAACCAAGGGAACAAAATTTCTACGCGTGTAAAATCAACACAAAATATCAGTATAATATGAAAATTTGTCGGGAATACTCATCTTTTATTAAATTCTTGAGCAAGGTAATTACTTTAATTTAATTTAATTTAATTAGATTTTTATTTAATTTAATTTAACTTAGGTAATATTTAAGGGCTTGCACGAAAATAGCACGAAATAAATATTGTGATAATTTGCGAGAGAAAAATGTGCAAGATTACAGTAACGGTATTAACCAAAGTGATATAGCTCTCGCAAAATCAGTGGCCTCACGAATTATAACTAAATACAAACAAACTGGAACAGTAAAAGTACCAAGGCTGCCGAAAAGGATCCATTCATAAGTGTGAATGAGACTAAACGAAATTTAAAGTTGGAGGTTTCTCAATATACAATCAGAAAAAATTAGACATGGCAAAGTTATTTTCAAGAAGACCTGCAAAAACATCGTTTATTTCTAAAAATAAATAGAGCGGCAAGGATTCCTTTTGCTTACCCATCATTGGTCCTGGGATGTTAGTAAGAGGAGGACTATGTTCTATGGTCCGATGAATCTAAATTTAATTTAAATGGTATATGGATAAATGGCATTATGAATAAGTTTGTGTATAAAAACATATTATCAGAGGAGATGTTACCAAGATAATGAGATTCCAACAAGATAAAGACCCGAAACACACCCCGAATCTTCTTAAGCAATGGATTAAAGTTAAAAAATTGAAGTTCTTGAATGTCCAGTGCAAAGTCCCGATTTGAATTCAATCGAGAACTTCTGGAAGATTGTGGATAACAAAGTTAGAACCCTAGGTGAGTTCAAAAACGCAGACCAGTTATGGAATAATCTTCAAAAGCCTTGGAATGAAATCCCTCAGGAAACCATTGATAAACTTATTTTTTCTATGCCCAACAGCTGTGCTGAAGTTATAAAAAGTGAAGGATATGCTATTGACTATTAATGTTGCTTAATAAAATGAAATGAAATTAATATTCCTTTAATTTTGCAACTATTGAAATATGATATTTTACATTTTTTTTTAATTTCTAATATTGTGAATAAAAACTTCGAATTGAATTGTTGGGTAAACGGTAAACTTTCAAGAAATGCATTTTCTATAAAATTAGTTCCCTTAGTTTTGCATGCCAGTGTACCTTTCGACTTCCGATTCGGCATGGAATGTAATGTGTACCTCTCCAATTAACGGTATATGATTTCCATTAAGCCAACCAGTTCTTGTTGGTTTGGAAGTATCTCCGGATTGGGATGATTTATAAGCTCCGAATATTGATGCCAGCCCATTAGACATGCATTTGATCTTGTGTCTAACAGGTTAGAGCTTGGGATGGTTGATCTTTCTGAATCCAACTGTATTGCTCTTCATTCTTGTCAATTTCATATGACTTGCAAATTTCTTATTAAATTCAATATTTCTACGTCCACAGCACGATTCAAAGTAGTGCTTGTGTTTACAAATATTACAAATATATGGCCCAGAGCCGAACAATGTCTTGTTTGGCATTTTCTTTTTTGTGTGTTTAAATTTTATTCACAGTGTCAATTTCCATATTTTTGACTCTGCTTTGGGTAGTTTCATTGTAAAATTTTCCTGACAGAACTATTTCTAATGCCGATTACAATTCGATCTCTCAGCAACTCATCTGACATATTCACTGGGAATCACACAATTTAATGAGTCTGTATATACGAATAAAGTACACGTATCGAAACTTTAATTCTCCATTTGATTAGCCGTGTTAAAATTATTTCTATCGTATATAACGTTAGAATTTGTAACCAAATAAACTTTTGTATTGCTGTTCAAAGCTATGATGTCCGATTTTTTTTCTTCGTATGTCAAACTTAAATTCACATATTATTCTCTAGATGTCTGAATATTTCTCGATGCTGGCCAGAGATTCATACCGGTGGCTATGGTATAATCCTTCCAACTTGACTTGACTGACTCGAAGTTTTCTCGAATATCTTCATATTCGACATTTAATGGATGTAGCCACGGTGTATTGTTGGGAATGTTGGGAACCGCTGTTTCCGCGTCTTTGGGCTCGACGGTCATCTTTTGTAAATGAGTCATAATTTTATCAATAATCTCGACTGCTTTTGAATGAACTCCGTTAAATGTTTTAACCTCAATTTATTTACGTTGAGTAATATTTAATTTGTTTTTCTTGTAAATTGTTGTGGATTTTTTTAATTGAAAATATGTTAAAAATTAACCACATATTTTTTTTAATTACATCGGACATACAAGTGTTCTTATGTCTAGCGCGTTGACGTATAGACTTTTTCAATTCTATATTATTCATGCATAATATACAGTGCACTCAACAAGTATATATCAGCAATACCGTGTATACAACAAGTATCTACAACACTGACGAGATAAACTTCATTTTCGTATTTGAATCTATCTGCCTTAGTTTATCATTTCTCTAAAGAAGTGATCACGCAAAACATCTTCAGCCCTGTAGACGCTACCTCCTTTGTCTTAACTATTTTCATATATTTTCAGGCCTGGCCAATTATTGTCTCAATCTAAATCAATTACACTGTGCTAGTTGAAAAATCTGACAAGCTGGGTAACTTCTACAAAGTCATTCATCTGTAGACCAGCCTTCTCGCATGTTCCGCAAAAAGGCAGGGTCTTGTCAATTTTGGCAAAAGCTTCTCACAGAAGATTCCGGCTCCTACCTTGTCGTCTAGAGAAACATGGGTCCACCTGTGCAGAGATCCGTATACACAGGTACGGCCAAATACAACTGGAGGTCGACATACTTAGGCCAAACAGGACCCTCATTTCAAATAAGATACAAAGAACAGATGAATGGCAAGACCAAATTTAAAAAAGTACCTAAAATCCAGTTTCGCACAACACATAAAAACTGAAAATCATAGGTACACTAAATTCAATAAAAATTTCAGCACAGAATCAAAACAGGACCAAAATTAGACAGGTTAGAAGATCTTGGTATAAATTTTGGGCACAATTTGACTCATGCATACTGTACGTATACAAATTTCTCACGAGTCATGGAGTCAAATTACGGCCAAAATTCACGCCCCAAAAATATGCAAAAACACCAACAATTTAGTTAACGACAAAACGAACACGAAAATCAATAAAATTTACGACTTGTTGGGGTAGATACTTGATCCACTAGCAAGCCAGCAATTTGCTAGCCAAAATCCTGACTAAATCAATTTTACAAAGGAAATTGAAATTCCAAATTATATTTTCAATACGCTTTTTTTTGTTCGATTTGCTGTTTAATTTTTGAAGCCGTAAGTTTTAATGTAATATCGCAAAAATAAACAAAAATTTTATGAAAAATGTATTTTGAATTTTAAATTTCCTTGGTAAAATTGATTGAATAGTCGAAACAGGATTTTCCATGAATAGGGTTCCATGAAATTTGAAGAATCGGAAAAGGGTTCCGTGGCAAAATAAGTTTGGGAACCGTTGTTTATACATTTTAGTTTAAATTTTATTTTCGAGAGAGCAGAATAAAACAAAATAAAAAAAAATTGGAGCTATGTATATATACGGATCACCCATTCCACACGAGATTTTTAGTTTTTGATTATTTTTTCAAGGCCAACTAGTCGTAATAGATAATGTAGATAATGTATATGTATGTGTCTTTTATTTTGTTTTGTTCCGCTCTCTCGAAAATAAAATTTAAACTAAAATGAGTCAAAAATTGCATGAAATATTTTTTATTTCATTTATATTTGTGTTAGTGTGGTTGCACCGAAAATTTGTTTAAGTCGCAATTAAAACCGGTATCATAGGTAAACGGGTAAAGAAACGAAGAAAAATACGGTTTCTGTGATACCCGTGTGACATCAGCCAATAAGTAAGAATGAAGGTATTAAGAATGTTCTCGGAATTAATCGATCCGATGATTGGCGCAAATATATTGAAAATATGCTGACCGCTTTTCATAATATAAACGTTCGAATGTCATTGAAAAACATTGTTTGCATTGTCACGTGGAAAAATTCGCCGAACAATCACCAGCCGAAACCGATGAGCATGGCGAGCGTTTTTACCAAGTGACGGCAAGGCTCACATTGGTACATCGGCAAAAAGCTACATGCACTCTTGGGTAACATTTGTTGGAATTTGCAAGAGGAAGAAGATCCCGAAGACGACACGAACGAATTAGAAAATTAAAATTAAGAAAAATCACCATAAAATCAACTGAATCGATTTAATTTCTTTTACATAGTTTCTATTGTATCTATATTTGTCGATGAGATGCTTTTTCGATCGATTTCAATTAAATCGATTGGACGATTCGAATATTTTAAAAAAATGATAAAAAAAGTGTTTTTTGTCGAAATGAAAAAAAATAACACAAAACTGTGAATGTAGATGTGGTTTTTCGGCCTTGATATATTCAGCAAAGTTGTTTGTCTTGGCTTGCGGAACAACTTTGCTGAAGAAAGCAAAACGAAAATCTTAATGGTTCATCCAAAACATATGTTGACTAACTTTGAAATGCACCATTGATTCAGCATACTTGAATTAGGTTTACCCGCTGAGTGCCCAGCTTGTCACAAAAAAAAGTTTGCGATTCAAGCACAGTGCTATTTCGAGTTAATCAAATGTCATTATTATTTTTTGATTGGCCTCACTTGGAATGCTAAATTTTTTTAGATGACCTTGAATTTTTTTTTTTTTAAATTGTCAGATTAATTACTGAAGTCAAATGTCCAATTGTGACCAACTAGTGTCCTTTGCCTATACCAAATATTGAAAAGTATCATTCCTAGTGTTCAGTCCGACCAAAATGATAAAAATTATCATGATATTTTTTATCAGCTTTTGTCATAAAACGCACTCATTTATCACAAAAAAAACCTAAAATATTTTCGATTCTGGCTGTCAAAATTTATACATTTTATTTCTAATGTTATTGCGCTATGATTTTATATGGACAGGAACAACATTTTTTTCACCTTTAATGCTATATTTTCGAATTAACATAATACATTAAAAACAATGTAGTTCAAATCAGTGTCTGGAGTAAACTCAAAAAAATATATTGTTTGTGTATGATTTGTGTGTGTAGTTTCTTTTCTGTGTTTTTGTTCAATCTTCAATGTCCATTTCATTTCCTCTGATGGCGGCCGCATGAAATGTGTCTCGACTCGAGCCTCAGCTCAAGTTAAAAATGAGTTATATAATGCAAATTTTTGTTGTAAATTATTGTTGTTGTAATGAAAATGTTGTTGTACCGCCTTTTCGAGATCACACATTTTTAAGTTTTAACTTTGTTGGCTCGGCTCGAGATTCGAGAGACATTTCATACGGCCGCCTTGAATGTTTGATTAGGTGCACCGGTGTATGGTTAAAATTATTCGTGTATTCATGAATTGGGCGAGAATATGATTTCCTTTACACATAGAAATGCCATCTAAAAACAATTTTTGAACGTTTTTAGCGCAATAAATTATCTTCAAATCTCTGCCGTAAATTATAATTGAATGAATGTTTAAATGAGTGAATTACTATGTGTACTCCCCGGGTTTGTTTTATTAGCTAAGAAAAGATGTGAAGTATTAAACTATTGTGAAATACACTTAGGCATTAGTAAATAGTAAATTTTTGTTATGACAGCGCCAACAATGTTTTGACGTGCAGAATCAATTTATAATTATTTTTTCAATTTGGTTGTTCACTCGGGTTTGACATAAAATTATACGGAGTGAAGTTAGGGTCACAAAAAATATCATGATAAATTTTATCATTTTGGTCGGACTGAACACACCAATTATAAGACAGTTCCTTATAAAATCGTGTTCCAAAATGTTTTTGTATAGAAAAAAAATCTTCTAAATATCGGAAATCAACACAACTAGTGAAAAAGAAAAACTAAATTTAACTGTGTAGCTTAGTTGTCAAAACAAAATGAAACAAACAACGACAATATCTCAATAATCGAAAAAGTGAAGAAAAATCTCATTCCACTGCCAAAACCAAAAATGGTAACACATAAAATCTGATTGGCGTGTGAGTTAAAAGCCCAGAACGAACTATACTAAACGATTGCAACTTCAATCGTGAATCAATATATAGTTGTATATATGTATGTATATATATATATAATTGTATACAGGGTGGCTGAGACCAAGTGTTACCAAATGAAAATGCTGTAATTTTTTTAATTTTGATTATTTTTTATTGAAATTTCGTGGAATATGTTGAAAACATATTACATTTTATGAAAAACATGTTACTGTTCGATATGACCTCCTTTGGCTCTGATTATTTGATTCAGTCTTCCATAGAAAGCATTGCATGCTGACCGAACGTGGGCTTGCGGAATTTTATTCCATTCTCGAACAAGAGCTGACTTCAATGCATCAACACTTTCGTATTTTTTAGTGGACACCTTACTCTCCAAAATGGACCATATGGAGAAATCCATGGGATTCAAGTCTGGTGAATATGGTGGCCATTTTTCGACGAAATCAGCCGCGGAACGCAATTTTGTAAAAATTGCTGTATCTCTCGAGCTTTGTGTGACGGTGCCGAGTCCTATTGGAATGTCCAACGGTTCGTACCAAAGCGTTTACGTGCCCAAGGTAGCAAAGCATCGTTTAGGATCTTTTGGCGGTACACCTTTTGGTTTACCTTGACTCCATGTTCGATTAAAACTAGAGGAGTGCGTCCATCTGAAATCACTGCAGCCCAAGCCATAACATAAGCTGGTGATTACTTGTGCATGGCAACTCTTGTGTCCAAATTATCGTTGGACTTGTGCTCTAATCAAACACGATCATTTTGTTTATTCACATACTGTTGAATGGTGAAAATTTTCTCATCAGAAAAGACAATTTTTGGAATCTCATCACGTTCGGTCAGCATGCAATGCTTTCTATGGAAGACTGAATCAAATAATCAGAGCCAAAGGAGGTCATATCGAGCAGTAACATGTTTTTCAAAAAATGTAATATGTTTTCAACATATTCCACGAAATTTCAATAAAAAATAATCAAAATTAAAAAAATTACAGCGTTTTCATTTGGTAACACTTGGTCTCAGCCACCCTGTATATGTTATGCTTGTAATTTATGTTATGTTATGTTTTATTGTTGTTTGTTCTGTTTCTTTGTTGTACAAAAACTTTATAGTTTATACACATATTAATATTAGTAAATAAAATAAAATAAATAAATAAAAAATAATCGTGCTTAAAAACGTCAAGTACAAACAGTAAGCTTAAGTAAACTTAAACAGTCAAGAGGTGACACACGCCCATATGCATTTACAATAAACGTAGTTAAAGAAGGAATCCGCCAAATTTAATACAGAAATTTATCAAAGTTGCATCAGAATTCAACGATTAATGAAATGTAGAAGATTACATGTTTGACACTTCACCGTTCCCGAGATATAAAGATCCACTACGAATTTATTTAATATATGTTTAAAACAAGTCATAAACGTATACATTTTGATGGAAGGGAAGGGCCTTTCGTGAATAATGTTAAAAATGTAACGAAATCTAACCATTCTATAAATAATTAAAAATACCGGTTCGAAAATTACGAATTGTATAATTGGTTGATGCAAAAATGGTATTTCCAAATCAAAGTCCCAGCAAGTGAGGAATCATTTTCCTTTTTGACGGGCAGTAACGCAGTGGTTACTCCCATTTGAATTTGCATAATTTATTATATTTTTCTGTCCTAATTAAATACAACTGCCCTGTTCTAAATGTTTTGTTCGTGCCGAGATATCCGCTGAATGTGTTTCTTGATTTGCATGATTTTTTATATCTTTCTGATGTACAATGGTGCGTTGACAATGTCACGCAGCACTTTGTTTTGAAAACATTGTATCATTTGTGTATTTGTTTTGTTGATACAACCCCAAAGTTGAATACCATAGGTCCATACTGGTTTAAGTATTTACCGATATAATATCAATTTATTGTGTATGAGCTTACACTCAGAATTTCTACCTATTAATCAATACATTTTCCTATATTTGATGTTCAATTTTTCTTTTTCTTTTTAACATGCCCTATTTCCATCTAAACTTGCAACCGAGAGTCATGCGGAGGTATTTGACTGCCTTGAATTGAGTTCCACTGGAATCCAGTTAACTTTCTGGTTTGTGAAGTTTACGTGAACCGACTTTGCTTCGTTTAGGTTAATGCGCTATTTCTTTGTCCAGTTACTCGCTGAGTCGGTTGCTTATTGAAGTTTTTTCGTTGCTTCTGTGGTGTACAATATATACAGTATAGGACCGAGTACGCTACCTTGTGGGGTACTTGCTACTATTCTCTTTAGTTCAGAGTACTCTCCGTTATATTTTACACGGAAATGCCGATCTGTGATGTACAATTTAAGAATTTGATAAAACTGTTTACGTAGATCACGATGCAATTTAAATTCAAGTTCTTGGTGCCAAACTTTGTCGAAAGCTTGTGCTACATCTAACAAGATACTGGAACATATTTTCTTTTTCTCAAGTGCGTCATCTACTATGTGCCTTATTCTGTGAACTTGTTCTATCGTAGAGTGATTTTCCTTAAATCCAAATTGGTGGGGTGGAATTAAATTTCGTTCTTCTATTATTGGCTTGAGCATCTTGAGCAGTAATTTTTCAAATCATTTTGAAACGACAGGAAGTAGTGAAATCGGCCTGTACGATTTTTTGTCGTCTGCTGGTTTGCTTGGTTCAGAAATCATAATTACTTAAGGCAGCATTGATTATTTGAACCAATTTTCGTTATCCCTTCTCGGGAATGGCTTTTACGACTTGGCCAGTAATTAGATCATAGCCTGCAGCTTCTTTCGCATTTAAATTGTACTTAATCTCTTCTTTCAATTCCTGTAATGTTACAGGTCATATTATGGTCATCAATTTTGCTAATTCTTGTTATGTTTTCATCTGCAGTTTGCCTGGGTAACGGTTGAAAGGTTTCTTCCAAGTGAGCTAAAGTAGCTTTTTTCTTGTCACTTTTGGCTCAGGATTCTTTCTCATTTTAATAGGCGGCACATGCATTTTTTTCCTTTTTAATCCCTTTGTTGCTTTCCAAAGCGATTAATCAGTGTTTTTATGTTCGGTGAGACCACTTAAGTACTTGTTAATAAATTCATTCTTAATTTCTTTTATAAGTTGTTTCAGTTTATTGCACAGATAATTGAGGAGTTTTTGTTGTCCGGAGCGCCTGTCCTTTGTCAGCCCTTTCGTGACTTCCCCGTTTCTGTCTAACAAAAGGAATTTGTTAGACAGAAACGGGGAAGTCACGAAAGGCAAGTTGAATTCAATAATTTTGATTCCTACGCGATTCGGTATGATTATAGTAGGAGAACTTTCCCATGCTGCCTGTTGAATAGTACTGTTAAGTACCTCCAGTTCGTCTTCCAATTGTACCGTTGTTTCAATTGGCACTTGAAGGTTAACTTGCTGTACAGTTAGTTCTTGGAACAGGTCCCAGTCAGTTTTATTATTTGTTAGCTTAGGCAAGTTATCCTTATTAAATATCATTGTGCTGAGCGTCATGATAACAGGTGAATGTCCACATGTAGTCCTCGGTAATCGCTTCCGTTACATAAAAATCAATGAGATCTGGTATTTTATTTATATCAGCAGGCCAATATGTTGGTTTACCTAAAAAACGGTACTTGCAGTTGTTTACTCGACCTGCTTCTAAAAGCTCTTTTCCTTTACGGGTTGTAAGTTTTGATCCCCAATGGGTGTTTTTTTGCATAAAAGTCACCACCAATAATAAAAGTGGATCCTAGTGGTCTAAAGAGTCTGTTATAATCTTCTTTGTTTAAATTATAGCGTGGAGGACAGTAGATAGAGGAAATACTTTATTCATTATTATTACTAGTTTCGCCATTTACGGTTTTAACTTGAATACTTTCTTCTTCGATACCAAGGGATCGATTTTGTTCAAAATTCGACAGAAGAAACATGACGTTTTCTTATACGTATAAGGAGTAACATATAGTATACAATTTTATATTGGTGTGTGTAATTTTTTTGTGGTTATGTTTGCTTGTTTTCTGCGAATGTAAGCATCAAAAATTATGAATCGGTTCAGTTTTTTGGTGCTTATGTCCTTTCGTCGTCTCGCTTTTTTGACATCTCACCAAGTATTTGACTATTACTGATGATCCTCTCTCGCGTTTCCTCCTATGTGAACAGCATGATAACATTCATACTAGGAATCACCTATAATTGTGATTATTGTTGATGTTAAGAAACTCGTTCAATGCAGGAACAGGAAATAGACAAATAAATTTATTTTTTTTAGTTTATTTGTTTTATATAACAACTGGGTGGCAAACAGGGTAACCCAGTTACATGCTGCCTCTCGAAAATTAGGAAATAAAAATGTACAGTAAAATCGATATCATAATAAGAAAAAAAATAAAAATATTATGTTTTGTGATTAAACAAAAGAGAAAGAATATAATAGTTATAGAAAGTTTTCTAAAACCAAAAACACATTTATAATAATAATGATAATAATAATATTAAAAATATAAAGCAATAAATAATAATAACGTAATATCAATATTAATATATGAAAACAAGCTTCAGTGAATCTACGTCAAGCACCGTCACTGTTACTGCACAGGATACCGTTACATTGTCTTCGAAATTTTAATAGTGACATGTTACACAGATCCAAATCACCAAAGAACAGAATATGGTTTGATAGAACTCGATTAATAACACTGTGCTCGAATTTTAAACTTTTTTTGTGTGACAAGCTGGGCACCCGGGGGGTTAACCTAATTCGAGGTTGCTGAATTCAATGGTGCTAGTCCCATTTCAAAGTTAGTCCCCATTTTTGAGATATCAAATGTCAAAAATTTGTCAAAATATACACTCATATTCACGTTGATAGCTCCTGAACCATTAAGATTTTCGTTATGCGTTCTTCAGCAAAGTTGTTGCGCAAGCCAAGACATACAACTTTGCCGAACATATCAAGGCCGAAAAACGACATCTACAATCACATTTTTGTGTTATTTTATTTTTTGCTTTTCATTTCGACGAAAAACACGTTTTTTATTATTTTTTGTCCATTTATTGAATTTAAATCGATCGAATAAACATCTCATCGGCAAATATAGATACAATAGAAGCTATTTAAAAGAAAACTAAATTGATTCAGTTGATTTTATTGTGAATTTTCTCAATTTTTTCCTAAAAAATTAACATTTTTTTTAACTTTGAATTTTAATTTTCTGATTTGCTCATGTCGTCTTCGGGTTCTTCTTCCTCTTGCAAATTCCAACAAATGTCACCCAGTTCCGTTCGTTGTATTGGTCGCCTTTAAAACAAGTATCCCATAAGCACATAAAACACATGTTTTTATTGTAACCCAATTGCATGCCACTTAAAAGAGCTATCACTTTTCAAATCTGCACAAACTTTCCATTGATGGTCATTGTATTTAATCAAATCGATAATTTTTTTCATTGATGCATAGGTTTCCTTTGTGTTTGTGCTGCGTGCAATTGGAATGGAATTCTTTGATTTGGTAACGTGAAGGAGAATGGCATTTAAACTGCTTTTAGAGGAATCGATGAACAATCGCCAATCTTCGGGATTATATGCATTGTGCATTGTGGATACCAAACCTCGGATATCAATGCAAAAAGCGAGTGAATTATTCTCAATTGATTTGAAAAAATTCGTAAAATGACCATGACGATTTATTGCTCCATATATCCGAACATTTGGAGCCAAAATGTTCACTTGTTTTAAATCCTTTGACAAAAGAATGGCTTGCCGCTGCGATAGTTTCAAGCGTCGTACCATAATATCCAAACGACTTTGCGAGATTTCAATGTGATGAGTGACATTTGATAGTTGATATATTGATGCTGTTCAATATGAACAGGGTCATTTAACTGCAACAATATGCAGTTTTACAGAATGTTAATTTTAATTTAGCTATAAATAAAATAATCAATTTTTTACATGCAATTCTGCACTTTTGGAGTTTATAAAATATTAAAATATTGTAATTGATATATGATCATATGTAATGTAAAAAACAACAACAAGAAACTATCAAAATTGTATATAAACGACAAAAAATAAATGAACTACTCAGTTCTAATCAAACTCTACTATACGCTTTTATTACAATATTCCGGTATTAGCCCTCACCCGTGGAAAGCTCGGAATTAAAAGTGTATTAAAAGTGTTAAATTAGTTCAAGCTGAGGCTGAATTAAACAATGGTCCTTCGAGCCATTAAGAACAGGCAAAAACAAACGCGTATTCTACATTAGAACAAGTAACACGCGATAATTAATCAACTGGCGAACGAGAACTGCCTAAATTCAAAAATGGAAACCCTTGCATTCAATCAAGAACAGCTTGCGACTCAGATTGATAAAATATGTATTAATTATAAGAAGGATGGCCCAGAGAGGAAAACAAAAACTTACCTCACCAACCGAATCCAACAATTAAAGGAGCTTTATACAAAGTTTCTAGAAACAGATGAGCAAATAAGGAAGCTGAAAGATGTCAACTTAGAGCACCCGTACTTTAAAACGGTAACAAGTGTAGTGGGAAAATATAATGAATTTATTACTATAATGCGTGCAAAACTAAACAACGGCCCACCACTTACACCGGTCCCAGAGCATCGCAGTAGAAGCCAATCAGAGTCGAACACCAGTAACAACAAAGATGCAGGTTTGGAAACAATGAATCCAGAGTTGCAGCAATTAATAAAACGACAGACGATTCGGATGAGGAGTCTCTACAGGAAGATTGATGAGGCCGAAGACCTTGTCGTGACTGGGCCAAAACCGGCAATGAAACTGTCACTTGGAGTGATGCAAAAACTCATGGAACAAATAGCTGAACTCCATGAGGAAATTTGCATGCTCGTTACTGATGAGGAAGAACAACGTATAAAGTACTTCACAGAACAGTACTTTGAGAACATTGATAGCAAGTGTCAATCAGTAATCCTTCAAATAACAACGAGGATAGATGAAACCGATAAAATTATACCAACAAACCAAACAACGGACATTCGGCTACCACGAATTCAAATCCCAATATTTGCTGGAGATTACCAGAAGTGGACTGGATTTCGTGACACATTCACCAAACTCATCCATGAGAATAGACAGATCAGTGATACCCATAAAATTAACTATCTAAAGGGTCAGTTAGAGGGTGCTGCGGCCAAATTAATCAACCACCTACAACCAACAGAAGAAAATTACCAAGCCGCCTGGGAAATTTTGAATAGCAGATATAACAACAGGAGACTACTGATTTCAACATATTTAAATACGTTACTCAGTCAAGTAAATATAAACATCGAGTCTGCAGCGGCACTGAGAAATCTTCACGATACAACAATTGAATGTTTGTACGGAATACGTAACGCAGGGGTAAGCATTGAATCGTGGAACTCAATAATAATCTTCATATTAACTAAAAAACTAGACAATGAGTCAAGGCGACTCTATGAGATCTCCTTAGAAGATCCAAGGGAATTCCAAACAACAACGGAATTTTTAAAATTTTTGGAAGGAAGGTTCAAATCATTAGAGGCCAATGGCAACCAAAAGCCATTAATCCTACCAACAACCGCCTCACGTGAAAACAAAGCTCAAATAGTTAAAAGGACCTTCTTAACAACAACAAATATCTGTGTCTACTGCCGAGGGGGACATAAAATTAATGATTGTGGAGGATTTAGGAAATTAAATTCCAGTGAAAGATCGCAAATGGCAATGCTTCATAAATTATGCAGAAACTGTTTATCAGCAGAACATGAAACATATGTATGCAGGCAGAAAAACCAATGTAACATATGCAATGGAAAGCATAACACAGGACTGCACATCGATTCAAACGCAGACATGCAGCGAGTATCTAAAAGTTATTTAACAACACAATTAGGTCCTGCGATATTACCTACAGCTCTAATCGCATTAACAACAAGCGAGGGAAAATGCATGCTCTTTAGAGCATTAATTGACCCAGGCTCTCAGGCGTCATTCATATCCGCAAAGGCAGCAAATCTTCTTAAGGCTACGCAGAAACAAGTCAACACTAAAATCTCAGGAATGGGAGGAAAGGAAGCCGGAGTGTGCAGTCATAAGGTCGAACTAACTTTATCTTCAAGGCTTCAGAGTTCGTTTGAAATTAAGTTTGAAGCAATGGTGTTCAAAAAATTAACGGATAATATTCCAGACATCGACTTTGATACCAACAAATGGGCACATTTGCAGCATTTACAACTTGCAGATCCACAATACAACAAGTCCAATAGCATTGACGTAATAATCGGTGTTGACTACTATCCTCTAATTGTAAACAGTAACATCATTAGAGGACACCCACAAGATCCAATTGCCCAAGAAACTGAGCTTGGTTGGATCATAATGGGCAGCACAGGCAATAACCAAGAAGATAAAATGTTGTCAATGGTCACAACCAAAACAATTAAGCAACAACTAGACTTATTAATTGAAAATGATGCCATTCCGCAAGAAAAAACACATACCCAGGAGGAAGCAATCGCTGAAAAGCTATATGCAGAAAGCACAACGCGACTACCAGATGGGAAATACATGGTACACTTACCGTTCAAAGTAGAACCGTCTATGCTAGGAGAATCCAGAAAAAAAGCAGTAGCACGATTACTGCAAATCGAAAGAAAATTTCTAAAAGATAAACCATTCGCTAAATTATATCACGAATTTATGGAAGACTATCTAGCGCAGGGGCATATGCAATTGGCAAAAGATGATCCAGATGACAATCCAGTATACTATATACCACATCATGGAGTGATCAACCACGAAAGTACTACCACAAAGCTAAGAGTAGTATTCGATGCATCGAGCAAAACTACTTCGGGATTATCGTTAAATGACATAATGATGAACGGCCCCAAAATTCAAGGTGACCTAATTGACATCATCTTGAGGTGGCGAACACACAAATTCGTGCTAACAGCAGATGCGGAAAAGATGTTCCGGCAAATCTGGATGCATCATGGTCACCAGAACTTACAACGCATATTGTGGCGAAAAAATCCATCACAAACAATAGGAGAATACAAACTAAAAACGGTTACCTATGGAACAACGGCAGCGACGTTTCTTGCTGTAAGAACATTAATGCAATTGGCAGAAGATGAAAAGAACAACTATCCGACAGCTGCAAGGATCATGGAAAGAGATTTTTACGTGGATGATCTACTGACTGGGGGTGACAGCGTTGAGGAGGTCGTAACCATTCAACAACAGATGACAAGACTTGCACGGAGCGGAGGATTTCCATTGCACAAATGGGCGTCGAATTCAGCTGAAGTCATGACTAATGTTCCTGACCACCTACGAGCAAAAGGAATGATTAATTTAAAAATCAACCACATAATAAAAACACTAGGGATTCTCTATAGTCCTGAGGATGATACATTTGAATTTGACCTGACCAGGCTAAATCTTTCAACAGAAGAACCAACGAAACGTCTACTGTTGTCCGACTCTTCAAAATTATTTGATCCTGTCGGCTGGTTATCACCAATAACGATAACAGCAAAGCTGTTAATGCAAGACACTTGGAGAGCTGGTACACAGTGGGATGACAAGCTACCAGAAGCTATTGAAGCAAAATGGAAAAAGTATAAGAACGAATTAGATGAATTAAGCAAAATAAAGGTACCAAGATGGGTTAAAACAACGTCAACACAAAAATCAGAGTTACATGGATTTGCAGATGCTTCGCAACAAGCATATGCAGCGGTGGTCTATTTAAGAACCACAAATACGTTCGAGCAAGTTACAACCAGTTTGCTAGTAGCAAAAACCAGAGTTGCTCCAATCAAAACAAAACTGACAGTTCCGAAGCTGGAACTAAACGCAGCGCATCTGTTATCTAGGCTTCTAAGATACGCTAAAAATACCATGAACATGCAGGATGTAAAGATGTTCGCTTGGACGGATTCCACCATAGTTTTAAGCTGGATAAGAGCTGATATTCCGAAGTTAGAAACCTTTGTAGCCAATCGGGTATCTCAGATTAAAGATAATTTACCTCAGCTACAATGGAATTACGTACCAACAAATCTAAACCCAGCTGATTTAGCAACAAGAGGATTGGCAG
The DNA here is from genome assembly GCA_932526605.1 of Nephrotoma flavescens. Taxonomy (NCBI): domain Eukaryota; kingdom Metazoa; phylum Arthropoda; class Insecta; order Diptera; family Tipulidae; genus Nephrotoma; species Nephrotoma flavescens. The sequence goes on along the minus strand of OW052221.1, from coordinate 78,972,277 downwards.
CGGCTACCATCACCTCACAAGGCTCGATCTGGTGGACGGGACCAACATTTTTGCAGGAAAATTCTGATGCATGGCCATCATCACCTTCGCACAAGGGTCCACAAATACAAGGTGATCACAACCAGGACAGCGCAGCGGATATCACTTGTCTTACAATAACCGCTGAATCTAAAGCAAACGCGCTACATGAATTAATTGATAAAATTTCAAACATTCATAAGTTGAAGCGTATATTGGTGTACTGCCAAAGGTTCATAAACGTGCATGTTCATAAACAACGGCGACAGTCGAAAGAAGTGACAGTACCAGAACTGAAACTCGCGGAAGTCCAAATAATTAGGATTGAACAACACCGATACTTCCGTAAAGAACTTCAGGCATTGATGAGTGGGATTTTATTAAATAAAAAATCCAAACTATCTGCGTTAAATCCAGTCATGAGCAAGGATGGGATATTACGATTACACGGACGTTTACAAAATTCGCAACTACCAATGAATCAAAAGCAACCAATTATATTACCGAAGGAAAGCTCAATCAGCAAGCGAATAATTGAAGATGCTCATACTACTACAACACTTCATGGGGGCATACAACTTACATTGGCAAATGTTCGCAATAAATTTTGGATAATTAATGGTAGAAATCTGACACGTCATATTATACAGAAATGTGTTACATGTATAAGATTTAAACAAGTAACCCTCAACCAACTAATGGGTGATTTACCGTCCTGCAGAGTAACTCCATCACGGCCATTCAGCAAGGTGGGTATTGATTATGCCGGGCCGATTCAACTGAGGAACAAGATAGGAAGAGGTCAAACCACGTACAAAGGATACATTGCGGTATTTGTCTGCCTGACCACCAAGGCCTTACATGTAGAAGTAGTCAGCGGATTAACAACAGATGCATTTATAGCAGCTTACCGCAGGTTCACATCTCGCAGGGGGTTGTGTAGAGAAATCTATTCGGATAATGGTACCAACTTTGTTGGTGCAGAACGAGTACTGAAACAACAACGCACGAAGATTGCAGCTCTAGAACCAGAAATTGCAAGGGTATTTCAACAAGATGAAACTACCTGGCACTTCATACCACCTGCTGCACCACACTTTGGTGGCATATGGGAGGCAGGGGTAAAGTCAGTAAAGACTCACATGAAGAAAGTCATAGGTGAGACCGCATTGACATTTGAAGAAGCAACAACATTAATGACTCAAATAGAGGCATGCTTAAACTCTCGACCATTGACTACCTTGTATGACCATCCGGAAAATTTAGAATCTTTAACACCTGCGCATTTTCTAATAGGCGGACCAATAAAGGTAGTCCCAGAAAGTAATGATGTTACTTGCACGCTAAGAACACGTTGGCATTTAGTACAAAAGATTGTAGATGACTTTTGGAAAAGATGGTCTAGAGACTACCTGCACCAGTTACAACAACGTACTAAATGGAGGGAACGTCAGCCCAATCTAGTTGTAGGGGATGTCGTTCTACTGAAGGAAGAATCACTGCCGCCGTCACGTTGGAAAATGGGGAGAGTACAGGAGGTGCATACTGGCTCAGATGGCTTGGTTCGTATTGCGTCCATAAAATGCAGCCAGAATATCTATAAACGACCTATCACTAAGTTGTGCAAGCTACCAAGCGAAGAAGACAATTCATGGTCACAACAAATAATTAACGCAAATAAGACTCCAGATGCAAAACTAGCAACACCTAACACCAATGACCCAGTTAGACGCCAACCAGGAAGACAGGCGAAAGGGGGAATCAAGCTTCATCTGGCATTATTGGCCCTGATGAGCATTTGTTTTTCTACCACCAGCGCCAAAGAACTGATGCAGATTGAGAACTTCAAACATTCTACTGGCATATATCTTGAGGAAATCAGTAAGATGGAGCTAGTTGCCATGAGATGGACTTTGGTTGTGCGGTATAATTTAAATACGTATTGGGAAGAAACAACTCAAGCATACCGCTTAATAGATGAACTTGCAACTATGTGTAAAACAGTACATTCGGTAATAGATATGGAGAGGTTTAACTGTCAACTAGTAATCCAGCAATTACGATCTCAAATGAGTAGAATAGATGAAGGCAATCAATTACTGATGTCATCCAATAAAGAAGTAACCAGAGCGAAACGGGGGATTGGTGACACTACAGGTTTAGTGTTAGGTGACATGTTTGGAATATTAACGCAGAGAGAAGCAGATCAATATGAAGAACATTTTCAAACTATAGAAACCAATGAAGATCATTTATTACTGCTAATAAAGAATCAAACCTCCATGATTGATAACTCTGTAAAACTATTCAAGCACAGCCAAAATGCCACAGTACAGGCTATTAATAACATTCAGAGGAGGTTGCAGCACTTAGAAAAAAACATAAATAACACACGTGTAACGGAACAACAAGTATTAACTATTTTAATGACATCCCTTGAACTAGTCGTTGCCACGGGAAGTTTACGGGATGTGCAGGAGGCGATACTAGAGGTTATTCACAATGCACATCTAAACATTTTACACCCACTTTTATTGAGCCCATCACAACTTGAAGAACAAATAGCATCTATAAGAAAACAAATACCAGTCTCCATTACAATTCCGGGTCACGGATTGCGCAAGTTAGACCACTTATTTAAAAGTATGACAACCAGGACTAGAGTGACAAAAGCATATGTGATAATCGAAATTTCAATTCCCTTATCATATGTTTGGTCCTATAACATTTATTCAGTAGTAGCTGTACCTAATATATTAGTAACTGAAAGGCGTGCACATATAGTGCCAACAACTGAATTTATCGCCGTTGATATTCAAAATGAACATTTTACGCAACTATCAGCCAGAGATATATCTAAATGCAACATTATCAATGATGATCATCTATTATGCGAGATACCAACAATACTGTCAGGTGTCTGGGAAGGAACCAACTGTGAAATCGCAATATTGCAACACAGGTCCAATTTACAAGACATATGTGAGATAAAATACCAAAATGTTACTTCAAACCTTTGGATAAAACTATACGCACCAAATCAATGGGTATTCGTAATGACAAAGGAAACAACTGTGACGGTTGTATGTGGATCAGTTACAAACCAAAAGCAATTATCAGGGTCGGGAATAATAAAGCTAGAATCGGGATGCGCCCTTAGAGACAATCACTTAAGCATACTGGCCTCTGATAGATTTGAAACTACCATCGAGAATTTCGGAATTGCACCATACTTAAAGGGGATGCACTTAAAAGATTTAACAATAGAGATATCTAAACAAAACTATGAGGAAAATGAGCTATTAACCACTCCAGATACAAGGGGTTTAGAAGAACAAATCTCCCTTATGAAAGAGGTAGAAGAGAATACAACCAACGAGCACTTTCATCATATTCATCATTATACAGCAATACATCTTATCCTATGGATAGCACTTGCGGTTGGGATAACTGTCATAATTCGCCACATACGAAGAAACCGCCGTAACCAATCATCCGTTCTTCCAAGTCCCGTCCAAACCCGCGCCGCAAGATGTTCAATATGAACAGGGTCATTTAACTGCAACAATATGCAGTTTTACAGAATGTTAATTTTAATTTAGCTATAAATAAAATAATCAATTTTTTACATGCAATTCTGCACTTTTGGAGTTTATAAAATATTAAAATATTGTAATTGATATATGATCATATGTAATGTAAAAAACAACAACAAGAAACTATCAAAATTGTATATAAACGACAAAAAATAAATGAACTACTCAGTTCTAATCAAACTCTACTATACGCTTTTATTACAATATTCCGGTATTAGCCCTCACCCGTGGAAAGCTCGGAATTAAAAGTGTATTAAAAGTGTTAAATTAGTTCAAGCTGAGGCTGAATTAAACAGATGCAGATGTTTTTCTGGTTTCACCTGATTCAAATGTTGTTGGTAAATAATCCTCAGTTGGGTTTCATCTTTCCGAAACAGGTATTTCATCTGAATGCGGCAGTGGTAGATGAGTATTTCTCGTTGCAGTGTATGTCAAAGAACCAATTTTGTTTCTGTTTGTACTGAGAATATAATTCATGCACCCATAACATTGAACTGCATCATGTCGTTGTGGATCGGCCCATATCATCGGGACACCAAATGGCATTGCGGCTCCAGTGTTTTGCCATCTATGCCGAACGAAAATGCATGTTGTCCAAACAAAAGACGGCGTCCAATTAATAACATTTTGTGAAAAGCATAGTCGATTTAAATCAGCGGTTTAATCACTTATTTTGCTACGATTGCTCATAATTGTAAATTCTCCACACACATAACAAAAGCACTTGAGTTTAAAACACCTATACGTATTATTTATTTCACCAGATTTCACAAGACGATTTTCACTTTATTTTATTTTATATTACAGTTTTTAGTTCTTACTTATTGTGCCAATTTTTTAACTTTTTTAGAAATATCGATTTCGAGAATAATCTCTTCTTCGGTTTACTTTTTGCTACTGTTACATAATTTATGTTGAAGCTCTTTATATACTGTAGCTAGGCGCTGCTGTTTGGTACCTCTTTTGTTTTTAAGTTATGGAGGGAGGTCGTAAATTTTATTGGGGTTTTGTGTTGATTTTGTCGCGAAGTAAATTGTGGGTGTTTTTTTTTTGTATATTTTCAGGGTGTGAATTTTGGCCGTAATTTGACTCACGACTCATGAGTCAAATTGGTGCACTTGTTTAATTTCAGTCCTTTTTTGATTTTGTGCAAAATGGTTACATTTTTATTGAATTTAGTGTATGGTTTTCAGTTTTTATGTGTTGTACGAAACTTGATTTTATGTACTTGTGATGTGTTCTTTGTATCTTATCTGAGATGAGCGTCTTGTTTGGCCTAAGTATGCCGAATTCCAGTTGTATTTAGGCTTACCTGTGTACTTATGTCTCTCGAAAGGGCAAGGTAGGAGCCGGAGTCTTCTGTGAGAAGCTTTTGCCGAAACTGACAAGACCCTTCCTTTTTGAGGAACATGCGAGAAGGCTGGGTCTACAGACGAATAACTTTGTAGAAGTTGCATGGACGAAAAGGAAGAAGAGACTTTAGATAACTTCCTATGCTCGTGTCCGGCACTATCATACAGAATGCATAGGTATTTGGGCGTGTCCAGTGTGACCAGCCTTTCAGATCTCGCTGAATGTGGAGTGCGAGATATTTTGCGGTACGTACGTAGCTCCGAATGGTTTTGAACAGGGGTAAAGGGGAAATATGTTCCTCTGGTATCACAACGGGGCACTCCTGGTGTAAGTGTGCGGAAGTGCCACTCCAAGCTAACCTTGGTCTAAGTAAAACACACATACATATATGGAAAAATAACACAGAAATGTGAATTTAGATGTCGTTTTTCGGTCTTGATATGTTCAGCAAAGTTGTTGGTCTTGGCGTGCGCAACAACTTTGCTGAAGAACGCATAACGAAAATCTTAATGGTTCAGGAGCTATCAACGAGAAAATGAGGGTATGTTTTGACTCAGAGCCAAAACATGTCGATAGCGATATCTCAAAAATGGGGACTAACTTTGAAATGGGACTAGCACCATTGAATTCAGCGTACTCGAATTAGGTTTACCCCCCGGGTGCCCAGCTTGTCACATTTTTCAACTAGCACAGTGTAATTGAGGCCAGACCGAGATTTGTTCTTGAAGTTGTTACTTGAAACAATTGTTGATTTCGTGTTCTATAGCCCGGTACATAAAAGTTGTGTTTTGACTGAATAACTTCCGATACATTATTAACCTAAAATGATAAACAGTAAATGTCCTAATATCGACCCCTGAGGAACTCCTGACGTAGGTTTAAAAACATTCGATAAAGCTCCATTAAAATTTACGAATTGAGTTCAATTACTAACATAGGATTGGGAATCATTTGACCAAGGATTGGTGGAATATTAAAAGAGACTAGCTTTTGCAGTAAAAAAAACGAGAAACTTTATCAAACGCTTTGAAAAAATCTGTGTGTATACAGTCAAGTTGCCCATTTTTATTCAAAGTGTTATATGCCATCCCAGAAAACGCAGCTAAATAGTTAGCATTGAACGTTTGGGAAAGAAACCATGTTGGGTAGATGTGACTTGGTTTTGAATTAAGTTGAAAACGACTGTCTACATTAGCTTCTCAAATAATTTTAACACCGAGCTTAATATGGATATAGGCCTATAATTTTCAACATTAGCCAAGTCACCGCTTTTATGAATAGGAACCAAAAAAGATTCTTTCCATTTGAAGGGAAACACTGCGCTTTTTACAGACATATTGAATAGTATGTCAATGGAATAACGAGTGCCTCTCTTAATTTTTTTTAAGAATAAGTTGGTTAACTGATCGGGACCAGCACCTTTATTAATATCTTCAGAGTCAGAGACTAAAGAAAAATTAACATTAGCACAACAGATTGAAGCTGTTCGAGATATCGTGTTCTGTACATTGAGAGTTAGATGTTTGATCTCTATAGAACATACAACTAGGACATTCTGATTTGGTCTGAAATGATTTCTTTTTTTTTTTTATTTTTTGTAACTATTGCCATAGGCTTTATTCTTGAATCTTTCTTTATACGAAACTAACAAGAAGTGTGAAATTCTTAAAAACTATAAAAAAAAAATTAACTTAAGCCTTAACCTATGTTAATACTTAATATCATTATGCATTATTATTAAATTATTATTAATTACTTAATTTCATTTCAACATGCACGAAATTATTAGATTATATTTCTCAGTTAATTAAATCTAGAGGATCTGTTCTGCGAAGCCGTCCATATTTCGGTTGCCTTAGTAGTTCTCTAGCTAATTTGTTAGGGTGTAATTCCAGTTTCAGTTGGTATTTTAGACTGCATGATTTAATTGTCTCTTTAACAGTTTTGATTCCTAGGTCTCTATGGATGTTGCTGTTTCGAATATACCATGGGGCGTTTGTAATGCTACGAAGTATCTTTGCTTGCGTTCTTTGTACGATATCTATATTTGATGCACTAGTTGAGCCCCATAGTTGGATACCATATGTCCATATGGGGATTAGGATCGCTTTGTATAGTAGAACCTTGCAGTCTAGAAAGAGTTTCGATTTTCTTCCGATCATCCAGTACATTTTAGAAAATTTTATTTTTAATTGATTGCGTTTTGTTTCAATGTGCTTTTTCCATGTCAATCTCCTATCGAGATGAAGACCGAGATATTTGACGTTTGTTTGTTGAGGAATTGTGATATTGTTTAATTTTACTGCTGGACATGTACGTTTATTTAGTGTGAATGTTACATGTGTTGATTTACATTCATTCGTCCTTATCCGCCAAGTTTTTAACCATTCTTCTACAATATTTTGTGTAGATGTTCTTGTAATTCTCTCGATGCTGTTTGAGGATTTTTGTGTGAAAATAATATAGCTGTGCCATCAGCAAAAGTTGAAGTGACGATTTTTTCAGTTATTGGTAGGTCAGCTGTGAATAACAAGTATAGCACAGGTCCCAATACACTACATTGCGGTACTCCTGCCTTTATCTCGGTTAGATCAGTAGTGGCCGTATTTTGTTTCACCTGGAACATCCTTTGGGCTAAGTAGTTTTCAAGAATTGCATGAAATTGTTTAAGCAAAAGAGTTTTAATTTTTTAATTTAATCCTTCATGCCATACTTTGTCGAAAGCTTGCGCAATATCCAAGAAAACTGCCGAGCAATATTTCTTTTCTTCTAAGGAAACCTTAATTGTATTTACAATTCTGTGCACCTGTTCTATTGTGCCGTGTTGCTCTCTAAATCCAAATTGGTGATCTGGTATAATGCGACCTTCAGATAATATAGGTATTAGTTCTTGTAGTAGCATCTTTTCAAAAAGCTTTGAAATTATCGGAAGTAGACTTATTGGTCTGTACGACGAGACTTGGGTTTCGTCTTTACCTGGCTTAGTAATCATGATAATTTGAGATATTTTCCATTTTTGGGGAAAGTATCCACATCTCATAATCGCGTTAAAAATATATGTTATATATTTTATGCATCTATCTGGTAATTCTTTGATCATTTTTCCAGTTATTAGATCATGACCTGGCGCTTTCTTGGGTTTTATACTGTTTTTGATAACTTTTTTGACGCATTTCCATTTAAATTTTACTGGATTTGGGTTCGACTCGTCCCTCGTAAGCTGTGGTAGTACGCAATCATTATTTTGTTCGTTTGGGGTGAACACTTTTTGTAGATGGTTAGAGAAAGCGAAAGCCTTTTCTAAGTCAGTTCTGGCCTAGTGACCATCTGGTTTCCTTATCGGTGGGTTCGATAACTCTGGCCTTTTTAAATTTCTTGCTGCCTTCCACAGTGAGTAATCTGTTGTTTCTGTTGCTGTGAGCTCACTTAGGTAGTTCTGTATTCCTAAATTTTGTTCTTCCCGTATTGCTTCTCTCAAAGCTTTAATAGCTCTATTTAATTTCCATTTATGCAAAGGAGATTGGTGAAGCTGCCATAGCCGCCGAATTGTCCGCTTCTCTGCTAATAACTTTTGAATGTTACTTGAAAGCCTTATATTTTTTTCGGAATTTTTGTTCTCCGGAGTAGCTTTTTTTGCAGCCATTTCCATTATTTGACTTAAGTTTTCTATCGCGGCATCAATGTCTTCTGGTGTGCGAAGTGGAACATCAAGACGACAATTTACATCTACTATGTTTCTATAGAGAACCCATTTCGTTAGTTTGTTTGTTAAACGTTGTGGTGGTTCAGTTTTTAATGCTTGGGTACTTAGTGTTACTATTATTGGTGAGTGATCTGATGATAAATCATAACAGTCAACGACTTGAGCATTGGTGCGTGCTATTCCTCGTATTACACAGAAATCTATTAAATCAGGAATTTTTTTTCTATCTGTAGGCCAATATGTGGGATGTCCAGATGATAAATAATCAAGGTTTTTCTCGTTTATTGCTTCGTAGAGTTGCTTTCCTTTCGGTGACGTCAACCTCGAACCCCATTGCACATGTTTAGCGTTGTAATCACCCCCTGCTAGAAATTTGATTCCCAACTGGTTAAAGTAATCGATAAATTGCTGTTTTTTAATTGCGTGTTTCGGTGGACAGTAGACAGCCGATATTAAAAATTTCCCAGACCATTCTTCCAAACTGACAGTTGTAGCCTGGATGTGATCTTTAGCATATTTCTGGAGCTCGTAGTGCTTTTATCTTCTTTTTATTAAGACTGCAGTACCGCCGTGTGCTTTTCCATCCGGATGTTTGGTGTCATAAACGGAATAACCGGTAATATTAAAAAAAATTTGTTTTGTGAAGTGTGTTTCAGATATTAACATGATGTCTATATTTTGTTCGATAAGAAATGTTTGTACCTCAGCTTTATGTTGCGAAATGATTTCTGATACTATTTTCCTATAGTTGGAAAACATTGAATAATCAAGTTTATTTTTATACAACTTAAAGCGCTTTTGTGCTTTTTACTCCTCGAGTGTTATAGTATTTTTCACTTTGTTTGCCTTTATATTGAACTAGGTTTCCAGCATCCCGATTCATTTCTTATATGAGTTCAATCAATTTCTTTGGGATTCCGTTTCACAAAGTGTCTGCCATATCGGGGTCCTATTTATCGTATCAATGCACATTCGAAATCGACGAAGACCAGGTACAGTGGCGAATTCCATTAACTTTTCCAGTCATTGATGATACGGATTGAGCTCATGTGATCAGTACAACTTCTTCCTGGTCTAAAACCAGCTTCGTAGGTGAGATTCTGTCAAGGATGATCATTGCAAGTATCTTTATTGTTGTGTTGAGGAGAGAGATACCCCGCCAATTTTTGCATTCTCTTAGGTCACCTCGAGGGTTGTAATTATCAATCCTTCTTTCCATTTTTGTGGTATTCTGCGTCAGAATTCCACACTTCTTGAACTATTGGTGTTAGTGTGCTTGCAGTTGTAGTTGAATCTCCTTTGAATATTTCGGCGGTTATACTATCTTTACCAACAGCCTTATTGTTTTTCAGCTTTTCAATGGCACTTTTAACTTCCCGCTTCATTGGTGGATGGGTGTTGCTAGTTTCATTATTGGTGTCTATTGATGACCAGAGATTTTCGGAGCTGTTGATAACGTCTTGTTCGAAATATTCTTTCCATCTTTTTAACTGTGCTTCATCCGTTGTTAATGCTTGACCAGTATCATCCCTTATACATACATAGGTGGTATATTTGTAATTTTGCCGATGACTTTCCTTACACACTGGCGTAGTGCTCTCATGAGGATGCTTTCTATATATTTCTTCGATCATTTTTCCTGATTTGACTTCCTTACTATCTTCTTTACTTGACATGTAGCTTAAGCTGGCGGCGTTCCTCAATCTTTTGCCATGTATCATCATCACTAATCCAAAGTTTCCGATTGTATTCTTGGTAGCCGAGTACTTCCATAGAGTCTTTCTTGTTTCATCTTTCGTGTTAAATGTCCTCCTGTTTGTCTTTGAGTGTTTGGCTTGATTTGAAATGTTGCTATTACCAGTTGGTGATGACTGTGTACGTCTGCACTCCTCATTGTTCTGACATCTTGTAGTGATGTGAGACGTGGTCTATTTGATTTTTAGTTCTGCCATCCGGCAATTTCCATGAGTTTTTATGTATATTTTTGTGTGGAAAACTTTTGCAGCCTATGAATAACTGATTTGTGATGAAGAAGTCTACGAGTCTTTCTCCATTGTTGTTTCGCACAGAATCCGCACTGACTAAATTCGTAGTGGATCTTTAGTTCTCGGGAACGGTGAACCGTCAAACAAGTAATCTTTAAATAATTTAACACTAAAATGAAATAAATTAAATAAAAAAATAATTATTAAATTACATTTAATTATTACAATAGATTAAAAAAATATTTGTTTATGTAATGGTGGCCCATCTAACGTTTGCCATTTAATTTGAGAAAGAAAGAGAGAGGAGAAAGTATACATTGCCATTAAGTACGGAACACAATTTCATCCAAATGATTTACACGGCCGGCTTTTCAGTACCCAATTCTGTCAACTCAATTTTTCAGAACATTTGTATGTCATGAATGAACATTTCACGCGTCCTGAATAGTCTCTGGATGGTTAGCGTAACACTTATCCTTAACGGTTCCTCACAAAAAAAGTCCAACGCTGTCAAATCGCAGCTGCGTGGTAGCCAATTGTCACCTCCGTTACGGCTGATTATTCCATCCCCGAAGACAGCCTACAAAAGACCGATTGTTGCGTTTATTGTGTGGCAAGTTGGGCCATCCTGTTGATAACAAATTTCGTGTGTGTCCTCTTGAATTCTGGGTAACAAAAACTCGTTTTCAACGGCTCGGTAATGCTCCTTATTGGCGGAAGTGGCGGGTCCTTGCTCATTTTTGAAAAAATGGTTTAATGATGCCGAAGGTCCAAAATCCACACCAAACAGTCACTCGTTATGGATGCATCGGCTTCTTCATGGTTACGTGTACAAATGCGACAATTTTACTTGTTGGCGTAGCCTCCAAGGTGATATTGGGCTTGGTCGAAAAAGATGAGTTTTCTTCTTTTAAGCGTGCTACAGCCCAATTAGCGAACCGCACTAATTGAACAAAATTCTCATCACAGAACTCCGAGAAATGTTCAATTCGTGAGCACGATAAATGCACGCCCACGTGTTGATTTATCCAATAGCAATCCAGTTTCACGAACTCGCTTCACAAATTGATCCACAAATTGTAGGCATTTCATTTCTATTGAATTTTTCACGAAAATTTCTGACTGTTTGAGTAGAAGACTAACCACTTTGAAAGTAAGTTTTCAATATTTCCCAATTTTGTTTAAGCGTAAAGCGGCCCATTTCGTAAATTTCAAACATTAAACTAATTTTTTGTCATTACACGAATGACGAAAGTGTTGCCACATTCGAAATAACCAGTAGTTGAAATTACAAACGCTAGATGGGCCACCCGTTACTTACTTGAAAGTTAGCATTTGACAGTTTGATTTACTTCGAATTTTTTTTCGAAGTTTGAAAAATCGACGAAAGTGACACCTGTGCCAGAAAATCTAATTACGGAAAATGAAATAGGGTAAGAGAAAAAAAGAACGCGTCTGTCCAATATATAAGCTATTTACTATATATGTATCTGTATATGCTTATAAAAAATTCGCTTGATGAGGTGCCAGCTTCGTAAGGATTACGCTTGTATTGCTGAATTCGCTTTTTCTATCCTTTAGTTTTAATTTTATGGCTGTGTTTTATATTAGTATATTATGTCAAAAAATATCGGGAATTGGTCAATAAAACATAAAATATTTATTATTCATTCTAATTTATTGTATCGCCTTCAAAGTAGGCCGCTTCCGAAATAATACATCACTTATGCCAACAACGAATCATCCAATCAAAACATTTTTCAAACGAATTTCGCGGAATCGAATTCAGTTCTCGCTGCGAATTCTCTTTTATGTCTTCTATCGACTGAAAACGAGTACCTCGAAGTGTTAATTTGAGTTTTAGAAAGAGAAAAAAGTAGGCCGGAGCCATATCAGGTGAATACGATGGATGTTCAATGATATTTGTTGATATTTTGGCCAGAAGTCCGTTCACAATGATATCCTTGTGAGATGGTGCGTTGTCGTGATGCAAAATGGATGAGTTTTTTTTCCACAAAACAGTCAACATTACCTTGACTTTTGATCGACTTTGTCGTATTTTTTTCGGCTACGGCTCAGTTGAAAAGCGCCACTTCGAAGCTTGTTGACTGGTTTTCATGTCAAACTCGGAAACCACCACCAGTGATAATGTATTTTATGCGGGAATTGACTCGTTCTAGCATGTCTTAAGCGACCTTTACGCAACTGAGTTTTTGAGCAAAACTCAGGTCTTTCAGAACTAGTCGAGCGGCAACTCGTTTCATGTCCAAAGCTCAGCGGCTATCTCTCTCCATTTCAGTTGAAGACGTTGATGGCCGACCAGAGCAAGGTAAATCTTCCACCTCATCTAGACAGCTTTTGAATGCACTGTACCACTCACATGCGCGTGTTTTTGATAAAGTCGATTCACCGTAAGCCTTCTGTAACATTTTCAGCGGTGCAGTACACGAAATTCCATTTGCAATACAAAATGAGACAAATTCTTTGTTCGATATTTTTATTCATTATAAAAAAAAAAACTTGAGATGGACTGACAAAATGGAGCTCTGCCGTAAACAAACTATATCACAGATCGCGCTCAAACCTCACGTCAAGATAGTGTTCTAAGTTGGCACCTTAGTGACAAAAAAAATCAATCCCTTTAAGCAACCTTGTGAGCAGAATGTACGTTGAAGAATGCGTGCCTTGTTTTCTGGTAAAACCTTAGCCAATGTGTTTCTGTATCATTTAAACCCTGTACTACCGGGTTTAAATAATACAGACATTGCATGTTAGTAAAATTAAATGTAACAAAGCTGTATGTACAATTCGTATACGATTTTCAGGCCGCAACCATAAATAAAACGTTTTATTAAAAGCAGTGGTAGTCGATAAATGAACTAAGATGTTCCAAAACTGAGGGAATCGGTACGTATTTTCCGCCACCATAGAAAGTTGATTGTAATTTCGGGAATAGTTCTACCAGTTTTTTTTTTTTAATACAAAGTTGTTAATTAATCAAATCACATTCAAATTTTGCTATATTTACTATACATCTTGTCATATGAGCCATTAAATATTTATTTTTTTAAAATCAAAATTAGGGTCACCTTGTGACGACTATGTACATATGTACGAAGCAAAAAACAGAAATAACTTCGATAATATTTTTTTTTTTTTTTCAACAAATTTTTCCTCTATCCACTTTACAACATTTCTTTTTTCATTTTATGTTCGGTTCTATGTGTATTTGGTTTTGGTGTGTTCAACAACATGGTGTTATAGAAAGCGTATTACGTAAAATAACTACTCTAAACACAAAAAAAAGTAAAAATTAAAATAAATTCAATTTTACATATTTATTATTGAAATAATATTGCAGTTTTATTTAAATAAAAAATAATTAAATTGCGTCATAAACGATACGTAAGTAATAATTTTATATTCGTATTTATTATTTTTTCATTGTTTGTCATCATTACCCCGCTTACCAAGCGATATTTTAATATCAGCGTAGTTATTAGTGTTTGTGCTGTAGACGTAGATAGACCGTATTGAAGGAACGAATATACACAATAAAACAGTAAAAAAATAATATATTGTTCTCGACGTTTCGTGACCATTTTATTTATATTGTACCGAAGTACAAGAGAATGAACATACAAAACAAAAACAAAATATATACGACTGTACTTGTGTGTTCATCGTTTTAATATAAAATAAGATAATTGAAAGAATATGGGGGTGTGCATGTAAAATTTAGCCAATTGTTAGGGGATAATTTGGTTCGGAGACATCAATTTCCGGTTTGAAATATCACAAAATTCAATAATACTATTTTTATAGGAATAACGGCCTTCGACTGCCATATCCGGGCAGTTATTGCATTTTAAATTCATCGCCAGTATTTTTCAGTCTTTCGTATATACAAAGAATGCTTCGTTGCACTATTCGGTGTATTCGGTAGCTCTCAGTGTTGACCAAAGTGTTCAGCGCTGTTGTCGATATTGTACCCTAAAAGATCCTTTTTTAGACGTTTTTTAAGTTTATAAAATAAAAGTATTTATTGTACTTTATTTTATTCAGCATATGCTTTTTATATTTTTGCGATACTTATTTTTTTATCGTAAAAGCTTGGTATACCTTTCCAATTGTTGTTCAGCTACCGAATGCACCGATTGTATCGGTTCACACACTACTGCATCATACTGTTTTATTGAGCGTGTCCCGAGTTATCCACCCATGCTACACACGACTTTGGTTTCTGGTTTCAAACTACTGCACAATAGATTTTTATTTTTAATTTAAACTCTTATTTTATATTAAAACACCGATTTTTTTTTGTATTGTTTTATTCTGTTCTCTCGAAACTAACATTTATACAAAAATCTACATCTCAAAAATGTCGCTGTCGGGTAATCAAAATATCGATTATACGTGACAAATAAAAGAGCAAATAAATAAATATTTAGTGTAACAGGGAAATTAATATGTTCCGTCTTTTTCTTGAATTCCGAATTTTCGAAAATAATCGCCATCTTTGTTGTCAATATGAATCTATCATAGACCTGGGGGATAATTCCAATATATTTCATTTCAACGGTAAATTGATTATTAAATTACAGTCATTGTTTAAAAAAAATTATTTTTAATAATTGTTTGCAAAAATTATTTTTAATAATTATTCTGGCATGGTTTTTTAGCAATGCTTTATTGTATTTTTACGTTTGTAAATGATTTTTTTGTACCGTATTGTTGGTATGCATATATACTAGCCGCTTCAATATGAACCAGCAATTCACTATCGGGTTGAGATCTTGTGAATTGCCTGACCATGGAAGAATGTTTATTTTTTTACTATTCAAGGATTGGTCGTAGGGATAATGACAGGACACTACCTTTTTTGGGAACATGCGAGAAGGTTGGGTCTACAGACGAATGACTTTTGTAGAAGTTGTATGGACGAAGAGGAAGAAAAGACTTTAGATCACTTCCTATATGCTCGTGTGCGGCACTGGCATACAAACGACATAAGCACTTGGGTATGTACGATATGGATAGCCTTTCTGAACTAGCGGACTGTGGAGTGCGAGATATTTTACACTACATAAGTAGCTCCGGATGGTTTCAGCGGGAGTAAGGAAAGATTGGATCCTGTGGTATCACAATGGGCCATTATTGGCCTAAGTGTGCGATAGCAGCCACTCTAACCTAACCTAACCTACTATTCAAGTAATATTTAACGCTTAACGCATGTGAGATGGTGCGCCATCTTGCATGAAAGTGTTCACCAATATGCGATGGCACAGGGATTTCACGTAGGGCAATATCCTTTGGTGATATACAGCTCCATAACATGACGGCAGGTGTATGCTTGACTCGTCCAGGAATTGAAAAATAAAGTCAGTTAGTATTTTTTATGTTTGAACACAGCTAAACAGAATTGTTGTTTTTAAAGTTGAAACTTACCCCATTCGTTGGTGTCTCACATGCGTAGAGTGAGGCGAGGCTTTTTTGCTGGGTGTCTGCATATGAGCTGATTTTATTTCAAACGACGTCGTACTGTTCTTTCCAGTATTTTTACTACAGGCTCGATTATCGCATTGGTGCGATTTTTCAAATTTGTGCATGGCGGTCTTCCAATGCAACACGAACTATTTTCCGATCCATTCGGTTTGATGTTTTCCGTTTTCTACTGCAGTTTTTACGCTTACTAAACCTACTTAACCTCTTTGGCCTCTATTTTTTGCACGATTCGCTTAACACTGTCTCCTCTTATGGCCAGTAGTATTGGCTATATTACTGTATGAATGTTACCCAGTTTCAAAAAACTTAAAATTTTATATGTGGTACGAATATTCACTTTAAAACTATAAAAATTGTTTGCAGCCTCAAAAATATGGCGAGTCACGTACACAAAACTGAAAAGTAAAATAATTATTTCTAGAATTAACGCTTTTAATCGATCTACAAAAATCACTTTCGAATAACAACTAATTAACAAACGTAAGTTAATCAGCCGTGCTACATGTAGTCCCATAAGACCGGCTTCACCTTCCTTTCTTTCCCCTTTTACCAACACAATTCATTTTAACTGCGACATTAAATTTTTCCCTGAATCCGAAATGAAAAAATAGAAATGAAAATAAAAAAATTTAATGCCATTTTTCAGATGTAGATTTTTGTTTAAATTTTATTTTCGAGAGAACAGAATAAAACAATACAAAAAAATTTGGTGTTTTATTATAAAATAAGGGTTTAAATTAACAATAAAAATCTATTGCGACGTAGTTTGAAACCAAAAACTAAAATCTCGTGTAGCTTGGGTGAATATGATTTTCACTGCAAAAAAACGGCCGCGAGCAGACAAGTTGGCACGATCACCCATTTAAATTAGTCATAAAGAAGAGCACGAAAATGATTCAGAAAAAATTGTAGGGAGAAACTTATGTGAAATTCTATTTACCAAAATCCGGTAAAAAAAAATTGACGTACATCAAAAAATTTTGTTCTATTTCACAGACAAATTAATATTTTTTTGTGATGTACATATATCAATTTTAAATTGTACATTTTTTCGTGATTTTTTTTTTTTTTTTTGATGGACTAATCCCAATACGAAAAGAAACGTCAATTGGTGTGTTAAACTATAAAAAAATTAAAGCATGTATTTAAAATTTAACTATCATTAATAAATATGTGGTCATTATTCGTTCGGAAATATTCTTCAAATAAATAATAAAATCCTGTTTAATATTTCCAGGACAAACATAAAACACACCAATTTTATTTTTTTGTTCTATTTCAACCATAAATTTCACATTCGCTGTATTTCTTTGGTAAATTTACAACAAATGCATGTATCTAAATTTAGAAAAAATTTAGCTAAATTGAAATTTTTTTTAGATTTACGAATAAATATGACATATTATTGTTTGCAAAAAAAAATCATAAAATTATCTCCGAGTGGTAAACACAAAATCAATTTAGCTAAATTTCTCCTCAATTTAGATACATGCAATTGTTGATGTACATTTAGAAAATTTACCAAAGAAATAATTGATTTGGAAAAGTGAATAGAATTTCATATTGATGGTACTATTCCATGGAGGAAACAGAAAATTTTTTCGGAACATCTGATAAAGACAAGAACTAAAATTTACATTAGAGCGACTTAAAATAAAGGAGAAATAAAAACAATTTAAGGCCATTTTTGACATGTAGATTTTAGTTTAAATTTTATTTTGGGGAGAGCAGAATTAATCAATACAAAAAAATTTTGTGTTTAAATATAAAATAAGGTTTTAAATTAGCAATAAAAAATCTATTATAACTTATTTTAAAGCGTGAAGCAGTGCTTCTTTGACATCCCGTGTGGAACGGCTGATTATGTGAAAATGTTGAAATGATGTAGCTGTGCAAGTTTTTTTGGTCAATCCGCCGTTGTACACTTTGATTCTTTCGTCGCGATTCTTTCCTTTTTTCCTTGCCCTTCACCTACAAAACTGTTGTTAGTTTGTTGGTAAAAAGGAGGGAAACAAGGAAAGAATTACCGACGAAAGAATCAAGCTGTGGAATGCCGGAATGACTGTATTCGTTTGCTTGTAAATAAAATCTAATTTTTTTTTGTTTCGTTGGCATTAGTAGTTTCAAAATTTCTGGGATTAGGATTAGTTGATTTTTTTAGTTTCTTTTTTTATGGTGCCTTCACGAGGTGAGATTATAAAGTTGGGTTATTTCTTAATAGACTTGAATACAGTCACCCATGAAGTTTGCGAAAACTTTCGTCTATGGTTGTCATGCGAGTTACAGGTTTTGTATTGCTTTGTAATTATTGTTGTTTACCTTCAATTTTTGCTTGGTTTGCGACCAGTTGAGGCTTTATTTTAATTTATTCAAATAAATGTATGTCTGTGCAATACATGTACATATATCCGATTTTATAAATAACACAATTTATAAATGAAGGCACCCGTATTATTTTACATAAATATTTATGACACATATTTATTCAATATATTTTATGGCTCTTAACAAACATTATTAACAATATAATTAATTATTTTAGAAGCATAAATTGACATGCATTCGATTTTTTTTTCAATAAACAACAACAAATATTTGAGCCCCTATTATTGCTCATATTTTAATTTATTTTTGTTATTATGTTGGTACGAGCAAGCTTAATTGCTCAAATGATGATATCATTTGCTTATTTTGTTGAGAATAATTTAATTTAAGTTTAATTCTATTGCAGCTCTGCTGCACTAAAACCATGGACATAAGATTTTTGTACCAAAATCCATGAATATTTTAATAAACTGAAATCAGTTTAATAATTTAAATTATTTATTATATTATTTCTCCTCGTATTTGTTTATTCTGTGGCACTATTCTCAGGGAATTTGGGAAAGATTTTATATGTAATTTCAGTTCAAATATTTTCTTTCCGCCCTACTGAGGAGAACAGTTTGATGTAAATATTTATAAATTGGGAATAATTTTTCCATATCTAAATTGGTAGGGAAAGTTATTCCCAATTGATTTTGTTTTTAAAACAATTACCACTAGCTTTTTACCTCAGTATGCCAGAACGAAAATTTTTAAATAGAAATTACATACAAAATCTTTCTCCAATTCCCTATTCCCAGGGAATTACCAGAATAGTGCCACTGGTGGTGTATTTAAGTACATTGTAAAGCTTTTAATTGTTTTGAATAACTAAATTGTTGCTTTCCCCTTAAAATTCCTTGTAAATTTTAATAATTTTTTTTATTTTTACATTTTAATAAAAGAAAATATTAATTGTCCAGTGGATTTAATGTCATTTGAAGGTCAATTAATACCCCCCTTTTCCTTCACACACACACACACACACACACACACCACCCATTCACACAATTACAATGTACCACCTGCACATTGCAAGCTCCATGTCAACCTGTACACTGACATGGACGGTGGGTCGGCGCTGAATTCTGCACACCAACAGAGGGTCTTAGTTGTGTTTATTAACATCACCGATCGCAATCGCTGACGAAAATTCGTTTTGCATCGTGCATCTGCTGAGATTCGAACCCAGTACCTCCCGGTCCAAGTGCCGAAGCTTTAACCACTGCACCACTTGTCCGGTACATAACCATCAATTTGTACATAACCACACAAAATTTGGCTTGACATAGTCTGTTTATGTAAATGTGGCTACTTATAAACGTTTAACAATTTTAACAATTGTGTTGTGTTGATTGAAATCATTTAAATTTGTTATTATTCTGCACACATTGTATACATTTTAGTAATCATCTAAAACTAAAAATAAAAACAAACGACGTTAATAATTCTCGTATGTTCGTGTTAATGTAATTTGTTAATAGTTTTCAATAATAAACACAAACCACTCTTACCATACCCGTCCTCCTACATTTCATTATAAAAATCGTATGTCAAACTGCACTCTATCCTCTCTTGACGGTGTTGCAATCTGGGGCGGTATGTTGTACCATCACTTCGATCGAAAAAAAGTTGAAATTCGAAAAAAGTCGAATCGAAAAAGGGGAAGTTCTATCATTTTCGACTTTTATCGTTTTTTTAATCTACCAAAACTTTTTCTAGAATGAAATATCTATCAGCTACATTTATTATTACTTTGGTTTTAAATGATGAAACTTTATCATTTATCGTGATTCGAAAATGATACAACGTACCGCCGTTCAATTTTGATATAACGAGAACCAATGATAACGAGAACCAATTTCATTTTACATGACCCATTAGCTACAGACAACTCACTTTTTTCATTTTTCCTCTTTTGGGCCTGATTAATATTTATATGTATTTGTGCGCGCGCTTTTTGTGCATCACTTTCTGCACTACTTTGTTGTAAGTCTTATACCACTTTCCTTTGAAAGTGACGAAAGCTGATAATATTAGTAATAAATATATTTTTTTCCATTTTTTTTTTTATCAACAAAGTTTATAATTTTATTTTAGTTAAACTTTACGGCATCTCATCAACCTGTGTAGGTTGAGTCGTATGCACAAATATTGTGGTCCAAACAACATACAAAAATCAATTTTTGACATGATTATCTTTCGTACACGAATTTTACAAACACAATTGTGTATGCGGGCTAGAAAAGGGTTAAACTATATAATTTAATCTTTTAATCACCGGCTAGTTACCGCCACTTCCTATGAGAGCGAAAGGTGTTATTTGTTTATATGAGAAAAAGTCTCATCCCATTTTATAATTATTTCATCATTTGTTACATTAATTGTAAACTAATTGAACATTTTACATAATATCCAGTCGAATTATAGTCATCTATGCAGTTTATATTACATTAAAACTAATTTTTTGAGACGTCGATCACATTTCGCTCTAGTTCAAAAATATTCCGTCAGATGTCAGCCACTTTGCGTGAAAATCCGATAGACAACTATAAGTGGATCTGACGACAAAAAAATAAACTTGTGTATATTTTTGTTTTCATAAAGTATGCCGTGCTAAAATTTCATGGAAAAAAACCTTCAATCCACTGTTGCACACTTTGATTATTTCGTAGTGATTCTTCGTTTCCTTCCCCTTCGCCAACAAACTGTTGTTAGTTTGTAGGCAAAGGGGAAGGAAACGAGGAAGGAATCATGGCGAAAGAATCAAAGTGTAGAGTGGCGGATTGAGCTTATTTTTAATGCACTGGATGTCACATTCCCAACTTTAACAGACGTCAATAAACTATATTGACGATTGTAAAAGTAGGAAAACCCAGCCAGCCATACTACACGATAATTTGGTTTCTGAATTCAAACTAAGTCGCAATAGATTTAAATTTTTAATTTAAACCCTTATTTTAAATTAAATTATTAAATTTTTTTGTCTTGTTTTATTCTGTTCTCTCGAAAATAAAATTTAAACAAAAATCTACATCTCAAAAATGTCCTTAAATTTTTTTATTTTCATTTCAATTTTTTCATTTTGGATTCACGTTCAAAAATTTTATGTCGCAGCTGCAAATTGAAATGAAAATAAAAAAATTTAAGGACATTTTTGAGATGTAGATTTTTGTTTAAATTTTATTTTCGAGAGAACAGAATAAAACAAGACAAAAAATTTAATGATTTAATTTAAAATAAGGGTTTAAATTAAAAATTAAAATCTATTGCGACTTAGTTTGAATCCAGAAACCATATTATCGTGTAGCATGGCTGAGCTAGTGGAAAAAATAAAAATTAAATTAGCTATCCTTAAATGAGCCTCGCCACACTTTGATTCTTTGGTCGTGATTCAATGATTTCAAAAAATCAATCGCCGTCCACATTTGATTTCTTTGCGCGTTTCTTTTTTTATGTATGTGCGTAAAATTATGATTTTTGATTTATTCGTATAGTAAATTTTTTTTATTATTTGCTGCGAAAACTGCTTCCTTGGTTGAAAAAATATATTTTTTGCACTCGAAGCATAATTTAAACTAAAATTAACCCAAAAACGACAAATAAACAAGGTGTCCTTGAAATATTTATCTTTGTTGCTGTGCGAGAATCAGTTGAATTAAAAAAAAAAAAATATTGCTGCAAAAAGAATCAAAAATTTCCCCGACAAAAACTTAGTTTGTAGGTGAAGGGGAAGGAACTGAGGAAAGAATCACGACCAAAGAATCAAAGTGTGGAACCACGGAATAACGTTCGTAATAACAGAAATCACACGGATTTTCAAATTGGCATTGCTGGATTATTTTTGAATTGTCAAATTGGAATAGCTCATTGAGTTTTAATTTTTTCCGCCACGTGCCACTCGTGATCCTCCAATCGTCAATAATAAGATGCTGTAATGGCAGTTGCCAAAGAAGGTAAAATTTCTTGTTGTTGTTTTTGTTGTCAGTGTGTAGGTAATAGCGCGTAAGCGACCGTCTTTTGTTGTTTGTTTATTAATGCAATTTCAGGACACATTCTCCTCTAGTAAGATTGCAAACTAATCACAACAACATTTTTAATAATTTTGATTTGTCTATGTTCTCTTTCCATCTTTTTAAAAAACAAATTACTAATTTTTTTCTTAATAAAGACTGTATAAATATTAAGTTTTTTGTAGGTACAATTTGTAACTTTTGTAAATTTTGTTAAATATCTAATCTTCCTTTTTTTATTTTTATTTTCTAATCTAATAGCCAATTATAAAAATTGCACACTAATAATGTTTGGTGGTGGTAGTGTTGATCAATTCGAAAAAAGATCAAATCTATCAAAAAATATAGATTTGATTTAGATCAAGTCTATCTGTCATTTTTGTGTTGGATAGAACGTAAAAAATTGATTTATATCAAATCTTTTTGAACTAAATCAGCCAAGCTATTCATGATTTCAGCTTCTGGTTTCAAACTAAGTTGTAATAGATTTTTATTGTTAATTTAAACCCTTATTTTATTTAAAACGCCAAATTTCTTTATATTGTTTTATTCTGTTCTCTCAAAAATAATATTTAAACAAAATCTAGATCTCAAAAATGGCTTTAATTTTTTTTTTTTTTATTTCGGATTCACGGATAAATTTTATGTCGCAGTTAAAACGGATTTTGTTGGTAAAAGGGGAAATAAAGAAGGTGAAGCCGGTCTTATGAAACCGTGTGTAGCATGGCTCAATCAATTCTTTTTTGTTGGAAAGAACGTCACATAATGTGAAGTTCTTTCGGAAAAAAATATTTGATGTAAATCAAAAATATTTGATTGAAATCATTTTTATACGTTCTTTGCGACACAAAAATGACAGATCGATTTGATTTAAATCAAATTGTAATTTTTTGAAATATTTGATATTTTTCCGATTTGATCAACACTACCACAACCAAACATTATTAGTGCGCAATTTTTATAATTTGCTATTTAAGTATTTTTTTTGCTGTGTCCAAATGTATTTTGTGTAAATTAATATATTAAACAAATTAATAAGCATATTTAGTATTAATTATTATATATAAACTTATTTATGCCATAATTTTGTTTTTGCCTGTGTTGCACAAGTGCGTTTAAACAAAATATGCATAAAAAAAACAACAACAAAAGATGATCGTTTTTACGCGCTATTATGCCTCTATTACACCAAGAAAAGTTTACTGTCAGTAAAAACGAAACGAGATAAAAATATAGATATTCTTTATACTAGAATGAAACAAAAAATAAAATCAGTAAAATTTACTGACAAAATATTTGTGTATGTGTTTGTGATGTTGCTATAATAAATTTAAAAAATACGTATCGGGAGTACTTTTTATAGCAACATTTCAATACATATGAAGAAATATTGTGTAGCGATAGAAAATATTTTTCTCACACATGTACCATCAAATTTTTTGTAGTTAATTATGGTAACGGTCTTCTCTCAATTCTGATTACATTATTTTTCATTGTAATTTGTTTCAAAAACCACTTTAAACTTAATAATTGTCAACACACACAACGAGCCGCACCAAAAATAAATTTGTTTGGTTATGTTTTTTGTAGTTGCCAAAATTTAGATATAAAATCTTGATATTACAACAAAAAAATGAAATATTTGTCTTCTTCACTCCAATGCAATTTTATATAATTTTTCTTTTTTTGGTTTTTCAGTATTTTTTACTGACAGTACATTTTTCTTGGTGTAATAGAGGCATTACACTGCCAACAAGAACAACAACAAAAAATTACGTTCTTTATGGTGTTATGACACTGACTAGTTTTTCAAATGGTTCATATGATTTAAAATGAAAATAGAGAAGGACAAGTAATCTAAGTACAAATCACTTGAAAGAATGAGTGTGTACAACATATAAACAAAAAATAGAAATAAATTCAGCAACAAATGATATAGCTTACTTTTGCAGCAGTTTAAATTGGGCAAATCTATAAAAAATAAATCAACTTTGATTATTTTTTTTGACGTATAGTCATTTATTAGTAATATGATTTTGTGTGTACGTGTATAGTACAAATATATTTCAAAACAAAACATTGCAGCGCACGCTGCACAAATATATTATTTGGTTTTCATAACGTCAAAATAAATGCGCATAGTGTTGTCTACTGTTTAAATTAGTTGTTTCTCTTTTTCGCCTTAATAGTTTTACAGCACATTACAGCACTTGAAAACTAGTCAGTATCATAACACCATTAGCAACCGGCAAAATTATGTTTATTTTTTGGTACGATAGAACTTCACATTAGATTTGGCTTTATTTATTTTTTTGTATCATATAGCAAGAAGTGTAGAGAGGGCCAATTTAACAATTTAACAGTGTAATTAAAAAATGTGACAAGTTGACATTGAAAATTTTGAAATATTTTTTTTTTATAATTTTAAATAAAGTTTTAAAATATAATTAAATCGGATGATTAGCAATTAAAGTAACTAAGTATTAGTAAGTTAAAATATTTTTCGTTTGATTAAATCTTAAATGTATCTATTCAACAAATTGCTCGGGAAAAGGAAAATTTCATCTTGGGAATGACTGCTGTCGAAACAATTTTGTTTATGTATAATATATTTGTTATTTAATTGTTTTTATTAATTGTAATATATCGTGCAATATATTTATATGTATTATGTTTTCAGTAAATAAGTAAATGCCTATAGTTTATAATAGAGACTTTAAACACCTATCAAGAGTATAACCACAGAATATAGAACACTTATGGTATAACAAAAATGAATAATCGTTGTTGTTGTTTGTAAATGTCTAATCTTGATATCGTGAAAAGTGAAATTCTGTTGGAAAAGCGAGAAAAATTGTTAACAATTATTAGATCTTTTAATAATTACTACTGTATTAATATAATTTCACAATTTACGTAGGGGCGTGTGGTTATAAAATATGTATTGAAAAGTTAGATGGCATATTCTCTATGGTTTTTGTGCCTAACCTCACAATACATTTTTGTGGCAAAACAAAAATTTTGTTATGTCAGCAATACATAGTTGGTTTGGATGACAATCCGCGGTTCTACACTTTGATTCGTTCGTCGTGATTTTTTCTTCGTTTCCTCCCCCTTTACCTACAAACTGTTAACCTGGGGTCTTCACTATGCAACATCGCTGAGATTTTCTATCATGAGACTAAATTTATGAATGTAAATATGTGTAAGTATGTTATACAAATTTTGAAACTCTCAGCAAATTATCAGGAGGCTATTTCACGAAAAAATTATCATGAAATTTTTAAGAAATGTCAGTGTAATTGTCAATGCTATACTGTGTTTTAACATAAAAATCTATAAATTGGTTGACAATATTTACGGATTTTTTGACATTTAAATTATTATGAGACTAAAATGCCCAGTTATTATATTTGTTTGATAATTATTTATCAATACATTGAAAAAAACATACACATTCATAAAATATCATGAGAGAAAGTCTCAGCGATTTTGCCTAGTAAAGACCCCGTGTAAACTGTTTTTAGTTTGTTGGTAAAGGGGAAAGAATCACGACGAAAGAATCAAAGTGTGGAATGGTGGAATCTGTTATTCACACGTGGTCTTCACTAGGCAAAATCGCTGAGACTTTCTCTCATGATATTTTATGAATGTGTATGTTTTTTTCAATGTATTGATAAATAATTATCAAACAAATATAATAACTGGGCATTTTAGTCTCATATAATAATTTCTTCAAATGTCAAAAAACCCGTAAATTTATAGATGTTTATGTTAAAACAGTATAGCATTGACAATTTCACTGACATTTCTTAAAAATTTCATGATAATTTTTTCGTGAAATAGCCTCCTGATAATTTGCTGAGTGTTTCAAAATTTGTATAACATACTTACACATACATACATTCATAAATTTAGTCTCATTATAGAAAATCTCAGCGATTTTGCATAGTGAAGACCCCGGGTCAGCGCGGTATATAAATGCGGGTGCGATGAACGCGGTGAGTCTGTCTTACGTTCTTTGGCGAAACTTAAAGCGTTGCCACATACACATCTAATAACAGACGATTCGTGCGTAAATTTATTTTGCCTCGCCACATACCAAAAAAAATACAGACGATTTTTACAACAACAATTCTTTATAAAATTTTCATAATACATAAGCAGCTAATTCATTTTATAATTAAATAACTTTACCATACCATATTCATGATGAGCCTTATAAAAATATTAAATTAATGAAAAATATATATTTTGTTTTGGAATTTTTTGACATTTGTTGAAGTTCATAGACAACAGAGAAAAAAATCGTTTAAAATTTTTTGATGAGTTCGGAAATCGTTTTAGATTTTTGTGCGTTCGTTCACGTGTAAAATTATACCATTCAGAGAAAAAATTGTTTCTAGGAACGGCTAAATAGAAAATTGATAATTTTTCAATTAAAATTATTAAATAATTCCAAATTGTTTATTTTAGCTACTAACTTGAGATATTTTACATATTATCTCATTGATTTGAGTCGAAAATATGCTCTAATTAATTCGTAAATGCGAAATCTGTTTTTAGATGTCGTCCGTAGAAATGTGTATGTGGCATCGCCTTTAAGAGTGCTACAGACGATCCGACGGTCGGATCGACCGCCGGACGACCAAATTGGATGTTGTCTACAGACGAGTTCGACTTACCATTCAATTTTGACAATTTTCGTTTGGTCAAATTTAGCCCAGCGATCTATTTATAGATCAATACAAAAAATCTCTTTGAAACGGAATTGGAGAAATTATAACAGAATATTTTTTTTAAATAAAAATCCTTTCGAAAAATATTTAGTATGGTTTTGCAATCGCAGCGGTGCACAGGTGAATTATTCAATTTACCATAATTTTACAGAACATATTTGCAATTATATTTTTTTTACATAATTTCAAGGACTTTGAAGGTTAAGTTGGGATTTTTTTTTGCATTTTTCGTACCAGTTACCTAACAGTTGTTTTTTATTTTTCCAACAATTTTTTGTATTCCAACTTCATCATTTGAAATATTTACTCAGCAGTTTATTATACTTACAAAGAAAATTAATTTGGGCTATTATGGGTTAGTTTACTGCGGTCTTTGAGAAATTTACAACAACAATCCCATATATGTAATTCCAAATTGGAATTGTTTTAAACCAAGGGCGGTATGTTGTACCATCTCTTCGAATCGAAAAAAGTCGAATTCGAAAAAAGTCGAATCGAAAAAGTGAAAGTTGTATCATTTTTGCTTTTCGAAAATGATACAACATACCACCATTCGACTTTTTTCGAATTTCGATTCGAAGTGAGATGGTACAACATACCGCCCCAACTTTTTTGCTGGTATAGAATAATTTTATTCTACCGGTTGTAAATTAGTTACGGTTTGTAATAATATTCAATATTATTCGGTCATATTACTATTTAATTAGATATATTTAGTTGTGTGTTCACGTTTTGTTTAACTTCAAAATTTAATTGTTTCCAACTAATAAAAATAAGTAAATACAATTTTTGGTTGTTACTTTGAGCACAATATTTATTCTATTCCAGCATGGATTTAACCGGTACCAAAGTAAGACCGTATACATGTTAATGTTAATCTATTGTCTCGTTTTATCATACATATATTAAATAACTTAACGTCCTATAGTTCGTGTTCTTTTTTCTCTTAGCTTATCGCATTTACCGTAATTAGATTTTTTAAAATTGCCGTTGTTTGTTTACTTTTTTGTTTAGACAACTAAGCTAAACAGTAGAAATATTTAAATTTAGTTTTACTTTTTCACCAACTGTGTTGATTTTCGAGTTTTTTTTTTTCGAACTTGTATTAAAACAGCTAACTTCACTCTTGTCTTATAGAAAAAAAAAAAATTGGAACACGATTTTACAAGGCAATCTCCTATATTGATACTATTTAATATTTTGTTTTATATTACAAAAATTATATTGATAAGTTTTATAATAAATCAAATTTTAATTATACCTATTTTAGTATTAAGATAATTAATATAATATGTATACAAAAACGATTTTATGTTTTTTTACACCGAATAATTTTTATTTTTTATTTTTCTCTGTTGAAATTTCACACAACTGACAAAATCATCCGACAACAATACACACCATTCGATTAGTTTGGTTGGTCGGACGGTCGGTCGGAATTTTCATTCAACTTAATTTTATCGGACCAACATGCATACACTATCCGATTTTATATACAATCCGACCAAGTCTGATCGCCTGTAGCGCTCTTTAGTTAAGACGCGGTAGAATCGATAGAATCAAAGCGAGTAGCGGGAAAATTTTAAGTGGTGTATAAAGTGAAAATAGTGGTGGTATTAAAAATAATTGAAAATGGTGCTGAAGTAGATAAATAAAGGGGTATAACCGGACGATGAAGATCATGAAGTGGGTACCAGTGATCGGAAGAAAAGTTGGGCTTTGTGAGTGGTGTTGGGAGACAGCAACTAAGGTAAATCTGCTGATCCAGCTCGATAATGATGAAAAATTCAATCGAAATATTGCCATACTTCAAAAAGAAAGAAAGGAACTATTCGAGATTTTGGATGCTCAACCGTATGCAGAGTCGACGTCCCATAGTGTCCCACTTGTTGACAGCGGAAGCCCCGCGGGGACGAAGACCACGGCGGATCGCGTAGTGGGATGGTTTCGATGATTTTGGTACACGCCATACTGTACAAAGATTGCTGGTGGAGAAGATCACTTAGGAGCGGATTGGAGTCCGTTGAATAGGACGAGTGGTAATTGAGGATTTTACACTAGTTATGACTACTATGGCAGCAAGAGGATGATTGATGATTAACAATTAACATGAATGGCAGTATTTGTATTGCAACGGCCCGTGGACGGAAGGGACCTTTGTGCAGAAACCAACAGAATGGGATCCTGCACAATCATCTCGAAGGACCAAAAGAGTTTTTGATTATCGGATAATGGCACCCATTGCGAAATATGTGGAACATAACTCCCAAGCTTGTTGTAGGAACTGTCAGAGAGCAGTGGTGTAAGTAAGAGCCGCGTCTGTGATGCACAAACGTCCAGGAATTTGGAGGACCGACAGCGATATTATTTGAAACGTTCTAGACCCTTTATCGCTGGGATGGAATGTGTCATACAGAGCAACTGCGAGTTTGATGGTAATAAGGACAAAGGAGGAGTTTAATTGGTTGGCGCTGTACGGTCTAAACCGCACAGGCGGCAGTTTGGATCCTGTTCGAGACTAACGCGTAGGTGAGAGTAATATGGTAGAAACTACTTGGTAGAAACAGTAGTTCAGCGTAGATTAGCAATTAATGGATACAAATTTAACGGCATTTCATGACAATAGTGACATCTAGGTTTAAGTAAGAGCATTAGAAGTAGTTTTATAACAATTTAGTTATATAGCATATTAGTTGCGATTGTTCGCTGACAATCTTGACTATTCAGCGAGATATACAAATGTGGGTTCGATGAACACTAGATTCAGTCTTGAGTGAATCTTATTTAAGACCGAGTACGCGACAGAATAAAAGCGAAAGTGAGCAGCGGGAAAATTATAAGATGTTAAAGTGAAATTAGAGGTGTACGAGGGCTGCCTTTTATATTTCGGGATTAGAGAACAAAAACAAATATTAATCATCGAAAATCGCTTTATTGTTTTTCAAAATATTCCCCATGAAGATCTATACACTTTTGCAAGCGTTTGGACCAATTGTCGAAACACTTTTTCCACTCTGATTGAGGTATCTCCAAAACATGCATTCTGAACGCAGCAACCGCTTTTTCAGGTGTCGAAAAACGTTGACCTCAGTTTGTTTTTTACGTACGGGAATAAAAAGAAGTCATTTGGTGACAAGTCAAGACTATACGGCGGATGACTCATCAAATCGATGTTTTGAGTGCTCAAAAATGCAGTTGTTTGAGCCGATGTGCGAGAGCTCGCATTGTCGTGGTGAAGAGTGATCCGTCTTCGGCAGTTGGTTTTCCTGATTTCTTGGAAGACAATTGGCAAACAAATGACTGTGTACCACTCAGAATTGACTGTTCTGCGTTGTTCTAGTGGTACGGTTGCGACATGTCCGTTTTTTCCGAAAAAACAGGCGATCATTTGCTTGCAAGTGCTTCGTGCGCGAACAACTTTTGTTGGATTCGGCTCATCTTGAAACACCCATACAGTTGACTGCTGTTTACGTTCGGGCTCATACGCGTAAATCCACGATTTATCATCTGTCACTATGTCATAGACTTGTTTTGAAGCACGGCGATCGTATTTTTTGAGGTTTTCTTTCGACCAATCGACACGAGCCTTTTTTTGAGCGGTTGACAAATTGTGTGGGATCCAACGCGAACAAATTTTTTGGACATTCAAATGTTTATGATGCTGGTCCCACTAATGCCTAAGGTTGTCTCAATCTCACGATAGGTCACATGACGATCTTGCAATATCAGTTCGCGCACAGCATCAATGGTTTCCGGAACAACAACTGATTCTGAACGACCTTCACGAAATTCGTCTTGGAGTGAACTACGACCTCGATTGAATTCACCATACCATCAATAAACAATAGTCCTTGATGGAGCTTCATCGCCAAAAATTGAATTAAGTTCATCCATGCACTCTTGCTGCCTTAATCCATGTCGAAAGTTGTAAAAAATAATCGCACGAAAATGTTCACGATTTAATTCCATTTTTGTGCATTCCCAAGCCGACCATTGTATGACATCAAGGAGCCCGTCTAGTTCCTCTTCTATTTCATATTCACTTTTGATTGGCACGTGAAGTTCTATTTTTTCCTCTACTAACTGCTTAAACAATTCCCAATTTGTTTTTTTGTTTGATAATTGTGGTGAATTTGTTTTTCCTATTACATTTTCACTAACCGTCATAATAACAGGAGAATGATCAGATATTAGACTTTCATCATTTTCTAAGAAGATATAGCGTTCCGATATGCCTTTAGTGATGTAGAAATCTATTAGGTCTGGGATTTTGTTAGGATCTGTTGGCCAGTACGATGGTTTCCCTCCTGAGTAAAATTCACAGTTTGAGTATTGGCCAGCTGCAAGTAATCCCTTTGCCTTTTGGAGAGGTTAATCTTGAACCCCAGAAGGTATTTTTTGCATTAAAATCACTGAAGTTACTTCCTAATTTCTGGAACAGGTTATTATAGTCTTCTTTTTTTAGGTTATACCGTGGGTGCCACCCCGGTGGCAAAGTGGTCAGCATGCTTGCTCCAGCAACCGGAGGTCCCGGGTTCGATTCCCGGTGGTGAAAAAATTTCACGGCTGGTTTAGGATCAATGAATTAATCACTCATTATCCGAAATGAAAATATTATGAAACCTCATTTGAGGCGGCCAATCCCTTGATAGGATATAGTGCCAGAGAGAGAGAGAGGTGGGGGCAATATATTGCAGATATATTACAGGTGTTGTGATGACCAAATTTAACCGTCACGATGGTTACTTGCATGGATTCTTTTTCTGTTTTGAATTCTTCATGATGTTTGATATTATCCCTAATAAATATAGCTGGCCCTCCTCTTGCTCGTTCTGCAGGATGTGTGGTATGGTAACAAGTATATCCCCGGATTGAGATACATAGGAGCTGCAGGTAAAATGTGTTTCTGATATTAAGCATATATCAATTTTCTCTGTATTTAGAAGTAGTTCTAATTCTTCTAGGTGTTGTGTTAATCCGTTTGCATTCCATATGGCTATTCTTAATGAGTAGTTTTGATGTCTGGTTTCTGCTTCGCAATTATATGAGTTGAACTATGTATTGCAGACATTATTTATTTTTAACTATTTTGGAACTTGGTATTTCCAGCAGGTTAAGTCGATTCAGAATTAACTTATTTAGTTTATTCTGTTCCTCAAGGCTATTTAGAATTGGTTGGGCAGTGTTTTTGAAATTTTCGGTACCGTTCGCCTCATTTTCTTTCAAATTTGAAGCGGCCTGTGCATATGTATAATTCTCTCTACGCATAGATGATTCGTTTCTTGCTCGATTCTTGTTTGGATGACTTAGAGGGGGTTTGCGTGTCTGATCCCTCATTTTTTGTAGCTGCTTGGCAACCTCACATCCTCGGTAGCTGGCTGGATGCTGCCCCGTTACAATTTATACATTTTGCTGGTCCTTTTTTTGATAGTTTGCAAGTTTGTGTTGGGTGCTTTCCAGCACATTTCACACATCTTGGATCGCGCGCGCAATATCGTTGCGTATGGTTAAAGCCTTGGCATTTTTTACATTGTACTATTCTTGTACTGCCTCTTTTAACAGCTTCTATCTATATATGTTGAGTATGCCAGTTATATTGTAAATGTTTTCTATTTGCTCGGATTTATCAAACGTTAGCATGAACAGGGGAAGCCCTCTTTTTGAAACGGTTTCTAGTCGGTTCCCTCCGCTACGTCTCTCTTTTTTAATAATGTTTACGGCATCAAGGATTTTAAATCCTTTATTTTCTAGATGCCATGACTCTTGCCATGACCTTGATGGGACGATCGTTTTTATTTTCGTACGTGTACCACTGATATTTTTTGCGTATTCAGCTTCATTGACAAGTTTCTGTATGCGTTTGGATTTGAAGTGTTAATCTTCCATACATCATTGTTCAGAGCAGTAATTTTATACTCTTGTTCCGTAACAGTACTCATTACACTTTGGATTTCTGAGTAGTTCTTTACTCCTACTATGAAAATCGGTGATGGGGCTTTTACCTTTGTCTGTGCTTCATTTTTTTTTTCAAATTAAATTAATTCATTATTTTTAACATTATTTACAATTATTGAATATTGGAATGGTGAATTAATTAACAAAACGAAAGCCATTCTTAACCTATAATAACATATTTACAATGCCCGCTGTCCCGAATATGAGCACTCAGAAGCTTAACATAATTGAAAATAGAACTTAACTTTGAATTAAATATTAAATAAGGCAAAGGAACAATGTAACAATTATATAATGTAAAGTAATAATGAACTGAATAAAAAATGTTAACAAAAAAAAAACGGTATTTAATCTCTAACACAACACTCAGACGAAGAAATGATTTAAGCGAAAAACTTAAAATTACTTATACTAGATTATAATAAAGTTTTATCTTAAATTACTATCCCTAAATTCCGGGTTCATCCTCCCGCTGTCAACCACCAGTATTTGGAACATCTGTCCTCAAACTCATTGGCTTTTTGTTGTTTGATACTTGTGTCGGACCGTAGATATTCACCTTTATAATTGAATTTATCAGCCTCAAACCACTTCTCATTGGGCCTTCTCAGAACATGGAAAATAATTGGTATGCCCTCTCTGTCCTGCACATACCCTCTACTATTGAGGTGTGTAAATAAATTTGGACCCGGTACTATACCTTCGGTTAAATAATGTTGTGCCATCCGCTCATCGATGTAATACGGTCCGCATATTAATGAATTATCAGTGTTTAATGTCGCTCGTAATATATGATTTCTTATTAATTTAATTATATGTACATCAATTCGGTCTGTGTCAAATTTCTCATAATGATTCTTGTTTGAAATGTAATGGAGATAGCCAGTTTCTGCCTTGCGATATTTGTTTCTGCAATGTTGTATATATTTCCTCTGAAAAACTCTTATTCGTTCCATGTAGCGTGGCACCTGATTAAACCACACCTGGCATCCATATGTTATTATTGGGCGGATGAGTGCCATATATCCGATTGTTTTAACTCTTTCACCAATATGTTTACTGTAAAAGAAACGTCTTGCTCCCATGAACGCTTTACGCGCCTTCTCCAATTGTGCTGTTGTATGTGCCGCCATATAGCACATATTGTCAATGTTCACACCCAAATAGTTGACTGACTCCTTTAATACTATTGGTTGATCGTAGGCCGTTACTCTGAGCTTTCGCCAATTTCTTTTTAAATCTCGGTTCGCGTTCCTTAGCGGGCTGCGAAAAAGTATCAATTCACATTTGGCCACGTTCATTTCGATTCTCCACGTATTCAGGTAATCCTGTACATAATCTATTGCCTTTTGCAATTGGGCTTGAATATTTCCAACCAAATATTTACTACTATAGATGACCATATCATCTGCATATGCACACACTTGAATATTTTCCGAATTTAGTTGTTGATTCCCAATCATTTCCGCTGTATATAAATTAAACAAAATTGGTGCAGTAATGGATCCCTGTTGTACACCATTTAAAATTTTGAATTCCTGACTTGAATTTATATTGCCCGTAGTTGTAATGAATTTTCGATCATAAACTAGTTCAAAGATAATTCCAATTAGATCATTGCCGAAATTTAAATTTTTCAATTTTGCCAACAGTCCGTTCAGCCAAATGGACTCGAAGGCTTTTTTTATGTCAATGAGTACTGCGCCCGTTGATTTCTTAAAGCTCAAATTGTGACATACGTCCTCTGTTAATTTAGTAATTGCGTGTACTGCGCTATGCCCTTGCCGAAAACCGAATTGATTGTCTGGTATAATTTTGTTTTTACTGACATGATCCATAATCTTCTCATTGATAATGATTTCGTAAATTTTTCCTAAATTCGACAGGAGGCTGATGGGTCGGTAATTTTCTGAGTCTGTACCATTTTTATTCTTTTTCAGGATTGGAAATATTCTCGCCACCTTCCAACAATTTGGAAAAGTTTTGTTATTGAGAAGATGATTGAAAATTATACAAAGTTCGGTAATTATAGAATTTGGAAGATGTTTTAGTATAATATTTGGGATTAGATCTGGACCAAAAGATTTTTTATTGTTTGCGGTGCGCAAGACGTTAGCCAAATAGTCACAATTAATGAAATAGTCTGGATCATCAGCCGGTTGTTCGGGTGCCTCCGCTCTATTATTGTGTGTAAACTGCGTTTTGGACCGTTTCGCCAACTTGTCTTCCCCATGTCTCCGTTTAATTGGTTCCACAATTGTGTTCACCTGCCTCTCATGTTCTATTTTGCCAAGGGCTGGATTCCGTTTCGTATGTTTTTCGATGTGGTGCCCAATAATATTCAAATTTATTTGCTCGTCCAAAATTGTAATTTTATTTTCAAAATGTGTCATCTCGTCCCATGGTATATTAAGTTGATGATATTCTCCCGTATCCTGTTCATTGATCTCGATCGCCCGTATACTAATGTCTTTAGTCTTCTGTGTTAGTTTCTTAGTGTCGGACCACATTTTGATTTCTGGTTTAATTTGCTTCATACAATTGACCCAATATTTCTCGATTTGTATTTTAACATTTTGTTCAATTAATTGAACCGTCCGTTTAATTTCGTTTTTCCAAATTTGAATTTCCCTTTGATTTTGATTTGTCGCCGCCAAATTGCCAAAATTCTAATTTTGTCGTCTGATGTTACGCCGGAACGTTTTAATTTTTGTTATCAAAAAACGTTTATGCTTATACAGACGTTCTATTGTGGCATTTGTATAATACTGCGTATTATTGCATCGCCTAATTTTGGGCTCATTCTCCTTGATATTGTCCAAAAGTAATTTAGTGATTTTTTCAATATGAATAATAATTTCGTCGTCATCTAGATTGTGTGTGTTGGGTGTCATAAATACTTGTTGTTGATGATCACCATTGAAATCCTCCCGTTCATAATTGTCCGCTGCTTGACGGTGCATATTCGTCATCTGTTCGGTCCATGTGTCCCAATTTGTATCCGCAAAATTGTACCATATCCTTTTCGTTGCCTCATTGGTGCCCATTTCTAGCTCGCCCACTTCTCTCACCACTACCTCAATCGCTTTATGATCACTGTCATATCGATGGGTGGTGATTTCCCCTCTGTCGTTTGTTAGAATTTTGATGCGCTCGTCCGCGATGGCCAGGTCTAAATAGCTTCGATATTCTATTGCATTTTCAATGATCCACCGGTTGAGTCGATTGCCCCTTGAATTATTTGTTGTGTTGGCCCAATTTGTACGTTTCGCATTTATGTCCCCCGCTATTATGTAATTGTTAGGATTTTGTAAATTTAAGTTTTGGAAAATTTTGCTCCACTCTTCAACGAAACGATCATCCGAAATTACACTTGTGTTGCCCGTACAATAAATAGATATCAAAAATAGGTGATTTATAATTTTAAGTTTGATTATGACAATCTCAAGACCAGGCCGATTATTTAGTCCTTGTGGTATAATTGTTTTGAATTTGTTTCCATTCCGAATTAAAATGGCTGTGACACCACCTTGCGTTGCATTGATTCGATCCTGTCTCACCATCTTATAATTTTTGAAATTCGATTTTGTGCCGAGCATTTAATTTTGTTTCATTGTCCAGGAGGCAGTCTGGCGAATGATATTCCAAAAATTTTAATAAATTTAGACGTCTCTGAATACTCACAATTGAATTGGCATTTATTGCAATAATTTTGAAATTTGAATTTTGATTTTGTTATTATTTACCATGAAGCAATAATCTGAAGGAGTTGCGCGATTTGTTCACTCTGCTCTTGCATCGTACGAGCCATTCCGTCCATTCTCGTTGTTAATTGTTTTATTGTTGTATTGTGCTGCATATTATTCGTTGGCTGTTGCTGCTGCTGTTGTGTTATTGTTGGGCCTTGACCTCCTGTTCTCTCCGCATACGTTCCATTTTCCTTTGTGACCGGGACATTATTAAATAATCTGAATGGTTGTGCAGCTGATTCAGACTGTTGTTTACGCTCTTCGATTTTTTGTTTCAATCGATGATCATAGCTTGATAGATGGGGCAACCCTTGAACGATGCGGGATGGCCATTCCGATTACAATTTGTACAATATATTTCCTCTTTGGTCGTCTCTCGTTCAATTTTACATTCGCCCGGCTCATGAGGCTCGGCACATATACACCTTTGTTAGTGGCGTATTTGTTGAAAATTGTACAATGTACAATAGTATTTATTTTGCTTGTTCTCCCGCTCTCTTCGATTTCATTTGGATGATTTTTTCGACCTTTATTTCTGCATCATATTCGATTTCGGTTTGTAACTCTGCTAGCTCCTCATTTTCTGTCAAACCTCTCAGTACTAGTGATTTTAATTTTAGTTGCTTTGGTGTATACGTAAAATATTTTGTTTTGACCTCATCGAAAATAGTCTTTAATTTAGTATAATTGTCCAAATTGTCTGTTAAAATTGTATGTTTATTAATATTTACTCGCCTCACTTCAAATTCTTTAACATTTGTGCCTTTCGCTAGCTGTATTGTATGTTTAATATCCTGACCATGGATATGAATTGGTGGCGGTCTTGGAGTCCGTTTTTGTTTTGCTACTTCGTTATTATCTTTATTATTATTATTATTATTACGAGTATTATTGTTATTATTATTGTTCAAAATATTTTTTTTATTATTATTGTTATTTTTTTGTTATTAATTGTTTTTTTATTTTGTTTTAAATGTTTGTCTTCTATTTCACTAATGTTCTTGGAGTGCACTTTTTGTTTTACCAGTTCAAACTCATTTTCTGGCTTTATGAATGTTATTATGAATTTTTTTTTGTGATAAAGCGATCATATCAATATCATGATTATCCTCATCCAACTCATCAAGAAGAGGCAAGAATTTATTTGGGGTTACAAAATCTAGCGGAGCCGAAAAAGTGTTACTACTCAAAAGTACTTCCAATTGATCTTTTAATATTTTGTTTTCTTGATTTAAATTTAAAATAATTATTTTTAGATTGGAAAGTTCACCTGCCTCATTTTGTTTGCAAGGACGTTTTCTTTCTGATGGTACCTCTGGTCTCGTTTCGCTAATTATGTCCTCACTCCCAGAGTGAGAATCTCCAAGTTCCGACATGGTGTTAATATTTTTTGCTTTGTATTATTTAAGTTTAACCACCTTAGAAACCGATGGAAATCGTTCTGATACACTTTTATTTTTTTTTAATTTCACTGTGATAGATTATTTCGAACAGGCAAGGAAAGAAAACAATTATAATTTAGAGAAATTGAGCACTAGGTAGGTATGAACTCCAAACACTCAACTCAACCAAAAATTATAGCAACCCGGTAAAAATCAAATTTTTAAATTTGTTTTATTGTATCAAATTTTTTTCGGAAAATTTCAATTATTTTGTTCACTTTTGTTTTGTGGCCTCCTGTATTGGGGTACCACCAGCACTGATATCAACGTCCCGCACTTAAACTTATTATTTTGGAGGCACAGGGTATTGTATATTTTAAATGTTTTTATGTTGGTTTATTATTTTATATTTGTTTTGTGTGTTTTGCTTATGAGATATGTGTATTTGGAAAATAAATGTAATTTTGCGTTTATATAATTTGTTTGGATTTATCGAGTATGAAATTTTATATTGTTAAATCTACGTACTACCCTGTATATAAATTTTGGTTCGCGGAACTAACTGCATGAATTACATAACTGTGCAAGTTCAAAATATTTTATTTAGTTGAATAAGTTATATAAGGTTCATCAAATTACTTGTATATATAATTAGTTGATAATATAAGTTGTAATTTTATTCCTTTAGTATTGTGCCGTCGCGATATACAATCAAATTTATGTTGAATAAGCAAGGTCGTTTATTCAATAATGTAACATGAATAAAATATATATAAAGATATACAATTGTTATGATTACTTTATATTATATTTAATGCATTATATAAAAGAACGTGCTAATTATGAACTTGAAATTATGTTTGTTGTATATTAACTATTCGGTATCGGAATTTTGTAATCAAGAAATGGAATATAGAAAAGTGTTGTAATTAAACTCAAAAGAAAACTTACCCTTTATTTATTGTGATGTCTCTATTTTCTTGTGAATACATAATACAGTTGGAAATTAATTTTAGTTATGCACTGAATATTGTATCGTTTATTTAAGTATGGAATACTTGATAATTTTTAATTTTTCACAGAAATGTTTCTATAACATAGAATTAACATAGGATGATTTTAATTCTTACTTATAATTAGGTATTTTATATTTAAATGACACAGTTAATACACGATTATAATTTTAGATAGAAATGATAAATAACTTTTAATTTTATATTTAACTATTTTATAACATAAATTTAATATAGAATGGTTTTAATTATTAATTTGTATTTGGATGTTTTATGTTTTAATGACACAGATAACACACGATTATGATTTTATATAGAAATGATTTATAACTTTTAATTTTATATTTAAGGAACTGAAATCTTTTGTTTTAAA
Organism: Nephrotoma flavescens; assembly: GCA_932526605.1. Taxonomy (NCBI): domain Eukaryota; kingdom Metazoa; phylum Arthropoda; class Insecta; order Diptera; family Tipulidae; genus Nephrotoma; species Nephrotoma flavescens. Next base: position 78,932,529 of record OW052221.1, on the reverse strand, counting down.
AAACCACGGAACTATTTTGCTCTTATTTTCTTAAAAGCCACGGAACTAATTTTGCTCTTATTTTCTTAAAAGCCACGGAACTAATGAATAACCATTTCTACTTTTCTTTTTTACTTTTCATCCAAAAATTTCATTTCTTGCCTTTGTGGCGCTTAAGCATAATTTTTTGTTGAATTGAATTTTTGCCGATTTGGCTTTTCATGCCCAGTACATTGTATTTTGGGTCATGATATTTGTAATTTGATAATTTTGTTCAACTTGCCGGTGATAATTTGCTTTACTTTGTAATTTGGGTTTAGGTTTTAATTTGTGTTAGTTTTTTTGTTTGTTATTTTAATGTTCTAGTTTTGGATTTGTGTTATAATTTTTGTTAATGTTTATATTTCCGCCCTAAATACTTTGTTTTAAGGTAAATTGTGTATACTTTGTATATACTGATTTTGTATATGTTAATTTTGTATCACAACATACCTTCCTCCTTGGCGAGTGAAAATTTTGTATGCAGAATTTTCATGTTGGAGTTATTTTAATATTTTGGTATATGTTTATGTTAGCATTGGTTCCTATTTTCTATTTATTTATATCGTTATTATAGTTATTATTATTGTGCTTCTGTTTCTGTGGATGTTGGTTGTTTGTGTTAACTTGTTGGAATTTGTTTTCAGAATTTGACATTCTAGACTATAAGGGTCAGAATTCACCTATCTTATTGATTAGGCTCTGATGAACTTTTGATCCATTTGATTCCCTTGTGTGGATGTTGGTCTGGTCTTGTCTATGGATTTGTTCGATTTTTTGGCTTCCTTCATTTGGCTGGTGTGTCTTATCTTCTGTGTCGTTGTATTATTTATTTTGCTTTATATTTAACATTTATTTATTGTTTTTATTACTAAGGTTAGTATTTGCTTAATGTTTTACTTGTTTTCTGTGTGTGTTTTTTTTTTTTTTTTGAATATAATAGTGTGTGTAATATGTGTTTAACTTTAGTTTACTTATTCTATGTTACTTATTTGTATATATCTTTCGATATTGTACTTAATACTTAGTGATAATTGTTTATTATATATTTCTTAAGGAAAATTTATTATTATGATAACTGTGTATGGTTTTTGTATGAATGTTAACTTTAAGGTTAGTGTTATGTATGTTTTTTTTTTTTTTTTTTTTTTTGTTTTATATTTTTCCTTTTATGTGTTAGTAGTTATAAGTGTATATAAAAGGAAAAATATTTAGTTAGCCTGCGACTATTGGAAAAAAATTTATATTAATGAATTTGAACGATTTTCGCGTGACATTTCTTGTTTCCTTTTGCATGCCGTTGTATTTGGTTTCCGCAAAAGGGAAGTATGTAATAGACGTTTTTTTTTTTTTTAAATTGAAATATAATGCTAGTTTGTTAATTTTTTCGAAGAAGACTCCGTTGTTTTCTATTTTTTGTTGTTCGAACATTTGGCTGCTTTGGGTTGATACTTCTTTTGATAGCACCAGGATGGATATTATGATGATTGTGTGTATGTGTTTCCTGTGGCCTATTTGTTGTGTTGTGTGTCTGCACGGTAATGGTAATTGTATTTATTATATTTAGTAATTTCTTAGTCCTGGTCCTGTGAAATATTATTAAAGTGGTTATTATTGTTTGGTTCGTGTTAATGCGATAGTAATGTTGAATTTCATTTTGTTACCTGTAAAGTTTATTTAAGAATTTAAGTTAATTTTAGTTTTGTTTAAGTAACCTGTTGTTATGGACTTTTATGAATTTTCTGTTGATTTCTATGGTAGTATTTACAGGTGAATTTATTTCTATAACTTTGTATGGGCCTAGCCACAAGGCATCTTGTTTTGTTCGTCTGTTCTCGTTTTTTAGCCAGACTAAGTCGTTCGGTTCGAGAATCAATGGTTTTGTTGATTTGTCATATTGTGTCTTGACTTGTAATTTTTTGCTAATGATTTTTTCTCGGGCTATTGCGTGTGCGACCCTTAGTCTTGCTTTCAGTTCGTTAACATAGTCATCGTAATTGTATATCGGTTCTGGGTCTTTCTGTACTGCGCTGGGGATTAATGCTGGTCGTCCGTAAATTAATTCGTAGGGGGTAAAGTTTGTTGAACAGTGTGGTGTAGTGTTATACACAAATATTGCGTAGTGGCACATTTCGTCCCAATTGTTTCGATCGAGGTTGGTGAAAGATCTTAAATATTCTTTCAATGTGCTATGCGACTTTTCAAGTGCACCGTTTGTTTCTGGGTGATATGCAGTGGTTGTTAAGTGTTTTAATTTTAGAAGTTTGCAGAGTTCTTTAAATGTGTTACTCATGAAATTACTGCCTTGATCTGTTAATATTTTTTCGGGGATTCCGTATTTTGTGATATATTGCTCGCATAGTGCTCTTGCCACTGTGCTAGCGTTCTGGTTTGGTATAGGAATAGCACCTGAAAATTTGGATAAGTCGTCTTGAAAAGTGAGCAGATAATTATTTGAATTTTCTGTTGTTGGAAGAGGGCCAACAATATCGAAAGCTACGCGTTGGAAGGGGTGTTCTGATGTGTCAGTCAATTGTAGTGGTACTTTTGTCTTTCTGTGGGTTTTATTTCTTTTGCATGTGTGACAGTTTCTAATTAATTTGTTGATGTCTAGTAACATTTTCGGCCAGTAGTATAGCATTCTGATACGTTTGTATGTGCGCCATGTGCCTGCATGACCGCCTAGAGGTAGATTGTGATATTCATTTAAAATTTGTTGTCTTTTTCTTATGTCTGTCACGACTTCTATTTTATTATTTCTTAAGTTATTTGAATCTACATTTTGAGTGAATTCTTCTTGTGCTAGTGTGGTTGTTTTGTTCATTAAATTTTGTTTTTGGTTCTGTGGTTTTGCGCAATTTGGAGGTGTGTTTGTGTTATTAGAGTTTGTAGAATCTGTCTGGGGATGGTGGACTGGATTTGGATTTGTATTGGGTGTTGTGTCTAGTTGGGTTTTGGCTTGTGCCCTTGTGATTGCTGAGATTTGATTTTGTTGTTTAATTCTGCTGAGTGCGTCTGCGTTTGTGTTGGCTTTACCAGATTTGTGTATAATTTCGAAATTATATTCAGATAACTTTAGGTTCCATTTTAAGATTCTGTTAGGTATTTTTGTTAGATTTCCTGTAAGTGGTTTATGGTCAGTGATTATTGTGAATTTCTTGCCATAGAGATATGGTCTAAAGTTATTTACCGCCCAATAGATGGCTAACATTTCCTTCTCTATTGTGCTGTAATTTCTTTCTGATTTGCCTAATGCTCTGCTGGCATAGGCTACTGGGAACTCTGATTGGTTTTGGGTTTGTGAAAGGACTGCTCCTAAACTGTAGTCACTTGCGTCAGTAGTAAGAGTAAAGGGTTTATTCATGTCAGGGTACTTAAGGATGGGGGGTTTTATCAATAGGTTTTTCAATGTGGATAGAGCTGTTTTACAATTTTCTGTAAAAATGAATGGAGTACCTTTTCTGGTCAATTTTGTTAGTGGTTCGGCGATTTCGGAGAATTTCGGTATAAAGCGGCGGTAGTAATTTGCGAGACCTAGAAAAGATTGTGTTTCTCTTATATTTTTAGGTTCTGGAAAGTTTTGAACTGCTTCTACAGTCGATGGGTTGGGTTTAATTCCTTCTGGGGTTATGAGATGGCCTAAGAATGTTATTTCTTTCCTTAGAAATTGGCATTTTGTGCATTGTAGTTTTAAGTTGTTTACTCTGCAGATTTGGAAAATTTCTAGAAGTTTGTTATTGTGATCTTTTAGATTTTTACCGTAGATAATTACATCGTCTAGGTATATAAAGCCTTTTAAACCTTGAAATCCTCTTAGGACGTGGTTTATTGTTCTTTGGAAAGTGGCCTGCGAATTTTTGAGGCCGAAGGGCATTCTATTGAATTCAAAATGACCGTAATCTGTACTGAAGGCTGTTTTGTGTGCATCGTTGGGATTCATTTCTATCTGATGGTAACCGCTAGCCATATCTAGCGTTGAAAAATATTGTGCATGACCGAGTTGGTCTAAGATGTCATTTATGTTAGGTAAAGGGAAGGAATCGCCAATTGTGATCTCGTTTAGTTTACGGAAGTCTACGACTACGCGCCATTTGGGCTTGCCGTCGCTTCCTGGTTTCTTGGGGACTGCTAGGAGTGGACTATTGAAGGGACTGGTACTGGGTTGTATTTTTCCGTCATCTAACATTTCTTGTACTTGTCTGTTGATTTCTTCTTTGTGTGTCTGAGGCAGTCTGTATCTTTGTACGTGTATCGGTTTTGAATCTGTGTATAGATTTATGTTGTGGTATATGCCCTGAATGCTTGTCAGTTTGTCACCTTCCAAAAAGAATATGTCTTCGTATTGGAGGCATAAGTCCAGTATTGTCATATTCTCCTCTACGTTATTATTTTTATCTAGATTGTTTGTTATCGTTTTAATGATCTGGTCTTGCCGTGAAGAATAGTTTATTGTTTGTTCCGTGTGGTAATACTGTATGTCTTTCGGTAGAGTTTCTAAGATTGGTTTAAAGTCTGATATTTCGTTGTCCCGTGGTAGCGTGTTTGCTATCATGATTTTTGCTTTGTAATTGATTGGTTGTATTAATGTGTGAGGAATAAATATCCCTGGTTTTATTTCCGTTGCCGTGCAAATTGTCGGTTCGTTTGTGGATGTTTGTATTTCGATAATTGTTTCACTTCTAGCTGGTAGAATTATATTGTAATTAGTTCTGTTTGAAAATTTGATTAAATGTCCGTTGATTTTAATATTATTGGTACTGTAGAGTATGTCTGCTTTAAATTTGTCAAAGAAGTCTCTTCCTACTATTCCGTCTTCGAGAATTTGGAAATCGTTCGGTACTGTGTGGAATTTGTGTTGGATTTTTAGTTCGTCGTTTAATTGTAGTGTTAGTGTTAGTGATCCGTTAGTTTTTACTGAGCCTGTTCCAATGCCTGATAATGTTAGTGTATCTAGTTTGTTAACTTTGTCCGTATTGATATGTTTCTGTTTAATGATTGATACGTCTGCACCTGAATCTATTAATAAATTTGGTCTTGTTTCCTGGTTTATAAGAGGGGATATAGTGTCTCTGTTCGTTTTGTATTTGGATAATAAATTTATTAACGTGGGTTTCTCTGGGTAGAGTAGATTTTTTAAGCTGTTGTGGTCAGTTTCGTCTAGTTCTTGTTCTAGGAAGTTTGTTTTAATTTGATTTTGTTGTTTTTGTTTCGTGGTAGGGGATTTGTAACTTTGTTCGATTTTAAGAGTTTGTTTGATGTGGTTTGGTTTACGTGTGGACGTGTGTTTGATATTTTTGTTATTCGAAAGTTTGTAGAGTATGTTTTTATTATGTGATAAATTTTGTTTTATGTTTGATAGTGTGTTTTGTTTGATAGTCGTTATTTGTTGTTTGATTTTAGATAATTGTGTTTTTGCTACGTTATGATATTTTGAGAATTTAGTATAAAGGTATAGGGTTATGATGTGTATTACTAGAAATATGTTGTCAATTTGTAAGTTTGCTGTTTCTTGGATAATGTCGTCGTCGTCTGTTTGTATTTCGTGTAATTCTAATGTTGGAGCGTCTTGGCCTGAATGATTGTTTTCTGTTTGTTTGTTTGTGTCATGAGCGTCTGGGCTCTTTTCCTTATTTACTAAAATTTTTGTGGGAGCGTCTGGGCTCGATTTCTTATATACTACTTGTTTAGTGGGAGTGTCTGGGCTCGTCTGTTTGTTTGTTACTGATTTACGAGGAGCGTCTGGGCTCTTTTGTTTATTTATTAGAATAGAGTGAGCGTCTTGGCTCGTATGATCGAAATGATTTAGGTACATTTCTGGAATGATACCCATTTGGAGAGAGTAGTTTTGATTATCTGTTTGTTCGTTATATGTTTGGTTTGTCTGATTTTGATCCGGTGGCAGTGGCTCTCCTACAGCTGGTCGGATCGGCTGGAGTTTCCCTGTTGAGACTGTTGTGGTGTGTTATGATCGGTTTGTGCTTGCTGTGGGTATAATGTGTTGATTCTCATTCCTGTGAATTTTTCTGCTAAGCCGTTTGTGTCGGGGGATGCGTTTGGATTTGTGTTGTTATTATGTTGAGCTGGGTTTCTTGTGTAGAATTTACTTCGGCATTCGTCAAATGTATGTCCTGTAGTAATTTTACAATGAGAGCAATATTTTGGTACGAAGTTGCTCCTGCGTTGGTTCGGTTGGTATTGTTGCTGGCTGTTTGCTGGTGTGAACTGGTTCTGAGTTTGCTGTTGCTGATTGTGATTGAATTTGGGGATGAATTGTGGCATGCTTTGTGTTGACGGCATTTGCTGGTTTGATGTTTTATTTTGATATTGTTGATATGCGTGTTGTGGTTGTGCTATTCTGTTAGATTGTTCCTGCGTAGGTGCATTATAGTGTGTGTTCGGCGGTTGTCTAGCCGTGTTGTAGTTTCTCTGGTAGTTCACGTTGTGTGTGTTGTATTGTTGTGACCTGTTCGTTCTTTCTTGGTTTAACCTCGTGCGGCACACATCCCAAGTGTGATTCATTTTTTGGCAATAGTTACAGATGATTGCTGGCTTTCCGTATGTGTTCTGTTGTTGAATTATTGGTGTGAATGATGTAGGTGCTTGTTTCGTTGTATCCGGCATCATCTCTGTTGTACATGTTAGCATTTTCTCAATGATTTCGGCTTCATTTATTATCTGGTTGACGTTTGTGGCTTTTATCGTGGCAATTTTTTCTTTTAGGATTAAATTGTTTAGACCTCGTTTAAATAGTTGTACTGATGTTGTGTCTAGATGTTGGGAATAAGTGTTGTCAATGTTGTTGGTGTTATATTTAGTCTTGTATCCGTTTTTGTACTGTTCTAGCGCTTCTAGGAGTCTGTAGCCGTAGTTTCTTATACTTTCGCCGTATGTTTGTTTTGCGTTGCTGAATCTCCTTTCCAATTCGTCCAACGAATGTAGTTCTGTGTACATGTTGCTTAATACTTCTTTTATTTCTGTATAGGTTTGTATGTTTCGGTGAGTGATTCTCATGTAGGCGTCTCCTGTTAGCCTTAGTTTGATTAGCCTGTCGAATGTTTTCTTTTCCTGCTCTGTGGTGAGTGTTTCGAATATACTGTCAGCAGTGTCGAGGAACCTTGCTAGGTTGTGTGCCTGGTGTTTCGTGCCATCTCCACTGAATTCTGGTACAAAACTTGCGATGCTCTGTTGAATTTTTTGTTGGTCCATTTTTGTGCCTGTTGTGTGTTTGCCTGTGACTTCGAGATTTGTGATTTGGGGCTTCTGTGTTGTCTGGGAGTCTTTTTCGATTTGTTTTTCTGCTGGGATTTTAAATTGTTCGCCTTTGGGTTGTGGCGGTTGAGTTTCTTCTTTGTTGACAGGAATACTTGGGTGATTTATGACGTTCGAGTGTAGCTCGTTAGGTTCTGATTTTTTTCTGAGCCTTTCACTTGCTCGAGTTGGTGATCTCGGGGTTTTATTTGATTTATTGCTGAACGGTGCGGTTCCACTCATTTAATTCATTTGTAGTTTTTGTTGATCATTTGAGATCTTGGTTTCGTTTTACGATTTTGGGGAAACGAGAGAATTTTTGCAACAGAAAATTTGGGTAAAGGGGTTTTGCGACCTCGAGGGGACTTTTACTTTATTTTGGTAAAGGGGTGTTCGACCAAAAGGTAGTGCGAAAGGGTGTGTAAGTTGGGAGATTGGTTTTTTAGTGGATGAGTCTTCGACCTAAGAGATTTGTTTTTGTACGCGTGAATTTATTTTTACTTAAGATTATGTTGACACGGGTTCGTAAACTACAGCGCCAATATTGTATATTTTAAATGTTTTTATGTTGGTTTATTATTTTATATTTGTTTTGTGTGTTTTGCTTATGAGATATGTGTATTTGGAAAATAAATGTAATTTTGCGTTTATATAATTTGTTTGGATTTATCGAGTATGAAATTTTATATTGTTAAATCTACGTACTACCCTGTATATAAATTTTGGTTCGCGGAACTAACTGCATGAATTACATAACTGTGCAAGTTCAAAATATTTTATTTAGTTGAATAAGTTATATAAGGTTCATCAAATTACTTGTATATATAATTAGTTGATAATATAAGTTGTAATTTTATTCCTTTAGTATTGTGCCGTCGCGATATACAATCAAATTTATGTTGAATAAGCAAGGTCGTTTATTCAATAATGTAACATGAATAAAATATATATAAAGATATACAATTGTTATGATTACTTTATATTATATTTAATGCATTATATAAAAGAACGTGCTAATTATGAACTTGAAATTATGTTTGTTGTATATTAACTATTCGGTATCGGAATTTTGTAATCAAGAAATGGAATATAGAAAAGTGTTGTAATTAAACTCAAAAGAAAACTTACCCTTTATTTATTGTGATGTCTCTATTTTCTTGTGAATACATAATACAGTTGGAAATTAATTTTAGTTATGCACTGAATATTGTATCGTTTATTTAAGTATGGAATACTTGATAATTTTTAATTTTTCACAGAAATGTTTCTATAACATAGAATTAACATAGGATGATTTTAATTCTTACTTATAATTAGGTATTTTATATTTAAATGACACAGTTAATACACGATTATAATTTTAGATAGAAATGATAAATAACTTTTAATTTTATATTTAACTATTTTATAACATAAATTTAATATAGAATGGTTTTAATTATTAATTTGTATTTGGATGTTTTATGTTTTAATGACACAGATAACACACGATTATGATTTTATATAGAAATGATTTATAACTTTTAATTTTATATTTAAGGAACTGAAATCTTTTGTTTTAAAAAACCACGGAACTATTTTGCTCTTATTTTCTTAAAAGCCACGGAACTAATTTTGCTCTTATTTTCTTAAAAGCCACGGAACTAATGAATAACCATTTCTACTTTTCTTTTTTACTTTTCATCCAAAAATTTCATTTCTTGCCTTTGTGGCGCTTAAGCATAATTTTTTGTTGAATTGAATTTTTGCCGATTTGGCTTTTCATGCCCAGTACATTGTATTTTGGGTCATGATATTTGTAATTTGATAATTTTGTTCAACTTGCCGGTGATAATTTGCTTTACTTTGTAATTTGGGTTTAGGTTTTAATTTGTGTTAGTTTTTTTGTTTGTTATTTTAATGTTCTAGTTTTGGATTTGTGTTATAATTTTTGTTAATGTTTATATTTCCGCCCTAAATACTTTGTTTTAAGGTAAATTGTGTATACTTTGTATATACTGATTTTGTATATGTTAATTTTGTATCACAACAAGGGCCCCAAATAAAATCGTCACTGACACTAATTAGTTTTTATTTAAAATCGTAATTATTTTTATTTAAATTATGTACAGTTACTCAAAAAAGTTTACGTACACCGCATTTTTTGTAAAAAAAATTAAAGAAAAACACTTCAATCTTTAGAATTTTTTAAAACTATCTCCTTTATATTATAGTTTCATTTCCTTTTGATTGAAATGTATCAAGAAATCGAACGTTATTTCAAGGAAATCTAAAAAATATTAAAACAAAACGAAAATTGTTAAAAAAATGTATCAAAAAATGTATCAAATGTAGAACGCCTCTTTATTAGAACGCCATTTTTTTACCTGAAAGGAGACGTAAAAAATGTGGAAAAACCCAAAACACAGTCCAAATATGCAGAACATCTGACTCATCAATACGTACACGGGATATAACAGTAATTTAGAAATCCTACATAAAATGAAAAAATGAATAGAATAGAGGAGTATAAAATTTATTACCAACAAGCCACAACTGTTGAACGATAAGATGCTTTATAACGAAATCGTATATAAAGAAAACATTTGTGAACCAAAAATTAGAATAGTATAAATAGTTGTTGAAGAAAGAGATCTGGAAAATAAAATATAAAATTAAATAAATTAAATTAAACAAATATGGGTAAAGGGCGTGAGATTTCAATGGAAACACGTAAATTAATTTTAAAACTATATATGGAGAAAAAATCATTAAGAGAAATTGATATAATTATTGGTAAACCACATTCCAGTGTACATACAATTACAAAATCTTACGGAAATACGGGATCTTTGAAGTCAAAACCACGTTCTGGTAGACCAAAAATATTATCTTCAAAAGAAGAGCGGTATATAGTAAACTCCATAAAAAAATATCCCAAAAAATCTGCACCAAAAATAGCTGCTGAGATAGAAAATTCATTTTCAAAAAGTGTAAATCCCCAAACCGTGCGAAATGTGCTTCAACAGGCTGGTTATCATGGAAGAGTAGTCAGACGTAAACAATATATTTCTCTGGCAAATAAGAAAAAAAGGCTACAATTTGCTAAGGAATATTATGGGAAGTCAGAAGATTTTTGGAAACATGTGGTATTCCGCGACGAATCGAAATATAACATCTTTGGATCAAACGGACGCACAATGGTGTGGAGGAAACCCAACACACAATTTGAAAAAGAAAATTTGCTGCCAACACTAAAACATGGAAGAGGAAACGTAATGGTTTGGGGGTGTATGTCGGCGTCAAGGGTCGCTAATTTAGTATTTATTGAAAACAGAATGATCAAAATGGATTATCTTGATATTTTGAAAGAAAATTTACTCGCCAGTGTAGACAAAATGGGCTATCCCCTAGATCTAAATCAACATGATAACAACCTTAAGCATACCGCTCAAATAGTAAAAGAATATATACTATACAACGTTCCGAAGCAGCTGAATACACCTCCACAGTCTCCAGATATGAACGCCATAGAACATTTATGGGAACTACTCGAAAGGCGCATTAAAAAACACGAAATTACGTCTAAGGAGTCATTAAAGAGAGCACTAACTGTCGAGTGGAATGAAATTAGTGAACACGACACAAAAAATTTGGTTTTGAGTATGAATCGTCGCTTGGAAGCTGTGATAAAGCCAAAGGAAATCCTACAAAATATTGAACACCAGGTTATTAGTAAAATTCATATTTTTATTTTTTAAATCTGAAATGTACGTAAATTTTTTTGATATGAAAATTGAAGATTTTTATGTTTTTCTTTGTTATTTTTATATTTTTGAGTATGTTTATGTCCAATTGTTTTGTAAACCTAACCTAAAACATCCATGAATACAATAAAAAAAATTTAAACACAAATACTATTATAGAGAATATTTATTTTAAATTGTTTGTAAGATATTGCGCTGTACGTAAACTTTTTTGAGTAACTGTACGTGCGAATAATTCAAACTCTATCGAAGTTGTTCACTATTAATCACATCCCGTTTCAATTACGCTGTGAGATTAGTTTATAAGGTAACCAAAACACAATAACGAACGTTCACTAAGGTATTCAGAATAACCTTTTAAAATAAATTTTCGAGTGCTACAATCGCACTGCTTTCGGAATAATTTCGCTTGTCTGTGCTTCATTTTGTTGAGCTGGTTGCCGTTCGGATGATTTTTTTACCTCATCGACATTTATTGGTGGAAGTGATTTCTCTTTTGGTTTAGCTGGTTGTTGGTCTAGAGCTATTTGTTTCTTGATGATTAACTGTTTTCTAGAAACCTCTTTTGAAGTTGATGCTAAAGTTTCTGCCATTTCTGTTGAGTGTTGAGTTTTCTTTTTCTTACTTGGTATTTTACTCCGTTTCAACATCCAATTTGTTTCTCTTTGCAATTCTTCTTCATCCGTATGGAATGGATTGATGTCATCATCGATTGCAGGATTAGGTTTCGTCCCAAGTTCTGCACGTGTTTCAACTGCTTTTTTGAGTTCTTCATTCTCTTTCTTTAAAATTGTAAATTCTTCTTTCAATTTAGTTGTAAATTCCTTTATTTCTCGTAGTTGTCCACGGAGTTCAGCATTTTCCTTCTCGTACTGAAATATATTTTCAGTTGAAGATCTTGGTGATCTTGGTAATTTGGAACTTCGTCCAAATGGATTAAACAATAATTGGCCCACCCCAGAATCTATTGGGCTTGCCTCCGAAGAGTGTGGATTTGTCAGCATATCTGCTGCTGTACCACCTGGAGTATTACATTCCGTATTTGTTGTATTCATTGTTTGTTTTAGCCAATTTATACCACTGGCATTTGGTCCCCGGTAGCACTTTGCTACTGCCGAAGCAGTACCCGCTCCCCGCGACGTGGACGCGGCTACCTCGGTGTTACCTAGGTGTAGACAGACAGCCGAAGCCCTCTGAGTACCTTAGGCTGAGGGGCACCTTTATTATGATAAACATATTATTACACAATTGGACAAAGCCCGTAAAGTCTTTGGACTGCTAAATAAATTATTCTTTTCAAAATAATTGATTTGTTATCAAGTGATTATAAGGCCACTTCTCACTTACGCAACACCAATTTGGTTTAATATGTCATCTTCCTTGATGGAAAAAAATAGAATTTTTGAGCGAAACGTGTAATGCCTAAGAATATGTCTATCAAAATATAGGAAAATACAAAATCCAAAACATTTTATTTCAAATCAAGTAATATACCTATAAATAACTCGATTAATTTTGACAGAATGAGATTATAAGAAAACATATATTAAGGGCCACCACAAATACAGAAAATTCCATGATTTATGCGCCATATCTAATGGACATGACTATTTATAAAAATAATATTGAAAACAAATATCCTCCACCGGAATCCTTTTTGCACATCGATCAAAACTCCTTTATACAATCCGAAAATCCAATACCTATTATATATCATATTATGAGAAGAAAAAATAAGAAAGAGCGATCGACCCGAGAGAATTTATAGAACCGGGCCTCTTCAGGTTTAATAAAGGCCTGTCTAATAAATCAATAATGAAATATTATCGAAATAAAACAAAATATTGGTGACTAAGTCATAACAATAATTAATTCTTTCATAAAATAATCACAACCAAATCCATCTACCTAGTCATTATTTTAGCACACGAGAAAAAAAATACCGGATTTTTCCTCGTTCCTTTCCCCGTTTACCTATGATACAAGTTTTAATTGCGACTAAACAAATTTTCTGTTCAACCACACAACTGAAACATAAATGAAATAGAAAAAATTTCAAGGACATTTTTGACTCATTTTAGTTAAAATTTTATTTAAGAAAATGCAGAACAAGGGCGGTATGTTGTACCATAACTTCGAATCGAAAAAAGTCGAATCGAAAAAGTGAAAGTTGTATCATTTTTGCTTTTCGAAAATGGTACAACATACCGCCATTCTTTTTTCGAATTCCGATTCGAAGTGATGGTACAACATACCGCCCCAAAACAATAAAACTAGTTTGGTTTGAAAAAAATGCCAAAATAAAAAAACCCTCGTGTGGAATGGGAGAACGGGGGATAGTTTTTTGTGCCAGCCCTTTTTATATCCAAATAAAAAAACTTAAGGGGACATAGCACCTTCAAAATTGAAAAAAAAAAATTTTCAAAGATTTTTTTTTTGAATAAAAAGAGATATTTTATTGATACTTTCCATTGACATTTTATTTAACTGAAAGTATACAAAAAATTTTTTTTAGATTTTTGTTAGCCCAGTCGTCTGCTACAAGGGTTTTCCAAAAACACTGAAAATTCGCGGTGTGCATCATAACTTCTCTCAGAAATGTTAAAAAAAAAGACGGGATTTTATTCAGCATTAAATCGCCCTTGGAATGAATTAAAAGGAAAAAAATGGTTGAAAAATAAAAAAATGGCGGCATTTTTTCGAAATTGCAGCTTTTTTGTACGCCCCTCCCCCCCCCCCAATTAGTTGTAACTCAAAAAATTGAGAGCCGATTATTCCTTCCGTAGTTCATTCTGAGCAGAAATATATGTAGTTCAACGAGTTAAAATTTTAGAACGATTGGATAAGTAGTTTTTTCTCAATCTTGCACGCCAACTTGAAAAACGTCATTTCGAGATAATCGCGTTTAAATTATCGCGCTTTACATTAGGCGCGCTACGGAATAAATAAAATATAAATAAAATTTTATTTTTTGAGATTTTCATGTTTATATCATTAAAATCATGTTTTTAAACGTTCATTCTAACATATTCTATCATAAAAAAAATTTCGATTTTTTGAAAATTTAAAGCTATATCCCCTTAAAATACTTAACTACTTTAGCAATATAAAGTATATTATTCAAAATAAACATAAAACTAAATATAAAGATAAAATCAAAAATCCATAAATATTAAGTCAAAAAATATTGCCTTGTTTGACCAAAATAATTTAATTTCTTAATGTATAAAATTAGTGTTTTTTTCTTAAGATTATGTTTAAATTACAATTAAGAACAAAAATGTAAACATGCAAAATGCTGGAAAATAAAACAATAATTTATAAAGAAAAAGTATATTATGTATATAAATAGTTGATTTTAATATGTAATTGACCAAAGATTATTTTAACCCTTTTGGCAAACCTTATAAAATTGTTTCTTTAAATTTGGAATTTAATGAAAAATTATAATTTTTTTTTTTTTTTTTTTTTTTTTTTTGTTTTTTAGATGAAATAAAAACTGCGCTATATCAAGCAGATGAATTCGGATACCGACGAAGGTAACGCAAAACAAGAAACCTCAGATGAGGAATTTATTTTGTATAGAAAACCAAAAAAACGGAAAAGATTAAGAAGAGGCCGTCCAAGGAAGAATGTAATAAGAACTAAAAGACATCGTGTAATAAATCCGGAAAAGTTCGATGGAAATTGGGTTTTAGAATCCAAATTCCCTAATGAAAAATCAGCAGTTGGCCAACTAAACGCTGAAGAAATATGGTCAATTGATATCCCCCGAACAACCTCTTTAAATGTTGGACGTAAACTATATTATCGATGCAATAGAGCGACAGCAAGTGGGCCTCGTTGTTATAAATTGAAATGTCTTTTCGTCCCAGCGAATGGGGATCCAGTTTCTTTATATACAACAAGAAGTGTACACGACCATGATAAGAATTCGCCGCCTATGAAAGCACCATATAAACTCAGTAAAGTACCGATTGCGAAATTATCGAAACAATTTAGCCGTAGACTGGAGGTTAGCCTAAAAAATCGTGTTATAAAATTAATGAAACATTTGAATTCGAGTAATGCAATTTTACGACAATTAGAATCAGAGGGGTATAAAGTGCGCAATCGTATTGGACAAATTAGAAGCTATTGGAAGTACGCTAGAACTCGTATCCATAATTGGATTTTTGAAAAATCGTTTAACGATATAGATGAAGCGAAATTTCATGTAAAAAGCGAACACATTTGGAGTTGTAAATTTCAGAACCGATCTCATTTTGGTTTGAACTATCATTATCGATGTAATCTGGTACCTAAAGACGGACCCCAGTGTGCAGCCCGAAAATATTTTTCATTTAATAGATTCACAAATGAAATTAACTTATACAAAATGGATCGTTCACATACGCATAGTGAAATTTTACGATCACCCCGTAAAAAAATTACTACCAAAACTGATAAGTTGTTAAATCATTTAAATGAATGTGATCAGGACGCGTTACGTAAACAAGGTTTTCGTGTTTTGGACGCGGTTGGTCTACAGAATTGTCTCGCTGATCCCAACATTGCCAATGTTGAAGATTTATCGTTTCACGATCAACTATTTATGTTACAGTCATCACAAGAAAATGAGCTTTCATTAGAATCGAAAATACCAACTTTTTCGGTGGATTGGTACTTTGAAAAGAAATTTCCTAATGAGCAAATGGCACTCGACTATTTGAAACGGGACAACAACTGGATAGTCGACGCAAAACGAGCATACAACGTAAACGGGGGTCGCAAAGTACATTATCGATGTAATTGGGTGAAGTTGAATGGGCCACAGTGTGCCACTAGGAAATGTTTATTTTATTACGCTGATAGCGAAGAAGTATTGCTGTACCAAAAGAATTTTGAACATACACATGATTCAATCCCAGCACAGTTTAGAATGACCGACTTTGATTTAACGGAGCATTGCCGGTCACTTGCACTTATTTCCGAAAGGAGAGTTAGGCAAGGCCGTCCGCTTAAATATGCACGAATCTCAGTTGAAGTAGAAGACGACGCTGATATATTCGACGAATCTGTTGAAATTGCGGAATCTAATATTGAGCACAAATACAATCAAACAACTTTGATGGAACTGGAACCTGTGCTTGGAGCTGGTGCAGTTATAAATGACACTACCGAGCCTGTTGTTACAGCTAATAAAGGACACACAGCTGCAATTGAATTGGTCACTGGAGATGATGCCACACAATACGTAATCAATTATATTGATGAGGATGAAACTGAAAGCTTTGAAAATGTTACACCAAAAGTAACTCAAGACGCAACTCCCCTAACTTCCGAAAGTACTTATAATTGGAAATTTGAAAATTCATTTGCTGATTTTGCTGCAGCGCAAGTATATCTACAAAAGGATAGCCTTCTTCAAGTTAAAACGACTAGAGTCCGAGGTCAA
The DNA here is from genome assembly GCA_932526605.1 of Nephrotoma flavescens. Lineage (NCBI taxonomy): Eukaryota > Metazoa > Arthropoda > Insecta > Diptera > Tipulidae > Nephrotoma > Nephrotoma flavescens. The sequence goes on along the minus strand of OW052221.1, from coordinate 78,916,080 downwards.
TATAGAAGATATTACCGCTGCAATGTGCTTAGTAATTCAGGAATACAGTGTGGAGCCCGAGCGTACTCATTACAAGATACACATAATGTTTTAGTCTATCGAAATTTAAAACAGCATTCACATGATGTAGAAATAAAACAGGTTGTGGAACCGAAATTGAGTGATAGCAGTATGGAAGTTGACCAACAAATTAATTATGACGGCAATATCCCGGCTCACATGAGCCACAGCGGAACAACATCACATGATAACAATTATAGTTGGAACTGTGAAAAATCCTGTGCCACATTCTCCGAAGCGCTAGAATATTTAAAGAAGGATCATTTTTCTCAGGTTAAGACGACCCGTGTTAACGGACAATATCGGAAATATTATCGATGTAAATTGTATAATAAATTGGGACAAAAGTGTGAAGCCCGAGCTTATGGATTGCAATGCGATGAAACCGACCGGATTTTAGTTTACCGAAATCTGACGGAGCATACCCATGACGAAGAAGATAATGCGAGTGAATCGAAATCTGAACGGTTAAAAAATATTCAGATGTCTAGTGAATTTTTAAATGAATCAGAAGGTGGCTATTCCTCGAAACTTTGTTCAATGGGATTTGATAAACAACTCGAATGGAGACTGGAAGATAAAATACCGACCAATGACAAAGTATCGGAATATTTAAGTAAACATAACACATGGCATTGTAAGTATCACAGTGGAAAAAGCTCAAAAATATACTATTCGTGTACTACGGTGAAATGTGAAGCTCAAATGTGCCTGTACTATGATAAGCGTTCAAGTGAAGTATCAGTATATCGTTGCGGTTCACATAATCATAGTATTGCTTATTTAACACAAGATTTACCATTACAATTAACCGGAACTTCATTACCAGCGGAGAGTTTTCCAAATTCTGAAACTATCGTAAAAGAAGAACTAATGATTAATGACGAGCCGGTGACCAATATTCAAGTTGAATATTCTGGCGGCGATAATGGAACGAATGAATTTACTGTTGTAACTCGTCCACCTACTCCAGAAATTGTAGTTCCACCAGTAGAACCAGTAAAACCGGCACCAATTATTTTTGATATCGATTACGAAGGTGAACAATCCACATCCCATAATAATGTGATAATAACCGCTCCCATATTGAATCGGTATACATTCCAAGGAGAATTCGTGAACTTGACAGATGCCATGAATTACATGAGACAAGAGGCTGATCATTATGATGCTTTATATATTAGAACTAAACATATTAAAAACAAATACCATCAATATTTTCGATGTAACTATAATAACGCCCCTGAAGGATGTCCTTGTCGAATGCTTCTTTTAGGAGACAAAACCTCTATTGGGCCTGTGCTCTATTACGTTACAACTCCTCATATTCATCTCGTATCTCCCGTCCCTGAACCTATGATTCAGACTATTCCAACTCCGGTTATACCATCTGAAAGTACAACTGAAATTGTTATATCTGACGACAGTGACAAAGATTCATTAAATGGTGACGATGTAGAAAATCGAGGAGAATGGATATACGAAAAAAAATTTAATAATTACAGAACGGCCAAAGAATTTATAAAAACTTTGAATTTGTTAAGTTTTAAGTCGAATATAACGAAAAATGGTGTCACAGAATATTATAATTGTAATGTATCTACTAGTGGAGAAGGACATTGCCCTGCTTCGCGATACCTACAGTACGAGAATCTAACAAGTAGCGTTTTAATGTACACCCGAGATGTACGGCATGTGGCCAATTGCATAAACGCACTTCCTCCTCTGGTCCCAATAGAGAAAGAGTCCGCATGTGTTATAGACCTAGTTGATAGTGATGACAATGAACCGAATGTTATAATGCTAACTGAATCTGACGATGAATCTAATATTATTGTGCCGAATAACGATTTTTCGCTAGGCGGTGACAAAAAATGGATATTTGAAAAATCATTTGCAAGCACTAAAGAGGGCCACGAGTTTTTAAAAGATGAACAAATTTGGACCTTTAAAGTACGGAGTAAATCTAAAGAAGGCGTCAAAGAATATTTTCGATGCAATTTGGGGAAGGCTGCGGATGTAGAATGTGCCTCTGCCAAATTGCTGCACACCAAATATGGGACCAGCCCCAGCGTATTTTTGTATACAACTGTGCAAAATCATACACACGATGTTGACACAAAGGGCGCTCAGGCATTTCAAATATATGACAGTTTGGATGAAGGAACTAAAACTAAGATAAAAGATTTTATCTTAATTGGTAATACACCAAAACAAATTTTAGACAAGCTACAATTTAAAGACGGCGGTCAAAGTCAATATGAAAAACATCTTTATTATTGGATTCAAAGATTGAGGCGAACCATTCGTGGGCATCTTACTGGTTCATTGCCGTTTCTAAGAACGGTTGAAAATTGGTTGTCGCAAATTACCGGTATTCCCAGGGATGACGATGAACATGAACACTATTGTGTTAGTTACAACGTAGATCATCTAGATAAAGGATTCCGATGTTTCCTGTCAACGCGACGGTTGCTGAAGAACGCGTTGGACTCAAATTTATTGCACGTAGATTCAACATACGCTCTGCGTTGGCAACAACATCCAGTAACGATTATTGGTACAACAGATCTAGATCAACATTTTCATATATTCGGCATTGCTATATGCTCGCAATTGGATGTACTTGATTTTGAATTTATGTTTAAAGCAATTCGGAAGGGAGTAATAGAATGCCACAACAAATTGTATAAACCAGATTGTATAATGGCCGACGATAATGAGGCTGTCTGTTCGGCATTTATTAATACTTTCGGACCAGTAAGTAAAATTGGTATGTGTTCCAAGGTGGCATTATCTAAAATATTTTTAAAATGTTTCGTCACTTTGAAAACGGATCCATTGCGAGTACAAATCGAAGACGATATTAATAAAATTCAGAGACTTTCGTCGCAAGAGCTATTCTCCAAAGCCATCGATTTATTTTTCCGGAAATGGCGCCAACTGAATAATGAACCTCTTACCGAATTTTTAAACTACTTTAAATCGAATTGGGTCGATCGAAATAACAGCTGGTTTCAAGGGTTTCGACCATTTACACCGCACACAAATAAAGCGATTCGCGACGAATATGAATTGCTTCGAAAATCGTTAACGTCTAAACGGTTTCTTGCGATCGAATCGTTCCGTTACCACATACAAAATGATGTGAAAAACTTGTCACGATGCTATGCGAGATCCGGTACCAAACATTTTGTTCGTAAACCAACAGTTCCGCAATATATTTACGATAAGGCAATCAAGTGGAAAAATTCAGAAAAACAATTTGAAGTTGTTCATGATATCTTTGAAACCCGATACTACATTCCTGCTGGTGACGAATCTGAGATTAATGACGCAAAATTTTTAAAATATCGAGAATGTAATCATCAAACCTTAAAGGAATTTTTTGACATTCAGTTTAGTTTTTGGTATGTGACACGGTCCAATAATTCCGGCACAATTTCCTGTAATTGTCCATATTTTTTGGAAAACTTTGTATGTGAACATTCTGTGGGGATGGCATTTATTCTGAATATCATGCAAATACGATCGAACACCGCCAACATTGTAAATTCTATAGGTTGATCATCATCAAGTGCATAAAATTAAGAATTTATGTTTTAATAAATGAAATTTAATGTATATTACTTATCAATAAAACTTTCGTTTTTATAATTTATGTTTATTTGTTGTTCGGATGCTCGAGACACTAGTTTGTGGTCAACAACGTCACGTTCCTTCTTTTTAAACCAATCGCTGCTTCCTAAAGAAGGGAAAAATTTATAGTTTTGTACCTGATATTTAGATAGCAGTTTATTTAAAAAATTGTAGATGTTTCATTTTAATGACAGGGAAAACGAACTTAAAGCGGCAACGCAACGTTCATTTTTTTTTTTTTTTTTATTTATTAGCAGCAGTACGTAAAAATATGGCCATGTCTTCACTTTTTCACGAAGTATGGATTTTGCCTGTTCGCATAATACATACTTTAAAATTGTACAGTACAGTACGTCTTGCCTGTGATTACACTTTTTTTTTCTATAAAAAAAGTAAACAAAAATGTAAATGGTTCACGAGACTAAGCAGCGCTGCATAAACCAAAACGCATGTTTGGGGCAGTATGTTGTACCATCACTTTGGTGAAATTCGAAAAAAGTCGAATGGCGGTATGTTGTATCATTTTCGAATCGCGATAAATGATAAAGTTTCATCATTTAAAACCAACGTAATAATATAGCTGACATTTCATTGTAGAAAAAGAATTGCAAGATTAAAAAACGATAAAAGTTGAAATGATACAACTTTCACTTTTTCGATTCGAATTTCGACTTTTTTCGATTCGAAGTGATGGTACAACACACCGCCCCTAGATTGCAGGCGACATATCGCAATTCGCCACAACTTAAACGTGGTTGGCGTTGGAGAGAGAGTTTGGATTTCAGACGGAATGGGCGTGTTTTTGTGGCGCTCTTCATTTTAAATTAATAATTTCTAGTGTTTGAAGTGATAATTTGTACATAGTTTTTTTTTTGCGTAGGATGCACGTGCAATTCCGTATACTATATCGTAATCTGATATCGTTGTATGAATGCATACTTGCACATTTTACGTCTAAATTACTATATACTTACTATTATTACGTCTATTCACAATCAACCTGAAACCATATATTATAAAAGTATATGTATATATACACTACTTAGTGGACCAAAAAAAATGACTATACCCTTATTGAATGTAAAAAAGTTCAGTGCATAAATTTTTTCACCACTATATTCTACCCTTATCCATAGAAATCAAGGATAAAAAAGAACGGTCGACATTTTTCAATAAAAGAATTGGGTTGTGTCTCTTCTGTTCGTATTCTATATTCATTCGATCTCCACGTTACTTTGTGGGGTCTCTTATGTGGGAAAATATACTTGATACAACTAAGTAGCCAGATCAGTGACGGGATGGCCGTTGTTATTACTAGTTAGGTGCAGGCGGTTAGGACCGATGTGCGATGTATTTTCTGCACTCCTGATTTTTGCATTAAAGTCGCCCACGATGATTTTAATGTCGTGGTGCGGTATGTTATTGATGACTTCCTCCAGCTCCAAAAGAAAAGATCTTTGATGTCATCTGATTTATCTTCGGTGGGTGCACGAATGTGCGTGATATTAAATTTCTTAGTGCGAAGTCTGACCGTGCATATCCACATGTTGATAGGGCGGAAATCGATGATATGATGCTTCACGCGCCGATGGATGAGGAACCCAATTCCAAATTCTCCTCCGTTCTGATGGCCGCTGTAAAGAAGTGTGTAACCATTATTGGTGTCATGGATCCCACTCCCAGATCAACTAAGCTCTTGTAGTGCAAGTACGCCTAACGTGTAACTCTTTGCTTGGCTTGAAAGTTTCTGGAGTTCTCCAGGTTTTAAGAGGCTAAGCACGTTCCATGTTCCCATTTTTAAAGCGTTGTCCGTGTACAATTTCTGAGGTCTAGTATGTGATGAATCCGATATGGTAATCCGAGGCCTTTGATTAGGGTTCATAACTTAACTATTTTTATTATTATGTTGGTATGACCAAGCTTAATTGCTCAAAAGATGATATCGCATATTTGCGTATTTTGTTGAGAATAATTTAAGTTATGTTTGCTTTGTTTTATATTTATAAAGAAAGTGGTTCCCCGGAAATTCTGCGACAAACAATTATGCCATAAACAATATTATGCAACAAACAATTCACAGAAAAACAAATATGAAAACTACAACTTTATACAATAACCAAGTGTGCGTGAAAACAATTGTGCAAACAACAATTCATCGAAACAAAATTTTTCACAGTAAATTTTTCACAGTAAAGCCTAGTAATCAGTTCGATTTCACGTGAAATTTCCATACGATTTTACCAAAGTGAAATTAGAAATGAAAAATTTCATTTCTGTTTTCGTTTTGTAGTACTCAGTTCTCCAACGAAAAAACCAAGTGTGTTCAATACATCAAAGATGGCGCGCATAAACTCTCCAAATTATTTTCATGTGAAAATAATAGCTGTGTTGCTTTCAAAAGATTACAACAACAATTGCATTGTACTAAAGCCGATTTTCTTAGAATGTTAAGAAAAAAAATTTTAGGATTAAGCTAGGTATCCAGCTCGCGCTAAGATAAATTTTAACGCGGTCTCCACTAGTCTCCACTAAATTGCAGATAAATTGTAAGCTAAAAAGCTTGTGTAGAGATAAATTTTGATGTTTATTTTATTTCTCCTACAACAAACAAAAATATAGTTCAATCGACTATTTATTAAGTATTTTTATAAACATTTAAAATTGAAAGTTAAAATTTTAGTTTTGGCTTCCTTTTTACACTTTCTAAATTTTCTGTATCCATTTTTTCGTAGTCAATCAAGTATTCTTCTTGATATTCGAAACATTCGTAATCTATAGAAAACCTTCATAATCTATAGAAAACTTTCATAATCTATAGAATTATTTAGTTCATCCAATAAAAAAATAGTTTTCACGTTGTGCTGTCAAAATTTATCTCAATTTTATCGTTCAAGGCAGATAAATTGCTGCGAAAACGTTTGTAGAGTTTTCACTAGCGCAGTCTATATGTGAGTGAGATAACTACAAACTTTTAGCGTGAGCTGCGTACCGCATCTGCGAAATCGCGAGCTAAATATTTTTTTGTTATTTCGCTAGCTAAATTTTACGTCAAATTTGTATGTAAAATTTATCTTAGCGCGAGCTGGATACCGACCTTTAGGGGAAATAAAACCAATGATGGTTATGGTGTTTACCGCAAGGCGTTATTTTTTCTATTTTTTTTCGAAAAATTAACTTGTAGTAAAATTTGGAATAAGATATGATAGCAAAATACCGAATTTAATTTGTTCTATTTGATAAAAAAACAAAAAACTAAAATAAATATTAATAAAATGAACCAACACAGAAAAATTAAAACGCATTAAAAATTAAAGCCAAAAGTTGTTGCTTTCACATTTCTTAGCTAATCCGATTAGATTAGTGAAAACAACACTACTAATGTCTCGGCACATTATTTTCACGCGAAATTTTGACATTTGTTTGTTTTTGGCAAAAACAAATTTTTTAATACCACAAATTCATAAATTTTAATTAAAGTCAATTTAATTTAAATTATTTACGTAAAATAAAGAAATTAAGTTATGCATGTCTACAAATTTATACGTTAAAATTAAAAATTCTCCAAATAAAATTTCATTTCTATTTCACGCGAAAATAAATAGATTTTTTGAGACCGCGTTAAAATTTCATTTCACTTTGAACTGAGTACTAAGCTTAATGCAGTAATGAGGTGCATAATTTATTTTTCAGCTAATTTTTTGCCATCTTTTTTTCTATTTTTATTAATAATAACACTGTGCTTGAATCACAAACTTTTTTTTTGTGACAAACTGGGCACCCAGGGGGTAAACCTAATTCGAGTACGCTGAATTCAATGGTGCTAGTCCCATTTCAAAGTTAGTCCCCATTTTTGAGATATCGCTTTTGATATGTTTTGGCTTTGAGTCAAAATATACCCTCATTTTAACGTTGATAGCTCTTGAAGAACCATTAAGACTTTCGTTATGCTTGCCGAACATATCAAGACCGAAAAACGACATCTACATTTTTTTTGCTTTTTTTACGAAAAACACTTTTTTTATCACTTTTTATCATTTTGTTGGATTTAAATCGATTAAAATCGACCGAATAAACATCGCATCGATAAATGTAGAATCAATAGAAACTATTTAAAATAAAATTAAATAGGTTTAGTGGATTTTATGGTGATTTTTCCTAAAAAAAAATTTCTAAAAATTAACATTTTTCTTCTCTTGACAAAATAATGGCTTGCTTGATTGAATGGCGCAGTGATATTTGATGGTTGATATATTGATGCACATGTTTCTCCGGTTTCAGCAGATTTAAATGTTGGTGGTAAATATTCTTCCGTTGGGTTTGATCTTTCCGGAACAGGAATTTCATCTGAATGCGGCACCGGTATTTGAATTGCAGTTTAATTTGTCGTTGCAGTGTATGTCAAAGAACCAATTTTTTTCTGTTTGTACCGAGAATATAATTAAGGCACGCATAACATTGAACTGGATCATGTCTTTGTGGATCTATCCATATCATCGGGACACGAAATGACATTGCGACTCCAGTGTTTTGCCAACTATGCAGATGGAAAATGCATGCCGTACAAACAAAGGACGGCGTCCAACTTACACCACTAATAACATTTTGTGAAAAGTATGGTCGATATAAATCAGCGGTTTCATCACTTATTTTGCGGCGATTGCTCATAAATGTAAATTTTCCACACACATAACAAAAGCACTTGAGTTTAAACATCGAGCAATAAATATATAAAAGAAATCAAGTAGTGCAAATTTTATAGGCAGGTTTTTCCGAGGTTAATCTTATTTTATAGTTTTAATATAATTATATACACAAATTTAAATTTTTTCTATATTTAATCCATATATACGTATCGTAAAAACATATCGGCTTAGTTATTTTATAGTTTATTGTTCTTGTTATGCTTATACAGGTTGCCAAAAGTAAGATAGATTAACCTCGGAAAGTCTATATGAGTCCTCTTATATATATTTTGTTTTATGGTTTAAAACACCTATCCATATCATTTATTTCAATAGATTTCACAAGCAGATTTTCAATAAATTTTTAGGTTCTTATATATTTAAATGAAACAATTTTTATTTTTAATTTTATATTGTCGTTTTTAGTTCTTACACATTGTGCCAATTTTTTAACTTTTTTAGAAATATCTATTTCGAGAATAATCTCTTCTTCGGTTTATTTTTTACTAATGTAATTTTGTTGTATACCTTAGAGAATGGGAGCTGCTCTCCATGTCAATATCAGTGACCATACATAGCATTCATGGTTTGTTACCACCCACCTGGAAGCCAATTTGTTTCAGGGTAATAGTTGTCTCGATGTGTATTAATTGTGAGGGGTTATCTAGGTTACGACTTAAAAAATATGTCGAATAAACTCAATTTACTGAACATGATGTCATTTGAAATTTATTCGAAATAAAGGGTGTCCCAACAAGAGCGCCGTATTTAATTTTAAAGAAAAACACATTTATTTTTGAATTAAGCAAACATTTTTATTTCAACATAAAGAAAAATAGTTTCGATTAAACGTGAAATACAACATCAGGCAAATGGCCACCACCAAATCTCTGGCACAGGGTTATTCTTTTGTTGAAATTGGTGTTAGATCGCACGATCTTGGTGGCCAATGTTGATCGCCAAATGACACGGCCTGGAAACCTAATCTGCAGTAACACCATTGTTCTACGTGCTGTGTGGCAGGTCGCACCGTCTTGTTGGAAAAAAATGTCCTCCACATCAATTACATCCAATTCGGGCCACAAAAATTCCGTTAACATTTCGCGATACCGCACTCCATTAACAGTTAGCGCATTTCCAGCCGCATTTTCAAAGAAATACGACCCAATTACTCCGCCAGCCCAAAATGCACACCAAGCAGTTACTCACGATGGATGCATTGGTTGTTTGAGTATCACACGAGGATTTTCAGCACCCCAAATCCAACAGTTTTGCTTATTTACGTATCCGTCGAGTTGAAAATGTGCCTCATCTGAAAAAATGATTTTCTTCGAAAAATCCGCATTAATTTGATGATGTTCCAACACCCAATCACCAAATTCACGGCGCTGCGCATGGTCCCTTGGCTTGATTTCTTGCACCAATTGAACCTTGTACGCGTGCAAATGCAGATCTTTTACCAAAATTCATTGCATTTATAGTGCTTCTGGAAATGTTTATTTTTTCTTACAGATTTCCTTACTGTGGCTATATTTTCGAGTGACTGACAAGCTCGACGACGAACAATAATCTTTTGAACCATCCGCGTAAATTTGGTCTCAAATTTTGTAATTAAACGCCTCACTGTCGATTCATTTGGTGCATTATTGCTGCAGAAAACTTGACGTAATTGGCGCACTGTTTTCGCAAAACTATCACCATTTATGTAATGTGTTTTTACAATAATTAAACGTTGTTGGTTTGAATATTTCTCCATATTCTTAAATCGCGTGGTCTGTATGTGAGAAATGTCAAAAAAATCACCGTACAACTCGTATTAACAAAATGGCGGCAAATTTAAATCCGGAGCTCTTGTAGAGACACGCTTTAGTAGGGGTAAAGGGATACTATATTTTACTCCCTTATATGGCTGCACATATACTTTTGATTTGTCCAGGTGTACCTTTCGACGAAACCCTTCTATTTGGTAATTTGAATGATATCAATTAAAATTGATTCGTTTTGGTTAATTCCTCTACGAGATTATACGCACAAACTACAATTCACTGCACAATACAAATATGCAAACACTTGCGTTGAAATTCTTATTTTTTATTTTCAAAAATCAAAACTTCACACTACGGATTTTTTTCTTGTGTGTGAAAAATAAACGAACATTTTTTTTATTTTTATTTTTCACAACCTACGTTGGTAGACCGGGTTTTTTTATCTCTTCCATAATTTTAGCGAGTTCATTTCTACTTTATAAATTTGACATTTAAGTTTATAAACATCGCCACAATACTCCCTCCCCAATAAATTCGGAAGAATTTATGAAAATACAAGTCTATACGCGAGGCCGAAAATAAACTAATTAAAAGAACCGAATGTGATCCAAAAGCTGCTTCAGCTAAAACGTGCTGGTGGTCTAATTCTTCTTCCAGTCCTGGTTTGAACTGGTTCCTTCGGTGGAAGATTGAAGCGAACCTTTTTTAACACGTGTGTATCATCAAAAGCCGGCTCGATATCCGAAGTTCTCTCACCCAGCGGGGTCGCCGGAAACGATCCCACGATGTCTGCATTCTCCGCGAAACACGGTTTTAGGCGATCCAGAGACACCACACCTGACCTGCCGTTTACGTCAATAGTGAAGAACTTATCCCCTCTTTCGAGAACTTTAAACGGTCCTGAATAAGGTGGTTGTAAGGATTTCCTCACAAAATCCGACCTTAAAAATACGTGTGAACACGTTGAAAGCTCTCTGCTTACGAAAGTTTTTACATTGGAGTGCCTGGTTGCCGGAGACGGTCTAATTTCATCACAATGTTTTTTAAGATTATTTACAAAATCTGTCTGAAGAATTTTATCGGTCGAAAAAGAATTTAGAAATTGACCAGGCACCCTCAACGTACTTCCGTAAACAAGTTCAGCAGGAGAAGTTTTAAGTTCCTCACTATATAACGTGCGTAAACCTAACAGTACGGTTGGCAAGAACGTTACCCAATCAGTTCGCTCGTGATACATGATTGCGGTCTTTAACGTTCTGTGCCATCTCTCAATCATACCGTTGGACTTTGGGTTATAAGCCGTCGTTCTTACTCGTCTGAACCCGATTAACGCTGACAATTCATTAAAAAGACAAGACTCAAACTGCGAACCTTGGTCGGTGACTATAACGTTTGGTACCCCGAAGCGTGAAATCCATGTGGAGTATACCGCAGAAGCGACAGTAGTTGCAGTAATATCAGGAACTGGAACTGCCTCAGCCCACCTCGTATACCTGTCGATTAATGTAACGCAATACCGCTGATTGTCAGAAATAGGCAAAGGACCAATGATGTCTAAGTGAATTTCTGCGAAGCGTTGCGAAGTTAATTGATAAGATCCTAGAGGTGAAACGGTGTGTCTTGAAATTTTGGATTTCTGACAAGCTAAACAGGATTATGCCATAGTTTTTGAATCTTTCGTGATGGAGGGCCAGATGACATTTTTCGTCAATAATTTAGTTGTTGCTTTAATTCCAGGGTGTGAAAGATTATGAAAGGCTTCAAAAACTTTTTTCCGAAATTCAATTGGAATAAAAGGTGTTTGTTTAGCTGTCGAAATATCACAATATATAGTTTTGTTAGAGTTAAAACTCAACGGAACTTGGACAAACTTTAAAGTTAAATTATCGCGTATAAGATCTTTAAGCTCGACATCATTGGTTTGGGCATCCGCAATTTGTGCATAATCTATACTTTCGGGAATAGAAATTAGATTAATGCGGGAAAGTGTATCTGCGACGACATTATCTATGCCTGATATGTGTTGGATGTCGGTTGTGAACTGCCCGATGAAATCCAAATGTCGGAATTGACGCGGTGATGCCTTTTCCGGATTCTGACAAAAAGCGTAGACGAGTGGTTTATGGTCCGTAAACAACGTAAACTGTCGCCCTTCCAAAAGATATCTGAAATGCTTGATGCCAGAGTACGCTGCTAACAACTCTCTGTCATAAGCACTATATCTTTGTTGCGTTTCATTAAGACGAACCGAGAAGAAGCTGAGTGGTTGCCAAATATCGCTGATATACTGTTGAACTACTGCACCGATAGCTGTGTCCGAAGCGTCTACCATGATAGCGAGTTTAGCAGTAGATGAAGGGTGTGCAAGAAGAGTAGCTTTACACAATTTCTCCTTACAATTGTCGAAGGCATCAATGGACTCTGCTGACCAATTAATTGGAATTTTACTATTTTTCTTATAACCTTTAAGAAAATCATTAAGTAAAATTTGATCAGCCGCGGCGTTTGAAATGAAACGTCTGTAGAAGTTAATCATCCCCAAAAATCTTTTGAGTTGATTAACCGTCAATGGACGTTCAAAATTTTTGATGACTTCAACACGTTCTGGAACAGGTAAAATGCCATTTGCATTAACAAAATGTCCTAAGAATTTAACTTCAGGTGAAGCGAAGACACATTTTCCAGGATTGATTATTAAACCGTTGTCTGATAATTTTTGGAAAACTAGTTCGAGATGCGCGTGATGTTCCTCGAAAGTTTTAGACGCTATCAGAATATCATCTAAGTAGATGAATGCGAAATTAAGTCCCAACAATACGGAATGCATGAATCTCTGAAAAGTTTGTGCTGCATTCCTGAGACCAAAAGTCATTTTAGTGAATTCAAATAAACCGAAGGGAGTCGCAATAGCGGTTTTTGGAATATCAGACGGTTCAATAGGGATTTGATGATAAGCTTGGACAAGATCAAGAGTCGAAAAAACTGTACATCCTTCAAGCTGGTACGAAACATTTTGAAGATGTGGAATAGGATAACGATCAGGAATAGTAACACGATTCAGACTTCGGTAATCTCCACATGGTCTCCAATCTCCATTTTTCTTCAAGACAAGATGCAAAGGACTAGACCATGCACTATTACTCGGACGACAAATTCCTAGTGCCATCAGATTCTCGAATTCCTGTTTTGCCATCGTTAATTTATCAGGTGCCAAACGTCTAGTTTTACAAGAAACCGATGCTCCAAAAGTTTCCAGCCGATGAGTGATCATATGCTTAACTGGTTTGACGTTTAGAGAGTTTGTCATAATTTCTGAGAATTTAGAGAGATGTTGCTGGATTTGATTATTCACCTGGGATTTGTCTAGTTGAGACAGTGTTTACGCCGTAACCCAAAATCGAAATTTAGAATTTTTGTTCCATAAGCTTTAATTGGCGTTCCATTCGCAGCGAATAGTTTGGAGGTAGTTAATGCCTGCGGAATGTGACAAATTTTGAGTGGAACAACCGAAACGTCAGCACCAGTGTCTATTAGAAATGCAACTCTTGAATTGGCATCATGAATTAATAGACGACTGGTAGTAGGTTCATCAGTAACGGTCGTCACGTCCTGATGAACATTTAAAAATCCTTCTTGATCGACTGACCTCCGCAGGTTTTATCATAAAATTTACAGCCAGGCTGGCATTTCTGAGCCTTTTCACCGAACCGAAAATGATAAAAACATAAATCGAATTTTGGGTTAACCCGACCTCTAGATCTCGAACGAGAATTTGTTTGTTTTCTACTATTTGAACGAGATCGAGATCTAGGGTTAACCATAGATTTAATTTCAGCTAAAATTTTAATTTTGAAGTCTTCCAATTTAGCGTCTAAATTAGAAGCATCAGAAATGCCAGTTGGATTGACATACCCGTTAGATGCTGCAGACGAGGATGGGCTGAAAGGTTTGCACGATTTAACGGCATTTAACCCTAACGGTGGCATTACCTCCATCATATTATCGGCTCGTGCTGCTAAAACATCTAACGTCACGTCGTTTTCAAAAGTGGTCAGGATAACTTGAACCTGCGAAGGCAACCTCTTCATCCAAAGTTGTCTGAGCAACTTGTCGTGGAAATTGCTGCCAGCGTTCAAACGTATCTGACTTAATAATTGAGACGGCTTTTTATCCCCCAAAGTCAGGTTCGTCAGGACGTTATTTAGGCGTGACATCTCTGACTCGCCCAACACGCGAATCACTTCCTCTTTAAACACCGAGTAAGGAAGTGTACCCTTATCGCGGAGAATTAAATCTGCGAAACGATCATGCAGTCTCGCGTCCAACGCCCCCACTGCATGAGAGAACCTGGTGGTCTCCGACCTGATGTTCGCGACAGCGAACTGCGACTCAAGAATCGTAAACGAAACGGCCGGATTCTGACCATACAACGGTTGTGGAGGTCGGAATCGGACCGCTCCAATCTCCAAATTTGGATTTTGGACCCCAGTCCAACCAGGTCCTGAACCAGACTGCCCAGACGACTGAGCAACTCCTGGATCCCGGAATAAATTTTGAGCTTGCAGAAACAATTGAAATTGTTCTGCGAATAAATTTTGTAGTTGCGATGCAGAATTAATTGGATCTGCAGAACTTGCATCTCCATAATCCTCGTCATTTACCGGAGAGTTGGATGGAGTATCAGACGACATTTATAAACCAAAATAGATAAGCGAAACAAAAATGCGAAATCGAGTAGAGGAAAAAAAATGAAATAAATAAAATGCCGGAGTTAATTTTAATTTTTAAATAAAATTTTATTATTAAATTTGAGGCAATGAACTCGATAAAATTAAGGGGAACCGTTCAAAATGCCGCGTTTTAAAACGTCGCGTTTTAAAATACCGCGTTTCAAAATGCCGCGAAGTACAAAATGTCGCGTTTTAAAATGTCGCATTTCAAAATGCCGCGAGGTACAAAATGCCGCGAGGTACAAAATGTCGCGTTTCAAAATGTCGCGTTTTAAAATGCCGCGAGGTACAAAATGCCGCGAGGTACAAAATGTCGCGTTTTAAAATGTCGCGTTTCAAAATGCCGCAAGGTACAAAATGTCGCGTGGTACAAAATGTCGCGTTTTAAAATGTCGCGTTTTAAAATGCCGCGAGGTACAAAATGTCGCGTGGTACAAAATGTCGCGTTTTAAAATGTCGCGTTTCAAAATGCCGCGAGGTAGAAAATGTCGCGTGGTACAAAATGTCGCGTTTTAAAATGTCGCGTTTTAAAATGTCGCTTTTCAAAATGCCTCGTGGTACAAAATTTTCCGATTTTCCTAAAATTTTGTATACAGATGAAGAAAAATATTTAAAGAATATTTCCCATATACACCAACCCGGAAAAACTACGGGAAATGCGGAAAAATTGCGAACTTCCACTTGGAAAATTTTCCCGATAATGACTCAGAAAAATATGGTGATTTTCCAACATTAATTTTCGGGAAAATTTTCCGAGTGGAAATGGAAAATCACAGTTTTTCCGGATTTCCCGTAGTTTTTCCGGGTTGGTGTATATGGGAAATATTTTTAGTTTATTTTTCTTCATCTATGTACAAAATTTTAGAAAAATCGGAAAATGTTCGGAAAATTGTCCCGCATTTTCCGAAAATTTTCCGAGTACATAGATGAAGAAAAATATTATAAGAATATTTCCCTTATACACCAACCCGGAAAAACTACGGGAAATGCGGAAAAATTGCGAATATACGTGAGTTGTATAAAAACAATATATTCCTTCACTAAAATGTTAAAGTTAAGTCCTTATATATCGGAAGTTGATATCGGATACACAATTTAATCCAAATTGAAACATTTTTTAAGAATTCTTGTTTATTATTAATCAAATTTTGTACATATGTATTTAGATTTATAATTATTATATATATTTGTATATATATAATATTATTTTAGTGCACCATTTAAATAAATAACCCTTTTCAAATGGCAATTATACGCGAACCACTTTGATTTGTATGGTTCTCGAGAACTGTCAGACCACAGTTTTTGCACTTTACGGTAATCAAATTTTGTAACATCTTTCCATCGGATTAGTTTCAACAAGTCATCATATTGTATGCCATTTACGAAGCAAAATGTGACAACAGTTAAACGTTTCTTGTATGTACAATTATCGAAGAACGAATTAATTATGTAATCTGGTGCATGGTCGAAGCTAAAAAGGTCATCCGCATTCAAACGAATTATACGTGCTCTCGTTCGTTGCTTTTGGAATGAATTCATTCTAAACACAAATAATATTAGAAAATAAAATAGTTTAAAATAAATCTGAATTATAAACTATATTACCTCATATATATTGAGAAAGGAAAATTTTGAAGTTGAACCCGTAGTGAATAAAAATAAAATGTATATTTTCTATCAACTTAGAAAAAATAATATATTGTATTTCACGCCAACCAATTGATAAACTTGAACTGTATGGTAATTTTTTATTTGTCAAAATAGGACACAAAGTACAGCACAATTAAAGTGTTTTATTACGATAACAGCAATCATCCATAATTTAAAAATTATTTTTCCCTACCTGCCCATTATTTTTTAACGAGGGGACACATTTTTGAAACGTTTGTGGCTATTCTTCACTGTCGGTGTAGGCGTGTACAGTTGTAGTATTTTATATACATGGTAATATATTAAACTTTAAAATTCTCCTTCACTTAAATGTTTAATTAATTTTAGTATTTGTTTAATAATTCAAATACGACCTAGTATAAGCACTTAAAGAAATGTATACCTTGCTTATTCAAATCGGAAAGTAATAAGTCCAAAACTTGGGACCTTACTCATTACGAATTGACCAACCAAATCAATGTAAGAACCGAAGTCATGTCATAATCAAACAGAAGAAGAATTTTGAGAGAAAATTCTGAAATTTAAATAATAACAACAATAGAATTATGTTTTGGAAAGAATATTTATTTATTTATAATATTATATAAATAAATATCTTCTAAAAAAACTTAAACTTAATAATTAAAATAATCATAAACTTAATATCTAAATCAAAAAATTAATTTAAAACTAATACTTAATAATAAAATTAAAAAGAAATATTTCCTGCAATTGCTTTCAAAAATCCAAATTTGCTGAATTCTTTTTTTTTAGATAAAATCAACTCAATCCTTTTTTCTTTTAAAATAAATTTTTTGTTTTTTTTAGGTGGAAGATTTCCCCTTGTTAATTTTTCTATTTCGGCACTTGTAATTTTTGTTTGCTTTTTAAGTTCGTCTATTAAGTGGTAAACACTAATATGCGGCCGACCAATTACAACATTAAAATAATTATGGAACGATTCTGCATAGTTCTGTGTGCGGGGTATTTTATTCTTATTTTGTTCACTGATGCTCCATAAACTCGGTGGAAATAATGGTGTTCTATTATTTTTGCCGGAAACATAGTTTTCATCCATCCAATTGGTTAGCGGTTCAAATTCTGCGCCTAGTTCTTCTTTAATATCCTTGAACCATTCCGGTATCTCTTCAGGTTCCAGGAAACATAAAGCAGCGACCTGTCTTACCTTCATGGCAAACTCTATATCTGTGCCATACCGCACTTGCCAACCAATTTTTTGGATGTGTCTATATATGTTCTGCATGAAGTGAAAATTGCAACCCTTGACGTTGACTCTCTCAAAGACACTCCGAATGTTGCTGATTGCTGCTTTTTCAAAATCAGTTATTACCAATTTTGGTGCTAAACTGATACCAACTCTTATTGCACTCTCTTGTAGAGTTGTAAACAATTTATTGTATATTGCCGAAGATTTGCCGCTCATTAAAGCGTACACCATTGGGTGTACTGTTTTATGAGGCGCGATACTGCAATGCACAGTATAAAGTTGATAAAATAATTTTGGTACAACTTTGAATGTACCGTCCATCATCCAAAACTCTGCATCGCGAAGCTTGATTAAATTATTTTTGATAGTAAAAATAATTATCCGATTATCGCCCTCTTTGATATCCCCGTATACAAATTGCTCTCCATCAATTTGGAGAAACCTTTCTGGTATATCGAATGCCAGTGATACTGGCTCCTTGTCCACTATTAATTTTCGTTGCTCACGTTTGATGATTTGGGTTAAGGCGGCCTTAGAAGGTAGGCAACCACCTACATTCTCAGGAAGTTTTGCAATCTTTGATTGTAGTATTTGGCAAGGTAAATTGCTTGAAGTGCTTGCTATATCTTTAATACTATTTATGACATTTAGTACTGGTAACGTTTCAGGATCAGGAGAGTGATTATGGGAATTCCACAATTTTTGTAAATAGAATTTTCCATCTATTTCTTCGGCTCTCAAATTGCAAGAGCATTTCAAAACTCTATTTTGTCGCTTTGTACATCTCCATTTATTCCTGCGGGCATCGGAAGTGTAACTAAATCCATTTAAAATTAGGATTTTAGAATTTTTCTGAGATATTGTCAACTCAATCAGCTGTCCCGAATAAATCTCCTTATCCTCCATTTGGGTGCAATATTACTTTAATGCTTCTCGTACTATATTACTTATTTAATTTTCTATTATAATTAATATTTTCTTTGATATTTTTTAACTTATATATTTTTATGAAATTTAGTTTCACCAACTTATGAAAATTAATCGATTTATTTATATCCTGCTACTTTGCAATTCATTAACAAACTGATACCCAGAGTAATGGAAATTGTTATTTATATATACCTTGATGTGCTGTTGTTTTTTAACCCTTATTTAAAGATCGATAAATGAAACAAAGGAGTTGGTCAAAATTTTGAAATCATAAAAATGTTACTTTTATTACATCATCAAACTGCCTCTTTGGTACATTGTATTTATTCTCCGATCTGAAAAAATTACGTTTTAAATTTATAATGCGCTGTTTTATTGCTGGTTTTTCCAAATTTCATATAGTAAAAACATTTATCTTTAATGTCTAATTTAGTAATAAAACTGAAAAAATACTTTTATGAGAAATGGTCAATTATCTGAAAAGGGGTTCAATATTTGAAATTAGAAAAATATTAAAAACGTACTTTTATTATGGTATCGCCCTCAAATTTCAAAAATGTGTAGTGTTTTCAAACCAATTGTTCTAATTGATCGTAAAACACCTGACGGTTTTCCTTATCCATAAAGGAACATCCATGAATTTATATGACAATGAAACATCTTTGTAGCTAACTCTTTACAAAAAATTCATTAACGAAATTAACAGTGGGAAAAACCATATTTGGAAAAAAATTAGAAAAATATTAAAAACGTACTTTTATTATGGTTATCGCCCTCAAATTTCAAAAATGTGTAGTGTTTTCAAACCACTTGTTCCAATTGATCATAAAACACCTGACGGTTTTTATTATCCATAAAGGAACATTCATGTATCTATATGACAATGAAACATCATTTGTAGCTAACTCTTTACAAAAAATTCATTACGAAATTAACAGTGGGAAAAACCATATTTTTCAATTTCACCCAAATCATTTATATTGTTTAATAATACACATTTCTTATTATCTCAATATAACATTTATTTTATTCCTTCTTTACAAACGCAGTTTTTTAAAACGCGATATTTTAAAAACGCGACATTTTGTACCACGCGACATTTTCTACCTCGCGGCATTTTGAAACGCGACATTTTAAAACGCGACATTTTGTACCTAGCGACATTTTGTACCTCGCGGTATTTTGAAACGCGACTTTTTAAAACGCGACATTTTGTACCACGCGACATTTTGTACCTCGCAGCATTTTAAAACGCGACATTTTAAAACGCGACATTTTGTACCACGCGACATTTTGTACCTCGCGGCATTTTAAAACGCGTCATTTTAAAACGCGACATTTTGTACCACGCGACATTTTGTACCTCGCGGCATTTTGAAACGCGACATTTTGAAACGCGACATTTTAAAACGCGACATTTTAAAACGCGGCATTTTGACCCGGACCCAAAATTAAGGAAGAAAAACTTACCTCCGATCTACTCACGTTTACAAATTTGTTGTGAATTTGTTTTCCTGATGTCCAGATGATTTGATGCCGCCTGATGTTCAGATGATTTATCCACTGTATCGCCAACTGCTGTTGACACCTCTGCTGTGCTCTGCTCCAAAGAGAAAACGCCTGTGATGTGCTGCCGTATCCTTGCGCAGTCGTATTCACGACGGTGGTCACCAATTTAAAGGGATACTATATTTTACTCCCTTATATGGCTGCACATATACTTTTGATGTGTCCAGGTATACCTTTCGACGAAACCCTTCTATTTGGTAATTTGAACGATATCAATTAAAATTGATTCGTTTTAGGTTAATTCCTCTACGAGATTATACGCACAAACTACAATTCACTGCACAATACAAATATGCAAACACTTGCGTTGAAATTCTTATTTTTTATTTTCAAAAATCAAAACTTCACACTACGGATTTTTTTCTTGTGTGTGAAAAATAAACGAACATTTTTTTTATTTTTATTTTTCACAACCTACGTTGGTAGACCGGGTTTTTTTATCTCTTCCATAATTTTAGCGAGTTCATTTCTACTTTATAAATTTGACATTTAAGTTTATAAACATCGCCACAGGGGAATACAAAAAGTTTGACAATTCCCCAATTTTTCAGTTCTGTTTGTATTCTATATTCTGTGATGAAACCATATATTATAAAGTATATCAGTGCACAATTTTTTTCACCACTATATTCTACCCTTCTCCATACAAACCAAGGATAAATAAAACGGTCGAAATTTTTCCATAGAAAAATCGGATTATGTCTCTTCTGTTTATATTCTGTGCTTACGGATTCAAAAGAAAAGTGTTTTTGATTTTATTTTAATTTTTATATTGTTTTACAATATTTTATTATATAATATGTAATAAAAGACTTGCGACTGGTAATGTATCGGTGAAGCCGAACTAACACAAACATAAATGAAATAAAAAATATTTCAAGGCCATTTTTGACATGTAGATTTTAAAAACTATTTGTTTTATTAATTATATTTAATTTTTACAAAGTATATAATAATAAAATATTGAAATTACCGTACATATAACAATTCAACATGAATTTCATAAATGTAGATTTTAGTTTAAATTTTATTTTCGAGAGAGCAATAATAGCCGTTTTCGGAAATATCCCATGGTAACTTTTGAGTAATTTTAATTTTTTTAATGTTGGTAACAAAAGTTACTCAAGTTACCCTCTGACTATACAAAAAGTAAGAATACATTCCGCGTGGTAATATTTATATTCAGCAAAATGCAATTACGTATTTTAACAGATATGTACATTTTTGTTGTATTTTTTAATAGTTTATGCTTGGAAAGTTTGTGCTTTAATTTTTCTGACACTACTAATTTAATACAAATTGTCAGAAAGACAGAAATTAAAAAAACAACTAAAAGTAAATTACCCTAAAGTTACTCTATATGTTCGGAAATAGATTTGGTAATTTTTTGTCAGCAAGTTACCCAAAAGTTACCATGGGATATTTCCGAAAACGCCTAATATAAACAATACAAAAAAATTTTGTGTTTAAATATAAAATAAGGTTTTAAAGTGTAACAAAAAAAAATTCAATTCGTTTTCGAATTTGTTTTTTAATTTTATTTTATTTTTGTAGTGACAAAACCATAAAATAAATTTGGGGTGATATTGGTTTCAAAGTAGTAGTAATAAAAAAAATGTCGATAATTTTTCGCATGTGTTTTTAATTTGCATTTATTTTCGAGTGTACGATTAGTATAAAATGAACCAAAGTTTTGTGTGATATGTAAAAAATAAACGTTGAAACGAAATGAAAAAATTCTTGTGTACATTTTTGGCTTATCTATAATATAATTAAATAATTAATTACTTTTATTTATAATATAAAAAAATATAAATAAATTATTTTTATTTATAATATGTGTAAAAATCATCATATATTTGTGTTAATATATTGCATACGATGCAAACTATGCAAAGACATTTCAAAAATAATTTTTTTTTGAACTTCTATTACGACTTAGTTTGAAGTCAGAAGCTGAAGCCGTGTGTGGAATGGGCCATACGATCACAAATTTACTTGTTTTGTTTTGCTTGGGGCCAAATGATGCCAGGACTCTACAGTGACACAATTTTTTCAGTATAAAATACTGAGAAACCGAAAAGAGGAGAGTATACTTATTAAAATTACGTTAGAATGACAAAGACAAACAAATGTTACCATAAAAATTATTATGAGTTTCATACGTTTTATGGCAACATTTTCCCCAATAAATTTTACTGATTTTTTTTTTTTTTGTTTCTTTCTAACAAGTAAAGGATTTATATTTTTATCTCGTATTAATTTTACTGAAAAAAATTGTTTCACAGTGGAATTCACGCTTGAATTTGTGAAACAGCAATCGATAATGATTAATGGCCCGTTCCACACTCTACTTCTTTTAAAGTATACTTCTCACTTAAAAATAAGTCGTAATAAATTTTTTATTGCTAATTTAAAGCCTTATTTTATATTTAAACACATAATTTTTTGTATTGTTTTCTTCTGCTTTCTCGAAAATAAAATTTAAACTAAAATCAACATTTTAAAAATGGCCTTTATTTTGTTTATTTCATTTCTATTTGTGTTGAAGCTACTTCACCGAAAAAAAATTTGTCGAAAAATGAGTCGCAATTAAAACTGGTTTGAAACTTGTTCCCACTTCCACTTGGAATACCGCGTTTCCAATACTTAATTTGTTTAATATTCCTCGGTTAACGCAATGTCTTAAGCGTCGAATAAAAAGTTCGATCCATGTTTGTGGGCAAATATTTTTAGATATATGATATTGCGCCGTTCCGCTTACAAGCTAGAAAAATAACATTTCTATGGGAACTGTCAGCAAAGACCCAGCTTTCAAAGTGTATTCATCGAAATGATTCACTGCAACAAAGATTTAGAAAATGAAAAATAGAGGCACTATTAATAAGAGGACAACCGACTTATCACAAACATTTTATCATTATGGAATTACCTGCAATCTAAACTGAATCTGGAAACCATTTAAGAACGTTGCATGAAAAAGTATTAGAATGCCTGTATGTCCTAAGATTCTGTTGCTATCATTGATTGTATTACTGTTTAATTGTGACAATTGAATGAGGCGTGGCCTAGGAGTATCCAGTCTAATTTGGTTCGTTAGACACACGGTTTCTACGTACACAATTGTGATCGCGGGCCAGAAATGGGATATAACGGATGAACAGCAAAATAAAATTGTTTGTTTATAGCTCGTATATGTGCGGTATTTTGCCAATTCGCAATTTTGTTTAGAGAGTTATAGTTACTCTGGGATGAAATCTTGTAACATCACTTTCCCTTCTCAACAAAAAATCGTATTCGCAAAATACGGTATATATAATATGTTACACGAACTACGAACGAATGATATTTTTTCTACTTTTCGTCTTTTATATAGGCAAAAAACAAATACTCGATCGAAAAAAACATTTAATGGCTGTTTTCAGATAAATCGTTTAGTACGATAAATTAAAATTTTATTATAGCTTAGAAATTTTAGTTTTGTAGCCTGCATGGTGGTCCTCCGTCCGCTTCGATCCATCTCTCGCGCCCTCCAAATTAGATATCCCATTATCCGTGGGTCTTGTTCGACGTCTTCTCGCGAGTGGAGTCGGAGCCTTCCTCTACGACGTACACCGGCTAGTTGTTACTGGAACGCATTTTTAATCATTCGTTGTTGTAGAGGCCATGCAACGTATCCGAGCCAACTAATTCGGTTGGACTTAATGAATATACATTGATATTACTGTCTCTGAGAAATCGCTTTATCTTACGGTTCTCATGAAACAGATATTCGTCTTCCGCAATTTTAACTGGATCCAAGATGGTACGAATGACCTTCTTTTCGGAAATAGAAAACATTCTACGGCCGTTACAGTCCAGATTCCAGCTCTTGCTCCTGAGAGCCAATACAGGTTTAACGAATGCTTTATGAAGTGCGAGCTTACACACTACCTTAATGGGCGTTGAAAACTCGATATCCGGCAGAAATTCAGGCTTTATCTCTACCTGAATTTCATTTGATGATGTTATTACATTTCTGACGTCATGTAATTTCGAATAATTGACATAGAGCGACGTTACTGTTCACTTTCAAATCAAGTTTTCTTGCGTAGCCATCGAGCGTTATGAAATCATTCTTGACATCACTAGATCTTCGGCCAAGGAAAATGGCAGCATACAATATCAAAAGTTTATACATTGCGTATGTATACGTGCATGGCCAAGTCGAAGGCAAATAATAATAATAATAATACTTTGAAGGTAAGTTGTTATTTTTTACATATTTTTTATTTTTTACATTTCCGTTACCTAACGGTTGTTTTTTATTTTTTCAAGAATTTTTTGTTTTCCAAATTCGTCATTCGAAATACTTACTAGGTAGTTTACATTTTATTCGAAAAAATTAATTTGGGCTAATATGGGTTAATAGGAAAATGGTAAGCCAATATACTTCGAGTGTTTATCTCCATTTTCAGTTCTAA
Source organism: Nephrotoma flavescens (assembly GCA_932526605.1). Classification (NCBI taxonomy): domain Eukaryota; kingdom Metazoa; phylum Arthropoda; class Insecta; order Diptera; family Tipulidae; genus Nephrotoma; species Nephrotoma flavescens. Next base: position 78,891,360 of record OW052221.1, on the reverse strand, counting down.
GACAAATTTGATTTTCTTCGAAAAAAATCGTTAACCCTTTGGGAGCCGGGTTGGAGGATGATATATGAACTGATCAGATGAGGAATTTAACTAGCTATTAGACACACTATCGGATTCTGAATCAAGATCTCTAGTAAGGAGTGTTAATGGCCATTTTCAGTTCCAGGACAAATTTGATTTTCTTCGAAAAAAAAATCGTGAACACTTTGGGACCCGGGTTGGAGGATGATATATGGACTAATCAGATGAGGAATTAAATTAGCTATTAGACGCACTATCGGAACCTAAATCAAGATCTCTGGTAAGGAGGGTTCATGATTATTTTCACTTCCAGGACAAATTTGATTTTCTTCGAATCAAAATTCGAGAACACTTTGGGACCCGGGTTGATGATATATAAACTGATCAGATGAGGAATTTAATTAGCTATTAGACGCACTATCGGAACTTGAGTCAAGATCTCTGGTAAGGAGTGTTAATGGTTATTTTCAGTTCCAATTCCTTATCCTGATATATGATCCCCAACCCGGGTCCCAAAGTGTTCACGAATTCTTTTCGAAGAAAATTAAATTTGTCTTGGAAGTGAAAATGGCCATTAACACTCCTTACCAGAGGTCTTGACTCAGGTTCCGATAGTTCGTCTAATAGCTAATTAAATTCTTCACCTGATCGGCTTATAAATCATCCTGCAACCCGCGTCCCGAAGTGTTTACGAATTTTTTTCGAAGAAAATCAAATTTGTCTTGGAACAGAAAATGGCCATTAACACTCATTACCAGAGATCTTGACTCACGTTCCGATAGTGTGTCTAAAAGCTAACTAAATTCCTCGTCTGATCAGCCTATATGTCATCCTCCAACCCAGGCCCCAAAGTGTTTACGATTTTTTTTCGAAGAAAACCAAATTTTTCTTGAAACTGAAAATAACCATTAACACTCCTTACCAGAGATCTTGATTCAGGTTTCGATAGTGCGTCTAATAGATAATTAAATTCCTCATCCGATGAGCCTATACATGATCCCCCAAACCAGGCCCCAAATTTTCACGAATTCTTTTCGAAGAAAATCAAATTTGTCTTGGAGCTGAAAATGGCCATTAACACCCATTAGCAGAGATCTTGGGGTCGGGGTCTAACAACTTTTTAAATTCCTCGAGCCAGAATGCTATACATAATACTAGATTTTCACATGAGGTATAAAGTGAAGAACATTTTTCTATTTTATGATGATTCATGAGGAATAAACACTTTTAATTTTTCCTAGTGATATTTGTAAGACAAGAATAGTTAAGTGCTAGCATAGTGTGAAAAATAATAATATTTTTTTTTTATTTCTAGATTTTATTACATTACATTCAATTGGATACAATTTTAGTACACACTGACGTAATTGGTTTTAGTACTAATTGTCGTATAGATCGTGATAATTGTTCAATTTAGTACCACCAGATGTCAATATCATACGGGGTACATTTTTAATGTTTACATTTTTTTTATATGGAGTTTAGGCATAAACGGCTATTACAAAATTGGAAAAAAATTAATGAAATGTACTATGATTCGATGCTAAAACTAATGCTTTTTATTTATAATATATGCATAGATGATTTTTTTAAAAAATGTATAAATAATATTACTTGGATATTTAAGAAAATGATGTACAAACTTTAACAATTATTGAAGTTTTGTGAGGTTATGTCAAATTGTTTATTTTGGTTGGTCGACGTTAAGATTAGTGTTCTTGAAGGCAACACAAATTCTAATTTTAAGATGGCAAATAAAGAAAATATTGGTAAGTTTAACATTGAATCTATGTAGAATTATTACCTACATACAATACAGTTAATAGATTAATTAATTATAATTGAAGTAATATTTTTCATATATTATTATACATAATATATAACTAGGTTGCCTCAAAGCAAAACTAAAATTAAAAGGTGCCAGAGTGAGCGGCAATAAAACTGTTTTAAATGAGAGGTACATATACTCTAAATGAATTTGTATTGCATTTATATTTATGACTTATGTATGTACATATATTAATTAATTATAGATTGCAATTGTGGGAACAAAACCAACTTGATCGGATATTTTATACAACGAAAACAATCCCAGCGCCTTCCAATGACAACCGTTTCCTAAAATTTGTTTTATTATTCGGAAAGATATGAAAACGTATTCCAGAATTTTTCACAAACTTGTTTGTACATTGGGGCACACAGCAATATTTCACCATTATAAATTCTCTTTAGCTACCGCTTTATCCAATTCAACATAACTAAATGTCAATAAACATTTCGATATAACCTCACAAATTTAGAAAACTTGTTGCTATTTAAACATTATTTCCACACATACCCTAGTGGTTACTAATTAATATTTTTCAAAAAATATATGTCTAGTTGTGTTTTAATTAAATAATTTTATTTTGAATATCGAAATTTGGCACTTTTCATACAAAGATTCTAAATTTTATCAAGTCTATTTTCGCCTAAACTCCATATAAAAAAAATGTAAACATTGAAAATGTACCCCGTATTTAGCTGACGTCTGGTGGGATAAAGGGTGAAGTTTATGTACTAAACATGATCTATAGGAACAGTCATGTTTCCTAAGTAAATTTTAATTTAACAGTGCTATGTTCCATTTAGATGTAGAAAATTGTTTTCTTCTACAGATTTTTGTAGGTAAATAAGAAAGCATCCGCTATATAAAAATATTTAATGTGCGAGAAAGAAATAAACATATGTAGTAATGCCATAGTTTTTTTTATAGCATTATTATTAATTTGTTTTTAATTAATTCAAATGTCAAATTATAAATACGAACATTTATAAATACGAAATATTTTTTTTTTTTCCTTGTTAATTTTAACATTGTTGCCATAAAAATATTCGGATCGAATATATTTTATGGCAACATTTTATAGTGGTTTAGGCGGTGTAGTGGCTTAAAAACTTCTGCAAAATTTTGTTGGGACATATTTCTTTTCTTGTCTCTAATGTGCAAAAAGTCAATGTTATATCTCTTTCACTTTGCAGAATAAAAATGTTGGTCGCATGTAAATGGGGTTTTAAACTAATGCAACAATAAAAGTGTGAATTTGTGAAGAACTTCACACGCGTCCGCCCGATTTATTTATTGTTGCCCAGGAAGCACTGCGAGGTGGTTTGAATCTAGGCTTTGCTGCTTTAGCTAGCGGTCTTTTGGGCTAGATGTTCTGTCAGTTTTACATTGGTAGGCAAAAAGAAAACAAGTTGCAGTACAAAAATTTTAATTTAAAATACCATTAATGAATTGAATTTTCTGCTTATTATTTATGATTAATGTGATTTTCGTGGGTACGTAATCTCTTATTTTATATATATTTTCCCAATACATATCTCGTTTGGAGAATTGAGGTCAATTTGGGGGGTAAATTTTGTAGTCATCAAAAACACCACCATTTATACGAATATTTGTATGCGATAGTAAATTTAATAAATATCAAGATACGTACTCACCCAATCAGCTATACTATTTTAATTTGTTTATTTGATTGAAAAAATACATATTTGATTTCCAAAAGCAAGAACTAACATTTTCTATTATTTTGTGACATTTGTTGTTTATATCGATATCGATAAGTTTATAATTGGTGCGTTTCTTTGCTATTAAGTAGATAATTTGAAATTTTGTTTACATATTTTGAAATGACTGTTTATGAACTGTTTTGCACGATTTAAACTGACTTGACCTTGACGTCTAAACTCCAAATCCAAAAATGCAAGGTTTCTGCGCTATAATAATTCTTCATTTAATTATCATCCAGTTATGTCCTAATAATTTAGAATGGTCCTTTCAAACATTTAACCAACTTTATTTAATGCGTGGCCCGCATTTTAAATCCTTGTTGTAAATTTGTTCTTGGAATTTAGGACAAAAGTAAGTGATGTTTGATATGATACAAGATTTTTTTTATTATTTTTAATTGACATTAGCCTGATTCCATTGGCCAGTGCCATTGGCGTTAGCAAAGTAGCAAGTATTTGTGACTAGATAAGAAAATAAAGATTTTGTTTTAGTAGTTATGAGTAGCTAGAAGTACATATTTTACTAACGCCAATGGAACCTGGCTAATTAATTAGGTAACATTTTTTTCATTATTTTCTCATTCTCAGGTGGCCAAATTAAACAATATTACCTAAAAAATGAACCGGGAGTCGAAAGGAATAACTTCATTAGAAGAAGCTAAGCGGTTGCTAAAAGACGTACATATCCCAGACCAAGACGCTTTAATTAAACGAGGTTTTCGTTTTCTGAAAGCGGTTATGCTTCACAATTGTGATCAGTCTACCCAAGAAGTTATTAAATCCGGAAACGTAGATCGAATTTGTGAAAACAATTCACGTAAATTTGTTAAAAGAGGGGCCGATGAACAATACAGCCCGGTTAAATACGCTCGTTATTCAGTAAGCAATCCAGAATCTAAAAATAGAAGCTGTGATCCTTGTATAAGCATCGAAAACCAGGTATCTGCAATGGAATTTATTACTGGGGACAATTCTATGCAATACGTTATCAAATATTTGACCGACGATGAAATAAGTTCTGCTCAAGTAGTTTCGCCGCAATCTAAATCCGCTGAAACTAACGGTAAAACATTAGCTTTGGAAATGGAAGACGATAATAGCTCGTCTGAATGCAGCACGCAAGATCAACATTCAAAGAAAACTAATGATTTAGAAGAAACATCTATCCTGAAGGAAGAGCTAATCATTCAGGATGAACTGGTGCCAGGTACTCAAGATGAATACGATCGATTGGAATATAACAATTTTACTGGTATTGATGCGAATCGAGTTTCTGACAAAAACGACGATCGCCACGCGGATTCAATAAAAACGAAAATCAAATCAATTGATTATCATTTGCATGCTCCCTTTTATAAAGGGTTTACGTTTAAAGAGGCATTTTCAAGCCTGGCAGAGGCTATTAAAAAAATGAGGCAAGAATCTGATTATTGGGCTTCTTTTTGTACTAAGCAGATTGATAATCAGATTCGTCACTTTCAGTGTATTTACAAAACGGAAAATGTAAATTGCCCAGTTCAAGTGCTTATCGTTAAGAGAGTAACGCAGAAGGAAATGACCTATTTATATTACGAATCATCCTTGCATGTGCATGATGTTCTATTGACGTTGGATAATACTACTGAAATTACTTCGGGATCAAAGGAGGAAGCTGATGCAATTATTATATCCGATGGTGAAAGTGACAGAGATTCTTTAATTGCCGAAGATATAGAAATTCACGAAGATTGGGCATTCGAAAGAAAATTTGACGATTATAAAGTAGCCGAAGAATATCTAAATAATTTAAATATGTTAAGTTTTGACTTGGAAGTAACGAAATGGGGTATTAAAGAATTTTATAAATGTAAATTAGTAGAAGCTAGCTATAACCATTGTCCTGCATCGCGATATCTTCTGTACGAAAATCGAAATGATGATATTTTAATGTACACCAAAAATGTACGGCATACAGATGTTTGTCCAAATAGAATTTCTCCTACGAATCCAATTGATTCATGCCCAACAGAAACGTTGACTGTTATCGAATTAATTGAAAGCGATGAAGAGTTGAATGAATCTCACGGCAGTAATGCTAATTTATCACGACCAAGCAATTCATTCGATGCAATGAAAGGCTGGATACTTGAAAAAGAATTTGTGAATATTAGAGCAGCTAAGAATTTTTTAAAGGAGCAAAAAAATTGGAGCCATACTTATCATCACACAAAAACAACGGGCGTTAAGATATATTATCGTTGTACATTTCCACAATGTTCTGCTACCAAGCAAATTCGGACGAGAAATCCATCGATGATTGTTTCAATGTATAAAAGTACAGTGGATCATAGTCATTCATCTCCATTGACACGCAATCGTAAATCAGACCCTTTCGAGGTTCTAGATGAGTTCACAAAAAACTTGATAAAGTCATTTATTGCGACCGGCGAAGCACCGCAAGACATTTTTAAGTGCTTACCTTTGCACGTTTTTAATCCTTTATTTCAAAATGAACTTCTGTTTTCAATTCGAAAGTTTTATCACGAGAAAGTCAGAGAAAGTCTAACCTCTGTTACCACTAAATTAGCCCACAAATGGTTACAACAAATTGTGCCGATTCCCTTAAGCCTCGATTCTTGCTTTTGTGTTAGATTTTTTGTAGATGACACGACAAAAACATTTCGTTGTTTCCTATCGACACGCCGCTTGCTACTAAATGCGGTAAATGTGAAATCCATTCACTTGGAAGCTGCTATCGCATTAAGGTGGAAAACGAATTACATAACTTTTATTGGAACTACCGACGACAGTGGAAAGTTTCATATATTTGGCCTCGCTATTACTTCATCACAGCAAATGCCTGATTACGTGTTTATGTTTAAGGCTGTTCGGATGGGAGTAATAAAATATCACAACCAGTTAATCAGCCCAGCATATTTAATGGCCGATGATAATACAAATATTCATTCCGCATTTTTGAGAGAATTTCGAAAATTGCATAGTATTGTCACGTGTCCCAAACTAGCATTATCTAAAATTCTTAAGAGTCTAGCAAGTTCGAAGTGTCCAGAAAAGATAAAACCTAGCATTCGAGATGATATACAAAAACTATTTAAACTTCCATCACGGGCCGTTTTTTTAAAAGCGGTTGGTTTATTTCTCGAAAAATGGCGGCCTTACGGTGCAGAACACTTGCACAAATTTTTGAACTATTTTAATACGCCCTGGGTCCTTCGAATTTCAAATTGGTTTGAAATATTTCCACAGTTTACACGAGATGTACATAAAGGTATTCAGTCCGAATATAATTCGCTTAGTCAAACTGTTTTACGAAATGGAAATCTTAAAATAAACAATTTCCTTGAGTTTATTAAGGCTGACGTGGAAAATATGTCGTGTGCTTGTTCGGATTATAATCCCGATATCGTTCCCACACCAACAGCTCCAAAATCATTGTACCATGAAGCTATTAAATGGAAGAAGTTAATACAGCAATATAAGGTTGTTCAGGATTTTCCCGATCGTTATTACTTTCCAGCTGTCGACGAGGAATTGATATGCGAAGAAAAATTTAAAAAATATCTAGAATGTGATCATGCGACTTTAGATGAATTATTTGATATTCAATTTAGTTTTTGGTATCTGATTCGATCAAAGCACAATTATTTCTATTGCAGCTGTCCGTATTTTTTGGAAAATTTTGTCTGTAAGCACTCCGTGGTACGAAAATTTGATTTACTGAATCATAAGACGTAATTTTGATAGATGTATGTACCTATTAATAAATTTTTAATAATTTCATTTATTAAAATGAGTTTTTTTTAAATTGTTTCACAGGACCGCGTCAAACTATCTTCTAAATTTGTCATTGATAAATTTTCTTGTATAATTGAGCTCAGTAAAATTATGGAGAGAAGTTTCTCTCTTTCTCTCTCTCTAGCTTTCACATCCCATGAAGGGATTTCGTCGCTCGCACAATGGCCCTCCATCCATCCCGATCCATTGCTCTCGTCCTCCAGTTTCGACATCCTAATGCTTGCAGATCTTGTTCAATATCGTCACGCCAGCGTAGTCGGGGTCTTCCTCTACGACGTACACCGGCTGGTTGTTGGTGGAACACTTTATTTATCATCCGTTGTTGTGGAGACCTTGTAACGTGGCCGAGCCATCTCACTCGATTGGATTTAATGAATCCGATGATATCGCTGCCTCCGAGGAGTTGCTTTATTTCGTGATTCATACGAATCCGATACTCGTTGTTCGCAACTTTAATTGGACCAAAAATTGAACGGATGACCTTCCTTTCGAATGTAGATAACAATCTACAATCGTTAGAGGTCATGGTCCAGCTCTCGCTTCCCAAAGTCAGCACAGGTCTTATTAGTGCTTTATAAAGTGCGAGCTTACACGACTGCGATAGATGTTTCGATCGCAATAATCTTGATTGGGCGTAGAAAACTCGTTGTCCGGCAGCGATTCGGGATTTTATTTCTGCCTGCATTTCATTCAGTGATGTTATAACTGACCCGAGGTATTTAAAGTTTTCGACACCATCAAAATTGTAGTCGCCAATTCTGAGATTTGCCATAGAGATGTTCCTGGGTGTTGCTAGATATTTGGTTTTACTGCTGTTCACCTCCAAACCAAGTCTTCTTGCGCAGCGATCGAGCGGTATGAAACTGTCTTTGATATCGCTAGGTCTTCGGCCAAGAAGCACGATATCATCTACATATCCAAGAATTTGGCCGGATTTATTAAATATACAGCGCGAAGTTTCGATGTTGCTTTTTTCTCACTACGTACTCAAGCGCCACATTGAACAGCAAAGGCGCGAGTGCATCACCATGTCGAACGCCAGATGTTATTTCAAAGGAGTCTGACACATTTCCTTCAATTACGATTCTACATACAGACCCAGACATTGTTAATTTACATAGCGGAACGAGTTTCTCTGGGATTCCTAGGCATATGAGCGCGGCCTTCCAATTCTCAGGCAGCTCTTCTTGGTCCCAAATACAGACGACGAGGTCGTATAGACTTGTTGCAAGAGTAGCGCCTCCGAGTTTAATCAATTCTGCGGGGATTCCATCGAGACCGGGTGCCTTTCCGTTTTGCAATGGACTAATAGCTGCGTCTACTTCCTCCACTGTGTGATATTCGACAAAGACCTCATCACCTGGAGGAGCTATTGCTCTAATGGGGGTCACGTCGTCATTCCGATTTAGCAGATTTTGAAAGTAGGTTTGCCATACTGAAAGAACATCAGCCACGTTTGTTCTCAACTCTCCATTCCCGTCTTTGATGGCTGTACTTCTTGGGTGGAAGTCTTTAGTGAGATTCCTGACGTTGGCAAAACAGTCCTTTGAGTTTCCATAATCTCATATGTTCGCGCTTTTTTTGTCGAAGGTATTTAGTCGTGGCTTTCCTAGCGCGGAGATATTCTGCTAGAGTGGTTCTAGTGTTGCGAGCCAACCATTTTTCACGAAGCGTTCGTTTATTTTCGACGACCCTACGGCATTGGTCATCGAACCAATCATTGCGGGGCCTCGGAGGTCTTCTTCCGATAATATTTTGCGCCGCGGTGATTATGGCTGACTGTATAGCGTGCCACTGCTCCTGGATGTTAGAGGGAGCTTCTTCGTTGTTGCTGGGGCGCTCTAAATAGTTAGTGACAACTGATTGGTAACTCTGCAGTGACGCTTGGTCTTTTAGAGCATCGATATTCCATCGAACGGTCTATTGTGCTTGTCTGTTAAACGTAGATGACAGTTTGCACTTATATTTAAATATGACAAGCATATGATCGCTGTCCATGTCTGCACCTCTGTAAGATCTAACGTCAGATATGCTGGTGGAGTGTCTCTTAGACACCATGACGTGATCGATTTGATTTTCGGTTCTCCCGATCATTCGATCTCCACGTTACTTTGTGGATTCTCTTATATGGGAAAAACGTGCTTGATACAACTAAGTTGTACGTTATTGCCAGGTCGGTGACTCGTTGGCCGTTGTTATTACTAGTTAGGTGCACGCTGTTAGGACCGATGTGCGATGTATTTTCTGCACTCCTACCGATTTTTGCATTAAAGTCGCCCACTATGATTTTAATGTCGTGGTGCGGTATGTTATTGATGACTTCCTCCAGTTCGACAAAGAAAAGATCTTTGATATAATCTGATTTATCTTCGGTGAGTGCATGCACATTAACGATCGTGATGTTAAATTTCTTAGTGCGAAGTCTGACCGTGCCTGTCCGCATGTTGATAGGGCGGAAATCGATGATATGATACTTCACGCGCCGATGGATGAGGAAGCCAACTCCAAATTCTCCTCCGTTCTGATGGCCGCTGTAATGAAGTGTGTAACCATTATCGGTGTCATGGATCCCACTCCGAGATCAACTAAGCTCTTGTAGTGCAAGTACGTCTAATGTGTAACTCTTTGCTTGGCTCGATAGGTTCTGGAGATCTCCAGTACTTAAGAGGCTAAACACGTTCCATGTTCCCATTTTTAAAGCGTTGTCCGTGTACAATTTCCGAGGTCGTGTTTGTAATGAATCCGATATGGTTATGCGAGGCCTTTTTATGAGGGGAGGTTGTGGGCCTTCCGCTCAACCCGCTTGTTACGTGTGTGGGTCACGTACTGGTGAGAATCTTGAGGCATCCAGTCCTACCTTGAACACATTTATATAGCGAGCCGCTTGATACAAGACAGACGCCCGCTTCAGCCGCTCCTAACCTGGAAAACAGACGCTGGTTTGGTATTGGTTTTGAGGCGCCAATGGCTCGCCCTGACATGTAGTGTCCATGACTATAAACTGGATTTAGCTGCTCGTCTCCACTGCACCGCCTGATTCATTTAGAATTACCCAGAGAGCACCGCGAGGAGGTATGAATCTCGGACTTCGCCCCCCGAGAGAAGTTTCGTTAAACTTTAATAGTCGGGGGACGAAATTACTATTTTGAAAATGATTTCGGAATAGTAAAAAATGGGTATTAAATTCGTGGGTATTGCCCATCATTTTGTGCAGTGGCACTATTTTGGTAATTCCCCGGGAATAGGGAATTGAGGAAAGAATTTATATGTAATTTCTATTTCAACCTCGATAATCAATCTTCTTCCCCGTATTGCCTACATCATGATTTCGATTGCCAAATATTTTTGGCAAAAGCTGCACAATCCATTTTTACAGATAGTTTGAAAACTATTTTAACAACTTCACAAATAGACGTCAACCCTTCTAGACTTAAATCTTCTGTATTACAATCGAACCGCTGCAAAAAATTGTTAGGACTTCTCCATACACGTGCTTTAATTAATGAGACTGCACAAACCAGCATCAAACCGTCACTTAAGGCACGGTGGGTTGAAATAGGCACCAAAAGGAATATCGAGTGGACGGCACCTAGATATCCACATCTCACGAAACGCAGTGAAGTTTAAAATAAGACCAAATATTACCAAAGAACGAGGTGCCAAGTTAAGGGTCGTTAAACTCCAACGAATCGGCTTAAAGCGGCAGAACGTAGCTCCCATAACCGTTTACCTCATAACCCCCATCCCTATTTCCAGATTGGCACGAAATGGTAACAACTTAACAATAAAAGGTGATATTTCTGGGAAAGTTGCGTGATTAGTTTAGAATCCGGGGCAACTAACGACACGATTGTTCCAACGGGTCTCATTACTGGAAACATACTATAAGCCAAAGGGTTATTAGTTGCAAACAACGACTTTAGAGTTTAGACAGTAGAATCATCCTAGGTAAGAAAGTAGTGAAACACGAAGTACTGTCCGCCGATTTTGTCGATGACGCCATAGGCACAGAATATAGAATACAAACAGAAGAGACATAACCCGATTTTTCTATGGAAAAATTCCGACCGTTTTTTGTATGATGGAAAAGGGTAGAATACAGTGGTGAAAAAATTATGCACTGAACGTTTTTACATTCAATAAGGGTAGGGTCAAATTTTTTTTTGGTCCACTTATACCGGGTTTCCATCGTCATAGTATACAAGTATAATAGTTTTTTTTTTTTTTTTTTTAATAAATAACATTTTTAATATTTTCTCGCCGCAATAAGAAACAATTTCTTGGCTGATTATCGTTATATATTATTATTAAATAATATGTGTCAAATAAATTAATAATATCGTTTTTATCAAATGCTCATTTCGAAAAGGCTTATTTCAAATCGTACGATGGAAAATCAGCAGGGCTTGATAGTAAAATAGTATTATACTATTATTCTATTATGCTATCGACGATGGAAACCTCAGGGTCGACATGTTGTAATTTCGATGGAATAACGGTATTTTAGAAGTAAAAATATTTTTTTTGTAAAAATATTACTTCTAAATTACCGTTATTCCATCGAAGCAAAAAAAGTGATAGTTACAACATGTCGGCACTGGTATTAGTAGCGTATATATATATATATATATATATATATATATATATATATATATATATATATATATATATATATATATATATATATATATATATATATATATATATATATATATATATATATATATATATATATATATATATATATATATACTTTATAATACATGCCATAGGTATGGTTTTTATGAGAACGATTGGCTTCGTGTTGGATGACAATATTGGATTTCACAATATACGATATAATTATTTTATAATATGAATACACAAATATAATTTTATAAAATTATTCAATATGAATTTTAATTGCAGCGCTAAATTTATCCAGTGCCAAATAAGCTAAAGCATAAAAGATTTATTTCTGAACAAAATGCACCAAGTGACGGCAGTATATCCCTAAGTATGGTACTTCGTGTGTGACGTTTGGCAGATAGATATATCATGTTTCCATGAACCAGGTTGGAGTTAGGTTGAGTTGAAATTAGGTTTTCGTTAATTCCAAAATGGTGTTGATCGTTTCCATGGAGTAGAGTTAGGTTGAGTTGAAATTTTGGTACAGCTTGATAAAGTTAATTTAATTTGTGCCTAATAATACTCTATGTATAATTTTATATGTCCGGAAAATTATTTTAAAATAATTTTTTGTTTTAAATATATATATTTGTGGTTTAAAATTTTTAATATAAATTTCCTTGACATTAAAAATGAAAATTTTTCATTTGCCACCATTTTGAATTTCAACTCTACTCAATCCCATTAGTTTCGTCGAGTTCAAAATAATTTAACGAAAACTCAACTCTACTCTGTTTCCATGAACGCTAACTCCAACTCAAGCCACTTTCAACTCTGCATGGAAACAATATAATAGATAGATACCGTCGTGCGTGCAGACAACATCCAAATTATCAAGTGATCAAATAAAATAAATTAAATAAAATTAAAAATTATTTTTGATGAACAGTTTTAGTTTAGTGAATTTAATTTTAGATTTTATCAATATTATGTGCTAGTGATTCAATATAGTGTTAATTAAATAGTAATGATTTAGCTTTTAATTATATAGTGGTACAGCCACAAACACAGACTCTCGTGTATGTAGGACGAATATAGTGAAAAATAACAGTGAAAAAATTTACCGTAATATGGGTCGATATGAAAAAACGTGGTTGTGAAATTTTTTTTTGATTTTTTAAATATTTTTTTCGGATTTATGTGTATTAGTTATTAAGAAATGTAGATTAAGAGTGACTATATTATATAGTGAATAACCAAATATTTATAGTGAAAATAGACAGTGACCACATACATAAACTTTCGTGTATGAAGGGTGGAATAAACGAATTTAATTAAGTGCTTATTGATAAGTTCAATCTAAAAACTACTACATGAACAATTAGTGAATAGTGCAGTGATAAAAAAAACGGTTAAAATATATACACAATACACACAAACATTCAGTGGATATTACAGCAGCTGTTGAACAACGGGACAGTCTGTATGAGTACAACACAAAACATAATGGTAAGAAGTACACAGGTACGTGAAACATTTATAAACAAACAAAACAAAAAAAAAAAAATCTAGCACATTTTTTTCAAAAACGTGGTTACATAAAAAACAAAAAAAAACAATAAACAGAAACAGTTATAAATGAGAAGTGTTTATCATAAAAAATGGTTAATAGCCCAACTAACATTTTGTCTTATAAATTGTTTTTTAAGAATATTTTTCACTTAAAAGGGCTCTAGAATAACATTCTCCAAGAATGTTTAAAACTGAATACTTATTAGCTTCTGGTCAAAGAAATGTCGATTTATAAACTGTATTATATTCTTACATGGCATTTTTACACCTTGACAGATTCTGTTGTAAGGCTGTTTCTTACACCTCACTTATGCTGTGTGCCTGACACAGATTTTTTTGTCTAAATTTCCGACTAACTAAATTGGTTGTTAGTTCACCCAGGTATTGTTAGATGTCTCTAATATTTATAAACCAAAACCTACCCGATATTTAGTTCTAAACTGAAAACTTACAAGGAAGGGGCGCGAAGTGTCCCTCTCCGATTTCGCTGAAATTTGAATATGGGAAAGTAGACTGAAAAATAAGGGATACGTATTTTTTTTATCGGCGGAAAAACACTCTGAGGGGGTGAAACACCCCTCGGAAGTTGGGGGTAAAAAACGGACTTTTGATAATTTCGCCTAGAAAAGTCAGTGAAATTTCGAAGAAACTTATTTAGGAATGTGTATTTTAATGAGATAAATAATATACTATTTTTTGAAAAAATTTCGGAACAATCCAGGGGGTGAAACACCCCCTAACAGGGGTAAAAAAATCAACCAATTGATGTAAAATTCTTACATTAACGCGGAAAAATCTGAAAAAATATATGTTACTTAATAAGAGAAATCAAGGTTGACGTGTTCGAGGATTTTTTGAAATTACCCCCCGTATGGGGTAAACTACCCCTACCCTGAATCTTTGAATTATGGAAAGGAGAAATTTGTTTTTCTCGACGCAAGTTTCTTATTACCCTTATAAATGGTAATACTAACCTATCTCATTAATATTAATAATTTTTAGGGTTCGAATACTTGCAAATCACAATGCAATCAAGGTTCTACTGTACTCATGCGTTATTACATGTTTTCATAATTCAGACTATCCCATTTACTGGATATTAAACGATTGTAGTTGACGTATAATATTATTCATATTTTATTGTAATAAAAACCGTTGGCAAGTGAAACCTAGGATGAATAATATTTTGTTATTCACCATAATAAATGTAAATATAAATATGTTCATAATCAGCTGAAGATATATATCGATATGTACCAAGCCTTGTCAAAGATATGAACATATCCGAAATGTTCGGATAATTTTTTAAAATTTGATCCTTGATGGAAGATGTTTTGAATCCCTAAAAATTGTTAACAGTAATAAGAAATAATAATGGAAGAGGCAGGGAAAAAACATCTGGATAGAAAAAAATCTCCCTCACACTCACTACTGAGGTTCCGAAAATTTCTTGAGAATAAAAAGTCACTTCTTATAAACCAAAACCGTACGTTTTTTCAGAATGTTTCAAATATATTTTCGGATTTTTTTCTTCTTTCACCCACCATGGGGGAGGGGGGGGGGGGAAGGGCCTCAAACTCTGAAGGTCATTGTTGTTGATAAGGGATGATAGTAATAATAATGTTCAAGGAGAATAAAAGATTTCTTGCCGGAACAAATGTTTCCCAATCGAAAAATTCAACGTTTCGCTAAAGGGGTGGTTAACTTCCTATCAGTAGAGGTAGGGGCATTACAGATATATTCTGGGACAAACCAAGGGTATTGTTAAAAACGCAACATTATACAATTTTTCTAGATTTTTTCCAGAAGATTTTGAACTTTTTTCTGAATATTTCGTAATTTTTCAAATTTATACGCCGATTAGGGGATGTGTTGAACCCTAAAAATTATTAATATTAATGAGATAGTTTAGTATTAACCATTTATAAGGGTAATAAGAAACTTGCGTCGAGAAAAAAATTTTCTCCTTTCCATAATTCAAAAATTCAGGGTAGTGGTAGTTTACCCCATACGGGGGGTAGTTTCAAAAAATCCTCGAACACGTCAACCTTGATTTCTCGTATTAAGTAACATATATTTTTTCAGATTTTTCTGCGTTAATGTAAGAATTTTACATCAATTGGTTGATTTTTTTACCCCTGTTAGGGGGTGTTTCACCCCCTGGATTGTTCCGAAATTTTTTCAAAAAATAGTATATTATTTATCTCATTAAAATACACATTCCTAAATAAGTTTCTTCGAAATTTCACTGACTTTTCTAGGCGAAATTATCAAAAGTCCGTTTTTTACATTCAACTTCCGAGGGGTGTTTCATCCCCTCGGAAGTTGGGTGTAAAAGAGAGTGTTTTTCCGCCGATAAAAAAAATACGTATCCCTTATTTTTCAGTCTACTTTCACATATTCAAATTTCAGCGAAATCGGAGAGGGACACTTCGCGCCCCTTCCTTGTTAGTTTCGATTTATCAATTACTGATTAAACATGTTTCGTATAATGCTAAATCTTATATTTTAGTTTCTTAATGGTTATTAACTCTGATTACAAAAATAATTTATTTTTGCTTGAGCTTTCGACACCATTTCGGTGTCATTTTCAAAAGCAATATAAAACGAAAAATAATATTTTTATAAAAACAAAAAGTCTATATAGCAAATTCTCAAAAACGAGGTTTACATAGAAAAACGGGTATCTCAGACACTTTCAAAAACTGATTTTGAAAATAAATTTTTGAAAGTGCACTACATAGACGAACTCTGTGAAAAATCGTTGTACAAATAAATTTAAATTTCATGTAATAAATAAGACAAGAAACAACAATAATTAGACAAATAAATTATAAGTATTACCAATATAAGCACAATCACTTACGATATTAATCGAATTAGTACTACTTTTTATATTTAACATTTCTAGAATTGATCTTTTTTAAATTTTTTCTTTTTTGAGAATTTTGACATTATTGCTGTCTTGCTTTGAGAAATTTACAACAACAATCCCATATATGTAATTCCAAATTGGAATTATTTTAAACCAACTTTTCTGCTGGTATAGAACTATTCTATTCTACCTGTAGTTTAAATGTTCACCACCAGGGCAATTTTATTGAATATTTTTATTTTTAAATGTTGGCAATAAAAATATAAAAGTGATTTTTGTTATTTTGACATCGCATTTTTCTAAACAACACGAGAAATTAGTTACGACTTGTAATAATATTCAATAATGTTTTCAAATTCAAAATGTAATTGTTACCAACTAATAAAAATAAATTAAAAAATATCTTTGGTTGCTACTTTGAGCACAAATTAATTCTATTCCAGAATAATTTTAACTTATGCCAAAGTAAGACGACATATGTAACGTAATTTTATGATTATTATCTCTTAGATGTTGTGTAAGTGCACTGCAATTTTGGCAAAAAATATTATAAGTAACAATTGGAGAAATATAAAGAAAAATTCTAAATCAAAATTAACAAAATTACAATTTTTAACCGCTTTAGATATTGTTTTATATAATTCAGAATTTTCATTTGATAATAAAGTGTTTAGGCAAATTTTTTTTGTAATTCCCCCCCAATAATTCCATAATTGCAAATTTAGTCATGGAAAATTTGGAAAATTCGGTGTTAAATTCGTTAAATTTTTAACCATTATTTTATTATAGATACGTAGACGATATTATAACGGTCATTCCAGAAGACAAGATAAACACATTTTTAGATGCTTTCAATTCATTCGATAAAAGTAATAAAATTAAATTTACTCTAGAAAAAGAATCAGAGAACAAAATTTCATTTTTAGATATTCATTTGATACAGAAGCCTGATGGAAAACTTTCTTGTGATTGGTACCACAAAAATACTTGGTCTGGTCGGTATCTAAATTTTATGTCATGGCTTCCCATCTCGTACAAAATTAACACCATAAAAATTCTAAGTCAAAAAATTTTAAAACTCTTGGACAGTAAATTTCATCATAAAAATTTTCAAATATTAAATGATACTTTACTTCAAAATTATTATCCCCAAAAACTAATAGATAATTTTATTTATAAACAAATTTACTTTAGTATAAATTCTAGCTCTCGGCCACAAAATTAAACTTCAAATTATTTGTCAATTCCGTACATTAAAAATTTATTCGAAAAAATTCAACATTTATTTAAAAATTATAATTTCAAAGTTTTTGGACGATCGATCAGCGACAAATTTAAATAGAAATATTTTTTCGAAACTAAAAGATTTGGTTCCTTTAAAGCATCAATCGAATGTTGTTTATCAAGTTTGTTGTGATTGTAACGCAAGTTATGTTGGCCAAACCACACAAATGATGGAAAAGAGGTTGTACCAACATAAACACGGAAATAATCTTGGGCAAAATTGCAGTGCACTTACACAACATCTAAGAGATAATAATCATAAAATTACATTAGATAATGTCAAAATTCTCAAATTTTAAAAAAAGAAAAAAGAAAAAAATTTTAAAAAAAGATCAATTCTAGAAATGTTAAATATAAAAAGTAATTATTGTTGTTTTTTGTCTTATTTATACATGAAATTTAAATTTATTTGTACAACGATTTTTCACAGAGTTCGTCTATGTAGTGCAATATAAAACGAAAAAAATATTTTTTTCGTTTTATATTGCTTTTGAAAATGACACCGA
Source organism: Nephrotoma flavescens (assembly GCA_932526605.1). Lineage (NCBI taxonomy): Eukaryota > Metazoa > Arthropoda > Insecta > Diptera > Tipulidae > Nephrotoma > Nephrotoma flavescens. The sequence continues at coordinate 78,873,147 of OW052221.1, read as the reverse complement.
AAGGGTGTCGAAAGCTCAAGCAAAAATAAATTATTTTTGTAATCAGAGTTAATAACCATTAAAAAACTAAAATATTAATACATATAATAACTCAATAATAGTTTTAAATAAGTTAAATCTAAGTTTATATAGCAGATTTTAATTATACACGAGGGGCGGTGTGTTGTACCATCACTTCGAATCGAAAAAAGTCGAATTCGAAAAAATTCGAATCGAAAAAGTGAAAGTTGTATCATTTTTGCTTTTCGAAAACGGTACAACATACCGCCATTCGCCCGTTTTCGAATTTCGATTCGAAGTGATCGTACAACATACCGCCCCAGAACGTTTAGAATAAATAAAAAAATAGCAAAGAAAAGGAATGGAATGAATAAAAAAACATAATAGTAGTGTTGCTTTCACTAATCCGGGGCGGTATGTTGTACCATCACTTCGAATCGAAATTCGAAAAAAGTCGAATGGTGGTATGTTGTATCATTTTCGAAAAGCAAAAATGATACAACTTTCACTTTTTCGATTCGACTTTTTTCGAATTCGACTTTTTTCGATTCGAAGTGATGGTACAACATACCACCCCCGATTAGCTTAGCTAAGAAATGTGAAAGCAACAACTTTTGGCTTTAATTTTTAATACGTTTTAATTTTTCTGTGTTGGTTCATTTTATTAATATTTATTTTAGTTTTTTTTATTTTATCAAATAGAACAAATTAAATTCGGAATTTTGCTATCAAATAAGAAATACCAAATTTTACTACAAGTTAATTTTTCGAAAAAAATAGAAAAAATTACGCCTTGCGGTAAACACCATAACCATACATTGGTTTTATTTCCCCTAATCTTAAATTTTTTTTTCTTAACATTAAAGAAAATCGGCTTTAATACAATGTAATTGTTGTTGTAATCTTTTGAAAGCAACACTGAATTGAATAAAAAAATAAAAAAAAACACGCTATAAATCTCAAAAATAAAAAATTTCACGTTGCACGTTTTTTGCCCTTTCTCATTTTAGGGTTTTGTTATTTTTTTTCTAAATTTTCCTAAAGAACAAAAAATTTGAATCATTTTCAGCTACAAAATATGTAAATTTATTCAAACTTTTTTGTAAACAATTGCGGTCTTACTTTGAGAAATTTACAACAACAATCCCATATATGTAATTCCACATTAGAATTGTTTTAAAACAACTTTTTTGTTGGTATAGAATAATTCTATTCTACCGGTTGTAAATTAATTTCGATTAGTTAATATTCAATATTATTCGGTCATATTACTATTTATTTAGATATATTTAGGTCTGTTTTCATGTTTTGCTTAACTTCAAAATGTAATTGTTCCCAACTAATAAAAATAAGTAAATACAATTTTTGATTGTTACTTTGAGCACAATATTATTCTATTCCAGCATGGATTTAACTGGTACCAAAGTAAGACCTTAAATAAAATAAAAACTTGTTTATACCGTAGCTACGTAGCACTGCTAGCTACGTAGTAATGCTAAATAGCAGTGCTATTTTAGCAAGCTAGAGCTATGAGTATGTCGTGTTTATACCAGAAAGAGAAGAACAGAAAGAGAAAGACAATTATTTTTCTACAAAAAAAAAATATTTTAGTGTGTCTTTGATATTTTATAGTACGGAATTTAGTATGGAATTAAAACAATATTTTCCACTCAATGGAAAAATTGCATACGTGTTACGTCAATTTGAAGACAAATTGTTTAAATTTCGTAATGCTCCAATCGTCAATAAGGTGTGGGTGTATCATTTTCTCGTTGTCGCATATCTATGTAAATATTAATATAAAAATAAATTTATTAAACTTTGTAATTATTTCCATTAAGTTTTATTTTTTATAATTAAATTATTTACCTTGTTGTTTGAGTTGTTGTTGTTGTTTGTTTTGACATATTATCGGGTAAGAAATGTCTAATTTGTGACAATTCGAAATGGTGTAATGGATGCGTTTTGTGGAGAAGTTTAAATGGTATAATTGTTATAACTGGTATACAATCTGGCCTTAGTTGAACTGCTGAAACATAGAGTCCTTAGCCAGGTTGTATACCAGAAAAATTAGTATATAAGTTTTGTTTTAAATTTTCAACACAAGAGTTTATTATAAATTTTCATAGCATATGGTAATAGATTCCATATAATAAAAACAGGAGAAATAGTTAAGACACAAATTGTATAAAGTTATATTTCTGCTAACTCTTAAATATTTAATTTGTTAAAATGAAAAATTTATTAATTGATAAAAATAAAAAGCATGTATAATTAATTAAATAAAATGTGTAAATTTATTAATCAAAAATACATAAGTGATTAGTAATAAAAAGTGCTGTCCCGCATTATACATCAGCATAGAAGAGCTGATGCCGAACGGTTAAAATAAGTTATAATTATATAACTTCAACATAGAACATCTAAATCTTCTAAATTGGTGACCCCGACGTGATATTATAGTTCCACCGGGGGCAGCAGCTAATACTTATTAGCCAACGCAAAATACTACAAGTCATCCGTAAAATTTTTGGATAACTAAAATTTTAAAAAAATATTATATGTTCCGAGGAAGCAGTTTGCCGTCTATGTATTCACCAGATAAACGAGCAACTAATAAATCAACCGCAAATTAGAAGGGAGCATTGGTTTGGCGAAGCAGCAACAGGCATTCACCGGATCACCCGTTAAACATAGCTGTATTAAATAAAATCCGCTTCAAAGAGGAAACATTGTTTGTAAGCAGCCGGGAGTTTTTCCAATCATCCCGTATAATAAGACGATAAATTTAAAATTGTAAGTACCATTTATTTATTCTTTATAAAACGTACTCCATTTTTGCACCATTTTTTTGCGTCGTCTAAAAATTACAAAAATAAAAATTATTTTTTAAAAAAAAATTAAATTAAAAAATATTTAAAAATTATTTAAAAAATAAATAAAAAATTAAAATTATTCAAATAATCACAATGTTCAGTATTTCTTGCGTTTTTTTTGTTTGTTCATCCTTTTTTCTACTTTTAAGTTTCTTTTTTCGTTTCATTGTGCGTGGTATCAATACCGACGACGAGGAAACGAATTCCACCTATGTACACTCCTCTGATAGGCAAAATCTTTTATTTTCTAGTAACGAAATGATCACGTTGACTCGTGAACAATTGTGTTCACTAGTGCAAGATCAGGTTCGAATCGTTCTAAATGCACAGTTGAAAGATTCCCATGCTTCGGAAGCATCTTCTAGTGGCAACTCTGGTAGTGAAAATATTGTAGATAACGAAAGTAAAACGGCAAAAAATATTTCGCAAAAAGAGATTGCACATGTAGCTTTTAAGCCACCCCAACCTTTATATGCACAGAATCCCGAGGTCTGGTTTGCTATTTTGGAACAGCAGTTCCAGGTAGCAAACATCGTTACAGAGACTACGAGGTATTCACATGCGGTTGGTGCATTAGATGCTAGGTTGCATAATAAATTTGCCAATCTTATTATAAAAAATAAGGGAAAACAACCTTATACGTTTTTTAAGCAGGAAGTAATTAAAGTTTTAGGAGAATCAGAACGATCAAAATTAAATAATTTGTTGCACGGACTAAGGTTAGAAGACCAGAAACCATCACAATTGCTGGAGCAAATGCATATGAATGCAGGAGAGCATTTTGAAGAAGGCACGGTTAAGCGATTATGGTTGCAAAGGTTACCGCAGCAGGTACAGTTGGTATTAGTCCCGTTTGAAAATGACGTTTCATTAGAAAAGTTGGCAGAACGAGCGGACGCATTAATTGAAACCATGTCACAGCAGCACGTAATGGAAATAAGTGACAAATCATACACAAGCCAGCAAAAAGAATCATCGTCGACAAAAGAAGAGTTGCATGAGATGTTGTGTAAGTTCCGTAAGGATATTATAATGGAAGTATCCGCCTTACGTAGCACAACACGAAGAACTCGTAGTCCGCATAACACAGCTAGAAATTCGTCAAAATCTAGAGAACGAACGTATGATGAAACCGAATGTTTCTATCATCGACGTTTTAAAGATAAGGCAACGAAGTGTGTTTCAGGTTGTCGTTTTCACGATAAGTTTATTGTTGTAAATTCTCAAAAGTCAAAAAACTAAATTCTAGTCAGCATTTTGAGACGTGTGTTGATGAAATTTGTGCAAATCGTCTACTTATTTTGGATCAAAATTCTAAAAGAAAATTTTTGGTAGACACTGGCGCAGACGTTTCCGTTTTGCCAGCAAATTTCAGTAACAAAAAGGTTAATGAACCCGATTTTCACTTATATGCAGCCAATGGTACCAAAATTAAGGCCTACGGAACGAAGACAATTTCACTAAATATCGGTTTACGTAGGGTGTTCAAATGGTCCTTCATAGTTGCTGATGTGTCTATGCCAATAATCGGGGCAGATTTTTTAAAAGCAACAGGTTTAGTAGTTGATATTAGAAAGGGTAAATTAATTGATCCGGTTACAAATTTATATTCAGTTGGATCCATTACAAGTAATTCAAGTCCTTCGTTAGCCCTATTAGATAAAAGCAAAATTAATCCAGAAATCAACGAATTGTTAAAAAAATATGAAATAATTACTCGGGAAACAGGCAATATGAATACACCTAAGCATAATGTTACACACTGTTTGGAAACAAACGGGCAACCAGTTATGTGCAAAACAAGGCGTTTGGCTCCCGATAAGTTACAAATAGCGAGGGAACACTTCGAAAGTATGATGGAGCAAGGAATTTGTCGACCTAGCAAAAGTGAGTGGGCCAGTCCTCTGCATTTGGTACCTAAGAAAAACGGTGAGTGGAGACCCTGTGGGGATTACAGGGCGTTGAATAATGTGACCATTCCCGATAATTATCCAGTACCGCATCTTCAGGACTTCTCGTTTCAACTTGCTGGTTGTACGGTATTTTCAACTATTGATTTGGTACGTGCTTACCACCAAATCCCAATTGAACCACGAGATGTACACAAAACAGCTATAGCAACACCATTCGGTCTTTACGAATTCAATAGAATGACATTCGGTCTTCGGAATGCAGCACAATCGTTCCAACGATTAATGCATTCGGTTTTAAGGGGACTGTCATTCTGTTTCGTGTATCTAGATGACATTTTAATTGCATCCGCTTCATTGGATGAGCATTTATGTCATGTTGAACAAGTTTTCCAACGTTTAGCCGAAAATGGGCTAGTTATTAAAATGGATAAATGTGTATTCGCGCAAGAAGAAATTGCTTTTTTGGGACATTTCGTAAATAGGAAAGGAATTTTACCATCTCCAGATAGAGTAGAAATAATTCGTAATTTTCCGCAGCCAGTCATTGTCCAGCAATTAAAACGTTTTCTAGGAATGATTAATTTCTACAGAAGATTTATTCCTTCTGCAGCACATGACCAGGCCATTTTAAATGACTTTTTAAAAGGTTACAAAAAGAATAGTAAAATACCAATCGTTTGGACAGAAGAGTCGAAATTAGCGTTTGAAAAATGTAAATTCAAGTTAAGTGATGCCACCCTTCTAGCTCATCCAGACATGTCAGCAAAGTTATCAATTATGGTAGATGCTTCCGACACAGCAGTAGGGGCAGTTATGCAACAATTAATTGATGAAGTTTGGCAACCACTGGGTTTTTATTCTGTCAGGTTAACCGAAACACAAAAAAAATACAGTACCTACGATCGGGAGTTGTTAGCGGCCTATTTAGGTGTAAAATACTTCCGATTCTTTCTCGAGGGACGAAATTTCATCCTCATTACGGACCACAAACCCCTCATTTACGCATTTAAACAAAATTTAGACAAAGCATCACCAAGACAAAGACGTCAACTAGACTTTATTGGACAATTTACAACGGACCTGAGACATATAACGGGTACAGACAACGTTGTAGCTGATGCATTATCTAGAGTTGAGCTAATTGACATTCACGAGACTATTGACTATAACAAACTAGCTACAGATCAATTACAAGACTCGGAACTGAATGACATACTACAAGACGAGAACTCTGGACTAAATTTAGTAAGACGACCGTTAGCTTTCAATACAGAACATTTCATTTACTGTGACATATCGACGGGACAAGCAAGACCTTTCATACCAAGAGAATGGAGGAGGAAGGTATTTGAGTCGCTACACAATCTGTCGCATCCGGGAATAAAAGCTTCGGTCAAGTTAGTGTCTAAACATGTAGTGTGGCCGTCATTAAAAAAGGATATTAAGGAATTGGCACAAGCATGTTTGGCGTGTCAAATATCCAAAGTATCAAGACACACACAAGCACCAATAGGTAATTTCGAAGTGACAAAGGAAAGGTTTTCAGAAGTGCATATTGATCTAGTTGGACCATTACCCATATCCAATAATCATAAATACTGCTTAACCATGATTGATAGGTATACTCGCTGGGCGGAGGCAATTCCAATACCAGATATCATGGCAAATACGGTGGCAAATGCTTTTTATTCAAATTGGATAGCTAGGTTTGGTGTTCCAAATTTTGTCGTAACAGATCAAGGTTCGCAGTTCGAAGCGAATCTGTTTACAGAATTGTCACATTTATTAGGATTTGAAAGAAGACGTACTACAGCGTATAATCCTAAGTGCAACGGTATGATTGAGCGTTGGCATAGGACATTAAAAGCAGCGATTATGTGTCATAACAGAATGGATTGGACGGACATTTTACCACTCGTTTTATTAGGTTTACGTACCTCGTTTAATGAAGAGTTACAATCTACTCCTGTAGAGTTGGTGTATGGAAGTGCGGTTAGAGTTCCTGGGCAGTTTATGGAACCTCCAAATACTTCGATTCCACAGTCCGAATTCGTGAGTAATCTAAAAAAACATTTTGAAGAATTAAAACCGGTAAACGCATCTCGACATTCAAAGGAGAAATTTTTCATTAACAAAAAATTGGAGGATTGCTCTCATGTGTTTATACGTACCGATGCAGTCAAAAGAGCACTTCAGCCTCCATATACCGGTCCTTTTAAAATTTCAAACAGGGATACAAAATTTTTTGAGCTAGAAATTAAAGGTAAAAAAGTTAATATTTCGATAGATAGACTCAAACCTTGTTATTCCGAAAATAATGATGAGTTGTTCAGCAATCAGCCATTAGCGACTAATCTGTCATGGGATGTTGATGGGAAAGCTGATGAGGTGGTTAATTCAGAAACTCCAAAAGCTAAAAAGAAAGTAGTTTTCGATCAGCATGTGCAAGTTAGTAGTGAACCAAGAGAGGTGTTATCAAGGCATGGTCGTGTAATTAAACTACCAGTTCGATTTAAAAATTAAGAAACCACAGACTTCGTATCGTGAAATTTAATACTTACCAATTTTCTTAAATTCCACTGGAAGGGGAGTGTATGTGGGTGTATCATTTTCTCGTTGTCGCATATCTATGTAAATATTAATATAAAAATAAATTTATTAAACTTTGTAATTATTTCCATTAAGTTTTATTTTTTATAATTAAATTATTTACCTTGTTGTTTGAGTTGTTGTTGTTGTTTGTTTTGACATATTATCGGGTAAGAAATGTCTAATTTGTGACAATTCGAAATGGTGTAATGGATGCGTTTTGTGGAGAAGTTTAAATGGTATAATTGTTATAACTGGTATACAATCTGGCCTTAGTTGAACTGCTGAAACATAGAGTCCTTAGCCAGGTTGTATACCAGAAAAATTAGTATATAAGTTTTGTTTTAAATTTTCAACACAAGAGTTTATTATAAATTTTCATAGCATATGGTAATAGATTCCATATAATAAAAACAGGAGAAATAGTTAAGACACAAATTGTATAAAGTTATATTTCTGCTAACTCTTAAATATTTAATTTGTTAAAATGAAAAATTTATTAATTGATAAAAATAAAAAGCATGTATAATTAATTAAATAAAATGTGTAAATTTATTAATCAAAAATACATAAGTGATTAGTAATAAAAAGTGCTGTCCCGCATTATACATCAGCATAGAAGAGCTGATGCCGAACGGTTAAAATAAGTTATAATTATATAACTTCAACATAGAACATCTAAATCTTCTAAAAAGGTACGTAATGTTGGGAGAGCGCTTTCTTGAAATATTATTACTTATTTTCTTCACTATTGCCCTCAAGGTGGCACAACTTTATTGTAAAAATGAAACAAGTACAATTAAAAAGCACTTGTGTGCGGCAACGCAATACAGTTTCATATTGGTAGTCGGAAAGTAAAGAAGTTACGAATTGTTTTTAATTTAATAATAAACCATAAATAATTTTAAATTCAGTTATTTTATCATTTATATTTATTGTGATTTATTTCGGTAAGTTATTCGAAATGTTATATACTCTCAATGTTTCGTTTATGTGAATGGAAGTGATTTTTGTGTGGAAGTTTTGTAGCAACCAAGAAGTTTCCTATACCGACGTATACAAATATTTTTGCGTGCTAATTAATTGAATTTAAGCAATATCGAAATGTCCTGTCATCCAATCTGCTATAATCATTTTAGTGTCCCTAGAGATAATAGGTTTAAATATAAATTTTTACGTGATTATTCTCTGATTGATATTTTTATATTACACTTGTGTGACATTTCTTGTAGATATCGATATCGATAAGTTGAGATTTGGTGGGTGTGTGTCTTTGCTATTAAATAGGATTTTTGTTTAAATTTTGAATTGACCGTTTTTGAACGATTGGAATTGCAGCAGTTCGAAGGTACTATTGAGAGGTATCATGAGACCAAGGTTTAAGTGCTGCATATTTAAAGAGTGGTTGGAATCAACGTTATTGTTTTCATTGTTATATCTCATCTAGTTAATTTTATTCAATTTTCAAAAGTTCTGGGAAAGTATTTGACGTGTTGTATCATGAAATGAGAGTAGTTACATTTTTCTTTGAACTTCGGAATACCAACGCCATATTTTTGTAACTGCTATTTATACAATTCACTTGCCTTTGACCATATAAAATATATTGGCTAGGTGGAATCACTATAGCAATAATAGAGAGAATAATAATATTTTTGTACACAATTTCAAATAATTTTATCCTTTTATTTATACAAAAATTAAATAAAGGTAACAATGTTTTATTCTTTTCATTTACTCAGAAACCCCACATGAAATAACATCTACTCAGAGAATGAACCGGGCTTCAAAAAGAAAATCTACAGTCGAACAAGCCGATCAATTACTAAAAGACGTACATAAACAAGTCCGGAATGCGGTTATTAAACGAGGTTTTCGAATTTTGAAAGCCGTTAGCCTTCAGAATTGTGCTAATGATCAAATTACCGGAGAAGCAAATGTATCCAAAGAGCATGATGGAAATATAGATCGAATTTGTGAAAACAAAAGGCAAACAAGTGTTAAAAGAGAGGTAGATTACCAATGCGGCCCGGCGAATTACCCTCGAAATAATGAAAGTTTCGAGCCTTGCATAAACAACGAAGTATCTTCAATGGAAATTGTGACTGGGGACGATTCGATTCAATACGTTATCAATTATATTACCGATGATGAAATTAGTTCTGAAGCGAAAGCAGATCAAGAACCCTCAAAATACAAAAATAAAACAGTATTTAAGGAAATGAAAAATGATGATGGGTCACGAGAAACGAGCATGAAAGATAACATTTCTATACTGGCAAATTCTGATACTATCTTGAAGGAGGAGCTAATCATTGACGATGAACTGGTGTCAACTACTGTAAATGAAAATGGCCGAATGGATTTTAACCGTTTTACTATTGATGCGAATGAAGCTGTTGCCAAAACAGAAGCCTCACACGTTGGTGCAATAAAAAATAAAACCGAACCAGTTGATTATCATTTGCTTTCTCCCATATACAAAGAGTTTACATTTAAAGAGGCATATTTGAGTCTAGCAGAGGCCATCAAAAAAATGAGGCAAGAGTCTGATCATTGGGGTTCTATGTGTGTTAGGCAGATTGGGAATCAGATTCGCCACTTTCAGTGTAACTACAAAACGGAGCACGTGTATTGCCCAGTTCGAGTGCTTGTAGTTAAGAGAGAAATATCTGGGGAAACCACATATCTATATTACGACACAGGCTTGCACGTACATGATGCCCCGTTGACAATGGATAAAACTACTAAGATTCCTCCGGAATCAAATAAGGATACTGAAGAAATTATTATATCCGATGATGAAAGTGACAGAAATTCTTCAATTGCAGACGATACAGAAAATCAGGAAGATTGGACGTTCGAAAGACAATTTAACGATTTTAAGGAAGCCAATGAATATATAAAAAATTTAAATTTGTTAAGTTTTGACTCGCAAGCGACGAAATGGGGCATTAAGGAATTTTATAAATGTAAATTAGTTGTAGGTAGCGTTCAGCATTGCCCTGCTTCGCGATATCTCCAGTACAAAAATCGAAATGATGATATTTTCATGTTCAACAGGGAAATACAGCATGTGGATATTTGCCCGAACAGAATTCCCCCTTCAAATCCAATAGATACAACAGAAACAGATTCGTTAATTGTTATCGAGTTAATTGAAAGCGATGAAGAGCTTAATGAATCTCACAGTGACGGAAATACGTCATCATCACAGCAAGACAATTCTTCAGATACGAATTCGATGAAAGGTTGGATACTTGAAAAAGAATTTACGACCACCAGATCAGCTAAAGATTTCTTAAGAGAGCAACATGTATGGAGCTATGCAAATTATAACAAATTAGAAACGGGCCTCATGACGTTCTATCGTTGTAACCTGCCACATTGTCCAGCTGCCAAGTTAATCCACATGACAAATTCATCGAAGGTTGTTTCGGTGTATAAAAGTACACGAGAGCATATACATGATGCTTTTGCCAGACCTGATACTGCGTTAGACGCTTTCGAGGTTCTAGACGATGCCACTAAAAACCAAATAGAAGCATTTTTTTTGAACGGTAAAGAACCGCATGAAATTTTGAAGTGCCTAAATTTGCACGTTTATGATGCCTCATTTCAAAATGAACTTCTACATGCAATTCGAAAGATGTATCAAGATAAACTCAGAAAAAATCTAACTTCAGCTGCTGTCATTAAAACAGTTCAAGACTGGTTGCCACAACTTGGCGCGATTCCCACAAACTGCGATTCTTGTTTTTGCGTTAGTTTTTTCATAGATTACGCGACCGAAAAATTTCAATGCTTCTTGTCGACACGCCGCTTACTGCAGAATGCGCTCGATGCTAATTCTGTGTACATGGATACATCGCTCCTGTTGGAATGGGAAACGAATTACATAACTTTTATTGGAAGTACAGACTTGGATGGGAAGTTTCATGTATTCGGCCTCGCTATTTCCTCGACAAAGCAACTAAGTGATTACGAGTTTATGTTTAGGGCAATTCAGAAGGGAGTAAGAGAATGCCACAAGCGTCAATTCAAACCTGCATATTTAATTGCCGATGACAACAACAATGTACATAATGCTTTTTTGAATATATTTGGAAAATCACGTAAAATTGGAGTATGTCCCAAACTAGCATTATCTAAAATTATTAGAAGTCTATCGGCTTCGAACTGTCCAGATTTGATGAAAACTGAAATTCGACAAGATATACAAAAAATGTTTAAACTTCCATCGCGACCCGTTTTTTTAAAAGCCGTTGGTTTATTCTTCCGGAAATGGCGACCGCTTGGTGGATCACAAATGAATAACTTTTTTACCTATTTTAATACACCCTGGGTCAGTCGAATTTCGAATTGGTTTGAAATATTCCCACAATTTATACGAAATGTGAATAAAGGTATTCAGACTGAATACGATTCCCTTAGAAAAAGTATTGGGCGTAAGAGGAACCGTCCTATAGACCAGTTTCTTTGCGATATTAAAATTGAAGTGGAAAATATGTCACGTGCTCGTGCGAATGAAATTCCCTTGATTATTCCCATACGAAGATCACCAAAAATTCCAAGATCATTATACGTTGAAGCTATTAAATGGAAACATTTAATACAGCAATATAATGTTATTCATGATTTTCGGGAACGGCGTTACTATTTTCCTGCTGTTGACGATATCGAATCGATATGCGAAGAAAAATTGAAAAAATATCGGGAATGTGATCATGAGACTTTAGATGAGCTATTAGATATTCAATTCAGTTTTTGGTGTCTGGTTCAATCAAAACAAAAAAGGGTTACTTATTGTAGTTGTCCGCAATTTTTGGAAAATTATATCTGTAAACACTCTGTGGTAGGAAAATTTAGATAAAAAGTACACTTACGAAATCTTATATTGTAATTTTGAAATGTCAATAAATTTTCTCTTTAATTTACTATTCTTGGTGTAATAATTATATGTAGAAACTTAACAGAGACCACCTACACACATTTTACACAAGAAAGGGGCTTTTTTAAGAGGCACTGAATGTTTTATGCAGTAATGTAATGACTCAATTTTATTTAGCACTCAATATGGCCATTAGTGGTAATCTTGTAAAATTTTACCAGATTCACGACCCAAAAATTATTCATAAACCGTGTTTTTAACCATGCAGTAGAAATTTAAAAATTAAAATGGGGTTCCTGAAACGTAAATAATATGGGCACGCGAGAATGGTTAGGTAGCATAATTGGCCTGAAATTAGTGATATTTTAACTTTTGCTACATAAACTATCTTTTTAAGTATGATCGGTGGTACTAGGTAATATACTGTGCTATGTTCTAACCTAAATACAGCTACATCCCAAGACATTGGACGTTTTCAGGACATCCAACAGCTGGGAAAATGTTATGTAAAATCAAATGCAACTATGAAATTTTCAAATCAAATTGCATTTGATTTTTTATCAATGGTAGTAGTCGTTTTCCAATCGCAAGTTTCAAGTACTTGCAAGCACTACCGACTATTTTAGCTACTCTTGGAAAATGACTACATACATACATTGACACGTTTCGTGGCCATTTTAATTCGCGCCGTTGATGCCAAACTTGCCGAAGGCTCGCTTTATTGTTACCTGATTATTCGATTATTAACTTGTTCTATCGGGTCGAGAGATTTTGTCTAAACGTGAATCGACGATTATAATCAATTTTTACTTTAAAATTTCGAGAGAAATCACTATTTTCATTTCACCGGTGGTGAAACACTTGTGCTCTCTTCCTCTACTCTGCAGTTTTCGCTATAATTCTGCTCCTCCGTCTTTTAACGTTAGAGTTTTGATTCAACTGGCATATTTTATTTCATTTGCAATTGTTACACAGCTACGTCGTACCCTGCATAGTTGCCACACCGTGTGCCATTTTTAGTATACATTTTGCTGGGTTGTTTGTTTTGAAATATCGCGTTTTGTACCATATCGCGTTTGTACTGTTTCGCGTTTCAAATGGGACCCAATTATAACTACATATATCCTATACATTGTATACCAATCGGTGGGTCTTAACGAAAAATGACTTTACGCTTGCATTCATAAATTATATTTTCAGTTGCAAAAGAATTAATGTATTACCTAATATTTTGTGTTTGCTAACCTTCTCCATTGCAATCTAGATGGCATCGTTAGTAGTGTGTGGGGTATTTAATAGGGGTAAAAAACGCAATTACAAGCAGCGACGCATTGTCATATTTATTATTTTCAATATAATATTATTGGTAGTCGTCGAATGATAAACAATATTGTTAATTTAAAAATTATAATTTAATTGTATTAAAGTGATTATTTTCTATATTTGTTTCCGTAAGTAATATGTAGTTATTTCTACTATTTGTAGTAATTTTATATTGAATCTTGAAGGTTTGGTACATTTAGGAAACCATTTCAAAATTTATTTCGTGTGGCTTGTGAAAGGGCGTATATGTAATTTTAATTTAGCAAAATCGAAAACTTAGGTTTAAATCTATTTATTTTATTGTGATTTCTTTTCAATTATGTATATTAAAAATTGGTCTTATTAACAAAGTCGTATCAACAATTTTGTGTACAGTTTTGACATTCCAAAATACATCGATATCGATAAGTTACCCAGCAAGCGTGTCTTAAGTAACTTCGTAAAAAAATTCAAGACTCCCCGCCGTTCGGCTTCAAAGAAGCGGCTTCATCTCTTTCCCCTTTTACCTATAAAATCGGTTTCAATTGCAACTCAAAAATTTTCCAAACTAACACAAACATAATGAAATAAAAAATATTTTAAGGCCATTTTTGGCATGTAGATTTTAGTTTAAATTTTATTTTCGAGAGATCAGAATAAAACAATACAAAAACCTTTTGTGTAATAATAAAATAAGATTTAGGGTGTTTTCCAAACACCGATTTATTACAGACTTATTGACTTATTTGACGCCATCTTGAATAAGTCGGTCAGGCCATTCCAATTCATTATACCAACTTATTTGTGCCGTAATAACAAAAAACAAAACGCAATTTCAATTACTATTGATAATCTGTTTATAAGCCGAACAAGAACAATTATTGTTCATTGTCAATAACTATGCCGATATGTTTATAAGATACGTGTATATAGATTAAATATTGAAAAAAAAACTATAAAATAAGATTAACCTCAGAGAAATTGGCTTATAAAATTTGCACTACTTGATTTCTCTTATATATTTATTCCTCGATGACTACATTTAATCAAAAGGCACATTTTTGGATAGATTCCGGTGTAGACCAACTTATTCAAATAAATCTCCTCGCAAGTTGATTAAGTAACAAGCTCAAGTCAGCCAAAAGACAACTTCGTGTATTTGGGACAATGAGTCTAAGTCTTCAAAGATCTGTACGCCTATTTTGGTCCAAAGAGAATAACATGAATAACAAGATTTCCCGGGACGCAATAGTGTTGAATAAATGCGTTTATACCATTCGCAATGTTTTGATTTTAGGTTAATAATTTTATATTTTATAAATTAACAAATTTTAAATTTTATAAAAAAAATTGTGTATAAGTTAAGCCTAGATTCAGTTTGATTTCACGTGAAATCCTCATTTTTAGTAAAGTGAAATTAGAAATGAAAAATTTCACTTCTGTTTCATTTTGTAATACCATAGAGCTTTTGACAACCTGTATAAGCCTAACAAGAACAATGAACTATAAAATAACTATGTCAATAATTTTGTAAGATACGTATATGTATATGGATTAAATATAGAAAAAAATTAAATTTGTGTACATAAATATATTAAAACTATAAAATAAGTTTTAACCTCGGAGAAATTGGCTTATGAAATTTGTACTACTTGATTTCTTTTATATAATTGCTCGATGGCAATACCAGTGCACCTAGAATACTACAGGCCACACTGCTTTAAAAATTATATGACGTCAATTTATGTCGCTATATGACGTCAATTTATGTCGACAGTTCTCTCTTTGGCTATTATAGGCAGCACTAAAATTAAAAAGATTGTTTTGATTTTTTTTGTTTTTTTGTCACATTGATAAGAAAAAAATTGTAAACCAACAAGAAAAATATTTTAATAATGTATTTTGAAATTTAACAGAAAGCTATTGGTAAAAGTATTAATTTATAACATTATTATGAAATTATGCACTTTAAATTGTGTTAAATATGTAAACACGTATAAAATGTGTACACATTTAATATAATTTACGAGAAGACATAACCTTACTTTTAATACACGTATAAAAATATTTTTATTTTTTCTGTTTGTTTTGGTTTTTTCATTTTATGAACTTGACTGCCGTCTAGAGTTCAAAGAAAAAACTGTAGACATAAATTTAATGACATAGCAAGCAGTGTGGCCTGTAGTATTCTAGGTGCACTGGTAATACTTAGTTCACCAAAGAAAAAAGCTAAGTGCTTTATTGATCAAAGATGGAGCGCAAAAACTCTCCAAATTATTTTCATGTCTCGGCTCTCGGCACATTATTTAAAAAAAAAAATAATTACCATAAATCTTTAAACATTTAATAAAATCAATTAAATTAATTTATTTACGTAAAATAATCAAATTCATCTATGTATTTTATACGTTTAAAATAAAAATTCTCCAAATAAAATTTCATTTCTATTTCACCCGAAAATAATTTCCAATAATAGGGACCGCGTTGAATTGTTAAAACCGTTTTTCGAAAAAGATATAATAATGTGGGGCTACAGAATCGTTATTTCAACAAAATTTCGGTTAAATATGCTAAATGAGCTACATACTTCACATCTTGGTATGAGTACAGCGCATCCCCAAATTCTTTTAACTTTTTCCTTACAGAAAAGTATGAAAAAAAAACTTGAGAATTTTTTTTTCTCTAGTTTTTTTTCATACTTTTCTGTAAAGAAAAAGTTAAAGTAATTCTATTGGGGATGCGGTGTAAGATAGCCTAGCCTGAACATACTTTTGGTGGCCAAACTTAGATGCAGACATAGAAGGATTGTATATCCTTCGTAATTTGTGTACAGGCACGACCTGAGGAGCAGAAGACGCCGTTAACCCCATGCATTCAGACGATTTATGTTTTTCAAAGTATACACGTCGATTTTTGTGGACCGATCAGAGACAAATATTTTTTGATAATTTTGGATTCATACTGCAAATGGGTGGAGGTATTATACATGATGAATTCATGTAATACAAAAGAGACAATAAAGAGACTGAGGAAATGTTTTGCCCAGTTCGACGTTCCAAAATCTATTGTATCAGATAACGGAGGACAATTCACGTCATCTGGTAATGAGGACTTTTGCAAATTAAATGGAATAGATTTGGTTTTAACGGCTCCATATTCGCCCACTTCAGATGGTGCGACAGAGAACGCGGCCAAAACATTTAAATCTGGGCTAATTAAAGCGGTAAATGACCATAATAATAATAAAGATGTAAGTCTAACTACATTAATAGCTGTGTTCCAATGGAGAAAGCAAACTACTCACAAGTACTTGTATCTACTCGCAGCTACCCATGCTCAAATGGTGGTGTAGATGTTGAAAGTAGTTACGCATAAAATTAACGGTAGGTATTTTGGTTCAAAAAATTCTAATAGATGGCTTTGTGAGGGGTAGGCTATGTTGAAATGTCAGGACAAACAATATTTTTTGTTTACTTCTGTGAAATACCAAGCGATTTTTGACATATTCTTCTTTTCGGCCGGCGTATATCATAATCAAACCGTTGCCTTCATTATAAGACCAGTTCTTGCTCATTTTTGAGATTTTATTGTGGATTTTAGTTAAAAAAAATTAATTTTCCAAAATAAGACGACAGCAAATTTATACACATAGCTAACTTTGTACACAAAAAAGGTTATGTTTTACTTCTGTCATAGTTTTAGCTCGTTCCATTGGTTATCTACTTGCAAGTACTTGTGAGTAGCAAATTTGTCCCATTGGAACACAGCTAATGAATCGACATTTACATTATTATCGCCGGACGGAGCATTCAACCACGAAGGAGACTCCAATAAAAAGATTTTTAACCGAGAAACTAGAATACCGAGCGCTATTACAGAGAAAAACATTGAGCGGAGAATTAGAATTATGAAAGAGAATTATGATAGGAACGGAGAGAATTATGATACCCACACCAAGCCAAAATTTTTCAAAGTAGAGGAGGAGGTAATGACAAGAGATTATCGCGCTCCTCTTAAAAAAATTATCGTGTTTTATTTAAATGTGTATTTAATAATCTGCGACGATTTTACAAATTAATATTATTAGATAAAGATTTTCAATTCGTGAAACTGTATGACCTTTTTGATTTTTCGGTAGAAGCGCTGAGGTTGCCATCTTCCGACAAAACATGATCTATTGGTTGTTGCTATCGAGAACTACAAGTGGATCTGACGACAAAAAATTAAACTGATTAGGTATATTTTTGTATGTTAATTTTTATTTTCATAAAGTATGCGCCGTGCTAAAATTTCATGTAAAAAGAGACTCAATGAGCTTATTTTTAATGCGCTGCGTCAGATCCTGTCTATACATAATTGTTTTGTTTTGCTAACGTTTATATTCGAAAGGTAGCAATTTGTGTATGGCTTTAAACAAATGATTCAGCCTTTTGCAATTCCAAAATTACCACCCATCAAACCCAAGCGCAAATCGGCACCACATATTACTAATTTATGTTATTATTTTTTTGTTTCTTCAGAAAATACACGAGAATGAATTCAGACACGACAGAAAAAACCACAACAGAGCAAGCTGATTGGTTGTTAAACAGGTTATATCCTCGTGACCGAAACGCTCTAATTAAACGAGGGTTTCGAATATTGAAAGGTGTGGGTCTTCAAAAATGTGCTAATGATACAATTAAAGAAGATGTAAATTTGTGCAACATAAATGTTAAACGAATGAAACAAACGGATATTTGTAAAAAGAAAACAGGTAGACCCCTACCTTTTTTCAGTGATTGGAGTTTTGAACGAAAATTTAGTAATAAGAAAGCGGCGCTTCGTTTTCTGATAAAAGATGGCTGGAAAGTGGTTTGTAAAATTGGAAATAGAACAGGAGGAGGTCACAAAGTTTATTGTCGATGTACTCAAACGATTCAACCACCATGTGCAGCCGTGAAATTTTTATTCTGTCCGTCCGATACCTATAAAGTGTTCATGTATACAAACAAAAAAGGACACACAAACCATATTGCTCCGAGGAGTAAAGTAGCACCGGCCCTAATTTCGAATGATTCATTAGGAAAGATGGAAGATACTGAACGATGCCTGACAAATGCAATTCCTTCGAAATTAAGTAATGGGAAAAACGAAATTATTGAGGACGAACTCGAGTCCGGCGAGCTAGCAATGGAAATCTCTGGGAGTTGTGGTATAAAAGAATCTAAATTACAAATAACAAGTTTCTCCAATAATGGCAGTAGTTCTGCTAACAACAAACCCGAAAACTTTCCTCGATATACTGGGTATAAATTCAAACATAATTTTACAGATATTCAACAGGCATTGGCTAAAATGAAAGAAGAGTCATATCGTTGGGATTTTACTTCTAAAAGAAACTACAAGAATGGAATACGTCGTTATTTTGATTGTATGTACAAAAATGAAATTGGATATTGCCCATGTCTGGCGCTTTTGGTAGACGGAGAGAAATATGGAGAGATACTTTATTACGAGTCTTGCCCACATTTGCATGACGCATCATGCAGGGGCAAAAATGAAACAAGGAAGATCTTAAGTAAATCACCAAATGTCGACAATAACGTGATAACGGAGAAGAGCTGGTCATTGGAAAGAATCTTCGACGATCATAAAACAGCCAATGATTATTTACAAAAATTAAATGTATTTAATTTTAGATGGTTAACATTGAAAAACGGCTTTAAGGAATTATATATTTGTAATTTTATGGCTGGTACTTTTGATCATTGTCCTGCATCCTATTATTTACAGTATGAGAATCCCAACAGTAACATTAAAATGTATTCGAGAAATATACAACATGTCGGTAATTGTAACAATAGGGCTCCTCATCTAGTTGCAATTAATGATCAACTAACCAATCCTAAAGAGATATTAAAATCGCCAAATAAAATTAAGAAAAAACCAGCATTAAAGAAACCCCGTTTGTTAAGTGTTTCAAAAAGATGGATACTTGAAAAAGAATTCAAAACTTCTCTAGAAGCTATCTTGTATTTAAAGGATCAACGTATTTGGCACTACAAAAGTCAAACCAAATCAAAAGAAGGACTCATAGTATTTTATCGATGCCATTTTATAAGAAATGGAGAAACCGAATGTGCTGCTTCCAAATTTATTCATGTTCAAACAACCAAAAATATTGTTTGTTTGTACAAAGCTGAACAGGGCCATTCGCACTCTATGGTGCACGTTAATACGCCAGAGCAAGCGTTTATGACCTTAAGTGAAGAAACCAAAAAACAATTAAAATTACTTGCGGAGGCCGGCAATGAACCAGATCCAATTTTAAAGAAATTAAACTTGGCCAATTTTAATGAATTGTATCGCCACCACCTTTACGATTGGATTCTTAAATTTCAAAAAGATTTGCAAAAAAACATTGAAAATTCAACACCAATTATTGAAACTATTGAACATTTGCTGTCACAAATAACTAATATTCCCAGCGCTAATAATGAACATGAAGCCTATTGTGTTAATTTTTACATAGACGACACATGGAAAACGTTTCGGTGTTTCTTGTCCACCCGCTATTTACTAAAAAATGCGATCGGCTGCAATTTAATACACTTAGACTCGTCGTACGGATTATTTTGGCAAAAAAACGCTGTTACTATTATTGGAACAACTGATGTGACTCATGCAGCCCAAAAATTTCATATATTCGGGATTGCAATTTCGTCAAAAACGTGTCGAGATGATTATGAATTTATGTTCAAGGCGATCCAGAAGGGTTTAAACGATTGTCACCACAACCAAATATTTAAACCAGAATATTTAATTGCTGATGATAACGGATCTATCCATTTTTCATACACTAATTTATTCGGAACTTCTAGTAAAGTTGGAATATGTCCCAAGGCTATATTACCTAAAATCATTTCGACTATATCCATTTCAGGCTGTGCTAATTTAGTGAAAGATCAATTACGAGAAGATATTACAAAAATTTTTAAGCTACCTTCTCCGATACTTTTTAGGAAGGCGAGTGAGTTATTTCATAAGAAATGGCAGTCAGACGCTAATATGAATTTGAATAGTTTTCTAAAGTCTTTAAAAATGCCTTGGATTAGGCGAATTTCAAATTGGTATAATGCTTTTCCACATTTTACATCCGACACAAGTAAAGCGATTTGGCTCGAATACGAGACGCTTAAAAAAAATTCGTTTAAGCCAAGCCTCTCGATAAACAAGTTTCAAGAGTACATTAAAGCGTACATCGAAAATATGTCACGTTTCTACCGAGATCATGGGCCCAAAACCGTCCGTAGCCTAGTAGTGCCAATTACGGTGTACGAGAAAGCTATGATTTGGAAAAATTTAGACAAGCAATATAGAATTGTAAATGATATCGCCGAAACTCGTTATTATATTCCAGGCGGAGAAGAAAAATTGATTTACGAGGAAAAATTTCAAAAATATATGAAATGTGAACAGCAGAGTTTCGATGAATTTTTTGAGAGCTATTATAGTTTTTGGTGTGTAATACGATCGAAAACAAGCAATACATTCACTTGCAACTGTCCACAGTATTGGGATGATTCTGTGTGTGAACACTCTGTGGGGATGGCATTAAAACTGAAATTATTGAAGGGGTAACAAAGCTCAGGAATAATAAATAGATATGTATATAGGCTGATCCACACTAGGGTAACTGAGGGGCGCAGACAAAACCGATTTTATTGGTAAAGGGGAAATAAACGAAAAAGTTACCCTAGTGTGGATATGCACTACGATCTATAAATTTAAAATGTTAATAAATTGATCTGTTATGTATTTGTATTTTACTAAAATGATCTTGGTTTTTCAACTTTGTAGTGGAAGATTTGAACCATTTGAAACAATAAGTTAGGCTCCTCAACCTCGGTAAATCCGCTTAACTAAATTGAAAACCGTGGGTTGAATCGTGGGATATAAAGAGAACCTTCCTCCACACGAAAAACAACTGGCTGGCGTAGGGATTTGTTCAAGGATTACAGCGAAATGATAGGAAAAAGCGATATAAGAATTCTTGTTTCCATTTAAACAACGATTCAAATTTTTAGATTTTTTAAGTTTGGTTTTTTCTATTCGTTTCGCTCAATCATCAGATGGCGGGCGTTTTGCGTGGATTGGCTAAGTGCTTATTGAGTTTGCACGCGGGTGATGTTAATCTTCTCTGATGAGAAAATGAAATTATGAAATTATTTATGCTACAACAGGCATACAATTGCCAGAAAAATCGGATTTGGTAACTAAGAATAGAAACTATCCCAGAAGAAAATACATTCTACGTCAACAACCTTAAAATTTATAGAAAATGTAGCGAAAATCGATGCACTAAACTACCTCGAGGAATTTTTGCATAAAACTCTGTTACCAAGCAATACTCATTACGGAGATAAGTACATAATATTGTTCCCAGCAAGATGGAGAGCCATCACCACCAAAAGAGTTAATTATTTAAAATAAAATTGAATTCACAAAATCTTTTCATTTTATAGATATGCGTTTTTACATTTGTATTCGAACTTTTTGTATTCATGCATATTAGTACGACTGCCACCCACGAATGCAGCTGATGTTGCAGCTATGCTCGACTTCTTTACTTCTACAATCTTGGAACAGGGGTAGATTTGTGTATTCATAAAGCTTATAGTTCGAATTGTACTAACCCCAGGTATTCCATCAGATTTTGTTCGAAAACTGAGAGTTGAGAGTTTTGCTGCTGTTTCGCTAACCTACACTAAATTCACAAAATTAATATTGTATATTTACATTTAGTGTGGGTTTTCGAACAAAATTCGTATACTGAATATACATTTTCTTTCCATTTAAATTTTCTCGTTAGTTGGTGTAAACTTTTCGCAGCATTAGCCAAAATCCTTTTAATACGCGTTCCATTAATCGTTCAAAAGTCGCTGGGGCATTACATAATCCAAATAGCATTACACTAAATTATATAATCCGTTGCCTACACTAAATGATATTTTCTCGCGATCTCATTCTTATTCGCTTTTTAAAAAAAAAGTAGCTGACATCTACCGGATATTTTTTTTAACTAGAGCCAATGGTGGAATAAATTTATTTGTATGTCAAACTGCGTAGTAAAATAATGTCAGTAATAATATGTATGTATCAGTAATTTGCAAATTAAATTTATTTGGTAAAAATATATATACCAAAACAGTTAGTGTTAGTTGCATTACAGCCCAAATAGTACAAACATAAAATATTTCGACCAAGTTTTTTAAATATTCATTAAAGATTTTGTGTTTTTCTACCCGTGGTACTTATTGGAGTAGCAAATGAAAGTTTTCCAGTATTATTAGTCTTCATACGTGATCGTGCATTGTTTGTTATAAATAATATGACTAACTGATTTAAATATAGAAGGCTTCCAACAATGTGTTTACATTTACTCCTATGACCTGCAGGACATTTGCAAGTGGCAGTGTTTATCCTTTGCTTGTTTAAATGGATGAAAAGATTTACTTCCCATGGCTGGTTTTCGGGGTTTGACGATTGCAATCAAATACTCGCAGTTTTGAACATGTTTTGAGTAATTTCTTCAACACCACACAATATTATGTTTCTAGCCTGGTAAAATTTCCGCCACCGCAATAGTAAATAATGACTGATATTGAAATATCAAATTTTTCATCAGACCATCATAGAACAACAATTACAATTATAAAAACAAATCGGCACTTTCAAGCTGATTTTCGTAATAAATTCTGGATTGATTTCCTAAAATTAATATATATGTATTTATATTTTATGTGCTATTATTATTATTTTATTATATTCTTCTGCGGTGTAATATATTGCGAAATAATAACAAATTCAAATTAAAATTTAGCTTGCTCCATTTTCCTATACGATTTGACATATAAATGAATTTACACCACTATATTGGCTCGGGCGACTACGACGCCTCTAGCGGCACTTTAAAGGCGAATACTTACCTTCCAATAGCCATTTTTTCATCTCATCATTAAGTTTTCGATAATCTACACAACATCTCATGAACAGCAGTTTCTTTTCGACCTATACCACCGATGAGCTCCACGAACTGCTCGATGTCTCGATAACTCCTGTCGCTGCTCGCATGTCCTTAATCATTCGATCCACTTCTTGTTTTGTGCTGGTGAATCGGTATACTACCGAAAATAGACATGTATCATTCTAGTAACCGCTGCGCCTCATTTTTCTGTTCCTTAGTGAGATTTTATGTCTAGTTCTTCATAAGCTGTCCTATTATTTCCTTTTGTTCTGCTGCGTTGACTTTTTTTATCGGATTTTTCTGTTCGCATTTCACTATGATACTTACCTCTTCACATTTTCCAATGACTACTCTTTTCTTGATTGTTTTTGACTATTCGAGAGATTTAGAGCTCTAATTAGAACTCTATCGTTGTTATTTGGTATTACTATTGCTTCCTCGATCATTACTTCTCTAATTCCTCGTTCCGGTTTATTAGCTTCTACGACCCACAACTTGGGTGACCCAGAACTTTCCTCCAATCTTCCCAAAATGATTGTTTCTGTATTTGGTAACAGCTTTTCTCGCTGATCAATTATTACTCGCCTGATGGTTGTAAATTGTAAACCGCTGAGTCGAAGTTGCATCTCGACATTACGTAGCTCAGGACCCCTCGTTCAACATTCAACACGAAGCCATTCGTTGTCATACCTAGAATAACCTCATTGACAATATCGGCGATCAGTACTTCATGTTGAACAGTAGTATCGAATTCTTATTTTCACTATTTTCTTGCCTAAGATGATTGCACTGTTTGTAATTTCAACCCGTTGGGTGGATGCAGCGGTTTTCCCTTTCACTGAT
Organism: Nephrotoma flavescens; assembly: GCA_932526605.1. NCBI lineage: Eukaryota > Metazoa > Arthropoda > Insecta > Diptera > Tipulidae > Nephrotoma > Nephrotoma flavescens. The sequence continues at coordinate 78,848,724 of OW052221.1, read as the reverse complement.
GGGATTCTTTCGGACAATCGTGTGTGTTGCTCCTGTGTCTAAGGTAACCATACAACTTTCCCATAAATATCACCTCTTTTTGTTAAGCTGTCACCACTTCGTGCTAATGTGGAAATATGAATGGAGGTTAGGTGATGTCCCACATTGTCACAAGTCCAACAAGTAATCCCAATGTCACGGAATCTGGGTTTCGTCCGCTCGATTATTCTTTCGGTGTTTATTTACCGTACTTACCCGCCGTACTTAAGTGATGGCGTGATAATAGCTTGCGCAGTTCCATTAATTAAAGCACAAGCATAATGGTTTCAGCGAAAGTTGCTTTCGGTGACAAAACACCGCTACTCTGTGTGCCTCTGAATCTCAAATGCCGCCAACGAAAGCTCCATTTCGCTCTTTCCATATAATTAGCAGACATATTTGAGTACGCTAAGTAATGGTGAGCTATTGGGTGGTGAGCGGCTAAGCCGCTATTAATCCTATTATCAGCGGTTCCAGAAATGCTAAACAGTTTCACCAGAAAATAGAGGTTTTTATAAAGTTCTAAATAATTGTTGCCGATTGAAATCGATCTAGTTTATAACTTGGAATTATCATTTCGCCTAGGGTTTTTTGTAGTTTTCCAGCTGTAGTATTATTTTCACTTATTATATGATTGCGATATATCTTGTCATTTATTTCATAACCCATGAAGGACCAATGTACGCCGGATTAAAGTTTAGCCCTAGTGACCAATATTTTGTATTTTTCGCTTTTCTTGGGATATTAATTTGTTGTTTTATACCAGGTTTCCATCGTCGATAGCATAATAGAATAATAGTATAATACTATTTTACTATCAAGCACTGCTGGTTTTCCATCGCACGGTTTGAAATAAGCTTATTCGAAATGAGCGTTTGATAAAAAGGATATTATTAGTTTATTTGACACGTATTATGTAATAATAATATATAACGATAATCAGCCAACAAATTGTTTCTCATTGCAACGAGAAAATATTAAAAATGGTAATGGATAAGCTAGAAAAATTAAATTTATTTTTACACTGTTAAATTTGTAACGTTAAAAATAATATTTGCTACGTATTATAATTTGATAGCTAGTATACTGAAATATTTTAATAAACTATTATACTATCAATTTTGGTTTTCCATCGTAATACTTTAATATTATAATACTATTATACTTGTATACTATGACGATGGAAACCCGGTATTAGTGGAGTACCATACAAAATTGCGATATTCGTGTAAAAATACAGTTTTAAATCATTTCATTTAACTTCCCAGCAAACATTTTGTCTTTCGTAACAAGTGTTGCCATTAGCTGTACAGGTAACCCTCCAAGAATACGGTATTCGAAGAACACAGATACCGATTTCCTCAAATTACACGGGTTCAAAGAACACGATTTTCGTTATTCTCTTTTATTTGTTTTTTGTATATCATAACGAAAAATAAAACGTAACATTTATTTTATTTTCTTTTTTGTTGTTTCGAACAACGCGGTTTTAAAGAGCACGGAACGAATTAATCTTGTTCTTGGAGAGTTTCCTGTATTTTGTTGAGACAATTACAACACCACCACCATGGCTAAAGCAAAAACTAAAGCATTTTAAAATGTTGCTTTAGCTGAAGATAATGCAGATTTACATTAGTTGAAATCGCTGAATAGCGCTGAAACAGCTAAAGCAAAAATGCTTTATTTCTCAACAAAATACAGCTATTGCCTAGAAGAAAGAAACATATAAGATTTCTCAAACGTGGAAAAGAGATAAATAACGCGGGTAACACAGAGGCTTGATATTGTCTTTTGTAACACTAAAATATTAGCGTGTGTATCACGTTCTTACCGGTTAAATTGTAAATAGACATTTTGTTTTTTATATTTGATTAATTTCGCTAATACATATAAATTTTTGTTTCACATAAATAAAGAAGTTTACTTTTAAATAAAAATATAGCTCATAATAGTAATTGTTTTATTGTTAAACTAGTGGACATAATAAAAACGTACGAAGTTGTTTGAATTTTTAGCGTTTGAAAAATAAGTTTATTTCAATTTGTGTTTTGAGTCAAATAGACGTCTGTGTCATAGCCTGGTGAAATTTTTTAATGCATAATTGTAATATTTTAAATAAACTCAAAATATTTATTCAATACAATAATAATACATACATATTATTGCAAATTAACCAATCAGAGCGCAGAAGTATTATGCCTTAAAGGCAAAAATTGTACATGTATCATCGCCTTAACGAACAGAAAATGTATAAATTTCTTAGTTCTGGTTCTCTTGTGGTAAAAGAATTATTTTCTTTACAGTTTCATCACGTAAAAATCACGACAGCGAAGACTGTTTGAGCCTCACGTCATGTTACTTGTCTAGTTTCCGAATAACTAAATTGGTTAGTTTTCGAAATACAATGTTTGTAGGGGAGCGATCTTTTGCATATTCCCTCTAACCATAAACGAAGGCTACACTTCATACAATAGTTCACAAACGAATCGATTTTGCAGCTCAAAAACGAACCGTTTACGGTGTTCCTATCCCATGATAATTAGACTTGTTAGCGAAGTATTCGTTCGCATAATGTTCACTTCACTAACGTAATACTTTTGCATATGATTTCCAATAATTTTATCGAAATTTAAAAGAATGTTGAAAATAGAAACGCAAAATAAAATTTATATTTTATATTACATATTTTATTTTCATATAATTACTATTTTTTATACTTATTTTATAATACAATTAAAATTCCATAAATATGTCGTTCTCATAACAAATCTGGTGATGTTTCGAGATTCTCTTCTTGACTATTCGGCTTGGATTATATGTAGTTTATTTTCGGCACACATTTTTTTAAATTTTTGGGTTTTTCTAATTTTTTTATCTTTTATCTTGAACGATAGAAATATAAACTAAATTCCATAAATATAAAATACTTAAAAAATGTATAAAATTCTTACCTAAATTAACAAAAGTTAATAATATAAAACACAATATGGCGTTTTCACTCGAGTCACGATTATTAAAAGATTTAGTTTATGGAATCGTTGTATCCTTTTAAAATGGAAGAAAGCAAAAAAAAAATGGTTCGTTAATAGTTCGTATAAGCACCGTATTTTGCGAATTCGATTTTTTGTTTAGAGGGATGTTTCCCATACAACTCTTCACAAGCGTACTCATTTAGCGAAATAATAAAGAACCGCTAGTGTTACTCACGGAATAAGAATTTTAAAATGAAATGCGTAACTCCGATATGAGACGTTTCTGTAATGTTACAAAGAAATAGTTTTGTTATACCAGTAGGAGACAGTTTTATAATATAATGGAGAAATGTTAGTACGATGTAAACATGGAAGTTTTGTACTACGAGGAGGCGAAATATTATTGAAATGTTAATGTGAATCATTTCTATAACACCATATCGGGTTATCGCATTTGTAATAATGTTCCTCTTTTATTATTAAAAATATTTTATTTAATGTAAAGTAAAATAAATATATTCATGTTTTTTATTTATTCATAATATTTCAGCCAAAATTAAATTTGTTTTTTTTTCGAAAATTCAAAAATTTAAGAACATATATACCATGTTTCCATGAACCAGGTTGGAGTTAGGTTGAGTTGAAATTAGGTTTTCGTTAATTCCAAAATGGTGTTGATCGTTTCCATGGAGTAGAGTTAGGTTGAGTTGAAATTTTGATACAGCTTGATAAAGTTAATTTAATTTGTGCCTAATAATACTCTATGTATAATTTTTATGCTCGGAAAATTATTTTAAAATAATTTTTTGTTTTATATATACATATTTGTTGCTTAAAATTTTTAATATAAATTTCCTTGACATTAAAAATGAAAATTTTTCATTTGTCACCATTTTGAATTTCAACTCTACTCAATCCCATTAGTTTCGTCGAGTTCAAAATAATTTAACGAAAACTCAACTCTACTCTGTTTCCATGAACGCTAACTCCAACTCAAGCCACTTTCAACTCTGCATGGAAACAATATAATAGTGTTATTTTGTTTTAATTTATTAAGCCATCTCCAGCTACTTCCGAAATATTGAATTCAATACTCCAATTAGCTAATTCATTGTAAATAGTAGCACCTCGAAATTATTCAAAAACTTTCTCGTCGTTACTATCAAAGTCTTCGAAAAACTCTTCCTCGTTAGAATCCAAAGAGATGTTTTCGTCGAATTCAGAGTAATTACTATTATCATTGGAAAACTGATCTTGAAATACTGGTTGATCGATGGTTTTAGAAATATTTTCATCTACACACATTTTTTTACAGAAGGCATTGTGATTTAAATTACTTCTACTATCATTACTATTAATCGCACAAAGATTTTCAATTTCTTTGCGAATATCGTAATATGCTTTGTTGTCTATTTTCTTTATTTTCCTTGCACAAAATTTGCATAAATGTACTATAAAAACATTATTATTTTTGGATACCACTTTTTGTTTAATCCACAGCACTATTACTTTCACATTAAAATACAAACATAAACAATCAAAATCCTATTTACTTTACAAAAAAAAAATGGCTGCCTACACAATATAATTCGTACGTCCGTTCTGAAACAATGACAAAAGAATAAAACAACAAAAAAAACTCGTTGTTTTTTAGTGATATTTTCATGTGCTTGTGTTGGTAAAATGGCGTTACGCAAACATTTCGTTTTCATTTCGCTCAAAGCGAATTCGCATATTTTCTTAGAGGGTTGCTGCTTTTTATCTTGCTAAAATCATCTATTGACATGTAGATGGCAATCCTTTTGAATTGTTGTTTTACGGCAAGGCAACTGGCATGCAAGATGCAACGCAGTTGAGTATTGGTAGTCGTTCGAAACATTCGTAATTATAAATAAATTTTGTTTATCGTTTATTGGAATTATAATTTAATTTTTAATTGTTTACATCTATGTTCACGTAAGTGCAATATAAAGTTTTAACTCGTTTACCTTAATTGAACGCGTGCGTTAATGCGAAATTTGGTTATCCTTTAAAATATTTAGTTACGTGTGTATGCATAATAGAAACCAGATAAGGCAGTCAAATATACTTTATTATTCAAAGCACCAATACGGCTAATACACAGTGAGAACTAATTAATTTGCAATAATCGATTCAATGGCTCTTATTTCATTCTCAATTTCATCAATTTTGACATTTCTCGATAATATATCGATATCGATAAGTTTTTGTTTATGTACTTTTGTGATGTATTGTTTTTCAAATCTCGGTGTGTTTCCTCGCTAACTATTAGCCGTGTTTTTTATTAGCGCCCGATTTATACGGGGCACCCAATTTTCTATGTCAAAACGTATATCCCTTTTGTGATTTACTAACACAATTGTGCGAGTACGGCAAAAGTACTATGTCAAAAATTTATTTTTGTTTGTGTTTTGAACCAACTTACACATTTGCGCATTCCTTTCAAACTTATTTCGTCCGAAAAATACACTATAACTATACATACAATTGTGTTGGTTGTACTTCAAATCCATCGAAATTTTCCAATCAAAAACGCCATTACATACTATGATTTTTTACTCACACATCTGTGTGGTTTGGACTTTAATTTAGCAATTTTTTTATTTTTTCTGGTTGAAGAAGGGTATTTAGTTAAATATCGATATACAAATATTTTGCTCTACCTATTTATCGGGAGCCCTATCGATTTCAATGGGAAATTTGGAAAAACCGTTATTTTGTAAACCCCTGAAACCATTAGAAACTTCTTATAAAATTTAAAACGCAGCAATAGCTGCAGTTTCAGTAGAAATTTCCCATTCGGCTTCGGATAGTGCTCGAATAATAAAACACGGCTGTTGTTCGCAATTTAATATTCATTTACATGAATGTTCCTCGTTGTTTTCGATGTTGTTTCGGCTTATGGTGAAGCCGACTGTTCGAGTGCGAATTTTGTGCGGATATTTAGAATTACACTTCTCCATCGATTTATTGGACACAATTGCCGTGTTTTTTTTATTAGCGCCCGATAGATTTATTTAAAGCACACAATTTTTTATGTCGAAACTAATATTTAGCGCGCTATTTTTGCTTATACATATGTAATTAATTTATTTAACTCTAAACTAAGATTTTTCAGTCAACTTTTTAGTTAACAATCGATATAAAAATATTTTGCTCTACCTATTGATCGGGAGCGCTATCCATTTCAATGGGAAATTTGAAAAGGCTTTTATTTTATAACCCCTGAAATCAATAGAAACTTAATCTTAAAGCGATGCCACATATACATTTCTACGGACGACTTCTAAAAACAGATTTGGCATTTACGAATTAATTAGAGCATATTTTTGACTCAAATTAATGAGATAGTATGTACAATATCTCAAATTAGTAGCTAAAATAATAAATTTACAATTATTTAATAATTTTAATTGAAAAATAATCAATTTTCTATTTAGCTGTTTCTAGGAACGTTTTTTGCTCTGAATGGTATAATTTTGCACGTGAACGAACGCACACAAATCTAAAAACCATTTCCGAACTCATCAAAAAATGTTAAACGATTTTTTTCTCTGTTGTGTTTTCTTTGATTACTTTTGACAAATGTCAAACATTTGAAAGAAAAATTTATTTTTCATTATTTTAATATTTTTATTAAAAGCTCATCATGAATATGGTGGCACCATGATTAAACGTATGATTACAATTTTTCACGTTGACACTTTGAATAGAAATGGCGGTATAAACATTCAGCTCAAAACAAAATATAAAGAATTGTTGTTGTAAAAATCGTTTGTATTTTCTTCTTGTTTGTGGCGAGGCAAAATAAATTACGCACTAATCGTCCGTAATTAGATGTGTATGTGGCAACGCTTTTACAATAAAAATTTAAAACTCAGCAAGAAGAATTGTTGTTTATAACGTCATGTCAAAATAAATGTCAGTATATTTCAGGTGATAACTGTTTTTTTATGGATGCATTTAGTTTTTATTTTTATGGTATAGCGACACCAGTGAATAATAGCCGCAGTTTCAGTAGAAAATTTCCATTCGGGTCCGGAATTCGGATAGTGCTCGAATTATAAAACACGGCTAATGAAGCTCATAATCTTATTTTTTTTTTATGATTAGGTTGCTGCGAATATTTTGCTTAAAATTATAAATATTTTATCTTTTATGGGCGTAATTTGATTGGTGAAAAAGCCGTTTTTTTATTCGAGCAATATTCGATGCCGAATAGGAATTTCTACTGAAACTGCAGCTATTATTCACTGGTGGCGCTATACCATAAAAATGAAAAATAAATGCATCCATAAAACAAACATTTGTCGTCTTACTTTGGCATAAGTTAAAACCGTTCTGGAATAGAATTAATTTGTGCTCAAAGTAACAACCAAAGAGATTTTTTAATTTATTTTTATTAGTTGGTAACAATTACATTTTGAATTTGAAAACAACGTAAAAATGCAACTAAATACATTCAATTCAATAGTAATGTGCTAGAACATTATTGAATATTATTACAAATCGTGACTAATTTCTCTTGTTTAGAAAAATGCGATGTCAAAATAACAAAAATCACTTTTATATTTTTATTGCCAATATTTAAAAATAAAAATATTCAATAAAATTGCCCTGGTGGTGAACATTTAAACTACAGGTAGAATAGAATAATTCTATACCAGCAGAAAAGTTGGTTTAAAATAATTCCAATTTGGAATTACATATATGGGATTGTTGTTGTAAATTTCTCAAAGTAAGACAGCAATTTATCACCTGGAGGCTGTTCGTAAACTTTACATTGTTACAATATTGTTAACAATGACAGCTTTACATCGTTCTGAAACTATCATTGTAACAACGAGCACATGCTTTTTGTCGTTCGTAAACTCGTTTTAACATTGTTACAAATGTCATTCTCAACCCTACTCGAGACTGCCTTTCCAGCTGTCAAAGTATGCTACAATCAAGCGAAAAAAAAATTCTTTCTTTAAATACCTAAACAAAATAATGAACTTTTTTATGTGGTCAATGTGTTTGATAAAAGTACTATACGTATAATTGAGTATTATTTAAAAATTATAATTTTAATACTCTAAGTTTACGGGTATCTAGTTTAATAATTATTTTCATATTGATGAGAATAGAAATTAGTTTTCTGTTTTGCGTTTTATTATAGGTTTTTTTTAATCGCCGACTATCATCTGTAAAATCATTGACATTTGTAACAAAATCATTGTTAAGCACATACGTCATACTAACAATGACACTTGTAACAATGTAGAGTTTACGAACAGCCAGGGGCGGTATCTTGTACTATCACTTCGAATCGAAAAAAGTCGAAATTCGAAAAAAGTCGAATCGAAAAAGTGAAAGTTGTATCATTTTCGACTTTTATCGTTTGTTAATCTTGCAATACATTTTCTAGAATGAAATGTCAGCTACATTTATTATTACTTTGGTTTTAAATTATGAAACTTTATCATTTATCGCGATTCGAGAATGCTACAACATACCGCCATTCGACTTTTTTCGAATTTCACCAAAGTGATGGTACAACATACCGCCCCTGAAATATACGAATTGACATTTATTTTGATATGACGTTATGTTAAGACATCTTGCTGCGTTTTAAATTGTTATTGTAAAGTGGAGTTTTATTTACCAAAATCCGGCAGAAAAATTTGATGTACATCAAAAATTTTGTTCTATTTGCCAGAAAAAATCAGTTTTTTTTATGTACATCAATTTTAAAAAATGTAAATTTTTTCGTAAATTTTTTTTTGATATAGAAATACCAATACAAAATGAAACGTCAATTTTTGTAGAAACGTCAATTGGTGTGTTAAATTACTAATAAATTAAAGCATATGTTTTAAATTTAATTGAAATATATTTTAATCGTTCATTAATAAACATGTGACGAATATTCGTTCGGAAATATATACATATAATTTCGTATAATGAAGTGCACAATTGATGTCGTTTTGACGTGCCATTTCTAAACTTCAAAATTCTATTTAATATCTCCAATACATACATAAAACCACATCAATTTTGATTTTTTGTTCTATTTGAACCATATTTTTCACATTGATTTGAAAAAGTAAATAGAATTTCACATAAGATTAAGTTTCTAATGGTTTCAGGGGTTTACAAAATAAAGGCCTTTTCAAATTTCCCATTAAAATGGATAGCGCGCCCGATAAATAGGTAGAGCAAAATATTTTTATGTCGATTTTTAACTAAAAAAAGTTGAATGAAAAATATTTTAAAAACTCAATTTTAAAACTTTTTCAGGTTTCGGTATTTGTATAATTTTAACAAAGGTTTTTTGATTTTATATCAAGTTACTTTAAAATTTTCGTTTTGCGTGGAATATACCGTCCAATTCATAAAACTATAATGAAACTGTGTTAACTTTTAATCCAACAAAATTAAATACTAATTTCTAAACTTTGTTAAACCAGGGGCCGAATTTTAGTCGAATAGTAAAATTCTCAATTTTCGGCCAAAATCCTTGCCAAGGTAGTTTTTTTTAAACTTGTGCGTCATTCTTGTGCGCAATGCTTCTAGAAATGTTGCACATTTTTTGTATTAGCAGACATGTTCGGAATAGTCAAATGATCTCACTAAAGTTTTAAAAAGTGGCAAAATAGGGATATTGAAATGGTTGGCTACTACGGGTCTGGCGGCTTCTATATTCTCGGATTGATCAATGAATCACACTCTTAAGACATTCCGCGCAAAGCGGGGTTGCCAATTAATTATTCTGTAGAGATAGATAGGTTTTTTCCCTCAATTCACTTTTTCGATATTCTATCTAATGTGGTTCGTTTCTCTAGAATAAAATTTCACATTAGTTCATTTCGTAAAGGCAATATTAGTTAACCCTTTCAACACTGTAACATCATACTAGAAATATATTTGAAAATTTCGTATTGTAAGAATCTAAAATGTTTTAGTATTTATCACAACTTCTTTAGGACCATATGTCCCTACAGGGCTGAAAGGGATAAACAATACGATTGTGCTTGACGACATTTAAAAAAAACCGTGTTAATCTAAGATTATTGAAGTTTGCAGTCCTCGTTGTGCAGTTTCTGTGAATCGATCGCTAAAGCTAGTAGCATGTTTCTTAATATATCTAGGTTTGAATAGTTAAATAAGCAGATCCACCTGTTAAATATGTCGTGTTTTTCCAATGGGCTACCTAGTATAGAAATTTAATTATTGCATTTGTGTCTACCAATAATCATGGTTTGCAATTATCTATTTCCATTCCGCACCTTCTTTTCGACCTGCATGCCATAGTTTATAAAGTGTACACTTTTTAAGATACATTTTATATTGTAATGTTTTTTTTTTTTTAGTTTTAAGAAACAATGAAGAGGAGGATGAAGTTTGACAACAAAGTTGAATCCTTAACAGATCAAATTGATTGGTTGCTAGGAAACTTAGCCCAACGAAATCGCGATGCTATAGTTAAACGAGGTTTTCGACTTTTGAAAGCCGTTGGTCTTCACAATCGTGCAGATTATCAAATTGAAGATGAAGAAAATTGGCGCGAAGGAACTTCTAGAGACGTAAAACAGTTAAATAGTCGTATTCTTAGACGTCCATTATTTAAGTCAAGGGACTGGAAGTTTGACCGAAAATTTTGTAACAAGAAAATGGCAATCGAATTTCTGAAAGACAACTATTGGAGAAAAATGCGTGGGCGACATTATAAAGTAGTTGGTGGTCGCAAAGTGTATTACGAATGCACTCAAGAAAGTCTTAATGGAATTCCATGTAGAACCATGAAATGTTTATTCTATCCGTTCGACAGTGATGAAGTTTCCATGTATACAAATAATAATATACACGCAGAACATTATGTAAAAAACTCGTTTCATACAATATTTTCCTTTGAATTGCCTGAAACACTTAAAACAGAGGAACCGTTTATAAAGATGGACGTTGATAATGAGATTGACATTGAATGGTGCTTGCCAGAAGAACCACCACCGTTAAAATTGGAAATTGATAATATAGGATGGTGCTTGCCTGAAGAAAGTTTGCCGGAAAAAACGGAAGTTGATAATGGGATTGACAGTAAATGGGGCTTACCAGTGGAAAGTACAACAGTTAAACCGGAAATCCATAATGTGATCGACACGGGATCATGTTTGTCACAAGAAAGTCCAACGATAAAAACGGAAATTAATAATGGGATTGATATTGCATGGTGTTTACCAGGGGAAAGTCCTCCAGTTAAAACGGAAATTCATAATAAGGTCGCCACGAGTTCTTCTTGGTCAGAAGAAAGTCCATTGCTAAAAATGGAAGTTGATAATAGGACCGACATCGGATGTGGCTTAAAAACTCCAGAAGATATTGGAATAGAAATCGTAGAAGAAAGCCCACAGGTTTCATTACCAGAATTAAATGTAATAATGAATAATCCTGCGGATAATATTCTGAAGCGAGAGCTAATTATTGAAGCAGAATTGGAATCAGAGCCATTAGAAAGCGAAAATTTGCCGGACAACTTATCAACGGACAAAAGTGTAATTTTTAGTAGTGATACGGGAAAATTTGAAACAGAGTCCATAGTAATGGGTTCTTCTAATATTGGCACTTTCGAATACCAGTCTCCCTATATCGGGTATATATTCAAACAGAAATTCACTAATATGAAAGAGGCGTTGCATAAAATGAAGCAAGAATCTGAACACTGGACATTCACTGGTAAATTATGCAAAAATATTGACGGTTACGAAATTCATCATGGTTACAAATGTACCCAGACAAATGCACAAGGATGTTGTGAAGCTCGAGGGATTTTAGTAGACAAGAATTTTGGAGAAATTTATTTTTACCAATCACACCACCATATTCATAACGATTACTTAACTGGTACTCAAACAACAAAGGTGAAAATCCATTCGAATCCATTACAAGACAATAATCTAGAAAAGATAGGAGATTGGGTATTCAATAGAAAATTTGGGAACCATAAATCTGCAATTGATTATATCGCAACATTAAATTTATCATTTTACTTTAAAAAGATAATAAAGGAAAAAAACAACATAGACTATTTTAGATGTACTTTGCGGAGTAAATGCCATTGTCCTGTTTCGTGTTATCTTCAGTATAAGAGTACAGATGGTATTACTTTAATGTATAGAAGAACCGTACCACATATGAACATTTGTCTGAAAATTAATTCACCTTTGATTCAAGGAAATAAGCCGCCGAAGAGTAGTGCCTATCTAGTGGATGATGAAAAAGCGAAAAAAAATAAATTGGGCGATTCAGCAAAAATAACAGAGAAACAGAAATGGATATTTGAAAAAGAATTTAAAACCTTCACAGAGGCTTTCGCATTTATAAGATGCCAGGGTGCTTGGGCCTTTAAAAATAAGATTAAATCATCAAATGGTTTTATAGAGTTCTATCGATGTAGTTTGTTAAAAAATTTGGCAACAGAATGTCCTGCTGCTAAATTTATTCATATTCGAAAAAATGTTGTTTCTCTGTATAGAACTCAGCAGGACCACACACATCCCCGCATGAGAAAATTGCCTACGTTACCCGAATCAACTGATGTATTAAATAATATTGAAATGAAAAGTATGCTAAAGGAACTTGTTACAGCCAGGTTTGCACCAGAATCAAGTTTAAACAGATTAAATTTGGATAATTCCATAAATCAGCATCTTTATGATTGGATTAAAAGAACGCATCGAGAAATGATCGCCTCCAGTAAATCAAACTACGCAAATCAAATTCATGGGTGGTTCAAACGGATTTCAAAGGTTCCCAAGCCCATTCATGAAAATAGATGTTTTTGCATTAGCTTAGGCATAGATGATTTAAACAAACCATTCCAAAGGTTCTTAACAACTCGTTGTTTACTGAAGAATGCAATGAATTCGGAATCGGTTCATATCAATTCGTCATGTGAATTGCAGTGGCATGAAATTACAGTAACTATTATTGGTAGAACAGATGTGGCTCAAAAGTTTCATCCGTTTGGCATTGCTCTTTCCCCGACAAGAACTGAATTTGAATACGAGTTTATGTTCGAGGCAATTCAGAAAGGAACGCTAACTTGTTACAATCGAATATTTAATCCAGAATATCTAATTGCCGATGACAATAAGCACATCCATAATGCATTTGCTAAAGTGTTTCCAACATCTAAAATTGCGATTTGCCCGAAAGAAGCACTAGCTGGTATTAGTGAGGATTTATTCGATTTTGCTCCTAATAATTTATCAAAAACTTCATTACGAGAAGACTTCCTAAAAGTTTGTAAACTTACAACGCTGGATTTATTCTTGAAGGTTTTCGATTTATTCTGCCGGAAATGGCAAATACAGCCTAGCACAGATTTAATGCTTTACGTTGAACGAATTTCAAATTGGTTTCGAGTATTTCCACAATATACTCAAGATTTTAGTAATCCTATCCGGTTCGAACACGGCGTGCTAAGCCAAACGATACGTAATACATTTAACGAAAATTTGGCTATTGAGTCGTTTCTGAACCGCCTTAAACTTGATATCAAAGATTTATCAATAACATATACGAATATCGGGCCCAAAAACTTTTACACAAAAATTTCGAAATCGGTATACGAAAATGCTGTGAAATGGATAAAATCAGAAATTCAATATAGAGTTGTTCAACATGATGAGCTGGGGATGGGGACCTGGTATTACGTTCCGACTGGGGATGAAAAGGTGATTTGCAATAAAATGTATGAAACATATTTGGCAAGGAATTATTGTGTCTACCAAAGTTTCGATGAATTTTTTGATAACTATTATAGTTTTTGGTGTGTAGTACGGTATAAAAACAATTATATTCAGTGTAACTGTCCATATTTTTGGAAACATTGTATTTGTGAACACTCTGTGGGAATAGGAGCGATGCTGAAGTTAGTAAAGAAACATCAAATTAAAAGCGCAGAGTAAGCTTAAATAATTTTACCACAATAATTAATTGTTTATACTGTAATAAATGTAAAATATAATAATAAAAATATCAATTTATTAAAATTAACTTGGTTAGAAAAAAGGCGCCGTATTCTCACCTTGATATAATCTAGAAAATCTGGGGGTCTATTATGAAATTTATCCGTCTCGGATTTTTCCGTTAACGGAAATATCCGATTCGACACGGATTTACCCTATTATTAAACTTGTATTATCGGATTGGTAATAAACAAATTGAAGTTAGCAACTCTTTTTTTTTAATGAGGTTAGATTTTGATTTTTTATAATTTTATTTATTAAAAATGTAATATTTTTTATGCCCCTATTATGGTTATCACCTACGCATCACTTGGCGACGTCTAGTCGCCCCATTCACATTTTCGTATTATGATTCTCGCCGTGAAAACGAAGTGAGTGAGAGTGATGTCAAAAATGATCATCTAAAATTTTTAGGTGACGTAGTGCGATTTTTTTTTAAATTCAATTGTACAAATAAAAATATCTGGCAGTGATAATGTATTTTTTATTTTTAAATTATTTTTATACTAAAAATAATTTGTTTGTGTATTTTATAATTATTATTATTTTATTTCAAAATATTGTATTATTATTTCAGGCAATTTTATCACGAGAAAAATTTTAACTAACAAAAATTCATAAACAAACACATACATATGTCAAAACTGCTAACAAACACACTGTAGCCAGTAAGACAGCTACAAAAAAGTAATAAATTTATAAACAACGCAAATCACCGCATACTCTCTTTCGCCAAAATAAAGGTGAGAACCATAATAGCAAAATACTACTCACACGAATCATACTGTCACGGCGAAAGAGAGGTGAGGTGATGGTGAGGCGAGAACCATAATAGGGGCAATAAAATCAATTAATGCCCCTATTATGGTTCTCGCCTCACCATCGCTTCACCAGTCTTTCGCCGTGATAATCAGATTCGTGTGAACAGTATTTTAGTATTATGGTTGTCACCTTTATTTTGGCGAGTGAGAGTATGCGTCGCCGCATTAGTTTTTGTTGTTATTTGTTTTTATTAAGTTGATTGCACTGTTTTGTTAGCAGTTTTGACAGTATTATGTGAGTGTTTTGACAATTCGTTTTGAAAAGATGTAAAAATTTTCTGTTTAAAACCTAATAAAATTAAAAATTTAATAATTACATATATATATATTGTATATATATCAATTCATTAATAATGATCAGTAGTACTGATTTATTTTTCCGTGGTGAGAATGAGGAGCAAAATATAAGAAATGTGGCACAAATCAGAAGAACACTGCGAAACAAATCGGATCCATTTACGCTACCCGATGCCAAGTATGTTATAATGAATTAAATACATCAATGTGCACAGCTTCTAAAAATATCCTTAAACATTTTAGATTTATAAGTATTTTCCGGATCAACAAAAATTGTCTTCAATATTTATTAAAAGAAATGAATGACAAATTTCCACAATCGTATCGGACCTGTAGTATCCCCCCAATATTAAAAATATGTGCAGCCTTACGGTTCTTTGCTTCCGGGAGCTACCAGCAAAACGTAGGGGATGATTTTAATATTGGCATGGCCCAACCAACAATTTCCCGATGTATTAAGGAAGTAGTAGCAATGGTAGAGAAATATCTTTGCGCAAAATGGATTAATTTTGGACAAAGCGAAACCGAAAAATTAAATTGTAAAGTTTCGTTTATGACAAAGAATGGTTTTCCAGGAGTGATCGGATGTGTGGACGGCACCCACATTAAAATAATTGCCCCTAAAAAAGAAGAACGGCATCTTTACTATAATAGAAAAGGATATTATAGCCTAAATGCAATGATAGTAAGTATGAACCATATCATCTGATAATATTATAATACTATAAATAATTTTTTGCTATTTTACAGATCTGTGATCACAATTTAATTATAAAGTGCATCGATTCGAGGTATCCCGGATCAAATCATGACTCGTTTGTGTGGAATAATAGTGACATTAATAAGATTTTGGCTCAGAAATATGCTAATGGAGACCGCAACAGCTGGATTCTTGGTAATAAACTTATAACACATTATGGTTGAAAATTTATATTATTTTGAATTATGTTACAGGTGATTCAGGTTATCCATTGTCGCCGTACTTAATTACACCATATAAAATGGCTTCACCCGAAAGTCGACAAGCGAAGTTCAATAAAATACACTCTTCTGCCAGGAATATTGTAGAGAGAACGATCGGATTACTTAAATCGCGGTTTCGTTGTTTGATTGGAGCGCGAGAGCTACACTATAGTCCGGATAAGGCCAAACAAATCACCAATACATGTTGTGTACTACACAACTTGTGTAGATTTTATAATGTAGAACATGTAGAAGACGAAACTGACATCACTGAAGATATTGTTGATATTCAACAAGATCAAGACACGGCATTAAATAATTTGTCACAAGAAGGAAATAAAATAAGAGACGAAATACTTAATTCTTTATTATAAATATTTTTTTTTAATTCAATATAAAATTCATTTTAATTCATTATAAAATTCATCTTAAAAATATTATAAATTCAATAAAAAATGTATGTTGTATAATATATGTTATATTATGTTATTATTCAGTCATATTTCGAATATGTATCACAAGAACATTCTGTGGGGCTTAAAACACTATTCATCACAGCAATATTCATCACTACTATTCCAATCGCTCTCAGTCCTGCCTAACTTTCTTTCTTCTAAATGCAATTGTCTTTGCTTTATTTTAATTTTCTCTAGAGCCAGCTTATTTCTATAAAGTTCATTTTGTTGTTGTTTATCGAAGTGCTCTTTCATTAATTTCAATTTTTTTTCTTGTATTTCATAATTTTTTTTAGTATAATGTTGTAAATTGTAACTGTTTTTCTCAATTTTCCTTAATAAATGTACAACTTCGTCTTGTGTATGCGTTTGTTGTTGTAACAGTTTCAATCTTTTCTCTTCTGTTATTGAAAAGTTGCTTGTATTATCTTTTCTTTTTCTGGCTACATCAGCTATGTTGTTCTGCGTGCTAGTTGTAATAGGTGTGCTAATATCCGAGCTTACAGTATTAGGTGAATTAATCTGATCAGAAGACGATAGACATGAATTACCAGCTGCATTGTTGTCTTCAACAATATCAACCGTCTCATCCAAATTTTTATCAATCATGGTATCCCGAATAGCTCCAAATGCAAGACCACTAGGAGCACCAGATTTATTTAAACTTAATATGGCATCTACATCTTGCTCTAGTGGGGTTAGCGCGAATTGGGCATTCCGACCTCCCCCTGTCGCTCGAGTTTCATTTTTTATTTTAGAAATTTTTTGTTTCAAATTTCGTTTGAAATCATTCCAAACCTACAACATATATAAACAAATGTACATATTAAAAATAAAATAGTTTACACATTTTAATATAAAACTAACCTTTCTCCATTCTAATTGCTCTCTTATTGGTGGCCCTAAAGAGTTTAATGTCGCAGTTAAATCTTTCCAAAATTGATTAACGATTTGTTTTGATTTTCCCACATTTGGAAATCCCCGAGCTATATCTTTATTTTCACCCATAAGTTCAACCAATTTTACGAATTGGTTGTTATTTGTTATTTTCTTTGGCTGGATCTAATAATAAAATAATATACACACACAAAAAATATATATACATCTATATAATACATATATAAAATTGGTAAACAAATTATTCATAAGCAAACTTACATTATCACTGGTAGCCATTATTTTTTATTTGTACTATAACCTTCAAAAACTTTATTCGTACTACATTCATCACCTAAAAATTTTAGGCGATCGTTTTTTACACATCACTCTCTCACATCGCTCTCACGGTGAGAATCATAATACCAAAATATAAATGCGGCGACTCACCGTCGCCTAGTGACGCATAGGTGAAAACCATAATAGGGGCATAAATTAATTTATTTACGTAAAATAATCAAATTCATCTATGTATTTTATACGTTAAAAATAAAAATTCTCCAAATAAAATTTCATTTCTATTTCACCCGAAAATAATTTCCAATAATAGGGACCGCGTTGAATTGTTAAAACCGTTTTTCGAAAAAGATATAATAATGTGGGGCTACAGAATCGTTATTTCAACAAAATTTCGGTTAAATATGCTAAATGAGCTACATACTTCACATCTTGGTATGAGTACAGTGCATCCCCAAATTTTTTTAACTTTTTCCTTACAGAAAAGTATGAAAAAAAAACTTGAGAATTTTTTTTTCTCTAGTTTTTTTTTCATAATTTTCTGTAAAGAAAAAGTTAAAGTGATTGATTCTATTGGGGATGCGGTGTAAGATGAAGGCACTAGCCTGAACATACTTTTGGTGGCCAAACTTAGATGCAGACATAGAAGGATTGTATATCCTTCGTAATTTGTGTACAGGCACGACCTGAGGAACAGAAGACGCCGTTAACCCCATGCATTCAGACGATTCATGTTTTTCAAAGTATACACGTCGATTTTTGTGGACCGATCAGAGACAAATATTTTTTGATAATTTTGGATTCATACTGCAAATGGGTGGAGGTATTATACATGATGAATTCATGTAATACAAAAGAGACAATAAAGAGACTGAGGAAATGTTTTGCCCGGTTCGACGTTGCAAAATCTATTGTATCAGATAACGGAGGACAATTCACGTCATCTGGTAATGAGGACTTTTGCAAATTAAATGGAATAAATTTGGTTTTAACGGCTCCATATTCGCCCACTTCAGATGGTGCGACAGAGAACGCGGCCAAAACATTTAAATCTGGGCTAATTAAAGCGGTAAATTACCATAATAATAATAATAAAGATGTAAGTCTAACTACATTAATGAATCGACATTTACATTATTATCGCCGGGCGGAGCATTCAACCACGAAGGAGACTCCAATAAAAAGATTTTTAACCGAGAAACTAGAATACCGAGCGCTATTACAGAGAAAAACATTGAGCGGCAGAAGGAGAATTATGATACCCACACCAAGCCAAAAATTTTCAAAGTAGAGGAGGAGGTAATGACAAGAGATTATCGCGCTCCTCTTAAAAAAATTATCGTGTTTTATTTAAATGTGTATTTAATAATCTGCGACGATTTTACAAATTAATATTATTAGATAAAGATTTTCAATTCGTGAAACTGTATGACCTTTTTGATTTTTCGGTAGAACCGCTGAGGTTGCCATCTTCCGACAAAACATGATCTATTGGTTGTTGCTATCGAGAACTACAAGTGGATCTGACGACAAAAAATTAAACTGATTAGGTATATTTTTGTATGTTAATTTTTATTTTCATAAAGTATGCGCCGTGCTAAAATTTCATGTAAAAAGAGACTCAATGAGCTTATTTTTAATGCGCTGCGTCAGATCCTGTCTATACATAATTGTTTTGTTTTGCTAACGTTTATATTCGAAAGGTAGCAATTTGTGTATGGCTTTAAACAAATGATTCAGCCTTTTGCAATTCCAAAATTACCACCCATCAAACCCAAGCGCAAATCGGCACCACATATTACTAATTTATGTTATTATTTTTTTGTTTCTTCAGAAAATACACGAGAATGAATTCAGACACGACAGAAAAAACCACAACAGAGCAAGCTGATTGGTTGTTAAACAGGTTATATCCTCGTGACCGAAACGCTCTAATTAAACGAGGGTTTCGAATATTGAAAGGTGTGGGTCTTCAAAAATGTGCTAATGATACAATTAAAGAAGACGTAAATTTGTGCAACATAAATGTTAAACGAATGAAACAAACGGATATTTGTAAAAAGAAAACAGGTAGACCCCTACCTTTTTTCAGTGATTGGAGTTTTGAACGAAAATTTAGTAATAAGAAAGCGGCGCTTCGTTTTCTGATAAAAGATGGCTGGAAAGTGGTTTGTAAAATTGGAAATAGAACAGGAGGAGGTCACAAAGTTTATTGTCGATGTACTCAAACGATTCAACCACCATGTGCAGCCGTGAAATTTTTATTCTGTCCGTCCGATACCTATAAAGTGTTCATGTATACAAACAAAAAAGGACACACAAACCATATTGCTCCGAGGAGTAAAGTAGCACCGGCCCTAATTTCGAATGATTCATTAGGAAAGATGGAAGATACTGAACGATGCCTGACAAATGCAATTCCTTCGAAATTAAGTAATGGGAAAAACGAAATTATTGAGGACGAACTCGAGTCCGGCGAGCTAGCAATGGAAATCTCTGGGAGTTGTGGTATAAAAGAATCTAAATTACAAATAACAAGTTTCTCCAATAATGGCAGTAGTTCTGCTAACAACAAACCCGAAAACTTTCCTCGATATACTGGGTATAAATTCAAACATAATTTTACAGATATTCAACAGGCATTGGCTAAAATGAAAGAAGAGTCATATCGTTGGGATTTTACTTCTAAAAGAAACTACAAGAATGGAATACGTCGTTATTTTGATTGTATGTACAAAAATGAAATTGGATATTGCCCATGTCTGGCGCTTTTGGTAGACGGAGAGAAATATGGAGAGATACTTTATTACGAGTCTTGCCCACATTTGCATGACGCATCATGCAGGGGCAAAAATGAAACAAGGAAGATCTTAAGTAAATCACCAAATGTCGACAATAACGTGATAACGGAGAAGAGCTGGTCATTGGAAAAAATCTTCGACGATCATAAAACAGCCAATGATTATTTACAAAAATTAAATGTATTTAATTTTAGATGGTTAACATTGAAAAACGGCTTTAAGGAATTATATATTTGTAATTTTATGGCTGGTACTTTTGATCATTGTCCTGCATCCTATTATTTACAGTATGAGAATCCCAACAGTAACATTAAAATGTATTCGAGAAATATACAACATGTCGGTAATTGTAACAATAGGGCTCCTCATCTAGTTGCAATTAATGATCAACTAACCAATCCTAAAGAGATATTAAAATCGCCAAATAAAATTAAGAAAAAACCAGCATTAAAGAAACCCCGTTTGTTAAGTGTTTCAAAAAGATGGATACTTGAAAAAGAATTCAAAACTTCTCTAGAAGCTATCTTGTATTTAAAGGATCAACGTATTTGGCACTACAAAAGTCAAACCAAATCAAAAGAAGGACTCATAGTATTTTATCGATGCCATTTTATAAGAAATGGAGAAACCGAATGTGCTGCTTCCAAATTTATTCATGTTCAAACAACCAAAAATATTGTTTGTTTGTACAAAGCTGAACAGGGCCATTCGCACTCTATGGTGCACGTTAATACGCCAGAGCAAGCGTTTATGACCTTAAGTGAAGAAACCAAAAAACAATTAAAATTACTTGCGGAGGCCGGCAATGAACCAGATCCAATTTTAAAGCAATTAAACTTGGCCAATTTTAACGAATTGTATGGCCACCTTTACGATTGGATTCTTAAATTTCAAAAAGATTTGCAAAGAAACATTGAAAATTCAACACCAATTATTGAAACTATTGAACATTTGCTGTCACAAATAACTAATATTCCCAGCGCTAATAATGAACATGAAGCCTATTGTGTTAATTTTTACATAGACGACACATGGAAAACGTTTCGGTGTTTCTTGTCCACCCGCTATTTACTAAAAAATGCGATCGGCTGCAATTTAATACACTTAGACTCGTCGTACGGATTATTTTGGCAAAAAATGCTGTTACTATTATTGGAACAACTGATGTGACTCATGCAGCCCAAAAATTTCATATATTCGGGATTGCAATTTCGTCAAAAACGTGTCGAGATGATTATGAATTTATGTTCAAGGCGATCCAGAAGGGTTTAAACGATTGTCACCACAACCAAATATTTAAACCAGAATATTTAATTGCTGATGATAACGGATCTATCCATTTTTCATACACTAATTTATTCGGAACTTCTAGTAAAGTTGGAATATGTCCCAAGGCTATATTACCTAAAATCATTTCGACTATATCCATTTCGGGCTGTGCTAATTTAGTGAAAGATCAATTACGAGAAGATATTACAAAAATTTTTAAGCTACCTTCTCCGATACTTTTTAGGAAGGCGAGTGAGTTATTTCATAAGAAATGGCAGTCAGACGCTAATATGAATTTGAATAGTTTTCTAAAGTCTTTAAAAATGTCTTGGATTAGGCGAATTTCAAATTGGTATAATGCTTTTCCACATTTTACATCCGACACAAGTAAAGCGATTTGGCTCGAATACGAGACGCTTAAAAAAAATTCGTTTAAGCCAAGCCTCTCGATAAACAAGTTTCAAGAGTACATTAAAGCGTACATCGAAAATATGTCACGTTTCTACCGAGATCATGGGCCCAAAACCGTCCGTAGCCTAGTAGTGCCAATTACGGTGTACGAGAAAGTTATGATTTGGAAAAATTTAGACAAGCAATATAGAATTGTAAATGATATCGCCGAAACTCGTTATTATATTCCAGGCGGAGAAAAAAAATTGATTTACGAGGAAAAATTTCAAAAATATATGAAATGTGAACAGCAGAGTTTCGATGAATTTTTTGAGAGCTATTATAGTTTTTGGTGTGTAATACGATCGAAAACAAGCAATACATTCACTTGCAACTGTCCACAGTATTGGGATGATTCTGTGTGTGAACACTCTGTGGGGATGGCATTAAAACTGAAATTATTGAAGGGGTAACAAAGCTCTGGAATAATAAATAGATATGTATATAGGCTGATCCACACTAGGGTAACTGAGGGGCGCAGATAAAACCGATTTTATTGGTAAAGGGGAAATAAACGAAAAAGTTACCAGATAAAAGTTACCCTAGTGTGGATATGCACTATGATCTATAAATTTAAAATGTTAATAAATTGATTTGTTATGTATTTGTATTTTACTAAAATGATCTTGGTTTTTCAACTTTGTAGTGGAAGATTTGAAACAATAAGTTAGGCTCCTCAACCTCGGTAAATCCGCTTAACTAAATTGAAAACCGTGGGTTGAATCATGGGATATAAAGAGAACCTTCCTCCACACGAAAAACAACTGGCTGGCGTAGGGATTTGTTCAAGGATTACAGCGAAATGATAGGAAAAAGCGATATAAGAATTCTTGTTTCCATTTAAACAACGATTCAAATTTTTAGATTTTTTAAGTTTTGTTTTTTCTATTCGTTTCGCTCAATCATCCAATATAAAATGAAAATAATTTTACTCATACTTGTACATAGACAGATGACGGGAGTTTTGCGTGGAGTGGCAAGTGCTTATTGAGTTTGCACGCGGGTGATGTTAATCTTCTCTGAGAAGAAAATGAAATTATGAAATTATTTATGCTACAACAGGCATACAATTCCCAGAAAAATCGGATTTGGTAACTAAGAATAGAAACTATCCCAGAAGAAAATACATTCTACGTCAACAACCTTAAAATTTATAGAAAATGTAGCGAAAATCGATGCACTAAACTACCTCGAGGAATTTTTGCATAAAACTCTGTTACCAAGCAATACTCATTACGGAGATAAGTACATAATATTGTTCCCAGCAAGATTGAGACCATCACCACCAAAAGAGTTAATTATTTAAAATAAAATTGAATTCACAAAATCTTTTCATTTTATAGATATGCGTTTTTACATTTGTATTCGAGCTTTTTGTATGCATGCATATTAGTACGACTGCCACCCACGAATGCAGCTGATGTTGCAACTATGCTCGACTTCTTTACTTCTACAATCTTGGAACAGGGGTAGATTTGTGTATTCATAAAGCTTATAGTTCGAATTGTACTAACCCCAGGTATTCCATCAGATTTTGTTCGAAAACTGAGAGTTGAGAGTTTTGCTGCTGTTTCGCTAATCTACACTAGATTCACAAAATTAATATTGTATATTTACATTTAGTGTGCTCGCGGTTTTCGAACAAAATTCGTATATGTACTGAATATACATTTTCTTTCCATTTAAATTTTCTCGTTAGTTGGTGTAAACTTTTCGCAGCATTAGACAAAATCCTTATAATACGCGTTCCATTAATCGTTCAAAAGTCGCTGGGGCATTACATAATCCAAATAGCATTACACTAAATTATATAATCCGTTGCCTACACTAAATGATATTTTCTCGCGATCTCATTCTTATTCGCTTTTTAAAAAAAAAGTAGCTGACATCTACCGGATATTTTTTTTAACTAGAGCCAATGGTGGAATAAATTTATTTGTATGTCAAACTGCGTAGTAAAATAATGTCAGTAATAATATGTATGTATCAGTAATTTGCAAATTAAATTTATTTGGTAAAAATATATATACCAAAACAGTTAGTGTTAGTTGCATTACAGCCCAAATAGTACAAACATAAAATATTTCGACCAAGTTTTTTAAATATTCATTAAAGATTTTGTGTTTTTCTACCCGTGGTACTTATTGGAGTAGCAAATGAAAGTTTTCCAGTATTATTAGTCTTCATACGTGATCGTGTATTGTTTGTTATAAATAATATGACTAACTGATTTAAATATAGAAGGCTTCCAACAATGTGTTTACATTTACTCCTATGACCTGCAGGACATTTGCAAGTTGCAGTATTTATCCATTGCTTGTTTAAATGGATGAAAAGATTTACTTCCCATGGCTGGTTTTCGGGGTTTGACGATTGCAATCAAATACTCGCAGTTTTGAACATGTTTTGAGTAATTTCTTCAACACCACACAATATTATGTTTCTAGCCTGGTAAAATTTCCGCCACCGCAATAGTAAATAATGACTGATATTGAAATATCAAATTTTTCATCAGACCATCATAGAACAACAATTACAATTATAAAAACAAATCGGCACTTTCAAGCTGATTTTCGTAATAAATTCTGGATTGATTTCCTAAAATTAATATATATGTATTTATATTTTATGTGCTATTATTATTATTTTATTATATTCTTCTGCGGTGTAATATATTGCGAAATAATAACAAATTCAAATTAAAATTTAGCTTGCTCCATTTTCCTATACGATTTGACATATAAATGAATTTACACCACTATATTGGCTCGGGCGACTACGACGCCTCTAGCGGCACTTTAAAGGCGAATACTTACCTTCCAATAGCCATTTTTTCATCTCATCATTAAGTTTTCGATAATCTACACAACATCTCATGAACAGCAGTTTCTTTTCGACCTATACCACCGATGAGCTCCACGAACTGCTCGATGTCTCGATAACTCCTGTCGCTGCTCGCATGTCCTTAATCATTCGATCCACTTCTTGTTTTGTGCTGGTGAATCGGTATACTACCGAAAATAGACATGTATCATTCTAGTAACCGCTGCGCCTCATTTTTCTGTTCCTTAGTGAGATTTTATGTCTAGTTCTTCATAAGCTGTCCTATTATTTCCTTTTGTTCTGCTGCGTTGACTTTTCTTATCGGATTTTTCTGTTCGCATTTCACTATGATACTTACCTCTTCACATTTTCCAATGACTACTCTTTTCTTGATTGTTTTTGACTATTCGAGAGATTTAGAGCTCTAATTAGAACTCTATCGTTGTTATTTGGTATTACTATTGCTTCCTCGATTATTACTTCTCTAATTCCTCGTTCCGGTTTATTAGCTTCTACGACCCACAACTTGGGTGACCCAGAACTTTCCTCCAATCTTCCCAAAATGATTGTTTCTGTATTTGGTAACAGCTTTTCTCGCTGATCAATTATTACTCGCCTGATGGTTGTAAATTGTAAACCGCTGAGTCGAAGTTGCATCTCGACATTACGTAGCTCAGGACCCCTCGTTCAACATTCAACACGAAGCCATTCGTTGTCATACCTAGAATAACCTCATTGACAATATCGGCGATCAGTACTTCATGTTGAACACTAGTATCGAATTCTTATTTTCACTATTTTCTTGCCTAAGATGATTGCACTGTTTGTAATTTCAACCCGTTGGGTGGTTGCAGCGGCTTTCCCTTTCACTGATGAGATCCTTTCGGACAATCGTGTGTGTTGCTCCTGTGTCTAAGGTAACCATACAACTTTCCCATAAATATCACCTCTTTTTGTTAAGCTGTCACCACTTCGTGCTAATGTGGAAATATGAATGGAGGTTAGGTGATGTCCCACATTGTCACAAGTCCAGGTTTTTATAAAGTTCTAAATAATTGTTGCCTTTATAAAGTTCTAAATAATTGTTGCCGATTGAAATCGATCTAGTTTATAACTTGGAATGATTGCGATATTATCTTAAGTCATTTATTTCATAACCCATGAAGGACCAATGTACGCCGGATTAAAGTTTAGCCCTAGTGACCAATATTTTGTATTTTTCGCTTTTCTTGGGATATTAATTTGTTGTTTTAGTGGAGTACCATACAAAATTGTGATATTCGTGTAAAAATACAGTTTTAAATCATTTCATTTAACTTCCCAGCAAACATTTTGTCTTTCGTAACAAGTGTTGCCATTAGCTGTACAGGTAACCCTCCAAGAATACGGTATTCGAAGAACACAGATACCGATTTCCTCAAATTACACGGGTTCAAAGAACACGATTTTCGTTATTCTCTTTTATTTGTTTTTTGTATATCATAACAAAAAATAAAATGTAACATTTTTTTTATTTTCTTTTTTGTTGTTTCGAACAACACGGTTTTAAAGAGCACGGAACGAATTAATCGTGTTCTTGGAGGGTTTCCTGTATTTTGTTGAGACAATTACAACACCACCACCATGGCTAAAGCAAAAACTAAAGCATTTTAAAATGTTGCTTTAGCTGAAGATAATGCAGATTTACATTAGCTGAAATCGCTGAATAGCGCTGAAACGGCTAAAGCAAAAATGCTTTTCTCAACAAAATACAGCTATTGTCTAGAAGAAAGAAACATACAAAATTTCTCAAACGTGGAAAAGAGATAAATAACGCGGGTAACACAGAGGCTTGATATTGTCTTTTGTAACACTAAAATATTAGCGTGTGTATCACGTTCTTACCGGTTAAATTGTAAATAGAATTTTGTTTTTTATATTTTATTAATTTCGCTAATACATATAAATTTTTGTTTCACATAAATAAAGAAGTTTACTTTTAAATAAAAATATAGCTCATAATAGTAATTGTTTTATTGTTAAACTAGTGGACATAATAAAAACGTACGAGGTTGTTTGAATTTTTAGCGTTTGAAAAATAAGTTTATTTCAATTTGTGTTTTGAGTAAAATAGACGTCTGCGTCATAGCCTGGTGAAATTTTTTAATGCATAATTGTAATATTTTAAATAAACTCAAAATATTTATTTAATACAATAATAATACACACATATTATTGCAAATTAACCAATCAGAGCGCAGAAGTATTATGCCTTAAAGGCAAAAATTGTACATGATTGTATCATCGCCTTAACTAACAGAAAATGTATAAATTTCTTAGTTTTGGTTCTCTAAAAGTAAAAGAATAATTTTCTTTACAGTTTCATCATGTAAAAATCACGACAGCGAAGACTGTTTGAGCCTCACGTCATGTTATTTGTCTAGTTTCCGAATAACTAAATTGGTTAGTTTTCGAAGTACAATGTTTGTAGGGGAGCGATCTTTTGCATATTCCCTCTAAGAAAAGCGTACCGCAACAGTAACAAAAATGTTCCCATACAACTCTTCGCAAGCGTACTCATTTAGCGAAATAATAAAGAACCGCTAGTGTTACTCACGGAATAAGAATTTTAAAATAAAATGCGTAACGCCGATATGAGACGTTTCTGTAATGTTACAAAGAAATAGTTTTGTTATACCAGTAGGAGACAGTTTTATAATATAATGGAGAAATGTTAGTACGATGTAAACATGGAAGTTTTGTACTACGAGGAGGCGAAATATTATTGAAATGTTAATGTGAATCATTTCTATAACACCATATCGGGTTATCGCATTTGTGATAATGTTCCTCTTTTATTATTAAAAATATTTTATTTAATGTAAAGTAAAATAAATATATTCATGTTTTTTATTTATTCATAATATTTCAGCCAAAATTAAATTTGTTTTTTTTTCGAAAATTCAAAAATTTAAGAACATATAGTGTTATTTTGTTTTAATTTATTAAGCCATCTCCAGCTACTTCCGAAATGTTGAATTCAATACTCCAATTAGCTAATTCATTGTTAATAGTAGCACCTCGAAATTATTCAAAAACTTTCTCGTCGTTACTATCAAAGTCTTCGAAAAACTCTTCCTCGTTAGAATCCAAAGAGATGTTTTCGTCGAATTCAGAGTAATTACTATTATCATTGGAAAACTGATCTTGAAATACTGGTTGATCGATGGTTTTAGAAATATTTTCATCTACACACATTTTTTTACAGAAGGCATTGTGATTTAAATTACTTCTACTATCATTACTATTTATCGCACAAAGATTTTCAATTTCTTTGCGAATATCGTAATATGCTTTGTTGTCTATTTTCTTTATTTTCCTTGCACAAAATTTACATAAATGTACTATAAAAACATTATTATTTTTGGATACCACTTTTTGTTTAATCCACAGCACTATTACTTTCACATTAAAATACAAACATAAACAATCAAAATCCTATTTACTTTACAAAAGAAAAAATGGCTGCCTACACAATATAATTCGTACGTCCGTTCTGAAACAATGACAAAAGAATAAAACAACAAAAAAACTCGTTGTTTTTTAGTGATATTTTCATGTGCTTGTGTTGGTAAAATGGCGTTACGCAAACATTTCGTTTTCATTTCGCTCAAAGCGAATTCGCATATTTTCTTAGAGGGTTGCTGCTTTTTATCTTGCTAAAATCATCTATTGACATGTAGATGGCAATCCTTTTGAATTGTTGTTTTACGGCAAGGCAACTGGCATGCAAGATGCAACGCAGTTGAGTATTGGTAGTCGTTCGAAACATTCGTAATTATAAATAAATTTTGTTTATCGTTTATTGGAATTATAATTTAATTTTTAATTGTTTACATCTATGTTCACGTAAGTGCAATATAAAGTTTTAACTCGTTTACCTTAATTGGACGCGCGCGTTAATGCGAAATTTGGTTACCCTTTAAAATATTTACGTGTGTATGCATAATAGAAACCAGATAAGGCAGTCAAATATACTTTATTATTCAAAGCACCAATACGGCTAATACACAGTGAGAACTAATTAATTTGCAATAATCGATTCAATGGCTCTTATTTCATTCTCAATTTCATCAATTTTGACATTTCTCGATAATATATCGATATCGATAAGTTTTTGTTTATGTACTTTTGTGATGTATTGTTTTTCAAATCTCGGTGTGTTTCCTCGCTAACTATTAGCCGTGTTTTTTTTATTAGCGCCCGATTTATACGGGGCACCCAATTTTCTATGTCAAAACGTATATCCCTTTGTGATTTACTAACACAATTGTGCGAGTACGGCAAAAGTACCATGTCAAAAATTTATTTTTGTTTGTGTTTTGAACCAACTTACACATTTGCGCATTCCTTTCAAACTTATTTCGTCCGAAAAAAACACTATAACTATACATACAATTGTGTTGGTTGTACTTCAAATCAAGCGAAATTTTCCAATCAAAAACGCCATTACATACTATGATTTTTTACTCACACATCTGTGTGGTTTGGACTTTAATTTAGCAATTTTTTTATTTTTTCTGGTTGAAGAAGGGTATTTAGTTAAATATCGATATACAAATATTTTGCTCTACCTATTTATCGGGAGCCCTATCGATTTCAATGGGAAATTTGGAAAAACCGTTATTTTGTAAACCCCTGAAACCATTAGAAACTTCTTATAAAATTTAAAACGCAGCAATAGCTGCAGTTTCAGTAGAAATTTCCCATTCGGCTTCGGATAGTGCTCGAATAATAAAACACGGCTGTTGTTCGCAATTTAATATTCATTTACATGAATGTTCCTCGTTGTTTTCGATGTTGTTTCGGCTTATGGTGAAGCCGACTGTTCGAGTGCGATTTTTGTGCGGATATTTAGAATTACACTTCTCCATCGATTTATTAGACACAATTGCCGTGTTTTTTTTTATTAGCGCCCGATAGATTTATTTAAAGCACACAATTTTTTATGTCAAAACTAATATTTAGCGCGCTATTTTTGCTTATACATATGTAATTAATTTATTTAACTCTAAACTAAGATTTTTCAGTCAACTTTTTAGTTAACAATCGATATAAAAATATTTTGCTCTACCTATTGATCGGGAGCGCTATCCATTTCAATGGGAAATTTGAAAAGGCTTTTATTTTATAACCCCTGAAATCAATAGAAACTTAATCTTAAAGCGATGCCACATATACATTTCTACGGACGACTTCTAAAAACAGATTTGGCATTTACGAATTAAT
The DNA here is from genome assembly GCA_932526605.1 of Nephrotoma flavescens. Classification (NCBI taxonomy): domain Eukaryota; kingdom Metazoa; phylum Arthropoda; class Insecta; order Diptera; family Tipulidae; genus Nephrotoma; species Nephrotoma flavescens. The sequence goes on along the minus strand of OW052221.1, from coordinate 78,818,381 downwards.
TAGAGCATATTTTTGACTCAAATTAATGAGATAGTATGTACAATATCTCAAATTAGTAGCTAAAATAATAAATTTACAATTATTTAATAATTTTAATTGAAAAATAATCAATTTTCTATTTAGCTGTTTCTAGAAACGTTTTTTGCTCTGAATGGTATAATTTTGCACGTGAACGAACGCACACAAATCTAAAAACCATTTCCGAACTCATCAAAAAATGTTAAACGATTTTTTTCTCTGTTGTGTTTTCTTTGATTACTTTTGACAAATGTCAAACATTTGAAAGAAAAATTTATTTTTCATTATTTTAATATTTTTATTAAAAGCTCATCATGAATATGGTGGCACCATGATTAAACGTATGATTACAATTTTTCACGTTGACACTTTGAATAGAAATGGCGGTATAAACATTCAGCTCAAAACAAAATATAAAGAATTGTTGTTGTAAAAATCGTTTGTATTTTCTTCTTGTATGTGGCGAGGCAAAATAAATTTACGCACGAATCGTCCGTAATTAGATGTGTATGTGGCAACGCTTTTACAATAAAAATTTAAAACTCAGCAAGAAGAATTGTTGTTTATAACGTCATGTCAAAATAAATGTCAGTATATTTCAGGTGATAACTGTTTTTTTATGGATGCATTTAGTTTTTATTTTTATGGTATAGCGACACCAGTGAATAATAGCCGCAGTTTCAGTAGAAAATTTCCATTCGGGTCCGGAATTCGGATAGTGCTCGAATTATAAAACACGGCTAATGAAGCTCATAATCTTATTTTTTTTTTATGATTAGGTTGCTGCGAATATTTTGCTTAAAATTATAAATATTTTATCTTTTATGGGCGTAATTTGATTGGTGAAAAAGCCGTTTTTTTATTTGAGCACTATTCGATGCCGAATAGGAATTTCTACTGAAACTGCAGCTATTATTCACTGGTGGCGCTATACCATAAAAATGAAAAATAAATGCATCCATAAAACAAACATTTGTCGTCTTACTTTGGCATAAGTTAAAACCGTTCTGGAATAGAATTAATTTGTGCTCAAAGTAACAACCAAAGAGATTTTTTAATTTATTTTTATTAGTTGGTAACAATTACATTTTGAATTTGAAAACAACGTAAAAATGCAACTAAATACATTCAATTCAATAGTAATGTGCTAGAACATTATTGAATATTATTACAAATCGTGACTAATTTCTCTTGTTTAGAAAAATGCGATGTCAAAATAACAAAAATCACTTTTATATTTTTATTGCCAATATTTAAAAATAAAAATATTCAATAAAATTGCCCTGGTGGTGAACATTTAAACTACAGGTAGAATAGAATAATTCTATACCAGCAGAAAAGTTGGTTTAAAATAATTCCAATTTGGAATTACATATATGGGATTGTTGTTGTAAATTTCTCAAAGTAAGACAGCAATTTATCACCTGGAGGCTGTTCGTAAACTTTACATTGTTACAATATTGTTAACAATGACAGCTTTACATCGTTCTGAAACTATCATTGTAACAACGAGCACGTGCTTTTTGTCGTTCGTAAACTCGTTTTAACATTGTTACAAATGTCATTCTCAACCCTACTCGAGACTGCCTTTCCAGCTGTCAAAGTATGCTACAATCAAGCGAAAAAAAAATTCTTTCTTTAAATACCTAAACAAAATAATGAACTTTTTTATGTGGTCAATGTGTTTGATAAAAGTACTATACGTATAATTGAGTATTATTTAAAAATTATAATTTTAATACTCTAAGTTTACGGGTATCTAGTTTAATAATTATTTTCATATTGATGAGAATAGAAATTAGTTTTCTGTTTTGCGTTTTATTATAGGTTTTTTTTAATCGCCGACTATCATCTGTAAAATCATTGACATTTGTAACAAAATCATTGTTAAGCACATACGTTATACTAACAATGACACTTGTAACAATGTTAACAATGTAGAGTTTACGAACAGCCAGGGGCGGTATGTTGTACCATCACTTCGAATCGAAAAAAGTCGAAATTCGAAAAAAGTCGAATCGAAAAAGTGAAAGTTGTATCATTTTCGACTTTTATCGTTTTTTAATCTTGCAATACATTTTCTAGAATGAAATGTCAGCTACATTTATTATTACTTTGGTTTTAAATTATGAAACTTTATCATTTATCGCGATTTGAGAATGATACAACATACCGCCATTCGACTTTTTTCGAATTTCACCAAAGTGATGGTACAACATACCGCCCCTGAAATATACGAATTGACATTTATTTTGATATGACGTTATGTTAAGACATCTTGCTGCGTTTTAAATTGTTATTGTAAAGTGGAATTTTATTTACCAAAATCCGGCAGAAAAAATTGATGTACATCAAAAATTTTGTTCTATTTGCCAGAAAAAATCAATTTTTTTTTATGTACATCAATTTTAAAAAATGTAAATTTTTTCGTAAATTTTTTTTTGATATAGAAATACCAATACAAAATGAAACGTCAATTTTTGTAGAAACGTCAATTGGTGTGTTAAATTACTAATAAATTAAAGCATGTGTTTTAAATTTAATTGAAATATATTTTAATCGTTCATTAATAAACATGTGACGAATATTCGTTCGGAAATATATACATATAATTTCGTATAATGAAGTGCACAATTGATGTCGTTTTGACGTGCCATTTCTAAACTTCAAAATTCTATTTAATATCTCCAATACATACATAAAACCACATCAATTTTGATTTTTTGTTCTATTTGAACCATATTTTTCACATTGATTTGAAAAAGTAAATAGAATTTCACATAAGATTAAGTTTCTAATGGTTTCAGGGGTTTACAAAATAAAGGCCTTTTCAAATTTCCCATTAAAATGGATAGCGCGCCCGATAAATAGGTAGAGCAAAATATTTTTATGTCGATTTTTAACTAAAAAAAGTTGAATGAAAAATATTTTAAAAACTCAATTTTAAAACTTTTTCAGGTTTCGGTATTTGTATAATTTTAACAAAGGTTTTTTGATTTTATATCAAGTTACTTTAAAATTTTCGTTTTGCGTGGAATATACCGTCCAATTCATAAAACTATAATGAAACTGTGTTAACTTTTAATCCAACAAAATTAAATACTAATTTCTAAACTTTGTTAAACCAGGGGCCGAATTTTAGTCGAATAGTAAAATTCTCAATTTTCGGCCAAAATCCTTGCCAAGGTAGTTTTTTTTAAACTTGTGCGTCATTCTTGTGCGCAATGCTTCTAGAAATGTTGCACATTTTTTGTATTAGCAGACATGTTCGGAATAGTCAAATGATCTCACTAAAGTTTTAAAAAGTGGCAAAATAGGGATATTGAAATGGTTGGCTACTACGGGTCTGGCGGCTTCTATATTCTCGGATTGATCAATGAATCACACTCTTAAGCCATTCCGCGCAAAGCGGGGTTGCCAATTAATTATTCTGTAGAGATAGATAGGTTTTTTCCCTCAATTCACTTTTTCGATATTCTATCTAATGTGGTTCGTTTCTCTAGAATAAAATTTCACATTAGTTCATTTCGTAAAGGCAACATTAGTTAACCCTTTCAACACTGTAACATCATACTAGAAATATATTTGAAAATTTCGTATTGTAAGAATCTAAAATGTTTTAGTATTTATCACAACTTCTTTAGGACCATATGTCCCTACAGGGCTGAAAGGGATAAACAATACGATTGTGCTTGACGACATTTAAAAAAAACCGTGTTAATCTAAGATTATTGAAGTTTGCAGTCCTCGTTGTGCAGTTTCTGTGAATCGATCGCTAAAGCTAGTAGCATGTTTCTTAATATATCTAGGTTTGAATAGTTAAATAAGCAGATCCACCTGTTAAATATGTCGTGTTTTTCCAATGGGCTACCTAGTATAGAAATTTAATTATTGCATTTGTGTCTACCAATAATCATGGTTTGCAATTATCTATTTCCATTCCGCACCTTCTTTTCGACCTGCATGCCATAGTTTATAAAGTGTACACTTTTTAAGATACATTTTATATTGTAATGTTTTTTTTTTTTTAGTTTTAAGAAACAATGAAGAGGAGGATGAAGTTTGACAACAAAGTTGAATCCTTAACAGATCAAATTGATTGGTTGCTAGGAAACTTAGCCCAACGAAATCGCGATGCTATAGTTAAACGAGGTTTTCGACTTTTGAAAGCCGTTGGTCTTCACAATCGTGCAGATTATCAAATTGAAGATGAAGAAAATTGGCGCGAAGGAACTTCTAGAGACGTAAAACAGTTAAATAGTCGTATTCTTAGACGTCCATTATTTAAGTCAAGGGACTGGAAGTTTGACCGAAAATTTTGTAACAAGAAAATGGCAATCGAATTTCTGAAAGACAACTATTGGAGAAAAATGCGTGGGCGACATTATAAAGTAGTTGGTGGTCGCAAAGTGTATTACGAATGCACTCAAGAAAGTCTTAATGGAATTCCATGTAGAACCATGAAATGTTTATTCTATCCGTTCGACAGTGATGAAGTTTCCATGTATACAAATAATAATATACACGCAGAACATTATGTAAAAAACTCGTTTCATACAATATTTTCCTTTGAATTGCCTGAAACAGTTAAAACAGAAGAACCGTTTATAAAGATGGACGTTGATAATGAGATAGACATTGAATGGTGCTTGCCAGAAGAACAACCACCGTTAAAATTGGAAATTGATAATATAGGATGGTGCTTGCCTGAAGAAAGTTTGCCGGAAAAAACGGAAGTTGATAATGGGATTGACAGTAAATGGGGCTTACCAGTGGAAAGTACAACAGTTAAACCGGAAATCCATAATGTGATCGACACGGGATCATGTTTGTCACAAGAAAGTCCAACGATAAAAACGGAAATTAATAATGGGATTGATATTGCATGGTGTTTACCAGGGGAAAGTCCTCCAGTTAAAACGGAAATTCATAATAAGGTCGCCACGAGTTCTTCTTGGTCAGAAGAAAGTCCATTGCTAAAAATGGAAGTTGATAATAGGACCGACATCCTATGTGGCTTAAAAACTCCAGAAGATATTGGAATAGAAATCGTAGAAGAAAGCCCACAGGTTTCATTACCAGAATTAAATGTAATAATGAATAATCCTGCGGATAATATTCTGAAGCGAGAGCTAATTATTGAAGCAGAATTGGAATCAGAGCCACTAGAAAGCGAAAATTTGCCGGACAACTTATCAACGGACAAAAATGTAATTTTTAGTAGTGATACGGGAAAATTTGAAACAGAGTCTATAGTAATGGGTTCTTCTAATATTGGCACTTTCGAATACCAGTCTCCCTATATCGGGTATATATTCAAACAGAAATTCACTAATATGAAAGAGGCGTTGCATAAAATGAAGCAAGAATCTGAACACTGGACATTCACTGGTAAATTATGCAAAAATATTGACGGTTACGAAATTCATCATGGTTACAAATGTACCCAGACAAATGCACAAGGATGTTGTGAAGCTCGAGGGATTTTAGTAGACAAGAATTTTGGAGAAATTTATTTTTACCAATCACACCACCATATTCATAACGATTACTTAACTGGTACTCAAACAACAGAGGTGAAAATCCATTCGAATCCATTACAAGACAACAATCTAGAAAAGATAGGAGATTGGGTATTCAATAGAAAATTTGGGAACCATAAATCTGCAATTGATTATATCGCAACATTAAATTTATCATTTTACTTTAAAAAGATAATAAAGGAAAAAAACAACATAGACTATTTTAGATGTACTTTGCGGAGTAAATGCCATTGTCCTGTTTCGTGTTATCTTCAGTATAAGAGTACAGATGGTATTACTTTAATGTATAGAAGAACCGTACCACATATGAACATTTGTCTGAAAATTAATTCACCTTTGATTCAAGGAAATAAGCCGCCGAAGAGTAGTGCCTATCTAGTGGATGATGAAAAAGCGAAAAAAAATAAATTGGGCGATTCAGCAAAAATAACAGAGAAACAGAAATGGATATTTGAAAAAGAATTTAAAACCTTCACAGAGGCTTTCGCATTTATAAGATGCCAGGGTGCTTGGGCCTTTAAAAATAAGATTAAATCATCAAATGGTTTTATAGAGTTCTATCGATGTAGTTTGTTAAAAAATTTGGCAACAGAATGTCCTGCTGCTAAATTTATTCATATTCGAAAAAATGTTGTTTCTCTGTATAGAACTCAGCAGGACCACACACATCCCCGCATGAGAAAATTGCCTACGTTACCCGAATACACTGATGTATTAAATAATATTGAAATTAAAAGTATGCTAAAGGAACTTGTTACAGCCAGGTTTGCACCAGAATCAAGTTTAAACAGATTAAATTTGGATAATTCCATAAATCAGCATCTTTATGATTGGATTAAAAGAACGCATCGAGAAATGATCGCCTCCAGTAAATCAAACTACGCAAATCAAATTCATTTGATTTCTTAACAACTCGTTGTTTACTGAAGAATGCAATGAATTCGGAATCGGTTCATATCAATTCGTCATGTGAATTGCAGTGGCATGAAATTACAGTAACTATTATTGGTAGAACAGATGTGGCTCAAAAGTTTCATCCGTTTGGCATTGCTCTTTCCCCGACAAGAACTGAATGTGAATACGAGTTAACTTGTTACAATCGAATATTTAATCCAGAATATCTAATTGCCGATGACAATAAGCACATCCATAATGCATTTGCTAAAGTGTTTCCAACATCTAAAATTGCGATTTGCCCGAAAGAAGCACTAGCTGGTATTAGTGAGGATTTATTCGATTTTGCTCCTAATAATTTATCAAAAACTTCATTACGAGAAGACTTCCTAAAAGTTTGTAAACTTACAACGCTGGATTTATTCTTGAAGGTTTTCGATTTATTCTGCCGGAAATGGCAAATACAGCCTAGCACAGATTTAATGCTTTACGTTGAACGAATTTCAAATTGGTTTCGAGTATTTCCACAATATACTCAAGATTTTAGTAATCCTATCCGGTTCGAACACGGCGTGCTAAGCCAAACGATACGTAATACATTTAACGAAAATTTGGCTATTGAGTCGTTTCTGAACCGCCTTAAACTTGATATCAAAGATTTATCAATAACATATACGAATATCGGGCCCAAAAACTTTTACACAAAAATTTCGAAATCGGTATACGAAAATGCTGTGAAATGGATAAAATCAGAAATTCAATATAGAGTTGTTCAACATGATGAGCTGGGGATGGGGACCTGGTATTACGTTCCGACTGGGGATGAAAAGGTGATTTGCAATAAAATGTATGAAACATATTTGGCAAGGAATTATTGTGTCTACCAAAGTTTCGATGAATTTTTTGATAACTATTATAGTTTTTGGTGTGTAGTACGATATAAAAACAATTATATTCAGTGTAACTGTCCATATTTTTGGAAACATTGTATTTGTGAACACTCTGTGGGAATAGGAGCGATGCTGAAGTTAGTAAAGAAACATCAAATTAAAAGCGCAGAGTAAGCTTAAATAATTTTACCACAATAATTAATTGTTTATACTGTAATAAATGTAAAATATAATAATAAAAATATCAATTTATTAAAATTAACTTGGTTAGAAAAAAGGCGCCGTATTCTCACCTTGATATAATCTAGAAAATCTGGGGGTCTATTATGAAATTTATCCGTCTCGGATTTTTCCGTTAACGGAAATATCCGATTCGACACGGATTTACCCTATTATTAAACTTGTATTATCGGATTGGTAATAAACAAATTGAAGTTAGCAACTCTTTTTTTTTTAATGAGGTTAGATTTTGATTTTTTATAATTTTATTTATTAAAAATTTCTTATAATAAAATATTACATTTTCTTTGGGTTTTAATTATTTGTTTATACTAAATACTGCAAATTAAATTATTTTAATAATATTATTGAAATAGGATTCACTTTCACTTGTTGAAACGTCAAAATAACATCAATCGGATACAAATACGTCAACTATATAGCAGTCGGATTTTTTGTAGTGTGACCGGAAAAATCCGATTCGATTTTGCTTTTTAGTTTCATAATAGCACGGATTTATCCGTTAACGGAAAAATCCGAGACGGCTAAATTTCATAATAGACCCCCTGTATTTCTGTCGATCCATTTTGTTAAATTTGACCGACCCACTATGCTGTACCGCTCGTTCGCTGCACAAAAAGACTTGGCTTGGACTTAAACAGCAGTAAAACCAAATTTTTAGCAACATCCAAATGTGCCAAATCTCGGAATTGGCGACCATAGGTTTGATAGCGTCTAAAACTTTAAATACCTCGGATCAGTTATAACCTCGTTGAATGATATGCAGGCAGAAATAATAGCCCGAATCGCTGCCAGCCCCCTATTCCTGAATACGATACGAAAACGAAAATGCAAAATTCATATTTGAATTGAATCAGATTCGTACGATTCTTATTTAAAATTGAATAGGAATCTTATACTTTCGTTTTCGTATCGTATTCAGAAATAGGGCTGCAGACAACGAGTTTTCTACACCCAATCAAAATTATTGCGATCTAAACATCTAGGTCATTCGTTCAATATTTGGTTCAATTAAGGTCGCGAACAACGAATTCGTATGAATCACGAGACAAAGCAACTTCTTGGAGATTATCAGATTCATGAAATCCAATCGAGTTAGATGAGCCATCTTTACAAGGTACCCACAACAACGGATGACCAATAAAGTGTTCCATCAACAACCAGCCGGTGCGCGTCGTAGAGGAAGACCCCGATTGCGCTGGCGTGACGACGTCGAAGAAGATTTACGTATATTAGTGTGTCGAAACTGGAGGACGAGAGGGATGTGAAAGCTAGAGAGAGAGGGAGTTCCACATCCTGACTCTTGAATGGTGTACCCGCTAATCTAATTCCCCTCTGTAAACGGTTCTAAAAGACACTTTTTCTCGTTTTTCATTGCTTTAGAGATTGTACCGCTTGTCATCGGTAAAAAATATTCAGCCACTTGATAAACCATAATCTCTTCTTCATCGGATGGTTGATGGGTTTCAATCATCGAACCACCAATCAAATTCGTTTGCATTGGCCCACAAACATCCCCATTAATAATTATGCCACATTCCTTTGACTTCTCTCCATGAAGTTTATAACTTCTACGGTCATGGTTTCTGTAAATGCACGCTCTGCACCAAACATACTCGTCCACGGAATTGATTTCATTATTTCATAAACATTTCTTAACCTGTGTGATGTTCTGAGGTCCAAGTCATTGATGCCCATGCCATGCGTGAAGTGAAATTTTCTTGATCGCCACATTTGCGATGGTCTCATCGGCCTCCGCTGATTTCATTTACTACAAGTCCCACCCATGAATGCATCTGATCTTGCATCTGTGCACCGTCGAAGCACTCGTAACTCTTTCAAGTATGCGTTGCGCTTTAGACTGTTCGACAATCTTGGAAAAGGGGTAGATTTTTCATTCCTAAAGCTGGTAGTTTGGATTGAGAACTAGCCTCAGCTTCATTGTGCTCCATCTCCTGCCAAACGCGTGAAACTATTCTATCGGATTTGATTACAAGATTCCTATTCCTCTAACTCACCCGTTATGAGAAACGCTTATCAGAACCAACATTTTCGTTTATCTTGGTGTTACGTTAGATCATAGAAAAATAAGTTTACCAAAGATTTCTCATTTGTATAAAACGAGAGATAAAAATGAAATTCCAATGGCATGATTGTATTTGTGATTTTACATTGTGCGCAATGTAAAGTCACAAATACAAGCAAGACATTGGAATCTAATTCGTTTTATACAAATGAGAAATCTATCTACATATTTTATTTTTCTATGGTTAGACTATCCTGGGAATTTCACCTTGAAAGATGTCGTAACATTTGTCATATGTTATCTTACGTTTCCTGTTGCGTCATATCCGCATGGTTAACTCACATGGGGTAATTTTATAGTTTAAATGTTTGTCACTTTGATAGTGGCGCTACGATAACCGTTTGGAAATTTGTCAACATGCATGTAAATATTCGTTTTCGTAAGGCGTATGACAAGTCACATTGTCTAAAAACTGTCAACGTTAGACGAGACATGTGTGAGATATGTCGGATACATTAATTCTTCCTTTATGACAGTGCCTTAAGCGTAACATGTATGACATGTCTAAGACAAACGGCCGATAGAAATAAAAAATTGTATTTCATTTTATGTGCACTCCACGTCGTAACGCCAAAGTAATTATTTTAATAAATAAATTTGTTTTTTGTATAAAGTAGTTAAATTTTGTTGTCGAATCGGTAAGTAAAGATTTTGTATAATTGTTTTATTAGGAAAGGGATTCTTCTGGACAGTAAGCTCAGTTGGAAACCAAACACTATAGAAAGAGTGAAGAAGGCTACTGTGGCACTTGTAAAAATGCCATTGAAAGGAAATGGGGCTTGAAACCGGAGCTGGTACACTGGCTTTACACGGCAGTTGTAAGGCCCGTACTGCTGTATGGTGGCCAGCTCTGGAGAAACTATCATACAAGAACATGATGGTGCAGCGGACGGCCTATCTGCTCATTAGTGGGGCCCTGAAAACGACCCCCAACTAGTGCCTTAGAGGTCATGCTGTACCTTCTCCCGTTGGATATCCTCGGTAAGCAAATGGCGATCAACACGGCCGCCCGGCTATCAGCGACTTTGGGGTGGAAGTGACTGCAAAAAGGGTACTCAACTATAGTCAATTCTGTGAAGCATGACGAATTTGAACTATATAACACACGCTGTTGTGCTTTGGCAAGCTTTTTCAGGTGATTCTCCCCTCTAGGGAGGATTGGAATAGTGGTCTCATTATGGAGACCGGGACACTTCAATTTTTCACCGACGGCTCCAAGCTTGATGGTTGAGTGGGAGGTGGTGTATACTGTGGGGAATTAAATGTAAGTTTATCTTTTCATCTGCCTGAGTACTGCAGTGTGTACCAGGCTGAGGATATAGCGATTGAAGAGGTCATGAACTGACTGGTTGAAGCATAATGTAATATCGTTAACTGATATCATTATCTATGTGGACAGTCGGGCGGCCATTATTTCGCTAGATTCAGTTTCCCTGGCATCAAGGGTGGCGTTGGATTGCCACACATCTCTTAACGAGATGAGTGAACATTTCAATATCCAGTTGGTCTGGGTTCCGGGCCATTCTGATGTTGAGGGAAATTGCAAGGCACCCGAGTTAGAAGGTACGGTACGACTCTCCAACTGGAACCAGGGAGAGAATGTGTAGAAAGGCCTATATCTGTGCTGAAAGCAGCAAGCCATAGGGAAGCCTTGGCAAATGCTAGGTGCATCTTAATCTCACTGAGGAAGCGTGATTTAGGTAGAATTGTATGGATAATTACCGGACACTGCCTTTTCGGAGGTCATGTGAGAAGGCTGGGTCTTGATGCAAATGATTTCTGCAGAAGCTGCAGGGACGGGGAGGAGACTCTTGCTCACTTCCTTTGTTCGTGTCCTGCGCTAACTGGCAGAAGACATGATCACTTGGGCAAATACACTATGGACAGCGTCTGTGATCTCGAAAGCTGAAATGTGCGAGATCAACTATATGGGTTTAAGGGAGTTTATAATGTCGGATCATGTGGTATCACAATGGGTCATAATTGGCCTAAGATAGCAACCACTGTAACCTAACCCAACCTAACCTTTATTAGGAAAATTTTAAAATAACATTTTCTTATTTCTTTAATTCGACACAAATGTAATTTCAGCCATTAGCAACATGAACACATGCGCCGGGAAGATTATTGTTTAATGCAACAGCCTAATATTATATAAATGATTTTTTTTTTTGATAAATTAATAATATCATTATTTTAAATAAAATGTTTTCATTCCATGTGTTATTTAGATATGTACAACACCAACACATACGTTTGCATACATTTGTAAATTTTCTTGTAGTATTTCGTAGTGATCAAATACTTCTCGCCACTCGTCCCCTATGTGCACCGTCCTTAAAAGTATCAATGGCAATATGACACTGGTTAATTTTCAGCATCTGAAAAATCCAAATGAAGTGAGAAAATTAATATGTACATATACAAAATATTAATAATGTGTGAGTGCATACAATATCCCTTTCGAGTTAAAAAAAAAAATTTTTTGCTTCAATTTCGGTCCGCCATACACAAATGTGTATGCAAGTAATGACAGGTTGTGATGACTTCCGACTTTTAACGGATCTTAGTTAAATCGGAATTCTTTTTGAAAAAACATAATAATTTGATAACAAATTAATTATATAACATATTAATTATTTGTTTTTGATAACAAATTAATTATTTTATTATTATTATCATGGTTATAGCACAGAATAGACATGCAATACTTTTTGTTTGACACCTCTAACTTTTTTTTTATAAACTACAGGCAAAACGAATATTTTTAAGTGAATTCAATATAAATATTTAAATGTAAAATAATTTGAAATGATTTGATAACGGTTTCAAACGATTTTTAACATTTTTATAGTTACATAAAATGTTTGTTTACATGTACATAACATTTGTAAAATTATGTTGTCTTTTTCTGTTTTGTTGTTCCTGTCCTAGTCACGGTTTACTTTTTTTATTGCACTTTTTTAAGCCAGTGTCATCATTATACTATATTTCGTAACGCAAAATGTAATGAAATCAAAGAGTGTATGCTGTATGCCTCACGCCAATTTTTTTTTTGTCTAGCCGCGACTATCTAAAGCTGCGTTACTTTCGTCACTCCCGCTTAGCTTTTGAATCTGAAAGCAACAACTTTGGGCTTTAATTTGGCTTATCTAATCCTTAGATTCTTCGGTTTGGTTCATTTTATTACTATTTTTATTTTATGAAATAGATCAAATTATAAATTCAGTATTTTGCTGTCAAATAACAGATGCCAAGTGTCTTTTTTTTACAACAAGATGGCAATTTTTCGGAAAAACCCTCTAAACTTGGCGAATCGAAAACGAATTGCACGCAAGGAAATTTATGTATGAAACACGCAAACGTATCGTCTTAGCGAACCAAAAGCGATTCGTTAGTATTTCGTTTGGCGTATGAAAATTAAAATGAAAGCGAACTGATTTGTATGCATTAGTAGTTCACATTCCTCTTCATATTCGATTCATTTACGAAATGTTTTGGAATCAGAAACGAAAGGCAGGTGATATGAAAACGTATTACTAGCGAACAACTTTTTATCACGTAGTTGTTTTGTTCGAAACAGTACTTTAAATCGCTAAAATACTGATTTTAATTATAATTATTTCCATGATTTATTAAATTTCATTTAAAATATCACAATGATCTATACTACACTATAAATTCAACACGAATTATTTTTATTTTTTAAAAAGGAAAATGGCTGCACACGTAAAAGAATATTAAAATTATATATAGTGCAAAAAATCAACTTCAAATATAGCGCAAATATAACGTGGTAGTGTTGGTGTCATATAAAAAAAACGATTTACCTGCGTTTCGTTTTCGATTCGCTTTGGTGAGGCCTCGAACATTTATTTAGAGGGAACTAGAAAATATAACCAACACCATAACCATAAAATGGTTTTATTTTACCTAAACCTAAATTTATTTTGGCTTACGTAAAAGTCAATTCGGCTTTGTACAATACAATTGTTGTTGTAATCTTTTTCGGTTTTGCGAAAGCAACGCACTTAAGTGGGGACTATAGATAGAATAAAAAAAATAACGTAAGAGAGCGAGAGATAGGATTTACATATACATATTGATTTACATATACATATTGCCGTCAGATCTACAAACAGTTCTCTATTTATTCAACCATACTCAGAATAACAAAAATAAGAAGAATAACAGAAATTGCGTTTTAATTTTGCTGTCACTTAAAAAGCATAGCCGAGTGAAAATTTTCGTCAAGGAATAAAAAACTTAACAGTTACAACATATATTAAATAACTTATATATAGGACGTTCGTGTTCTTTTTTCTCTTAGCTTATTGCATTTACCGTAATTAGATTTTTTGTCACGGTGTCGCTTTTGTCATTTTTTCGAAAAATTGCCGTTGTTTGTTTACTTTTTTGTTTAGACAACTAAGCTAAACAGTTGAAACAGTTAAATTTAGTCTTACTTTTTCACCAGCTGCGTTGATTTTCGAGTTTTTTTTAACGAGTTTACTAAAACAGCTAACTTCACTCTTGTCTTATAGAAAAACAAAATTGGAACACGATTTTACAAGGCATTGTCCTATATTGATACTATTTAATATGTATTTGGTTATAACAACAAAGCTCAAACAAATTTTTGTGCGTTCCATGTAATATGGATGTTTATTATTTTATATATGAGAATTCGGAATTATTCGTGTATTTTATCTTTTCTATTTATAAAATATTCATGTACATATATACTAATATGAATATAAATTCAAAAATAATTTTCTCTACACTGTAGAATAGTATTTTTCTAAACCTAACCTAAAAAATAATCTATCGAATTGCGGTAATTTAAACCGCACTTTAATAATTTTTATAATTTTAAACACATATATTTGTTGATATATAATACGTTTATATTCAAAACTATTGTTGATTCACTCAAGATTTTAGGAAATACCCAAGTATAACAAAACGAAAGTAAAAATTGAGCATAGTATTTTCCTTCGTTTTCATCCAAAATTAACGAAAGTTAAACTTCACATTATGATAGTGTTTGTAGCGTATATGTATACTGTGTTGTTACTACTGTATACTGTGTTACCGCAATTTTTCTTTCGTAGGAATGTGTATAGCGTGTAATGTACATGGTTTGTTTTTATTTTTCATGTTCACGACATGAGTTTGGTAATTTTATAAAATTTTGTTAAAAAAATTTAAAGATGTGCGTTAATTTAAATAAAATTACATCAAAATATATTTTATATCTATTCAAATGTTGTTTTCATAAATTAATTAATTTCTAGTTCAGTTTTAAGTTTTTAGGTAGAAAACAAGTGCGAAAATAATAAACTTGATGTGCAATAATCATAGTACCTATTTGGAAAATTATTTAAACTTTTAATATTACAATCAAAGAATAATTTCAAATTGTGTAATAATAAAAAATAATTAAAAAATTAACTAAAATATAATTTAGATTCGTATATAATATGTATATATGTATGTATATTTTTATACCGCAAATTTAATAAAATAAAAATATTCATTTTAAACCTAAATTTTTATTTTGCTCTCACATTTGGATGCCGCCATCTTTTTCTTCTAACATTTTCAAATATAGCATTTTACATTCATGCACAACCTCGCTCCCGCCATTTTGTTTTTTGTCTTTTCTGTTCACACATACATGTATACAATTCTCCTTTATTGAGTTTCGTTCAGTTTCGTATAATCGCGACACGTTTCATACGTTTTATTTTAATAAAATGCAACTCAAACTTAGAAAAATACTAGACTAAGTTTAGTACTTAAGTACGAATATCGCCAGGAAAATTGAAAGTAAAAATACTTGGGTATATCAAAAAAATATTTACAAGAAATATATGAATGAACTTAATATTTTAAGTAATCTATAGTCGAAAAGTCAAATTGGAATAATAATTTGTTGTCTTCGTTTCTTACGTTATTCCTGTTATTTTTTTTATTCCATCTATAGTTGGCCCTTTAATTGATGGTTACGGTTTCGATACGCAATGTTTGAAGGGGAGAGATGGTTTCCATCATTGCTTTTTTTGTTTCGCTTTCGATATTTAGATGGCACCATTTTTACGTAAAGCAACGCAACGCAATCGAATATTGGTAGTCGCTTTATTTATGTAAAAATATTGTTTACTATAAATTGGAATTATAATTTAATTTTACTAAAATTAATTGTTTAGTTATATTCCCGTAAGTGTAATATAAAGTTTTATTAACTCATTTTAAAGCAACAATATGGATAATATATAGTCAACATTTTTAATTTGCAATAATCCATTCAATTAATTTTATCTTTTACATACATACTATGTATTTTGACATTTCTCGATAATATTTTGATATCGATTTTGTTTTATGTAAATTTTTGGATGTTTTGATAAAATATGTTAAAATGCGTTTGAATAAAATATGTTCGCAATTTACTAATATACAATATAAGTTTGGCCAGAAAGACCAAGGAAAACCTAACACTTGTCATGATCAGCACTGCCTGCAAAACTGCGCATTTTCTTGCATTGCAATTTCTATCATAAGAGCGGCCAACCGATATCTTCGATTATAAATCAAGTGATTTCAATGTTTTAATATGTGGCAAAATTGGAATTATCAATGATTCTTCCTCTTAAGGCATTCCACGGAAAGCCGGGGTTGCCAATTATTCATTAGAACTAGATCAGTTTATTCCCCCGATTATTGAGTGTAATAGTTGTGATAGGTAACTATCCTGTTTCTATGAGCCGATCGCTGCAGCTAGTAGCATATTTCTAAATATGTATATCTCTGTTAAAAATTTCGTCGCGTTTTTTTTCAACAGGCTACCTAGTACAGAGATCTGATTATTGATTTTGTACCTACGTTACCAGTTAGAAAAATACACTTTTTTCGATACAATCGTAATGATTTTTTTATTTTTATTTTTAAGAAACGAAGAGGATGAACTCTGACATCGAAGTAGAATCCTTAGCAGACCAAATTGATTGGTTGCTAGGAAACTTAGCCCAACGAAATCGCGATGCTATAGTTAAACGAGGTTTTCGACTTTTGAAAGGCGTTGGTCTTCACAATGGCGCAGATTATCAAATTAAAGATGATATTAATTGGTGCGAAAGAACTTCTAAAAACGTAAGACCGTTAAATAGTCGTATTCTTAAACGGTCATTATTTACGTCAATGAATTGGAAGTTCGATCGGAAATTTTGTAGCAAGAAAATGGCAATACAATTTCTGAAGGACAACTACTGGAGAGAAATTCGTGGGCGGCAATGTAAAGCAGATGATGGTCGCAAAGTATATTACGAATGCACTCAAGAAAGTCTTAATGGAATTCCATGTGGAACCATGAAATGTTTAAAATATCCGTTCGACAGTGATGAAGTTTCCATGTATACAAATAATAATATACACACAGAACATTCTGTAAATAGTCCGTTGAATAACATATTTTCCGTTACAGTTAAAACGGAAGAACCGTTTATAAATATGTGCTTGCCAGGAGAGACCGCACCATTAAAAATGGAAATTGAAAATGGAATCGATACAGAATTGTACTTGTCTCAAGAAAGTTTGCCGGTAAAAACGGAAGTTTATAATGGGATTGACATTGGATGGTGCTTACCAGTGGAAAGTAGACCAGTTAAAATGGAAAACCATAATAGGATCGACACGGGATCGTGCTTATCACAAGAAAGCCCGCCGATAAAAATGGAAGTTGATAATGAGATTGATATTGCATGGTGCTTACCAGAGGAAAGTCCTCCAGTTCAAACGGAAATTCATAATAAGGTCGCCACGAGTTCTTTTATGTCAGAAGAAAGTCGATCGATAAACACGGAGATTGATAATTGGATCGACATCGGATGTGGACTAAAGTTTCAAGAAGATATTGGAATCGAAATGGTAGAAGAAAACCCACCGGTTTATTTACCAGAATCAAGCGTAATAATGGATAATGCTTCGTATACCATTCTGAAACGAGAGTTAATTATTGAGGAAGGATTGGAATCGAACTCATTAGAAAAGGAAATCTTGCCGGAGCTCCTATCAACAGACAAAAATGTAATTTTTAATAGTGATACGAAAAAATCAAATTCTATAGTAGAGGGTTCTACTAATATTGGCACTAACGAATATCAGTTTCCCTATATTGGGTATACATTCAAAGAGAAATTCACGAATATGAACGATGCGTTGCATAAAATGATGCAAGAATCTGAAAACTGGACATTTAATGGTAAAATATCCCAAATTGTTATTGGCGGGTACGAAATTCATCATTCCTACAAATGTAACTATACAAATGCCAAAGGATGTTGTGAAGCTCGAAGGCTTTTGATAGACAAAAATTGTGGAGAAATTCATTATTACCAATCATGCCACCATATTCATAATGATACCTTAACAGGTACTCAGAAAACAAAGGTAAAAATTCATTCGAATCCATTACAAAACAATAATCTGGAAAAGATAACAGATTATGTATTCAGTACGAGATTTAGGAACCATAAATCTGCAATTGATTATATGGAAACATTAAATTTATCATTTTACTTTAAGATCATGCTAAAGGATAAAAGCAACATAGATTATTTTAGATGCAACGTGCCATTGGGGATTAAACGCTATTGTCCTGTTTCGTGTTATCTTCAGTATACGGATAAAAATAGTATTACTTTGATGTATAAAAGATCCGTACCACATATGGCCTTTTGTCCGAAAAAAATTCTACCGATTCACGGAAATACGCCGCCGAAGAATGGTGCTGATAAAAAGGCGAAAACAAAATTTAATGATTCGGAAAAAATTACAGAGAAGCAGAAATGGATTTTTGAAAAAGAATTTAAAACCTCTCTA
This sequence comes from Nephrotoma flavescens, assembly GCA_932526605.1. NCBI lineage: Eukaryota > Metazoa > Arthropoda > Insecta > Diptera > Tipulidae > Nephrotoma > Nephrotoma flavescens. Next base: position 78,799,827 of record OW052221.1, on the reverse strand, counting down.
GAGGCTGTCGCATTTATAAAAGGCCAGGGTGTTTGGAGTTTTAAAAATAAGAGTAAATCAAAAGATGGCTTTATAAAATTTTATGGATGTAGTTTATTAAAAAATTTGGCAACAGAATGTGCTGCTGCTAAATTTATTCATGTTCAAACTGGAAAAAAAGTTGTTTCCCTGTATAGAACTCAACAGGATCACACACATAACCGCTTGACAGAATTGTCTACGCCCGAATCATCTGAGGTATTAAATAATATTGAAATGAAAAGTAAGCTAAAGCAACTTGTTACAGCCGGGTTTGCACCAGAATCAATTTTAAACAAATTAAATTTTAATAATTCGATAAATCAGCATCTCTATACGTGGATTAAAAGAACGCATCGAGAAATGATCGCCCCAAGTAAATCAGACTACGCGAAAAGAATTGAGGATTATTTCGAATTTATTTTAAAGCCTCCCAACCCCATCCATGAAAATAGATGCTTTTGCGTAAGCTTAAACATAGAGTCAAACAAAACATTTCAATGTTTCCTTTCAACTCGTTGTTTACTAAAGAATGCACTGGATTCGAAATCGGTTCATATCAATTCGTCATGTGAATTGCGGTGGCGAAGAATTACCGTAACTATAATTGGTACAACAGATGTGGCTCAAAAGTTTCATCCGTTCGGCATTGCCCTTTCCCCGACAAGGACTGAATGTGAATACAAGTTTATGTTTGAGGCAATTCAGAATGGGACGCTAATTTGTTACAATCGAATATTTAATCCAGAATATCTAATTGCCGATAACAACAAGCACATCCATAATGCATTTGCTAAAGTGTTTCCAACATCTAAAATTGCGATTTGCCCGAAAGAAGCACTAGCTGGTATTAGTGAGGATTTATTCGATTTTGCTCCTAATAATTTATCAAAAACTTCATTACGAGAAGACTTCCTAAAAGTTTGTAAACTTACAACGCTGGATTTATTCTTGAAGGTTTTCGATTTATTCTGTCAGAAATGGCAAATACAGCCTAGCACAGATTTAATGCTTTACGTTGAACGAATTTCAAATTGGTTTCGAGTATTTCCACAGCAATATACTCCGGATTCTAGTAATTCTATTCGGTTCGAATACGAGAAGCTAAGCCAAACTATACAAAATACATTTAACGAAAAGTTGGTGTTAAAGTCGTTTCTGAACCGTATTAAAGTTGATATGTTAATTTTATCAATGGCATATACGAATATCGGGCCCAAAAACTTTTACACCAAAATTTCGAGTCCATTATACGAAAATGCTATGAAATGGATAACTTCTGGAATTCTATATAGAGTTGAATATGGTGAGCCGGAGATGGGGACCCGGTATTACGTTCCGCCTGGGGATGAAAAGGTGATTTGCAAGAAAAAATATCAAAAACATTTGGCATGGAATTATGAAAGTTTCGATGAATTTTTTGATAACTATTATAGTTTTTGGTGTGTAGTACGATATAAAAACAATTATATTCAGTGTAACTGTCCATATTTTTGGAAACATTGTATTTGTGAACACTCTGTGGGAATAGGAGCGATACTGAACATAGTAAAGAAAAATCAAATAGAAAGCGCAGAGTAAGCTTAAATAATTTTACCACTATAATTATTGTTTATACTGTATGTAATAAATATATAATGATGAAAACAAGATTTATTTAATTGTTTTCTTTACAATTCTACCTTATTTCAATTTTGTTGTTACACATTTTAAATCTATAGCTTCCAACTAACAACGCATCCCCAATAGAATTCCTATGACTTTTTCCTTACAGAAAAGTATGAAAAAAAAAACTTGAGAAATTTTTTTTTTTACTTTTCTGTAAAGAAAAAGTCATAAGGAATTCTATTGGGGATGTGTGTTAATTTTTACTTTTAAACCGCAATTCCACAATCCACACTGATTCTTTCATCGTGATTCTCTCCTTGTTTCCTTCCCAATCACATACAAACCATGATGAAAAGAGTTGTTATATGTTTGTTCATCATGGGTTGGGCCATTCGTTAAGTCACTTATACTACATATTTAAATAACAATTTTTTGTCGTATAAGATGCATTTTCACCTTATCTAACATGTAAGGTGTTTATGTTCATTTTCCTTTCGAAATAAAATTCAGTAAAGGCGGTGATACACGCACAGATTTTCCCTTTAAGGCATACAAATTATGCGCGCTGATTGGTTAAAAGTTGGCCATCTTGAATCGCCTTACAGGCAAAAACTTTAAATTTAACATTTCTCAATTTTGTATAAGGCAATTTTTTTTGCCTTAAAGGCAAAATCTGTACATGTATCACCGCCATAAACCGACGAATCGACATCTTTAAAAATGATAACCCAATACTCATTACCATCGTAGGCTGAAGAGTAAAATAAGTTCCTGTTTTCTAAATTTAATTTTAACCATATATCCTTCAAGTATGGTCGAGGAATCGTTTTTTAAATTTTGTTTGCGATCTATCCAAGAATATAAATCATGTTTCGTCATTTTTTCAACGAGTCATATGTTTCCCTCTGCCTGTTTAAACTGAGTTCCACCTGACGATGAAAACTGTCTTCTGACGTATATGTATGCCCCGGTTCAAAATAATATACTGAAGTACTTCAATTTCCTCAACGTTAATATTCGATGAATTTACAAGGGTTATAAAAATTGAAAATAGTGGCCAATTTTTATTTTGAGAAGTACAATCATCTAACCATAATTTTATAATTTTTACGTCACGATAACGATAGTGAAGAAAAAATTTGTAGAAAGCAGAAATGATATCTTCTTTTTTGCGGCCTAAATCTAATTCTATGTTACATATATCATGCTTTCTCCTTTGACTATAGTCAAAGGCTTTCTCGTTTACCCTCCGAATATTTGTGATACTTGATAGTTGCTTAAACTCATTCTATAAAGTCTAATTCTATGGTTTATTAAGACGTCAATTTGCTCAGATAACCCGAATGCGAATATTGTAAGTTGTATTTTTATAGTACATAATTTAGTAATATACATAATATATTTATATAGAAATTATGTTGTAGAGAATGGATTCCAACACCAAAGTGAAAGCCGAAATAGAGCAATCTGAATGGTTGCCAAAAGCGTTATTCCAAGGAGACAGAAACGCTTTAATTAATAGCCAAACCGAAGTAATAAATTTTCGAAAAACAAACGTTAAAGGAAAAAAGGTGCAAAAAAAGAAAGTTCATAACTCATATTTTCCAAGGTTTTGGTCCTTCGATCGAAAATTTTCTAAAAAGCAACATGTACTTGAATTTCTGATTAAAGAAACCTGTTGGAAGTTGGATGAAAACAGAGTTTATAATGTAAGCAAAGGCCGTAAAGTTTACTATCAATGCACTTGGAGGAAATGTAGTGCCGAAATATATTTATTCTATCAAATCGATAGCGAAGATGTTTTCCTGTATAAAAATGGTAGATTACACCATCATGGTGAGACAAGGTGTAAAGAATTTCAGTCTCTTAGTTCGGATGAAACTATTCCCGCAAAATCAGATTTTATAGAAAAATTAACATCCAGTTCCGAAAAATGCAATGAACTGAGTCAAATTAAGAGTGAAAACGATATAAAAATGGAAGATGATTATGTAACAATCGAATGGAGCGTGGAAGAAAAAAATTCTTGTGAACCAGACAATTTATCAAGGACGGAATTAATAGCGAATAGCTACACAAATGTAGATACCATTGTAAAAGAAGAGCTAACTTTTGAGGATGTAACCAAAGCAATTAACTTTAAGGGCCAGTTGGTCAACGCGCAAAGTTGCAGTTTGGAAAAGAGTATTGAAAATAAGCAACATGTGGGTGCCCTTATTGTCACAGAAACAGATGAGCAGTGGGCGGTCATCAACCAGCAGTAAAAAACGAAATCGTTCCAATTGTATCACCATCCGACAAAATAGTAATTTGTGATAGTAATACCAAACAACGTACACCTGAACCTTTTGATGCTTCAAATACTTTCTCAATTTCTGCTACGGAAAATTCGCGAAATGGTATTGGCGACGACAAGAATATGGCTGATTGGACATTACAAAAAAAAAATCGAGGGGTATAAAATCGCTTATGAATATATGGAAAAATTGAATTATTAGGTTTAGGGCCGAAACCAACAAAACATGGATTCGAAGAATATTACATATGTAAATTAGCCTTGGCCATTGTCCTGCATTGCATGTTCTTCGGTACAGCAACGGTAATGTTATATTGTATAATAGGCAGGTACTACATGTGGATGATTGTACAAATATAATTCCTCCTCTGGTTTCAAAACATAGTAAATCGACGATTGTTATCGATCTTGGTGATAGGGATGGTCAGAACAATGTTACATCCTCGCAGCAACAAAATTCGGATGTAAGTAGTTCGATGTACATTTGAAAAACAATTTAAAAACGAACGTTTAAATTATGAAGATATGTGGACCTATACGAATCAAATAAAATCAAAAGAAGGGTGTGTACTAACTTATGAATGTAGCATTGCAAGATGTTTAGGATTGGGATTTTGCACACAGCTAGTCGCCTTTTTTGAGCAACTTGTAGCTAAAAGCGAGTAAAAGCGATTATGCACTATGCGAGTAGACACTCGCTCTCGCTTTTATTTCCGTCCATGTATATTGCATAGTGAGAAGAAAGGCGAAAAGATTTTTAGATTATATTTTCATACTAAGCGTAAAAAAATAAAGTTTGTTTGAATTGGATGTCGATAATATAATACGTACTGCCAATATATATTTTTATTTATCTTTTATTTTGTCATTTTCATTTTTATATTTTTCATTATTTGCACACATCTTCTTTTCAGTATTGCGGTATGATACATGGGTTGGAAAATATTCCTCGATACTATTAATTAAATTAATTAATAAACTTGTCAGAAGTCGATATCGTTCCTGGAATTTTTAGGATTAAATATTACGTTAATTAAATACATAAATAAAGTTTATACGATTAATTATTAACTACCTTGTACCATCGATGTCAAAAGGGTGTAAATCATCACTGTGGCCTTATTCTAGTTTTCCCGGGGAATTGGGATTTTTTTTGCTGTAATTACAAATTGCTCTAATTCCCAAATAAATATTTCCCGTTCCCAAATGTGTATTCTGGCAGACAGGGAATAATTTTTTAGGGAATTTTTTTTTATGTAAATATTTATAAAATAAAACACGTATTGCGACCTTATTACAAGTTTAATTTATTTTTAAATATATATTTATTAGCAAAAAAAATGTTTCAAAATTCAAAAAGGTACGAATTATAATTCCCCCAAAAATAATTGGGAAAAATTAACGTCAAAACTGCTATAAAATGGAATTATTTTTCCCAATAAAAAAAAATTCCCAAACGCCAGAATACACTTCGGGGAATAAAAAATTCCCAACTGCTAGAAAAACGTCACTAATTCCCAATTCCCTATTCCCAGGGAAAACCAGAATAGGGCCACTGATGAGACCGAATAATTCTCATATTGTATTGTATATAAACAATAGCAATGGACAAATTGTCTTATTAAATATCACTAAAATCTAAAAAAAAATTGAACACAATACTAAACCGCAAACTGACACAAATAATTTTAAACATAAAATGACATTTTGACAGCTAAATCCATAGTTGCTCAGTTTTCTCGCCTTTTATGGCCATTTTTGCAGGTAAATAAGAAAGAATCCGCTATATAAAAATATTCAATATGCCAGAAAGAAATAAACATATATAGTAATGGCGTAATTTTTTTTTATAGGATCATTATTAATTTATTTTTAATGAATTAAAAAACGAAATTTACATTTTTATCTATGGCGTCTGTTTTTATAATGAATCCTCAACATTTATAAATACGAAATAAATTTTTTTCTTGTTAATTTTAAAAATGTTGCCATAAAAATACTCGGATCGAATATATTTTATGGCAACATTTTCATTTTTATGGTGATTTTTGCTCAAAAATTCTTCTGCAAAATTTTGTTGGAATATATTGCTTTTCTTGTCTCTCATGTGCAAAAAGTCAATGTGATATCTTGCTTATTTTGCAGAAGAAAAATGTTGGTCGTATGTAAACCGGGCATTAGTTTTGTCGATTTGTACATAATCGATATAAAACTGTCGGACAAAACTAAAAGGCGAGAAATCAAATGTAAACTCGCTTCTCGCCTTTTGTGCAAAATCCCACTCCAGGACCACTTTGTCGTGCCATTACCTCAATAACGTGACGAATACGGTTTCTCTATATAACATAGCATCCCCAATAGAATTTCTTTAACTTTTTCCTTACAAAAAAGTATGAAAAAAAAACTGTTTTTCATACTTTTCTGTAAGGAAAAAGTTAAAGGTTATTGGGGATGCGCGTTAGAATTTTTTTTTATTACACTTTAAAGGCGGAATTCCATTACTGCGGCTTTTTTTTGTGCAGAAAACCTGAAAGAGATGCAATCAAAAATCCCTATGTGTGTGAGCGGTGCAACAGTAAAATTTTTTATACTTAAATTTTTTGTTGTTGTAGCGATTTGGTTGCCATAAATACAAATAAAAAATACAAATCGAAGTATTTTTTATGGCAACCTAAATTAAAAATACCCCCCACGCTCAGCAAAATTGTAGTATTTTACTATTTTTATGTTGAGCACTTGGCTCATACATTTTATATGTTTGTGGAGTGTAATATAAATCACGTTTTCGCATGATAAATTTCCCAAAATATTTAACAATTTTTAATTATTATTATTTACTCTGTATTACATAATAATTTAGGTTATGTTACGCGGTCAAATATTCCCCTAATTTTTTTATAGGAAGGCGTTTTTGGGGCATTTACATGCGACCAACGTTTTTCTTCTGCAAAATCAGCAAGATATAACATTGACTTTTTGCACATGAGAGACAAGAAAAACAATATATCCCAACAAAATTTTGCAGAAGAATTTTTGAGCAAAAATGACCATAAAAATGAAAATGTTGCCATAAAATATATTCGATCCGAGTATTTTTATGGCAACATTTTTAAAATTAACAAGAAAAAAATTATTTCGTATTTATAAATGTTGAGGATTCATTATAAAAACAGACGCCATAGATAAAAATGTAAATTTAGTTTTTTAATTCATAAAAAATAAATTAATAATGATCCTATAAAAAAATTACGCCATTACTATATGTATATGTTTATTTCTTTCTGGCATATTGAATATTTTTATATAGCGGATTATTTCTAATTTACCTGCAAAAATTTGTAGAAGAAAACAAATTTCTCATGTAAACCGGGCATTAGTTTTACTTTTTCCCTGCTGTGTTGATTTTCGAGTTTTCTTTCGAACCTGTACTAAAACAGCTAACTTCACTCTTATCTTATTGAAAAAAAAATTTGAAACACGATTTAACAAGGCAATGAATGTCCTATATTAATACTATTTAATATTTGCTAAAATCGTGTCTAGCGTGGCTGATTCCGTGGTTCCACACTTTGACTCTTTGGTCGTGATTCTTTCCTCGTTTCCTTCCCTTTCACAAACAAACTAATTTTTTGGCGGGGAAATTATTGTTTCCTTTTTTCAGCAATATTTTTTTTTTGATTCAACTGATTCTCACACATCAAAAAAGTAAATATTTCAAGGACACCTTGTTTATTTGTGGTTTTTGGGTTAATTTTAGTTTAAATTGTGTTTCGAATGCAAAAAATATATTTTTTCAACCAAGGAAGCTGTTTTCGCAGCAAATAATAAACATTTTTTACTATACGAATAAATCAAAAAACATACAATAATTTTACGCACTTACAAAAAAAAAAGAAACGCGCAAAGAAATCAAATGTGGACGGCGATTGATTTTTTGAAATCATTGAATCACGACGAACGAATCAAAGTGTGGCGCGGCTCATTGGGTTGCCCATCTATTATACTGTTTATATTGGAGATTGAACCCAGGTTCAACCTGGGCTCAACCTCCAATATAAACACCAAAAGTTAACTTGGAGTTAACTCGACTCAATCCAAAAAATTTCTTAGGTCGAGTTAACTCTGGTTAATATAAACGCCCAGAGTCGAGTCGAAAAACAACAACAAAAAATAATCAATAAATTTAAAAATAAAAATGGCAATTTTTCATATTTTTCTTGTATAAGCGCATCTGTGTTTAAATTCGGCAGCATATTTTTGTGTTTTTTTTCGATTTTTTATTTTTTTTTTAAATATGTTTCTATGTAACTAGTTCGAAAGAAAAAGTTAGAATGATTTTTTGAAGGAAAAAATTAGAATGATTTTGACAGTTATAACCTGGTTTCGACTCAACCTTAAGATAACTCTCCAATATAAACACTAGAAGTTAACTTCAAGGTTAACCTGAAGTTAACTACAAGTTGACTCGACCTAGGTTCAACCTCCAATATAAACAGTATATATATTTTAACCGCAGCAACACTGACAGCTTTAAAAACGCGTCGCTAATGAATGCGTTACGTTGTGTTGAATCTTTTATTTGTTTAGCGATAGTAGATGCGATTGCTAGCAAAGAAGTAAATTAATTATGTAGTGATTATTAACAATATTATAATTATTATGTGAGTAGTATATACATATCTATTATATTAATACGCTTAATTTTTAGTTTGTGCTCCCTTTTTAACCTATTTCCCGTGCCCGTATCTTAATGAAACATATCAGGTGAAAGGTACTTTTTTCATATATGTGCAAAATATATTTTTTATTAAGGAACGTGCACGGGAAATATGTGTAAAAGCCAAGAAACGTTTTTCCTATACTGTACATCTTATATATTAATCACGACGCCAGAATGTCAGGACAAAATATCCCAACTAGCATCATACATCTAATTAGTTGTTGACAAACAACTATTGGAAGTTACAGAGTTATCACAACCAGTAATTGTATCTGAAGCAGCCATGCTACACACAATTTTGGTTTCTGGATTCAAGCTACTGCGCAACAGATTTTAATTTTTAATTTAAACCCTTATTTTAAATTAAATCATTAAATTTTTTTGTTTTGTTTTATTCTCTTCGCTCAAAAATAAAATTTAAACAAAAATCTACATCTCAAAAATGTCCTTAAATTTTTTTATTTTCATTTCAATTTTTTTCATTTCGGATTCACGGACAACAATTTTATTACGCAGCTGCGACATAAAATTTTTGTCCGTGAATCCGAAATGAAAAAATTGAAATAAAAATAAAAAAATTTAAGGACATTTTTGAGATGTAGATTTTTGTTTAAATTTTATTTTTGAGAGAACAGAATAAACCAAGACAAAAAAATTTAATGATTTAATTTAAAATAAGGATTTAAATTAAAAATTAAAATCTATTGCGAGTTAGCTTGAATCCAGAAAACCAAATTATAGTGTAGCATGGCTGAAATGGTTGTCAGATTTGGAAAACATTTTGATGGAAGATTATAGTTGTCAAGTAGTTCCATATAATATCCACAACTGATTCGTAGCCACAACCAATTGGCTTGTAAAATTGGTTCGGGAATACATGTGCCAACCAATTTAATATTCGTTTAACAACAACTCTATTAAATGGTTTGCAACGTTGGTTCGGGCCTGCATGTGTAATTTAATCACCAATGTAGAACCAAAACAAATAGTTTATGGGATTAGTTGTGAAATAGTTCTCACAACAGTTCACAATCACCATTTGAAATCGGCTATTAATAATTCGCAATACAAGTTGTAAAATAACCTTCGGACTCGTTTTGTGAACCATGAAGTTGTGCTTTTGTTTGTTCATAGTACATTAGATGTAAAAACTGAATTTGCGAACTACATAAATAGCCATTTTATGTATGTGTCAATATCATATTTGGGTAAATGCTATTTAAAAATAAATTAATATGTAGTTCAATATAATTTCAGTGCATATGGCAAATTTGTTGGGAAGTGGTAGTGTTCACAACAGATATAACTATACTGAAAATTAATAAATTATGGAAGCAACACCAATATATAAAAACCCATTTCTATCCCCCTTTCGGCCCGTATACACAATTGTGTATGTAAATTTTAATTACGATAAGTGAATATGTCAAACAGAATTATGTGTAAATTTAAGACCAGCATACACATTTGTGCATAACACTTAAATCGTTTTCGTCCGAAAAATAACAATCACTATACTAATGATAAAATTAATATGTTACCAATGAACCAATACTTAATATGTTATATAATTCATTCATGTAATTCATATGTTATTAAATTATTATGCTTAGTTCAAAATTTTTTAACTAAGATCCGCTAAAATCCGGAAGACATATTACAACCTGTCATTTTTTACATACACATTTGTGTATTGTGGACTTAACTATAAAGGAAAAAAGAAATTCTCGCCGAAAAAGGGATATACATACATATAACCCTTTCGAGTTAAAAAAAAAAATTTAAATATGTAAATAATAAAAAGGTTTAAATGTCTTCTGAATTTTAACGGATGTTAGTTAAATCGGATTTATTTTTAAAAAGCATAATAATTTAATAACATGAACCACATGAATGAATATAATGAATTATATAACATATTAATTATTGGTTTTTTATAACATATTAATTATTATCATTATTATAGTTATTGTTATTTTTCGGACGAAAACGATTTAAATGGTATGCACAAATGTGTACACTGGTCTTCAATATACACGGTTGTGTTTTTTAACGCAAGAATTTTTATATTTTAAATAGTGTATTCTACTATGCCTCGACGGCCTACATTAACCGGTCGGATTGAACGACAAATTAATAGAAACAGATCAATTCGAAATAGAAACAACCTGGTCCCAGGGCCATCACGAGCCACTCTTCCATGGATTTCTCAAGACGCGCTCAACACTCAAAGTAGATCTCCAGCAGACGCCTTCCTCACATTTGAAGACCAGGTTCCAGACGAAGAGGCGGAGCAAGATCAATTCGATTTTAATGTAAGTTTTCAAGAGACACATTTTGAGATTTGCGATCTTATTCATTTTTCTATTCAGGCGCGTTTTCCCGGTTACGGCATACAGGAAAATGGAGGTGAGCCAGTTGTATGGAACTAGATGTGAGCGTGCTCCAAGATTCAAACTTGGCGGGAAATTTGACGCGCGCGGCATTCCAAAGTGCTCAGGAAATTCAAATCCGCTATCTAGGTTCGATGGGCGTGGGTTGCGAGTTCTGTGGCGTGCTATTCTTCCAGGCATAGGAGGGGCTTGATCTCGGCTTCACTTGCTGCTGTGGTAAAGGAAAGATGTCCCCCCTCGCACTGCGCAATCTCCCGTACCTCAATCAGCTGATTCTCGGAACCAACTCCATCTCGCGGTTCTACAAGCGCGCTGGCGAACCGTACTTTTCACTGCACGGATCTGCCTATCCCCGTATAAGTATGGGCATATATTCTTTTACGATGTCGAGGAGAGGACGCGCATGCGCTGTACATACTTGGCCGGCTACATGTCACGCGCGGACAAGGAAAAGATGGAGAGCTTGGTGCACACCCTTATAGCTCAGCTCCGTCTGGTAAACATCTACATGCGCGAGTTCCGAACAATAGACGAGATGGCTGCGCATGACCGTCAAAATCTGGCAATGCATATGATCCAAACAGCTGATCAGGACGCGCGCCGATTCAATCTCCCGACAGCTTCTGATATTGCAATTGTCTTTCGCGCTCTCGAGGGGGAGCCACCTTACGAGCGCTCTCTAAACGTGTACAAGAAGCGTCCAGGTAGCACGGCGTCCGACCTCCAGACTGTAAACATCACCAAGCCCCGTCTAGACGCGCTTATCCTCTTTTGTTTTCACACGGTGAGATGGGATGGCAACTCGGGATCCCACACCATGAGTGCGCGCCAACAGCTGGTGGGCATCGCCACGGTAGAGTTCGTGGAGCAGTAGGAGGGCGTGGCCAAACAAATCCACGTGAAACAACAAAAGGACGTGAAGCGCGCGAAGAGGTACTCATAAACGTTCGCAATACAGTCACACAAGCCGCGTACGCATGCTTTCGAATCGCGACCCGAGAGGGTTTCAGTCTCCTTCACAGGTCAAAGAAGCTATTCCTTCAGTGGGTAGTTGACCAGTACGGGCCCATCGAAGGTGGGCGTCTCAACTATTTGCGACACAATCAGGACCGCCTCCACGTGGATAGTTACACAAGCCTGATTGATTATTTGAACGCGCGCTGAAGATTCAAATAGTCAAGTAGGAAGGCTGGTAGTTCTCCCTTCTACCTTTCAGCGCTCCCCCGTAATTACCATCAACGGTACCAAGATGCGATGGCCATAGTCCTCCATTACGGCAAGCCGGACTATTTCATCACCATGACTTGCAATCCAAATTGGCGGAAAATTAAGGAACAACTTGCTCTTAGTGAGTCATCCAACTTCGCGCGCGTCTTCTACTGCAAGCTGATGGAGATTATTCAAGACATTGAGAAGCGAAACATTTTTGGGGCGCGAATGCTTTGATCTTGACAATCGAATATCAGAAGCGCGGTCTGGTTCACGCCCACATATTTTTAACCGTGGCAAGCGAAGACAAGGTTCGTGACGTCAGCGAGGTGGACCATGTGATATCAGCTGAGGTGCCAGATCCTGAAGTTGACCCCGCCCTATTTCAAAAAGTTGCAAATCACATGATTCCCCTACCATGTGGGAAGCTGAACTCATCAAGTCCGTGCATGCGCGAGATTTCCATGATTTGTAGCAAGAAATTCCCCAAATCTTTTTCCTCTGTAACGCGCGAAGTCTGAGGGTAGCACTCCAACTTATAGGCAAAGAAACAATAGGGTCACAGCGGAGGTGCGCGACCACACTCTGGATAACCATTGGGTGGTTCCATATAATTCTTACTTTCTTCAGAAGTTTGACTGCCAGATAAATGCAGAATATTGTGGAAGCGTCCAAGCCATAAAATATCTGTACAAGTATGTTTACAAGGGCGGGACAGCGCGACCGTTACAATTAATAATGAAGAGACGGGGGAGGTGACTCACGATGAGATTGAAGGGCAGCAACTTACTTTTACTTCTATGATGGCGAAGTGGAAGGCTCGCTCGCGCGGCAAAAGTTTACAACTTTGCAAGCCTGGGCCGACATGTTGTAACTATCACTATTTTCGCTTCGATGCATTTTCGATAGAATAACGGTATTTTGGAAGTAAACATATTTTTTCTTTCATGTAAATTTTTAAATTTTCATCAAAGTAGCGCGTTCAGGTTTGTAGACTGAAATGCCTGAAACTTATCGATTTGACAAATTAAAATCTTTCTGGCAAAAGATTTGTAATTAATACGCTTAATCTTTAGTATAATTTGTTTATATCTCATTCAGATAAAAGATAAAATGTGAATTTTTTGTTTTGTTTCGAGGTGGAGGCACGTTCTAAAACTTGCGTAAACATATTTCAGCCTTAAATTCAGCCTTAATTCCTAAAATGTAATTACTCTGAGCCAATTTACTCTATTCATTAAAATGCAGTTAAATTCTTTTTAAAATATGTATCGTGAAATGGGCAAAATTGTTTATTGATTTCGTTTTCCAATTTTGACAGGCCTCAAATTTATCGATATCGAAAAGTCGGCTTTTTTTTGTTAAATATGTATTCGATTCTTTGCTATATTTTAAAGATAGCCTCGAGAATGAATGGTAAACATTAGAGATGATTTGAGAGTATCCTATTTTACTTCCCTATTGGCTTTATTGACTATTAAATAGGATCAAATAACGTTTTTTTGTAATAAGTGCTTTGTTGTCCTTTCTTTAATATATTTAGATCAAATGGAATCTAAAAAGATAATAAACCAGGAAACCGAAAAGGAAATCTCATTACAGCAAGCTGAAAGGTTGCTAGACGCGTTACACGAAGGAGACCGAAAAATTTTATTTCACCGGGGTTTCCGAGTTTTGAAAGCTGTCGGTCTTAAAAATTGTATTGTTACTCAAAAATCCTGTTTCTCGTATAAAGAAAATAATTCATACAAAAGAAATGTTGAAACAAAAGAAATAAAAGTAAATAAAAAACAAATGCGAAAGTCATTCTTATCAACGACTTGGATCTATGTGCGAAAATTTTCTAATAAGCACCAGGCACAAGAGATTTTGAGGAAAAACGCCTGCTGGAAGACGGATGAGAATGACTGCCGTTATTTCCTTGTAAACGGAGGTCGCAAAGTGCGTTACAAATGTACTCTCACGAAGCCGAATGAACCTTCATGTGAGGCAGAAATTTGTTTATTCTATCATAATGATACTGATGAAGTATCTCTGGAAAAAAATGATAAGGAACACACAAATCATGACAAAGGATTACAATCTGATAATACCGTTAAACCATTTGAATTTAAAAATCAAAATGAATTGGTAAATATGGAAATTGACAGTGTACCGGGGGGATGTGAACCAGATAATATAAGAACTGACTTAATTGTAGATAATTACGCGAATCTAAACACAATTCTGAAGGAAGAACTAATTATTATGGATGAATATGTGGATACGAATGCGATTCTTGCAGAAAAAGACGAGCCACATTGCCATCCTTCAGAATCATGTTATACCTACAACGATAATGCTGTACAACCAAATCCTAGTATTAAAGGGTATGTTTTGAAGGAAATATTTCCAAATCTGGCAGAGGCGATTAATTCGATGAACGGATCATCTAACCACTGGACTTTAATAATTAGAAGAGAGCTTGGAGATTTAAACCGTATTTATTTTCGGTGCAACTATTCTACGAGTACAAGCGAATGCCCAACTAGAGTTATTTTGTTAGAGAGACTAAAATTGTGTGACACGCTATATTATCAAAAGGGATCACACTGTCATAGTAGTTGGAGCAAGAACTCAATCGAGGATGATGAAATTATTATATACGATGAGAGCAATATGGAGTCAATAAATAGTACCGATGGAGTTGGAGAATGGATATTTGAAAAAATATTCGACGACTATAAATCTGCCACTGATTATATGCAAAAATTGAATCTAGTTAGTTTTGAAACGAAAAATGGGATTGAGGAATATTATAATTGTAAATTAGTGGTTGGTACCGTTCAACATTGTCCTGCATCGCGTTTCCTCCACTACACGAACCTAAATCAGATTTTATTGTACAACAGACCTGTGCAGCATGTCGATATTTGTGTAAATGCAATCCCTCCTTTGGCTCCAATGCAGACAAAAACTACGAACCATAATAGAATTGAGAACATCTCAACGCAGCAACATGATTCACTAGGTTTTGGAAAACAATGGGTACTTGAGAGAACATTTGATTCCTTAAAAAATGCTAAGTGTTACGTAGAAAGTGCACAAATATGGTCCTACAAAAATCAAAGCACTACAAAAGAAGCAATCATAATATTTTACCACTGCAATGCGGCACACAATTCGGGACAACGATGCCCGTCTGCTAAATTTATTTACATCAAAACAGAAACGAATAGAATTGCTCTATATAAAACTGTTGAGGGTCATACATGCTCCTTGAACCGGAAAATTACGTCAGAAATATTTTTTGATTCGCTGAATGATAGCACCAAAAATAAATTACAAAAACTTGTTAAAGCCAGACATCCACCTGATTTCATTTTGGAAAAGCTCGAATTAGATTTTAGGTTAGAATTACACGGTTTAGACGTGTGTTTTCGACAACCAATTTATGACTGGATACGAAAAATGCAGCGAGAATTGCCTTTGAATAATTCGGAAATGTCAACATCTATGAAAATTATTGAAGATTGGTTAATAAAAAATAACGCGATTCCTAAGCCTGAGAATGAACATCAGCCTTATTGTGTCAGTTATTTTATGGATTTAAGAAAATATTTTCGATTTTTTTGGTCAACTCGTTGTTTACTGAAGAGTGCCTTGGTTGCGAATTCAGTACACATAGATTCGACGTGCCTATTGAATTGGCATAGAAAACCAATTACTATTATTGGTACTACAGATGTAGATCAAAAGTTCCATTTATTTGGGATTGCGGTGACATCACATAGGCGTCAAATGGATTACGAGTTTATGTTTGAGGCAATCCAGAAGGGAGTCCAACAATGCCACAACCAAGTATTTAAACCGGAATATTTGATTTCTGATGACAACGCGTGTGTTCATGGCGCATTTCATGCGGTGTTTTCGGGGGACAGCAAAATTGGTACCAGTCCTAAGGAGTCGTTAAATAAAATGGCTTTAAACATATCAGTTTCCAAATGCGATATACCTGTGAAAGATAAAGTAAGATTAGATATTCTTAAAATTTTTCAATTGTCGTCACGGACCTTTTTATTAAAAGCCCTAGAATTATTCTATCAAAAATGGCGACCGGAAGAACATTTAACTGATTTTCTTAATTGTGTTAGAATTACGTGGGAAAAGCGGATATCAAATTGGTTTCAAGTATTTCCACATTTTAAACCTGATACTACAAGTAAAGCTATTCGGCATGAATACGTTTCATTTAAAATTAGTGATAAGTTTCACCACAATCTTCCGTTAGAATCTTTCCAACGCTACATTGAAGATTACATTGAAAATTTATCAAGCTTCTATGCGAGTAACGGCCCCAAAATTGTTAGTAAGACAACAGCTCCAATATTGGAATACATAAAAGCGGTCCAATGGCAAAATTTAAAAAAACAATATAAATGTGTTGATGACGTAACGGAAATCCGGTATTATATTCCGGCAGAGGACGAAGTTATAATTTGCGAAGAAAAATTTCAAAAGTATCTGTTGTGCAATCACCAAAGCTTAGAGGAATTTTTTGAGATTCATTACAGTTTTTGGTGTGTGACACGATCAAAGAACAGCGATGCGCTTACGTGCAGTTGCCCGTATTTTTGGGATAATCTCGTGTGTCAACACTCTATAGGAATGGGACTGGAACTGAAATTGGACTTGGATAGAAATATAAAGTGGATTTATTAGATAATTTATAGTTTAGTTATGAAAATGTTATAGAGTTATTTAATTTTAATTTAAAAACTAAAAATAAATTGAATTTAATTACTGAATAATTTCGATATTTTAGTGTTTCGTGTTTTTCTCGAGGTATAATAACATGCGGCCAGAGGTGGTGGATAGTGGATCGGTAGGTAGATTAGCGGTGAATTAAATAAGCCGTCCCCAACCGGAGCTGTGCTGGGAGGAGAGTCGCAGTGAACTGGGGAGTGGTTAACCTCAGTTCACTAAATTTTGAGTGCCTGTGATATCCACCATAGAAGGGCGAACTGATGGAGCCATAAAATCATCGACTACTAACCACGGCGAACTGGGCTTCGCGTTTTCCTGCGCTCCCGGGTCCCCAAAGTGAGTGGGGAACCCTATAAACGGGTCATTCCTTGAATGGAATGGGTCCCATTGGATTGGGATATACATATGAATATATTGCTGAAGGGGCAGGTGAATGTTGGAGGTGGGGGCCGGGGTGCTCGGTTAATTAATGGGCTGTATTATGCGACCCATGCTGATGATCGACTAGGCTTCGCCCATTTAACAAAGCCCAGTCGTGAACGGAGCCCTCGATAGCAGACTTAGGCTCTGTTCCAAACACCGACTTATTTGCTTATACCGACTTATTCAAATAAGTCTGCTATCGAGGTGACTTATTTTGAAAGCAAAAAACTTATTTGATCATGTAAACAAGAAATATACATTTGATCAAGTAAACATGAAAAATTCAACAAGTTAAAAAATAAATAAAATAAAATAAATAAATAAATAAAATAAATAAATATTATTAATAATTTTCAAACATTAGTGATATTTCACTTAATTAATAACTATTCAAGACTTATTCAAGATGGCGTCAAATAAGTTTGAAATAAGTCGGTGTTTGGGACACGGCCTTATTTGAATAAGACGGTATAAGCAAATAAGTGCGTGTTTCAATTGGTTTAAATGCCGCATAAAAAGTTAAAAAAAAAAAATCGTGGTAAATTTTTTTTAACTTTTTAACTTTTTATCTGTTTCAATTGGTTAAAATTTTGACATTAACATGGTTGCTTATTTTATGTGTAATTATGAACGTATACAGCAAATTTAAATATGAAAATATGTAAAATAAATACTATTTAAATGTATATTAGTTAATTATGGCCAGTTTACATCTAAATCATTATGATTTTTCTCAAAATTTGTACATGACAAATTTCTGTTTACAAACAAATATTTTTGTCAGCCAAATGTTTTCCACATAAAAATGTTATCGGGGTTTATTTGGGAATTCGATTCGATAACGAGAGTACAAGATTCATATTTGATTTTAAATAAGAATCGTTCGAATCACATTCAAATCAAATAAGAATCTTATACTTTCGTTATCGAATCGAATTCCCAAATAGCCCCCAGCTCTTGAAGCAGATAAAAAGTTTGACATTTTTATTCACCACAATTTTTAACTTTTAGGTCGTGTTTCAATTGGTTTAAATGCCGCATAAAAAGTTTAAAAAAAATCGTGGTAATTTTTTTTTAACTTTTTATCTGTTTCAATTGGTTAAAATTTTGACATTAACATGGTTGCTTATTTTATGTGTAATTATGAACGTATACAGCAAATTTAAATATGAAAATATGTAAAATAAATACTATTTAAATGTATATTAGTTAATTATGGTCAGTTTACATCTAAATCATTACGATTTTTCTCAAAATTTGTACATGACAAACTTCTGTTTACAAACAAATATTTTTGTCAGCCAAATGTTTTCCACATAAAAATTTTATCAGCTCTTGAAGCAGATAAAAAGTTTGACATTTTTATTCACCACAATTTTTAACTTTTTATGCGGCATTTAAACCAATTGAAACACGCACTTAAACTTTTTATGCGGCATTTAAACCAATTGAAACACGCACTAAGTCGGTGTTTGGGACACAGCCTTTGACTATACAATTAGCATGCACCGATAACCTAATAACATTGAGCCTCGCCACACTTTAATTCTTTCGCCATGATTCAATGATTTCAAAAAATCAATCGCCGTCCACATTTGTTTTCTTTGCGCGTTTCTTTTTTTATGTATGTGCGTAAAATTATGTTTTTTGATTTATTCGTATTTTAAAAAATGTTTATTATTTGCTGCGAAAACTGTTTCCTTGGTTGAAAAAATATATTTTTTGCACTAAGTGCAAATTAAACTAAAATTGACCCAAAAACGACAAATAAACAAGGTGTCCTTGAAAAATTTAGATTTTTTGTGCGAGAATCAGTTGAATAAAAAAAATTTTGCTGAAAAAAGAATCAAGAATTTACCCGCCAAAAAATTAGCTTGTTTGTGAAGGAGGGGAACGAGGAAAGAAACACGACCAAAGAATCAAAGTGTGGAACCACGGATTTACGTATATTTTTCAAATACAAAGTGGGTCCAACATCTGCAGCGACATCGTTTACACCTTGCGGCCAAAATCAAAACGAAAACTTTCGAAATTCTAATTGGATAGTCTAAAGGTAAACAATTTACATTAAATGAAGATAAAAAATATGTAAGAGAAAAATTATTTAAATATATTCATTATATGGGGCAATAAATAAGTATACATAATATCGTTTTTCTTTCGTAAAATTTTATCTATAATTTTGCTTTGCAAATGCAAGATTAAATTCAACGTACTTTTTAGTTCGATAATTCCCCACGGGTAAACGACAGCACTGCTGATGTTGGATTCATGCATGAAGTTAGCAACTAGCAGTCCATACTAATTGTATAGTCACAGATGATTCCGTGCACGTAGAAGATAAAAAGAGCGGGAAAATAAATACTAGGTAGTGGTGAATAATGGAAAATTAGTTGTCTGATTTTTTTTAACTGTTGTTTAAAAGTAATTATAATATATATTATGTAAAGTGAATTAAAATAAATAAATAATTGTGGAAATTATTGTTATTGTGTTTTATGTGATAGTGGTTATTTTGGTAATTATTGTGAGATCATCTCCTGAATATTCAGGTAGTGCGGTGTGAATTGATACAGTTGTTGTAAACCGTCAAATTTATCATAGCTGTACATATTCAAACTTCAGAGACACGAACCGAATTTGATCCGTAAGTTAATTTAGAAGCATGTATATATTATGTATTTAGAAATAAACCGCCTTTTATGTATAGTTAAACAGCAAAAATGAAAGTATTTTCCTTCTAAAAGGAGTATAAATAAGGTAACCTTAAGTGTAGTGATAATTAAAATCAGATGTAATGACTGCATAAGTGAGTGAATGAATTCACGAATTCAAGTGGATACATATTTGGATGTTGATTGTGAGAGTATTTCAGGTGTTATCTTGAGTAGCCGGTAAAAGTGTAAATTAATACAGTTGTTGTTGTTGTTAACCGTTAATTTGATAGTTGTAACAATTCTTGATTCTAGGATAAACTGCCAAAAAATTTAGTTCGATTATAACATCTTTGAACGATATCAAGGCAGATAATAAAGGTCCGTATTACTGCAGTCGTATGCTGAGTTATCTGTCAAAATTATAGCAATATAAAAATTTTTGGCGGTTGTGCCAAATCGCACTTCCCAAGCGAAAGCTGTACAATTGAAAGGTTATAGATTGATCTGTGGTTCACCGATACCGCCATGGTTAAATCTGGAGCAAAATGTTATTGTTCGAGTCAAATTTAAGTAAATTGTGCGGGTGTGGAATCTATGTACATTCCAATTTCCAAAGAAGTATCACTTCATTTTATGTGATGTGTCCCTTACGACCCTTGTCATTTTATTTATAAAATGAAATCTCCGAATCGACTAATAAAAAGCATTTTAAATTATTTTAATATAAGTATATTTAAATTAATCAGGTTCAATTTATTTTGTGTGGTTTTATTAAATTATATTATTTACACCGAAACGGTTGTTTGTTAGCCACTTTTCATAGGAGTTCCTCTTGAGTCCATTCTTTTGTTCTTTCATTCATATTCATGTTTCTTTTAATTTAATAGTATGGGTTGAAGTACATACCCGATGCCAATTTAAATTAAGGTAAGAACCGATGCCATTCCTACAGAGTGCTCACAAACGAGGTCATCGACAAATGTTGGACAGTTACATGTAAGTGTTTCACCATGTCTTGACAATTTACGATCAATCGGACATGTTACACGCCAAAAACTTGATTGTATATCAAAGAGTTCTTCTAACGTTGTATGTTCGCATTTCAAATATTTTTGAAATTTTTTCTTGCATACCAAATGCCCGTCCCCAGCCGGTATATAATAATGCGTTTCCTGAATGCCGTCTACTTTTGAAAAATGATTTAGTAATTTTCTCCATTTGTTGGCCTTGTCTTGTATCAATGGTGATATTATTGGTGTACTTAATGTTTTAGGACCATTAATCGAATAAAAACGTGACAAATTTTCAATATCAAATTTTATGTAGAATTGAAACAGGTCAATCGGAAGGTTAAGCAAAAACGTTTTACTTGTTCTAAGTGTATTGTATTCATTTCGAATGGCGACACTCGTGTCCGGAATAAATCGTGGAAATATATCAAACCAATTTAAAACTCGTACGACCGAGACTGTTTTAAAATAACGTAAAAATGCCACTAATGATAAGTCAGCCCTAGGTTGCCACTTTAGCAAAAATAATCTAACCGCTTTCTCGAATACAAACTTAGATGAGAGTTTAAAAAGTTTTGCAATATCTCCTCGGATTTCGCGCATTACATTTACTTTAACGGATGTTCCTAATTTATTCATAATCTGATGTACCGTTATTTTGGGGCAATTACAAATTTTGTTCCCAAACTTCTTAGAAAATGCGTTAACCAAAAATGCATTTTCATCAGCAAGTAAATATTCTGGGTTGAATAGTTTATTGTGGCATTCTCTAATTCCCTTCCGAAGAGCATCGAATATAAATTCGTAGTCACGCTGACGCCTGCTCGAAGTAACAGCGATGCCGCATAAATAAAACGTTTCATCTTTATCTGTTGTACCAATAATGGTAATTAGATTTCTCTGCCAAAACAACTTAGGTGAAGATTCTATTTGTATTGAATTACAATTAATCATTTTCTTTAGTAAATAGCGGGTCGTCAGGAAACACCGAAACTCTTCGTTTGCATGGTCAAGGTAAAATCTAACACAATAAGGTTTATGTTCATCGTGATCATTGGGGATTTCGGTAATTTGCGGAAACCAATTTTTAAAACAATTTATTACAGATTTGCGAAGGACGGTTTCTTGCATATCTTGTTGCATTTTCTGAACGAATGTATAGAGCGCTTGATTCGTTGATGCGTCAAGGTCACCCAATAATTTGTCTAAAACTTGTCCCGGTGCAAGGCCGGACTTAACAAGTTCATCTATTTTGTTTTTGATGGTATCGTCTAACAGCACACCGGATTGGTCTGGAGTTGTGTTATCTAGCAAAGTGGTATGCGTATGGTCTTCTTCAGTTTTATACAGAAAAACATTCTTTCCTTCTTGTATGTGAATAAATTTTGCAGCGGCACATTCTTTTCGTTTACTTTTTATCAAATTACATCGATAAATTTCTATGAAACCGTCATTTGATTTAGTTTTCTTTTTACAGCTCCAAATTTTTAGTTCGGTTAAGTAGTCCTTAGCCTCTTTAATAGTTTCAAATGCCTGTTCTAGAATCCATCTAGTTTTGTTGTTGTTGATTTGCTGAGGTCGGCTGGAGCATATGATCTCATTGTTTTTAGAATTTTTTATCTGATGATTATTCGTCTTATCGAATTTAATATCATTATCATCGTCGTCTACCAGATCGATTAAATTCATCGATGGTTCTTGGATTTGAACCTGTGGCTTGGTATTTGGACAACCATCAACATGCTTTACATTTCTACTATACATATAAATAAAACTGTATATATACGTGTACTGAAGAAAACGCGATGCTGGACATTTATCAATGGCACCAGTTGCTTTCTTACATTTAAAAAATTCCTTGGCGCTATGATTATTTATTATCGGGTTAAAACTAAATAAATTTAATTTTTCCATGTGTTCCATGGCGGCCTTATAATCATCAAATGTTTTTTCGAATATCCATTCTTCTGGCTTGTTTATGTCGTCACCACTTAATGTATCGTTATCGCTGTCATCCGATACAATAATTTTAATACTCTTATCGGAGATAGTGTTAGAGCCTATGGATGTTTTTGATATAGGTTCTTTTATGCTGGGGAAAAACACAGCCTCGAATGTTGGTATTGAACATTGTAAAGATAAATGGGGATCATTATCATTTGATCCATCTGATTGAATAGGTAGTTCATTTGCCTTATCAGTCTCTTTATTTACAAAAGGAACTTCCACCAGAGCCTCCTCGATGATTAATTCTTCTTTTAAAACGGTGTCTGAATTTGATTGTGACGCTATTTCTTCCGTTTTAAAATTTTTTTTCGATGGAATGTTGTCCAAACACCATTCGATTGAGTCATTATCAATTTCCATTTTTAAGTTTTCACTAATATCCTCATTTTTAATTAGTTCTGTGAAATATTCTGAATATGGTGTTAAATTTACGACCGACTCGGATACCGGTAAGAGAACTTCATTCGATACTTCTCGATTCACCAGCAACGATTCAACGCGGTCATTTTTGTGTTTTTTATTATTTGAGTACAATAAAACTTCATCACCGTTGACTGAATAGAATAGACACTTCAGGGCACCACATTTAGGATTACATTCCTTAATACGATTACATCGGAAATGTACTATACGACCTTTGCTTACTTTGGAAACTTGCACTTGTTGAATAATCCAATCACTTTCCATAAATGCAAGTGCCGCTTGCTTATTAGAAAATTTCTGGTCGAAGCTCCAACTCTTCGGAAAAAGCGATTTCCGTAGTGTTTTTGCATTTCCCACTTTTCCTTTCCCCGCATTTACTTTATTTTTAGTTTGACCTCCATGGGCTTTTTGAAGGCCGTCTGTTTGGGTTAATATATTATATAGTTCCGTGGTTTCTGCCTTTTTACTGACCACGTTCATTTTTCATCTGAATTTTCTAAAAAAAGAAAATAGATTTCATTTAGTTTACATGACAATTAGACTTAGTGTTTAAATATATATTGTTTGGAAATCGTGCGAGTGGATAGAGTTATCCTGAGTCCGAGAATTTGCTAAACTTTTTAATTTAAGAGTTTTTAAGTCTAGGTGCTCAAATCCCAGAGAATGAAGTGACAAACATTTTCATAACATTATTATTAATATTTATTGCTGGAGATATAAGTATCAAATGTATAAATCCTGAACCACTGCAGCGATTATCGAGATAATGTCGTTGATAAAATCCTGGTAAGTTAGGAGCGCGAAACCGAAGCTCTTAAACAGCAAAAAATAACTTGCAGAACACATTTCGTATAAGTAAATGAAAAGCTAATCAATCGTAATAATTAAGACATACTTACAATAAATGATTAAACAATATAAATGATAAAAAGGCAAATTATCCGTAATTATCTTATTTGTTTATTTTGGTATCCTTATTCACTGTCAAATGAATAGAATTAGACTCTTAGAACAGGTCTTTGGGTTTTACCCATATAAAATTTGCTATTTCATTTGAGGCACGTCAGAGCAGGATGGTTATATAAAAAAGCATATGGCTTACTCATATTTCAAAACGAAAAACCCCAAATCAGCTGTCTATTTATGTGCGCAGTGATAACCTATGGTGACGACTTAAATTTGTGCTTAAAAAATTATTAATTAAAATACATTAAAATAATAAAAATATTTAGTGGTTTATGTAGTAGTGCGTGGTAGTGCAACATTTGATAAAAAAAATTACAAACTTTTAATTGAAATGAAGTGTATTGTCAAAAATTGTTAAAATACGCATAAAAAAATTTCAAAAAGGCGTATCTTACCATCAGTAAGTTTACTAAGTGTTTATATAAAATAAAATGTAAATTATGTTAAGAAAAAAGTGATTTGTGATAAATTTATCCTTTATTTAATTTATAAAACAGAGAAAATTAAGTAAACAATTTTGATTTCGGTGTGGGGTTTTTCATTTTGTGTGTGTGTTTGTAATCATATGTTATATTACCAGTGTCGCATTTCTCTTATTACTACGTACATATTCTACGTGTTTTTCTTTTCATAATTATTTTTTATTTTGGAATATTATATTTATAAGTATAATTTTTTTATCGAAAATAAAAACAATTAATGCGTACTATATTCGCATAAAAATAATTGTGAATTTGAGAAGTTTTAAATTTCAATCGAGCAAATTCTAAATACGACCCGTTGATTTATATGCTTTCTCTTTTACCCTCCGAATTTGACTCACTTGACAGCTACAATCATTCACTCTGTGTTTCTTCTTAAAGGTCGGTATCCAGCTCGCGCTAAGATAAATTTTACATATAAGTTTGACGTAAAATTTAGCTAGCGAAATAACAAAAAAATATTTAGCTCGCGATTAACCTAGCTTAAGCTAGGTATCCAGCTCGCGCTAAGATAAATTTTAACGCGGTCTCCACTAGTCTCCACTAAATTGCAGATAAATTGTAAGCTAAAAAGTTTGTGTAGAGATAAATTTTGATGTTTATTTTATTTCTCCTACAACAAACAAAAATATAGTTCAATCGACTATTTAATAAGTATTTTTATAAACATTTAAAATTGAAAGTTAAAATTTTAGTTTTGGCTTCCTTTTTACACTTTCTAAATTTTCTGTATCCACTTTTTCGTAGTCAATCAAGTATTCTTCTTGATATTCGAAACATTCGTAATCTATAGAAAACTTTCATAATCTATAGAAAACTTTCATAATCTATAGAATTATTTAGTTCATCCATTAAAAAAAATAGTTTTCACGTTGTGCTGTCAAAATTTATCTCAATTTTATCGTTCCAGGCAGATAAATTGCTGCGAAAACGTTTGTAGAGTTTTCACTAGCGCAGTCTATATGTGAGTGAGATAACTACAAACTTTTAGCGTGAGCTGCGTACCGCATCTGCGAAATCGCGAGCTAAATATTGTTTTGTTATTTCGCTAGCTAAATTTTACGTCAAATTTGTATGTAAAATTTATCTTAGCGCGAGCTGGATACCGACCTTTACTCTAAGGTCAAATGTATAATAATTCTGTGGTCAAAGTCAAACGTCATTGTGCATATTCACACTATGGTATATTGAATCCGGATACTTTTTGATTTTACCCTTTTACCTATTGACGATGGATTCCATCTAGCGGATTTTCAATAAACTTCGATAACTACAAATTTTCGCATTTATAGCTTTTAAGCTTAGTACTCAGTTCAAAGTGAAATGAAATTTTAACGCGGTCTCCAAAAATCTATTTATTTTCGCGTGAAATAGAAATGAAATTTTGTTTGGAGAATTTTTAATTTTAACGGATAAATTTGTAAACATGCATAAATTAATTTCTTTATTTTACGTAAATAATTTAAATTAAATTGACTTTAATTAAAATTTATGAATTTGTGGTCTTAAAAAATTTGTTTTTTGCCAAAAACAAACAAATGTCAAAATTTCGCGTGAAAATAATGTGCCGAGACATTATTTTCACATGAAAATAATTTGGAGAGTTTATGCGCGCCATCTTTGATGTATTGAACACACTTGGTTTTTTCGTTGGAGAACTGAGTACTACAAAACGAAAACAGAAATGAAGTTTTTCATTTCTAATTTCACTTTGGTAAAATCGTATGGAAATTTCACGTGAAATCGAACTGAGTACTAGGCTTATGCGGGAAAAATTACCATGGTATGGATAACCATGCTCTACACCAATGAAATCGCTTCAAAATATAAAAACTCCGCCTGTTTTTTTCATACTCGAGTTTAAATATTTTTTACTTCAATACCATGGTGCAAATACCATGCCATTTTCCCGATGTTATGAACAAAGCATTATGCCTCGTACGCTGCGTGCATAAACAAAGTAAACAATCAGCATCATTCGCGATAATTTATGGGGCATTTACATGCGACCAACATTTTTCTTCTGCAAAATAAGAAAGATATAACATAGACTTTTTGCACATGAGAGGCAAGAAAAGAAATATATTCCAACAAATTTTGTAGATTTTTAAGCCAACAGTGGTAAAAACCACTATAAAATGTTACCATAAAAATAAATGTTGCCATAAAATATATTCAATCCGAGTATTTTTATGATAACATTTTTAAAAATAACAAGAAAAAAAAAATATTTCGTATTTATAAATATTGAGGATTCATAATAAAAACAGACTCCATAGATAAAAATGTAAGTTTCGCATTTGAATTCATTAAAAATAAATTAATAATGGTCCTATAAAAAAATTACGCCATTACTATATATGTTTATTTCTTTCTGGCATATTGAATATTTTTATATAGTGGATCCTTCTTATTTACCTGCAAAATACCTGCTTGTAGAAGAAAACAATTTTCTACATGTAAATGCCCCATAAGACTACATGTAAATGCCCCCATAAGTTTTTTTTCATACTTTTCTGTAAGGAAAAGGTTAAAGGAATTCTATTGGGGATGCGGCGTAAATTTTTGACATGGTACTTTTGTTGTACCCACACAATTGTGTTACCGGGCAGTAAAAGGGATATATAATACGTTTATGGCCTAAACAAACTCGGCGCGCGAGACGCGCGTATCCCGCGTCTAGCTGTCAAATCAAAGTAAAATATATGAAATTTTATGAATGAATAAATATCAAATATCGGTCGCGCGATACGTGCATAGCTATAGGTGTCAACTCTATATTTTCGATGCTATGGCCGTGTCCCAAACACCGACTTATTTCAAACTTATTGATTTATTTGACGCCATCTTGAATAAGTTGATCAAGTCGTCCCAAACGATTTTATTGACTCATTTTGACAGATATAGCAAACAAAAAATGTTTTAGGAATTTGTTATTTAATAATTAAATAAAAAAATTAAAATACACAAAAATAATTTATTTTAATGAATTGTTTAATAAATAAAAACTTAAAAATGTGTCTTGAGTTATTAAAACACGATGAAAATTTATTATTGTAGCTGGAGATGCGCGAAATGCGCGAGCTACAATTTGTGTTACGCAAGCTACATCTCTATTAATCCTCTTTTTATATCTCTAAAAAAATTTTATATCTCTAAAATCTATTAATTATATTAATTTATTAAGACAATATTGTACTAATAGTTATTAATTAAGTGAAATATCTCTAATGTTTGAAAATTATTAATAATATTTGATAATTTGTTGAATTTTTCATGTTTACATGATCAAAAGTATATTTCATGTTTACATGATCAAATAAGTTTTTTGCTTTCAAAATAAAGCCTATTCCACAATGAAACATATTTTTTCAGTAAAAAAATAGCGAGATAAAAATATAATTTCGCCACGTACCAAAACGAAACCGTTTTCTAAAGTCCCAGGCTGTTGTTAGTATTTGAAGCCCATTGCATAAACAAATCACGTGCGTATTCACTTTCAATATCGGGAGTAGAAGCTAACACGACCTTTGGGCTCGGGACTTTACGTAAATCTGCCAAATTGTGACACAACTGCAAATGCCGAAATTGAAACGGATTGTTACGTGCACTTTCAAAACTTTTCATCAATTTATCACTCATTCATACATTCGATTTGTGATTTAGCAAACTCAACATTTCTTTTATGTGCGAAATTATATAATTTTTTATATTATTAATTAAAAATTATTGATATTCAGTTACAAATGAATTATTAAAATTGAAATACGGAAGGCACTATTGAAAATTTTAATAGTATGTTATGTACTTTGCTTTGCTGACATTTTTAAAAATAAACAATTTTTTGTCTTTCTTTTCACCAATACTACTACAAAAGTCGGGTACATTTTTTCATGTTCATTTACATAAAAACCGAGTAAATTTTTGTTGTAATTTTGAATGAACTTCACATTAGCTTATTTCATTTCCGTAATTAGCCGTAATTAGATTTTCTGGCACATGTGTCACTTTGGTCGTTTCTTTCGAACTTTTCCGAAAAGTTGCCGTTGTTTGTTTACTTTTTTGTTTTGACAACTAAGCTAAACAGTTGAAACAGTTAAATTTAGTTTTACTTTTTTTACCAGGAGCACGTTCACGAGAGTTACATTGTTACAATATTGTTAACAATGACAGCTCAAAATCGTTCATAAACCTACATTGTAACAATGACCACGTGCGTTTTTCGTTCACGAACTCTACATTGTTACAAATGTCATTCTGAACCCTACTCGAGACTGCCTCTACAAATGTCATTTTTAATGGTGTATTTATCATGATCGTAGTATCAACAACCATTATGTAGTTTTGAAAAATTATTTAAAGAACAAAATTCAATTTTTAATATATTTATTTTAAAAAAAATTGTGTTTTATGGATACGGTAATTATTTTGATACTCCATAATATTATGTTACTCTTTATGTTATGAAGAAATTAAGAGATCAATTTTTTATTGTTTTCATTTGTTTTGACACTTGAGATCATCTCATTGTTAACTACTACGTCATTTCTACAATGACAGTTGTTACAATAGTTAACAATGTAAATTTCGTGAACGCAATCCAGCTGTGTTGATTTTCGAGTTTTTTTCGAACTTGTACTAAAACAGCTAATTTCACTCTGGTCTTATAGAAAAAAAATTTTGGAAGACGATTTTACAAGGCAGTGTCCTATATTGATATTATTTAATATTTGCTATTATACCCAAAACTATTGTAGTTTCACTCAAGATTTTAGGAAATATTACAATAAATATATGAATGAACTTAATATTTTAAGTAATATACCCGAAAAGTCAAATTTGAATAATAATTTTTTGTCTTCGTTTCTTACGTTATTCCACTTATTTTTTTTATTCCATCTATATAGTTGGCCCTAAACATTTGCAGCGAAAACATTTTCACCAAATGCGTTCGGCACAAATTTTGTAAATGTGGGCCCACCATAAGGCAAAAGTTATATATACTGTTTATATTGGAGGTTGAACCCAGGTTCAACCTGGGTTGAACCTTCAACATAAACACCAAAAGTTAACTTGGAGTTAACTCGACTCAATCCAAAAAATTTCTTAGGTCGAGTCGAAAAACAACAACAAAAATAAAACTGAAATAAAAAAGAACAAAAAAAATTAATTATTTTAATTTTTTTGTCTGAGCAGTGGTATCTAAATACGAAAGTATATTTTTTGTGATTTTTTCCGATTTTAATTTATTAAGTTTTCCCTAAAATTAATTGCATTCATCTAAATATTTTTTAAAAATTTTTGACTCGATCCAAAGATAACTCTGCCAATATAAACACTAGAAGTTAACTTCAAGGTTAACCTGCACATGGATTTTGTTGCCTTTTCAAAATCAATTCAAGTTGAATTTTGTGTACGTATACAGTGTATAATATACACTTTTAATATTGTGTGCTGTCATTTTGTATCATTGTGTGTGTGCAAATCCACATGAAATTTCGCCAAAATGTTGACCCGATTTTATAAATGATACTATCGGTAGAGGAAACAATACATTTCCTCTGCTCGATAGCAAAGGAAAAAATGACATGTTATGAAAATATGTAGTTTCGATTTCAATATGTTTTTTGTGAATGTTTCATTTATATTTAGATAAAACTTAAATAAAATGAATTTTATTATTGTTTTTAATAAAATTAATATTCCCAGTTTAATTGTAGGTACATTTGCCTATATTTTATGTGTTATTTATGGAAATAGTATTGAAAAAAAAGATTAATAAATTATAAAGTGAATTAACACTTTAATTGCCGCTCACACAGCATGTGTGTGATAGTCGGAACAAGTATTATACGTACGGCCATTAACGTGTTAACTGAGGAAATACATATAAATAAATTTGAAAAATATTTTTATTCTCTCTTGTCTTGCAGTCGATCGCATCGATGTTATTTTTTTTTGTTGTTTAGTTAGTAGAATATGGAATGGAAATGATAGACGAAAGACGGACAAATGCTTAAATTTTTTTTTATGTTTACATTTGACTATGATAATAATTTTTTGATGATAATGTAATTACGTTTTGATTTATTTACTCGGAATTAAATTAAACTATATAGGAATAGGGACACAACACTTTATTAACTTACATAATGTTGTGAAATTTTTTAAATTCACAAATTATGTACTCAACATATTATTTTGTGCTCTTAAATGACGTCAAAAACACAAAACAAAACACATATACCAATATGCACACCACTACTATTACGTTCCGGTAAAATTCAAGTTGAATTGTAAAAAGGCAACAGAATCCATGTGCTGAAGATAACTACAAGTTGACTCGACCCCCAATATAAACAGGGTAATAAATTTGTCTATTGTGCACATGCACACTACACACTTGAATCCGGTGACTTCTTCGTTTGTTTCCTCTTTATCCATAAAACCAAAATTGTTTATTGGTAAAGGAGAAACAACCGAAGAACCCAAGGATTCGAGTTTACCCTGCGTGAACGCTATCTTGAACTAATTCAATAATTAAAAACTCAAATTTAGGTGTCGCTTTAAAAGTTTGGTATGTCAAGGTTCTACCTTTGTCTTTAAGATGGCAGGGCTCAAGCGCTTTTGTGCCTACAATTATCAGCGCGGCGACGTACTAACCGCAGTTGATTATTGGTAGTCGTAATAGTAAGATAAACAAGGAAAAGAGTATACTTAAAATAGCAAATTTATTATAATTTTATATATTATGTATTTATATTTATTTCATTAGTTTTATGTTTATTTCATACTCATGTACATATTTATATTTCTGTAAGTAATAAACGGCATATAATTTTAATTAATGTGTGGATATAATACTTCATGTTTATATTACAATTGTAATGAAACTTTATATTTTCTTTGAAAGGCAAAAGTTCTAAAAGTGAAAACGAAAATATTTTCACTCAGAAATATAGAGAAACTATTTTATTCGAAAAGAAATTACATACCTTTAAATAATTTTTAAAAAATATTTGTTCGATTTTGACGTTTACAATTAATATCGACATCGATAAATTTTTAGAAACCATGGTGTGTTTCTTTGCTAATTGTTGAATTAAATGTTTCTGTTACCTAATTACCTACCATTTGCCACATGTTCCATTTAATTTCATTTCTATGGCAAACAGTTGATTAGTTACTTAAAATTGGGACTGGTTTGAAAACGAATAGAGAACTACATTTATAAAAGGTAGCTACGTGTAGACACAGTTGAAACTCCGATTATTATTGCATGCAATTTGAGTGCCGCAATGTGATTAAGAACATTTGGAAACTGTGTTTGACGTAGCGCTCATCAACTGCCATGTTCAGTTTTAAAACTTTAGCCCAATTTAAGGCCAAGGGTTATTTCTGTTAGAGATCGGTGAATGCCTCAATAATTTTAGATATGTAGTAGTAGACTCTTTCCGTTATAACCGACACCGTTCTAATAAGCAGTGAGTTCTTCGACTTATACATTTTTGAACACTTTTTTGGCCTCTATTAGGCCGAACCATGAAGTTTCTTTTAAATTAATAACGCACTCCTTTAATAAGCCGAAGTTTATTAAAAACAGAAATTATTTAAGACTAATAAGCCGCGGCTTGTAACGGAAAAGGGTAAACGAAAATTAAATGAAAATGTTTTTTTTTATCTCTAGAACAAACCATTCATACTGAAGATGAATTCAAACGCCAAAGTAAACCTCTCAAAAGAGCAATTGGATTGGTTGCCAAAAGAGTTACAAGACGTTTTAAGTAAAGGTTTTCGAGTTGTGAAAGCTGTTGGTCTTCAGAACATGTCCAATTCCGATATTGAAAAAAAGGTAAAGTTCTACAAAAGGAATTATGAAGAAATAGAAAATCTAAACATTGGTAACAAAAGATCTCGAAAATCAATTTCATTGATTGGTTGGGATTTCGAACAAAAATTTCCTAATAAGAAAATGGCGCTCGAATTTTTGTCAGATAACAACTGGACTATCAATTCAAATCAAACATATAAATTAAGCGATGGTCACAAAGTGGATTATCGATGTAATTGGCTTAATGCAAATGGATCTCCTTGTAACGTTTTAAGATGTTTATTCTATCCTGTCGAAAGTGCTGAGGTGTTCATGTTCACAACGAATCGAGAACATATTCATCATGTGGATCAGACAACTTGTAAATTAGAACCGATCGAAAATTGGGATCAGCTTATTTCATCAGAATTGGTTTCTTCAGAACAAATTAAAAGTGGCAACGATGTTGATTTAAATCCCATACCAATAAACGTTTTACCACTCCAATGCAAAAATACCGAATTAATTGAGAATAGTAATTCAAATACTGACACGATTTTGAAAGAAGAACTAATCACTGAGGGTAATCTCACGTCATCTGTTCTAAATGAAAATGATGGAAGTAACTCTATTTCGAATGTAACCAATAATTGCGTTAATTCCAATGATTCCAATGTTGTAGCTCCTTATATGGGTGGATTTTTGTTCAAAGAGAAATTTTCGAATGTATCCGATGCAATGTATAAAATAAGGCAAATGTCAGATTATTGGAGTTGCACATGCACTAGGCAGCAAGGCCTTCTCCGTTATTATCGATGTTATCACATTTACAATGGTGGGATCTGTTCATCCAGAGCGATTTTGTTAGTGAGACCGGAATTTGATGACGTGCTATATTACGAATCAGGTCAGCACATTCATACTACAAAGTCAAAGACGAATAATAACAGTTCAATATTAAATGAATGCAAAATTGCTTTAAATACTGACGACGAGAAAAAATTGGGTGCATGGAAATTTGAAACACAATTCTGCGACTATAAATCTGCTACAGATTTTATGCAAAAATTGCACTTAATAAGTTTGGAAGCCAAAGCTACAGAAAAGGGGTTCGAGGAATATTACAAATGTAATTTAGGAGTTGGCGTCATTGGACATTGTCCTGCGTCTTGTTTTCTTCAGTACAGGAATCTAACTAGTGTTATTTTACTGTATATCCGAAATGTGAAACACGGGCTCATTTGCACAAATACTGTACGTCCTCTGATTCGCAAGCAAAACCAGGCGACGTACTATGTTCAACTCAATAACATTCCTATATTAGACAAGTCTGGTAACGTTGTGAAACAATCATCTTTAGAACAGAATAAATCGCTACGAGGTAGAAAAATACAAATACTTGAAAACAAATTTAAAACCTTTGCAGAGGCTATCTCATATTTAGAGGAACAGCGTATTTGGAACTTTACGAAAGAAATCCATTTAAATGGGAATATTATGAAAGTTTATCAATGTAATCAGATAGATAGTACCGGACTACAGTGTACAGTTACCAAATTTATTCGCTCCGAACAAGGAGCACAAGTTAGTTATCTATATAAAACTAACCAGAACCACACACATGA
Organism: Nephrotoma flavescens; assembly: GCA_932526605.1. Lineage (NCBI taxonomy): Eukaryota > Metazoa > Arthropoda > Insecta > Diptera > Tipulidae > Nephrotoma > Nephrotoma flavescens. The sequence goes on along the minus strand of OW052221.1, from coordinate 78,765,434 downwards.
AATCATGGGCTGCACTGCTCAAATAGAACAAACATTTGAAACATTAGATGAAGATACAAAAACTAAAATAATAGAACTTGCTGAGATAGGTGATGAACCCGAAGAAATTGTAGAAGAGTTAGAATTAAACGATTTTGACGTTTCGTTCCAACAACATCTTTGTAGATGGATTCGTCAATTTCAAAAAAACATGAACACAAAATATTCAAGTGTTTCATCCTCAAATGAAACTCTTCAAAATTGGTTTACAAGAATTAGGGAGATTCCCAATTCCGACAATGAGCATCAACTCTATTGTGTCAGTGATTATGAAGAAGGCAATTCTAGACATGGTTCTAATATTCGGTGTGTCTTATCGACGCGCAGTTTACTAAAGAATGCGCTGATTTCGAATTCGATACATATGGATTCATCGTATGATTTATTTTGGAACGGCCAATCAATTACTATTATTGGTACAACAGTTGCACATAATAAGTTTCTTTTATTCGGTATAGCCATTTCGACGGAAAGACAACATTGTGATTACGAGTTTATGTTCCAGGCGATTCGAAACGGAGTGCAGGAATGCTATAACCATGTATTTAAACCAGAATATTTAATTTCTGATGATAAAAGAGGCGTTTGTGGCCCATTTAACATGATATTTGGACCAAAAGTAGCAACATGCCCCAAGATAGCTTTACAAAAAGTTATGTTAAGTTTAAACGCTTTCAAAATCGATTGGTTGGCGAAATATCAATTAGAAGAAGACTTTTTGAAAATATTAAAACTTTCATCAAGTACGGTCTTCTTAAAAGCAAGTAATCTATTTTTTCGAAAATGGCGGTCGCGACGTGAGAACGTAACCAGCATTTTAAACGTTTTTAAATTCTGGGTATGGCGGATTTTAAATTGGTTTGATGTATTTCCAAATTATGCACCGAACAGAAGTGAAGCTATTCGATCCGCATACGATATGCTTCGAAAAAATATAGGTGATCCAAATATACCGATAAAAACTTTTAAAATTCGCATTAAGACTAATTTAGAAAAAACGTCACGTTCCTCTAAGAAGGAGGAATCCGTATTATGTAATAAACCAACAATACCATCTACGATGCACCAGAAAGCTATTGAGTGGAAAAATTTACAAAAGCAATATAAGTGTGTCGATAACGCCTCTGAGACCCAGTATTACTTTCCGGCTGGGGACGAGAAATTGATTTGCGAGAAAAAGTTTAAAAAATATCAGGAGTGCCGTCAAGGAACATTCGATACATTTTTCGCAATTCATTATAGTTTTTGGTGTGTGGCAAGATCAAAAAGTAGTGGTACATTTACATGTAGCTGTCCACAATTTTGGGACGATTCTGTATGTGAGCACTCAGTGGGAATGAAATTGGTACTCCAGGAGAATTCTGAAATAATCGTGAAATAGATCATTCCTCATATATATTTTAGCTAATATAAAAATATTCTGATATGTTATTTATATTTTTTTAAATAAATCTTATAAATAAAATAAACCTCATATTTTTGATGAAAAACTTTTTTCTAAGTTTGCAGATCGCTCCGCTCTATCATCGAACCCTAAAATTATTTAATTATCAAGTTTCAAGATTTAGCTTAGAGTTTAAGGAGGTACCAAATGAAGTGAGGGACGACGAACAAAGTGTTCCCACAAACAATAATGAATTCGTAACCTAGTGAGTAACCTACTCTTGCAAAATCCTCTAGTGAGCCCATCGAAAATGAATTAGAAGAAACATTGGTTTCATGCGATAGTTCAATTGAAACGCTATATGATGACAAAAATGATAAAATCTATGAACAAAAAGGTAGTATGAGTAAGCCTATAACATATAATGAGGCGTTGAATAATGAAAACTGTGAAAATTGAAAATCAGCCATGCAAGAAGAAGTTAACTCGTTAGTCGAAAATGGAACTTGGCACTTGGTCGATTTGCCCAAAAAACGTAAACCGATAAAATCAAAATGGATTTTTAAACTCAAGTGTGACGAATATAGAAACGTCACTTGATTTAAAGCAATATTGGTTGCGAAAGGTTGCTCCCAGGTATTTGGAATCAATTATGAAGAAGTTTATTCACCAGTGGTACTTTACTCATCGATTCGTTTTGTCATCGCATTTGCTGTCAAAAATTGTTTAAAAATTCATCAGATGGATGCAGTCACAGCATATTTGCAGGGAGATTTAAATGATGACATATACATGGTTCAACCGGAAGGCTTTCACGATGGAACAAATAAAGTCTGTAAGTTAAATAAGGCGATATATGCTCTGAAATAAACCTTCGTCCGGTGGCATAATTTTATAACGATAAAATCTGCTCGATCCCCTATATCTGAAGAGGCTGGGAATAGTTAAAATAAGGTGTGAATGGTCCAGCAAAAAAATGTAGAGGTCTCACAAAACTTTTCCAAAAATATTGAATATGCGAGGAAAAAATAAACATATATAAAGGGTGTCTCTACAAGAGCGCTGGATTTAAATTTGCCGCCATTTTCTTAATACGAGTTGTACGGTGATTTTTTTTTTAATAAGCCTGAAACAGTTGAACATCTTAAAGAGGAAAAAACGGCGGGTTATTGGTGAAATACAGCCACATTTATGCGAAAACGTCATTCAAAATTTTAAAAAAAGAATAACCTTGTGCCAGAGGTTTCGTGGTGGCCATTTGCCTGATGTTGTATTTCACGTTTAATCGGAACTATTTTTCTTTATGTTGAAACAAAAATGTTTGCTTAATTCAAAAATAAATGTGTTTTTCTTTAAAATGAATTGTTGGGGCACCCTTTAGTAATGCCATAATGTTTTTATAGCCATTAGTGATTGGAGTAAGCTAAGTGATTGGATGTGCTATTTGTTTTTTCAATTGAAAAATAATTAAATAATTTTTAATAATTATATTTAAATTTAGTTAATGTTGTTAATTTTTCTTGTGTGCCAATTTATTGTATATAATAAGTGTATATAGTGTGTATATTTATGTATATATCGTGACTTCTTTAAGTGAGTGTAAATAATTAGTGCATACATAGACTTTTTGTGTTGCCCGTTATACGTTAAGGGATATTTTTGAAAGCAATATGGAGTGTGGTAAATGTAATTTACATTTTACAGATCATACTATGATATGTTGCTCTGGTTTGTATGGTAAAAATTTCCACTATGTGTGTACGATTGACACAAATCGTGCGGCATGTAATGTGATAAGTAAATGCCCTAATATTATGTGGTTCTGCAATGATTGCAGGGACCTTATTAAAAATAACACCTTCAACAAATTAATTGGTGTTAATAGCGCTAACAACAACTATATGGTGCAAAATGGGTTTGCGAATATTTTGGTTGAGCTGGCCTCTAATAAAAATCAAATTAGTAGAATCCTGGATTGTTTGCTTGGTGATGTAAAGCCTGTCATTTCATCTGCATTGCCTATATGCTCATCTATGGTATTATCTGCGGATGCTGTTTCTTCTTGTGATACCAGTGAGGATATTAACTATCGCCGTCATATTGAGTCAGATGTTGGATTGTGTGCTGCTCGGGATACGATGATTACTCCGCATGTAGTTTTAAGTGTTCCCGAATCTTTGGAAATTCCAAATGTATCCAGTAATTCATTTATGGAAGTATCTGCTGATCATATATCTCCTTCTGTATCTGGTGAAGAGTATAGTCATCGAACTACCGGATTGCGCTGTGAAACGTTTTTAACTCCGCAACCAAGTTCGCAACCAGCTCCATTTTCTTCGAGTGAGAACTGTACGACGGATTCTACTTCTTCTGGGAACATTACTGCAATTTTTCAAAACAATCGTTTGGATAATCAACAAATTCGCTATAATGGACAAATTTGTGGTACTAGAAATCTACAATTTGATTTTGGAATTAAACCTTTTGTTCCAATGCTATGGCTCCGTCTCTCTAGGTTGATCCATCGGTTACTGATGATAATATTTCTGCGCTCGTTAAAACATGTTTAGGCGTTACCAATTGTAAAGTTATTAAATTAATGCCAAAAAATCGAAATCATGATTTGTTGGACTATGTATGTTTTAAAGTTGGCATCAGCTCTGAACTTAGTAGTAAAGCACTTGATCCTAATACCTGGCCTACTGGTGTTCTTATTAGGCAGTTCAAAAGGAAAAATTTTCGGTCAAACATGCCTCTGCGGGAGATGTTTCCAAATTCTGCAGCAACGGATTCAACGACATTTTAATAAATTATAATAATTTAGTTAATATAAACGCTGTTCCATGTGATAATCAGGTAGGTATTCATTCTTGTATTAATTTTGGCCATTTAAATGTTCGTAGCTTAGTAAAGCATTTTGATGAGGTTTGTATTTTGTTGGACGTGCACAAATTTGACTTTCTTGCTTTAACTGAAACTTTTCTTAACAGTAGAATTACAAGCCAGTCACTTCGCATTAATAACTATAAAATTATCCGTTCTGATCGAGTGAATAATACACGTTGGGGTGGAGTTTGCCTTTATTTCCGCGATACTTTAAAGAAAAAAAAACTTATTTGCTGGAGCTTTTGGTAAATTGGAAGTTTTAGCATCGGAACTTGAGGGATGTGGTAGTAAAATTCTTATTTTGATTATTTATAATCCACCACCAACTCGTCCTGAGGATATTGATGATTTACAAACGATTTTTTCTCAATACTTATCCCAGTATGTAAAAATTGTTTGCTGTGGTGACTTTAACTATAATATGTTGGTTAGTAATACATTTACTGATTGTTTAAATTTATACAACTTATATTATTTACCGTTTGGACCAACTAGATTAGAAAATACCTTATTGGATTTAATAATATTATATAAATTTGACAAAGAAAATATTATATCTTTTGGACAGCTTGCAGTTCCTGCCATATCTGACCATGATTTAATTTTTGCCAGTTATAAATTTAGTCGAGTCAGAGATAAAATTTCATATACCTATGTTCCTGATTATAAGGCTATTAATAATGAAAATTTTATAAACTGTTTCTGTTCATTAGACTGGTCAAATCTTTACTGGTTTTCTGATGTTAATAATTTACTCGATGCATTTAATTCAAATTTTATATATTTGGATTCCATTTGTGTTCCTCGCAAAAGAATTATTAACAAATGCTTTTCTGCTCCTTGGTTAAATGCTAATATTTTGGATTTAATTAAATGTAGAGAGCGTTCTTACAAATCTGGTTTACAGAATGACCTTGTATCATTTAAATTTTTTAGAAATACAACAAACAAAGCTATTAGAAAAGCTAAACAATTATTTTATTTTGGTACTGTTAATAACTCTAAAGTATTCTGGAATAAATTAAAATCACTCGGTGTTTCATGTAAATCAAGTGAAACACCTATTGTGTTTTCTGCTGTAGAAATTTTGAATGGGATCCGTAAATTAACTGACTGTAAAGGTGTTCTGCCCTTACCTCATTCTGATTTTTTTTTTGTTCCGGTAACGATACTTTAGTTTTTGATTGTGTAGATGAACCTACCGTGCTGAATGCGATTCAAACTGTCAAATCGGATCTGATAGCATTTGATAAGGTAAATTTCAAATTAATAAAATTATTTATTGATTTACAGCTCAATTCCCTTAGACGTATCACTTCATGCGACGTCACTATGGTTCTTACTGGTAACTAGATCTTAAAATCAAAATTTACTAAATAATTTTGTGCAAAACTCTCAGTGAAAATTTTTTAAATTATAGTTGGCTTCAATAGTTTGAAATTTTTTTTATTTATTTGTCACGTCAAAATTTCAAGTGATAGAAATTGCCATTTGAAGTGATAGCAGTCGATAGGAAATATTTATAAAGCAGCATACTAAGATTTAAAGAACAGTCAGAACGTCTTTTTTGAACAATTATTTTACAAGTTTTGATTTAATGATCTAGTAACCAGGAAGATGAGTAGTCACGTCACTTGAAGTGATGCGACTAGGGGAATAGGGGTGTTATTCTTACCTCAAATCACTTTAATTATGAACCAGTGTTTGACGAAATCTGTTTTTCCTAATTTTTGGAAGAAAGCTTCTATCATTCCTCTTCCTAAGAAGGATGTAATTAGCAGTACTGATGATATTCGGCCGATAAGTATATTACCTGCTTTATCGAAGGTACTTGAGAAGATAATGAAAATTCAAATTAATGAACACCTGCACAGGTTTAATTTTTTAAGCAAATTCCAATCGGGTTATAAATCTAATCATAGCACTACTACCGCCCTTGTGCATATTGTTGATGATTTATCAACAATTTTAGATATAGGAAACTCTTTTGTTATTTTAGTCCTTTTAGATTTTTCAAGGGCATTTGATTGTGTTAATCACATACTCTTGCTTCAAAAATTACATTTATATTATAAATTTTCGGGTTCTGCCATTAGTTTACTTCATTCTTATTTGAGTAATCGTAAACAATTTGTTAAGCATGGTGATGATGTTTCTGATATGTGTGAGGTAATCACTGGTGTACCTCAGGGTTCTATATTAGGGCCTTTACTCTTTTCTATTTATATTAATGATCTTCCTTCATATATTGTAAATTGTCGATTTCATCTTTATGTTGATGATTTGCAACTTTATATTGGTGGCGACTTTTCAAGGTTAACACCCCTATTCCCCTAGTCGCATCACTTCAAGTGATGTGACTACTCATCTTCTCGGTTACTAGATCATTAAATCAAAACTTGCAAAATAATTGTTCAATAAAGTCGTTCTGGCTGTTCTTTAAATCTTAGTATGCTGCTTTATAAATATTTCCTATCGACTGCTGTCACTCCAAATGACAATTTCTATCACTTGGAATTTTGACGTGACAAATAAATCAAAAATAATCCAAACTAATGCAGCCAACTAAGATCTAAAAAATTTTCATTGAGAGTTTTGCACAAAACTATTTAGTAAATTTTGATTTTAAAATCTAGTAACCAGGAAGATCCATAGTCACATCGCATGAAGTGATACGTCTAACGGAATTGAGTATTAAATGAGATTGTTATGCAACTTAACGCTGACCTTAGAAATATTTCGATGTGGTCTAAAAATAATTCACTTTCCATTAATGCGCGTAAAAGTAAAGCATTATTCCTGACCAGAGGTAATTCTCTAAATATGATGCCCGAAATTTTCTTGGATAATGATATAATCTCATTTGCTCCAAATATTAACAACTTGGGATTAATATTAAATTCTAAACTTAGTTGAAATGATCACATTAATTCATTGTGTCAACGTGTGAATTATAGTTTGTATTCACTTAGATTAATAAAAAAAATTTGTCCCATTAATCTGCGGATATTCTTGGTTAAAAGTTTAATTATACCAATTTTTATATATTGTGATGTAGTATTTAATAATTGTGATAGTTCTGCTAGGCGTTTACTTCAGATAACATTTAATAATTGCACACGATATGTTCATGACCTCCGCAAGTTTGATCATATTTCGCCTTTTAAAGATTCTATTTTGGGATGTGACTTGATTGATTTTTACTGTTACAGAACTGCTGTTTTTATATTTCGCATTATTAAATCGGGACTTCCGACATATTTATATGAAAAGTTAAAGTTAAACGTACAGGTAATATCAACTTGCCTATAAATAGAACGAATATTTATAACCATTCTTGTTTAATGGACCTGATTATCACATGGAACAGCGTGCCTCTGGAACTAAAACGTGTTAGTTCAGTTAACGTTTTTAAAACTAAGGTTTTTAAGTATTTAACAAAAAATGATTGAAATTGATTTTGTAAATAATGTATATAGTGTATATATAGTTGTATATATGTATATATATATATATATATATATATATATATATATATATATATATATATATATATATATATATATATATAATTGTATATATTTTGTATATATTATGCTTGTAATTTATATTATGTCATGTTTAATTGTTGTTATGTTGTGTTGTTTGTTCTGTTTCTTTGTTGTACAAAAACTTTATAGTTTACACACATTTTAATATTAATAAATAAAATAAATAAAAATTAGTATTAATTTATTTTTAATTAATTCAAATGCGGAATTTACATTTTTATCTATGGTGTCCGTTTTTATTATGAATCCTTAACATTTTTAAATATAAAACATTTTGTTTTGTTAATTTAAAAAATGTTGCCATAAAAATACTCGGATCGAATATACATATTTTAAGGGCAATATTTTCATTTTTATAGTAGTTTAGGCGGTATAGTGGCTCAAAAGGTCTTCTGCAAAATTTTGTTGGGATATATTGCTTTTCTTATCTATCTATGTGCAAAAAGTCAATGCTATATCTTTCTTTTTGCAGAAGAAAAATGTTGGTCGCATGTAAATGGGTTATCCACTAACACTAAGTTAAATAAAGCGTGACATTTGGTCACTTGTTAATGCGTGGGTCCCATTTGTTTGGGATATCCATATGAATGGTGAATGAATGAGTGAATGTGGGAGGAGGTCGGGGCGCGACGGACGGGGTGCTCGGTAAGCCAATGGGCTGGATTAAGGTGTTACGCGACCCGTGCTGATGATCGACTAGACTGGGGGCCCATTTAACAAAGCCCAGTCGTGAACGGAGCCCTCTGGATACCTGGCGACCTCCAGTTGTATTTAGCCTTACCTGCGTATACGGATCTCTGCGCAGGTGGACGTATTTCTCCGATACTCGTGGGAATAAATGGAAGATTTAAAAAAAAATAATAAAAACAAGGGGACCGGTACCCACCAAAAACCGGAAAGTACTATAGAGGGGAGTAACTCTAACCAGAAAGGTGGGGTTCCCTCATCTGAGGCAGGGGCAAGTAACACCATGGCATCGAAGCCAGGTGAAAGCGGAACCGCCAAACAGAAGAGCGGGGGACCGAAAGAGATCCCCCAGCAAAGCGACGGTACAGAGAGAGACGGTCGGCGTTTAGAATTCTGTAGAAACTGGCTGCGACCCCTGAGGGGCAGCTTACAGTTGCGCAGAAGGAATCTGTAGCATGGGCTAAGAAAACTGTCGGCTGCAATAGCTCGGAGAGGGTCCTTGTGTCTAAAAGACAGAGGTCCCAGGATGAGCTTGAAGCAGAAGGCAGTAAGCGGGCCAAAGTGCAAGCAGACATGACGTCGGGGGCTCCTAAGGAGCAGAAACTGAAATTATTCAGTGAAATCCTGAAGGAGCACGTGCTGGTGCTAGCCGTCATTGACAAAGGTCAGGAAGATGGGAGCATCACATCGGAAAAGTGGAGGATAGTGTATAATGCACTAAATTCCATTTTCTTGAGGATCCTGAGAGAAAATCCGGGATCCCCCCCGTCCTGCAGAGATGCGGGATGGCACCAAGGGCACGTTAAGCTAACTGCGTGCTCGGACCAGAGATCGGTCGATCTCTATAAAAGGGCAGTGGCCGAGGTAGGCGAGGTGTAGCCGGGCGCGAGGCTTGAAGCAGTCAGCAGAGGGGAAATCCCGAGCAGGCCGAGGGCACGCGTCTGGTTACCAACTTAACCGGATAAGCCAGAGGAGATCATTGAGATTATCCGGGCCAGTAATCCCGATCTTCCAACGGAAGGATGGAGGATTGTGAAGCAGGAGGAGGCCAGGGGGGGCTTTAGATTGGCAATCATGCTGATCAATAAGGAATCCTTGGCTTCCCTTGCTAGATCTAAGGGAGTGATTAACTTCGGTTTCGGGTCGATCACTCTTAAAGTTTTCAAGAAAGACGAGGTCGATAAGGGCGCGGAAGACCAGCCTGAGGGCGACTGCGAACGGACCCGGCAGGAAATGGTCAAGCGGACTGAGGACGACCAAGGTAGCCGTTCCGATATTTCGGACGAAGAGAAGTTGGTGATGGGAGGCAGCCTCCTCTCTCTGGAGCCTGATGGGGACATCCTGTCAGGTTCTCGACGAGAGGAAGACAGCGTCCGGAACAATGCGGTAAATTGCACTATCCTGATGCAGGGAGTGCAGGAAGAGGTGAGTAAGGTCCATTACAATGATTAGCATTGTACAAATAAACCTACATCACACGAAGGCTGCCTCGGCAGCTCTCGTGCTCAGACTGACTAAGTCAGATGAGGACTTGGTGTTAATTCAAGAACCTTGGATTAACAATAACAGGATCTGTGGCCTCAGAATGAAAGGGTATAAATTATTATACTCAAGCAACTCTGAAAAGATCAGATCGTGTATCTTAGCGAAAAATAATTTGAATATTTTTCTTCTTCCACAATTTAGTAGCGGGGACGTTACAGCGGTGAGCGCTGAGGTAGGCTGTGAAAAACTATGGCTAGCCTCAGCCTATATGGATCGTGAAAAGGAGGTTCCACCGGGTAATCTGGGGGAACTGATCCGGGAAGCAGGTCTGAAAAAGGTAGGTGTGATACTTGGATGTGATGCAAACGCGCATCACACAATCTGGGGAAGCACAGACATTAACGAAAGAGGTGAGTTATTTTTTGATTACTTATTAAATACTAACCTCGTAGTTTGCAATATTGGGTGTGAACCAACATTCATTGTTAGAAATCGACATGAGGTTCTAGATGTAACCTGTGCGTCAGAAACAATTTTTGATATGATCAGTGGGTGGAGAGTGGCGAAGGAGCACTCATTCTCTGATCACCGATATATTACATATAACCTCAACATCAAACCTGTTGTCCGGAAAGCCTTTAGGAATCCCAGAAGGACAAACTGGAACAAATATGGGGAGGTGTTGAAGGAACTATTGCCGCTGGAGGTTCCTGGACTTCCGGCGACAGTAGAGGAATTAGATGACATGGTTGATATTGTCACAAAAGCATGCAATCTGTCATTTAACGCTGCGTGCCCCCTGATAAAACCTAGGGGCCGGCAGAAACCGACATGGTGGACCACGGAGTTGGGAACCTATCGGAGAGTGTGTAGGACAGCCTTTAATAAGGCTAAGAACACCAGGGAAAATCGGGATTGGGATTCCTATAAGGAAGACCTGAGAAAATACAAAAAAGAGTTGAGGAAGGCACAAAGGGGGTCTTGGAGACTTCTGTTGTAGAATGGAGGAAGTCTCTGAGACTTCTCGCCTTAGGAAAATTCTATCTACCAACCCAACCAGTCCTAGTTACTTAATTAGGCCGGACGGGTTATGGACAGCTTCAAGTGCGGAATCATTAGAGCTTCTCATTGAGACCCATTTTCCGGGAAGCATTGATGACTCGATGGAGCCTGAAGCTCATCGAGGAACACCTTTAACAGATGTGGATGGCATCGTGGACAGGAAACGAATCCTGTGGGCGCTGAACGGTTTTAAGCCTTATAAATCGGCGGGCCCGGATCGGATAATACCAGCAGAGATCCAAAGAAACTACAGTTATCCTCCCCTGGCTGGAGGTTATCTTCAGAGGATGTCTGCAATTGGTCTATATTCCCAGGAAATGGACGGAGGTCAGAGTGGTTTTTATCCCGAAATCGGGAAAAAGCTCACAGGCTTATCCGAAGGACCTGAGGCCTATAATTCTATCATCCTTTATGTTGAAAACCTTGGAAAGATTGATAGACGTACTTATTCGAACAAAAGTTGAGCCAAGGAATTGGGCAATGTCGCAGCATGCGTACTGTAAGGGAAAGTCGGTGGACACAGCTCTGCACGATCTAGTACGCATGATTGAGAAGTCAATTTACTCGCAAGAGTATTGTATGGTAGCATTTCTCGACATTGAGGGTGCCTTTAATAATGTAAAAACGGAGGCGATCATGGAAGGATTGTCATTTCTGAAGGTGGATTATCCTATAAGTAGGTTGATAAATCAGATGCTGGTAAGCAGGATTATTATCTCGGAACTGGGAGAGTCCACCATTGGCGGGTGGTTAGAGGAACTGCGCAAGGAGGAGTAATGCCCCCTTTCTTTGGAGTGCAGTGGTGAATGGATTGCTGTTGGAACTGGAGAAAGAGGGTATAGGGGTTGTAGCGTATGCAGATGATGTAGCAATAGCTGTCTCAGGCAAATATCTGGATACGATTAGGGGTGTTATGCAGAATGCACTCCTGATCGTTACGAAATGGGCCAGCAAATGTGGATTAGGGATCAACCCCTCCAAGACAGAGCTGGTACTATTTACTAAGAAATATAAAATTCCGGTAGTTAGCCCTCCTACCGTGAACGGCATTAGACTGGCTTTTGCTGACAGAGCGAGATTTTTGGGCATAATCTTGGATAGTAAGCTCAGCTGGAAGCCTAACATTGTAGAAAGGGTGAATAAGGCTAATGTAGCCATTTACTCGTGTAGAAACGCCATAGGGAAGAAATGGGGTTTGAAACCAGAGCTGGTACACTGGCTCTATACCGCAGTGGTAAGGCCTGTGCTGATGTACGGGGTGGGCGTGTGGTGGCCAGCTCTGGAAAAGGTAACCTATATAAAGATGTTGGAGAAGGTGCAAAGAACGGCCTGTATGCTTATAAGCGGGGCGCTTAGGACAACACCTACACGCGCTTTAGAGGTTATGTTCCATCTTATTCCAATCGAATTTTTTGGTAAGCAGATGGCAGCCAATGTGGCTACAAGGCTCTCGGCTGTCTCTCAGTGGAAGTGTCTTCAGGCGGGACACTCGACGATAGTTAGATCACTAGGGGAAGAACTGGTGAATCTAGATTATATTAAACCAACGTTGTGCTTCGATATAGGTTTCCGGATCACCTGTCCTTCTAGGGAATCCTGGAGGAACGGATCAATACTGGAAAACGAGGCACTGCAATTTTTCACGGACGGCTCTAAGCTAGACGGCAAAGTAGGAGCCGGAGTCTTCTGTGAGAAGCTTAATGTTAATATTTCTGTTCGTCTCCCTGACTACTGCAGCGTGTACCAGGCTGAAGTGGTGGCGATAGGGGAAGTCGTGACATGGTTAAAGCATAACGTGGTATCTGTTAGGGATATCGCGATTTATGTGGACAGTCAAGCGGCACTCAGGTCACTAGAGGCGGTTTCTCTGAAGTCACGGGTGGCGCTGGATTGCCGATCATCTCTTAATGAAATGAGCGAGTATTTCAGTATCCAGATAATCTGGGTCCCTGGTCACTCGGACGTCACGGGAAACTGCAGGGCAGACGAACTAGCTAGGTACGGTACGACTCTCCAGATGCAACCGGAAAGGGCAGGTCTGGGGAGGCCTATAGCAGCGCTCAAATTGACGCTCAGTAAAAAGGCAATCGCCTTGACAGATGAGAGGTGGACCAACACTCTCACGTGCAGGGTAGCAAAACAGGTTTGGCCAAAACTGGACCTGCGGCGCTCCAAGGCACTTATATCCCTGGGAAAACGAGATTTAGGATTGGTCGTAGGGATACTGACAGGACACTGCCTTTTTGGGGAACATGCGAGAAGGTTGGGTCTAGAGACGAATGACTTTTGTAGAAGTTGTATGGACGAAGAGGAGGAAGAGACGTTAGTTCACTTCCTATGCTCGTGTCCAGCACTATCATACAAAAGACATAGGTACTTGGGTGTGTACAACATGGACAGCCTTTCTGAACTCGCGGACTTTGGGGTGCGAGATATTTTACGCTACATCAGTAGCTCTGGTTGGTTTCAGCGGGAGTAAGGGGAGATTGGATCCTGTGGTATCACAATGGGCCATTATTGGCCTAAGTGTGCAATAGCAGCCACTCTAACCTAACCTAACCTAATGCGTGACATTTGGTCACTAGATAATAGATTGTCAAATAGAACGGACTTGTTCTTTCCATTCATCTTGTGTGTTATAAGTATTATTTCAACGGGCAGTTTTCAATACTACTTACTCTTCTGAGGAATATTCGACAGGGACCTCTGCACCTGATGGAGTAATTGCACTAATGGCTGAACTCCTTGTGTGGAAGTCTTGAGGGAGATTGCTAACCTTAGAAAAACAGTCCCTTGATTTTCCTTGTTTCGCTTGGAAGATGATGCTTTCGATGCATTTTCTCATATGTTTGCGGAAGTATGTCGGAAGTATTTAGTCGAAGCTTACCTAGCACATCATGGAATATCTTTTTTTTATATCATTTGCTTAGGTCGACTAGCGCTTATAGCTGTATATGACCAGGCAATGTATTTTTTATCAATTATATTTGTTTTATGTGTATCCAGTCGTAACTTTCGTTACCACCGGGAATCGAACCCGAGACCCTCTATACACAGCAAGCGTTCTACCCACTGTGTTACAGAGGGCGACATCATGGAATGATGGAATATCAGTGACATTCAATCAATCGATCGCCACGTTACTTTGTGAATACTCTTGTGTGGAAAAACGTACTTGATACATCGTCTTATATCCTTTCGATTCATTGCTTTGAAAGGTTCACACAATGGAACGTATTACAATTTCGGGTTTACATAAGTTCTATTAAGCCAGTTTTGGGATCATAATTGGATTTGGCATTAGACTCAAGGAGATCTGTCTGTCTGCAAATGCCGACGTATCTGCACAAGCCGATTTCTTTGTTAGGAAACGTCCGCAATAATTAAACAAAATCACTAAATGGGGCACAACGATTATAAAAATGCTCGTAATGGAGCATAATAAATCATGTTTGAGAGTTGTGCCATGAAAATACTGCCGATTATGTTCGACTTTTTTTTATAGTACATTTTATGGACGTCGATACGCCGTTTCCCATCATAAAGGATTCAAGATAACGGCACGTGCCGAATGATGTCATTCTTAAATATTTGATCTAATTCCTTAAATATCTGAGACGAATTGTGGGTTTTTGATATGAAACAATTTAAAACAATATACCTATATTAATATAATTATTATTTATTTCAATTTTCATTTCATCATCCTATTTTTACACTCAAAAACTGTTTCGCTCTATTGACACACTGTTGCCACACCACTCCATCTCTAGAGATTTACACTGCCACAGTTCTTTTATTAAATCAGGTGGAAAAAAACCGCCCATTATACCTGTCGACTGAACCTTTCTTTGAACTCGAGAAGGAGCGGCATTTGTGAGATCGAGACTCGGCAACTGCCGTTTTATTGAATAAGACGATCCAGGATTTTTTGTGGAAATATTAGCAAATTGTGCAGCCCCAGGTCCAAAAAATGTCATCGATTTCACTTTTATTGGAATCAAACGAGTAGCTCCATTTGTGCGATGATTATTAGCTAAAATCGTAACCTGTTTTTTTATTGAATCAGGTGGTGCGACTCTAGCTTTTGTGCAAATATTAACATGCCGTACATCCTCAAATCCGGTTAGCTTTGTCGGCTGCATTTTAACCAATCCACACGATTCTTTTATACCTACTTCTTTTAGTATAGCACCTGAAGGTTTATGTGACTGCATTGATGAAGTATCTTTAGTTTTATTTGGCCTATATACTGATTTTGGGATCGATTCGACCATATTTAGGTCATTATCGTCGCTATCGACTAGATCAATAACGTTCGTTGTATTTTGTTTTGTTAAAGCTGGCGACGGAGGACCTGTAGAATTGGTTATACTCTTAACTTTTATAGGGACCAGACGATCATCTGCATTCAACATCTGTTTTTTCATTGGGCCAGGTGTTGGCGGCCCAGCTTTTGTGCAAATATTAACACGTCGTATATCCCCAAGACCGGAAACCTTCATTGGCCACGCTTTTACTGGAACCGGAGGAGCAGCTGCGTTTGTGCAGTTCGTCGACTGTTCTTTTGTTTGAGCAAGCGGTGGAGTACTTGCTTTTGTGCAAATATTAACACGTCGTATATCCCCAAGACCGCAAACCTTCATTGGCCGCGCTTTTACTGGAACCGGAGGAGCAGATGCGTTTGTGCGGTTAACATTCGTCGACTGTTCTTTTGTTTCAGCAAGCGGTGGAGTACTTGCTTTTGTGCAAATATTAACACGTCGTATATCCCCAAGACCGGAAACCTTCATTGGCCGCGCTTTTACTGGAACTGGAGGAGCAGATGCGTTTGTGCAGTTAACATTCGTCGACTGTTCTTTTGTTTCAGCAAGCGGTGGAGTACTTGCTTTTGTGCAAATATTAACACGTCGTATATCCCCAAGACCGGAAACCTGCATTGGCCACGCTTTTACTGGAACCAGAGGAGTAGATGCGTTTGTGCGGTTAACATTCGTCGACTGTTCTTTTGTTGGAGCAAGCGGTGGAGTACTTGCTTTTGTGCAAATATTAACACGTCGTATATCCCCAAGACCGGAAACCTGCATTGGCCATGCTTTTACTGGAACCAGAGGCGTAGATGCGTTTGTGCGGTTAACATTCGTCGACTGTTCTTTTGTTTGAGCAAGCGGTGGAGTACTTGCTTTTGTGCAAATATTAACACGTCGTATATCCCCAAGACCGAAAACCTTCATTGGCCGCGCTTTCACTGAAACCAGAGGAGCAGATGCGTTTGTGCGGTTAACATTCGTCGACTGTTGTTTTGTTGGAGCAAGCGGTGGAGTACTTGCTTTTGTGCAAATATTAAAACGTCGTATATCCCCAAGACCGGAGACCTTCATTGGCTGCGCTTTTACTGGAACCAGAGGAGCAGATGCGTTTGTGCGGTTAATATTCGTCGACTGTTCTTTTGTTTGAGCAAGCGGCGGAGTACTTGCTTTTGTACAAATATTATCGTATTTTACATTCTCGAAACCAAAATTCTTTGTCGGCTGTATTTTTATTGGAACCTGAGCAACTGCATTTATGCGGTTATTAACTTTCGTCGTCTCAATTTTTATTGGAACCGGTATTGAGGGACGTGCGTTTGTGCAAATTTTACTTTGTGGTACATCACTATGAACGACAATCTTCGTTGACTGAACTTTTATTGGAACTAAGGAAGCAGGAACATTTGCCCGTGTAAAATTCGTCAACTGTTCTTTTGTTGAAGAAGCAGACGACGATGTAAGATTTGGTTTTGTGTAAACATTATTGTGTCTAACATCCTCAAGACCGCCAACCTTTATCGATACCACTTTTATTGGAACCTTAGTAACAGCTGTATTTATTTTATCGTAACTAATAACATTCGTCAAATTTTCTTTTATTGGGGCAAGCGACGGAGCTGATTTTGCATACATATCAACATGTTCTACATCCTCGTGATTAGTTGATTGCACATTCATTGAAAAAACAGGAGGAACTTTAGTTATACCATTCCTCGGCTGTACATTGATTGTTGCCAGAGGAGTAGGGAGTTCATTTTTACTAATATTGACATGCTGAGCATCCGCAAATTCAGTAACTTTCGTCGACCGATCTTCTATTGATACCAGCGTAAGATTATCTGCATTTGTGCAAGTATCCATATGCTGTATATGCTTAGTATATAACAAAATAGTATTGCTTAGATTAGTGCAGTACTGCAGATAACATGATGCAGGACAATGAACAATGGCGTGGCTCTTTAATTTACATCTATAATATAGCTTTAGACCACGTGAGTCGGTCGCCCATTTAAAATTAATTAAATCCAATTTTTGCATATAATCTTTGGCAATTTTAGTATCGAAAAAACTTCTTTCGCGTCTCCATTGATTTTCCATGTCCGTTTTAACAATTTTACTAGTGCACTTAACTGATTTCGAAGGCCCTTCGGTTACCGCAATTTCATTCTCCTTCAAAGAAATACTATGAAAGTGTGGAGAAGATTCGTAACATAGAACTCCTCCAAAATTCCTTCCTTCTATCAAAAGTCCTTGAGATCCACAAGTAGCAAGGTCCCTTTCATAGTTACACTGGTAATAATGACGCATATAAAATCCGTCGCAACATTTGGTCCTTTTGCTACAAGTAAACTCCCAATAATCAGATTCCTGCCTCATTCTATGCATCGCATCTTTTATATTAGCAAATTTCCCCTTCAGTGTATACCCGGGAATTAAGAGGGTATTATTAGTGGCATTGTATTTTGACACAGGTTTTTTCGTAACTCTAAGCATATCCGCTGTGTTTCTTAATTGTGAATCAGAATCGATTTCTAATGGTATGGATGAGATCTCATCCTCAATAATAAGTTCCTCTTTCAATATTGTATCAGAATATCGTATTTCTGGCACATAGTCTTTTTGTGATAAATTTGTATTATCCAAGTACCATTCTATAGGCACGTCGTCGTCAATTTGCACAGTTTGGAACTGGTTTTCAGTTTTACTTCGTTTAGTTGGAAATTTGGGTTGCGGAAATACATTCGAAATTTGCAACTGACCAGAATAATTTGGTTGTACGTTATAAAACGATGATTCATAGGATTTCGGGTTTGATTCGAGCTCATCCTTCATAATAAGTTCTTCTATTCCAATTGTATCAAAATCTCCTGTTTCTGGTGAATAATATGTTTCCGATGAATTTGACTCGTTCCATTGGTTGTGATCAATTTTGTTTATACTTTTTCCAGCGTTAAACAGATGCTTATTCGATTCCCGTTTGTATAATGATGAGGAACTTGTTTCTGATGCAGTTTCTGTTGTATCACTATCATAAAATATTGATTCTTCTTCAATTCCTATTTCCATCGAGTTTGGTTCGAATTCATCGTCAATGATTAGCTCTTCTTTCAGAATTGTATCAAAATTTAATGTTTTTGGTTGTGATGAAGTTTTATCTTTCACGATCGTTTCCTTAAATTTATTTTCATTTTTAATGAACTCTGTAGAATATTCGGAAGGTGTTACAATATTTGAATTTGCTTCTGCTTTACTCGTTGTATGAGCATGATTATCACTGTTTTTGTTATACAACGAAACTGTATCGCTACCAAAATGGTAAAATAAGCATTTCTCGGCTTTACATGGAGGTTCATTCTGTTTTACACGATTGCACCGATAATGTTCTTTGGCACCTTCTACTACTTTGTAAAATCTTGTCCGATCCAACTTCCAGTAGTTGTCTTTCAACAGAAATTTGCGTGCGTTTTCCTTATTCGAAAATTTTCGCTCGAAACTCCATTCCTTTGTAAAACTTGATTTTTTCGTTTTTCTTGCAAAATTTGGTTTGCTTGTATCTGCAACATTCCTTTTGCGTTTTTTGCACACATTATCTTCATTAATATGATTATCAGCACAATTATTCTTAAGACTAATAGACTTCAGAACTCGGAAACCCCGTTTAATTAGTATGTTCCGGTCTCTTTGGTATAATTTTTTTAATAAATAATCAAATTTGCCGTTTGAAGTTTTTTCTTTATTATCCGGAGTCATTCTGGAAATTTTGTATCATCAGGGTTTTCTAAAGGGGGAAAAAAATCTTATTTAATTTCATACGACCTATAATCCATTTACCTATATAATAATTATAATAACATTGTAAAATATAATCTCAGTCAGTACGGATGCACTCAAGAATGTATTTGCAGGGATCATGGATTGATATAAATAATTTTTGAATCCAGTTAACTTTTAACTTCAACATTAGAGTAGTGTCTGCAACCTCCATTTAGAGACAATTGGAGATTTCTTGGGAAGTTATGTAGACTAAAGGATGAAACACACCAAGAGCAACGCGGCATCTTCCAAGCAATCCATACTCTCGGCTGTGTATAGGCATGCACGCCAAGCAGCGCAATGTTTTGTTTTATTTGTTGAAAAAACGAGTTGTATCAATTTTATCGATTATGGGTAGCAGCAAAGAGTAAGAAATTGATGCTGCTGGCTATAGAATCTATTGATGCCACGGCATATGTAACTTCATTCAATTTAATTTCTTTAAATTAAAAATTTCCTTTTAAAACTACAAAATATTTATTTTAAATTTGTTCATGTTGCTACGGCTTGGCGCGTTTCATCCATACATACCTGCGGATACAAGAATTGTCGCAATCATTCAGTAATGCAATGTACGTCAATTGCTTCAGTCCAACAGAAATTGAATGACACCGAAATTGATTGACACACAAAATTGAATGACACAGAAATTAATTTAGCCAAGAAACTTACAAATATTACTTATCGATATCGATATTTATGCGAAATGTCAAAATGGTAAAAACAATAATAATAATAGTTGATCTGTTTATTATTTAAAAATGTATCATTTGTGAATAATCTTATGACAGGTAAAATAGACTTTAAATACATATATGTAAGTAGATTAAAATTTAAGTAAAGAACTATGGCTCCAAAATTGACAAAACTTTTTCTAATATGTAGGTATGTACATACGAGTATAACAATCTACGAACGCAAGGATTTTATACGAATGCATTAATATTAAAACTTTATGACCATATTATACGAAATGTATTTATTAAATTATGAAATACTTACAGCGTATCTGCGTATACAAAAGAGTTAGTTATAAAAATATTTTATTTTATAAATTTATGTTTTTGTTATGACGCTCGTGCGACTATACTATTGTGACTTTCCATTTCCACACATTTAAGCTCAACCATTGCGTATATACACAGCCAAGTCGATGTAAGCAAAATACGATTTGTTTGTGTGCAGGCAGGCCTATAAATCGTAAACATGAAATACAGTCGCATACAAATGCTATAGAACATTTGTGGTCAATTTACATACTTTGATAAAATTACAACACAATCCCATATCACTTTTCAACAAAAAAAAAAAAAAATGTCTTTATTTAAGTCCAAACTACACAAATGTGTGAGTTAAAAATCATAGTATGTAATAGGAATAGCGCTTTTGATAAAAAATTTCGCTTGATTTGAAGAAAAACCAACACAATTGTGAGTGAAATTCTAAATGTAATTGTTATCAACTAATAAAAATAAATTAAAAAATATCTTTGGTTGTTACTTTGCGCAAATAGTATCACTGCCTTGTAAAATCGTGTTCCAAAGTTTTTTCTACAAGACAAGAGTGAAGTTAGCTGTTTTAGTACAAGTTCGCAAAAAACTCGAAAATCAACACAGCTGGTGAAAAAGTAAAAATAAATTTAACTGTTTCAACTGTGTAGCTTAGTTGTCAAAACAAAAAAGTAAACGGCAACTTTTCGAAAAAAGTTCGAAAGAAACGAGCAAAGTGACACCTGTGCCAGAAAATGTAATTATGGAAATGAAATAGGATAAGAGAAAAAAAGAACGCGTATGTCCTATATATAAGCTATTTAATATATGCTTTGACCACAATATTTAGTTCCTATTGGCTGATGCCACACTAGGGTAACTGGTATACGGTAACTTCTTCGTTTGTTTCCTCTTTAAGCTAAGTATCCAGCTCGCGCTAAGATAAATTTTAACGCGGTCTCCACTAGTCTCCACTAAATTGCAGATAAATTGTAAGCTAAAAAGTTTGTGTAGAGATAAATTTTGATGTTTATTTTATTTCTCCTACAACAAACAAAAATATAGTTCAATCGACTATTTAACAAGTATTTTTATAAACATTTAAAATTAAAAGTTAAAATTTTAGCTTTGGCTTCCTTTTTACACTTTCTAAATTTTCTGTATCCACTTTTTCGTAGTCAATCAAGTATTCTTCTTGATATTCGAAACATTCGTAATCTATAGAAAACTTTCGTAATCTATAGAAAACTTTCATAATCTATAGAATTATTTAGTTCATCCATTAAAAAAATAGTTTTCACGTTGTGCTGTCAAAATTTATCTCAATTTTATCGTTCCAGGCAGATAAATTGCTGCGAAAACGTTTGTAGAGTTTTCACTAGCGCAGTCTATATGTAAGTGAAACAACTACAAACTTTTAGCGTGAGCTGCGTACCGCATCTGCGAAATCGCGAGCTAAATATTTTTTGGTTATTTCGCTAGCTAAATTTTACGTCAAATTTATATGTAAAATTTATCTTAGCGCGAGCTGGATACCGACCTTGGGGGAAAAAAACGAAAAAGTTACCAGATAAAAGTTACCCTAGTGTGGATATGCACATTCAGAATGGGAATTGCTTGCACCAAAGAACGACCACAAATATTTATTCCTCTTCAGAATGGTAATGACTTGCACCAAAGTAAGACGCTTTTTGTTTTGTTAAATTTTTTTACTTTATTTATACAAAGATTACAATGGGCTAGTTTAAATCGACATATTTAGTCCACGGACAAACTCACTATATCTGACCTAAATTCAATAGATGGTGCACATAAATCTTGTGATGTGACCCAAAAGAGGCATATAATTCTTGCGATGTAAACGATTGCTAAGTGGACCAAAATAGGTGACAATTTACGTCAGTCCACTAAATTTTTTCACGATGTGAACTAGCTCTAAATAATGTCCTCACTACACTACCCAATATGCAGTGACGAAAGGACTAAAAAGAGAAAAAATCAAAGTGAAGATTAGGTAGACTTTTAATGGAAATTGACATTTTTTCCACAGTCTTCCATACTGATTTCAGACACCTTTATGCACGAAACAAGAGGAACATGTTTCTATATATTTTTCAATTGGAATAAATAATAATTTTTATTCGAAATTAAACAAAATTTTGCATTTGTTATAAAATAAATATTAATTTGTTATTGGCAGAAATATCAGTTAATATTAAATTTTATAAAACCCATCCATATTCATCCGTAAGCGCGGATTTTATATCCATGTACAACCAAAAATAAAAAATGATATGATTGATCGGAAATTTTCATCGCCTCATTTGGGAACGGGTCGGTTGTCCAAAAAAAACACACCCAACTGGCCTAATTTTCCAAAATCACAATTAACAGAAATATGAAATTCCATTTTACAAAATACCATTACATAAAAATCAAAATTCATAATTCCAATTGAGAAAATTCCAAAATTTATTTATTCTTATGCTGCTAAAATAGCAATGCTAAACGCAAATGACAGCTGTATCAACGGTATAAACACGACATTTTCATAGCTCAGCCAGCTAAAATTTTAGAAGGAAAAAAATTCCATATACAAAATTCCATTATTTCATAGAGTAGTTTAATAATATTTGCAGCATTTCGCAAAAATTCTAATTGGTTTATTTCAATTAATTAAATTTAATTTAGTTGTTCTGAAAAAATATTATTTATATTTGTTTTACACAAAAAAGATTTCTGTTGTCTACCAGATTGATTAACGGTTATTGTTCTGATTCTAGAAAACAGGGTTGCGTTTTTTTGGAATACCGATCCCCAATTGAAACATGCTAATATATACTAAAACGTTATGTATCGTACAGTCATTTATAAATAAGCACGGTAACGGTCTTAGCAAATTACAAGATACCATAGAATAAACCTTAATAGATTTCCTAATTACAATTTCCATTTTATGCCATGGAAATATGAAAGGCGCGAGTTATATTTTGGTGCAAAGCAGTCGTGGAAGAAAACAAAACACTTGTTTAAATTTCTTTTCGAACTTAAATTTTTGTATAACAATTTTATTTTATTTTTTTATAATTACATTAAGACGACTTGTGTCGTCGGTTACCAAATATACTGTTACGGTGACATCTAGTTTAGAGTAGAATAAGCTATTTTAATAAGTTGCTCAATTTTAATTTGGTGTGGATCAACATTTAGGCGCTATTTGTATACTAACGTATTTGCTAGAATATTCTGGTATAAATTTTGGACAACATTCGGGATTATTATGAAATGTACATGTATAATTTATGAGAACATTTGGGATTATTCTAGAAACAAATATTTTGGTATATAAAGGCGCAAATTTATGTTGAATGATGAGTTTTATTTTAAACGCGAAAGAGTGAAGTTTAAATAGTGCGATTATTAAAGCGATTATTAAAGTGAATTAAATAGTGTGTTATAATTGGAATTTTTTGTTGTTAATTTTGTGTTGTGTAATTTGTTGTGTTGTGAAAATAAATTTGTGTGTTTAAATTTAAAGAAGTGGTTTTTATTCACAATCCAGAGATTCGAACCTTGAGTGACAAGGCGAAAACGTAACAATTGGTGACAGCGGTGGGATTGTGAATAATAAGAACAATGATTCTCTAAGATTTAAAGCTTCCGCAATTAAAGAAGCAACTGAAACAGCGAGGTTTGGCCAGTGAAGGCTCAAAAGCTAATTTAGTGGAGCGACTACGTGAGGCTATGGAGAAGGAAGGTTTAGATCCGGACGTGTATGATTTCGAGGAGGAAAAAATGGATGAGACTAATGTAGACAACAAAGCAGAGGACGTGCAAACGGAACAACACAAAATCAATCTGGAAGTTTCGATTTATCGCAGTTGATGGCTGCTATGAATCAAATGATGGAACAGCAGTTGGTTGGAATAAAACAATCGAACGAGGAAATGAACCATCAGATGGTACAAATGAAGCAACAAGGGGTGGATATTAAACATCAAATGGAACTGTCGAATCAGGAAATAAAACTGTCGAACCAGGACATTAAACACCAAATAGAAGATGGCCAAAATAAAATGGACGAGAAATTTCTGGAGTTATGTTCTACATTACACGGCGAAGTGGAAAAGCTGCAAACCGAGTTACACACAGAAATTCGAAATGTTAAAGGGGACGTTCAACAAAAATTTGAAACGGTTAACCGAAATATACAAACGGTTAAACAAGATCTACGAACCGAAGTTCAACGTCTTGAGAAAGAGCTTGAAGATGTCAAGGCAAATGGAACAACACATCAAATAATCCAGACAGTCAAGTTAAAACCGCCAACATTTGATGGAATAACATCCTTCAGCATTTTTAAGTTCCAATTCGAAACGGCGATTAAGCAAAATCAATGGAATGAAGAGCATCGTGCTGGCGCCTTAATTGTGGCTCTTAAAGGGGAAGCAGCGGAAACACTACAAACAATTCCGGAGCAAGAACGCAATAGTTACATCGGAATTATGAAGGCGCTGGATCGAAAGTACGGAAGTGACCACAAAAGGGAAATCTATCGCATGCAATTGAAGGGTCGATATCAAAGAGGAGGAGAATCGCTACAGGATTATTCATCGGCAATTGAGCGGCTTGCGCATCTGGCACATTCAAGTATGTCGGCCGATTACATGGAGCGAATCAAAATAGATGCATTCATCGATGGCATTCGAGATCCTGAGACTCGCAGAGCGGTGACGTTGTCTCCTAAGGCAACTTTCGCGGAAACCATCGCTTGTGCGTTAACAAACGAAACTGCTCAGGCCATCGTCAAACCTGCAATGAAAATTTGCCGAGTGGTCATCGATTCCAGAATAGACACCGAGCGGGCTACGCCAAGGTTCAGAGATGGAAGTGGCAAAATTAAATGCTGGGCATGTGATAGGATGGGTCACATTTCACGGGACTGCTGGGAGATTAAGAAGAAACGAGGAAGTTCGCCATCTCCCATGAAGCGTAGACCAAACGAAGAGCAGACAGAGGCCAGAAAGGAGGGTCAGACGACAGCGGAGTCGTTAAACTAAAAAGAGTCAGCTTTAAGTGGCAGAAGCTGACTCCCACAACCGATTGCCCCATAACCTCCAGCCATGTTTCGAGAGTAGCAAGAGGCGGTGACAGCTTGACAATTGAAGCCGATATTGATGGGAAGAAGTGCATGATTACGCTGGATACGGGAGCAACTCATACGATTGTTCGTCAAGATATTATCGATGGAATTGTAAAACCAGCCAATGGAATGAAATTACGAACGGCAACTGGAGAAAATGCAGCAATAAAAGGTAAAAAGGTTGTGAAAATAAGGATTGGGCGTAACCATTTTCAACACGAGGTGCTGGTGGCAGATATTGTAGATGAAATCATCTTGGGGATGGACTTCATGAGAACGAATGGATTCGTGGTGGATGTTGAACGAGGTGTATTAACCTACGATAATATCGAGTTGCCACTTCACGTTAGCACTATAGGAGAAACGACTAGGAAAATTATAATGGATCATCGGGAGAAGCTGCCACCGAACTCAGAGACAATAGTATGGGCAAGATTGGAGGGAGGTTCTGAGTCACCCAGGTTGTGGGTTGTGGAAACCAATGAAGCGGAGGACGGAGCCAGAGAAATAATGATCGTGAAAGCTCTAGTGAAATCAGACAGCGATAATAGAGTGCCAATTCGGACTCTAAATCTCTCGGATAAGACGAAAACCACCAAAAAAGGGATTATAATCGGAAAATGTGAAGAAATATCTGCGATAGTGAAGTGCGAGCAGAAAAATCCGATTAAGACGGCTAACTCGCAAGGGCAGAAAGAAATTATTGAACAACTCATGTAGAAATGGACCGAAGATCTTATCATAGAACAGAAAAATTTGGCAAAACAATTGCTCGAGCGGTACATGCCAATATTCTGCAGTACATCGGACAATAATGGGAGAACCACAATGGTAAAACATCGAATAGATACAGGAGCAGAAACGCCGATTCGCCAACCACCCAGGAGATTACCATTGGCAAAGCAAGGAGAAGTGGATCGAATGGTAAAAGATATGCAAGCAGCAGAGGTAATCGAAACATCAAGCAGTCCATGGAGTTCACCAGTGGTTTTAGTCGAGAAAAAGGATGGTAGCATGAGATTCTGCGTGGATTACCGAAAATTAAATGCTGTGACGAAAAAGGATAGTTACCCCTTGCCAAGGATCGATGACACGTTAGACACATTATAGGGTGCTCGAATATTTTCGACGTTAGATCTGCAAAGCGGCTATTGGCAAGTGGAAGTCCAGGAGGAAGATCGCGAGAAAACGGCATTCAGTGTGGGTAACGGATTATGGCAATTTAATGTTATGCCATTCGGATTATGTAACGCCCCTGCGACTTTTGAACGGCTAATGGAGCGCGTATTAAAGGGATTACATTGGAGGACGTGCCTCGTATATTTAGACGACATCATCGTTATGGGCAAGGATTTCGACGAGCATTTAAGGAATTTGGCAGAGGTTTTGAAAAAGAAATGTAAATTATTTAGGACGGAAGTAAAATATTTGGGTCATAATAACAACCAATGGAATTCACACCGATGAAGACAAGATCGCAGAGGTAAAGGAATGGCCACGACCTAAAAATTTACATGAATTACGGAGCTTCCTTGGATTATGCACCTACTATAGACGATTCGTGCCAGGATTTGCCAGCATCGCAAAGAGTTTACACGAGTTAACCAGGAAAAACAAGGCATTCGAATGGAAGGAAGACCAAGAAGAGGCATTCGTGAAACTAAGACGACGATTATGCGAAGCGCCAATCCTCGCATACCCTATACCCAACGTTAAATTCATTTTGGACACCGATGCAAGTAATGATGGTATAGGAGGAGTATTATCACAGGCAACAAATGGTGAGGAGCGAGTTATTGCATATTACTCCAAGATGTTATCAAAACCGGAACGGAATTATTGTGTAACACGGAAAGAGTTGTTGGCTATAGTCGAATGTGTTAAGCACTTCCATAAGTACCTCTATGGCCAAAAATTTCTTCTACGGACGGATCATGGAGCTTTGCGCTGGTTGTTACAATTCAAAAATCCAGAAGGACAAGTAGCACGTTGGATCGAATGTTTGCAAAGCTACGATTTTGAAATTGAACATCGGAAGGGAAGTGCACATGGAAATGCCGACGCATTATCAAGAAGGCCATGCCCCGTGGAATGCAAGCATTGTGGACGTGTGGAGGGTAAGGAAAACATCATCCATATTCGGCTTATGCAAGTGCTACCTGATGAGGAATGGACTGATGAAATGATCAAGAAGGAGCAATTACGGGATGCTGACCTATCATTCATCATGGAACATAAGGAAAAGGAACACCGGCCCACATGGAGTGAGATAGCTGACAAAACTCCCATTGTAAAAGCATATTGGGCTCAATGGGATAGCCTCCACATATAAAATGGATGTTTAAAACGAAAGTGGGAAAGCACGGATGGCAAAGTAAAACAATTGTTGGTAGTGGTTCCAAAAGTTCGGATTGCGGAAATCCTCAAGGAGTATCATGGAGGAGCAAGCGGAGGTCACCTAGGGATTAATAAAACACTAGCCAAAATTCGCCAACGGTTCTACTGGTCTGGATGTAGACAGTCAGTAGTGGAATGGTGTGAAAGATGTGACCAATGTGCGGAAGTAAAGGGACCAGCACGAAAAAGCCGTGGAACCATGAAACAATATAATGTCGGGGCACCATTCGAGAGAATTGCAATGGATGTGGCGGGGCCATTTCCGACCACCGAGAGCGGAAATAAATATGTGCTAGTAATCATGGACTATATCAGCAAATGGCCAGAAGTGTATCCCATACCCAATCAGGAGACAACAACAATAGCTGATGCCGTTGTGAACAACTGGATTAGCAGATTTGGTGTACCGATGGAAATTCACACGAATCAAGGAAGGAATTTCGAATCGGTCGTATTTCAGGAGATATGTCAAATGCTTGGCATCAATAAAACGAGAACGACGCCTCTACACCCACAGTCGGACGGTATGGTGGAAAGATTCAATGGCACATTGGAGGAATATCTAGCAAAGGTTGTGGAAAAGAACCAACGCAACTGGGATCGACATATACCGATGTTCCTGATGGCTTACCCATCAGCGGTACATGACACAACAGGAGTGACACCAGCTAAAACCATATTTGGGAACGCATTCAGAAAGGACGGAGAAGTAAACCAAAGGTGGTGCATTTAGAGCGTTTGGCGCTCTACAGAGGAGGTGATTTGGATCCTGTTCGGGACGAACAGGCTTGGGTGAGGGGTAGTGTCACGGTGACATCTAGTTTAGAGTAGAATAAGTTATTTTAATAAGTTGCTCAATTTTAATTTGGTGTGGATCAACATTTAGGCGATATTTGTATACTAACGTATTTGCTAAAATGTTCTCGTATAAATTTTAAAAATGTTGCCAATGCTCGGATCGAATATATTTTATGGCAACATTTTCATTTTTATGATGATTTTTGCTCAAAAATTCTTCTGCAAAATATTGCTTTCCTTGTCTCTCATGTGCAAAAAGTCTGTTATATCTTATTCATTTTGCAGAAGAAAAATGTTGGTCGTATGTAAACCGGGCATAATTCGTTGTTTGTGTCGTCGATTTACAAGCTCACATTAAAAGTATACTGCAATTTTTCAGATGCCAGCCACCGCTTATCATGGAAACCGCCCCAAATGACCACTTATTTGAAAATTTCAAAAATATACATTTCAATATCGGGAATGAGCATAGCTTTAAAATCCTCGTCAGAAGTGTAACTCAATTTTTAAGTTGTAACTTTAAATCATGGAAACAAATTTATTTAGCCACCCTTTATTTATTAGGTGTATTTTGTAGTTTTTACAGGATCGGACGCAAGGCTTCGGAACAACGAACGACAATGTTTACGTGAGTTACATAACCTCTCAGAATAGCAGAGTTTACGAACGCAACTGATAAATATCACATTCGGCACTGCTTTCTATACGAATCAATTTGTAGTGTTCTCGGTGCCGACGTTGTGTCTTATGAAACGTGTAATTATTGGTATAATCGGCTTAGAAGTGGTTATTTCGGTCTAAGTGGGTCCCACATGTGTAGACCGAATACAACCTAGGTCAACGGGTGATGAAAAGTATATTTTTTACTAGAATTCCAAATGTAAAAAATTGTGAATAGATCCCGGGTAACCCAGTACATCGACACCAAAACAGCACATCCACTTAAAGAAGGTTCTTCTGTGTATCTGGTGGGACATGAAGGGTGTGCTTTAATGCGAACTTATGAAAACTGGTCAGACTGTGACTGCAGAACGGTACAGCCGACAACTGAGCAAAGAAATTGATCAGAAATTGCCGTTTACTGGGCAAGGAAGCAAGCAAGTCTTATTGATGCATGTAAACGCTCGGTCTCACGTTGTTCGCGTGGCTCAGAAGACCAACTTTAACTTGGGATGGGAAGTTCTCCCGCACGCGGGAAGATCTCTCTTAAGTTGATTCTGACTGTACACACAAATATAAAATTTTTTATTTTTACGTGCGCGTTTTGAAAATATATATTGAGCGAGAAATATGAATATATTGAGCAAGATAGACGAAAATATGGTTTGAGTTTTAGCTAATCATTTCTCTAACAGCCACTAGAAATATTCTTCCATTCGAGAATTCATCGAGAATTTGATTTGAACATAAATTCTCCTTTGGTTTAGACAACTGATTGTAAGTTGTTGTGGTTCATAATAGTGCGAATTTTACGATCTTCGAATTTTACGAAATGAAAAAAATTTCATCCTCTGGCTGTTAAAGGAATTTGGTGTCACCTAGACCACAATGAATGTACCAATCTAATCCCACAGTAAAAATAATAAAAAGTAGAAACCCATATTATTTAAATTCAAATTTGTATAATAAAACATTTTATTTCCTTATAAAATTACAAAATCACATTGATCTTATACGTAAAACATCCCCTTCACAGATTGCTCATTCAAACCAATTTTTGGACTTCAGTAGCAACGCCATTCCCAGAGAATGTTGACACACGAGATTTTTCCAAAATGATTTACAGTTACACGAAAACGAATCGCTACTTTTGGATCGGGCCACACACAAAAATTTGTAATAGACGATAAAAAAATCATCTAAATTTGAATGCTGACATGTCCGATAATTTTGAAATGTTTCCTCGCAAATCAAATTTTCCATTTTGGCCGAAAAATAGTAACGGGTTTCGAACCGATTCTCAACAATTTTATATTGCCTTTTAAAATTTTTCCATTCGACTGCATTCTTGTAAACCGCTATTGGAATTGGTATCTTATCAATAATTTTGGGCCCGTTCATCGCGTATGAACATGACAAATTTTCCACATCATTTGTAAGGCTGTATAGAAACGAGGCCGTCGTAAGACTTGGCTTATTAAATGTATCATTTTTGCCAAGCGCATGATATTCGAATTGAATTGCTTTATTTGTATTTGGTGTAAAATGTGGAAACATTTCAAACCAATTTGAAATTCGATCAATCCAGGGAATTTTGAACAGGCCTAAAAATTGATTCAATGGTTCCTCAGCCCAAGGTTGCCATTTCTCGAAGAATAATTTGGTGGCTTCCAAGAACAAAGTGCGTGAAGTAAGCTGACATATTTTCAACATATCTTGTCGTATTTGAGTTTTCATCACATTATCGCAATCACAAATTGTTAAATACGAATTGAATCGATAAAATACTGCCTTCGGGCACGCTCCAATTTTACAATCACTTCCAAACACGTTAAAACCTGCATTATGGATATGCTTATCATCGCAAATTAAATATCGAGGTTTAAATAATTGATTGTGGCATTCTCGCACTCCTTTCTGAATCGCCTGAAATATAAATTCGAAATCACTTTGATCCTTTTTCGAAGAAAGCGAAATGCCGAATACATGAAATTTTTGATTTAAATCCGTTGCACCAATAATAGTTATCGTTTTTTTTCGCCATCGTAAAACTTGTGACGAATCTATGTGTATTGAATTCAAATTCACTGCATTCTTTAGTAAACTACGGGTTGATAAAAAATACCGAAAATTGCCGTTTTGGTCCACGTCAAAACTGACGCAATAGGGTTCATGATGATCGGAGGCATTGGGAAGATCTTTAATTTGTGATAACCAATTTTCTATCGTTGTATTTAGCGATGAAGATTGGCGAAAACTAGCGATGTTTACACTCTTATATTGTTGCATTATCCGAATCCCATCACAAAGTTGCTGTTGATGAGAAACGGGAAATTTATTCAATTTTAAGATCTCTATAATTCGTTCTGGTGCGTAGTCGAATCCAACTAGTTTCTTTATTTTGGTTTTAGTAGCATCATCTAATTTTCGGAATGCTTCGTATTCCGTAGGATATCGTTCCAAAGTGTTATGTGTGTGATCCTGTTTAGTTTTATACAAAGAAGCTACGTTTGTTGAATTTTTGACTTTAATGAATTTAGCAGCGGCACATTCAGGACCTTGTGCCAAATTGCACCGATAAAATGTTAAATGACCTTCTTTTAATTTTCTTTGTCTTTTATAACTCCAAATGCATCGATCTTTTAAATACGTGACAGCGTCTTGATAGGTTTTAAATTTTTTTTCAAGCAACCATGGTTCCTTTGCGTTTGATTCAACGTTATTATCGCTATCCACCACTACATTGATAAGATTCGTCGACATTACATTTATTGGGACCAGAATGGTAGGTCTATTTTTGCAAATATCTACATGCCGAATGTTCCTAATATACAATAAAATTCTATTGTTTAAATCGCCGCTGTGCTGAAGATAACGCGATGCGGAACAGTAATGAACAGTACCCTCCGGTAAACTACATCTATAATACTGCTTGTGACCACTTTTTTCTGTTACCCGTATAAAACTTACTAAATTAAGAGATTGCAAATATTTATTGGCAACCGTGTAGTTGTCAAATCCTCTATCGAATATCCAATCTGTACCATTTTCGGTTTCGTCGCTATTTACGGAATCCTTTGTTATTTCATTTTCCATCAAGGTAATTTCAAGAGGGTGTGGGTAAGATTCATAGTATAATACGCCTTCAAAACTCTTTCCATGAACCAAAATTCTTAGAGATTCACGAATTCCGCGTTCTCTATTGTAGTTACACTTGAAATAATGATACGTTTCAAATCCGCCACGTACCTTGTTTCTTTTACTACAAATAAAATTCCATTGATCAGTTTCCAGTTTCAATTTAGACATCGCCTCTTTCATATTAATATACTTATGTTTAAAAAAGTACCCAGGAATTAGGGGATAACTGTTAGTGTCTTCGTATTCTGATTTCTCTGTTGATAGTCCACTTGGATCAATTTCTTTTCCAATTGAAGTTGGATCGAGTACATCCTCAATAATTAGTTCTTCTTTCAACAAAATAGTTTCAGGTATTCTTATTTCTGATGAGTAATCAGTAGATGTAATGTTGTTTTCCAAGCACGATCCAATTGTGACATGATCAAGTTCCATATTCAACGATTGGTATTTATTTTTAATTAGTTTGGGTGACGAAAGAATCGAATTTCGTACTTCTGTTTCATCAATTCTCCTAGCCGTTTGAGTAATTCCTGCGTCCTCAATAATTAGTTCTTTTTTCACAATAGTTTCAGCCTTTCTTATTTCGGATGAACAAGCTGCAGAGGGGTTATTTTCCAAGGACCATTCAATCGTGACATGATCAAGTTTCATATTCGATGATTGGTTTTTATTTTTAATTAGTTTGGGTGACGAAGGAATTGAATTTCGAACTTCGGTTGCATCGATTCTAGCAGCCGTTTGAGTAATTCCTGCGTTTTCTGGTAATACTGAGACTAATCCAATTTTTTCCTCCATTAAATCTGCCTCAATTTCAACCTTAATGATCAACTTGTCTTCAACAGTTGTATTAAAATGTCTTATTTTAGGTAAATAGTCTGTAACCGTTAAATGGTTATCCTGAAATGAAGAGGTTTCCGAAAGTGTTGAATTGTTGAAAACTACGACAGATGCTGCATTATCGGTGGTAAGATCAGAATGATTTGTATGTTCCGTATCTCTTTTATACAGGGACAATTCATCACTATCAAAAGGGTAAAATAAGCATTTCTCGGCGCCACATACAAGTTTATTTTGTTTAGCTTGAATGCATCGATAATGTACTTTGCGACCTTCCACTACTTTGTACAATTTTCTTCGATCCACTTCCCAGTGGTTGTCTTGCAGCAGAAATTCTAGTGCCATTTGTTTATTAGGAAATTTTCGCTCAAAGCTCCAAACATTCGAAAAGCTTGATCTTTGCGATTTTCTTGATCGATTTAGCGGTTTTTTGCCTTCCAGACGTTTCCTTTTTGGTACATTTACTTCTTTAATTTGAGTCCAATTCTGAAGGCAAACAGTCTTCAAAATACGAAACCCCTGGTTATTTAAAATCTTCCTGTCCCTTTGGCTTAGGTCATTTAGTAAACAATCCAATTGCACTGTTGAGGGTTTCGCTTTGACGTACGAAGTCATTCTTTCACGAATTTAAACTTGGTTTTCTAAGGAATGGGTAAAAAAAATAATTTTACTTTATTTCAAAAAATTGAAGAACAAAACTAGATCTTAGTTCATTTCTTATAAAAAAAACTAAGATCTTGTTCTAAATTGTACAAACGCCTGTGCTTTACCGAGATAGGTGGTAGTCTTTGCAAATATAAATAAAATAGGTATTACCCTTTTCAGAATTTAAACGAATAATTATAGGAGCTTACTAATTGCAATAGTCATTTTCAGTTTCAGGTAGAAAAATTTATATTGTTTTAAGATTATTGTTTTACTAGAAGAATTCAACTTTCACCCTTCAAGAACAGAAATAACGATAAATGTTTGATTCAAAATTTTATTGATTGATTTAGCAAAGAAACACACCATCATTTTAAAAAATTGACCGACTTATCGATATCGGCATTTAAAGGAAATGTCAAAATAAAATATGTAAACAAAAACATTTTGTTGATTTTGTCTAAAAAAAAAAATAGATACTTAATTTTAAAATATTCTATTGGTTAAAACAGGTCGCGATTGATTTTATCTAATGAACCATAACTGTATTATTGCACCTGTGCCATTAGGCAATAATCCAAATATGCATAACGAATGTTAAATTCATAAAACAACGCACCGAATTTACACCACACATTAAAAGTATATATTACATTACCTACCTTGGGATTTACAATATTATAAATAAATAAATCATTAAAACGAGATTTATTGAATAAGTTGTTGCCGCTAATACAGTTACTTGCACTACGTTATTTTATACTCCTCGTAATTTCTTGCAATATTATGAGGATGTATTGCCATCTAGATACTGAAAGCAAAACCTGCAAAGCGTGTTATTACTTCAAGTAGTTACCGTATGGTGCATCATCGGTTTGGTCTTTCTTTGGTACAAGCATAATTCCCATTCTGAATAGGAATTAATATTGTGCTCAAAGAAACAACCAAAGATATTTTTTAATTTATTTTTATTAGTTGGTAACAATTACATTTTGAATTTGAAAACAACGTAAAAATACAACTAAATACATATATTCAATTAAATAGTAATGTGCTAACATTACTATTACTGTAACATTATTGAATATTATTACAAATCGTAACTAATTTCTCGTCTTTGCTGTCTTACTTTGAGAAATTTACAACAACAATCCCATTTATGTAATTCCAAATTGGAATTATTTTAAACCAACTTTTCTGCTGGTATAGAATTATTCTATTCTACCTGTAGTTTTAATGTTCACCACCAGGACAATTGTATTGAATACTTTTATTTTTAATTGTTGGCAATAAAAATATAAAAGTGATTTTTATTATTTTGACATCGCATTTTTCTAAACAACACGAGCAATTAGTTACGATTTGTAATAATATTCAATAATGTTCTAGCACATTACTATTTAATCGAATGTATTTAGTTGCATTTTTACGTTGTTATCAAATTCAAAATGTAATTGTTACCAACTAATAAAAATAAATTAAAAAATATCTTTGGTTGTTACTTTGAGCACAAATTAATTCTATTCCAGAATGGTTTTAACCTATGCCAAAGTAAGACGACACTTGTTTAGAAAAATTCGATGTCGAAATAACCAAAATCACTTTTATATTTCTATTGCCAACAATTAAAAATAAAATCATTTACTAAAACTACCCTGGTGGTGAACATTAAAACTATAGGTATAATAGAATTATTCTATACCAGCAGAAAAGTTGGTTTAAAACTATTCCAATTTGGACTTACATATATATGATTGTGTTGTAAATTTCTCAAAGAAAACCACAAAAAATGCCATATTTTTAAATCCTACGATGAGTCACCAGTGCTAAAAAGTAATAACTATCAATAGTTTTGTATTATTTATTAAAATTATAAAATTGAAATATGCATTTGAATTTTGACTAAAATTATTGAACACCTTATGTAACGTCATATACACTATCATCCAACTTAATTGGATGTGCGTGTAAATTTGCGGACATTTTTTAACTAATGGAATTTGAAGTCACTGACGGCTTAGGTAGCTCTCCGAGGGGTCGTAGAGGGGATGTATAAACGTCAGGAATATAGGAGCCGGCGGGACTACCAGTAGGCGGTAAGGTGCTATATTTGTTTAACTTTGATCTTTATAATAAATTAAATATAGGTTTTTTTATCCCATTTAATGAATAATTTAATTATAAATAGAAACTGTAATATAAATGTGCACAAAGTGCGTCAATAGTCGATTTTTGGTATTTAAAATTGCTGGAATTTAATGTAAAATGTTTCTAAATATCACAAAATATTTTAGAACAATGTTGAAAATCTATCTTTTATATCTCTTTTTCGACCAAAAAAATGGCTTAATTTACGTCCAAACCACACAAATGTGTGACTAAAAAATCATAGAATGTAATGGCGTTTTTGATAAAAAATTTCGCTTGATTTGAAGTACAACCAACACACTTGTGAATACAGTTATAGTGCTTTTTTCGGACGAAAATAGGTTTGAAAACAAATTTTACCAAAATAAATTTTTACGTGGTACTTTTGCCGTAACCACACAATTGTGTTAGTGGGTAGCAAAAGGGATATATTATATTTGGACAGTCCTTCATGTAATACAAATTTGTTAACCAGAGGATTATTTAAACCCGAAGACTGCTCTAGAAATCTAGACATGTTCACCGACAAACAAGTTTTGCGGCGCGGTGCAGTAATATTTTTTTTACGCGTCTCGTGTGGTATACACACATACTATTATTAATAAAACTAAAAATAATTCAAACAATTTGAGATAACCATTTTTTTTTTGTATTTACTCGATTAGTTCGAAATTCATTTTTGTCAAAAAAAAATGTCTAGGCCCGAACTTTGCAAAAAAGGGGAGTTTTGAGTTAAGAGATGTGTGAGGAACTTGCTGCCAAGATCTTACAAATAAAAAGCATTATTATCAAAACTTTCAAATTTAACAGCAACTGTATGTTTCATTATAAATGAGCTAGTAAGCTCAAGATGGGGCTTGCAGTTGTTAAAATAATTGTAAAAAAAATACTGGCCAAATCCAAAGTAATTTATTTACTGGAAGCATTATTAAATGAATATCAACGAAAAACTAATGCTACTTCCATAAAATCTCAGATTTTTTCAAAAACACATCCACTTCATGCAAATGCCCTCCATATTGAGCTGACGCTCATTTATAATAGAGGATACTACAAGAAGTGAATCCTTACAGACTAATTAAAAAATGAAAATAATAATATTAAGTTATTTTAAATGACACTAGTTACAAAAATAAAAATTATAATATATGGTAATAATATTATTACAAGTATTGTAATTTAATTCGCGTGATGTCGAAATAACACAATTTGAAAGATATTAGCGATGCAGATCTTTTAATATCTAAGGGAATGGAATTCTAAAGAGAACTGCATCTAACATAAGGCGATGAGGAAGGAAGAAGTATGGGACCTACTGAACAATAACTTATTAAATAAAAATAAAAGACACACACGAAGTTCAACTAAAAAAAATCAACTAAAGTGCAGCGTACAACCAAGTTTAAAGAGAAATGAAAAATCTTCTTAGAACATTCATATTCTCCGGAACCAAACAAAACAACGTCTAATAACGAACATTGGAGAAAAATTCCATGAAAAGAGGAAGTATCTATAGATTTATTATAAATTATAATAGACTGTGGTTTGCTAGCATTAAGAGGGAGTCCCTTAGATACCGACCAATTATAAATTCTTTGTAATTCATCATTATTAAGAGAAATGTTACAGTTAACGGGATCGTTATCTAAGCGACTACTCCTATATATTTGTACATTATCAGCAAATATATGAAAAAAATATTGGTGAATCGAACACCGAACGTCATTAATGTACAAAAAAGACATTAATAAGGGACCTAGAATCGACCCGATTGTCATAAAAGACCCCCTGAAAACGACATAGGCCCGATTTTATGAACGAGGATAAATCACAAAAAATCCGAGAGTAATGATTAATCTTTACTCGAGAGTTTTATTTTTTGTCGATTTTATAAACGACGATAAATAAACATTTACTCTATCTTTTATTGCAGTTGTATGACAGTTTTTCGTATTACTGGCAATACTTTTTTTTACGTTTCTCATCAATTGTGTCAATTTTGATAAATATCAAAGTGTTAAAGAATTTTTTAATATAGACCTACATTTCCTACATTTGTGCAAGGTAACTATAAAACTATTTTTGTTCATCAAATGGAAAATTGTATGTGATAGCTTTGGGTTTTTAAGATGGAAGAATCAACGTCATCATCATCGTCAAAACAATCTAATTTATATATAAATAAAATCGATTGTAATATTTATCATATGTAAATTTAATAAAATAATATGTATTGTATTTTTTGAATATTAATATGTCACAATATTAATATGTCCTATTGTATATTCAAACAATTTTTATTGGGCATGTTGAAAAATAGAACAACAAAAACTACTTTTATCCTCTGATTTATATACCAAAAAGAGAAGACAAATCACCGGATAAATTAAAACTCGGATTTTATTTTTTGTTTATCGTCGTTCATAAAATGCAAACAATGGATTAATCGGGCCATAGTCTAAAATCAATTTAGCAGCAGACATAACAATTAAAGTTCGAAATAAGCATATTAAACAAAATTTGGTGATTAATTGAATTGAACGCTTTAAAAAAATCCAACAGAGTAAGACAAGCTATTTTGTTGTTTTATTTTTTATTAATTATAGAGATTATAGATCTAGTTGCTCTGAAAAGCCCATTGCCTTAGAAACGCGTGCCCATTGAACATTCATTGGAAACGAATGGAAACTGAGAAAAAAGCGTAGCAGGTAATGCAAATATATTATCTCAACATTTAGTAAAGGGTTTCCCACCGAACGAGAGTAATGAACCCTTTGGAAGTATAGCCTGAAGCCGATTTTTCAAAATTCCTAAGAAATTAAACATTGTCCATACGTTTTCATACCATACATTTTGAATGCTGCAACAAAACATTTTCCTAATCTTGGGATTACCAGTTTGGGTTTCGAGATCATGGGACCATAGAATAAGTGCATAGAAACTCGTATCAGAAACTCATTTGCACAAAAGAAGTACAGCAAGGACTTTATACATAAAGTTTACGGTTTAGCTACCAACAAACAGGGGTTCCACAAGGCAGTGTACTAAGTTCACTCTACTGATACGTTCAACCATCACTTTTTCGATACTTATCGCAGTTTTACGTAACGAACAATCATCCTTGTGCCTTTCTGCAGTCTAACTAGAATATAGTCACACATCACAATCACATTTGCTCAAAAAAAAGTTTCTACGGCTATCATGCTAGTCATATCGCACATCCTCTAAAAAACAAAAAAAAAATAGTTTTGAGATAACTGCATTTTTAATTGCTAATGGCTACTGTGATGCTGAGATTATTCATTATATAAAGCTAATAATGAATAATCTCAGCATAACAGTAGCGTTAGCAGTTAAAAAAATTAAAATGCATATATCTCAAAAATATTTTTTGTGTTATGACAGTTTTTAGAGGTTGTGCGATATGTTTTCTGTTGTTTTGTATTTTTTGTTGTTTACTTTCAATTTATGCTTTGTTTGCGATTAGTTGGGGCTTTATTTTAATTTAGTCGAATACACATATTTTTGGGAATTAACAATTTATAAATTATCAACAGTTGTAGCAAAATAAAATTTTTGGTTCTCATCTGTCTACGGCAAATTTTTGAGCAAATCTGATGTGTAACTATATTCAAGTTGGTAAAAAAATAATCCAACTTTACCATTATTGTGCTAAATAATGTGCAAAATTTGCTCAATATTAAGGCGGTGATAATACATGTACAGATTTTGACTTTAAGGCAAAAAAAAATTGCCTTATACAAAATTGAGAAATGTTCAATTTAAAATTTTTGCCTATAAAGCGATTCAAGATGGCCGACTTTTAACCAATCAGCAAAAGGCAAAATCTGTACATATATCACCGCCTTTATTGCACAATTTTTCCTTATTACGCATTCAAATATGCACTAATGTCTTTTACCGCGATGCATTTTATTATAAACTCCTTTTCTTCTGCTTTATTAGAATTATCAGTTTTCCTTTCAGACATTTTGCTACGAAAAAAAAACGAATTTTTGACAACCGATATAATATATTGCACAATATTGGCTTCACATTACACAATATATTGCACAAACTTTAATAAATATGAAAAACAATTAATTTTACACAATATATATTGTGCAGACCTACAATATTATCCTTACACGATCAATTTTATTGTGCAATGCTCGATATTGCGAAATAATATTCAACGTGCAAGGGGCCTATTTTGATCGAAATGCCAACAAAATCAAACAGAATTATTTTTTATTATATATGTACACATATAACACAAAATCAATAATTATATAAAACTTTTATATTTTCGACCAATAATCTTATAATGGTTGTTATAAATCATAATCCTAGAAAAAATAACCAAGTTAAGCTATTAAAGTAAAAATCTGGAATAATGAGGCATTTACATGCGATCAACATTTTTCTTCTGCAAAATGAGAAACATATAACATTGGCTTTCTGCACA
This sequence comes from Nephrotoma flavescens, assembly GCA_932526605.1. Taxonomy (NCBI): domain Eukaryota; kingdom Metazoa; phylum Arthropoda; class Insecta; order Diptera; family Tipulidae; genus Nephrotoma; species Nephrotoma flavescens. The sequence goes on along the minus strand of OW052221.1, from coordinate 78,724,991 downwards.
TGAGAAACAAGAAAAGAAATATTTCCCAACAAAATTTTGCAGAAGATTTTTAAGTAAAAACCACTATAAAATGTTGCCATAAAAATAAATGTTGCCATAAAATATATTCGATCCGAGTATTTTCATGGCAATATTTTTAAAATTAACAAGAAAAAAAATTATTTCGTATTTATAAATGTTCGTATTTATAAATGTTATGAGGATTCATAATAAAAACAGACGCCATAAATAAAAATGTAAATTTCGCATTTTAATTCATTAAAAATAAATTAATAATGATCCTATAAAAAAAATTACGCCATTACTATATATGTTTATTTCTTTCTGGCATATTGAATATTTTTATATAGCGGATCCTTTCTTATTTACCTGCAAAAATTTGTAGAAGAAAACAATTTTCTACATGTAAATGGGCCATAATGATTTCAGAAATCTGAAAATTTGTAGTTATAGAAGTTTAGTGCAAATCGGCTAGATGAAATCCGTGACGCTCCAATCGTCAATAATCTCGTTTCGTGAAGACTGCATGACAGGGTTGAAATTTTTGCTCCGCTGCGGCAACACAAACGCAACGCAACGCAGTTCGTAAAATGACAGTAACGAAAAGTACACTCTAAACATAAACATTGAATTAGTTATGTAGAATTTACGTTAGAATTTAATTTTGTTATCATTTATATTGTTCATTAATATGTAAGTAAAATTTAATTATTAATAGTTTTTCTCTTGGTTGATTACATGAATGTTTTGATTTGGCTAATTTTGTGTTGGTGTACAATTTTGTGTTGCTGTGAAGCTCTAATAAAATCTTGGTTTTTTATGTAGCCTCAAGAGGATATATATACCTTTTGGCAGTTCTAAAAGTTAAGCTCGTTAAGTTAAGCATAAAGGAATTGTTATTTGGTATAATTTAATGTTTTTAAGTCTTTTAAATTTCGCTAAGTTTTATTGGAATTTTTGCCTCCCTCGGAAATATCGACATCGATAAGTCAAAACATTTGTAAAACTACTGGTGTGTTTCTTTGCTATCAAAATTGACCAAAATATTTGAAAGCTAAAATCAACGTTGAAAACTATTTAGGTTTTCCTTATTCAGTTAATAAAGCCAGTCTTCTAACCTGGACAGACTGCGGATTAGTTAAACAGGTTTAACAAAATTCAATTAAGTAACATATGGAAACAGTTAAATTTGATAGTCGATTTTTCAATTTTTCGTAGTGTGGAGCTGATTTGAATTTTATTTCCCTGAGTACTTGACCTAATTTTGCTAAACCAGACTGCGGATTAGTTAAACTTGTGTAGCAAAATTCAATCAAGCACCCTTTGGTACTTGAATTTGCTAGTAGATTTTTCAATTTTTCGTAGTATGTCGATCCTGAATTGAATTTTATTTCCTAGAGTATTTGACCGAATTTTGCTAAACCAGTTTAACTAATCCTCTGTCTGTCCAGGCTATGACATCGGGAGTTATAGCAAATTCTTTCGAAACAAAATTTTGATCTTAGATCAAAAAAATGATTGGCAATACAATAAATTTGATCGAAATGTCATTGAAATACATCGCATTGCCAGTCATTTTTTTGATCTAAAGCTTAGTACTCAGTTCAAAGTGAAATGAAATTTTAACGCGGTCTCCAAAAATCTATTTATTTTCGCGTGAAATAGAAATGAAATTTTGTTTGGAGAATTTTTAATTTTAACGGATAAATTTGTAAACATGCATAAATTAATTTCTTTATTTTACGTAAATAATTTAAATTAAATTGACTTTAATTAAAATTTATGAATTTGTGGTATTAAAAAATTTGTTTTTTGCCAAAAACAAACAAATGTCAAAATTTCGCGTGAAAATAATGTGCCGAGACATTATTTTCACATGAAAATAATTTGGAGAGTTTATGCGCGCCATCTTTGATGTATTGAACACACTTGGTTTTTTCGTTGGAGAACTGAGTACTACAAAACGAAAACAGAAATGAAATTTTTCATTTCTAATTTCACTTTGGTAAAATCGTATGGAAATTTCACGTGAAATCGAACTGAGTACTAGGCTTAAGATCAAAATTTTGTTTCGAAAGAATTTGCTATTAGTTAGGAAAAAACATGGTATCACACAAAATGTATTAAAACAACAACAAAGTTAAAAATATTTCAACTAGAGTTTGGAACTAGTAGGCACTAGGCGGAGCATAAAGCATTTCACGAAATTTGATTGGTTTTGACTTCGGGAGCGGGTATGATGCTGTTTATTTCCGATGTCATGTACGCAGCAAGAAACATTCTTAATTGGAGCGGGCAAATATTTATACGAGCATTTTATTTGTAGCTGTTATTTTGGGCTTTTATTACATTTTAGTTTAAATTTTATTTTCGAGAGGGCAATTACAAAACAATACAAACAAATATTGTGTTTAAATATAAAATAAGGATTTAAGGCCATGTCCCAAACACCGACTTATTTCAAACTTATTGACTTATTTGACGCCATCTTGAATAAGTCGGTCAAGTCGTCCCAAACGATTTTGCTGACTTATTTTGACAGATATAGCAAACAACAAATGTTTTAGGAATTTGTTATTTAATAATAAAATAAAAAAATTAAAAAGCATAAAAAATAATTTATTTTAATGAATTATTTAATAAATAAAAACATAAAAATGTGTCTTGAGGTATTAAAGCACCATGAAAATTTATTATTGTAGCTGGAGATGCGCGAAATGTGCAAGCTACCATTTTTGTTACGCAAGCTTCACCTCTATTAATCCTCTTTAGATATCTCTAAAAAAAATTTGTATCTCTAAAATCTATTAATTATATTAATTTATTAAGACAATATTGTACTAATAGTTATTAATTAAGTGAAATATCACTAATGTTTGAAAATTATTAATAATATTTGATAATTTGTTGAATTTTTCATGTTTACATGATCAAATGTATATTTCTTGTTTACATGATCAAATAAGTTTTTTGCTTTCAAAATAAGTCACCTCGATTCCGATAGTAGACTTATTTGAATAAGTCGGTATAAGCAAATAAGTCGGTGTTTGGAACAGGGCCTAAGTGTAATAAAAAAATTTCCAATTTACGCGCATCCCAATAGAATTCCTTATGACTTTTTCCTTACAAAAAAGTATGAAAAAAAACTTGAGAATTTTTTTTTCTCAAGTTTTTTTTTCATACTTTTCTGTAAGGAAAAAGTCATAAGGAATTCTATTGGGGATGCGTTGTTATTTTCGAATGTGTTTTTTAATTTTACTATCGGTTTCCATTTAACATGATTGCAAATATTTGCAAAGGGAAATTTTTGTATCATGCAGTTGTATTTGTGTGTTATTTTCATTTGTATATCCCTTTTGCTGCCCACTAAAACAATTGTGTGGGTACGGGAAAAGGATCATGTTAAAAATTTATTTTCGTATATGTTTTCAACAAACTTAACATTTGTGCATTCCTTTCAAACTTATTTTCGTCCGTAAAAAAACACTAAATATACAAACAATTGTGTTGGTTGTACTTCAAATCAAGCAAAATGTTTACTCAATAACGCAATTACATACTATGATTTTTTACTCACACATTTGTGTGGTTTGGACTTGAATGGGGCCAATGTTTTTTTTTTTTTGTTGAAAAAGCGATATGAATAATTTTGACGTTTCCCAAAACAAATCTCGTATTAACAACATAAACAAAACTAATGTATAATAGATTTTCGGTTAATGACCACAATACAATTTCCAAATAATGGCAGCAAAACTAAGATCTACCTACAAAGAAAAGTTACTACGCGACGAGCTTCGCTATTAAATATATTCATTTTATTCTCGGAGCAACAATTAAATCGAATTAAAGCAATCTTTTTATATTAAATAACAAACAATAATTGAAAAACAAAGACGTTTATTATTCAAATCAATCTACGGCCATTTATTAGCAAAACATTTTACATAACACAATATGCTTAATAAACACATTTTTATTAATCACTTGTTTTTGTTTCGCAGAATATTTTTCAAAAAGTTTAAAAAATCACTCGATCGATTTCGACTTGTTAGGTCATCATCAGGAGTATCTACTGAATTGTATTAGTAAAAAATTTTTGTTATATAGTAGAAAAAAGCAAAATATAAATAAAAATAAAAGAAGGAGGGGGAAAAAAAATAAGCAATAAAAATTAATCTACGGATCGCGCAGGTAGGCGATGAGTCATAGGTTGAGTAACAAAATTCAAGGTATATTATTGCGTACGTGAGAATAGAAAAGGGCGGGGTCTGTAACTGGTGAGAACCGGATTTCTCTCTGTTCGTTAAGGATATTTTGGTTAAGAAATATTGATTTTCGAATTTCGTAAGATTCTAAGGTATCTAAACGTCTGCCTTTGGGTTGTATATGTAATATGTCTAAATTGTTCAGGCTAGCTGTATGATTTTCTGAAGTTAAATGGTTATGGAAAGTTGATTGATTGCAACCAGATAAATGTTCTTTAGCTCTAACTCCAAAATTGCGCCCAGTCTGACCAATATAGGAGAAACTACAATCATTGCAATTAATCCTATAAACGCCAGATTTGGAAAGGCGATCAACTCTAGGTTTATTGTTAAAAATCATTTTCTTTATTGTGTTATTATTATAAAAAGCAAAACTAATATTGGTATAATTGGACACGATGTTGCTAATCCGTTGGCTCGTTTTTCCTATATACTCTAAGCGACGCCAATTTTCCTGCGTTGGACTATCCGGTGGATAAATACCCGTTAGAGTTTTGCGCTTTAGCTTTTTATTTAATAACTTTAATATAGTCCTAGTTGCATATCCGTTATTCGTTGCTATTTGAAGAATTACGTTAAGCTCAGTGTTATAATTTGAATTTGACAGAGGGATGTTTATTAGTCTATCTATGAGTGAGTGGAAAGCTGACATTTTAATATTATGGGGATGGTTTGAAGAACTAGGGATAACAGCGTCTGTATACTTGGGTTTCCGATAAATTTTGAAGTCTAAAGTAGAATTAATCCTGGTTATTGTTATATCTAGAAAATTAATACATTTATTTTCTTCTTTTTCTAACGTAAAATCAATGGTGGGATATTGAGAATTTAACCAAGTAAGGAAAGAGTCTAACAGTCTATCAGTTCCATTCCATAGACATAATATGTCATCAACATATCTATACCAAAAGATTATATGACGAAAATAGGGATTGTTATTTGATATGATCATTTGTTCGAAGAAATTCATGAAAATTTTAGCCAACAAAGGTGACAGAGGGGAGCCCATGGGTAGACCATCAGCGAATTTGAAATATTTATTATCAAAACAGAAATAATTTTGTTTAATACAAGTCTCAAAAACTAACTTCAGTTCACGACGTAAGCTCTCATCTACAACATCCCTATCTAAGTAATTACAAACTATTTGGGACAAAGTATTAATTGGAATATAAGTGAAAAGACTGGCAACGTCAAATGAAACTAGTTTTGAATGTAACGGAATGTCGACGTCTTGAATTTTGTTAATCAATTCTACCGAGTTCTTAACCGAGTAAGCCGAAAAGAAATTAGTATGACAATTGAAAAAATTTATGAAACCCTTACATAGCTTGTAGGCAGGAGCATTGCAATACGCTACTATTGGTCTAATCGGAATGCCTTCCTTATGGATTTTTGGTAAACCATAAAGGATCGGGGCAGATGGATTCATGACAGAGTACTTCCAACCAGTTCCATCAAATAACTTCTGGCATTGGTTGATACACTTACTAACCGAAGTCTTAAAAGACTTAGTTGGATCTCTGCCAAGCTCTATTGCTTTACTTTCTGTAATAAAATCAGAAATTTTATTGCAGTAATCGACTTTTGTGAGCACGGTAATTGTATTGCCTTTATCCGCTTTACACGCTATAAGGTCATGGTCACGTATTTTTTTCTTTATCGCACCAATCACTTTGAAGTTAGTATTATTAGAAGCAGCAGAAGAAGAGAATGGTGGAGTAGAAGAGTTATCAATACCTTTCTTTATTTGTAACGCAGACACTGATTTCCTTACTTGGTTAAATTCTCAATATCCCACCATTGATTTTACGTTAGAAAAAGAAGAAAATAAATGTATTAATTTTCTAGATATAACAATAACCAGGATTAATTCTACTTTAGACTTCAAAATTTATCGGAAACCCACGTATACAGACGCTGTTATCCCTAGTTCTTCAAACCATCCCCATAATATTAAAATGTCAGCTTTCCACTCACTCATAGATAGACTAATAAACATCCCTCTGTCAAATTCAAATTATAACACTGAGCTTAACGTAATTCTTCAAATAGCAACGAATAACGGATATGCAACTAGGACTATATTAAAGTTATTAAATAAAAAGCTAAAGCGCAAAACTCTAACGGGTATTTATCCACCGGATAGTCCAACGCAGGAAAATTGGCGTCGCTTAGAGTATATAGGAAAAACGAGCCAACGGATTAGCAACATCGTGTCCAATTATACCAATATTAGTTTTGCTTTTTATAATAATAACACAATAAAGAAAATGATTTTTAACAATAAACCTAGAGTTGATCGCCTTTCCAAATCTGGCGTTTATAGGATTAATTGCAATGATTGTAGTTTCTCCTATATTGGTCAGACTGGGCGCAATTTTGGAGTTAGAGCTAAAGAACATTTATCTGGTTGCAATCAATCAACTTTCCATAACCATTTAACTTCAGAAAATCATACAGCTAGCCTGAACAATTTAGACATATTACATATACAACCCAAAGGCAGCCGTTTAGATACCTTAGAATCTTACGAAATTCGAAAATCAATATTTCTTAACCAAAATATCCTTAACGAACAGAGAGAAATCCGGTTCTCACCAGTTACAGACCCCGCCCTTTTCTATTCTCACGTACGCAATAATATACCTTGAATTTTGTTACTCAACCTATGACTCATCGCCTACCTGCGCGATCCGTAGATTAATTTTTATTGCTTATTTTTTTTCCCCCTCCTTCTTTTATTTTTATTTATATTTTGCTTTTTTCTACTATATAACAAAAAATTTTTACTAATACAATTCAGTAGATACTCCTGAGTCCTGATGATGACCTAACAAGTCGAAATCGATGAGTGATTTTTTAAACTTTTTGAAAAATATTCTGCGAAACAAAAACAAGTGATTAATAAAAATGTGTTTATTAAGTATAAGTGTGTTTCGCCAAGTGCCTACGGCAAATAGCGTAAAAAGTATAACACAATATGTTTGTTGTTGCGTTTCTTACAGGGTTGAAAATTTCCCTTTATAATATTGGGAAATTTTCGATTTCGTTTTGTAAATGCAAAATTTGCAAAGCTAAATGTTGTATGCCCGACTACTTTTGATTGCAAATCGCTTTGTAATTTTTTTATGTATGTATAAAAATGTATATACCGATACGGAATTATTTTGAATGTGTGCTATCGAAGAAATTGATTGCAAATAATTGCAAAGCAATATCAAATGGAAACGCGTTATTTTATTTTTCGATGGTGTTGTGTAGTTAGTGATGAAACAATAAAATGTTCATATCCACACTAGGGTAACTTTTATCAGCACGCCTATTTTGATCCAGAATTGGGAGACGAAACCACAAATTTGTGTATACGTATACGACGTATAATACGAGTAACAAATGACAGCACACTTATTCAAAATTATGTATTATACGTCGTAGACGTATACACAAATTTATGGTTTCGTCTCTCAATTTTGGATCAAAATACGCGTTCAGAACGCCTATTTTGATCCATAATTGGGAGATGAAACCACAAATTTGTGTATACGTATACGACGTATAATACACAATTTTGAATAAGTGTGCTGCCATTTGTTACGCATGATGGAGAGTTCACGGAACGGGATTATTTTTTATCCAACTCTTCAGCCAATCAAATCTTTCATATTCAACTAAACCCCGCCCAATTTAATCCAGCTTTAGTTAAAATATTTCCATCTTTTGAGCAATAATCTTAGTCGTACCAACATAGTAACAAAAAATAACCGGAAGTATGAGCAATAATTTTGCTCAAATATTTGTTGTTATTGTTTATTTTTGACATTTTTTGAATGAATTTGTTAGGTTATCGCCTTAGATAATTTTATTTAAAGTTATTATATAAAATAAATGAAATAAATATGCGAGATGCATTTAAGTGAAACAATTAGGATGAGAAATAAAAATTTTATTTTGTTACAAACTGTTGGGCGATAAATTATTTGATAATTTATAAATTGTGATGTGTGTATAAAACCGAATATTGTGTATTTGTAATCCCCAGACATAATTTTATTCGATTAAATTAAAATAAAGCCCCATCTAATCGTAAACAAAACAGAAATTGCAAACAAAAAATACAAAACAACAGAAAATATATATCGCACATCCTCTTAAAAACTGTCAACACAAAAAAACAGTTCTGAGATAAATGCATTTTAATTTTTTTTTTAATTGCTAACGATACTGTGATGATGCTGAGATTATTCATTATTAGCTTTATAAAATAAATAATCAAGTATAGCAATTTAAAATGCATTTATCACAAAATTGTTTTTTGTGTTATGACATTTTTTTAAAGGATGTGCGATATGACAACCGTAGACAAATTTTTTGAGCAAAAGTTGGGAAAAAAGCCAGCTTTTTTTTTATCTCGTTCCGTGAACTCACACTGAATGTGTGTTGTTTTTGTGACTATTGGCATCAAAATTTATCGAACCGGGTGGAATCGGTTCAAATTTTTGGTGCTTCCACGATGGGGAATTTGACAAAAGCAAAGTTATGCTGTATTTTGAGGGAAGTGAATTTATTTTTGACGTGTCGTTTTATTGAACACGAAATGTTTTACAATTTTTTTTTATAAAATATAAAATTTGTTAATTTAAAAACACATATATTCTACACTATTGCGTTCCGGTAATTCTTCTCTCCTGTCATTATTTTTGGACTAAAATAGGCGTACAGATAAAAGTTACCCTAGTGTGGATATGCACAATAAACAAAAAAAAAATCAAATTTTCGTTGCATTTTTAGTGAAACCAACACACTCTTTAGCTGCGTTGCTTTCGCAAAGCCGCTTAGCTTTAATGTTAGAGGCCAATTTTGGTTTCAGCAATATTTGTTTGTGAATTTTCAGTAACGAAAAATAATTGTTCACCATAGTTGGCTTTTATGTCAGTAGTAATTGTAATCTGAATCGGTTTTATGAAAATCGTTTTTTTAACAATTTATCAAGTACCTGAAAATTCATAAACAAATATTGCTGAAACCAAAATTGGCCTCGAATATTAAAGCCAAGCGGGATTTGCGAATGCAACGCAGCTTTTGTTAGTTTTTTTAAAGTAGGTATATGTCAGTGAGAGGAGTAAGCAGGACTTATATTTAAGTAGATTCCGATATGTATAAAATACACGTTGAAACGAAATGAAAGAAGAAAAAATACTGGTGTACATTTTTGGTTTATCTATATTATAATTAAATAATTAATTATTTTTATTTACAATATGTGTAAAAATCAACATATTTGTGTTAATTATTTTCAACAAATTGTATTGCATGCGATGCGAACTATGCGAAGACATTACAAAAATATTTTTTTTTGTCAATTTTGTTAGACATATATATACATTATCTATTACGACTAGTTGCTCTTGAAAAAATAATCAAAAAACCAGTATATCGATTTTGTCTCGGGAGTTACTCTTTTAAAATGAGTGAAGCAAAAAAAATCGAATACGTACACAGTGTATAATACACAATTATGTCTTTGTATTTGTATTTTTCTTTTGTTCGTATTTGTGTCATTTGTGTGATGAACAGTACCAAAATAACGCGTTCTGGGCGAATCGGTTTAATTGTTATAGTGCTTATTTCCTTTTCTCAGCACATTACGTCTGCTCTCGAGCTGTGGAGTGTCATTATTTAACATGCTAATATATGTTATATTTTTTTTTATCATAAATTAATTTTATATGTTTTAATAAAATTTTATAAATACGTTAACTTTAAATTACATAAATTTAAAAACAAAATCGAAAATACATAAACAACATAAAAATATGGCGTTTACAATGGTTAACCCTTTGAGTGCCAAAAAGCGCGATCGTGCTCCTCAATACACTAGCCGAAATCATGTTGGCACTTAAAGGGTTAATATGAATAAACAAAAAAAAACAATGACACGTGGCTTGCATATGCAGTAAAACAATCATATGCGCGAAACTAACACAAACACAAATGCTACTACTATATCTTTCCGGTTACACTCATTTACACTCATTTCGTTTCACACATTTCGAGACAAAATCGATATACAGAAATCTCGTGTGGAATGGAGTATCGGAAATAAAAAGCATCATATTCGCTCAAACCAATAAAATTTCGTGAAATAATTTATGCCCCGCCTACTAGTTTCCATACTCGATTCCGCCATTCCACACTTTGATTCTTTCTTCGTTTCCTTCCCCTTCACCGTCAAACTAAGAACAGTTTGTTGGTGAAGGAGAAGGAAACGATGAAAGAACCAAAGTGCGGAACGGCGGATTTGAAATATTTTTAACTTTGTTGTTGTTTTAATACATTCAGTACGATACGAAGTTCGTCTGAAAATGGGTCATAAAGTACTTCGTTGCAAACGACGATTTAAACATTTTAAAACGATAAATTCTATACATTAATTTGCCATGAGCAATAAACTGCAGACTACATCGCAAAATTGTTGTGCACTAGAATTTAAGGCTATAATAATTGATTTGCTGGGTCAGAAATAGAATAATGCGATCAAAGATTTAATCACTGCACGAAAGAATTTTTATTAGTTGTTATTAGAATATGAAAATATTTTAATTCCACGAGGAAATCAAACTATTTTTTCTTTCTTCAGAATATCCAAATGGACAACAAAGAAGACGTTTCGAGAGAGACAGTTAGTTTGCTAAATCAATTAAACCAACGAGATCGGAACGTGTTAATTAAACGAGGTTTTCGAGTTTTGAAAGGTATTCGAAAGATACCCATATGTAAAATTAAAGATGCACTAGAATTGTGCAAAATCGAAGACTCAATAAAACTAAATATAAGTGAAAGGGAAAAATTCCGAAATCTCAAATTTTCGGAGAAGTGGAGCTTCGAGCGGAATTTTCCTAATAAGCAACTAGCATTACTTACATTTTTTGAAGAAGGTTGGAATATCGAACCACTAAAAGTTTGCAAATTACTCGATGGTCGTAAAGAATATTATAGATGTGGTAAGACTAAATGTCTTGCATTGAAATGCCTATTCTATCCACTTAATAGTAATGAAATTTCGCTGTATAAAAATCATATAGAGCACGCAAATCATGATACTATGAACGTGAATGCAAATTTTTCGTCAAAATCAAATTCTGCAATAAATTTATCACCAAACAATAAAAATTGTGCTGATGTAATTAAAAAAGAATATATACCTGACAGAGATATTTTGAAAATGGAGGTCGATGATGCCTTGATCGAATGGTGCGTAGAAGGTGAAAATTCAACAAAAAAAAATAATGAGACCGAGTTAATAAAGGCCCAACTAAATTTAGATTTTATTTTAAAAGAAGAGGTTATCATTGAGGATCATCTAGTAGAGGCTGATCATGAGCAAAGCAAAACTATTGATTATAATGGTTGTTATATTAGTGAGCAGCTGACCACTATTCAAAATGATAAGTTAAATGAATTGCTTGTGGACTATGATATCAACTTAATATCAAAATCAACGAGTAGCTCCAATCAGATGCCTGATGAAAATGAAGTTTTAATTAAATCAGATGATAGCGATAATGATTCTATTGATGACGATGTAAATAAGCAAGATGAATGGATACTAGAAAAAAAATTTGTCGACTATAAAACAGCTGTGAAGTACACGGTTAAATTAAATTTATTAATTTTTACGCGGAAAATATCAAAACACAACAATAAGGAATATTATAAATGTAAAGTTGCAGATGGTGCCATTTATCAATGTCCAACATCTTGTTTTCTTCAGTACAACAATTTAAGCAAAAATGTTTTAATGTATATTAGAAAAGTAGGACATACGGATAATTGTGCAAAAGCCGTTCCACTGATTTCAGAACATAAACAGTCAACGATCGTTATCGATCTAGTTGACAGCGATGCTAATGAGGACCGTAGCGTTACGAATAAAAATTCGTTAATTGAATTAAAGAGAATCGAGAGGAAATCATCGCAGCAAGATTATTTGCTTTTAGATAAAAACTGGTGGATTCTAGAAAAAAAATTTAGATCCGTTCAACTAGCCAAAGACTTCCTAACAGAACAAGATATTTGGAGTTACAAAACACAAACTAAATTAGGCGAAGATGTTATTGCATTTTATCGATGCAATTTGGTAAAAATTATAGGAAGAGAATGTGCCGCTGCAAAATTTATTCATGTAAAAAGCGAAAAGTATGTTTGTTTATTTAAAAGTGTACAAGACCACACCCATGACATATTGGTATTGGAAGCCGCGGCTACATCAGAATCAGATCAACAGCCCGTTCAGTTAGATGAGGCGACAAAAAGCAAAATAGAGCGATTTGCTAATGCCCGATATAAATCAAAGCAAGTTTTAAAAAAGTTATTGGGTGATTCGAACGTTTTAGCCAATCAAAATCTCGTTACATGGTTAAAGAAAATTCAGCAAGATATGCAAATGAATCTACCGCGCCAATCTGTCATAAATTTTTTACCAAATTGGATACCGCACATCACCGAGATACCACGCAATGCTGAGGACGACCATAAACTATTTTGTATTAGTTTTTTTATTGATAAAGCAAACGAATTGTTTCGCATCTTCTTGTCAACCCGCTATTTACTAAAACGATCATTGACTTGGAATTCAATACAAATAGAATCATCGTATGAATTATTTTGGCAGACAAATCGAGTAACTATTATTGGTACAACAGATGAGAACCAAAAGTTTCATCTATTCGGTATTGCAATTTCCTCGCAAATTACTCAATTTGATTATGAATTTATGTTTGAGGCGATGCAGAAAGGAGTTAGAGAATGCCACAATAAATATTTTAAACCGAAATATTTAATTACCGATACCAACGAAAACGTTCATTACGCATTTCGTAACACGATTGGGAATTTTAATAAAATTTGTACTAGCCCCAAAGCAATATTGCCTCAAATCATTTGGAAATTGTCGAGTTTCAAATTGAAAGGCCGTAATGATAGTGATGTCCGAAATGATATTCTAAAACTTCTTAGATTTTCATCGCATTCTGTTTTTTTGAAAGCAGTTGATTTATTCTTAACGAAATGGGAGTCTAGGGCTGATAAATCATTAATTTCATTTTTACATTATTTTAAAACAGTCTGCGTCATTCGAATATCAAATTGGTTTAAGATATTTCCACAATTTTCTTCGGATTCAAGTATCCCCATTCGATACGAGTACAATTCGCTTAGAACAAATGAAACGTTTAAACCAAACCTTCCGGTTGATTTATTTCAATTCTATATAAAAGTTGACCTAGAAAACTTATCCCGTTTATATTCGCGTAAAGGTCCAAAAGTTCCTAAAAGGCCAATGATACCAGCATTGGTGCAGAGTAAAGCTAACGACTGGAGAAAAATTCTGAAAAATTATGTAATAGTTAAAAGCACTGCCGAGACTCACTATTTCATACCGGCTGGGGACCAAAAACCAATATGCGAGGACAAATTACACAAATATTTTGAATGTAATCACGAAAATTTAGCAGAACTCTTTGATATTCAATTTAGTTTTTGGCGTGTTACACGTACAAACGAGAGTGAACAGTCATCGCCTAATAATACATTTAGGTGCAACTGTCCAATTTATATGAAAAATTTGGTTTGTGAACATTCTTTGGGAATGGAATTGTTACTTAATTCGGACCAGTAACATTGTTGAAATATTGTTTAACTAAGATAAGATTTTAGTAAATTAATTTTTGAATAAAATGAAATTATAATATGTGTACGTTTTATTTAAAAATAATGTTGGTACTATGTATTTGCTTTATTCAACCCTTTTTAAGTAAAATACGATCAAAATTCTTTTCGTTTTTTATCGCAACCGCTTAAATCGTAAATTTATTCATTTGACAGAATTAACTTTTGGAAAACGGGGAATTGGGGAAAAAGTCTGGGGAATAGCTGCTAAAAAGATATTCCCTATTCTCAGGAAATTACCAGAATAGGGGGCCGCAGCGGGCCGCTCATTGAGCGTCGCCACACTTTGATTCTTTCATCGTCATTCAATGATTTCAAAAAATCAATCGCCGGCCACATTTGATTTCTTTAGGCGTTTCTTTTTTTATGTACACTCGCAAGAAAAAGTCTCCGTACACTACAATATTAATATCTTTTTTAAAGAAAAATCTAAAACAAAAATATATTTTCTTAAATTTATTTTGTGTTCATTTATTGTTCTATACTCAAAAATAAAAACAATAGAAACAAAAGAAAATCAATAAAATAGAAAAAAACTACTAAATTTGAGCGGAAAAAGTCTGAAAAAAATAATACGAGTATTGTTATTAAACATGCTTAAAGTCTCGATTTGAAAGCTGGCGGAAGCAATTTAATTATTTCCAGTGAAAGCTTTGCATTATAGAACCAAAAGGAAAGGAAATTGCCGTAAGTGAGCTTAAAAAAATTACAAATTTATGGAAAGAAGGCAAAAGTTTTCGGGAAATTGGAAAATTAGTGAAAAGAACACATTCATCTATTCAGAGAGTAGTGAATAATTAAAAAAAAAACAGGAGTTCTTACATCTTTGTGGCCATCCATGGAAATGATCATGTCGTGAAAAATGTGATATAATAAGAACGGTTAAGAAAATCTCCGAACAACAGCTTCCCAAATTGCAAGAATTGAAATAAAGTTCAATAACAAAATAAAATAAAAAAATTATAAAAAAATTTGTCCTGATACCGGTCAAAAATTCTAAGAAAGGAGGGGTATCATAGCCATGTTGCGCGAAAAAAACCATTTATATCAGAGCTCAATCGGCTTAAAAGAATTAAATTTGCAAATGAACATATCAATAAGCCAAACCAGGTCTGGGAGAAAGTCATTTTCTC
This sequence comes from Nephrotoma flavescens, assembly GCA_932526605.1. Lineage (NCBI taxonomy): Eukaryota > Metazoa > Arthropoda > Insecta > Diptera > Tipulidae > Nephrotoma > Nephrotoma flavescens. The sequence goes on along the minus strand of OW052221.1, from coordinate 78,709,861 downwards.
AGATGAGAGCAAATTTTTCATTTTAGATATAAAACAACGAAATATTATATGAAAAAAATAAGGTTTAGCAATAAATAAAGAAAATTTAATACCAACTATAAAACATGGTGGCCCCTGGTTTGGGGTGTATGGTGAGTAGAGGTGTGGGAAATTTACAATTTATTGAATCTTCTATGATTAAAGAGGGCTATTTAAATATTCTAAAACAAAATTTAAAACAAAGTGCTGAAAATTTGGGCTTGCATGCCAAATACATATTTCAACATGACAATGACCCAAAGCCCTCAGCTTGGATTGTAAAGTTATGGTTGTTATATAACGTACCAAAACAACTGTACGCTCCTCCACAATCAGCCGATTTAAATCCCATAGAACATCTATGGGATTTATTAGAACGTAGAATTCGCCGACATAACATAACGTCCAAAAATATGTTGAGGGATGACCACAAAGCGAGTGCTCCAAAATCAGTGAGGCGGAAACTTCAAATCTTGTCTTATCGATGGGTAAAAGATTAAAAGAAGTTATTCAGAGAAAAGGATACCCTACCAGTTATTAATTTACTTTTTGAAGATGTTAAATAAATTAACTATTTACACCTTGATTTTTTCCGTCTAATTTTTGTTACTTACTTGCAGACTTTTTCCGTCTAATTTTTGTTACTTACTTTTGTTTAGTTAAATTTTTTTGTGTACTTGTTTTTGGTTTTTTGTTATATTGATATATTTTGAAATATAATAAGTCAATGAATATAAAACAAAATAAATGTATGTCAAAAAGTTACGTTGTTTGTTTATTTTTGAGAGAACATTTTTTAATGGCCGGTGTACGCAGTTTATTTAATGTTTATTATTTGCTGCGAAAACTGTTTCCTTCGTTGAAAAAATTTATTTTTTGCACTCGAAGCACAATTTAAACTAAAATTAACCCAAAAACGACAAATAAACAAGGTGTCCTTGAAATATTTATCTTTGTTGTTGTGCGAGAATTCGTGTTTCCACACTGTTTCCCCTCCGTAAACAAACTAATTTTTTGGCGGGGAAATTTTTGATTCTTTTGTCAGCAATATTTTTTATTGATTGAGCCTCGCCACACTTTGATTCTTTGGTCGTCATTCAATGATTTCAAAAAACCAATCGCCGTCCACATTTGATTTCTTTGCGCGTTTCTTTTTTTATGTATGTGCGTTAAAATTATGTTTTTTGATTTATTTTTAGTGATTATGTATTTCGAGTACTTGCAATTATACTTCAACAATATATATTTTAATACAACTATTAATATTACTTTTTGATCCACACTTCTTAAACATTTTTTTAATCAATAAGAAAACAATCGACCCATTTTTTATTGTTTTTTTTTGGCTTGCTCTTTTTTACAAGTCCATACAAAAAAACTTCTTAAAAGGTTTTTCTGTACCCAACTAACCATTTATGGTGCTTGACAATTTAGAAAACTTATTTATAAATTATTAAATGATTTGGTTGGGCAAGGTGTGAATAATGCCACAATACTCCCCTCCCAGAGAGATCGCAGGTGTATCGTTTCAATAAATCTGGTTGGAGTCCTGGACTCACGACCCGACCTTGTAATCAAAACAGGCCTCGACAAGAGATCAAAACGAACCTATTTGCGAACTTTCGGCTCCACGGTAGATGATTTAGGTCCGTCAGCCGAAATAAAAGGTTCTGGTCGGTCAGTCGGTACAAGTACCAGTTTGTGAAGTTGGTGGTGCGTCCGTAGTTTGTTGTTGATTGTCCGAGTAACATGGTTTGAGTCGGTCGATGGAAATTTTGGCGTGTCGTCCGTTTAGATCCAAAGTGTAAAATTTGTCTGTACGGTCGATAACCAAATACGGTTCAGTATACGGTGGTTGCAGTGATTTGCGTACTGCGTCAGTCCGTAGGAAAACGTGCGAGCAAGTCAGCAAATCTTTACTAATAAAAATTTTGTCCGTAGTATGTCTAGAAGCCGGTACAGGTCGAATTTCGTCAAAGTGTCGTCTCAAATTAGTAATAAAGTCTGATTGTGAAATTTGATCGTTCGTCGTATCTAAAAATGGTCCAGGAACTCGAGTTGTACATCCATAAACCAATTCAGCTGGAGTAGCTTTTAATTCGTCACTGTACATCGTCCGTAGTCCAAGTAAGATTGCAGGAAGAACACTAGTCCAATCAGATCGATTATAGCACATAATGGCAAATTTGATGGCTCGATGCCATCTCCCGATCATGCCATTACATTTGGGATTGTAACTAGTTATTCTCCTGCGCTCAAAACCAAGTAAGTTAGCCAGGTCGTGAAAAAGTTGTGATTCGAATTGCATGCCTTGGTTCGTGACAATGGACTCTGGCACACCAAAGCGAGCTATCCACTGTGAGTAGACAGCGAAAGCGACGGTTGCAGCAGTTATATCCGGAACTGGAACCGCCTCAGACCAGCGAGTGTATCTATCAATCAATGTTACGCAATACCGCTGATTATCAGAAACTGGCAAAGGACTGATGATGTCGAGATGAATAATCGAAAAGCGTTGAGAAGTTAATTTATAGTTACCAATCGGAGATTTTGTGTGTCGTGAGATTTTAGCCTTTTGGCAAGCTACACAATTTAGGGCCATCTTCCGAATGTCTTTTTTAATTGATGACCAGATTACCTTCTGAGTCAAAAGGTTTACGGAAGCCTTGACGTCAGGATGAGAAAGATTATGATGTCTCAAAAATTTGTTTTCTGAAATTTAGGGGAATGAATGGCCTAGGTGTAGTTGTAGAAGTATCGTAATAGATGAATTTGTTTGAATTAAATGAAACGGAGAATTTCGCGAATTTGAGAACTGAATTACTCCTTAAAATTTCTTGAAGTTCCTCGTCATTGGTCTGAGCATCTGCGATGATAGCATAATCAATATTTTCAGGAGTAGAAATTTGATTAATGCGTGAAAGAGTATCTGCAACAACGTTATACAGTCCAGAGATGTGCTGGATATCGGTTGTGAATTGACCGATGAAATCTAGGTGTCGAAATTGACGAGGAGATGCTTTTCCGTATTCTGATTATATTCTTATACATGTTATTAGTTGATATTTCGTTTTAGAGGGTTACATAAATTGTCTTTATTTTCTTATCGACCTCCGGCCATGTGTTTCTAGGTTTAGATGTATTTTTACCAAGATTTGTTCTGGTCTGGGATGTTCTAACATCACCATGTATCGATAATTTATCGAAGTTTATTTCTCGTTTCTGTAGAATAAAATTTGTCTCTGTTTAATTTTTTATATCATTTACCAGATAATTTACCAAATAATTTATTTTCGATTCTAGAACGAAAATAAGTGAAATAGATATTGTTCAAATATATTTTAGTAGGTTGTGATAGCAATAGAGAAGAAATAATTGATAAACGAAACAGAAGTCAAATTAGTTCTAGCTGAAAGAGATGTAGACTTCGAGAAAATATCGAAAAATGGTGATGTTACAACATCCCAGCCCTGAATCATTTGTTATCGCAGATTTTATTATATTCTATTGTTCTTCCTAAGTTACATGTACTGGTTAGTCGTTAGGGTTTTTGACGTTCTAGCTTCGAATTGGGCCGAGTAACTTGATGTTTCATTCATGGTCTTCCTTTGGTACAAGCAATTCCCATTCTGAATAGGAATTTGTGCTCAAAGAAACAACCAAACATATTTTTTAATTTATTTTTATTAGTTGGTAGCAATTACATTTTGAATTTGAAAACAACGTAAAAATGCAACTAAATATATTCAATTAAATAGTAATGTGCTAGAATATTATTACAAATCGTAACTAATTTCTCGTATTGTTTAGAAAAATGCGATGTCAAAATACCAAAAATCACTTTTATATTTCTATTGCCAACAATTAAAAATAAAAGTATTTACTAACACTGCCCCTGGTGGTGAACATTAAAACTACAGGTCGCTTTTTTCTAAACAACACGGGAAATTAGTTACGAATAATGTTCTAGCACATTACTATTTAATTGAATATATTTAGTTGCATTTTTACGTTGTTTCCAAATTCAAAATGTAATTGTTACCAACTAATAAAAATAATTTAAAAAATATCTTTGGTTGTTACTTTGAGCACAATATTAATTCTATTCCAGAATGGATTTAACTTGTACCAAAGTAAGACGACAATTATACCAGCAGAAAAGTTGGTTTAAAACTATTCCAATTTATACGTGGTGGACTTACCAGAATGTGGTCAGAATCGATGGTAACGCCGAGCTTGTTATAAATATAATATTTGAAGCTACAAATGTGCCTTTTGGAAATGAGAATGTGCTGGCACCACGATGAATCTTCTCTTCTTGAAAAAAAAACACTAACGTGCGTTCTCATCTGAGCTTGCTTTACAATTAATTGCAATCGATTTTAAATTTCTCATTAAGTACGTATTCAAAAAAATTCCGTATCGGAATATACATTTTTATACACACGCAAAAGAAAATACAAAGCGATTTGCAATCGAAAGTAGTCGGGCATATATCTTTTTGCATTGTAAATTTTGCATTCACATAAAAAGTGGAAAATTTCCTTTATTTTATACAATGAGGAAATTTTTAACCCTGCATAAAACACAGCAAAATTGACAGCCATTTTTTTTATTTTGCAATAAACAAAGCAATTTGTTTGTTTTGAAAGCATTATATTTACAAATATAATGTCAAAATGTTGTGCTAATAAATAGCCGTAGGATGATTTTAATAGTAAACATATCTATTTTTCAATTATTATTTTATATTTAATATAGAAAATTGATTTAATTGGTTTAAATTGTTGCTTCCAGTGGCCCTATTCTGGAAATTCCCCGGGAATAGGGAATAATTTATTTTTGTAGCAGTTATTCCTAAGATATTTTCCCAATTTACGGGAAAAAAATTTAATTATTTGCGGTCTTCAAACGATCGCAATAAAACAAGAAAACAAAAGTCTAAAAATAGTTTACTACATTTAATTGGTTTTTGTTGATATTTTAATCGAACTTTACATTAAAAAATAATTTTGTTTTATTAAAGTAAAACATTGGATATTAATATTTCCAATAAATATTACCAGTTTTCAGTATAAATTTACAGTCATAATATTGCTATAATTCCAAAATATAATAAATTTCCGTTAAATTCTATTCCCAGTTAATTCTTTCCTAAAATAGGTATGGAATAATAAACGTCAAAATGCTATAATGGGGAAAATTTTTTTCCCAAATTTTTTTTTCCCAAACGCCAGAATACACTTTAAGGGTAAAGGGAATAAAACTGCTACAAAATTTAAAATTTCCATTCCCCGGGAAATACCAGAATAGGGCCACTGAATACAAAATATTTTTAATAGCAAAGCTTGTAGCGTCGTGCTTTTCTTTTGTAGATTTTAGTTTTGCTGCCGTTATTTCTAAATCGTATTGTGTCCATTAACCGAAAATCTCTTGTAAATTTATGTTGTTATTAAAAGATTTGTTTTGGAAAACGTCACATATACAAATGAAAATAACACACAAATACAACTAAATGATTCATAAATTTCCCTTTGCAAATATTAACAATGCATTTGATGAGAACCAATAGTAACTATAGTTCAAGCAGCGCAATTGTGTATGGTGATACTGAGATGCAGTAAGGTTTAGCTAATTTGTATGTTGGCAAATTATTATGTTTTTTTTAAAAGGATTCCGATTTAACTAAAAAAACTATTTGTTAAAGGAGCAAAATCATCAGCACCATAACAGTAATAGACACAATTGTGTATGTTGGACTTAAAACCAAGTGACATTTTTGTACCAAAAACGCCATTACAAATTATGGTTTTATTACACATACACTTTTGAGTATGGTGAACTGAAGCAAAAACAATTTTTTTTAAATTCGAAACGGTTAAAAAAGTTTAATTAGTTATAATTGGAAACTAATCTTAATCGATAAATTTAATAATTATGTTTCTTTCATAAAGTTAAAGTTTCTTTACACTGACCACAACGCTACAGGCCAATAACAAAATAGTAAAATATAAGAGCGGCGACGCACGCAACGTAATAAACAGTTTTGTATTGGAAGTTAAAGGCGAAACACGTCAATTGTGTTAAATGGAAATCACAATATAATTAATTATATTTACCATTTTTATTTTGGTAAGTTGTGTAATATAAATTAGTATGCTTGTTTTTAGATCGTGGCCAATGCGGTCAAATGTAAATAACAATGTAAGAATGTTTGTGAATTTTGTGTGGAAAATCTATTCCGGTGGAAGGGAGTTCTAACTTTTTTTTTTGTTATGTCTTGTTCATAGTGAGATTCATTACAATTTAAACATCATTTGAATTAATTTACATACTTAATGGTTATATTCAATATAAATATTCCAGTTATTGACCAAAAAAATGCATTTTTGTCCAAAACAAAAAAATAATTTGTTTACGTTCTCAATTTTTGACATTTCTTGGAAATTATATCGATAACGATAAGTTGGATTGTTATGAGGTGTGTTTCTTGGGTTTGTTTTCGAATGTAAATTGAATAAGGATTGAATGATTATAATCAATGAGTGGTCTTTCTGATGGTCAGGCTTCCCTCTCCAAAATTTTGCCTTAAGATCCTAGTTTAATAATTTTACATCGTGGTGTAAATAACATAATTATTTTAAATATAGCGAGAATGTGTTTTGCAATTTTATAATAACATCATGTTGCACTGGAAAGTATGTAACTGAAAATTATTTTATCTCCTAGAAAACACAAATGAAATAAATTCTAACTACCGACACAATGAATCCTGAGTTCGAGGAAGACAACTTTTTAGATGCAACAAGTATTAAACAAGAAATTTTTAATGAAAACCCGATGCTTACATCTAAATGGGCTTTGGAAATTACATATCCTAATGAACAAACAGCAGTTGATGAATTAATGGCAGAAGAAATATGGTCAGTGTTTCCTCAAAAGTCTTGTTCTGTAATAGATGGACGGTTGGTATATTATCGATGCAATAGAATGAGGATTAATTCGTCCAGATGTTCTGTATTAAGATGCCTTTTCTTTCCAAACGGCAGTAATGAAGTTTGGCGGTATAAAACAACCACTAAACATACTCACAACAATAATTCACCACAGTTCGTTAAAACACAATATCGCCCGAATCCGGAAAGAGTAGTTTTTCGTAAAGCGATACATGATCGTTTGGAGAATCGCCTGAAATTTAGAATCGCTAAACTCATGAAACGCTTCAGGACACCTAAAAAGATTATGCAAAAATTAGAATCTGAAGGTTTCGATGTGGACAATTGTTCGACTCAAATCCGAAATTATTTATTTAATTTAAAAAAAAAAGATAGACATGGATCAAAAAGAATGAGTAAATGGACATTTGAGAAAAGTTTTTGCGATGTAGTTGATGCCAAAAAACATGTTAGAGCCCAAAATATATGGAATTATAAATTTACCCATGTCTCGCATTTAGTTACCAACTTCCACTATCGATGTGGTTTGGTGCCAAGAGAAGGACTACAATGTGCAGCACGGAAATACATTAGCGTTAATAAATCAACCAATGAAATCTTACTATATAAACGGAATTCGCCCCACACGCATGATCATATTAATCGGATATCTCATTTCGAAGCCGAAACACACATTTTACTAAAAAAGTTGTATAAACCAGCACAAAGGACTTTGGTTAGTCGAGGATTTAGGGTTTTGAAAGCAGTAGGCCTTCATGATTGTCTCCTTGACTCCAATGTAGAAGGTGATTTATCAATTCACGACAAATCATTTATATCACAACAGGAATCTTGCGCAGATTTTAGTGATGAGTCTAAAGATAAAAAAATACTGTGGTTCAAAGCAAATTGTAAAAACGAACAATTACCAGATAAGCCTCATTTTACGTGGGATTGGATATTCGAAGGAAAATTTCCTAATGAGCAAATGGGACGCGAGTATTTGGTACATGAAGATAAATGGACTATTGATACGAGAAAAGTGCAGGAAACAACTGAAGGTCGCAAATTATACTATCGATGCAATCGAATGAAGCTAAATGGACCACAATGTCCTGCCTGGAAATGTTTATTATACACGAGTGATGGTGACCAAATTTCCTTGTACAGAAATGATGCATCACATTCGCATGATACAGATGAAAATAAATTTAGATCACGAAAATCTGGTTTAGTGAAACCAAAAAAGTCTCTTGCGAAACGAAGGCTTGCAAAGCAATGGAATCAGGTCCGCAAAACTATTATTAAACGAAAAATTAAATCTGATAAATGCGATCCTTTTATTAGCAACGATAGCCAATTATCTTCAACCGAATTGGTAACTGGGGAGGATTCGTTTCAATATGTAATTAATTATGTTGGTGACGAGGCACCGGAAGAGGATCAAGATACAATGTTGACGTACGGATGTAATTCAAATTGGATTTGTGAAATATCATTTCCTACGTCTCAGGAAGCGCAAACCTATTTAAAACTTGCTAATTGGGCAAAACTTAAAACGACGAGATACCGAGGACGAACTAAAATTAACTATCGGTGTAATATGGTTAGGAAAATAGGACCACAATGTGCCGCTGAGGTTTACCTTTTACGCTGTGGAGAAACCGGCAATAATTTAATTTATCGAAATATGGCGCAGCATACACATGATCAATTAATAGCATTGGGTTACGGACTACCTAACCGTTCTTGGATTCCTTATCAACCACAACCAGAATCTGTGATGCAATTATCGTTACATTCTGAAAATTCAACCGAATTAATTACTTTCGATGATTTAAGTGATAATACATTCATGAAAATGGAAGTTAATAATGAAATGGTCGAATGGGGTCAGGGAGACCAAAATCAGGCGGGAAACCACGATTTATCATTGCAACATAATCGGTCTGAAGTGATCATGGATAGTTATTTAAATGAACATACGATTATGAAAGAAGAGCTTATAATTGAGGATGAACCGTTGTTAACTATCCAAGATGAAAACGATGCAATTATAAATGATGTGTATTTTAATGATGTTCATCGTCTTAAAATTCAGGATGTTTCTTGGATTGAGGATAAAACGACGGAGTTATTAACTCCTTCGAAAGCTACTGAGTGCCCAGAAGAGATTGTTATATCTGACGATAGCAATGACGAATTATTAAATGGTGATGATGTTGAGCATCAAGGAGAATGGCTTTTCGAAAGAAAATGTGGCGATTATAAGACAGCCAAAGAGTATATCAGAACTATGAATTTAGTAAGTTTTCATTCAAAAACAACGAATCATGAAATCAAGGATTACCATAGATGTAATTTTGTGTTTAATGGCGTTAGTCATTGCCCAGCGTCCCGATGTCTTCAGTATGAGAATTTAAATAGTCAAGTTTTTATATATAACAGAAATGTACAGCATATGGATTCTTGTCCAAATGCAATTCCTCCCCTGGTTCCGATACAAAATCCGTTTCCGAATGTTATCGATCTAGATGCTAGTGATGAAGATGTGAATGACTATTCGAACGCGAATTTCAATCCGATTGCAACACAAAACCAGTCGGCAAATATTATTGAGCTAGATGCTAGCGATGACAATGATGTTGGCGACGATTTAAATACAAGCCTGTTGGATAAAGCAGAAACGGAATGGGTGCTTGAAAAAGAATTCGAAACTTATGAAGCGGCTACAGACTACATCAATAATGAAAATATTTGGCAGTGTACAACTAAATACAAACCGGAGGAGGGTTTCATAACATTTTATGAATGCAGTTTATCAACTCCAGATCAATATTGTGCCGCTGCCAAATATATTCAATTCAAAAAGGAAAGATCTATGTTTTCTCTGTACAGAAATGAAAGAGACCACACACATGACTCATTATCAGTCGATGTCTTAACAACAGCATTTGAGACTTTAGATGATGGCAACAAAAAGAGGTTAATGGAACTTTGCACGAAAGATCATGCACCAGAACAAATTTTAGAAACATTAAAATACCACAATGGTTTTTATGACTCGGTTCAAAAGCAACATCTTCTTGATTGGATACGGAAAGCACAGAGAGATATGCTTAAAAAAATCACAAGTTTAAAGTCTATTATTAACATTGTTCTAAATTGGTTACCACAGATTTCCGAGGTTCCCAAGCCAGACGATGAACATGGACACTATTGTGTAAGTTTTGAACATGCAAAAGAGAATTTTCGATGTTTCTTGTCGACCCGCCGCTTATTAAAGAATGCAATGGATTCTAATTCAATACATATAGAATCGTCGGCATTGTTGCATTGGCAAAAAAGTCGAGTAATCCTTGTTGGTAAAACAGATGTGGAAGAACAGTTTCATTTGTTTGGGCTTGCTATTACTTCTCAAACAGATGAACAAGATTACGAGTTTATATTCCGGGCGATTCAGAAGGGAGTACAAGAATGCCACCATCAAATATTTAAACCAGAATATTTAATTGCCGATGAAAATGAGAATATCCGTCGCGCATTTCTTAACACGTTTGGCATTTTTAGTAAAATTTGTACATGTCCGAAGGTAGCATTATCTCAAATTGTTTTAAAATTGTCTGCTTCTAATAACCCAGTGAACGATAAAATCCGAGAAGATTTTTTAAAAATACTTAAGCTATCATCGAGGAATAGTTTTAAGAATGCCGTCGATTTATTCTTCCAGAAATGGCGACCAGATGCAGACGAGGATTTGAACACTTTATTAAATTACTTAGAAACAACTTGGATCGGTCGAATTTCTAATTGGTTTGAAGTACTGCCACGATTCATACCAGACACAAATAAAGCTATTCGGTTTGAATATGCTTTGCTTAAAAAAAATTATACATTTCGGCAAAATCTACCGATCAGCATTTTTCAATTCTGTATAAAAATTGATCTAGAAAAGTTATCGCGAGCCTATGCACAACATGGCCCGAAACAGGTTCGTAAACCAAGAGTTCCAATACCTTTGTACGAAAAAGCAGTCCAGTGGAAAGAATTAAAAAAGGAGTTCAGAATTGTACATCATACATCGGATAGTCACTATTATATTCCGGCGGGAGATGAAATAAAGATATGCGAGGAAAAATATGAAAAATATCGGAAGTGCAAATATCAAAGTTTAGATGAGTTTTTTGATAATCAGTTTAGTTTCTGGTGTCTGACACTACTCAAAAACGGAAATACGCTATCCTGTAATTGTCCATTCTATTTGGATAATTTTATGTGTGAACATTCTGTGGGAATGGCTTCGGTACTGAAATTGACTTAATCGATGATGAAATGCTTATTGAAATATCTAGATAAGTTTATCGTAAAATTGAGAAATTATGTTTTTTTTATTGTATGTATTATATTTTAAAATGTTAATAAATTTCTGTTATTTCTAGTTTACTAAAGATATGTTTTCGTTGAAAAATGGAGACCAACCGATCGTATCCCAGTAGTTTAAGAAGGATCTCAAATATATCATAAAGGTAGGGGATTGAATGACCAAAATTGGCAGACATCAACATCTCACTACTAGGTAAGTATGCAGACAAAATTATCACCAATTGGATTATTCGTAGACTAGGAAGTCCTCTATTAGTCGCTAACTCGCAGGTTTTGGAGACCCCCGAGTTTATTTTCCCAACGCTGCAAATTATAAGAAATTAAGATACAAGATTATCGGGCATATTAAGTAGATTAGATGAGATTGTAGAGGTTGTGAGAGGTTTTAAAATATCTGTGTTGTGTGCAACAGAAACCCATGTTTTACCAGATGAGGGAGATGGTATTTTGCGAATTGAAGGGTATAGTCATTATAGATGTGACTCTAGCTCCAGGCACACAGATGGAGCTCTTGTGTATGTGACCGAGAAACAAGGGAGTAGGCTGATAAGTCAAGTTAGTAAGCCGATGGAGTACTGGAAGCTAGCGGTAAAAGTAGGATGAGCAAAGAGGATTGATGATTTGGGAATTATAATATGCTATTACAGGTCACTAAGTGCTAGGTACTGCGTAGTGCAATTCTTAACTGCCTTAAGTGAGTGGCTAGAGGGATTGATGTTGTTGGGAGCAGTGAAGTTAATAGTTATGGGCGCTTTCAATCTAGACTGAATGAGATCAGAAGAATATTATGTTAAGTGTCTTAAAGAAATTACAGAATCTTTTGGACTTAAGCAGTTCGTGAAGGAAAGTACCAGAGTAACGGATGCATCAAGAACGACAATTGATTTAGTATTTTCAAATAAGGAAGTGATTTGTATTGTTGTGGACACCCCAAAAATTACAGACCATGTGCTTATAATGATCCAGGGAGAGGAAGTAAATGGGAAAAAGGTGACCAAAGGAAAGATAGATCTAAATGTTGTGGAAGAGGAACTTAGAAGAACAAAAGATGGTGTACGAGAAGTCACTGGGGGCATTGAGGAGTGTGGAAAATTAAATGTATGGGTGGAAGAAGCAGTGAAAAAAGGAGCAGGCGAGTTAAGGATAGTGGATATAGCTAGAAGTTGTCCAGGGTTTACCAACAGAATGAAGGAGGTTATGCCTCAACCAGTCAGACTTAAGAGCTTAGGTTACACGCCGATTGCACCACTTCGGTTAGTGCTACAATCACCAAAATTTTATAGGCTTCTCGTCACAAATAAACAATTGACCTCTAAAATTTTGTGGGTCGTACCGGTCTCCTAAGTGGTCCTTAACTTAAGCTCTTAAGTCTGATTGGTTGAGGCATTAGGAATTAAGGCAAGAGATGAGGCGCATAAACAGAATTTATAACGATGCTGGGGAGAGAGGGAGAGTTGGGCACTGAAACAGTTAAGGAAGGGTGGGTGGAGTATCAAAGGAAAAGAAACAGATTTGTTGGTGTGATTAGGAGTTAGAGGAGATTGTATTATGAGAGAAACATTGACCAGTGCAAATGTGACCCGGGAAAGATGTAGAAAAAATTAAAAAGGGTAATTGGATCTAAGGGAAGGAGTGATATATATATAAATGGGGTGTATTTTGATGTAGTGATGGTGTATGAAAAGATAGACATTGCGAACAGGTTAAACAAGTATTTTGTAGATAGTGTAGATTAGATATTATAAGGGAGATACCGGAGGACCAAGATAATGTAGATTTAGCATATGATGGAGGAGTTATTGAGAATGTATTCATGGTGCAGGAGGACTACCTAGATAAAATAGTTAAAACGTTAAAATTGACAGGAAGTGAAATGGTGTTAAGCTGTAAATTGTGTAAGGATTTATGGGGGGTTTTAAAAGGATATGTGAGCCGCATAGTAAATTTGTCTGGAATATGCAGTAGTTCCTACAAGTTTGAAAGTATCATGTGTAGTTCTTGTGCCTAAAGTTACGGATACTAGTCGAATTATTGGGAAACAAAAGATGAGAGTATATATATTAAAATTACGATAGAGCGACAAAGACAAACAAATGAAAATTTATGTTTGTTTCTCTCTAATAAAGGATTTGTATTTTTATCTCGTGTTAATTTTACTTTACTACATTAAAAATTTAGATCAAACATGATTTCTCAGTAGGCCAGAAAATGATATTTTTGACAAAAACGCTATGTAAATATTTTTCCTAATTCTTTTTCCTATATTAAAACCAGAATAGACCTGCAGAGTAAACGTTTTACTGACACCCCTATTCCCCTAGTCGCATCACTTCAAGTGACGTAACTACTCATTTTCCTGGTTACTGGATCATTAAATCGAAATTTACAAAATAATTGTTCAATAAAGTCGTTCTGGCTGTTTTTTAAATCTTAGAATGCTGCTTTATAAAAATTTCCTATCGACTGCTATCACTCCAAATGGCAATTTCTATCACTTGAAATTTTGACGTGACAAATAAATAAAAAAAATTTCAAACTAATGAAGCCAACTAAGATTTAAAAAATTTTCATTGACGGTTTTACACAAAATTGTTTATTAAATTTTGATTTTAAAATCTAGTAACCAGGAAGATCCATAGTCACGTCACGTCGCACCGTGTGAGGGACATTCCTACTGTCCCACTATATGATTGATCATTACTCGCGTTGGCTAGAGACCACACCAGCACATCTATTGCATGTGGAAGGCTCGATTATTGGGAATTTCGTGATTTGAAATCCGGTTACATTTTGTAATCGAACCTTGATTGCAGGCGAATCACTCAACATATTGCACCGATCTAAACTCAGCGCAACTCAGAATTTCATAATTAATGCGGAATGAGCAAAACATTTCGAATCTGCGACAACAAATTTTTCCCGATAAAAAAAAGTAAGGCTAACCATCATGGATTTTTGCAAAAATATCGAAATCCTTTTATTGTTGAATTTCCGGTTCAAAATGTTTTTAGGCAATGTGAATGATACGTTGAGCAATAAACTAACGGTAGGTTACATGTGGAAGGCTCGGTTATTGGTAATTTCGCATTTTGAAATTCGGTTCCATTTTGTAATCGAACCTTGATTGCAGGCGAATCAGGCAACATATTGCACCAATCCAAACTCAGCGCAACTCAGAATTTCATAATTAATGCGAAATGAGTAAAACATTTCGAATCTGCGACAACAAATTTTTCCCGATAAAAAAAAGTAAGGCAAACTAACCATCATGGATTTGTGCAAAAATATCGAAATCCTTTTATTGTTGAATTTCCGGTTCAAAATGTTTTTAGGCAATGGGAATGATACGTTGAGCAATAAACTAACGGTAGGTTACATGTGGAAGGCTCGGTTATTGGTAATTTCGCATTTTGAAATTCGGTTACATTTTGTAATCGAACCTTGATTGCAGGCGAATCACTCAACATATTGCACCAATCTAAACTCAGCGTAACTCAGAATTTCATAATTAATGCGAAATGAGCAAAACATTTCGAATCTGCGACAACAAATTTTTCCCGATAAAAAAAAGTAAGGCTAACCATCATGGATTTTTGCAAAAATATCGAAATCCTTTTATTGTTGAATTTCCGGTTCAAAATGTTTTTAGGCAATGTGAATGATACGTTGAGCAATAAACTAACGGTAGGTTACATGTGGAAGGCTCGGTTATTGGTAATTTCGCATTTTGAAATTCGGTTACATTTTGTAATCGAACCTTGATTGCAGGCGAATCACTCAACATATTGCACCAATCTAAACTCAGCGCAACTCAGAATTTCATAATTAATGCGAAATGAGCAAAACATTTCGAATCTGCGACAACAAATTTTTCCCGATAAAAAAAAGTAAGGCTAACCATCATGGATTTTTGCAAAAATATCGAAATCCTTTTATTGTTGAATTTCCGATTCAAAATGATTTTAGGCAATGGGAATGATACGTTGAGCAATAAACTAACGGTAGATTACATGTGGAAGGCTCGGTTATTGGTAATTTCGCATTTTGAAATTCGGTTACATTTTGTAATCGAACCTTGATTGCAGGCGAATCACTCAACATATTGCACCAATCTAAACTCAGCGCAACTCAGAATTTCATAATTAATGCGAAATGAGCAAAACATTTCGAATCTGCGACAACAAATTTTTCCCGATAAAAAAAAGTAAGGCTAACCATCATGGATTTTTGCAAAAATATCGAAATCCTTTTATTGTTGAATTTCCGGTTCAAAATGATTTTAGGCAATGGGAATGATACGTTGAGCAATAAACTAACGGTAGATTACATGTGGAAGGCTCGGTTATTGGTAATTTCGCATTTTGAAATTCGGTTACATTTTGTAATCGAACCTTGATTGCAGGCGAATCACTCAACATATTGCACCAATCTAAACTCAGCGCAACTCAGAATTTCATAATTAATGCGAAATGAGCAAAACATTTCGAATCTGCGACAACAAATTTTTCCCGATAAAAAAAAGTAAGGCTAACCATCATGGATTTTTGCAAAAATATCGAAATCATTTTATTGTTGAATTTCCGGTTCAAAATGATTTTAGGCAATGGGAATGATACGTTGAGCAATAAACTAACGGTAGATTACATGTGGAAGGCTCGGTTATTGGTAATTTCGCATTTTAAAATTCGGTTACATTTTGTAATCGAACCTTGATTGCAGGCGAATCACTCAACATATTGCACCAATCTAAACTCAGCGCAACTCAGAATTTCATAATTAATGCGAAATGAGCAAAACATTTCGAATCTGCGACAACAAATTTTTCCCGATAAAAAAAAGTAAGGCTAACCATCATGGATTTTTGCAAAAATATCGAAATCCTTTTATTGTTGAATTTTCGGTTCAAAATGATTTTAGGCAATGGGAATGATACGTTGAGCAATAAACTAACGGTAGGTTACATGTGGAAGGCTCGATTATTGGTAATTTCGCATTTTGAAATTCGGTTACATTTTGTAATCGAACCTTGATTGCAGGCGAAGCAGGCAACATATTGCACCAATCTAAACTCAGCGCAACTCAGAATTTCATAATTAATGCGAAATGAGCAAAACATTTCGAATCTGCGACAACAAATTTTTCCCGATAAAAAAAAGTAAGGCTAACCATCATGGATTTTTGCAAAAATATCGAAATCCTTTTATTGTTGAATTTTCGGTTCAAAATGATTTTAGGCAATGGGAATGATACGTTGAGCAATAAACTAACGGTAGATTACATGTGGAAGGCTCGGTTATTGGTAATTTCGCATTTTGAAATTCGGTTACATTTTGTAATCGAACCTTGATTGCAGGCGAATCACTCAACATATTGCACCAATCTAAACTCAGCGCAACTCAGAATTTCATAATTAATGCGAAATGAGCAAAACATTTCGAATCTGCGACAACAAATTTTTCCCGATAAAAAAAGTAAGGCTAACCATCATGGATTTTTGCAAAAATATCGAAATCCTTTTATTGTTGAATTTCCGGTTCAAAATGATTTTAGGCAATGGGAATGATACGTTGAGCAATAAACTAACGGTAGATTACATGTGGAAGGCTCGGTTATTGGTAATTTCGCATTTTAAAATTCGGTTACATTTTGTAATCGAACCTTGATTGCAGGCGAATCACTCAACATATTGCACCAATCTAAACTCAGCGCAACTCAGAATTTCATAATTAATGCGAAATGAGCAAAACATTTCGAATCTGCGACAACAAATTTTTCCCGATAAAAAAAAGTAAGGCTAACCATCATGGATTTTTGCAAAAATATCGAAATCCTTTTATTGTTGAATTTTCGGTTCAAAATGATTTTAGGCAATGGGAATGATACGTTGAGCAATAAACTAACGGTAGATTACATGTGGAAGGCTCGGTTATTGGTAATTTCGCATTTTGAAATTCGGTTACATTTTGTAATCGAACCTTGATTGCAGGCGAATCACTCAACATATTGCACCAATCTAAACTCAGCGCAACTCAGAATTTCATAATTAATGCGAAATGAGCAAAACATTTCGAATCTGCGACAACAAATTTTTCCCGATAAAAAAAAGTAAGGCTAACCATCATGGATTTTTGCAAAAATATCGAAATCATTTTATTGTTGAATTTTCGGTTCAAAATGATTTTAGGCAATGGGAATGATACGTTGAGCAATAAACTAACGGTAGGTTACATGTGGAAGGCTCGATTATTGGTAATTTCGCATTTTGAAATTCGGTTACATTTTGTAATCGAACCTTGATTGCAGGCGAATCACTCAACATATTGCACCAATCTAAACTCAGCGCAACTCAGAATTTCATAGTTAATGCGAATTGAGCAAAACATTTCGAATCTGCGACAACAAATTTTTCCCGATAAAAAAAGTAAGGCTAACCATCATGGATTTTTGCAAAAATATCGAAATCCTTTTATTGTTGAATTTCCGGTTTAAAATGTTTTTAGGCAATGTGAATGATACGTTGAGAAATAAACTAACGGTAGGTTACATGTGGAAGGCTCGATTATTGGTAATTTCGCATTTTGAAATTCGGTTACATTTTGTAATCGAACCTTGATTGCAGGCGAATCACTCAACATATTGCACCAATCTAAACTCAGCGCAACTCAGAATTTCATAGTTAATGCGAATTGAGCAAAACATTTCGAATCTGCGACAACAAATTTTTCCCGATAAAAAAAGTAAGGCTAACCATCATGGATTTTTGCAAAAATATCGAAATCCTTTTATTGTTGAATTTCCGGTTTAAAATATTTTTAGGCAATGTGAATGATACGTTGAGAAATAAACTAACGGTAGGTTACATGTGGAAGGCTCGGTTATTGGTAATTTCGCATTTTGAAATTCGGTTACATTTTGTAATCGAACCTTGATTGCAGGTTACATTTTGTAATCGAACCTTGATTGCAGGCGAATCACTCAACATATTGCACCAATCTAAACTCAGCGCAACTCAGAATTTCATAATTAATGCGAAATGAGCAAAACATTTCGATCTGCGACAACAAATTTTTCCCGATAAAAAAAAGTAAGGCTAACCATCATGGATTTTTGCAAAAAAATCGAAATCATTTTATTGTTGAATTTCCGGTTTAAAATGTTTTTAGGCAATGTGAATGATACGTTGAGAAATAAACTAATGGTAGGTTACATGTGGAAGGTTCGGTTATTGGTAATTTCGCATTTTGAAATTCGGTTACATTTTGTAATCGAACCTTGATTGCAGGCGAATCACTCAACATATTGCACCAATCTAAACTCAGCGCAACTCAGAATTTCATAGTTAATGCGAATTGAGCAAAACATTTCGAATCTGCGACAACAAATTTTTCCCGATAAAAAAAAGTAAGGCTAACCATCATGGATTTTTGCAAAAATATCGAAATCCTTTTATTGTTGAATTTCCGGTTCAAAATGATTTTAGGCAATGGGAATGATACGTTGAGCAATAAACTAACGGTAGGTTACATGTGGAAGGCTCGGTTATTGGTAATTTCGCATTTTGAAATTCGGTTACATTTTGTAATCGAACCTTGATTGCAGGCGAATCACTCAACATATTGCACCAATCTAAACTCAGCGCAACTCAGAATTTCATAATTAATGCGAAATGAGCAAAACATTTCGAATCTGCGACAACAAATTTTTCCCGATAAAAAAAAGTAAGGCTAACCATCATGGATTTTTGCAAAAATATCGAAATCCTTTTATTGTTGAATTTCCGGTTCAAAATGATTTTAGGCAATGGGAATGATACGTTGAGCAATAAACTAACGGTAGATTACTTGTGGAAGGCTCGGTTATTGGTAATTTCGCATTTTGAAATTCGGTTACATTTTGTAATCGAACCTGGATTGCAGGCGAATCACTCAACATATTGCACCAATCTAAACTCAGCGCAACTCAGAATTTCATAATTAATGCGAAATGAGCAAAACATTTCGAATCTGCGACAACAAATTTTTCCCGATAAAAAAAAGTAAAGCTAACCATCATGGATTTTTGCAAAAATATCGAAATTCTTTTATTGTTGAATTTCCGGTTCAAAATGATTTTAGGCAATGGGAATGATACGTTGAGCAATAAACTAACGGTAGATTACATGTGGAAGGCTCGGTTATTGGTAATTTCGCATTTTGAAATTCGGTTACATTTTGTAATCGAACCTTGATTGCAGGCGAATCACTCAACATATTGCACCAATCTAAACTCAGCGCAACTCAGAATTTCATAATTAATGCGAAATGAGCAAAACATTTCGAATCTGCGACAACAAATTTTTCCCGATAAAAAAAAGTAAGGCTAACCACCCATCATGGATTTTTGCAAAAATATCGAAATCCTTTTATTGTTGAATTTCCGGTTCAAAATGATTTTAGGCAATGGGAATGATACGTTGAGCAATAAACTAACGGTAGGTTACATGTGGAAGGCTCGGTTATTGGTAATTTCGCATTTTGAAATTCGGTTACATTTTGTAATCGAACCTTGATTGCAGGCGAATCAGGCAACATATTGCACCAATCTAAACTCAGCGCAACTCAGAATTTCATAGTTAATGCGAATTGAGCAAAACATTTCGAATCTGCGACAACAAATTTTTCCCGATAAAAAAAAGTAAGGCTAACCATCATGGATTTTTGCAAAAATATCGAAATCCTTTTATTGTTGAATTTCCGGTTCAAAATGATTTTAGGCAATGGGAATGATACGTTGAGCAATAAACTAACGGTAGGTTACATGTGGAAGGCTCGGTTATTGGTAATTTCGCATTTTGAAATTCGGTTACATTTTGTAATCGAACCTTGATTGCAGGCGAATCACTCAACATATTGCACCAATCTAAACTCAGCGCAACTCAGAATTTCATAATTAATGCGAAATGAGCAAAACATTTCGAATCTGCGACAACAAATTTTTCCCGATAAAAAAAAGTAAGGCCAACCATCATGGATTTTTGCAAAAATATCGAAATCCTTTTATTGTTGAATTTCCGGTTCAAAATGATTTTAGGCAATGGGAATGATACGTTGAGCAATAAACTAACGGTAGGTTACATGTGGAAGGCTCGGTTATTGGTAATTTCGCATTTTGAAATTCGGTTACATTTTGTAATCGAACCTTGATTGCAGGCGAATCAGGCAACATATTGCACCAATCTAAACTCAGCGCAACTCAGAATTTCATAGTTAATGCGAATTGAGCAAAACATTTCGAATCTGCGACAACAAATTTTTCCCGATAAAAAAAAGTAAGGCTAACCATCATGGATTTTTGCAAAAATATCGAAATCCTTTTATTGTTGAATTTCCGGTTCAAAATGATTTTAGGCAATGTGAATGATACGTTGAGCAATAAACTAACGGTAGGTTACATGTGGAAGGCTCGGTTATTGGTAATTTCGCATTTTGAAATTCGGTTACATTTTGTAATCGAACCTTGATTGCAGGCGAATCAGGCAACATATTGCACCAATCTAAACTCAGCGCAACTCAGAATTTCATAGTTAATGCGAATTGAGCAAAACATTTCGAATCTGCGACAACAAATTTTTCCCGATAAAAAAAAGTAAGGCTAACCATCATGGATTTTTGCAAAAATATCGAAATCCTTTTATTGTTGAATTTCCGGTTCAAAATGATTTTAGGCAATGGGAATGATACGTTGAGCAATAAACTAACGGTAGGTTACATGTGGAAGGCTCGGTTATTGGTAATTTCGCATTTTGAAATTCGGTTACATTTTGTAATCGAACCTTGATTGCAGGCGAATCACTCAACATATTGCACCAATCTAAACTCAGCGCAACTCAGAATTTCATAATTAATGCGAAATGAGCAAAACATTTCGAATCTGCGACAACAAATTTTTCCCGATAAAAAAAAGTAAGGCTAACCATCATGGATTTTTGCAAAAATATCGAAATCCTTTTATTGTTGAATTTCCGGTTCAAAATGATTTTAGGCAATGGGAATGATACGTTGAGCAATAAACTAACGGTAGGTTACATGTGGAAGGCTCGGTTATTGGTAATTTCGCATTTTGAAATTCGGTTACATTTTGTAATCGAACCTTGATTGCAGGCGAATCAGGCAACATATTGCACCAATCTAAACTCAGCGCAACTCAGAATTTCATAATTAATGCGAAATGAGCAAAACATTTCGAATCTGCGACAACAAATTTTTCCCGATAAAAAAAAGTAAGGCTAACCATCATGGATTTTTGCAAAAATATCGAAATCCTTTTATTGTTGAATTTCCGGTTCAAAATGATTTTAGGCAATGGGAATGATACGTTGAACAATAAACTAACGGTAGATTACATGTGGAAGGCTCGGTTATTGGTAATTTCGCATTTTGAAATTCGGTTACATTTTGTAATCGAACCTTGATTGCAGGCGAATCACTCAACATATTGCACCAATCTAAACTCAGCGCAACTCAGAATTTCATAATTAATGCGAAATGAGCAAAACATTTCGAATCTGCGACAACAAATTTTTCCCGATAAAAAAAAGTAAGGCCAACCATCATGGATTTTTGCAAAAATATCGAAATCATTTTATTGTTGAATTTCCGGTTCAAAATGATTTTAGGCAATGGGAATGATACGTTGAGCAATAAACTAACGGTAGATTACATGTGGAAGGCTCGGTTATTGGTAATTTCGCATTTTGAAATTCGGTTACATTTTGTAATCGAACCTTGATTGCAGGCGAATCACTCAACATATTGCACCAATCTAAACTCAGCGCAACTCAGAATTTCATAATTAATGCGAAATGAGCAAAACATTTCGAATCTGCGACAACAAATTTTTCCCGATAAAAAAAAGTAAGGCTAACCATCATGGATTTTTGCAAAAAAATCGAAATCATTTTATTGTTGAATTTCCGGTTTAAAATGTTTTTAGGCAATGTGAATGATACGTTGAGAAATAAACTAACGGTAGGTTACATGTGGAAGGCTCGATTATTGGTAATTTCGCATTTTGAAATTCGGTTACATTTTGTAATCGAACCTTGATTGCAGGCGAATCACTCAACATATTGCACCAATCTAAACTCAGCGCAACTCAGAATTTCATAATTAATGCGAAATGAGCAAAACATTTCGAATCTGCGACAACAAATTTTTCCCGATAAAAAAAAGTACATTACCCATAATCGTTTTGAGCCGGAATTTCAACAAAAAAAAATTTTCAATTTTTTGCGAAAATCCATGATGGTTAGCCTTACTTTTTTTGAACCGATAAAATTTATTGTCGCCGATTCCGAATGTTTTGTGCATTTTGGATTATTTAGGATATTTTAAGTAGATCAACGTTTAATTTGCTGTAATATGTCGCCTCATTCGCCTGCAATCCACGTTCGATTACAAATGTGATCGAATTTCAAAATACGAAAATTCCAATACCCGAACTCTCTTTATGCGTCCTACCGGTATTTTCATGTCCAACGTATCATATACATTACCCATAATCGTTTTGAGCCGGAATTTCAACAAAAAAAAATTTTCAATTTTTTGCGAAAATCCATGATGGTTAGCCTTACTTTTTTTGAACCGATAAAATTTATTGTCGCCGATTCCGAATGTTTTGTGCATTTTGGATTATTTAGGATATTTTAGGTAGATCAACGTTTAATTTGCTGTAATATGTCGCCTCATTCGCCTGCAATCCACGTTCGATTACAAATGTGATCGAATTTCAAAATACGAAAATTCCAATACCCGAACTCTCTTTATGCGTCCTACCGGTATTTTCATATCCAACGTATCATATACATTACCCATAATCATTTTGAACCGGAATTTCAACAAAAAAAAATTTTCAATTTTTTGCGAAAATCCATGATGGTTAACCTTACTTTTTTTGAACCGATAAAATTTATTGTCGCCGATTCCGAATGTTTTGTGCATTTTGGATTATTTAGGATATTTTAGGTAGATCAACGTTTAATTTGCTGTAATATGTCGCCTCATTCGCCTGCAATCCACGTTCGATTACAAATGTGATCGAATTTCAAAATACGAAAATTCCAATACCCGAACTCTCTTTATGCGTCCTACCGGTATTTTCATGTCCAACGTATCATATACATTACCCATAATCGTTTTGAGCCGGAATTTCAACAAAAAAAAATTTTCAATTTTTTGCGAAAATCCATGATGGTTAGCCTTACTTTTTTTGAACCGATAAAATTTATTGTCGCCGATTCCGAATGTTTTGTGCATTTTGGATTATTTAGGATATTTTAAGTAGATCAACGTTTAATTTGCTGTAATATGTCGCCTCATTCGCCTGCAATCCACGTTCGATTACAAATGTGATCGAATTTCAAAATACGAAAATTCCAATACCCGAACTCTCTTTATGCGTCCTACCGGTATTTTCATATCCAACGTATCATATACATTACCCATAATCATTTTGAACCGGAATTTCAACAAAAAAAAATTTTCAATTTTTTGCGAAAATCTATGATGGTTAGCCTTACTTTTTTTGAACCGATAAAATTTATTGTCGCCGATTCCGAATGTTTTGTGCATTTTGGATTATTTAGGATATTTTAGGTAGATCAACGTTTAATTTGCTGTAATATGTCGCCTCATTCGCCTGCAATCCACGTTCGATTACAAATGTGATCGAATTTCAAAATACGAAAATTCCAATACCCGAACTCTCTTTATGCGTCCTACCGGTATTTTCATGTCCAACGTATCATATACATTACCCATAATCGTTTTGAGCCGGAATTTCAACAAAAAAAAATTTTCAATTTTTTGCGAAAATCCATGATGGTTAGCCTTACTTTTTTTGAACCGATAAAATTTATTGTCGCCGATTCCGAATGTTTTGTGCATTTTGGATTATTTAGGATATTTTAAGTAGATCAACGTTTAATTTGCTGTAATATGTCGCCTCATTCGCCTGCAATCCACGTTCGATTACAAATGTGATCGAATTTCAAAATACGAAAATTCCAATACCCGAACTCTCTTTATGCGTCCTACCGGTATTTTCATGTCCAACGTATCATATACATTACCCATAATCGTTTTGAGCCGGAATTTCAACAAAAAAAAATTTTCAATTTTTTGCGAAAATCCATGATGGTTAGCCTTACTTTTTTTGAACCGATAAAATTTATTGTCGCCGATTCCGAATGTTTTGTGCATTTTGGATTATTTAGGATATTTTAAGTAGATCAACGTTTAATTTGCTGTAATATGTCGCCTCATTCGCCTGCAATCCACGTTCGATTACAAATGTGATCGAATTTCAAAATACGAAAATTCCAATACCCGAACTCTCTTTATGCGTCCTACCGGTATTTTCATGTCCAACGTATCATATACATTACCCATAATCGTTTTGAGCCGGAATTTCAACAAAAAAAAATTTTCAATTTTTTGCGAAAATCCATGATGGTTAGCCTTACTTTTTTTGAACCGATAAAATTTACTGTCGCCGATTCCGAATGTTTTGTGCATTTTGGATTATTTAGGATATTTTAAGTAGATCAACGTTTAATTTGCTGTAATATGTCGCCTCATTCGCCTGCAATCCACGTTCGATTACAAATGTGATCGAATTTCAAAATACGAAAATTCCAATACCCGAACTCTCTTTATGCGTCCTACCGGTATTTTCATGTCCAACGTATTATATACATTACCCATAATCGTTTTGAGCCGGAATTTCAACAAAAAAAAATTTTCAATTTTTTGCGAAAATCCATGATGGTTAGCCTTACTTTTTTTGAACCGATAAAATTTATTGTCGCCGATTCCGAATGTTTTGTGCATTTTGGATTATTTAGGATATTTTAAGTAGATCAACGTTTAATTTGCTGTAATATGTCGCCTCATTCGCCTGCAATCCACGTTCGATTACAAATGTGATCGAATTTCAAAATACGAAAATTCCAATACCCGAACTCTCTTTATGCGTCCTACCGGTATTTTCATGTCCAACGTATCATATACATTACGCATAATCGTTTTGAGCCGGAATTTCAACAAAAAAAAATTTTCAATTTTTTGCGAAAATCCATGATGGTTAACCTTACTTTTTTTGAACCGATAAAATTTATTGTCGCCGATTCCGAATGTTTTGTGCATTTTGGATTATTTAGGATATTTTAGGTAGATCAACGTTTAATTTGCTGTAATATGTCGCCTCATTCGCCTGCAATCCACGTTCGATTACAAATGTGATCGAATTTCAAAATACGAAAATTCCAATACCCGAACTCTCTTTATGCGTCCTACCGGTATTTTCATGTCCAACGTATCATATACATTACCCATAATCGTTTTGAGCCGGAATTTCAACAAAAAAAAATTTTCAATTTTTTGCGAAAATCCATGATGGTTAGCCTTACTTTTTTTGAACCGATAAAATTTATTGTCGCCGATTCCGAATGTTTTGTGCATTTTGGATTATTTAGGATATTTTAAGTAGATCAACGTTTAATTTGCTGTAATATGTCGCCTCATTCGCCTGCAATCCACGTTCGATTACAAATGTGATCGAATTTCAAAATACGAAAATTCCAATACCCGAACTCTCTTTATGCGTCCTACCGGTATTTTCATGTCCAACGTATCATATACATTACCCATAATCATTTTGAACCGGAATTTCAACAAAAAAAAATTTTCAATTTTTTGCGAAAATCCATACCTTACTTTTTTTGAACCGATAAAATTTATTGTCGCCGATTCCGAATGTTTTGTGCATTTTGGATTATTTAGGATATTTTAGGTAGATCAACGTTTAATTTGCTGTAATATGTCGCCTCATTCGCCTGCAATCCACGTTCGATTACAAATGTGATCGAATTTCAAAATACGAAAATTCCAATACCCGAACTCTCTTTATGCGTCCTACCGGTATTTTCATGTCCAACGTATCATATACATTACCCATAATCGTTTTGAACCGGAATTTCAACAAAAAAAAATTTTCAATTTTTTGCGAAAATCCATGATGGTTAGCCTTACTTTTTTTGAACCGATAAAATTTATTGTCGCCGATTCCGAATGTTTTGTGCATTTTGGATTATTTAGGATATTTTAAGTAGATCAACGTTTAATTTGCTGTAATATGTCGCCTCATTCGCCTGCAATCCACGTTCGATTACAAATGTGATCGAATTTCAAAATACGAAAATTCCAATACCCGAACTCTCTTTATGCGTCCTACCGGTATTTTCATATCCAACGTATCATATACATTACCCATAATCATTTTGAACCGGAATTTCAACAAAAAAAAATTTTCAATTTTTTGCGAAAATCCATGATGGTTAGCCTTACTTTTTTTGAACCGATAAAATTTATTGTCGCCGATTCCGAATGTTTTGTGCATTTTGGATTATTTAGGATATTTTAGGTAGATCAACGTTTAATTTGCTGTAATATGTCGCCTCATTCGCCTGCAATCCACGTTCGATTACAAATGTGATCGAATTTCAAAATACGAAAATTCCAATACCCGAACTCTCTTTATGCGTCCTACCGGTATTTTCATATCCAACGTATCATATACATTACCCATAATCATTTTGAACCGGAATTTCAACAAAAAAAAATTTCAATTTTTTGCGAAAATCCATGATGGTTATTTAGCCTTACTTTTTTTGAACCGATAAAATTTATTGTCGCCGATTCCGAATGTTTTGTGCATTTTGGATTATTTAGGATATTTTAAGTAGATCAACGTTTAATTTGCTGTAATATGTCGCCTCATTCGCCTGCAATCCACGTTCGATTACAAATGTGATCGAATTTCAAAATACGAAAATTCCAATACCCGAACTCTCTTTATGCGTCCTACCGGTATTTTCATATCCAACGTATCATATACATTACCCATAATCGTTTTGAGCCGGAATTTCAACAAAAAAAAATTTTCAATTTTTTGCGAAAATCCATGATGGTTAACCTTACTTTTTTTGAACCGATAAAATTTATTGTCGCCGATTCCGAATGTTTTGTGCATTTTGGATTATTTAGGATATTTTAGGTAGATCAACGTTTAATTTGCTGTAATATGTCGCCTCATTCGCCTGCAATCCACGTTCGATTACAAATGTGATCGAATTTCAAAATACGAAAATTCCAATACCCGAACTCTCTTTATGCGTCCTACCGGTATTTTCATGTCCAACGTATCATATACATTACCCATAATCATTTTGAACCGGAATTTCAACAAAAAAAAATTTTCAATTTTTTGCGAAAATCCATGATGGTTAACCTTACTTTTTTTGAACCGATAAAATTTATTGTCGCCGATTCCGAATGTTTTGTGCATTTTGGATTATTTAGGATATTTTAGGTAGATCAACGTTTAATTTGCTGTAATATGTCGCCTCATTCGCCTGCAATCCACGTTCGATTACAAATGTGATCGAATTTCAAAATACGAAAATTCCAATACCCGAACTCTCTTTATGCGTCCTACCGGTATTTTCATGTCCAACGTATCATATACATTACCCATAATCATTTTGAACCGGAATTTCAACAAAAAAAAATTTTCAATTTTTTGCGAAAATCCATGATGGTTAACCTTACTTTTTTTGAACCGATAAAATTTATTGTCGCCGATTCCGAATGTTTTGTGCATTTTGGATTATTTAGGATATTTTAGGTAGATCAACGTTTAATTTGCTGTAATATGTCGCCTCATTCGCCTGCAATCCACGTTCGATTACAAATGTGATCGAATTTCAAAATACGAAAATTCCAATACCCGAACTCTCTTTATGCGTCCTACCGGTATTTTCATGTCCAACGTATCATATACATTACCCATAATCATTTTGTTACAGGCTGGCTACTGCCAACCTGCAGATTTCACTTAAACACATGCAGAGGCCTCCACGGTGATCTTTTGCCGGCTAAGTTCTCAGCGAGAATTGCTAGGGTCGTGGGGTTTGAGGCTTACATGGTTCCTGGCCTACACCGTGATTAACAGAAAGTTGGGGAAACGCAAATAATAAATAAAACCCGGATTCCGCCGAAATTCGTCGGCCGGAACCTGAGGAACGAACAGCAGATAGTCAAATAATAAATAAAATAAATAAAAAAATAAAAAAAAATGATAACGGAAGAGGTGCCTTGGTGCGCGCATCCATCCGAATTCAAACGGGCCAAGCCCTGGTTACGGAATTGGATGCGGGCACCAAGGGACCTCAAACACTAAATCGACACAGAGGGAGCCTCCGCTCCCATCACACCTCACCGGAAAAATTTAATAATTCATTTTGTTTTTTTTAAAAAAAAAACACCGAGAAAAAAAAAACTTCCCCCTCCACCCGTACCACGCTAAGGAGAGAATGAGAGAGAGAGGAAACAATGCGCATCGAGCGTGCACCCGCTGTGCGGCGCTCGATTACAAAATATAAATTTAAATTTAAAAATAAAAAATGTAAAAATATATAAAATAAAAGAAATAAAAGAACAAGAAAAATCGTACCTTAATATATATAACAAATAAAAAAATGTTGCGGCCTTGAGCGGCCGTCATGCCACAGGTGCCCCCACCCGGACCGTTGCGGCTTTGGTGCCGTTAACCCCCGCTGGTGTTGCTGCGACCTTGGGCGGTCGTCCGTTGCGGGGCCTTTCCCCGATACCAATACAAAATACGAGGTGCCGGTTGGCCACCCGTACCGTTGCGACCTTGTGCGGTCGGGCGTTGCGGGGCCTCTCCCCGATAAACAATACAAATAAGGAACAATAGCCGGTTGGCTACCGTTAGTTGCGGCAGACCACCGAAATAGACCGTTGCGGCGCCTCGGATACGTGGCGTATGTTAATAAATCTTCAGCACCCGTTAATTAATCCAATAAATCTTCAGCACCCTTTAATTGTGTATAAGTCTTCACCACCCGTTAATCAATCAAATAAATCTTCAGCACCCGTTAATCAATCAAATAAATTTTCAGCACCCGTTAATCAATCAAATAAATTTTCAGCACCCGTTAATCAATCAAATAAATTTTCAGCACCCGTTAATCAATCAAATAAATTTTCAGCACCCGTTAATCAATCAAATAAATTTTCAGCACCCGTTAATCAATCAAATAAATTTTCAGCACCCGTTAATCAATCAAATAAATTTTCAGCACCCGTTAATCAATCAAATAAATTTTCAGCACCCGTTAATCATGTATATAAGTCTTCAGCCACTCCCAGGTTATGGTACGCGGCACCACCAATAATCTCCAAATCAAAAATGATTTAATTTTTCTATATTTACTGTACCACTATCAACGAATCGCACGAATTTAAACACGGTCATAAAAAAACTCTTTCCCTCAAGTTTCACATAACAATTTTTATTATTTATCTTTATCGTCCGCTTAACAAAAGCCTATCCCATAAGACAGCAATTTATACATGTATACAAAAATCACTTTTTATTTTATTTTTATTTTAATCGCATTACAAAATTAAATTTTAAATAATTGTTAATTTTTCCTTTTTTTTATTTTTATTTCACTTTGGCAACCATTTTAGATATCACCAAAAACTATGAATTTTTCCAAAACTACATGCTCTAATAATCAATTCCCATACTCGACTCTTATAAATCAAAAACTCGAATGATCTATCACAAAAAAATTCGAGCGCCGCACAAACGACGCGCAAAACATTCCAGAAGAATTGTCTTTCTTCTCTGTTTCTCATTTATATCAATTCGCATTGATATAAACGAGAGGCATATAAGAAAAACATTCTCATGGAATGTTTTGCTTTACGCACACACTCGATTCGCATTGTTCTCTCTCTCTCCCATTTTGTTTTACTACCAACCAAACGAACAAAAACATACGAGAATCCCTCCACACGAAACGCGTTCAGACACCAACCACACAGAGGCAAGAAACTAAGAGTAAAAACATAGGCAAGAAACCAAGAGTAAAAACAGAGGCAAGAAACCAAGAGTAAAAACATAAAATTTAACAAAATATGGGGATGTCACGCGTAAACGAATATTATGTCTTGTTACAGACAACACAGTCGTAACAAACGTGGGAACGTCCCACACCCTGAGATGTCTCATAAGCCGGGCCTAAAACAAACATAGAGAGAAAAGATTATGCACGGATGTCTTTGACATGGTAAATACCCAATGATTTGCCATTCAAATCTTCGACGGAATAAGCAACCTGACCTACTTTACACGAAATAACCGCGGGTTTGAATTTTCCGGCTAATTTCGCGGAAAATTTGTTCGTCGCGTCGCTCAACGCAAAAGATCGTATGAAAACGGGTTGTCCGACGCGAAAAGTGCGCTTAGTACTACGTAAATTGTAATTCTGAGCTCCCTTTTCGTGTGCCACGCGTAAATAATGGATTATACGATCCTTCAGAAGGTTTACTCGATCTGGCTTAGCCCATACTTGGACTTCGCTGGGATCATGTTCATCGAGTAACCGTCGCAATGAGTGATCCAAACCATGCATCGACATATGTTGACCGAACACGACATAATGAGGGGAGTAATGTATCGAATCGTGTACGGCATTACGTAAAGCAGCCGCAATTTCTTGTAAATTTTTGTCCCACAAATTATGGTCGTGATCGCTCAAATATGATCGAATGCTGGCAATTAGGGTTCGATTAACACGCTCGGATGCGTTACTTTGGGGCGAATACAAAGGCGTTCGGATGTGCGTTACGCCGTACTTAGCTAACAAATCTTTAAATAGATTCGAGGTGAACTGCTTCCCATTGTCGGACGTGATTATTTCGGGAACCGAGAACAACAGAAATATTTCGTTTTCTAAGAATCGACACAGCAAAAGAGCAGACGCTTCCCGTAGAGGTTTTACAACGACAAATTTCGAGTAATGATCCAAGATGATAACGATGCAGGTATTACCGAGTTTCGAACGTGGATACGGACCCAAAAAATCAACATACAATTTTTGGAACGGGCGAGTTGACGTAACCTGGGCTCCCATGGCTGGTTGTGTAGAGAAATTAACAGCTTTGTTCATTTTACATTTAGTGCAGCTAGCAACGTATTGTTTAACTTGTTTTGCCATTTGAGGCCAGTAAAATTGACGCTGAAGGCGCTCGAGAGTTTTGCTGCCGCCTAAATGTGCTGAAGTGGGAGGTACGTGAGCCTGTTCGATTAGTGATTGGGTCAAGCTATTCGGAATAACTAATTTCCAGTTCGAGAGGTCAGTATCCGTGTATTTAAAACCAAACGAAGGGGATATTAACAGTTTATCATCCTGGATTCTGTAGTTGTGCGAACAATCTTTTAAGCTACGAATTTTTTCGATCTGATCGACGTAATCTGGATCCTGGAACGCAACCGAATTTTGATCAACGTGTAATACAGGGACTGACGAAGGAACTAACGCATCCACGGAAGGGTCGATATTTTTACTCGACAAGACTGGATCTCCAAATTGAACACCAGGATCAGGCGTGCTCTTACTTTCGGAATCATCCTCACAAAGAGCGGATTCATCCGGAAAAGCTCGAGACAACGCATCAGGTACAATGTTAACTGACCCTTTCCGGTATCCAATCTGGAAATCCAGCGCTTGGAGTTTAAGACTCCATCTCGCCAAACGTCCGGAGAGGTCTTTTTGACTCATTAGCCAGCGTAAACTGGAATGGTCGGTATAAATGACGAACGGATAGCCTTCCACGTAAGGACGGAATTTTCGCACGCTGAGGACGGCAGCGTAGCATTCCAGCTCGGTCACCGAGTAGTTTCGCTGCGCCGCATTGAGCTTATGTGAATAAAACTCAATGGGCCGCTCCACCCCCTCGGTGTCCACCTGAAATAAGACACTACCGACCCCAACGGCACTGGCATCACACTGAATAAAAAAAGGTTTTGTATAATCAGGATGCGTCAAAACTGGGGCAGTTGACAAGGCGGTTTTGAGAGCGTTAAAGGAAGAATCAGCAGCTGCAGACCAACATACTTTAGTGTTTTTACCAGTAAGATCGGTGAGAGAAGAAGCTAAAGAGGCGAAATTCGGAATGAAGCGACGGTACCATCCGCACATTCCCAGAAAACGTCTAATCTGTTTCGTCGTTTTCGGAATAGGGTACTCCAGAATAGCTTTACATTTGTCTGGGTTTGTACGGAGGCAACCATCACCCACAATATAACCTAAATAGTCTACTTCTTTCAACACAAACTTGCTTTTGGTCAAATTAATTGTTAAACCAGCATCCGACAGATATCCAGCAACCTGTTGAAGCAAATCGAAATGTTCGGCCAGAGTGGAGGATGTGACCAGAAGGTCATCGAGGTACACAAAGACCTTATCGTGTAGCTGGTACGGGATCACGCGGTGCATTAAGCGACAAAGCGTCTGTGGGGCGTTGCATAAGCCAAACGGCATCACCTTGAACTGATACAAGGGCCGTCCAGGAACCGTAAACGCTGTTTTATCGCGGGATGCTGGGTCGAGTGGGATCTGCCAAAAGGCATCCTTCAAATCAATCGCCGAAATGAATCGGGTGTGTCCCAAACGACCCAACAATCCGTTGATTATGGGCAGCGGATACGCATCCTTGACGGTGGCCTTGTTCAGTTCTCTAGCATCTAAACACAGACGAACTTTGCCATTGGCCTTACGCACCAACGTGACCGGTGAACACCAGGAACTTTGTGACTCCTCGATGACCCCCAAAGACAACATCCTATCCAACTCGGCATACATGAGTTTCTGGATAGCTGGGGATACGGAATAAAAACGTTGTTTGACTGGTTTTGCGGAACCGACATCGATCATATGAGTGATGAGGGATGTGCGGCCCAAACCTAAAATATCGCTGCTCGGGAAACATTCGCGGATTAGATCCAATTTACGACGATCATCAGAGGTTAAAATATGAAATTTGGGTGTGTTGGTAGTTTCACCTAATTCGTCCGAATTACTAAACGCGGAGATTTTTGGAGAAATTCCAAAACGATTCCAAAAATCAATACCCAAATAGAGAGGTTGTTCTAAGGAAGGAACAACATGAAAATTCATAGTTTGAGTAATTCCATTAAACTCGACGTTAGCTCGTATGTAACCAAATACTCGTTGGACTTGACCACTCGCGGTAGTTATCGTGGATGGAAAATTATGAAACTCTACGAATGGATTCGACAAGATTTTCTCCGCTCCATTCCCGAGAACACTGACACTCGCCCCGCTGTCGAGAAGACCCTTAAAAGGGATCTTATTTATAAAGACCTGGGCGTAAGGCCGAGTGTCACTACCCTCGGAGAACAAAACGGAGGAAATCACGTCGTTTCTCATTGTAGCGCGGTGGTTCCAATATTTCTTGGAACGTTTTAAACGATCTAACTTGGCTAACGACGGAGAATTATAGAAAAACTTTAGAGCGACAGGAAGGGAAGGGGAATTATGTGGGGAGGAAGGATCGGGAAGGGAATCATGATTGGCAGACGAGTTTACCTTCTGGTCGGGTTCGATTGGGAGCGGAGTTCCGCGTCCGTATTGCTCGCTGCGTCCTCCTGGATTGGTTTGAGTGGATTTGTCCGTGGTAACATCTGTCTGGGTTGCGATTGTAGTTGTGGTGATTCTCGTGGCCCAGTCCTCCAAGAACCACTGTTCTGGTTTTCCGACATTCGTGATTGCGTGTTTCGTTCTTCAGCACAACGTCGACAACGCGCAGATATTGTCCCTCGCAGCCCACAGCGATAACAGAATAATCCGACTGGAGCCAATTGACAATCCATAAATGTGTGTCCCATATCTGAACAATTGAAGCACACGATATTTTTACCATAACTCGAATGCTGTTTGTAAACTACCCCAGAACTGTCGGCTGGGACTTGTCCGCCCGGACGTCTCGCCGCTGACGACGGATACCTGCTCCCCGTTTGAATTGCGGATACTGAATTATCGGGTAGAACATCAGTCAAGGGATAATTCTCATAAGAGTCATATGCTCCAATATCATCATACGGACCGCCTGATAACTCATTGATCACGCGTCGTGGATGGATTGCAGGATCCGCCGGAGCTTTGAGCCGCCGGAAAGACTCCTCCCAGGCCGAACAGCTTTTGATCAGCTCGTTGATGCTGCTAAATTGACGATCGGTTAGGTGGTATTGTAGCGTCGGCTTCATATTGTTCATGAGAATTTGAATGAGCTCTTCATCGGAGTACGGTGTGCGGCATTGTAGAGTCAACGTCCAAACATGATTGTAAAAATCCAAAAAACTTTCGTTGGGCTGTTGTTTCCGGGCTTCAACCATTCTTCGAATTTCGTAATTTGTGCGACGATCTTGAAAGCGCTCGATAATTCCGCTTCGTAGTTCTGACCAGGTCGCGTGCGGGTTGTGTTTACGAAATGTCCAGTACCACTGCAACGCTATGTCTTTTAAGATGGTGTGTAGCTCCAATAGCAAGATCTGGTCGGACAATCCCCTAGACGACGCGATGGTGTCGACTTGAAATAAAAACATGTCTATGTTGATGCCCGAGGGAGATCCGGTGTAACTTAGCCCACTTCCCGACAATAAACGTCGATCGATAAATTTCGGTGGGGATGGTGAACTGGTGGAAGCGGAAGGAATCCGTTCTTGTGCAATCGGAGTTGGCGTAGCTTGGTTTGACTGGTTATTTCCGTCCAGCTGCGTTTGGAAGGCGGTTTGTCGCTGGTTCAAATTCACTAATTGCTGCGATACGGTTTCGAATTTTTGAATCATGGATTCCAACAGGACTGTCTGCGCATTTGATTGTGAAGCCGCGAGACTTCTCGCCTGCACCTGATCCAGCAATTCCTCTAACGTGTATCTGCGCTCCGTGTGGTATGGGTTTTCGGATTCGTCTGCCTCATCACCAAGGTTTTGCACTTGAATCCCATCACTTCCACTGCCCTGGGGATTATCTGAACGAAGCATATCCATTTCAAGGTGAATGCCCTTAGCGCTTTCGATGGACTCATTCAGCTTATCGTGATCTTGTAGATAGATTTGGAGACTCGTCTGTAAATCCTCACATGCTTTAAGAACCTGCCGTGCGAAATCCTGGTATTTTGGAGAGGTTAGAGCTCGACTTAATCGACCGGACAAATGCAGCAAACGAGAGTGGTATCGCCGCGCCGTTACAACTGGATCCTCGGTTTGTTTGTCCAATTGCGTGATCGACTCCTTTAAAATTTTCAGTTTGCGTTGACACGCGTTAATTTCAATATCTGGCCTCTTTGCCGCACTCGTATGCATTCTGGATGGTATTGGCTTTGCCTCGGCCTGCTCACTTCGGATCGCTTCCTCGAGTTGATGCTGGGCATCTGGCGTGTCGAAACGAATATCACGAAGGAGACACTCTACTTCCAACTCCTCTGGTTCCAAAAGGGTGACGTCCATTTTGATTTGAGTAGGGATAAGGGAATAAGTTCGCTCGGTTTAAGAATTGACGTGGTCTTTATTAATTTATTAAGGATACAAAATTATTTTATTTCAAAATGACTTTACTCGAAACTGAAGGTTTCAGAGTAAAGTGGATTTATAACTATATTTCCACACCCACTATAACTAGATAATAAAACGTAAAATAAATTTAATTAATGATAAGAGGAATGGTTACCTTATAGTGTTTTGTGGGGCCCGGATTCCCACGATTGCTTAACCCGGCTACGACGAGATACCCTCCAAAGTGGCGCTTTTCGATGAGAACCTAATTTGGAGGGGCTCGTTGAAATTTTAAATACAAAAATAATTTAAAGTGTGACCTAAATCACGATAAATAGCCAGAAAGTTACCACATGCGTTGGGTGATATCTAGTTCGAATATGAATTCGGTTATCCTCCACTCGATCCCACGGAAAAATACGTTGGATACGAGGTTCTACGTCCGAGTTATCCCACACTGTACGTCTTTGAGGTCTTTCTGGCGTATCCCACGGATTTCGGTTCATACCAAAATAATAATAACTAAAATTTAATAATAATAATACCGTAGATATTGAAGCTACCAACACACCCAAATAAGAAGGCAAAGTGGCAACAGAAAATACAACTAAGATAATAATAAACGAAGAAAGGAATGGATACCTTGTAGTAGTTTGTGGGGCCCGTACTCCCACGATTGTTTAACCACGGATTGGACGAGATACCCCCCAAAGTGGCGCTTTTCAATGAGAACCTAATTTGGAGGGGCTCGTTGAAATTTGAAACGATACGAAAAAAATAGAAAATATAAAAAGTCCAAAACTACCAACACACCCAGTGGTATGCAGGCAGAATAAAATAAATTCAACAAAAGAAAACGATAGGGAAAAAAATGAAGTACTAATTAAGCCGTGGGCTCAATACAACCCAAAGATCGGCAAAATCAAAAATCAATAAAAATATCGAAATACCAAAAAAATCAATTCAGATAAAATCAACATCATAAGTATCAAAATCAAATCAAATGGAATCGAATAAAATCGAAGATATCAAAAATATCAATCAAAAAAAAAAATCAATAAAATAAATATACCAAAAATAAATTTGTATACAATCAACAAAACGGCTGGCATGATGAGAGCGGAAGTCCCACTCCGTGTCGGCTAAATAATAAAAAAAATAAAAATAATAATAATAATAATAATAATAAAGTTATGTTTCGTTCCTCAAATTTCGGCCAAGAAATTTCGGGGAAGGGAAGAAATGAAGCTATGCTAAACTCCAGACAAATGACATCCGAGCTCCACCACAATCGAACACCACATAGTGGAAATGGGAAAGAGCTCGGAAATCGGATGTCTGAAGAATAGGGGTATAACACCCCCATCTACGCGCAATCAAACAGCCCGTGCTGGTTGCGATCGCAGATGGGGAATGTCCACCGGGAGACTGGCTTTGGTGTGCGCGTCCAGGCGAAGTCAAACAGAGCAAAACACTGGTTTCGGCGCTGGACACGCACGCCAAAGGGAGTGAAGCTACAAATCATAAAAAAATAATAAAATCAAAAATTCGCGATAAGCTTGGGCGCCACTGTTACAGGCTGGCTACTGCCAACCTGCAGATTTCACTTAAACACATGCAGAGGCCTCCACGGTGATCTTTTGCCGGCTAAGTTCTCAGCGAGAATTGCTAGGGTCGTGGGGTTTGAGGCTTACATGGTTCCTGGCCTACACCGTGATTAACAGAAAGTTGGGGAAACGCAAATAATAAATAAAACCCGGATTCCGCCGAAATTCGTCGGCCGGAACCTGAGGAACGAACAGCAGATAGTCAAATAATAAATAAAATAAATAAAAAAATAAAAAAAAATGATAACGGAAGAGGTGCCTTGGTGCGCGCATCCATCCGAATTCAAACGGGCCAAGCCCTGGTTACGGAATTGGATGCGGGCACCAAGGGACCTCAAACACTAAATCGACACAGAGGGAGCCTCCGCTCCCATCACACCTCACCGGAAAAATTTAATAATTCATTTTGTTTTTTTTAAAAAAAAAACACCGAGAAAAAAAAAACTTCCCCCTCCACCCGTACCACGCTAAGGAGAGA
This sequence comes from Nephrotoma flavescens, assembly GCA_932526605.1. NCBI lineage: Eukaryota > Metazoa > Arthropoda > Insecta > Diptera > Tipulidae > Nephrotoma > Nephrotoma flavescens. Next base: position 78,671,954 of record OW052221.1, on the reverse strand, counting down.
ATGAGAGAGAGAGGAAACAATGCGCATCGAGCGTGCACCCGCTGTGCGGCGCTCGATTACAAAATATAAATTTAAATTTAAAAATAAAAAATGTAAAAATATATAAAATAAAAGAAATAAAAGAACAAGAAAAATCGTACCTTAATATATATAACAAATAAAAAAATGTTGCGGCCTTGAGCGGCCGTCATGCCACAGGTGCCCCCACCCGGACCGTTGCGGCTTTGGTGCCGTTAACCCCCGCTGGTGTTGCTGCGACCTTGGGCGGTCGTCCGTTGCGGGGCCTTTCCCCGATACCAATACAAAATACGAGGTGCCGGTTGGCCACCCGTACCGTTGCGACCTTGTGCGGTCGGGCGTTGCGGGGCCTCTCCCCGATAAACAATACAAATAAGGAACAATAGCCGGTTGGCTACCGTTAGTTGCGGCAGACCACCGAAATAGACCGTTGCGGCGCCTCGGATACGTGGCGTATGTTAATAAATCTTCAGCACCCGTTAATTAATCCAATAAATCTTCAGCACCCTTTAATTGTGTATAAGTCTTCACCACCCGTTAATCAATCAAATAAATCTTCAGCACCCGTTAATCAATCAAATAAATTTTCAGCACCCGTTAATCAATCAAATAAATTTTCAGCACCCGTTAATCAATCAAATAAATTTTCAGCACCCGTTAATCAATCAAATAAATTTTCAGCACCCGTTAATCAATCAAATAAATTTTCAGCACCCGTTAATCAATCAAATAAATTTTCAGCACCCGTTAATCAATCAAATAAATTTTCAGCACCCGTTAATCAATCAAATAAATTTTCAGCACCCGTTAATCATGTATATAAGTCTTCAGCCACTCCCAGGTTATGGTACGCGGCACCACCAATAATCTCCAAATCAAAAATGATTTAATTTTTCTATATTTACTGTACCACTATCAACGAATCGCACGAATTTAAACACGGTCATAAAAAAACTCTTTCCCTCAAGTTTCACATAACAATTTTTATTATTTATCTTTATCGTCCGCTTAACAAAAGCCTATCCCATAAGACAGCAATTTATACATGTATACAAAAATCACTTTTTATTTTATTTTTATTTTAATCGCATTACAAAATTAAATTTTAAATAATTGTTAATTTTTCCTTTTTTTTATTTTTATTTCACTTTGGCAACCATTTTAGATATCACCAAAAACTATGAATTTTTCCAAAACTACATGCTCTAATAATCAATTCCCATACTCGACTCTTATAAATCAAAAACTCGAATGATCTATCACAAAAAAATTCGAGCGCCGCACAAACGACGCGCAAAACATTCCAGAAGAATTGTCTTTCTTCTCTGTTTCTCATTTATATCAATTCGCATTGATATAAACGAGAGGCATATAAGAAAAACATTCTCATGGAATGTTTTGCTTTACGCACACACTCGATTCGCATTGTTCTCTCTCTCTCCCATTTTGTTTTACTACCAACCAAACGAACAAAAACATACGAGAATCCCTCCACACGAAACGCGTTCAGACACCAACCACACAGAGGCAAGAAACTAAGAGTAAAAACATAGGCAAGAAACCAAGAGTAAAAACAGAGGCAAGAAACCAAGAGTAAAAACATAAAATTTAACAAAATATGGGGATGTCACGCGTAAACGAATATTATGTCTTGTTACAGACAACACAGTCGTAACAATTTTGAACCGGAATTTCAACAAAAAAAAATTTTCAATTTTTTGCGAAAATCCATGATGGTTAGCCTTACTTTTTTTGAACCGATAAAATTTATTGTCGCCGATTCCGAATGTTTTGTGCATTTTGGATTATTTAGGATATTTTAGGTAGATCAACGTTTAATTTGCTGTAATATGTCGCCTCATTCGCCTGCAATCCACGTTCGATTACAAATGTGATCGAATTTCAAAATACGAAAATTCCAATACCCGAACTCTCTTTATGCGTCCTACCGGTATTTTCATGTCCAACGTATCATATACATTACCCATAATCGTTTTGAGCCGGAATTTCAACAAAAAAAAATTTTCAATTTTTTGCGAAAATCCATGATGGTTAGCCTTACTTTTTTTGAACCGATAAAATTTATTGTCGCCGATTCCGAATGTTTTGTGCATTTTGGATTATTTAGGATATTTTAAGTAGATCAACGTTTAATTTGCTGTAATATGTCGCCTCATTCGCCTGCAATCCACGTTCGATTACAAATGTGATCGAATTTCAAAATACGAAAATTCCAATACCCGAACTCTCTTTATGCGTCCTACCGGTATTTTCATGTCCAACGTATCATATACATTACCCATAATCATTTTGAACCGGAATTTCAACAAAAAAAAATTTTCAATTTTTTGCGAAAATCCATGATGGTTATTACTTTTTTTGAACCGATAAAATTTATTGTCGCCGATTCCGAATGTTTTGTGCATTTTGGATTATTTAGAATATTTTAAGTAGATCAACGTTTAATTTGCTGTAATATGTCGCCTCATTCGCCTGCAATCCACGTTCGATTACAAATGTGATCGAATTTCAAAATACGAAAATTCCAATACCCGAACTCTCTTTATGCGTCCTACCGGTATTTTCATGTCCAACGTATCATATACATTACCCATAATCATTTTGAACCGGAATTTCAACAAAAAAAAATTTTCAATTTTTTGCGAAAATCCATGATGGTTAACCTTACTTTTTTTGAACCGATAAAATTTATTGTCGCCGATTCCGAATGTTTTGTGCATATTGGATTATTTAGAATATTTTAAGTAGATCAACGTTTAATTTGCTGTAATATGTCGCCTCATTCGCCTGCAATCCACGTTCGATTACAAATGTGATCGAATTTCAAAATACGAAAATTCCAATACCCGAACTCTCTTTATGCGTCCTACCGGTATTTTCATATCCAACGTATCATATACATTACCCATAATCATTTTGAACCGGAATTTCAACAAAAAAAAATTTTCAATTTTTTGCGAAAATCCATGATGGTTAACCTTACTTTTTTTGAACCGATAAAATTTATTGTCGCCGATTCCGAATGTTTTGTGCATATTGGATTATTTAGAATATTTTAAGTAGATCAACGTTTAATTTGCTGTAATATGTCGCCTCATTCGCCTGCAATCCACGTTCGATTACAAATGTGATCGAATTTCAAAATACGAAAATTCCAATACCCGAACTCTCTTTATGCGTCCTACCGGTATTTTCATGTCCAACGTATCATATACATTACCCATAATCATTTTGAACCGGAATTTCAACAAAAAAAAATTTTCAATTTTTTGCGAAAATCCATGATGGGTTAACCTTACTTTTTTTGAACCGATAAAATTTATTGTCGCCGATTCCGAATGTTTTGTGCATATTGGATTATTTAGAATATTTTAAGTAGATCAACGTTTAATTTGCTGTAATATGTCGCCTCATTCGCCTGCAATCCACGTTCGATTACAAATGTGATCGAATTTCAAAATACGAAAATTCCAATACCCGAACTCTCTTTATGCGTCCTACCGGTATTTTCATGTCCAACGTATCATATACATTACCCATAATCATTTTGAACCGGAATTTCAACAAAAAAAAATTTTCAATTTTTTGCGAAAATCCATGATGGTTAACCTTACTTTTTTTGAACCGATAAAATTTACTGTCGCCGATTCCGAATGTTTTGTGCATTTTGGATTATTTAGGATATTTTAGGTAGATCAACGTTTAATTTGCTGTAATATGTCGCCTTATTCGCCTGCAATCCACGTTCGATTACAAATGTGATCGAATTTCAAAATACGAAAATTCCAATACCCGAACTCTCTTTATGCGTCCTACCGGTATTTTCATGTCCAACGTATCATATACATTACCCATAATCATTTTGAACCGGAATTTCAACAAAAAAAAATTTTCAATTTTTTGCGAAAATCCATGATGGTTATTACTTTTTTTGAACCGATAAAATTTATTGTCGCCGATTCCGAATGTTTTGTGCATTTTGGATTATTTAGAATATTTTAAGTAGATCAACGTTTAATTTGCTGTAATATGTCGCCTCATTCGCCTGCAATCCACGTTCGATTACAAATGTGATCGAATTTCAAAATACGAAAATTCCAATACCCGAACTCTCTTTATGCGTCCTACCGGTATTTTCATGTCCAACGTATCATATACATTACCCATAATCATTTTGAACCGGAATTTCAACAAAAAAAAATTTTCAATTTTTTGCGAAAATCCATGATGGTTAACCTTACTTTTTTTGAACCGATAAAATTTATTGTCGCCGATTCCGAATGTTTTGTGCATATTGGATTATTTAGAATATTTTAAGTAGATCAACGTTTAATTTGCTGTAATATGTCGCCTCATTCGCCTGCAATCCACGTTCGATTACAAATGTGATCGAATTTCAAAATACGAAAATTCCAATACCCGAACTCTCTTTATGCGTCCTACCGGTATTTTCATGTCCAACGTATCATATACATTACCCATAATCATTTTGAACCGGAATTTCAACAAAAAAAAATTTTCAATTTTTTGCGAAAATCCATGATGGTTAACCTTACTTTTTTTGAACCGATAAAATTTACTGTCGCCGATTCCGAATGTTTTGTGCATTTTGGATTATTTAGGATATTTTAGGTAGATCAACGTTTAATTTGCTGTAATATGTCGCCTTATTCGCCTGCAATCCACGTTCGATTACAAATGTGATCGAATTTCAAAATACGAAAATTCCAATACCCGAACTCTCTTTATGCGTCCTACCGGTATTTTCATGTCCAACGTATCATATACATTACCCATAATCATTTTGAACCGGAATTTCAACAAAAAAAAATTTTCAATTTTTTGCGAAAATCCATGATGGTTATTACTTTTTTTGAACCGATAAAATTTATTGTCGCCGATTCCGAATGTTTTGTGCATTTTGGATTATTTAGAATATTTTAAGTAGATCAACGTTTAATTTGCTGTAATATGTCGCCTCATTCGCCTGCAATCCACGTTCGATTACAAATGTGATCGAATTTCAAAATACGAAAATTCCAATACCCGAACTCTCTTTATGCGTCCTACCGGTATTTTCATGTCCAACGTATCATATACATTACCCATAATCATTTTGAACCGGAATTTCAACAAAAAAAAATTTTCAATTTTTTGCGAAAATCCATGATGGTTAACCTTACTTTTTTTGAACCGATAAAATTTATTGTCGCCGATTCCGAATGTTTTGTGCATATTGGATTATTTAGAATATTTTAAGTAGATCAACGTTTAATTTGCTGTAATATGTCGCCTCATTCGCCTGCAATCCACGTTCGATTACAAATGTGATCGAATTTCAAAATACGAAAATTCCAATACCCGAACTCTCTTTATGCGTCCTACCGGTATTTTCATATCCAACGTATCATATACATTACCCATAATCATTTTGAACCGGAATTTCAACAAAAAAACATTTTGAATTTTTTGCGAAAATCCATGATGGTTAACCTTACTTTTTTGAACCGATAAAATTTATTGTCGCCGATTCCGAATGTTTTGTGCATTTTGGATTATTTAGGATATTTTAGGTAGATCAACGTTTAATTTGCTGTAATATGTCGCCTTATTCGCCTGCAATCCACGTTCGATTACAAATGTGATCGAATTTCAAAATACGAAAATTCCAATACCTGAACTCTCTTTATGCGTCCTACCGGTATTTTCATGTCCAACGTATCATATACATTACCCATAATCATTTTGAACCGGAATTTCAACAAAAAAAAATTTTAAATTTTTTGCGAAAATCCATAATGGTTAACCTTACTTTTTTTGAACCGATAAAATTTATTGTCGCCGATTCCGAATGTTTTGTGCATATTGGATTATTTAGAATATTTTAAGTAGATCAACGTTTAATTTGCTGTAATATGTCGCCTCATTCGCCTGCAATCCACGTTCGATTACAAATGTGATCGAATTTCAAAATACGAAAATTCCAATACCCGAACTCTCTTTATGCGTCCTACCGGTATTTTCATGTCCAACGTATCATATACATTACCCATAATCATTTTGAACCGGAATTTCAACAAAAAAAAATTTTCAATTTTTTGCGAAAATCCATGATGGTTAACCTTACTTTTTTTGAACCGATAAAATTTACTGTCGCCGATTCCGAATGTTTTGTGCATTTTGGATTATTTAGGATATTTTAGGTAGATCAACGTTTAATTTGCTGTAATATGTCGCCTCATTCGCCTGCAATCCACGTTCGATTACAAATGTGATCGAATTTCAAAATACGAAAATTCCAATACCCGAATTCTCTTTATGCGTCCTACCGGTATTTTCATGTCCAACGTATCATATACATTACCCATAATCATTTTGAACCGGAATTTCAACAAAAAAAAATTTTCAATTTTTTGCGAAAATCCATGATGGTTAACCTTACTTTTTTTGAACCGATAAAATTTATTGTCGCCGATTCCGAATGTTTTGTGCATATTGGATTATTTAGAATATTTTAAGTAGATCAACGTTTAATTTGCTGTAATATGTCGCCTCATTCGCCTGCAATCCACGTTCGATTACAAATGTGATCGAATTTCAAAATACGAAAATTCCAATACCCGAACTCTCTTTATGCGTCCTACCGGTATTTTCATGTCCAACGTATCATATACATTACCCATAATCATTTTGAACCGGAATTTCAACAAAAAAAAATTTTCAATTTTTTGCGAAAATCCATGATGGTTAACCTTACTTTTTTTGAACCGATAAAATTTACTGTCGCCGATTCCGAATGTTTTGTGCATTTTGGATTATTTAGGATATTTTAGGTAGATCAACGTTTAATTTGCTGTAATATGTCGCCTTATTCGCCTGCAATCCACGTTCGATTACAAATGTGATCGAATTTCAAAATACGAAAATTCCAATACCTGAACTCTCTTTATGCGTCCTACCGGTATTTTCATGTCCAACGTATCATATACATTACCCATAATCATTTTGAACCGGAATTTCAACAAAAAAAAATTTTCAATTTTTTGCGAAAATCCATGATGGTTAACCTTACTTTTTTTGAACCGATAAAATTTATTGTCGCCGATTCCGAATGTTTTGTGCATTTTGGATTATTTAGGATATTTTAAGTAGATCAACGTTTAATTTGCTGTAATATGTCGCCTCATTCGCCTGCAATCCACGTTCGATTACAAATGTGATCGAATTTCAAAATACGAAAATTCCAATACCTGAACTCTCTTTATGCGTCCTACCGGTATTTTCATGTCCAACGTATCATATACATTACCCATAATCATTTTGAACCGGAATTTCAACAAAAAAAAATTTTCAAGTTTTTGCGAAAATCTATGATGGTTAGCCTTAATTTTTTTGAACCGATACAATTTATTGTCGCCGATTCCGAATGTTTTGTGCATTTTGGATTATTTAGGATATTTTAGGTAGATCAACGTTTAATTTGCTGTAATATGTCGCCTCATTCGCCTGCAATCCACGTTCGATTACAAATGTGATCGAATTTCAAAATACGAAAATTCCAATACCCGAACTCTCTTTATGCGTCCTACCGGTATTTTCATGTCCAACGTATCATATACATTACCCATAATCATTTTGAACCGGAATTTCAACAAAAAAAAATTTTCAATTTTTTGCGAAAATCCATGATGGTTAACCTTACTTTTTTTGAACCGATAAAATTTATTGTCGCCGATTCCGAATGTTTTGTGCATATTGGATTATTTAGAATATTTTAAGTAGATCAACGTTTAATTTGCTGTAATATGTCGCCTCATTCGCCTGCAATCCACGTTCGATTACAAATGTGATCGAATTTCAAAATACGAAAATTCCAATACCCGAACTCTCTTTATGCGTCCTACCGGTATTTTCATGTCCAACGTATCATATACATTACCCATAATCATTTTGAACCGGAATTTCAACAAAAAAAAATTTTCAATTTTTTGCGAAAATCCATGATGGTTAACCTTACTTTTTTTGAACCGATAAAATTTATTGTCGCCGATTCCGAATGTTTTGTGCATTTTGGATTATTTAGGATATTTTAGGTAGATCAACGTTTAATTTGCTGTAATATGTCGCCTTATTCGCCTGCAATCCACGTTCGATTACAAATGTGATCGAATTTCAAAATACGAAAATTCCAATACCTGAACTCTCTTTATGCGTCCTACCGGTATTTTCATGTCCAACGTATCATATACATTACCCATAATCATTTTGAACCGGAATTTCAACAAAAAAAAATTTTCAATTTTTTGCGAAAATCCATGATGGTTAACCTTACTTTTTTTGAACCGATAAAATTTATTGTCGCCGATTCCGAATGTTTTGTGCATATTGGATTATTTAGAATATTTTAAGTAGATCAACGTTTAATTTGCTGTAATATGTCGCCTCATTCGCCTGCAATCCACGTTCGATTACAAATGTGATCGAATTTCAAAATACGAAAATTCCAATACCCGAACTCTCTTTATGCGTCCTACCGGTATTTTCATGTCCAACGTATCATATACATTACCCATAATCATTTTGAACCGGAATTTCAACAAAAAAAAATTTTCAATTTTTTGCGAAAATCCATGATGGTTAACCTTACTTTTTTTGAACCGATAAAATTTACTGTCGCCGATTCCGAATGTTTTGTGCATTTTGGATTATTTAGGATATTTTAGGTAGATCAACGTTTAATTTGCTGTAATATGTCGCCTTATTCGCCTGCAATCCACGTTCGATTACAAATGTGATCGAATTTCAAAATACGAAAATTCCAATACCTGAACTCTCTTTATGCGTCCTACCGGTATTTTCATGTCCAACGTATCATATACATTACCCATAATCATTTGGAACCGGAATTTCAACAAAAAAAAATTTTCAATTTTTTGCGAAAATCCATGATGGTTGTTAGCCTTACTTTTTTTGAACCGATAAAATTTATTGTCGCCGATTCCGAATGTTTTGTGCATTTTGGATTATTTAGGATATTTTAAGTAGATCAACATTTAATTTGCTGTAATATGTCGTCTCATTCGCCTGCAATCCACGTTCGATTACAAATGTGATCGAATTTCAAAATACGAAAATTCCAATACCCGAACTCTCTTTATGCGTCCTACCGGTATTTTCATGTCCAACGTATCATATACATTACCCATAATCATTTTGAACCGGAATTTCAACAAAAAAAAATTTTCAATTTTTTGCGAAAATCCATGATGGTTATTACTTTTTTTGAACCGATAAAATTTATTGTCGCCGATTCCGAATGTTTTGTGCATTTTGGATTATTTAGAATATTTTAAGTAGATCAACGTTTAATTTGCTGTAATATGTCGCCTCATTCGCCTGCAATCCACGTTCGATTACAAATGTGATCGAATTTCAAAATACGAAAATTCCAATACCCGAACTCTCTTTATGCGTCCTACCGGTATTTTCATGTCCAACGTATCATATACATTACCCATAATCATTTTGAACCGGAATTTCAACAAAAAAAAATTTTCAATTTTTTGCGAAAATCCATGATGGTTAACCTTACTTTTTTTGAACCGATAAAATTTATTGTCGCCGATTCCGAATGTTTTGTGCATATTGGATTATTTAGAATATTTTAAGTAGATCAACGTTTAATTTGCTGTAATATGTCGCCTCATTCGCCTGCAATCCACGTTCGATTACAAATGTGATCGAATTTCAAAATACGAAAATTCCAATACCCGAACTCTCTTTATGCGTCCTACCGGTATTTTCATATCCAACGTATCATATACATTACCCATAATCATTTTGAACCGGAATTTCAACAAAAAAACATTTTGAATTTTTTGCGAAAATCCATGATGGTTAACCTTACTTTTTTGAACCGATAAAATTTATTGTTGCCGATTCCGAATGTTTTGTGCATTTTGGATTATTTAGGATATTTTAGGTAGATCAACGTTTAATTTGCTGTAATATGTCGCCTTATTCGCCTGCAATCCACGTTCGATTACAAATGTGATCGAATTTCAAAATACGAAAATTCCAATACCTGAACTCTCTTTATGCGTCCTACCGGTATTTTCATGTCCAACGTATCATATACATTACCCATAATCATTTTGAACCGGAATTTCAACAAAAAAAAATTTTCAATTTTTTGCGAAAATCCATAATGGTTAACCTTACTTTTTTTGAACCGATAAAATTTATTGTCGCCGATTCCGAATGTTTTGTGCATATTGGATTATTTAGAATATTTTAAGTAGATCAACGTTTAATTTGCTGTAATATGTCGCCTCATTCGCCTGCAATCCACGTTCGATTACAAATGTGATCGAATTTCAAAATACGAAAATTCCAATACCCGAACTCTCTTTATGCGTCCTACCGGTATTTTCATGTCCAACGTATCATATACATTACCCATAATCATTTTGAACCGGAATTTCAACAAAAAAAAATTTTCAATTTTTTGCGAAAATCCATGATGGTTAACCTTACTTTTTTTGAACCGATAAAATTTATTGTCGCCGATTCCGAATGTTTTGTGCATATTGGATTATTTAGAATATTTTAAGTAGATCAACGTTTAATTTGCTGTAATATGTCGCCTCATTCGCCTGCAATCCACGTTCGATTACAAATGTGATCGAATTTCAAAATACGAAAATTCCAATACCCGAACTCTCTTTATGCGTCCTACCGGTATTTTCATATCCAACGTATCATATACATTACCCATAATCATTTTGAACCGGAATTTCAACAAAAAAACATTTTGAATTTTTTGCGAAAATCCATGATGGTTAACCTTACTTTTTTGAACCGATAAAATTTATTGTTGCCGATTCCGAATGTTTTGTGCATTTTGGATTATTTAGGATATTTTAGGTAGATCAACGTTTAATTTGCTGTAATATGTCGCCTTATTCGCCTGCAATCCACGTTCGATTACAAATGTGATCGAATTTCAAAATACGAAAATTCCAATACCTGAACTCTCTTTATGCGTCCTACCGGTATTTTCATGTCCAACGTATCATATACATTACCCATAATCATTTGGAACCGGAATTTCAACAAAAAAAAATTTTCAATTTTTTGCGAAAATCCATGATGGTTGTTAGCCTTACTTTTTTTGAACCGATAAAATTTATTGTCGCCGATTCCGAATGTTTTGTGCATTTTGGATTATTTAGGATATTTTAAGTAGATCAACATTTAATTTGCTGTAATATGTCGTCTCATTCGCCTGCAATCCACGTTCGATTACAAATGTGATCGAATTTCAAAATACGAAAATTCCAATACCCGAACTCTCTTTATGCGTCCTACCGGTATTTTCATGTCCAACGTATCATATACATTACCCATAATCATTTTGAACCGGAATTTCAACAAAAAAAAATTTTCAATTTTTTGCGAAAATCCATGATGGTTATTACTTTTTTTGAACCGATAAAATTTATTGTCGCCGATTCCGAATGTTTTGTGCATTTTGGATTATTTAGAATATTTTAAGTAGATCAACGTTTAATTTGCTGTAATATGTCGCCTCATTCGCCTGCAATCCACGTTCGATTACAAATGTGATCGAATTTCAAAATACGAAAATTCCAATACCCGAACTCTCTTTATGCGTCCTACCGGTATTTTCATGTCCAACGTATCATATACATTACCCATAATCATTTTGAACCGGAATTTCAACAAAAAAAAATTTTGAATTTTTTGCGAAAATCCATGATGGTGCCTTACTTTTTTTGAACCGATAAAATTTATTGTCGCCGATTCCGAATGTTTTGTGCATTTTGGATTATTTAGGATATTTTAAGTAGATCAACGTTTAATTTGCTGTAATATGTCGCCTCATTCGCCTGCAATCCACGTTCGATTACAAATGTGATCGAATTTCAAAATACGAAAATTCCAATACCCGAACTCTCTTTATGCGTCCTACCGGTATTTTCATGTCCAACGTATCATATACATTACCCATAATCATTTTGAACCGGAATTTCAACAAAAAAAAATTTTGAATTTTTTGCGAAAATCCATGATGGTTGGTGCCTTACTTTTTTTGAACCGATAAAATTTATTGTCGCCGATTCCGAATGTTTTGTGCATTTTGGATTATTTAGGATATTTTAAGCAGATCAACGTTTAATTTGCTGTAATATGTCGCCTCATTCGCCTGCAATCCACGTTCGATTACAAATGTGATCGAATTTCAAAATACGAAAATTCCAATACCCGAACTCTCTTTATGCGTCCTACCGGTATTTTCATGTCCAACGTATCATATACATTACCCATAATCATTTTGAACCGGAATTTCAACAAAAAAAAATTTTGAATTTTTTGCGAAAATCCATGATGGTGCCTTACTTTTTTTGAACCGATAAAATTTATTGTCGCCGATTCCGAATGTTTTGTGCATTTTGGATTATTTAGGATATTTTAAGCAGATCAACGTTTAATTTGCTGTAATATGTCGCCTCATTCGCCTGCAATCCACGTTCGATTACAAATGTGATCGAATTTCAAAATACGAAAATTCCAATACCCGAACTCTCTTTATGCGTCCTACCGGTATTTTCATGTCCAACGTATCATATACATTACCCATAATCATTTTGAACCGGAATTTCAACAAAAAAAAATTTTCAATTTTTTGCGAAAATCCATGATGGTTAGCCTTACTTTTTTGAACCGATAAAATTTATTGTCGCCGATTCCGAATGTTTTGTGCATTTTGGATTATTTAGGATATTTTAGGTAGATCAACGTTTAATTTGCTGTAATATGTCGCCTCATTCGCCTGCAATCCACGTTCGATTACAAATGTGATCGAATTTCAAAATACGAAAATTCCAATACCCGAACTCTCTTTATGCGTCCTACCATTATTTTCATATCCAACGTATCATATACATTACCCATAATCATTTTGAACCGGAATTTCAACAAAAAAAAATTTTCAATTTTTTGCGAAAATCCATGATGGTTGTTACCTTAATTTTTTTGAACCGATAAAATTTAATGTCGCCGATTCCGAATGTTTTGTGCATTTTGGATTATTTAGGATAATTTAGGTAGATCAACGTTTAATTTGCTGTAATATGTCGCCTCATTCGCCTGCAATCCACGTTCGATTACAAATGTGATCGAATTTCAAAATACGAAAATTCCAATACCCGAACTCTCTTTATGCGTCCTACCGGTATTTTCATATCCAACGTATCATATACATTACCCATAATCATTTTGAACCGGAATTTCAACAAAAAAAAATTTTCAATTTTTTGCGAAAATCCATGATGGTTAGCCTTACTTTTTTTGAACCGATAAAATTTATTGTCGCCGATTCCGAATGTTTTGTGCATTTTGGATTATTTAGGATATTTTAGGTAGATCAACGTTTAATTTGCTGTAATATGTCGCCTCATTCGCCTGCAATCCACGTTCGATTACAAATGTGATCGAATTTCAAAATACGAAAATTCCAATACCCGAACTCTCTTTATGCGTCCTACCGGTATTTTCATATCCAACGTATCATATACATTACCCATAATCATTTTGAACCGGAATTTCAACAAAAAAAAATTTTGAATTTTTTGCGAAAATCCATGATGGTTTTTTTGAACCGATAAAATTTATTGTCGCCGATTCCGAATGTTTTGTGCATTTTGGATTATTTAGGATATTTTAAGTAGATCAACGTTTAATTTGCTGTAATATGTCGCCTCATTCGCCTGCAATCCACGTTCGATTACAAATGTGATCGAATTTCAAAATACGAAAATTTCAATACCCGAACTCTCTTTATGCGTCCTACCGGTATTTTCATATCCAACGTATCATATACATTACCCATAATCATTTTGAACCGGAATTTCAACAAAAAAAAATTTTGAATTTTTTGCGAAAATCCATGATGGTTAACCTTACTTTTTTTGAACCGATAAAATTTATTGTCGCCGATTCCGAATGTTTTGTGCATTTTGGATTATTTAGGATATTTTAAGTAGATCAACGTTTAATTTGCTGTAATATGTCGCCTCATTCGCCTGCAATCCACGTTCGATTACAAATGTGATCGAATTTCAAAATACGAAAATTCCAATACCCGAACTCTCTTTATGCGCCCTACCGGTATTTTCATGTCCAACGTATCATATACATTACCCATAATCATTTTGAACCGGAATTTCAACAAAAAAAAATTTTGAATTTTTTGCGAAAATCCATGATGGTTAACCTTACTTTTTTTGAACCGATAAAATTTATTGTCGCCGATTCCGAATGTTTTGTGCATTTTGGATTATTTAGGATATTTTAAGTAGATCAACGTTTAATTTGCTGTAATATGTCGCCTCATTCGCCTGCAATCCACGTTCGATTACAAATGTGATCGAATTTCAAAATACGAAAATTCCAATACCCGAACTCTCTTTATGCGTCCTACCGGTATTTTCATGTCCAACGTATCATATACATTACCCATAATCATTTTGAACCGGAATTTCAACAAAAAAAAATTTTCAATTTTTTGCGAAAATCCATGATGACCTTACTTTTTTTGAACCGATAAAATTTATTGTCGCCGATTCCGAATGTTTTGTGCATTTTGGATTATTTAGGATATTTTAAGTAGATCAACGTTTAATTTGCTGTAATATGTCGCCTCATTCGCCTGCAATCCACGTTCGATTACAAATGTGATCGAATTTCAAAATACGAAAATTCCAATACCCGAACTCTCTTTATGCGTCCTACCGGTATTTTCATGTCCAACGTATCATATACATTACCCATAATCATTTTGAACCGGAATTTCAACAAAAAAAAATTTTGAATTTTTTGCGAAAATCCATGATGGTTAACCTTACTTTTTTTGAACCGATAAAATTTATTGTCGCCGATTCCGAATGTTTTGTGCATTTTGGATTATTTAGGATATTTTAAGTAGATCAACGTTTAATTTGCTGTAATATGTAGCCTCATTCGCCTGCAATCCACGTTCGATTACAAATGTGATCGGATTTCAAAATATGAAAATTCCAATACCCGAACTCTCTTTATGCGTCCTACCGGTATTTTCATGTTCAACGTATCATATACATTACCCATAATCATTTTGAACCGGAATTTCAACAAAAAAAAAATTTCAATTTTTTGCGAAAATCCATGATGGTTACCTTACTTTTTTTGAACCGATAAAATTTATTGTCGCCGATTCCGAATGTTTTGTGCATTTTGGATTATTTAGGATATTTTAAGTAGATCAACGTTTAATTTGCTGTAATATGTCGCCTCATTCGCCTGCAATCCACGTTCGATTACAAATGTGATCGAATTTCAAAATACGAAAATTCCAATACCCGAACTCTCTTTATGCGTCCTACCGGTATTTTCATGTCCAACGTATCATATACATTACCCATAATCATTTTGAACCGGAATTTCAACAAAAAAAAATTTTCAATTTTTTGCGAAAATCCATGATGGTTATTACTTTTTTTGAACCGATAAAATTTATTGTCGCCGATTCCGAATGTTTTGTGCATTTTGGATTATTTAGAATATTTTAAGTAGATCAACGTTTAATTTGCTGTAATATGTCGCCTCATTCGCCTGCAATCCACGTTCGATTACAAATGTGATCGAATTTCAAAATACGAAAATTCCAATACCCGAACTCTCTTTATGCGTCCTACCGGTATTTTCATGTCCAACGTATCATATACATTACCCATAATCATTTTGAACCGGAATTTCAACAAAAAAAAATTTTCAATTTTTTGCGAAAATCCATGATGGTTAACCTTACTTTTTTTGAACCGATAAAATTTATTGTCGCCGATTCCGAATGTTTTGTGCATATTGGATTATTTAGAATATTTTAAGTAGATCAACGTTTAATTTGCTGTAATATGTCGCCTCATTCGCCTGCAATCCACGTTCGATTACAAATGTGATCGAATTTCAAAATACGAAAATTCCAATACCCGAACTCTCTTTATGCGTCCTACCGGTATTTTCATGTCCAACGTATCATATACATTACCCATAATCATTTTGAACCGGAATTTCAACAAAAAAAAATTTTCAATTTTTTGCGAAAATCCATGATGGTTATTACTTTTTTTGAACCGATAAAATTTATTGTCGCCGATTCCGAATGTTTTGTGCATTTTGGATTATTTAGAATATTTTAAGTAGATCAACGTTTAATTTGCTGTAATATGTCGCCTCATTCGCCTGCAATCCACGTTCGATTACAAATGTGATCGAATTTCAAAATACGAAAATTCCAATACCCGAACTCTCTTTATGCGTCCTACCGGTATTTTCATGTCCAACGTATCATATACATTACCCATAATCATTTTGAACCGGAATTTCAACAAAAAAAAATTTTCAATTTTTTGCGAAAATCCATGATGGTTAACCTTACTTTTTTTGAACCGATAAAATTTATTGTCGCCGATTCCGAATGTTTTGTGCATATTGGATTATTTAGAATATTTTAAGTAGATCAACGTTTAATTTGCTGTAATATGTCGCCTCATTCGCCTGCAATCCACGTTCGATTACAAATGTGATCGAATTTCAAAATACGAAAATTCCAATACCCGAACTCTCTTTATGCGTCCTACCGGTATTTTCATGTCCAACGTATCATATACATTACCCATAATCATTTTGAACCGGAATTTCAACAAAAAAAAATTTTCAATTTTTTGCGAAAATCCATGATGGTTAACCTTACTTTTTTTGAACCGATAAAATTTATTGTCGCCGATTCCGAATGTTTTGTGCATATTGGATTATTTAGAATATTTTAAGTAGATCAACGTTTAATTTGCTGTAATATGTCGCCTCATTCGCCTGCAATCCACGTTCGATTACAAATGTGATCGAATTTCAAAATACGAAAATTCCAATACCCGAACTCTCTTTATGCGTCCTACCGGTATTTTCATATCCAACGTATCATATACATTACCCATAATCATTTTGAACCGGAATTTCAACAAAAAAACATTTTGAATTTTTTGCGAAAATCCATGATGGTTAACCTTACTTTTTTGAACCGATAAAATTTATTGTTGCCGATTCCGAATGTTTTGTGCATTTTGGATTATTTAGGATATTTTAGGTAGATCAACGTTTAATTTGCTGTAATATGTCGCCTTATTCGCCTGCAATCCACGTTCGATTACAAATGTGATCGAATTTCAAAATACGAAAATTCCAATACCTGAACTCTCTTTATGCGTCCTACCGGTATTTTCATGTCCAACGTATCATATACATTACCCATAATCATTTTGAACCGGAATTTCAACAAAAAAAAATTTTCAATTTTTTGCGAAAATCCATAATGGTTAACCTTACTTTTTTTGAACCGATAAAATTTATTGTCGCCGATTCCGAATGTTTTGTGCATATTGGATTATTTAGAATATTTTAAGTAGATCAACGTTTAATTTGCTGTAATATGTCGCCTCATTCGCCTGCAATCCACGTTCGATTACAAATGTGATCGAATTTCAAAATACGAAAATTCCAATACCCGAACTCTCTTTATGCGTCCTACCGGTATTTTCATGTCCAACGTATCATATACATTACCCATAATCATTTTGAACCGGAATTTCAACAAAAAAAAATTTTCAATTTTTTGCGAAAATCCATGATGGTTAACCTTACTTTTTTTGAACCGATAAAATTTATTGTCGCCGATTCCGAATGTTTTGTGCATTTTGGATTATTTAGGATATTTTAAGTAGATCAACATTTAATTTGCTGTAATATGTCGTCTCATTCGCCTGCAATCCACGTTCGATTACAAATGTGATCGAATTTCAAAATACGAAAATTCCAATACCCGAACTCTCTTTATGCGTCCTACCGGTATTTTCATGTCCAACGTATCATATACATTACCCATAATCATTTTGAACCGGAATTTCAACAAAAAAAAATTTTCAATTTTTTGCGAAAATCCATGATGGTTATTACTTTTTTTGAACCGATAAAATTTATTGTCGCCGATTCCGAATGTTTTGTGCATTTTGGATTATTTAGAATATTTTAAGTAGATCAACGTTTAATTTGCTGTAATATGTCGCCTCATTCGCCTGCAATCCACGTTCGATTACAAATGTGATCGAATTTCAAAATACGAAAATTCCAATACCCGAACTCTCTTTATGCGTCCTACCGGTATTTTCATGTCCAACGTATCATATACATTACCCATAATCATTTTGAACCGGAATTTCAACAAAAAAAAATTTTGAATTTTTTGCGAAAATCCATGATGGTGCCTTACTTTTTTTGAACCGATAAAATTTATTGTCGCCGATTCCGAATGTTTTGTGCATTTTGGATTATTTAGGATATTTTAAGTAGATCAACGTTTAATTTGCTGTAATATGTCGCCTCATTCGCCTGCAATCCACGTTCGATTACAAATGTGATCGAATTTCAAAATACGAAAATTCCAATACCCAGGAACTCTCTTTATGCGTCCTACCGGTATTTTCATGTCCAACGTATCATATACATTACCCATAATCATTTTGAACCGGAATTTCAACAAAAAAAAATTTTGAATTTTTTGCGAAAATCCATGATGGTGCCTTACTTTTTTTGAACCGATAAAATTTATTGTCGCCGATTCCGAATGTTTTGTGCATTTTGGATTATTTAGGATATTTTAAGCAGATCAACGTTTAATTTGCTGTAATATGTCGCCTCATTCGCCTGCAATCCACGTTCGATTACAAATGTGATCGAATTTCAAAATACGAAAATTCCAATACCCGAACTCTCTTTATGCGTCCTACCGGTATTTTCATGTCCAACGTATCATATACATTACCCATAATCATTTTGAACCGGAATTTCAACAAAAAAAAATTTTGAATTTTTTGCGAAAATCCATGATGGTTAGCCTTACTTTTTTTGAACCGATAAAATTTATTGTCGCCGATTCCGAATGTTTTGTGCATTTTGGATTATTTAGGATATTTTAAGCAGATCAACGTTTAATTTGCTGTAATATGTCGCCTCATTCGCCTGCAATCCACGTTCGATTACAAATGTGATCGAATTTCAAAATACGAAAATTCCAATACCCGAACTCTCTTTATGCGTCCTACCGGTATTTTCATGTCCAACGTATCATATACATTACCCATAATCATTTTGAACCGGAATTTCAACAAAAAAAAATTTTCAATTTTTTGCGAAAATCCATGATGGTTGTTACCTTAATTTTTTTGAACCGATAAAATTTAATGTCGCCGATTCCGAATGTTTTGTGCATTTTGGATTATTTAGGATAATTTAGGTAGATCAACGTTTAATTTGCTGTAATATGTCGCCTCATTCGCCTGCAATCCACGTTCGATTACAAATGTGATCGAATTTCAAAATACGAAAATTCCAATACCCGAACTCTCTTTATGCGTCCTACCGGTATTTTCATATCCAACGTATCATATACATTACCCATAATCATTTTGAACCGGAATTTCAACAAAAAAAAATTTTCAATTTTTTGCGAAAATCCATGATGGTTAGCCTTACTTTTTTTGAACCGATAAAATTTATTGTCGCCGATTCCGAATGTTTTGTGCATTTTGGATTATTTAGGATATTTTAGGTAGATCAACGTTTAATTTGCTGTAATATGTCGCCTCATTCGCCTGCAATCCACGTTCGATTACAAATGTGATCGAATTTCAAAATACGAAAATTCCAATACCCGAACTCTCTTTATGCGTCCTACCGGTATTTTCATATCCAACGTATCATATACATTACCCATAATCATTTTGAACCGGAATTTCAACAAAAAAAAATTTTGAATTTTTTGCGAAAATCCATGATGGTTTTTTTGAACCGATAAAATTTATTGTCGCCGATTCCGAATGTTTTGTGCATTTTGGATTATTTAGGATATTTTAAGTAGATCAACGTTTAATTTGCTGTAATATGTCGCCTCATTCGCCTGCAATCCACGTTCGATTACAAATGTGATCGAATTTCAAAATACGAAAATTTCAATACCCGAACTCTCTTTATGCGTCCTACCGGTATTTTCATATCCAACGTATCATATACATTACCCATAATCATTTTGAACCGGAATTTCAACAAAAAAAAATTTTGAATTTTTTGCGAAAATCCATGATGGTTAACCTTACTTTTTTTGAACCGATAAAATTTATTGTCGCCGATTCCGAATGTTTTGTGCATTTTGGATTATTTAGGATATTTTAAGTAGATCAACGTTTAATTTGCTGTAATATGTCGCCTCATTCGCCTGCAATCCACGTTCGATTACAAATGTGATCGAATTTCAAAATACGAAAATTCCAATACCCGAACTCTCTTTATGCGTCCTACCGGTATTTTCATGTCCAACGTATCATATACATTACCCATAATCATTTTGAACCGGAATTTCAACAAAAAAAAATTTTGAATTTTTTGCGAAAATCCATGATGGTTAACCTTACTTTTTTTGAACCGATAAAATTTATTGTCGCCGATTCCGAATGTTTTGTGCATTTTGGATTATTTAGGATATTTTAAGTAGATCAACGTTTAATTTGCTGTAATATGTCGCCTCATTCGCCTGCAATCCACGTTCGATTACAAATGTGATCGAATTTCAAAATACGAAAATTCCAATACCCGAACTCTCTTTATGCGTCCTACCGGTATTTTCATGTCCAACGTATCATATACATTACCCATAATCATTTTGAACCGGAATTTCAACAAAAAAAAATTTTCAATTTTTTGCGAAAATCCATGATGACCTTACTTTTTTTGAACCGATAAAATTTATTGTCGCCGA
This sequence comes from Nephrotoma flavescens, assembly GCA_932526605.1. NCBI lineage: Eukaryota > Metazoa > Arthropoda > Insecta > Diptera > Tipulidae > Nephrotoma > Nephrotoma flavescens. The sequence continues at coordinate 78,650,992 of OW052221.1, read as the reverse complement.
TTCCGAATGTTTTGTGCATTTTGGATTATTTAGGATATTTTAAGTAGATCAACGTTTAATTTGCTGTAATATGTCGCCTCATTCGCCTGCAATCCACGTTCGATTACAAATGTGATCGAATTTCAAAATACGAAAATTCCAATACCCGAACTCTCTTTATGCGTCCTACCGGTATTTTCATGTCCAACGTATCATATACATTACCCATAATCATTTTGAACCGGAATTTCAACAAAAAAAAATTTTGAATTTTTTGCGAAAATCCATGATGGTTAACCTTACTTTTTTTGAACCGATAAAATTTATTGTCGCCGATTCCGAATGTTTTGTGCATTTTGGATTATTTAGGATATTTTAAGTAGATCAACGTTTAATTTGCTGTAATATGTCGCCTCATTCGCCTGCAATCCACGTTCGATTACAAATGTGATCGGATTTCAAAATATGAAAATTCCAATACCCGAACTCTCTTTATGCGTCCTACCGGTATTTTCATGTTCAACGTATCATATACATTACCCATAATCATTTTGAACCGGAATTTCAACAAAAAAAAAATTTCAATTTTTTGCGAAAATCCATGATGGTTACCTTACTTTTTTTGAACCGATAAAATTTATTGTCGCCGATTCCGAATGTTTTGTGCATTTTGGATTATTTAGGATATTTTAAGTAGATCAACGTTTAATTTGCTGTAATATGTCGCCTCATTCGCCTGCAATCCACGTTCGATTACAAATGTGATCGAATTTCAAAATACGAAAATTCCAATACCCGAACTCTCTTTATGCGTCCTACCGGTATTTTCATGTCCAACGTATCATATACATTACCCATAATCATTTTGAACCGGAATTTCAACAAAAAAAAATTTTCAATTTTTTGCGAAAATCCATGATGGTTAGCCTTACTTTTTTTGAACCGATAAAATTTATTGTCGCCGATTCCGAATGTTTTGTGCATTTTGGATTATTTAGGATATTTTAAGTAGATCAACGTTTAATTTGCTGTAATATGTCGCCTCATTCGCCTGCAATCCACGTTCGATTACAAATGTGATCGAATTTCAAAATACGAAAATTCCAATACCCGAACTCTCTTTATGCGTCCTACCGGTATTTTCATATCCAACGTATCATATACATTACCCATAATCATTTTGAACCGGAATTTCAACAAAAAAAAATTTTGAATTTTTTGCGAAAATCCATGATGGTTAACCTTACTTTTTTTGAACCGATAAAATTTATTGTCGCCGATTCCGAATGTTTTGTGCATTTTGGATTATTTAGGATATTTTAAGTAGATCAACGTTTAATTTGCTGTAATATGTCGCCTCATTCGCCTGCAATCCACGTTCGATTACAAATGTGATCGAATTTCAAAATACGAAAATTCCAATACCCGAACTCTCTTTATGCGTCCTACCGGTATTTTCATGTCCAACGTATCATATACATTACCCATAATCATTTTGAACCGGAATTTCAACAAAAAAAATTTTTGAATTTTTTGCGAAAATCCATGATGGTTAACCTTACTTTTTTTGAACCGATAAAATTTATTGTCGCCGATTCCGAATGTTTTGTGCATTTTGGATTATTTAGGATATTTTAAGTAGATCAACGTTTAATTTGCTGTAATATGTCGCCTCATTCGCCTGCAATCCACGTTCGATTACAAATGTGATCGAATTTCAAAATACGAAAATTCCAATACCCGAACTCTCTTTATGCGTCCTACCGGTATTTTCATGTCCAACGTATCATATACATTACCCATAATCATTTTGAACCGGAATTTCAACAAAAAAAATTTTTGAATTTTTTGCGAAAATCCATGATGGTTAACCTTACTTTTTTTGAACCGATAAAATTTATTGTCGCCGATTCCGAATGTTTTGTGCATTTTGGATTATTTAGGATATTTTAAGTAGATCAACGTTTAATTTGCTGTAATATGTCGCCTCATTCGCCTGCAATCCACGTTCGATTACAAATGTGATCGAATTTCAAAATACGAAAATTCCAATACCCGAACTCTCTTTATGCGTCCTACCGGTATTTTCATGTCCAACGTATCATATACATTACCCATAATCATTTTGAACCGGAATTTCAACAAAAAAAATTTTTGAATTTTTTGCGAAAATCCATGATGGTTAACCTTACTTTTTTTGAACCGATAAAATTTATTGTCGCCGATTCCGAATGTTTTGTGCATTTTGGATTATTTAGGATATTTTAAGTAGATCAACGTTTAATTTGCTGTAATATGTCGCCTCATTCGCCTGCAATCCACGTTCGATTACAAATGTGATCGAATTTCAAAATACGAAAATTCCAATACCCGAACTCTCTTTATGCGTCCTACCGGTATTTTCATGTCCAACGTATCATATACATTACCCATAATCATTTTGAACCGGAATTTCAACAAAAAAAAATTTTCAATTTTTTGCGAAAATCCATGATGACCTTACTTTTTTTGAACCGATAAAATTTATTGTCGCCGATTCCGAATGTTTTGTGCATTTTGGATTATTTAGGATATTTTAAGTAGATCAACGTTTAATTTGCTGTAATATGTCGCCTCATTCGCCTGCAATCCACGTTCGATTACAAATGTGATCGAATTTCAAAATACGAAAATTCCAATACCCGAACTCTCTTTATGCGTCCTACCGGTATTTTCATGTCCAACGTATCATATACATTACCCATAATCATTTTGAACCGGAATTTCAACAAAAAAAAATTTTGAATTTTTTGCGAAAATCTTTAACGTTTAATTTGCTGTAATATGTCGCCTCATTCGCCTGCAATCCACGTTCGATTACAAATGTGATCGAATTTCAAAATACGAAAATTCCAATTCCATTTTGGATTATTTAGGATATTTTAAGTAGATCAACGTTTAATTTGCTGTAATATGTCGCCTCATTCGCCTGCAATCCACGTTCGATTACAAATGTGATCGAATTTCAAAATACGAAAATTCCAATACCCGAACTCTCTTTATGCGTCCTACCGGTATTTTCATGTCCAACGTATCATATACATTACCCATAATCATTTTGAACCGGAATTTCAACAAAAAAAAATTTTCAATTTTTTGCGAAAATCCATGATGGTTAGCCTTACTTTTTTTGAACCGATAAAATTTATTGTCGCCGATTCCGAATGTTTTGTGCATTTTGGATTATTTAGGATATTTTAAGTAGATCAACGTTTAATTTGCTGTAATATGTCGCCTCATTCGCCTGCAATCCACGTTCGATTACAAATGTGATCGAATTTCAAAATACGAAAATTCCAATACCCGAACTCTCTTTATGCGTCCTACCGGTATTTTCATGTCCAACGTATCATATACATTACCCATAATCATTTTGAACCGGAATTTCAACAAAAAAAAATTTTCAATTTTTTGCGAAAATCCATGATGGTTAGCCTTACTTTTTTTGAACCGATAAAATTTATTGTCGCCGATTCCGAATGTTTTGTGCATTTTGGATTATTTAGGATATTTTAAGTAGATCAACGTTTAATTTGCTGTAATATGTCGCCTCATTCGCCTGCAATCCACGTTCGATTACAAATGTGATCGAATTTCAAAATACGAAAATTCCAATACCCGAACTCTCTTTATGCGTCCTACCGGTATTTTCATGTCCAACGTATCATATACATTACCCATAATCATTTTGAACCGGAATTTCAACAAAAAAAAATTTTCAATTTTTTGCGAAAATCCATGATGGTTAGCCTTACTTTTTTTGAACCGATAAAATTTATTGTCGCCGATTCCGAATGTTTTGTGCATTTTGGATTATTTAGGATATTTTAAGTAGATCAACGTTTAATTTGCTGTAATATGTCGCCTCATTCGCCTGCAATCCACGTTCGATTACAAATGTGATCGAATTTCAAAATACGAAAATTCCAATACCCGAACTCTCTTTATGCGTCCTACCGGTATTTTCATGTCCAACGTATCATATACATTACCCATAATCATTTTGAACCGGAATTTCAACAAAAAAAAATTTTCAATTTTTTGCGAAAATCCATGATGGTTAGCCTTACTTTTTTTGAACCGATAAAATTTATTGTCGCCGATTCCGAATGTTTTGTGCATTTTGGATTATTTAGGATATTTTAAGTAGATCAACGTTTAATTTGCTGTAATATGTCGCCTCATTCGCCTGCAATCCACGTTCGATTACAAATGTGATCGAATTTCAAAATACGAAAATTCCAATACCCGAACTCTCTTTATGCGTCCTACCGGTATTTTCATGTCCAACGTATCATATACATTACCCATAATCATTTTGAACCGGAATTTCAACAAAAAAAAATTTCAATTTTTTGCGAAAATCCATGATGGTCAGCCTTACTTTTTTTGAACCGATAAAATTTATTGTCGCCGATTCCGAATGTTTTGTGCATTTTGGATTATTTAGGATATTTTAGGTAGATCAACGTTTAATTTGCTGTAATATGTCGCCTCATTCGCCTGCAATCCACGTTCGATTACAAATGTGATCGAATTTCAAAATACGAAAATTCCAATACCCGAACTCTCTTTATGCGTCCTACCGGTATTTTCATGTCCAACGTATCATATACATTACCCATAATCATTTTGAACCGGAATTTCAACAAAAAAAAATTTTCAATTTTTTGCGAAAATCCATGATGGTTACCTTACTTTTTTTGAACCGATAAAATTTATTGTCGCCGATTCCGAATGTTTTGTGCATTTTGGATTATTTAGGATATTTTAGGTAGATCAACGTTTAATTTGCTGTAATATGTCGCCTCATTCGCCTGCAATCCACGTTCGATTACAAATGTGATCGAATTTCAAAATACGAAAATTCCAATACCCGAACTCTCTTTATGCGTCCTACCGGTATTTTCATGTCCAACGTATCATATACATTACCCATAATCATTTTGAACCGGAATTTCAACAAAAAAATTTTTCAATTTTTTGCGAAAATCCATGATGGTTAGCCTTACTTTTTTTGAACCGATAAAATTTATTGTCGCCGATTCCGAATGTTTTGTGCATTTTGGATTATTTAGGATATTTTAAGTAGATCAACGTTTAATTTGCTGTAATATGTCGCCTCATTCGCCTGCAATCCACGTTCGATTACAAATGTGATCGGATTTCAAAATATGAAAATTCAAATACCCGAACTCTCTTTATGCGTCCTACCGGTATTTTCATGTTCAACGTATCATATACATTACCCATAATCATTTTGAACCGGAATTTCAACAAAAAAAAATTTTCAATTTTTTGCGAAAATCCATGATGGTTAGCCTTACTTTTTTTGAACCGATAAAATTTATTGTCGCCGATTCCGAATGTTTTGTGCATTTTGGATTATTTAGGATATTTTAAGTAGATCAACGTTTAATTTGCTGTAATATGTCGCCTCATTCGCCTGCAATCCACGTTCGATTACAAATGTGATCGGATTTCAAAATATGAAAATTCAAATACCCGAACTCTCTTTATGCGTCCTACCGGTATTTTCATGTTCAACGTATCATATACATTACCCATAATCATTTTGAACCGGAATTTCAACAAAAAAAAATTTTCAATTTTTTGCGAAAATCCATGATGGTTAGCCTTACTTTTTTTGAACCGATAAAATTTATTGTCGCCGATTCCGAATGTTTTGTGCATTTTGGATTATTTAGGATATTTTAGGTAGATCAACGTTTAATTTGCTGTAATATGTCGCCTCATTCGCCTGAAATCCACGTTCGATTACAAATGTGATCGAATTTCAAAATACGAAAATTCAAATACCCGAACTCTCTTTATGCGTCCTACCGGTATTTTCATGTTCAACGTATCATATACATTACCCATAATCATTTTGAACCGGAATTTCAACAAAAAAAAATTTTCAATTTTTTGCGAAAATCCATGATGGTTAACCTTACTTTTTTTGAACCGATAAAATTTATTGTCGCCGATTCCGAATGTTTTGTGCATTTTGGATTATTTAGGATATTTTAGGTAGATCAACGTTTAATTTGCTGTAATATGTCGCCTCATTCGCCTGCAATCCACGTTCGATTACAAATGTGATCGAATTTCAAAATACGAAAATTCCAATACCCGAACTCTCTTTATGCGTCCTACCGGTATTTTCATGTCCAACGTATCATATACATTACCCATAATCATTTTGAACCGGAATTTCAACAAAAAAAAATTTTCAATTTTTTGCGAAAATCCATGATGGTTAGCCTTACTTTTTTTGAACCGATAAAATTTATTGTCGCCGATTCCGAATGTTTTGTGCATTTTGGATTATTTAGGATATTTTAAGTAGATCAACGTTTAATTTGCTGTAATATGTCGCCTCATTCGCCTGCAATCCACGTTCGATTACAAATGTGATCGGATTTCAAAATATGAAAATTCAAATACCCGAACTCTCTTTATGCGTCCTACCGGTATTTTCATGTTCAACGTATCATATACATTACCCATAATCATTTTGAACCGGAATTTCAACAAAAAAAAATTTTCAATTTTTTGCGAAAATCCATGATGGTTAGCCTTACTTTTTTTGAACCGATAAAATTTATTGTCGCCGATTCCGAATGTTTTGTGCATTTTGGATTATTTAGGATATTTTAAGTAGATCAACGTTTAATTTGCTGTAATATGTCGCCTCATTCGCCTGCAATCCACGTTCGATTACAAATGTGATCGGATTTCAAAATATGAAAATTCAAATACCCGAACTCTCTTTATGCGTCCTACCGGTATTTTCATGTTCAACGTATCATATACATTACCCATAATCATTTTGAACCGGAATTTCAACAAAAAAAAATTTTCAATTTTTTGCGAAAATCCATGATGGTTAGCCTTACTTTTTTTGAACCGATAAAATTTATTGTCGCCGATTCCGAATGTTTTGTGCATTTTGGATTATTTAGGATATTTTAAGTAGATCAACGTTTAATTTGCTGTAATATGTCGCCTCATTCGCCTGCAATCCACGTTCGATTACAAATGTGATCGGATTTCAAAATATGAAAATTCAAATACCCGAACTCTCTTTATGCGTCCTACCGGTATTTTCATGTTCAACGTATCATATACATTACCCATAATCATTTTGAACCGGAATTTCAACAAAAAAAAATTTTCAATTTTTTGCGAAAATCCATGATGGTTAGCCTTACTTTTTTTGAACCGATAAAATTTATTGTCGCCGATTCCGAATGTTTTGTGCATTTTGGATTATTTAGGATATTTTAGGTAGATCAACGTTTAATTTGCTGTAATATGTCGCCTCATTCGCCTGAAATCCACGTTCGATTACAAATGTGATCGAATTTCAAAATACGAAAATTCCAATACCCGAACTCTCTTTATGCGTCCTACCGGTATTTTCATATCCAACGTATCATATACATTACCCATAATCATTTTGAACCGGAATTTCAACAAAAAAAAATTTTCAATTTTTTGCGAAAATCCATGATGGTTAACCTTACTTTTTTTGAACCGATAAAATTTATTGTCGCCGATTCCGAATGTTTTGTGCATTTTGGATTATTTAGGATATTTTAAGTAGATCAACGTTTAATTTGCTGTAATATGTCGCCTCATTCGCCTGCAATCCACGTTCGATTACAAATGTGATCGAATTTCAAAATACGAAAATTTCAATACCCGAACTCTCTTTATGCGTCCTACCGGTATTTTCATGTCCAACGTATCATATACATTACCCATAATCATTTTGAACCGGAATTTCAACAAAAAAAAATTTTCAATTTTTTGCGAAAATCCATGATGGTTAGCCTTACTTTTTTTGAACCGATAAAATTTATTGTCGCCGATTCCGAATGTTTTGTGCATTTTGGATTATTTAGGATATTTTAAGTAGATCAACGTTTAATTTGCTGTAATATGTCGCCTCATTCGCCTGCAATCCACGTTCGATTACAAATGTGATCGGATTTCAAAATACGAAAATTCCAATACCCGAACTCTCTTTATGCGTCCTACCGGTATTTTCATGTCCAACGTATCATATACATTACCCATAATCATTTTGAACCGGAATTTCAACAAAAAAAAATTTTCAATTTTTTGCGAAAATCCATGATGGTTAGCCTTACTTTTTTTGAACCGATAAAATTTATTGTCGCCGATTCCGAATGTTTTGTGCATTTTGGATTATTTAGGATATTTTAAGTAGATCAACGTTTAATTTGCTGTAATATGTCGCCTCATTCGCCTGCAATCCACGTTCGATTACAAATGTGATCGAATTTCAAAATACGAAAATTCCAATACCCGAACTCTCTTTATGCGTCCTACCGGTATTTTCATGTCCAACGTATCATATACATTACCCATAATCATTTTGAACCGGAATTTCAACAAAAAAAAATTTTCAATTTTTTGCGAAAATCCATGATGGTTAGCCTTACTTTTTTTGAACCGATAAAATTTATTGTCGCCGATTCCGAATGTTTTGTGCATTTTGGATTATTTAGGATATTTTAGGTAGATCAACGTTTAATTTGCTGTAATATGTCGCCTCATTCGCCTGAAATCCACGTTCGATTACAAATGTGATCGAATTTCAAAATACGAAAATTCCAATACCCGAACTCTCTTTATGCGTCCTACCGGTATTTTCATATCCAACGTATCATATACATTACCCATAATCATTTTGAACCGGAATTTCAACAAAAAAAAATTTTCAATTTTTTGCGAAAATCCATGATGGTTAACCTTACTTTTTTTGAACCGATAAAATTTATTGTCGCCGATTCCGAATGTTTTGTGCATTTTGGATTATTTAGGATATTTTAAGTAGATCAACGTTTAATTTGCTGTAATATGTCGCCTCATTCGCCTGCAATCCACGTTCGATTACAAATGTGATCGAATTTCAAAATACGAAAATTTCAATACCCGAACTCTCTTTATGCGTCCTACCGGTATTTTCATGTCCAACGTATCATATACATTACCCATAATCATTTTGAACCGGAATTTCAACAAAAAAAAATTTTCAATTTTTTGCGAAAATCCATGATGGTTAGCCTTACTTTTTTTGAACCGATAAAATTTATTGTCGCCGATTCCGAATGTTTTGTGCATTTTGGATTATTTAGGATATTTTAAGTAGATCAACGTTTAATTTGCTGTAATATGTCGCCTCATTCGCCTGCAATCCACGTTCGATTACAAATGTGATCGGATTTCAAAATACGAAAATTCCAATACCCGAACTCTCTTTATGCGTCCTACCGGTATTTTCATGTCCAACGTATCATATACATTACCCATAATCATTTTGAACCGGAATTTCAACAAAAAAAAATTTTCAATTTTTTGCGAAAATCCATGATGGTTAGCCTTACTTTTTTTGAACCGATAAAATTTATTGTCGCCGATTCCGAATGTTTTGTGCATTTTGGATTATTTAGGATATTTTAGGTAGATCAACGTTTAATTTGCTGTAATATGTCGCCTCATTCGCCTGAAATCCACGTTCGATTACAAATGTGATCGAATTTCAAAATACGAAAATTCCAATACCCGAACTCTCTTTATGCGTCCTACCGGTATTTTCATATCCAACGTATCATATACATTACCCATAATCATTTTGAACCGGAATTTCAACAAAAAAAAATTTTCAATTTTTTGCGAAAATCCATGATGGTTAACCTTACTTTTTTTGAACCGATAAAATTTATTGTCGCCGATTCCGAATGTTTTGTGCATTTTGGATTATTTAGGATATTTTAAGTAGATCAACGTTTAATTTGCTGTAATATGTCGCCTCATTCGCCTGCAATCCACGTTCGATTACAAATGTGATCGAATTTCAAAATACGAAAATTTCAATACCCGAACTCTCTTTATGCGTCCTACCGGTATTTTCATGTCCAACGTATCATATACATTACCCATAATCATTTTGAACCGGAATTTCAACAAAAAAAAATTTTCAATTTTTTGCGAAAATCCATGATGGTTAGCCTTACTTTTTTTGAACCGATAAAATTTATTGTCGCCGATTCCGAATGTTTTGTGCATTTTGGATTATTTAGGATATTTTAAGTAGATCAACGTTTAATTTGCTGTAATATGTCGCCTCATTCGCCTGCAATCCACGTTCGATTACAAATGTGATCGAATTTCAAAATACGAAAATTTCAATACCCGAACTCTCTTTATGCGTCCTACCGGTATTTTCATGTCCAACGTATCATATACATTACCCATAATCATTTTGAACCGGAATTTCAACAAAAAAAAATTTTCAATTTTTTGCGAAAATCCATGATGGTTAGCCTTACTTTTTTTGAACCGATAAAATTTATTGTCGCCGATTCCGAATGTTTTGTGCATTTTGGATTATTTAGGATATTTTAGGTAGATCAACGTTTAATTTGCTGTAATATGTCGCCTCATTCGCCTGAAATCCACGTTCGATTACAAATGTGATCGAATTTCAAAATACGAAAATTCCAATACCCGAACTATCTTTATGCGTCCTACCGGTATTTTCATATCCAACGTATCATATACATTACCCATAATCATTTTGAACCGGAATTTCAACAAAAAAAAATTTTCAATTTTTTGCGAAAATCCATGATGGTTAACCTTACTTTTTTTGAACCGATAAAATTTATTGTCGCCGATTCCGAATGTTTTGTGCATTTTGGATTATTTAGGATATTTTAAGTAGATCAACGTTTAATTTGCTGTAATATGTCGCCTCATTCGCCTGCAATCCACGTTCGATTACAAATGTGATCGAATTTCAAAATACGAAAATTTCAATACCCGAACTCTCTTTATGCGTCCTACCGGTATTTTCATGTCCAACGTATCATATACATTACCCATAATCATTTTGAACCGGAATTTCAACAAAAAAAAATTTTCAATTTTTTGCGAAAATCCATGATGGTTAGCCTTACTTTTTTTGAACCGATAAAATTTATTGTCGCCGATTCCGAATGTTTTGTGCATTTTGGATTATTTAGGATATTTTAAGTAGATCAACGTTTAATTTGCTGTAATATGTCGCCTCATTCGCCTGCAATCCACGTTCGATTACAAATGTGATCGAATTTCAAAATACGAAAATTTCAATACCCGAACTCTCTTTATGCGTCCTACCGGTATTTTCATGTCCAACGTATCATATACATTACCCATAATCATTTTGAACCGGAATTTCAACAAAAAAAAATTTTCAATTTTTTGCGAAAATCCATGATGGTTAGCCTTACTTTTTTTGAACCGATAAAATTTATTGTCGCCGATTCCGAATGTTTTGTGCATTTTGGATTATTTAGGATATTTTAAGTAGATCAACGTTTAATTTGCTGTAATATGTCGCCTCATTCGCCTGCAATCCACGTTCGATTACAAATGTGATCGGATTTCAAAATACGAAAATTCCAATACCCGAACTCTCTTTATGCGTCCTACCGGTATTTTCATGTCCAACGTATCATATACATTACCCATAATCATTTTGAACCGGAATTTCAACAAAAAAAAATTTTCAATTTTTTGCGAAAATCCATGATGGTTAGCCTTACTTTTTTTGAACCGATAAAATTTATTGTCGCCGATTCCGAATGTTTTGTGCATTTTGGATTATTTAGGATATTTTAAGTAGATCAACGTTTAATTTGCTGTAATATGTCGCCTCATTCGCCTGCAATCCACGTTCGATTACAAATGTGATCGAATTTCAAAATACGAAAATTCCAATACCCGAACTCTCTTTATGCGTCCTACCGGTATTTTCATGTCCAACGTATCATATACATTACCCATAATCATTTTGAACCGGAATTTCAACAAAAAAAAATTTTCAATTTTTTGCGAAAATCCATGATGGTTAGCCTTACTTTTTTTGAACCGATAAAATTTATTGTCGCCGATTCCGAATGTTTTGTGCATTTTGGATTATTTAGGATATTTTAGGTAGATCAACGTTTAATTTGCTGTAATATGTCGCCTCATTCGCCTGAAATCCACGTTCGATTACAAATGTGATCGAATTTCAAAATACGAAAATTCCAATACCCGAACTCTCTTTATGCGTCCTACCGGTATTTTCATATCCAACGTATCATATACATTACCCATAATCATTTTGAACCGGAATTTCAACAAAAAAAAATTTTCAATTTTTTGCGAAAATCCATGATGGTTAACCTTACTTTTTTTGAACCGATAAAATTTATTGTCGCCGATTCCGAATGTTTTGTGCATTTTGGATTATTTAGGATATTTTAAGTAGATCAACGTTTAATTTGCTGTAATATGTCGCCTCATTCGCCTGCAATCCACGTTCGATTACAAATGTGATCGAATTTCAAAATACGAAAATTTCAATACCCGAACTCTCTTTATGCGTCCTACCGGTATTTTCATGTCCAACGTATCATATACATTACCCATAATCATTTTGAACCGGAATTTCAACAAAAAAAAATTTTCAATTTTTTGCGAAAATCCATGATGGTTAGCCTTACTTTTTTTGAACCGATAAAATTTATTGTCGCCGATTCCGAATGTTTTGTGCATTTTGGATTATTTAGGATATTTTAAGTAGATCAACGTTTAATTTGCTGTAATATGTCGCCTCATTCGCCTGCAATCCACGTTCGATTACAAATGTGATCGGATTTCAAAATACGAAAATTCCAATACCCGAACTCTCTTTATGCGTCCTACCGGTATTTTCATGTCCAACGTATCATATACATTACCCATAATCATTTTGAACCGGAATTTCAACAAAAAAAAATTTTCAATTTTTTGCGAAAATCCATGATGGTTAGCCTTACTTTTTTTGAACCGATAAAATTTATTGTCGCCGATTCCGAATGTTTTGTGCATTTTGGATTATTTAGGATATTTTAGGTAGATCAACGTTTAATTTGCTGTAATATGTCGCCTCATTCGCCTGAAATCCACGTTCGATTACAAATGTGATCGAATTTCAAAATACGAAAATTCCAATACCCGAACTCTCTTTATGCGTCCTACCGGTATTTTCATATCCAACGTATCATATACATTACCCATAATCATTTTGAACCGGAATTTCAACAAAAAAAAATTTTCAATTTTTTGCGAAAATCCATGATGGTTAACCTTACTTTTTTTGAACCGATAAAATTTATTGTCGCCGATTCCGAATGTTTTGTGCATTTTGGATTATTTAGGATATTTTAAGTAGATCAACGTTTAATTTGCTGTAATATGTCGCCTCATTCGCCTGCAATCCACGTTCGATTACAAATGTGATCGAATTTCAAAATACGAAAATTTCAATACCCGAACTCTCTTTATGCGTCCTACCGGTATTTTCATGTCCAACGTATCATATACATTACCCATAATCATTTTGAACCGGAATTTCAACAAAAAAAAATTTTCAATTTTTTGCGAAAATCCATGATGGTTAGCCTTACTTTTTTTGAACCGATAAAATTTATTGTCGCCGATTCCGAATGTTTTGTGCATTTTGGATTATTTAGGATATTTTAAGTAGATCAACGTTTAATTTGCTGTAATATGTCGCCTCATTCGCCTGCAATCCACGTTCGATTACAAATGTGATCGGATTTCAAAATACGAAAATTCCAATACCCGAACTCTCTTTATGCGTCCTACCGGTATTTTCATGTCCAACGTATCATATACATTACCCATAATCATTTTGAACCGGAATTTCAACAAAAAAAAATTTTCAATTTTTTGCGAAAATCCATGATGGTTAGCCTTACTTTTTTTGAACCGATAAAATTTATTGTCGCCGATTCCGAATGTTTTGTGCATTTTGGATTATTTAGGATATTTTAAGTAGATCAACGTTTAATTTGCTGTAATATGTCGCCTCATTCGCCTGCAATCCACGTTCGATTACAAATGTGATCGGATTTCAAAATATGAAAATTCAAATACCCGAACTCTCTTTATGCGTCCTACCGGTATTTTCATGTTCAACGTATCATATACATTACCCATAATCATTTTGAACCGGAATTTCAACAAAAAAAAATTTTCAATTTTTTGCGAAAATCCATGATGGTTAGCCTTACTTTTTTTGAACCGATAAAATTTATTGTCGCCGATTCCGAATGTTTTGTGCATTTTGGATTATTTAGGATATTTTAGGTAGATCAACGTTTAATTTGCTGTAATATGTCGCCTCATTCGCCTGAAATCCACGTTCGATTACAAATGTGATCGAATTTCAAAATACGAAAATTCCAATACCCGAACTCTCTTTATGCGTCCTACCGGTATTTTCATATCCAACGTATCATATACATTACCCATAATCATTTTGAACCGGAATTTCAACAAAAAAAAATTTTCAATTTTTTGCGAAAATCCATGATGGTTAACCTTACTTTTTTTGAACCGATAAAATTTATTGTCGCCGATTCCGAATGTTTTGTGCATTTTGGATTATTTAGGATATTTTAAGTAGATCAACGTTTAATTTGCTGTAATATGTCGCCTCATTCGCCTGCAATCCACGTTCGATTACAAATGTGATCGAATTTCAAAATACGAAAATTTCAATACCCGAACTCTCTTTATGCGTCCTACCGGTATTTTCATGTCCAACGTATCATATACATTACCCATAATCATTTTGAACCGGAATTTCAACAAAAAAAAATTTTCAATTTTTTGCGAAAATCCATGATGGTTAGCCTTACTTTTTTTGAACCGATAAAATTTATTGTCGCCGATTCCGAATGTTTTGTGCATTTTGGATTATTTAGGATATTTTAAGTAGATCAACGTTTAATTTGCTGTAATATGTCGCCTCATTCGCCTGCAATCCACGTTCGATTACAAATGTGATCGGATTTCAAAATACGAAAATTCCAATACCCGAACTCTCTTTATGCGTCCTACCGGTATTTTCATGTCCAACGTATCATATACATTACCCATAATCATTTTGAACCGGAATTTCAACAAAAAAAAATTTTCAATTTTTTGCGAAAATCCATGATGGTTAGCCTTACTTTTTTTGAACCGATAAAATTTATTGTCGCCGATTCCGAATGTTTTGTGAATTTTGGATTATTTAGGATATTTTAAGTAGATCAACGTTTAATTTGCTGTAATATGTCGCCTCATTCGCCTGCAATCCACGTTCGATTACAAATGTGATCGGATTTCAAAATACGAAAATTCCAATACCCGAACTCTCTTTATGCGTCCTACCGGTATTTTCATGTCCAACGTATCATATACATTACCCATAATCATTTTGAACCGGAATTTCAACAAAAAAAAATTTTCAATTTTTTGCGAAAATCCATGATGGTTAGCCTTACTTTTTTTGAACCGATAAAATTTATTGTCGCCGATTCCGAATGTTTTGTGCATTTTGGATTATTTAGGATATTTTAAGTAGATCAACGTTTAATTTGCTGTAATATGTCGCCTCATTCGCCTGCAATCCACGTTCGATTACAAATGTGATCGGATTTCAAAATACGAAAATTCCAATACCCGAACTCTCTTTATGCGTCCTACCGGTATTTTCATGTCCAACGTATCATATACATTACCCATAATCATTTTGAACCGGAATTTCAACAAAAAAAAATTTTCAATTTTTTGCGAAAATCCATGATGGTTAGCCTTACTTTTTTTGAACCGATAAAATTTATTGTCGCCGATTCCGAATGTTTTGTGCATTTTGGATTATTTAGGATATTTTAAGTAGATCAACGTTTAATTTGCTGTAATATGTCGCCTCATTCGCCTGCAATCCACGTTCGATTACAAATGTGATCGAATTTCAAAATACGAAAATTCCAATACCCGAACTCTCTTTATGCGTCCTACCGGTATTTTCATGTCCAACGTATCATATACATTACCCATAATCATTTTGAACCGGAATTTCAACAAAAAAAAATTTTCAATTTTTTGCGAAAATCCATGATGGTTAGCCTTACTTTTTTTGAACCGATAAAATTTATTGTCGCCGATTCCGAATGTTTTGTGCATTTTGGATTATTTAGGATATTTTAGGTAGATCAACGTTTAATTTGCTGTAATATGTCGCCTCATTCGCCTGAAATCCACGTTCGATTACAAATGTGATCGAATTTCAAAATACGAAAATTCCAATACCCGAACTCTCTTTATGCGTCCTACCGGTATTTTCATGTCCAACGTATCATATACATTACCCATAATCATTTTGAACCGGAATTTCAACAAAAAAAAATTTTCAATTTTTTGCGAAAATCCATGATGGTTAGCCTTACTTTTTTTGAACCGATAAAATTTATTGTCGCCGATTCCGAATGTTTTGTGCATTTTGGATTATTTAGGATATTTTAAGTAGATCAACGTTTAATTTGCTGTAATATGTCGCCTCATTCGCCTGCAATCCACGTTCGATTACAAATGTGATCGGATTTCAAAATATGAAAATTCAAATACCCGAACTCTCTTTATGCGTCCTACCGGTATTTTCATGTTCAACGTATCATATACATTACCCATAATCATTTTGAACCGGAATTTCAACAAAAAAAATTTTTCAATTTTTTGCGAAAATCCATGATGGCTAGCCTTACTTTTTTTGAACCGATAAAATTTATTGTCGCCGATTCCGAATGTTTTGTGCATTTTGGATTATTTAGGATATTTTAAGTAGATCAACGTTTAATTTGCTGTAATATGTCGCCTCATTCGCCTGCAATCCACGTTCGATTACAAATGTGATCGGATTTCAAAATATGAAAATTCAAATACCCGAACTCTCTTTATGCGTCCTACCGGTATTTTCATGTTCAACGTATCATATACATTACCCATAATCATTTTGAACCGGAATTTCAACAAAAAAAAATTTTCAATTTTTTGCGAAAATCCATGATGGTTAGCCTTACTTTTTTTGAACCGATAAAATTTATTGTCGCCGATTCCGAATGTTTTGTGCATTTTGGATTATTTAGGATATTTTAGGTAGATCAACGTTTAATTTGCTGTAATATGTCGCCTCATTCGCCTGAAATCCACGTTCGATTACAAATGTGATCGAATTTCAAAATACGAAAATTCCAATACCCGAACTCTCTTTATGCGTCCTACCGGTATTTTCATATCCAACGTATCATATACATTACCCATAATCATTTTGAACCGGAATTTCAACAAAAAAAAATTTTCAATTTTTTGCGAAAATCCATGATGGTTAACCTTACTTTTTTTGAACCGATAAAATTTATTGTCGCCGATTCCGAATGTTTTGTGCATTTTGGATTATTTAGGATATTTTAAGTAGATCAACGTTTAATTTGCTGTAATATGTCGCCTCATTCGCCTGCAATCCACGTTCGATTACAAATGTGATCGAATTTCAAAATACGAAAATTTCAATACCCGAACTCTCTTTATGCGTCCTACCGGTATTTTCATGTCCAACGTATCATATACATTACCCATAATCATTTTGAACCGGAATTTCAACAAAAAAAAATTTTCAATTTTTTGCGAAAATCCATGATGGTTAACCTTACTTTTTTTGAACCGATAAAATTTATTGTCGCCGATTCCGAATGTTTTGTGCATTTTGGATTATTTAGGATATTTTAGGTAGATCAACGTTTAATTTGCTGTAATATGTCGCCTCATTCGCCTGCAATCCACGTTCGATTACAAATGTGATCGAATTTCAAAATACGAAAATTCCAATACCCGAACTCTCTTTATGCGTCCTACCGGTATTTTCATGTCCAACGTATCACATACATTACCCATAATCATTTTGAACCGGAATTTCAAAAAAAAAAAATTTTCAATTTTTTGCGAAAATCCATGATGGGTTAGCCTTACTTTTTTTGAACCGATAAAATTCATTGTCGCCGATTCCGAATGTTTTGTGCATTTTGGATTATTTAGGATATTTTAAGTAGATCAACGTTTAATTTGCTGTAATATGTCGCCTCATTCGCCTGCAATCCACGTTCGATTACAAATGTGATCGAATTTCAAAATACGAAAATTCCAATACCCGAACTCTCTTTATGCGTCCTACCGGTATTTTCATGTCCAACGTATCACATACATTACCCATAATCATTTTGAACCGGAATTTCAAAAAAAAAAAATTTTCAATTTTTTGCGAAAATCCATGATGGGTTAGCCTTACTTTTTTTGAACCGATAAAATTCATTGTCGCCGATTCCGAATGTTTTGTGCATTTTGGATTATTTAGGATATTTTAAGTAGATCAACGTTTAATTTGCTGTAATATGTCGCCTCATTCGCCTGCAATCCACGTTCGATTACAAATGTGATCGAATTTCAAAATACGAAAATTCCAATACCCGAACTCTCTTTATGCGTCCTACCGGTATTTTCATGTCCAACGTATCATATACATTACCCATAATCATTTTGAACCGGAATTTCAACAAAAAAAAATTTTCAATTTTTTGCGAAAATCCATGATGGTTAGCCTTACTTTTTTTGAACCGATAAAATTTATTGTCGCCGATTCCGAATGTTTTGTGCATTTTGGATTATTTAGGATATTTTAAGTAGATCAACGTTTAATTTGCTGTAATATGTCGCCTCATTCGCCTGCAATCCACGTTCGATTACAAATGTGATCGAATTTCAAAATACGAAAATTCCAATACCCGAACTCTCTTTATGCGTCCTACCGGTATTTTCATGTCCAACGTATCACATACATTACCCATAATCATTTTGAACCGGAATTTCAAAAAAAAAAAATTTTCAATTTTTTGCGAAAATCCATGATGGGTTAGCCTTACTTTTTTTGAACCGATAAAATTCATTGTCGCCGATTCCGAATGTTTTGTGCATTTTGGATTATTTAGGATATTTTAAGTAGATCAACGTTTAATTTGCTGTAATATGTCGCCTCATTCGCCTGCAATCCACGTTCGATTACAAATGTGATCGAATTTCAAAATACGAAAATTCCAATACCCGAACTCTCTTTATGCGTCCTACCGGTATTTTCATGTCCAACGTATCATATACATTACCCATAATCATTTTGAACCGGAATTTCAACAAAAAAAAATTTTCAATTTTTTGCGAAAATCCATGATGGTTAGCCTTACTTTTTTTGAACCGATAAAATTTATTGTCGCCGATTCCGAATGTTTTGTGCATTTTGGATTATTTAGGATATTTTAAGTAGATCAACGTTTAATTTGCTGTAATATGTCGCCTCATTCGCCTGCAATCCACGTTCGATTACAAATGTGATCGAATTTCAAAATACGAAAATTCCAATACCCGAACTCTCTTTATGCGTCCTACCGGTATTTTCATGTCCAACGTATCATATACATTACCCATAATCATTTTGAACCGGAATTTCAACAAAAAAAAATTTTCAATTTTTTGCGAAAATCCATGATGGTTAGCCTTACTTTTTTTGAACCGATAAAATTTATTGTCGCCGATTCCGAATGTTTTGTGCATTTTGGATTATTTAGGATATTTTAAGTAGATCAACGTTTAATTTGCTGTAATATGTCGCCTCATTCGCCTGCAATCCACGTTCGATTACAAATGTGATCGAATTTCAAAATACGAAAATTCCAATACCCGAACTCTCTTTATGCGTCCTACCGGTATTTTCATGTCCAACGTATCATATACATTACCCATAATCATTTTGAACCGGAATTTCAACAAAAAAAAATTTTCAATTTTTTGCGAAAATCCATGATGGTTAGCCTTACTTTTTTTGAACCGATAAAATTTATTGTCGCCGATTCCGAATGTTTTGTGCATTTTGGATTATTTATGATATTTTAAGTAGATCAACGTTTAATTTGCTGTAATATGTCGCCTCATTCGCCTGCAATCCACGTTCGATTACAAATGTGATCGAATTTCAAAATACGAAAATTCCAATACCCGAACTCTCTTTATGCGTCCTACCGGTATTTTCATGTCCAACGTATCATATACATTACCCATAATCATTTTGAACCGGAATTTCAACAAAAAAAAATTTTCAATTTTTTGCGAAAATCCATGATGGTTAGCCTTACTTTTTTTGAACCGATAAAATTTATTGTCGCCGATTCCGAATGTTTTGTGCATTTTGGATTATTTAGGATATTTTAAGTAGATCAACGTTTAATTTGCTGTAATATGTCGCCTCATTCGCCTGCAATCCACGTTCGATTACAAATGTGATCGAATTTCAAAATACGAAAATTCCAATACCCGAACTCTCTTTATGCGTCCTACCGGTATTTTCATGTCCAACGTATCATATACATTACCCATAATCATTTTGAACCGGAATTTCAACAAAAAAAAATTTTCAATTTTTTGCGAAAATCCATGATGAGCATTACTTTTTTTGAACCGATAAAATTTATTGTCGCCGATTCCGAATGTTTTGTGCATTTTGGATTATTTAGGATATTTTAAGTAGATCAACGTTTAATTTGCTGTAATATGTCGCCTCATTCGCCTGCAATCCACGTTCGATTACAAATGTGATCGAATTTCAAAATACGAAAATTCCAATACCCGAACTCTCTTTATGCGTCCTACCGGTATTTTCATGTCCAACGTATCATATACATTACCCATAATCATTTTGAACCGGAATTTCAACAAAAAAAAATTTTGAATTTTTTGCGAAAATCCATGATGATCCATGATTTTTTGTGAAAATCCATGATGAATTCGGAATCGGCTACAATAAATTTTATCGGTTCAAAAAAAGTAAGGCTAACCATCATGGATTTTCGCAAAAAATTGAAATTTTTTTTTGTTGAAATTCCGGTTCAAAATGATTATGGGTAATGTATATGATACGTTGGACATGAAAATACCGGTAGGACGCATAAAGAGAGTTCGGGTATTGGAATTTTCGTATTTTGAAATTCGATCACATTTGTAATCGAACGTGGATTGCAGGCGAATGAGGCGACATATTACAGCAAATTAAACGTTGATCTACTTAAAATATCCTAAATAATCCAAAATGCACAAAACATTCGGAATCGGCGACAATAAATTTTATCGGTTCAAAAAAAGTAAGGTCCATCATGGATTTTCGCAAAAAATTGAAAATTTTTTTTTGTTGAAATTCCGGTTCAAAATGATTATGGTTAATGTATATGATACGTTGGACATGAAAATACCGGTAGGACGCATAAAGAGAGTTCGGGTATTGGAATTTTCGTATTTTGAAATTCGATCACATTTGTAATCGAACGTGGATTGCAGGCGAATGAGGCGACATATTACAGCAAATTAAACGTTGATCTACTTAAAATATCCTAAATAATCCAAAATGCACAAAACATTCGGAATCGGCGACAATAAATTTTATCGGTTCAAAAAAAGTAATGCTCATCATGGATTTTCGCAAAAAATTGAAAATTTTTTTTTGTTGAAATTCCGGTTCAAAATGATTATGGGTAATGTATATGATACGTTGGACATGAAGATACCGGTAGGACGCATAAAGAGAGTTCGGGTATTGGAATTTTCGTATTTTGAAATTCGATCACATTTGTAATCGAACGTGGATTGCAGGCGAATGAGGCGACATATTACAGCAAATTAAACGTTGATCTACTTAAAATATCATAAATAATCCAAAATGCACAAAACATTCGGAATCGGCGACAATAAATTTTATCGGTTCAAAAAAGTAAGGCTAACCATCATGGATTTTCGCAAAAAATTGAAATTTTTTTTTTGTTGAAATTCCGGTTCAAAATGATTATGGGTAATGTATATGATACGTTGGACATGAAAATACCGGTAGGACGCATAAAGAGAGTTCGGCTATTGGAATTTTCGTATTTTGAAATTCGATCACATTTGTAATCGAACGTGGATTGCAGGCGAATGAGGCGACATATTACAGCAAATTAAACGTTGATCTACTTAAAATATCCTAAATAATCCAAAATGCACAAAACATTCGGAATCGGCGACAATAAATTTTATCGGTTCAAAAAAAGTAAGGCTAACAACCATCATGGATTTTCGCAAAAAATTGAAATTTTTTTTTTGTTGAAATTCCGGTTCAAAATGATTATGGGTAATGTATATGATACGTTGGACATGAAAATACCGGTAGGACGCATAAAGAGAGTTCGGCTATTGGAATTTTCGTATTTTGAAATTCGATCACATTTGTAATCGAACGTGGATTGCAGGCGAATGAGGCGACATATTACAGCAAATTAAACGTTGATCTACTTAAAATATCCTAAATAATCCAAAATGCACAAAACATTCGGAATCGGCGACAATAAATTTTATCGGTTCAAAAAAAGTAAGGCTAACTAACCATCATGGATTTTCGCAAAAAATTGAAAAATTTTTGTTGTTGAAATTCCGGTTCAAAATGATTATGGGTAATGTATATGATACGTTGGACATGAAAATACCGGTAGGACGCATAAAGAGAGTTCGGGTATTGGAATTTTCGTATTTTGAAATTCGATCACATTTGTAATCGAACGTGGATTGCAGGCGAATGAGGCGACATATTACAGCAAATTAAACGTTGATCTACTTAAAATATCGTAAATAATCCAAAATGCACAAAACATTCGGAATCGGCGACAATAAATTTTATCGGTTCAAAAAAAGTAAGGTTAACCATCATGGATTTTCGCAAAAAATTGAAATTTTTTTTTTGTTGAAATTCCGGTTCAAAATGATTATGGGTAATGTATATGATACGTTGGATATGAAAATACCGGTAGGACGCATAAAGAGAGTTCGGGTATTGGAATTTTCGTATTTTGAAATTCGATCACATTTGTAATCGAACGTGGATTGCAGGCGAATGAGCCGACATATTCGGAGCCGACAAAACATTCGGAATCGGCGACAATAAATTTTATCGGTTCAAAAAAAGTAAGGTTAACCATCATGGATTTTCGCAAAAAATTGAAAATTTTTTTTTGTTGAAATTCCGGTTCAAAATGATTATGGGTAATGTACATGATACGTTGGATATGAAAATACCGGTAGGACGCATAAAGAGAGTTCGGGTATTGGAATTTTCGTATTTTGAAATTCGATCACATTTGTAATCGAACGTGGATTGCAGGCGAATGAGGCGACATATTACAGCAAATTAAACGTTGATCTACTTAAAATATCCTAAATAATCCAAAATGCACAAAACATTCGGAATCGGCGACAATAAATTTTATCGGTTCAAAAAAAGTAAGGTTAACCATCATGGATTTTCGCAAAAAATTGAAAATTTTTTTTTGTTGAAATTCCGGTTCAAAATGATTATGGGTAATGTATATGATACGTTGGACATGAAAATACCGGTAGGACGCATAAAGAGAGTTCGGGTATTGGAATTTTCGTATTTTGAAATTCGATCACATTTGTAATCGAACGTGGATTGCAGGCGAATGAGGCGACATATTACAGCAAATTAAACGTTGATCTACTTAAAATATCCTAAATAATCCAAAATGCACAAAACATTCGGAATCGGCGACAATAAATTTTATCGGTTCAAAAAAAGTAAGGTTAACCATCATGGATTTTCGCAAAAAATTGAAAATTTTTTTTTGTTGAAATTCCGGTTCAAAATGATTATGGGTAATGTATATGATACGTTGGACATGAAAATACCGGTAGGACGCATAAAGAGAGTTCGGGTATTGGAATTTTCGTATTTTGAAATTCGATCACATTTGTAATCGAACGTGGATTGCAGGCGAATGAGGCGACATATTACAGCAAATTAAACGTTGATCTACCTAAAATATCCTAAATAATCCAAAATGCACAAAACATTCGGAATCGGCGACAATAAATTTTATCGGTTCAAAAAAAGTAAGGCTAACTAACCATCATGGATTTTCGCAAAAAATTGAAAAATTTTTTTTGTTGAAATTCCGGTTCAAAATGATTATGGGTAATGTATATGATACGTTGGACATGAAAATACCGGTAGGACGCATAAAGAGAGTTCGGGTATTGGAATTTTCGTATTTTGAAATTCGATCACATTTGTAATCGAACGTGGATTGCAGGCGAATGAGGCGACATATTACAGCAAATTAAACGTTGATCTACCTAAAATATCCTAAATAATCCAAAATGCACAAAACATTCGGAATCGGCGACAATAAATTTTATCGGTTCAAAAAAAGTAAGGCTAACACCATCATGGATTTTCGCAAAAAATTGAAAAATTTTTTGTTGTTGAAATTTCGGTTCAAAATGATTATGGGTAATGTATATGATACGTTGGACATGAAAATACCGGTAGGACGCATAAAGAGAGTTCGGGTATTGGAATTTTCGTATTTTGGAATTCGATCACATTTGTAATCGAACGTGGATTGCAGGCGAATGAGGCGACATATTACAGCAAATTAAACGTTGATCTACCTAAAATATCCTAAATAATCCAAAATGCACAAAACATTCGGAATCGGCGACAATAAATTTTATCGGTTCAAAAAAAGTAAGGTTAACATCATGGATTTTCGCAAAAAATTGAAAATTTTTTTTTGTTGAAATTCCGGTTCAAAATGATTATGGGTAATGTATATGATACGTTGGATATGAAAATACCGGTAGGACGCATAAAGAGAGTTCGGGTATTGGAATTTTCGTATTTTGAAATTCTATCACATTTGTAATCGAACGTGGATTGCAGGCGAATGAGGCGACATATTACAGCAAATTAAACGTTGATCTACCTAAAATATCCTAAATAATCCAAAATGCACAAAACATTCGGAATCGGCGACAATAAATTTTATCGGTTCAAAAAAAGTAAGGTTAACCATCATGGATTTTCGCAAAAAATTGAAAATTTTTTTTTGTTGAAATTCCGGTTCAAAATGATTATGGGTAATGTATATGATACGTTGGATATGAAAATACCGGTAGGACGCATAAAGAGAGTTCGGGTATTGGAATTTTCGTATTTTGAAATTCGATCACATTTGTAATCGAACGTGGATTGCAGGCGAATGAGCCGACATATTCGGAGCCGACAAAACATTCGGAATCGGCGACAATAAATTTTATCGGTTCAAAAAAAGTAAGGTTAACCATCATGGATTTTCGCAAAAAATTGAAAATTTTTTTTTGTTGAAATTCCGGTTCAAAATGATTATGGGTAATGTACATGATACGTTGGATATGAAAATACCGGTAGGACGCATAAAGAGAGTTCGGGTATTGGAATTTTCGTATTTTGAAATTCGATCACATTTGTAATCGAACGTGGATTGCAGGCGAATGAGGCGACATATTACAGCAAATTAAACGTTGATCTACCTAAAATATCCTAAATAATCCAAAATGCACAAAACATTCGGAATCGGCGACAATAAATTTTATCGGTTCAAAAAAAGTAAGGCCAAAATGACCATCATGGATTTTCGCAAAAAATTGAAAATTTTTTTTTGTTGAAATTCCGGTTCAAAATGATTATGGGTAATGTATATGATACGTTGGACAAGAAAATACCGGTAGGACGCATAAAGAGAGTTCGGGTATTGGAATGTTCGTATTTTGAAATTCGATCACATTTGTAATCGAACGTGGATTGCAGGCGAATGAGGCGACATATTACAGCAAATTAAACGTTGATCTACCTAAAATATCCTAAATAATCCAAAATGCACAAAACATTCGGAATCGGCGACAATAAATTTTATCGGTTCAAAAAAAGTAAGGTTAACAACCATCATGGATTTTCGCAAAAAATTGAAAATTTTTTTTTGTTGAAATTCCGGTTCAAAATGATTATGGGTAATGTATATGATACGTTGGACATGAAAATACCGGTAGGACGCATAAAGAGAGTTCGGGTATTGGAATTTTCGTATTTTGAAATTCGATCACATTTGTAATCGAACGTGGATTGCAGGCGAATGAGGCGACATATTACAGCAAATTAAACGTTGATCTACCTAAAATATCCTAAATAATCCAAAATGCACAAAACATTCGGAATCGGCGACAATAAATTTTATCGGTTCAAAAAAAGTAAGGCTAACACCATCATGGATTTTCGCAAAAAATTGAAAAATTTTTTGTTGTTGAAATTTCGGTTCAAAATGATTATGGGTAATGTATATGATACGTTGGACATGAAAATACCGGTAGGACGCATAAAGAGAGTTCGGGTATTGGAATTTTCGTATTTTGGAATTCGATCACATTTGTAATCGAACGTGGATTGCAGGCGAATGAGGCGACATATTACAGCAAATTAAACGTTGATCTACCTAAAATATCCTAAATAATCCAAAATGCACAAAACATTCGGAATCGGCGACAATAAATTTTATCGGTTCAAAAAAAGTAAGGTTAACATCATGGATTTTCGCAAAAAATTGAAAATTTTTTTTTGTTGAAATTCCGGTTCAAAATGATTATGGGTAATGTATATGATACGTTGGATATGAAAATACCGGTAGGACGCATAAAGAGAGTTCGGGTATTGGAATTTTCGTATTTTGAAATTCTATCACATTTGTAATCGAACGTGGATTGCAGGCGAATGAGGCGACATATTACAGCAAATTAAACGTTGATCTACTTAAAATATCCTAAATAATCCAAAATGCACAAAACATTCGGAATCGGCGACAATAAATTTTATCGGTTCAAAAAAAGTAAGGTTAACCATCATGGATTTTCGCAAAAAATTGAAATTTTTTTTTTGTTGAAATTCCGGTTCAAAATGATTATGGGTAATGTACATGATACGTTGGATATGAAAATACCGGTAGGACGCATAAAGAGAGTTCGGGTATTGGAATTTTCGTATTTTGAAATTCGATCACATTTGTAATCGAACGTGGATTGCAGGCGAATGAGCCGACATATTCGGAGCCGACAAAACATTCGGAATCGGCGACAATAAATTTTATCGGTTCAAAAAAAGTAAGGTTAACCATCATGGATTTTCGCAAAAAATTGAAAATTTTTTTTTGTTGAAATTCCGGTTCAAAATGATTATGGGTAATGTACATGATACGTTGGATATGAAAATACCTAAAATATCCTAAATAATCCAAAATGCACAAAACATTCGGAATCGGCGACAATAAATTTTATCGGTTCAAAAAAAGTAAGGCCAAAATGACCATCATGGATTTTCGCAAAAAATTGAAAATTTTTTTTTGTTGAAATTCCGGTTCAAAATGATTATGGGTAATGTATATGATACGTTGGACATAAAAATACCGGTAGGACGCATAAAGAGAGTTCGGGTATTGGAATTTTCGTATTTTGAAATTCGATCACATTTGTAATCGAACGTGGATTGCAGGCGAATGAGGCGACATATTACAGCAAATTAAACGTTGATCTACTTAAAATATCCTAAATAATCCAAAATGCACAAAACATTCGGAATCGGCGACAATAAATTTTATCGGTTCAAAAAAAGTAAGGTTAACCATCATGGATTTTCGCAAAAAATTGAAAATTTTTTTTTGTTGAAATTCCGGTTCAAAATGATTATGGGTAATGTACATGATACGTTGGATATGAAAATACCGGTAGGACGCATAAAGAGAGTTCGGGTATTGGAATTTTCGTATTTTGAAATTCGATCACATTTGTAATCGAACGTGGATTGCAGGCGAATGAGCCGACATATTCGGAGCCGACAAAACATTCGGAATCGGCGACAATAAATTTTATCGGTTCAAAAAAAATAAGGCTAACCATCATGGATTTTCGCAAAAAATTGAAAATTTTTTTTTGTTGAAATTCCGGTTCAAAATGATTATGGGTAATGTATATGATACGTTGGACATGAAAATACCGGTAGGACGCATAAAGAGAGTTCGGGTATTGGAATTTTCGTATTTTGAAATTCGATCACATTTGTAATCGAACGTGGATTGCAGGCGAATGAGGCGACATATTACAGCAAATTAAACGTTGATCTACCTAAAATATCCTAAATAATCCAAAATGCACAAAACATTCGGAATCGGCGACAATAAATTTTATCGGTTCAAAAAAAGTAAGGCTAACCATCATGGATTTTCGCAAAAAATTGAAAATTTTTTTTTGTTGAAATTCCGGTTCAAAATGATTATGGGTAATGTATATGATACGTTGGACATGAAAATACCGGTAGGACGCATAAAGAGAGTTCGGGTATTGGAATTTTCGTATTTTGAAATTCGATCACATTTGTAATCGAACGTGGATTGCAGGCGAATGAGGCGACATATTACAGCAAATTAAACGTTGATCTACTTAAAATATCCTAAATAATCCAAAATGCACAAAACATTCGGAATCGGCGACAATAAATTTTATCGGTTCAAAAAAAGTAAGGCTAACCATCATGGATTTTCGCAAAAAATTGAAAATTTTTTTTTTGTTGAAATTCCGGTTCAAAATGATTATGGGTAATGTATATGATACGTTGGACATGAAAATACCGGTAGGACGCATAAAGAGAGTTCGGGTATTGGAATTTTCGTATTTTGAAATTCGATCACATTTGTAATCGAACGTGGATTGCAGGCGGATGAGGCGACATATTACAGCAAATTAAACGTTGATCTACTTAAAATATCCTAAATAATCCAAAATGCACGAAACATTCGGAAATGCGACAATAAATTTTATCGGTTCAAAAAAAGTAAGGTAACCATCATGGATTTTCGCAAAAAATTGAAAATTTTTTTTTGTTGAAATTCCGGTTCAAAATGATTATGGGTAATGTATATGATACGTTGGATATGAAAATACCGGTAGGACGCATAAAGAGAGTTCGGGTATTGGAATTTTCGTATTTTGAAATTCGATCACATTTGTAATCGAACGTGGATTGCAGGCGAATGAGGCGACATATTACAGCAAATTAAACGTTGATCTACTTAAAATATCCTAAATAATCCAAAATGCACAAAACATCCGGAATCGGCGACAATAAATTTTATCGGTTCAAAAAATGTAAGGCTAACCATCATGGATTTTCGCAAAAAATTGAAAATTTTTTTTTGTTGAAATTCCGGTTCAAAATGATTATGGGTAATGTATATGATACGTTGGACATAAAAATACCGGTAGGACGCATAAAGAGAGTTCGGGTATTGGAATTTTCGTATTTTGAAATTCGATCACATTTGTAATCGAACGTGGATTGCAGGCGAATGAGGCGACATATTACAGCAAATTAAACGTTGATCTACTTAAAATATCCTAAATAATCCAAAATGCACAAAACATTCGGAATCGGCGACAATAAATTTTATCGGTTCAAAAAATGTAAGGCACCATCATGGATTTTCGCAAAAAATTCAAAATTTTTTTTTTGTTGAAATTCCGGTTCAAAATGATTATGGGTAATGTATATGATACGTTGGACATGAAAATACCGGTAGGACGCATAAAGAGAGTTCGGGTATTGGAATTTTCGTATTTTGAAATTCGATCACATTTGTAATCGAACGTGGATTGCAGGCGGATGAGGCGACATATTACAGCAAATTAAACGTTGATCTACTTAAAATATCCTAAATAATCCAAAATGCACGAAACATTCGGAAATGCGACAATAAATTTTATCGGTTCAAAAAAAGTAAGGTAACCATCATGGATTTTCGCAAAAAATTGAAAATTTTTTTTTGTTGAAATTCCGGTTCAAAATGATTATGGGTAATGTATATGATACGTTGGATATGAAAATACCGGTAGGACGCATAAAGAGAGTTCGGGTATTGGAATTTTCGTATTTTGAAATTCGATCACATTTGTAATCGAACGTGGATTGCAGGCGGATGAGGCGACATATTACAGCAAATTAAACGTTGATCTACTTAAAATATCCTAAATAATCCAAAATGCACGAAACATTCGGAAATGCGACAATAAATTTTATCGGTTCAAAAAAAGTAAGGTAACCATCATGGATTTTCGCAAAAAATTGAAAATTTTTTTTTGTTGAAATTCCGGTTCAAAATGATTATGGGTAATGTATATGATACGTTGGACATAAAAATACCGGTAGGACGCATAAAGAGAGTTCGGGTATTGGAATTTTCGTATTTTGAAATTCGATCACATTTGTAATCGAACGTGGATTGCAGGCGAATGAGGCGACATATTACAGCAAATTAAACGTTGATCTACTTAAAATATCCTAAATAATCCAAAATGCACAAAACATTCGGAATCGGCGACAATAAATTTTATCGGTTCAAAAAAAGTAAGGTTCATCATGGATTTTCGCAAAAAATTGAAAATTTTTTTTTGTTGAAATTCCGGTTCAAAATGATTATGGGTAATGTATATGATACGTTGGATATGAAAATACCGGTAGGACGTATAAAGAGAGTTCGGGTATTGGAATTTTCGTATTTTGAAATTCGATCACATTTGTAATCGAACGTGGATTGCAGGCGAATGAGGCGACATATTACAGCAAATTAAACGTTGATCTACTTAAAATATCCTAAATAATTCAAAATGCACAAAACATTCGGAATCGGCGACAATAAATTTTATCGGTTCAAAAAAAGTAAGGCTAACCATCATGGATTTTCGCAAAAAATTGAAAATTTTTTTTTGTTGAAATTCCGGTTCAAAATGATTATGGGTAATGTATATGATACGTTGGACATGAAAATACCGGTAGGACGCATAAAGAGAGTTCGGGTATTGGAATTTTCGTATTTTGAAATTCGATCACATTTGTAATCGAACGTGGATTGCAGGCGAATGAGGCGACATATTACAGCAAATTAAACGTTGATCTACTTAAAATATCATAAATAATCCAAAATGCACAAAACATTCGGAATCGGCGACAATAAATTTTATCGGTTCAAAAAAAGTAAGGCTAACAACCATCATGGATTTTCGCAAAAAATTCAAAATTTTTTTTTGTTGAAATTCCGGTTCAAAATGATTATGGGTAATGTATATGATACGTTGGACATGAAAATACCGGTAGGACGCATAAAGAGAGTTCGGGTATTGGAATTTTCGTATTTTGAAATTCGATCACATTTGTAATCGAACGTGGATTGCAGGCGAAATTCCGGTTCAAAATGATTATGGGTAATGTATATGATACGTTGGACATGAAAATACCGGTAGGACGCATAAAGAGAGTTCGGGTATTGGAATTTTCGTATTTTGAAATTCGATCACATTTGTAATCGAACGTGGATTGCAGGCGAATGAGGCGACATATTACAGCAAATTAAACGTTGATCTACTTAAAATATCCTAAATAATCCAAAATGCACAAAACATTCGGAATCGGCGACAATAAATTTTATCGGTTCAAAAAAAGTAAGGCTAACCATCATGGATTTTCGCAAAAAATTCAAAATTTTTTTTTGTTGAAATTCCGGTTCAAAATGATTATGGGTAATGTATATGATACGTTGGACATAAAAATACCGGTAGGACGCATAAAGAGAGTTCGGGTATTGGAATTTTCGTATTTTGAAATTCGATCACATTTGTAATCGAACGTGGATTGCAGGCGAATGAGGCGACATATTACAGCAAATTAAACGTTGATCTACTTAAAATATCCTAAATAATCCAAAATGCACAAAACATCCGGAATCGGCGACAATAAATTTTATCGGTTCAAAAAATGTAAGGCTAGCCATCATGGATTTTCGCAAAAAATTGAAAATTTTTTTTTGTTGAAATTCCGGTTCAAAATGATTATGGGTAATGTATATGATACGTTGGACATGAAAATACCGGTAGGACGCATAAAGAGAGTTCGGGTATTGGAATTTTCGTATTTTGAAATTCGATCACATTTGTAATCGAACGTGGATTGCAGGCGAATGAGGCGACATATTACAGCAAATTAAACGTTGATCTACTTAAAATATCCTAAATAATCCAAAATGCACAAAACATTCGGAATCGGCGACAATAAATTTTATCGGTTCAAAAAATATAAGGCCAACCATCATGGATTTTCGCAAAAAATTCAAAATTTTTTTTTGTTGAAATTCCGGTTCAAAATGATTATGGGTAATGTATATGATACGTTGGACATGAAAATACCGGTAGGACGCATAAAGAGAGTTCGGGTATTGGAATTTTCGTATTTTGAAATTCGATCACATTTGTAATCGAACGTGGATTGCAGGCGAATGAGCCGACATATTCGGAGCCGACAAAACATTCGGAATCGGCGACAATAAATTTTATCGGTTCAAAAAAAGTAAGGTTAACCATCATGGATTTTCGCAAAAAATTGAAAATTTTTTTTTGTTGAAATTCCGGTTCAAAATGATTATGGGTAATGTACATGATACGTTGGATATGAAAATACCGGTAGGACGCATAAAGAGAGTTCGGGTATTGGAATTTTCGTATTTTGAAATTCGATCACATTTGTAATCGAACGTGGATTGCAGGCGAATGAGGCGACATATTACAGCAAATTAAACGTTGATCTACTTAAAATATCCTAAATAATCCAAAATGCACAAAACATTCGGAATCGGCGACAATAAATTTTATCGGTTCAAAAAAAGTAAGGCTAACCATCATGGATTTTCGCAAAAAATTCAAAATTTTTTTTTGTTGAAATTCCGGTTCAAAATGATTATGGGTAATGTATATGATACGTTGGACATAAAAATACCGGTAGGACGCATAAAGAGAGTTCGGGTATTGGAATTTTCGTATTTTGAAATTCGATCACATTTGTAATCGAACGTGGATTGCAGGCGAATGAGGCGACATATTACAGCAAATTAAACGTTGATCTACTTAAAATATCATAAATAATCCAAAATGCACAAAACATCCGGAATCGGCGACAATAAATTTTATCGGTTCAAAAAATGTAAGGCTAGCCATCATGGATTTTCGCAAAAAATTGAAAATTTTTTTTTGTTGAAATTCCGGTTCAAAATGATTATGGGTAATGTATATGATACGTTGGACATGAAAATACCGGTAGAACGCATAAAGAGAGTTCGGGTATTGGAATTTTCGTATTTTGAAATTCGATCACATTTGTAATCGAACGTGGATTGCAGGCGAATGAGGCGACATATTACAGCAAATTAAACGTTGATCTACTTAAAATATCCTAAATAATCCAAAATGCACAAAACATTCGGAATCGGCGACAATAAATTTTATCGGTTCAAAAAAAGTAAGGCTAACCATCATGGATTTTCGCAAAAAATTCAAAATTTTTTTTTGTTGAAATTCCGGTTCAAAATGATTATGGGTAATGTATATGATACGTTGGACATAAAAATACCGGTAGGACGCATAAAGAGAGTTCGGGTATTGGAATTTTCGTATTTTGAAATTCGATCACATTTGTAATCGAACGTGGATTGCAGGCGAATGAGGCGACATATTACAGCAAATTAAACGTTGATCTACTTAAAATATCATAAATAATCCAAAATGCACAAAACATCCGGAATCGGCGACAATAAATTTTATCGGTTCAAAAAATGTAAGGCTAGCCATCATGGATTTTCGCAAAAAATTGAAAATTTTTTTTTGTTGAAATTCCGGTTCAAAATGATTATGGGTAATGTATATGATACGTTGGACATGAAAATACCGGTAGGACGCATAAAGAGAGTTCGGGTATTGGAATTTTCGTATTTTGAAATTCGATCACATTTGTAATCGAACGTGGATTGCAGGCGAATGAGGCGACATATTACAGCAAATTAAACGTTGATCTACTTAAAATATCCTAAATAATCCAAAATGCACAAAACATTCGGAATCGGCGACAATAAATTTTATCGGTTCAAAAAAAGTAAGGCTAACCATCATGGATTTTCGCAAAAAATTCAAAATTTTTTTTTGTTGAAATTCCGGTTCAAAATGATTATGGGTAATGTATATGATACGTTGGACATAAAAATACCGGTAGGACGCATAAAGAGAGTTCGGGTATTGGAATTTTCGTATTTTGAAATTCGATCACATTTGTAATCGAACGTGGATTGCAGGCGAATGAGGCGACATATTACAGCAAATTAAACGTTGATCTACTTAAAATATCATAAATAATCCAAAATGCACAAAACATCCGGAATCGGCGACAATAAATTTTATCGGTTCAAAAAATGTAAGGCTAGCCATCATGGATTTTCGCAAAAAATTGAAAATTTTTTTTTGTTGAAATTCCGGTTCAAAATGATTATGGGTAATGTATATGATACGTTGGACATGAAAATACCGGTAGAACGCATAAAGAGAGTTCGGGTATTGGAATTTTCGTATTTTGAAATTCGATCACATTTGTAATCGAACGTGGATTGCAGGCGAATGAGGCGACATATTACAGCAAATTAAACGTTGATCTACTTAAAATATCCTAAATAATCCAAAATGCACAAAACATTCGGAATCGGCGACAATAAATTTTATCGGTTCAAAAAAAGTAAGGCTAACTAACCATCATGGATTTTCGCAAAAAATTGAAAATTTTTTTTTGTTGAAATTCCGGTTCAAAATGATTATGGGTAATGTATATGATACGTTGGACATGAAAATACCGGTAGGACGACGCATAAAGAGAGTTCGGGTATTGGAATTTTCGTATTTTGAAATTCGATCACATTTGTAATCGAACGTGGATTGCAGGCGAATGAGGCGACATATTACAGCAAATTAAACGTTGATCTACTTAAAATATCCTAAATAATCCAAAATGCACAAAACATCCGGAATCGGCGACAATAAATTTTATCGGTTCAAAAAATGTAAGGCTAACCATCATGGATTTTCGCAAAAAATTGAATTTTTTTTTTTTGTTGAAATTCCAGTTCAAAATGATTATGGGTAATGTATATGATACGTTGGACATGAAAATACCGGTAGGACGACGCATAAAGAGAGTTCGGGTATTGGAATTTTCGTATTTTGAAATTCGATCACATTTGTAATCGAACGTGGATTGCAGGCGAATGAGGCGACATATTACAGCAAATTAAACGTTGATCTACTTAAAATATCCTAAATAATCCAAAATGCACAAAACATCCGGAATCGGCGACAATAAATTTTATCGGTTCAAAAAATGTAAGGCTAACCATCATGGATTTTCGCAAAAAATTGAAAAATTTTTTTTGTTGAAATTCCGGTTCAAAATGATTATGGGTAATGTATATGATACGTTGGACATGAAAATACCGGTAGGACGCATAAAGAGAGTTCGGGTATTGGAATTTTCGTATTTTGAAATTCGATCACATTTGTAATCGAACGTGGATTGCAGGCGAATGAGGCGACATATTACAGCAAATTAAACGTTGATCTACTTAAAATATCCTAAATAATCCAAAATGCACAAAACATCCGGAATCGGCGACAGTAAATTTTATCGGTTCAAAAAATGTAAGGCTCATCATGGATTTTCGCAAAAAATTGAAAATTTTTTTTTGTTGAAATTCCGGTTCAAAATGATTATGGGTAATGTATATGATACGTTGGACATAAAAATACCGGTAGGACGCATAAAGAGAGTTCGGGTATTGGAATTTTCGTATTTTGAAATTCGATCACATTTGTAATCGAACGTGGATTGCAGGCGAATGAGGCGACATATTACAGCAAATTAAACGTTGATCTACTTAAAATATCCTAAATAATCCAAAATGCACAAAACATCCGGAATCGGCGACAATAAATTTTATCGGTTCAAAAAATGTAAGGCTAACCATCATGGATTTTCGCAAAAAATTGAAATTTTTTTTTTGTTGAAATTCCGGTTCAAAATGATTATGGGTAATGCATATGATACGTTGGACATGAAAATACCGGTAGGACGACGCATAAAGAGAGTTCGGGTATTGGAATTTTCGTATTTTGAAATTCGATCACATTTGTAATCGAACGTGGATTGCAGGCGAATGAGGCGACATATTACAGCAAATTAAACGTTGATCTACTTAAAATATCCTAAATAATCCAAAATGCACAAAACATCCGGAATCGGCGACAATAAATTTTATCGGTTCAAAAAATGTAAGGCTAGCCATCATGGATTTTCGCAAAAAATTGAAAAATTTTTTTTGTTGAAATTCCGGTTCAAAATGATTATGGGTAATGTATATGATATGTTGGACATGAAAATACCGGTAGGACGCATAAAGAGAGTTCGGGTATTGGAATTTTCGTATTTTGAAATTCGATCACATTTGTAATCGAACGTGGATTGCAGGCGAATGAGGCGACATATTACAGCAAATTAAACGTTGATCTACTTAAAATATCCTAAATAATCCAAAATGCACAAAACATCCGGAATCGGCGACAGTAAATTTTATCGGTTCAAAAAATGTAAGGCTCATCATGGATTTTCGCAAAAAATTGAAAATTTTTTTTTGTTGAAATTCCGGTTCAAAATGATTATGGGTAATGTATATGATACGTTGGACATAAAAATACCGGTAGGACGCATAAAGAGAGTTCGGGTATTGGAATTTTCGTATTTTGAAATTCGATCACATTTGTAATCGAACGTGGATTGCAGGCGAATGAGGCGACATATTACAGCAAATTAAACGTTGATCTACTTAAAATATCCTAAATAATCCAAAATGCACAAAACATCCGGAATCGGCGACAATAAATTTTATCGGTTCAAAAAATGTAAGGCTAACCATCATGGATTTTCGCAAAAAATTGAAAATTTTTTTTTGTTGAAATTCCGGTTCAAAATGATTATGGGTAATGTATATGATACGTTGGACATGAAAATACCGGTAGGACGCATAAAGAGAGTTCGGGTATTGGAATTTTCGTATTTTGAAATTCGATCACATTTGTAATCGAACGTGGATTGCAGGCGAATGAGGCGACATATTACAGCAAATTAAACGTTGATCTACTTAAAATATCCTAAATAATCCAAAATGCACAAAACATCCGGAATCGGCGACAATAAATTTTATCGGTTCAAAAAATGTAAGGCTAACCATCATGGATTTTCGCAAAAAATTGAAATTTTTTTTTTGTTGAAATTCCGGTTCAAAATGATTATGGGTAATGTATATGATACGTTGGACATGAAAATACCGGTAGGACGACGCATAAAGAGAGTTCGGGTATTGGAATTTTCGTATTTTGAAATTCGATCACATTTGTAATCGAACGTGGATTGCAGGCGAATGAGGCGACATATTACAGCAAATTAAACGTTGATCTACTTAAAATATCCTAAATAATCCAAAATGCACAAAACATCCGGAATCGGCGACAATAAATTTTATCGGTTCAAAAAATGTAAGGCTCATCATGGATTTTCGCAAAAAATTGAAAATTTTTTTTTGTTGAAATTCCGGTTCAAAATGATTATGGGTAATGTATATGATACGTTGGACATAAAAATACCGGTAGGACGCATAAAGAGAGTTCGGGTATTGGAATTTTCGTATTTTGAAATTCGATCACATTTGTAATCGAACGTGGATTGCAGGCGAATGAGGCGACATATTACAGCAAATTAAACGTTGATCTACTTAAAATATCCTAAATAATCCAAAATGCACAAAACATTCGGAATCGGCGACAATAAATTTTATCGGTTCAAAAAAAGTAAGGCTAGCCATCATGGATTTTCGCAAAAAATTGAAAAATTTTTTTTGTTGAAATTCCGGTTCAAAATGATTATGGGTAATGTATATGATACGTTGGATATGAAAATACCGGTAGGACGCATAAAGAGAGTTCGGGTATTGGAATTTTCGTATTTTGAAATTCTATCACATTTGTAATCGAACGTGGATTGCAGGCGAATGAGTCGACATATTACAGCAAATTAAACGTTGATCTACTTAAAATATCCTAAATAATCCAAAATGCACAAAACATTCGGAATCGGCGACAATAAATTTTATCGGTTCAAAAAAAGTAAGGCTAACAACCATCATGGATTTTCGCAAAAAATTCAAAATTTTTTTTTGTTGAAATTCCGGTTCAAAATGATTATGGGTAATGTATATGATACGTTGGATATGAAAATACCGGTAGGACGCATAAAGAGAGTTCGGGTATTGGAATTTTCGTATTTTGAAATTCGATCACATTTGTAATCGAACGTGGATTGCAGGCGAATGAGGCGACATATTACAGCAAATTAAACGTTGATCTACTTAAAATATCCTAAATAATCCAAAATGCACAAAACATTCGGAATCGGCGACAATAAATTTTATCGGTTCAAAAAAAGTAAGGCATTTTCGCAAAAAATTGAAAATTTTTTTTGTTGAAATTCCGGTTCAAAATGATTATGGGTAATGTATATGATACGTTGGATATGAAAATACCGGTAGGACGCATAAAGAGAGTTCGGGTATTGGAATTTTCGTATTTTGAAATTCGATCACATTTGTAATCGAACGTGGATTGCAGGCGAATGAGGCGACATATTACAGCAAATTAAACGTTGATCTACTTAAAATATCCTAAATAATCCAAAATGCACAAAACATTCGGAATCGGCGACAATAAATTTTATCGGTTCAAAAAAAGTAAGGCACCATTATGGATTTTCGCAAAAAATTGAAAATTTTTTTTTGTTGAAATTCCGGTTCAAAATGATTATGGGTAATGTATATGATACGTTGGACATGAAAATACCGGTAGGACGCATAAAGAGAGTTCGGGTATTGGAATTTTCGTATTTTGAAATTCGATCACATTTGTAATCGAACGTGGATTGCAGGCGAATGAGGCGACATATTACAGCAAATTAAACGTTGATCTACTTAAAATATCCTAAATAATCCAAAATGCACAAAACATTCGGAATCGGCGACAATAAATTTTATC
The DNA here is from genome assembly GCA_932526605.1 of Nephrotoma flavescens. Taxonomy (NCBI): domain Eukaryota; kingdom Metazoa; phylum Arthropoda; class Insecta; order Diptera; family Tipulidae; genus Nephrotoma; species Nephrotoma flavescens. The sequence continues at coordinate 78,612,085 of OW052221.1, read as the reverse complement.
GGTTCAAAAAAAGTAAGGTTAACCATCATGGATTTTCGCAAAAAATTGAAAATTTTTTTTTGTTGAAATTCCGGTTCAAAATGATTATGGGTAATGTATATGATACGTTGGATATGAAAATACCGGTAGGACGCATAAAGAGAGTTCGGGTATTGGAATTTTCGTATTTTGAAATTCGATCACATTTGTAATCGAACGTGGATTGCAGGCGAATGAGGCGACATATTACAGCAAATTAAACGTTGATCTACTTAAAATATCCTAAATAATCCAAAATGCACAAAACATTCGGAATCGGCGACAATAAATTTTATCGGTTCAAAAAAAGTAAGGTTAACTAACCATCATGGATTTTCGCAAAAAATTGAAATTTTTTTTTTGTTGAAATTCCGGTTCAAAATGATTATGGGTAATGTATATGATACGTTGGATATGAAAATACCGGTAGGACGCATAAAGAGAGTTCGGGTATTGGAATTTTCGTATTTTGAAATTCGATCACATTTGTAATCGAACGTGGATTGCAGGCGAATGAGGCGACATATTACAGCAAATTAAACGTTGATCTACTTAAAATATCCTAAATAATCCAAAATGCACAAAACATTCGGAATCGGCGACAATAAATTTTATCGGTTCAATAAAAGTAAGGCACAAAAACATCATGGATTTTCGCAAAAAATTGAAAATTTTTTTTTGTTGAAATTCCGGTTCAAAATGATTATGGGTAATGTATATGATACGTTGGACATGAAAATACCGGTAGGACGCATAAAGAGAGTTCGGGTATTGGAATTTTCGTATTTTGAAATTCGATCACATTTGTAATCGAACGTGGATTGCAGGCGAATGAGGCGACATATTACAGCAAATTAAACGTTGATCTACTTAAAATATCCTAAATAATCCAAAATGCACAAAACATTCGGAATCGGCGACAATAAATTTTATCGGTTCAAAAAAAGTAAGGTTAACCATCATGGATTTTCGCAAAAAATTGAAAATTTTTTTTTGTTGAAATTCCGGTTCAAAATGATTATGGGTAATGTATATGATACGTTGGATATGAAAATACCGGTAGGACGCATAAAGAGAGTTCGGGTATTGGAATTTTCGTATTTTGAAATTCGATCACATTTGTAATCGAACGTGGATTGCAGGCGAATGAGGCGACATATTACAGCAAATTAAACGTTGATCTACTTAAAATATCCTAAATAATCCAAAATGCACAAAACATTCGGAATCGGCGACAATAAATTTTATCGGTTCAAAAAAAGTAAGGTTAACTAACCATCATGGATTTTCGCAAAAAATTGAAATTTTTTTTTTGTTGAAATTCCGGTTCAAAATGATTATGGGTAATGTATATGATACGTTGGATATGAAAATACCGGTAGGACGCATAAAGAGAGTTCGGGTATTGGAATTTTCGTATTTTGAAATTCGATCACATTTGTAATCGAACGTGGATTGCAGGCGAATGAGGCGACATATTACAGCAAATTAAACGTTGATCTACTTAAAATATCCTAAATAATCCAAAATGCACAAAACATTCGGAATCGGCGACAATAAATTTTATCGGTTCAATAAAAGTAAGGCACAAAAACATCATGGATTTTCGCAAAAAATTGAAAAATTTTTTTTGTTGAAATTCCGGTTCAAAATGATTATGGGTAATGTATATGATATGTTGGACATGAAAATACCGGTAGGACGCATAAAGAGAGTTCGGGTATTGGAATTTTCGTATTTTGAAATTCGATCACATTTGTAATCGAACGTGGATTGCAGGCGAATGAGGCGACATATTACAGCAAATTAAACGTTGATCTACTTAAAATATCCTAAATAATCCAAAATGCACAAAACATCCGGAATCGGCGACAGTAAATTTTATCGGTTCAAAAAATGTAAGGCTCATCATGGATTTTCGCAAAAAATTGAAAATTTTTTTTTGTTGAAATTCCGGTTCAAAATGATTATGGGTAATGTATATGATACGTTGGATATGAAAATACCGGTAGGACGCATAAAGAGAGTTCGGGTATTGGAATTTTCGTATTTTGAAATTCGATCACATTTGTAATCGAACGTGGATTGCAGGCGAATGAGGCGACATATTACAGCAAATTAAACGTTGATCTACTTAAAATATCCTAAATAATCCAAAATGCACAAAACATTCGGAATCGGCGACAATAAATTTTATCGGTTCAATAAAAGTAAGGCACAAAAACATCATGGATTTTCGCAAAAAATTGAAAATTTTTTTTTGTTGAAATTCCGGTTCAAAATGATTATGGGTAATGTATATGATACGTTGGACATGAAAATACCGGTAGGACGCATAAAGAGAGTTCGGGTATTGAAATTTTCGTATTTTGAAATTCGATCACATTTGTAATCGAACGTGGATTGCAGGCAAATGAGGCGACATATTACAGCAAATTAAACGTTGATCTACTTAAAATATCCTAAATAATCCAAAATGCACAAAACATTCGGAATCGGCGACAATAAATTTTATCGGTTCAAAAAAAGTAAGGCTAACAACCATCATGGATTTTCGCAAAAAATTGAAAATTTTTTTTTGTTGAAATTCCGGTTCAAAATGATTATGGGTAATGTATATGATACGTTGGATATGAAAATACCGGTAGGACGCATAAAGAGAGTTCGGGTATTGGAATTTTCGTATTTTGAAATTCGATCACATTTATAATCGAACGTGGATTGCAGGCGAATGAGGCGACATATTACAGCAAATTAAACGTTGATCTACTTAAAATATCCTAAATAATCCAAAATGCACAAAACATTCGGAATCGGCGACAATAAATTTTATCGGTTCAAAAAAAGTAAGGTTAACCATCATGGATTTTCGCAAAAAATTGAAAATTTTTTTTTGTTGAAATTCCGGTTCAAAATGATTATGGGTAATGTATATGATACGTTGGATATGAAAATACCGGTAGGACGCATAAAGAGAGTTCGGGTATTGGAATTTTCGTATTTTGAAATTCGATCACATTTGTAATCGAACGTGGATTGCAGGCGAATGAGGCGACATATTACAGCAAATTAAACGTTGATCTACTTAAAATATCCTAAATAATCCAAAATGCACAAAACATTCGGAATCGGCGACAATAAATTTTATCGGTTCAAAAAAAGTAAGGTTAACCATCATGGATTTTCGCAAAAAATTGAAAATTTTTTTTGTTGAAATTCCGGTTCAAAATGATTATGGGTAATGTATATGATACGTTGGACATGAAAATACCGGTAGGACGCATAAAGAGAGTTCGGGTATTGGAATTTTCGTATTTTGAAATTCGATCACATTTGTAATCGAACGTGGATTGCAGGCGAATGAGGCGACATATTACAGCAAATTAAACGTTGATCTACTTAAAATATCCTAAATAATCCAAAATGCACAAAACATTCGGAATCGGCGACAATAAATTTTATCGGTTCAAAAAAAGTAAGGTTAACCATCATGGATTTTCGCAAAAAATTGAAAATTTTTTTTTGTTGAAATTCCGGTTCAAAATGATTATGGGTAATGTATATGATACGTTGGACATGAAAATACCGGTAGGACGCATAAAGAGAGTTCGGGTATTGGAATTTTCGTATTTTGAAATTCGATCACATTTGTAATCGAACGTGGATTGCAGGCGAATGAGGCGACATATTACAGCAAATTAAACGTTGATCTACTTAAAATATCCTAAATAATCCAAAATGCACAAAACATTCGGAATCGGCGACAATAAATTTTATCGGTTCAAAAAAAGTAAGGCTAACCATCATGGATTTTCGCAAAAAATTGAAATTTTTTTTTTGTTGAAATTCTGGTTCAAAATGATTATGGGTAATGTATATGATACGTTGGACATGAAAATACCGGTAGGACGCATAAAGAGAGTTCGGGTATTGGAATTTTCGTATTTTGAAATTCGATCACATTTGTAATCGAACGTGGATTGCAGGCGAATGAGGCGACATATTACAGCAAATTAAACGTTGATCTACTTAAAATATCCTAAATAATCCAAACAAAATGCACAAAACATTCGGAATCGGCGACAATAAATTTTATCGGTTCAAAAAAAGTAAGGTTAACCATCATGGATTTTCGCAAAAAATTGAAAATTTTTTTTTGTTGAAATTCCGGTTCAAAATGATTATGGGTAATGTATATGATACGTTGGATATGAAAATACCGGTAGGACGCATAAAGAGAGTTCGGGTATTGGAATTTTCGTATTTTGAAATTCGATCACATTTGTAATCGAACGTGGATTGCAGGCGAATGAGGCGACATATTACAGCAAATTAAACGTTGATCTACTTAAAATATCCTAAATAATCCAAAATGCACAAAACATTCGGAATCGGCGACAATAAATTTTATCGGTTCAAAAAAAGTAAGGCGAACCATCATGGATTTTCGCAAAAAATTGAAATTTTTTTTTTGTTGAAATTCCGGTTCAAAATGATTATGGGTAATGTATATGATACGTTGGACATGAAAATACCGGTAGGACGCATAAAGAGAGTTCGGGTATTGGAATTTTCGTATTTTGAAATTCGATCACATTTGTAATCGAACGTGGATTGCAGGCGAATGAGGCGACATATTACAGCAAATTAAACGTTGATCTACTTAAAATATCCTAAATAATCCAAAATGCACAAAACATTCGGAATCGGCGACAATAAATTTTATCGGTTCAAAAAAAGTAAGGCGAACCATCATGGATTTTCGCAAAAAATTGAAAATTTTTTTTTGTTGAAATTCCGGTTCAAAATGATTATGGGTAATGTATATGATACGTTGGATATGAAAATACCGGTAGGACGCATAAAGAGAGTTCGGGTATTGGAATTTTCGTATTTTGAAATTCGATCACATTTGTAATCGAACGTGGATTGCAGGCGAATGAGGCGACATATTACAGCAAATTAAACGTTGATCTACTTAAAATATCCTAAATAATCCAAAATGCACAAAACATTCGGAATCGGCGACAATAAATTTTATCGGTTCAAAAAAAGTAAGGCTAACCATCATGGATTTTCGCAAAAAATTGAAAATTTTTTTTTGTTGAAATTCTGGTTCAAAATGATTATGGGTAATGTATATGATACGTTGGACATGAAAATACCGGTAGGACGCATAAAGAGAGTTCGGGTATTGGAATTTTCGTATTTTGAAATTCGATCACATTTGTAATCGAACGTGGATTGCAGGCGAATGAGGCGACATATTACAGCAAATTAAACGTTGATCTACCTAAAATATCCTAAATAATCCAAAATGCACAAAACATTCGGAATCGGCGACAATAAATTTTATCGGTTCAAAAAAAGTAAGGCTAACACCATCATGGATTTTCGCAAAAAATTGAATTTTTTTTTTTGTTGAAATTCCGGTTCAAAATGATTATGGGTAATGTATATGATACGTTGGACATGAAAATACCGGTAGGACGCATAAAGAGAGTTCGGGTATTGGAATTTTCGTATTTTGAAATTCGATCACATTTGTAATCGAACGTGGATTGCAGGCGAATGAGGCGACATATTACAGCAAATTAAACGTTGATCTACCTAAAATATCCTAAATAATCCAAAATGCACAAAACATTCGGAATCGGCGACAATAAATTTTATCGGTTCAAAAAAAGTAAGGCTAACACCATCATGGATTTTCGCAAAAAATTGAATTTTTTTTTTTGTTGAAATTCCGGTTCAAAATGATTATGGGTAATGTATATGATACGTTGGATATGAAAATACCGGTAGGACGCATAAAGAGAGTTCGGGTATTGGAATTTTCGTATTTTGAAATTCGATCACATTTGTAATCGAACGTGGATTGCAGGCGAATGAGGCGACATATTACAGCAAATTAAACGTTGATCTACTTAAAATATCCTAAATAATCCAAAATGCACAAAACATTCGGAATCGGCGACAATAAATTTTATCGGTTCAAAAAAAGTAAGGCTCATCATGGATTTTCGCAAAAAATTGAAAATTTTTTTTTGTTGAAATTCCGGTTCAAAATGATTATGGGTAATGTATATGATACGTTGGATATGAAAATACCGGTAGGACGCATAAAGAGAGTTCGGGTATTGGAATTTTCGTATTTTGAAATTCGATCACATTTGTAATCGAACGTGGATTGCAGGCGAATGAGGCGACATATTACAGCAAATTAAACGTTGATCTACTTAAAATATCCTAAATAATCCAAAATGCACAAAACATTCGGAATCGGCGACAATAAATTTTATCGGTTCAAAAAAAGTAAGGCTAACCATCATGGATTTTCGCAAAAAATTGAAAATTTTTTTTTTGTTGAAATTCTGGTTCAAAATGATTATGGGTAATGTATATGATACGTTGGACATGAAAATACCGGTAGGACGCATAAAGAGAGTTCGGGTATTGGAATTTTCGTATTTTGAAATTCGATCACATTTGTAATCGAACGTGGATTGCAGGCGAATGAGGCGACATATTACAGCAAATTAAACGTTGATCTACCTAAAATATCCTAAATAATCCAAAATGCACAAAACATTCGGAATCGGCGACAATAAATTTTATCGGTTCAAAAAAAGTAAGGCTAACACCATCATGGATTTTCGCAAAAAATTGAATTTTTTTTTTGTTGAAATTCCGGTTCAAAATGATTATGGGTAATGTATATGATACGTTGGACATGAAAATACCGGTAGGACGCATAAAGAGAGTTCGGGTATTGGAATTTTCGTATTTTGAAATTCGATCACATTTGTAATCGAACGTGGATTGCAGGCGAATGAGGCGACATATTACAGCAAATTAAACGTTGATCTACCTAAAATATCCTAAATAATCCAAAATGCACAAAACATTCGGAATCGGCGACAATAAATTTTATCGGTTCAAAAAAAGTAAGGCTCATCATGGATTTTCGCAAAAAATTGAAAATTTTTTTTTGTTGAAATTCCGGTTCAAAATGATTATGGGTAATGTATATGATACGTTGGATATGAAAATACCGGTAGGACGCATAAAGAGAGTTCGGGTATTGGAATTTTCGTATTTTGAAATTCGATCACATTTGTAATCGAACGTGGATTGCAGGCGAATGAGGCGACATATTACAGCAAATTAAACGTTGATCTACTTAAAATATCCTAAATAATCCAAAATGCACAAAACATTCGGAATCGGCGACAATAAATTTTATCGGTTCAAAAAAAGTAAGGCTAACCATCATGGATTTTCGCAAAAAATTGAAAATTTTTTTTTGTTGAAATTCTGGTTCAAAATGATAATGGGTAATGTATATGATACGTTGGACATGAAAATACCGGTAGGACGCATAAAGAGAGTTCGGGTATTGGAATTTTCGTATTTTGAAATTCGATCACATTTGTAATCGAACGTGGATTGCAGGCGAATGAGGCGACATATTACAGCAAATTAAACGTTGATCTACCTAAAATATCCTAAATAATCCAAAATGCACAAAACATTCGGAATCGGCGACAATAAATTTTATCGGTTCAAAAAAAGTAAGGCTCATCATGGATTTTCGCAAAAAATTGAAAATTTTTTTTTGTTGAAATTCCGGTTCAAAATGATTATGGGTAATGTATATGATACGTTGGATATGAAAATACCGGTAGGACGCATAAAGAGAGTTCGGGTATTGGAATTTTCGTATTTTGAAATTCGATCACATTTGTAATCGAACGTGGATTGCAGGCGAATGAGGCGACATATTACAGCAAATTAAACGTTGATCTACTTAAAATATCCTAAATAATCCAAAATGCACAAAACATTCGGAATCGGCGACAATAAATTTTATCGGTTCAAAAAAAGTAAGGCTCATCATGGATTTTCGCAAAAAATTGAAAATTTTTTTTTGTTGAAATTCCGGTTCAAAATGATTATGGGTAATGTATATGATACGTTGGATATGAAAATACCGGTAGGACGCATAAAGAGAGTTCGGGTATTGGAATTTTCGTATTTTGAAATTCGATCACATTTGTAATCGAACGTGGATTGCAGGCGAATGAGGCGACATATTACAGCAAATTAAACGTTGATCTACTTAAAATATCCTAAATAATCCAAAATGCACAAAACATTCGGAATCGGCGACAATAAATTTTATCGGTTCAAAAAAAGTAAGGCTAACCATCATGGATTTTCGCAAAAAATTGAAAATTTTTTTTTGTTGAAATTCTGGTTCAAAATGATTATGGGTAATGTATATGATACGTTGGACATGAAAATACCGGTAGGACGCATAAAGAGAGTTCGGGTATTGGAATTTTCGTATTTTGAAATTCGATCACATTTGTAATCGAACGTGGATTGCAGGCGAATGAGGCGACATATTACAGCAAATTAAACGTTGATCTACTTAAAATATCCTAAATAATCCAAAATGCACAAAACATTCGGAATCGGCGACAATCAATTTTATCGGTTCAAAAAAAGTAAGGCGTTTAACCATCATGGATTTTCGCAAAAAATTGAAAATTTTTTTTGTTGAAATTCTGGTTCAAAATGATTATGGGTAATGTATATGATACGTTGGACATGAAAATACCGGTAGGACGCATAAAGAGAGTTCGGGTATTGGAATTTTCGTATTTTGAAATTCGATCACATTTGTAATCGAACGTGGATTGCAGGCGAATGAGGCGACATATTACAGCAAATTAAACGTTGATCTACTTAAAATATCCTAAATAATCCAAAATGCACAAAACATTCGGAATCGGCGACAATAAATTTTATCGGTTCAAAAAAAGTAAGGCACCATCATGGATTTTCGCAAAAAATTGAAAATTTTTTTTGTTGAAATTCTGGTTCAAAATGATTATGGGTAATGTATATGATACGTTGGACATGAAAATACCGGTAGGACGTGAATTAAACGTTGATCAACTTATAATTACATTGATAATCAAAAATAAACGAAACATTCGGAATCCGTGACTATAAATTTTATCCGTTCAAAAAAAGTAAGGCTACCATCACGTTTTTTTGCAAAAAATTGAAAACTTTTTTTTGTTGAAATTCCGGTTCAAAACGAGTATAGGTAATGTATGTGATATGTTGAGCATGAAACTACCAGTAGAATGCATAAGGAAAGCTCGGTTATTGGAAGTTTCGTATTTTGAGATTCGTTCACATTGTGTTTCGAAAGTGGATTGCAGGCGATTGAGGCGACATATTGCAGTGAATTAAACGTTGATCAACTTATAATTACATTGATAATCAAAAATAAACGAAACATTCGGAATCCGTGACTATAAATTTTATCCGTTCAAAAAAAGTAAGGCCCATCACGCTTTTTCGCAAAAAATTGAAAACTTTTCTTTGTTGAAATTCCGGTTCAAAACGAGTACATATTTAAATTTAAAATTATTTACTTTAACAAATCGAAAAACATTATAATGAAACACCACACTTTACAGTATAAAAACTAATTATGTATTGCAACCTTGCACGTCGACTTGTCAGAAGAAACTGAAAATAAAAGATACAATCGAAACTTATAATGCCTCAACCAGTCAGACTTAAGTTCTTAAGTTGTGCTCCGTTTTGGACCATTTAGGAGAACGGTACGACCACCAAAATTTTAGAGGTCAGTTGTTTATTTGTGACGAGAAGCCTATACAATTTTGGTGATTGTAGCACTAACCGAAGTGGTGCAATCGGCGTGAAACTTAAGCTCTTAAGTCTGACTGGTTGAGGCATAAAACGAAAATAATATTACCGCGAAATAGAAAGAGAAAAACAATTATTTTTCTCCAAAATCAATATTTTTGTGTCTTTGATATTTTGTAGTACGGAATTTTGTACGACATTTGAACAGTTTTTTTCCACACAGTGGAATAATTGCATACTGGGTTGCGGTGTTCGATTGGAAAGCAACTATTATCACCACTAATTCAAGTATAAGCTGGGGCAATTTGGAAAACCTTATATCTTAAATTCGAGAAATTTTCGTTAGTTTTAAAGAATAGGTGAAACTAGAATGTACCTACATATACAAACGATTTAACGTTCTCCCTATCAAAAACTCTATCTGCTTGTCTAAATGTGTTCCGTAGGTAATATTTTTTAAATGTATGAAATATACCTTGATCCATTGCTTGTATAATGGAGGTTGTATTTAAAGGAAGGACAATTATTTTTACGTTTTTATTGTTCTAAGGCGGATGACGCCGCGCATTATCAACTAACAACAAAATCTTAAATGGTAGGTTATTTTCTTTGCAATATTCTTCTACCTCTTGCATAAAATGGTTACGAAATCAGAATTCAAAAATTTCCTGAGTCATCCATGCTTTTCGATTGAATTTAAAAATCACAGGTAGTGATAATTCGGAAATATTCTATAAGGTCCTTGGGTTTTCACTGTGGTAAATTATAAGTGGCTTGATTTTGTAATCATTATCAGCATTTCAACCGAGTAAAAGTGTAAGCCTATCCTTAGACACCTTAAAACCTGGCATAGATTTTTCTTTAGTTAAAACTATCCATGACTTGCAGTAAATTTATGAGTACCAAAACTATCGACATATTTACACTTTAGGACTTCATAAAGACTCAAAGCTTTATCTTGTTTGAGCATAAGGTTTGTTCAATTTTGCGTTGCCTCTTATCGCTGAAGTTATGAAGTAACGGATAATCATCTAATTCTAGTGTAAATAATTGAATACATACCCTGGCACGTGCCAGTGTTGTTTCTCTCTTTCTCCCCCTCTCAGTATCACATGAACATAATTGTGTGTAAACAAACGAAAGTAGAGAACGTAGAAATAAAGCGCAATAAAAAAATTTTAAAAACTTTTTTTTTAACTCATCTAAGTACGAATTCACCTAAGTCGAATTCGCGTTAGTCGAGAACTTACTGTAATTCGTTTTGCTAGGTAAACACTTGCGTGTAATCATTTGGGTGTGCACTATCACCACTATAGTTTTGCTTCTATTTTAACTTCTCATTATATTTGTAATACATTTTAAATTTTTAAACCCACTCTCAGTCAATAAGAAGCTGACTATTGGTGTTGCCTCGGTTTTATAGTTTCACCTCGAGAAGTTGTTAGACAACATTAAGTTAAACTTAACTATTTAACTTATTATAAAGTACAGTAACACGTATGAAAATGTTTGACCTCGAATATTTTGTAAATTTGCCATTCAATGTATAAGTCGCAGGACGTCTGGGTTTTCGAAATTTGTAATCTGTTAGTTTGACAAACCACGGAACTTCATTCTCAAACTATTTCATAAATTCGTAGGACGCAGTGAAATTTGACGAAAATTAAATGGAATTTTTGATATGAAACTGTTTTTCTCGTAAATAGCTATTGTCAAGAAGTCGGGGCTCATTGGAGTTCTTAATGCAAGCCAGCTGCCTTAGAATCATGTAATCGAATTTTGAACTACTAAATTTTCAGTGCAGCTCCGTGCCGGATGACAATGCTATAGTATCAATAATTTGTTTACTGCTACAATTAGTTTTAGTAGACATTTTGATCAAGTTTCTTTTCAAAGTGGGGATTTAGTTCACAAGATCGGTAATAGATGACACTGACTGTATTGACAATTTAAGCGAAAATCAGGGAATGAGTTACATTGTAACCTATCAAATTTAAACAAATCAGTTCTTATTTGATAGGTTACACTGAAAATCGTTCACTAATTTTGTGGGCTTTTGGGGGAAGGAAGTGGAATTATTTTAAATGGGTAGTGAAGTAAATGAATAATTAAACAAGAAGAAGAGATTGAAAGTGAATTAATTAGAAAATAAATAAATAAGAAACAATAAAAAAGTGGAAGAAAATAAGTCAAGTATACTAGCGAAACAATAGTGAAGATGGCGAAGGAAATAGCAACGCAGACGAAACAATGCCGGAGTAAGCAAGTAAGAAGTAGAGAGTCGCAAAAATACGAAAGCGGGATGTATCAGAATCCTAGCGTCGCACACAGTTGCTCAAACTTTCTCCTTTAAGGAAATCCACTGCAAATGCGAATGAGACGGAAGCGGAAGACATAACTCAAAAACCCATCCCGGTTATTAAAAATAAATAAGGTTTGTCCAAAGTGACAGTTAGTGTTGCTATAATATTTAAACAAATGAGCAAGAGCGTGCCAACAATATTTTGGCAGCTGTTTGATAAATTGAGTTTTTAAGGGTAGTACGCAGTTGACGTGAAATGAATTTTTCGCTGGTCCCCAAAATTGACCAGTTGCACTATTCCGGCCTTCCCCGGGAATAGGGAATTGGGAAAAATATTTTCATGTCATTTTTATCCGAATTGTATTTTTTCCGCCTGCTTAGGGAAAAAGTTTGGTGTAAATATTTTCAAAACAAAGTTAAATGGGAAAATATTTTTCCCTATTGGCCTTTTAATCACTGCCTAGTTAGCGCCACTTCTTATGAGAGCGAAAGGTGAATTTGTTTATACGAGAAAAAGCCTCATTCCATTTTTATTATTATTTGATCATTTATTACATTAATTGTAAATTAATTGAACATTTAACATAATATCCAGTCGAATTATAGTCATCTATGAAGTTTATATAACACTAAAACTAGTTTTTTGAGTAATCGATCACCTTTCACTCTAGTTCCAAAATATTCTGTCAGATGTCAGCCACTTTGCGTTAAAAGGTGAATAGACAACTATAAGTTGATCTGACGTCAAAAAAATTAAACTTGTTGGGTATATTTTTGTATGTTAATTTTTATTTTCATAAAGTAAGCCGTGCTAAAATTTCATGAGAAAAACCCCTCAATGAGCTTATTTTTAATGCACTAGATGTCACATTCCCAACTTTAACATCAATAAAAACCTTGTGGAAGAAAAGTTTCCCAATTAACTTTGTTTTGAAAATTTATGCACTAAGGTTAGTAGTCCTTCAGTAGGCCAGAAACAGGCAATTTTGATAAAAAATGATATGAAAATATTTTTCCTAATTCCTATTCACAGGGAAAGCCGGAATAGTTCCATAGGTATAAATGCTTAGCTTAGTTTGTCGATATTCTTAAAATTTTAATAGGTCCAAGTTGAATTATTATTATTATTATTAATGAAGTGTAAAAAATTTGACTTACTTTTATCGTACCTGTAGATAAAAATGCAGTGAAAATGTGTAGAGTTAAACAGAGACATCTATATTCTAATACGAAAAATATCAATTTAACTAGCTAATATTTGCCTTCTTGCGGTAATCATATAAATAATTTTCGTTTTTTAATCGACCTTCAAATCAGACGAATGCGCTGCTACATATATTGGTATTTGCGGCTAAAATGGGCTCACTATAAATAACTTTACTGCTACTACTTTGTTCAAAGCCATCAGGTGTTTAACGCAGGTATCACCATACTGCTAAAATCGTAAGTTATTTAATATTTATAAATTTAGCAATTAAGTTTTATAGAATAGTTTCTAATATTAGTTCAAAAATTGAATTCAAATTTAAAATTAAATAGAAATTCTAGACCTATGCGTAGAAGATCTAAATCAGTAGAAAACATTTTTTATGACGGTCATTTTACTCGATCAAGAAAAAAAGAAATCAAAATGTCACTTAATTTAGATTTGGCTTTGAAGATTATTCCTGAATTCAATGGAGATTCTTCAAATCTACATCGATTCCAAAACTGTTACGATTTAATTTTTACACCGTAAAAAACAAACACCGAAGATAAAACCAGATTTTTATCGCTATTGCATACGAGGCTTACGGGAAAAGCATATGATATAATAAAATATAAAACTTATGATGACTGGAAAACACTTAAAAATGTTATTTCGACCGAATTCAGTGACAAACGGTCCATACAACAACTGCAAACAGAACTTGTAAATATACAACAAACAAAAAGTGAAAGTGTTCGTGAATATTCGAAAAGAGTGGAAAAATTATTATCAATGCTCAATGATGTTTGCATATCCAGTGAAGGCGTTAAATCAGTTTAAATCAGTTTAAATTCTAAGACAGCGCTAAAGGCATTCCAAGAAGGATTACAGGAACCAATGAAACTTATAGTCAAAGCGTGTCGGTTTCAGGACTTGGGCGATTCCGTAGCGAAAGCGTGCGAAGAAGAGTTAAACGTTAAATTTAAGTCTAGTTTACAACCAAAGTACAGTTGAGAACCAAATACTAATAATTATACTAGGTCGTATTTGTCTTGTGATTTTTGTAAAAAATCATTTAATAACTCAAACAATAAAAGTCAAATACAACCGTTTTCAAAAAGCAATTCCAATTTCAATTCATCTTTTAAATCACCGGTACTTGTCTTTGCATATTGTAAATTCAAAGGTCATCACATAAGCGAATGTCGAAAAAAAAGATTCAATGACGCTAGATTTTCGACTTCAAATCAAACTACATACAATATACAACCTTCTACTTCAAAAAAACTCGCCGGAACTCGAACAATCAACCAGCAGCACTCCGGTTCGAGTAAGCGAAATCAAGTAGATTGCTTGTATAAAACTGAGAAATTTAAAATTCCTCAATATTTTGTCCAACCTCATCCTACAATTTCATTAAATACTCATAGCTCTAACAAATCCAAATCCACAATTTTTAATTTTCAACAAAATTCTATTTCTTCAAATTTGGAACATCCTAATAAAACCATGACAAATTCAAATAGTCAATTGGTCATACATCATACCTTCCATATTATATCCGATACTTTTATAATCTCGGGAGCTGGGATCCTCGGGAAAGATTTTCTCAATGATAATCAATGTTCCATTAATTATTTAAAAAATATTTTAGAAATTCCTAATAGTTCAGGAGTTACTATACTTGAATTATGTCCAATCAATGATAAAATTTTAATTGCCCCAAGACCAAAGCAAATTGTATCAGTGAATTTCGAAGGTGCTAATGGAAACGAATATGTTTGTTATTCAAAAGAAATCATGCCCGGAGTTATTATCGGAAATTCATTAATTCAACCTGAACAAAATAAGGTCAATATAAGCATTATGAACATAAATGAGACGCCAATAGAAATCGATAATATCGAGCTTTCCACTGAACCCAGCTTTCCACTGAATGAAGAGCAATCTGCTATATTACAAGTTTGTAGAGAATATAATGATATATTTCATCTGCAAGGAGATAAGCTTAGTACGACCGAAACTGTATTTCACAAAATTCCAATTTTTTCAAATACACCTCCTATAAATATCAAGCAATATCGTTTACCTGAAGCTACTAAATCTGAAATAAATAACCAAATAAATCAAATGTTAGCTGATAATGTAATTGAACCTAGCAAAAGTCCTTATAACTTTCCATTACTAATAGTTCCAAAAAAATCATCCGACGGTATTAAAAAATGGCGAATCGTTGTTGACTACCGGAAACTAAACAACATAACAGTTGGAGATGTATTCCCTCTTCCAAACATATGTGAAATATTGGATCAATTGGGAAATTCATCATATTTTAGCACGATCGATTTAGAACAAAGTTACCATCAAGTCCCAGTACATTCACATGATAAACACAAAACCGCATTCAGCACATCTACGGGCCATTATCATTTCAACAGGATGCCTTTCGGGTTAAAATGTGCACCCGCAACCTTCCAAAGATTGATGAACGCAGTGCTGACTGGGTTGAATGGGTTAGAATGTTTTGTGTATCTAGATGACATTGTTGTGTATGGTCACAATCTGCAAGATCATATAAATAAATTAAAATCTGTTTTTGATCGTCTACGTCTTAATAATTTAAAAATAAATCCAACTAAATGTCAATTTCTGCGAAATGAAATAGTTTATCTTGGACACGTCATTACCACTGAAGGTATTAAGCCTGACCCAAAAAAATTAATTGCCATAAACAATTATCCAGCTACGTCTAACCCTAAAGCAGTTAAATCATTTCTAGCCGTTAACCAAATTATTAAAAAAGAACGAACCATTTATCTGGAATGAATTCTGTGACGAGTCATTTCGCAAGCTGAAATCCTGCCTTATAAAACCTCCAATTTTGCAATACCCGGACTTTTCAAAACAGTTTACTGTAACATGTGATGCAAGTGACTTGGCTATTGGAGCCGTCTTGTCTCAGTCGTTTAAGTCTAGTGACCTACCAATAGCTTATGCGAGTAGAATATTGAATTGTGCCGAAAGGAAATATGCACCCATAGAGAAAGAAGTTTTGGCCGTTGTTTGGGCTGTCGATCATTTGTTTCGACCATATGTTTATGGAAAAAAATTTTTCATAGTCACCGATCACAAACCTCTTGTATGGTTGTGTAAGATCACTAACCCATCTTCGAGACTTATGAGATGGAAAATACGTTTGGATGAGTACGATTATGAGATAGTGTACAAACCTGGGAAAGAAAACACTAACGCTGATGCCTTAAGCAGAGTCGAAATTCTTCATGATGCCTGTTGTATATTTATCATCTAAACATGGTTCGACATCCCTGTAATTTTTGTAATAAAATTATGAACTAAGAATTTATGATAACTGTAACTGAAATCTCCATAAAATTAAAAGTTGAAAAGTAAATGAAAAAACAAAAAAAGGTTTAGAGATAATTTGGATTTCAACTAGACAAGTACTGAATAATAAATAATAAATAATATAAAATTTCTGATAAAAGTGTTTAAATTAAAAGTGAACAACTACAAATAAATATTTAATCGGCATAAACCACACCACAAATTTGGTGGCAGCGGTGGGATTACCCCCCAATTTTAATAAAGTTATTTAACTCGTATAAAACGTTATAGTTGAAAATAAAATAACGCAAAAATTTAAAACATATGATAAGTAAAAATAGTTCGAGTAAATGAAAAGTTATAAATTATAATATACAAATATAATAATTATATATAAAAAAATACGGTGAAATTATAATATAATATAATAACGTTTTTCATACGACCATACACCGTCAAACTTGTGAATCCATTAAATTTAGTTGTGCAATATTGAACTGTAGAAAACAAAAATATTTAATAATAATAAAAAAAAAATTCGCATGTAACTTGCGCATCTATACACATATTCTTGGAAATTTATTGTGTGAAAAAAAAAATTTTGTTTGGCGTATTCAACCTTAACCGCGTGGAAGTTTCTGTTCGACCGAAAAACAAACTTTTTTGATCATCATACACTAATGAAAGGCGCAACAAGTTATTTAACCATTTACGGAAGTACAAAATTCACCAATTAATCACAAACGATGGTATAATTACTGGAATTAGAGCCGCAAAGAATCATGTGGTTAATTACAACCTTGAACCAACCTTCAGCACGTTTAAATCAGGGTAAATATTATAATTTTTAAGTAAACATTTTTTCTAATTTCAATTAAATTATTTAAGTTCAAAAAAAAAAGGTATAATTTTAAATCTTAATTTAAATAAATTTGGTTACGAAATAGGTGTATAGATATTATACTCTACACATACATGTCCTTAAAAATTATATTAATAATCTGAATTCTAAATTTTGTTAAGAATATTCTGGTTACTGTTCATATTTATTTTTTTTTTTTTTTATTTTTTTTTTTTTTGCACATAACATGTATCGCAATTTAAAACGGTTTTATTAATCAAATGAGGTCGGTTCGTTCTAATAAGGAACCAGTTAAACAATCATTAAGAAATAAAATTCGTAGATCAAATTCATTTGATGGTATTCTTAATATTGAATCAAATATGAGTTTCGATAGGAGTTTGGCATTGAAAATCGTCCCTGAATTCGACGGAAACTCTAAAAATCTTCATAAATTTCTAACTTGCTGTGATGTGGTTTATGATTCTATTAGTAAAGAAGAAGAATCAGTTTTTATAGATTTTCTGAAATGCAAATTATCCAGCAAAGCTTATAATATAGTAAAATTTCAAAAGTTTAAAAAATGGGCTGACTTAAAACAACAATTAAAATTAAAATGCGGAGAACAACGGACCATGGAATCCTTACAGATAGAATTAATTAATATCGTTCAGAAGAAGGATGAACCAGTTAGAGATTATGGTACCCGTGTAGAAGAGTTGCTTGCAGACTTAAACGAAGTTTCTGTAGAAAACGCTGGCGCAGCGGCAACAGCTCACGTCACACTTTTGAACAATAAAACGGCACAAAAGGCATTCGAGGAAGGTCTCCAAGATCCTTTTAAATTATTAATAGAATCTTATAGATTCGAAACCATAGAGGAATGTATTAATGAAGCTTGCGAAGAAGAAAAAATTAACCACGAAAATATTAGGAAGAGTAAGGGAGCAAGTGCTAAAGTAAATCCTAGTTGTCAAATTTGTGGGAAGTCTAATCATACTGCAAAGGTATGTTTTTCTAGATATAACTCCCAACAACCAAGGCGACAAGGCTTCTCAAATATGCAATTTCGATCTCCAACACAACCTCCTCGGTCAAATAAAATAATGTTAACTTGTGCGTATTGCAAATTTCAAGGACATCATATCAATGAATGTAGAAAGAAACAATTTGCTGATTCCAAAAAGTCATTCTACTCAAATAAGGACTATAGGAACACAAATAAAAATTCGGGAAACACTCAAGAACTCCATCAGACTCCAACGAACACTCCTGTGCGAGTTCGCAACCTAGAATAGAGTGTTCCAGAAAATTAAATGATAATGTAGAACCTAACATTAAACGTTCTTATTCAATTAAATATATAAATCAATCAAAAACTTCTACCAAACCGTCGAAGAAAACAACAAAAATCATGTCTTCATCATTCGATAAAATTCATGAAATCTGCCCAAATTTTCTATTAAATATCTTCCAATTATCTTTTAGTTTAATCACATTTTTGTTTGCCTCTAATCTTAAACACCGTTCTCCTAGTGATTCTGCTAGTCTTTCAAATCCTTTGGTTCAGTCAGAATTTTCAGATGAAACTAGTGATTACGTCGATCAATCTAAAATCCTTACTTTCAATTTAAAGTCATCCAATTCTTTAGACAGAAAATATATTCAACTAACGCTTGATATTTCTGATCATAAATCTTTATTTTTTCTCTTGGATACTGGCGCAGATATAAGCGTCATAAAAAAGTCATGCGTATTTGAAGACGTATTCTGTTTTCCAAAAGAAAATTGTTTCCTTAGAGGTATAAGTGATAGAGATATTGAAACAATGGCTTCTTGTTTCGCTAAGATTAAAATGGAAGAAGGTTATTTTCTTGATCAACGATTCCAAATAGTGAGGGATAGTTTTCCTATCGATTGTAGTGGAATTTTGGGAAGAGATTTTTTAGATAACCATTATTGTAGGATAAATTTCGCGAAACATTATCTGTTAATTCCAATTCCTAATTCAGAGGAAAGTTTTTGTCTTAATCTTTGCAAACTACCAACAAACATTTCAGTACCTGCGAGATCTGAAAAGGTAATTCTTCTGAATGTTAACCTCGAAGATTCTAAGGAATATTTATGCAAGTCTAAGGAAATTATGCCAGGCGTTTATGTTGCTAATTGTTTAATAAGGCCGCAGAATAAATTACTTCATGTAAGTTTAATAAATACCAACGAAAATTCAGTTTTTATTAAAGATCTTAATATAGATGTAGAACATCTTAATGATTATGAAATACATTCAATAAACACTTGTAAGTGGAATAACGTAATTGAAGAAAGATTGAAAACTCTCGCCGATAATTTAGACTTCACCAATCTTAACGATGAAGAACATTCTTCTCTTTTAAAAATAATTCGTGAATTTAATGATGTTTTCCATTTACCTGGTGATCAACTAACAAGCTGTTAAACATAGTATAAATTTAAAACCTACAGCAAACCCTATACATGTAAAGCCATATAGACTGCCTGAAGCAACAAAACGAGTAATAGATACTCAAATTAACGAAATGTTGGCGAATAACATTATCGAACCGAGCAAAAGTGGATGGAATTCCCCTCTACTCGTTGTTCCCAAGAAGTCAAACGGAGAAAAGAAATGGCGCGTAGTCATCGACTATAGGAAATTGAATGAGAAAACGGAAGACGAATTCTTTCCATTACCCAACATCACCGACATCTTGGAACAACTTGTGAAATCTTGTTATTACAGCACTTTGGATTTATCTAATGGATATCATCAGGTACTAATGGATGAAAAATACAAGGATATGACTGCTTTTTCTTCGTCAACCGGGCACTATCATTTCCTTCGAATGCCTTTCGGGTTAAAAGGTGCGACGGCCACATTCCAAAGGTTAATGAACCATGTCTTGGCCGGTTTAAACGGCATAAAATGCTTAGTTTATTTGGACGACATAGTCATTTATGGATCAAGTTTAAATGACCATAATTCCAAGCTCACGGAAATTCTTTGCTGTTTGAGGAAATTTAATTTGAAGTTAAACCCAACAAAATGTGTATTCCTAAAACCAGAAATCAGTTATCTGGGTCATATTATATCATCGACCGGTATCAAACCTGATCCAACGAAAATCGAAAGCATAAAAAATTTTCCAGCTCCTAAGACATCGAAAGAATTGAAATCATTTTTAGGCCTGGTAGGCTATTATCGAAAATTTATCTATGACTTCGCTAAATCTTCGTCTCCATTAACAAATCTTTTAAAAAAAGATGCTTCGTACGAGTGGACACCATTTTGCGACGAAGCATTTCATGAATTAAAATCAAAAATTACTGAGTCTTCAGCTTTGCTACAATTTCCAGATTTTAATAAAACTTTTTACCTTACTTGTGACGCTAGTGACTATGCAATTGGTTCAGTATTATCACAATATACGGAATCAAAAGATCAGCCAGTTGGTTTTGCAAGTAGAAAATTAAACAAGAGTGAACGTAACTATTCTGTGGTTGAGAAGGAGTTGTTGGCTATAGTGTAGAGTGTAGAACATTTCCGCCCATACTTGTATGGTAGACACTTTATTATAAGAACTGATCATAGACCATTGACTTGGTTAAGCAATATGGCTAATCCATCTTCTCGTTTGACCAGATGGCGGATAAAGATTGAAGATTTCAATTATTCTGTTGAATATAAACCTGGAAAACAAAATGTAGTAGCCGATTGTTTAACTCGTGCACCAAATATTAATTCTGACATAAATGTAATTACCCGATCTCAAAGCAGACAACAACTTACAAATTCAAATTCACCAGCGAATCTCAGTCTTGCTCCAACTAGTAATAATTCTGGGAATGTCATATTACCAAATTCGTCCTCTGTCCCGGAATCACCCATTTCACCTAGTTCTGACCAAACTTTTACTCTAAACAATGATATCGTTAAAGTAAATACAGAAACTGAAATACAGCAACTCTTGAATGAATTCCACAAATCACCAATCGGAGGGCATCAAGGAGTGAACCGCATGTACAAACGACTTAAGGAACTTTTCTATTTTCCCAACATGTTGAAAACTATAATTAAATATGTTCAAACTTGCGTTGAATGTCAAAGAAATAAAAGTACATTATGTACAAAACTACCTATGAAAATAACTACTACTTCATTTAAGCCTTTCCAAAAGATATTTCTGGACATTGTTGGACCAATGGTACCTACCTACAACCATAATAAATACATACTTACGATTCAGGACGACTTGCCCAAATATTCACTAGCGATACCAATAAAAAGCCAGGAAGCGGAACTGGTAGCCCGAGCATTTGTGAAAAAATTTATATGTATATTTGCTTGTCCCGAAACGATTCTGACTGATCAGGGATCAAATTTTATGAGCCAATTATTAGAACATACTTGCAAATTTCTGCAAATAACTAAACTTAATACAACCGCTTATCATCCTCAGACGAATGGTGCGTTAGAACGATCGCACAAAACACTTATCGAATATTTAAGACATTATGCAGAAAGTGATCCTCTATCCTGGGATGAATGGCTCCCATATGCAATGCTTACATATAACACCACACCCCACACCTCAACTGATAGAATGAACTTATATTTGGACATAAGACAAAACTACCGAGTTCTTTATTTAAAGATCCTGATACATCTAGTAGATATTATGAGGATTATCTTAGTGAACTTAAATTTAAATTACAAGCAGCTCATCAATTAGCTAGAACACGGTTGTTAGAAGTAAAACAGAAAAGCAAAGAATGTTATGATAAAAAAATTAGAGCCGTTAATTTTAAACCAAATGATTTAGTAATGCTGAAAAATGAGGCACGTTCTAATAAATTGTCAGCTTCATGGAATGGTCCTTATAAAATTATCGAAACTCCAACCCCAGTGAATTCCATAATAAAAGTCAATCGATCAAATAGACAAGTACATAATAATCGATTGAAAATGTTTTATAATTGAATTTCATTTAACGAAATTAATTAACTATTCTAAGCAAGGAACCATTTTGTTCAGGGTTCTTTAGTATGTATATATCGTATTATGTGTATAAAAATAAAAAGGAAAAAAAAATAAATAAGTAAAATAAAAATTGTTATAAAATTTTTTTTTAACCATATAATGTAACTCAAAAAAAAATTAAAATTATTTTGCTGTATTGGGAGAAAGAAATATGTATTGTATAAATAAACAAATAAATAAAAATATAATGATAGGCAAATATAATTAAGCTTGAACCATAATGTTATATAGAAAAAAAAATTAATGAATTCCATTGTCAAATGTCAATCCATGTTTATTTGATTTAATGAAATATTTACGAAAAAATATTTCATTTCTTTAGGAGAGGCGTGTTGTATATTTATCATCTAAACATGGTTCGACATCCCTGTAATTTTTGTAATAAAATTATGAACTAAGAATTTATGATAACTGTAACTGAAATCTCCATAAAATTAAAAGTTGAAAAGTAAATGAAAAAACAAAAAGGTTTAGAGATAATTTGGATTTCAACTAGACAAGTACTGAATAATAAATAATATAAAATTTCTGATAAAAGTGTTTAAATTAAAAGTGAACAACTACAAATAAATATTTAATCGGCATAAACCACACCACATGCCGAAATAGGTGCGTTAACTCGAGCTCAGTTAAAATACAAAATCTCAAATCAATCCAATGTTCAAAATTCAAATTCTCAACCTCAAAATCAATCCAATGTTCAAAATTCAAATTCTCAACCTCAAAATGTGTTAAATGATTCAAATTCTCAAAATCAAATTCAATTCAATAGTCAAGACAAAATTATATATTTAAACGATTCGGAAGTAATACAGGATATTATTGCCGAATTCCATAGTAGTCCACTGGGAGGCCATCACATGTATCGTATCGTAGAGCAGTACATCAAAAATTGTAAAGATTGTTCTCTAAAATCACAAAAATGCCTATGATCATAACGACAACTTCCAGGAAACCATTTGAGAAGATTTTTATGGATATCGTCGGTCCACTTCCATCCAGTTACAAAAATAACAAATATATCTTAACATTACAAGATGACTTGACGAAGTTTTCCACTGGAATCCCCTTACCGGATCAAGAAGCAACAACCGTTGCAAAAGTGTTTGTGGAACATTTTATTTGTACTTTTGGTGCACCGTTTTCCATCCTATCTGACCAAGGCTCAAACTTTATGAGCAATGTGTTCAAACAAATTTGCAAACTTCTTAAAATTAAAAAATTTAATACTACCGCATATCATCCACAGAGTAATGGAGCTCTAGAACGATCACATAAAACTCTAGGCGAATATCTTCGAAATTTTTGTGGTCGAGACCCGCTCGATTGGGATTCGTGGGTAGTATATGCAATGTTTGCTTATAATACTACACCTCATAAATCGACAAACTTCATGCCTTACGAATTAGTATTTGGCTGTAAACCAACAATCTCAAATTCTTTACAATGTGATCCCGAAGTATTATACAACTATGACGACTGTAACAACTGATCTCTCTTTTTTTGAAGTAGGCAGATCACGGTCGTCTTTCATTCTTCTAGAATTTCTTCGCAGTAGTTGAATAGATGACACAATGTATAAAGGTCTCGTCCTATTGGAACCAAATGTCGTCGGTAAGAAATATACATTTAGTGACTTTCTCACTCTGACTTTGACTCGAATTTGGCCACCAAACGTTAAATAGCCAACTTGGCAGGACGGTTGTGACGAGGATAAAAATCACCTAATGCGCGGAACGTTTGTCGAACGGAGCACCTAACAAATAACCTAACAAATTTCGAGCGTCTCTATTGAAACACTTTTACATATTATGTCAGCTAGTATTGAATAAATTATAAAAAAAAAATCAGCCAGGATTTCTCAATCCGTTAAAAATGGTTAAAACTCACTTTTGAGAAGTAGTTAATAGAAAATTAAATAAAGCAAAAAAAAATTTAATTATACCACTAAAATTTATATTTTATTTATCACGTTCGTATTCATTCCAAATCATTGCCTTTTCTCGATTCGCACCATATGTTTGTTGATCACAATTGTTGTAATACCAAACGCTAATTTTAGTTTGTCATATGTTAAGTCAGTTGAAAATTTATAGTTCATCACTAAATGGGCGACAATAATTTTTAAAGCATTGCCGGAAATTTTTTTTGCGATACAATTTCGCTGCCCATAACTAAATGGTATATAGCTTAGTAACGGGCGTTTTGCTACGTTTTCAGGTAGAAAATTGTCAGGGTTAAATTGGTCCGCATTTACACCCCAGTATTCTTTGCACATATGGATAATTGTTATTGGTATTAATATATCTGTGCCAGCCGGTATTATTTTGTTATTACCTAAAATGCACTAAAATTTAATACGGGCCGTATTTTTAGTTTAATATTTACATACTTAGCTCAATATCCTTTTCGCTTGTCCTCAAAATCAGGGGCACCGTTGGAATATATCTTAAACATTCATTAACCGTTCGATCTAATAAATTTAGTTTTGTTAGGTCTTCCATTGTTATCTCGTCAAAATTTTCACCCATTACTTCTTTAATTTCCTTAGCACAATTATCCTGAGCATCAGGATTCATGGCCAGACACAACATACAATTTGCTAATGACACAGTTAATGTATCGCTGCCTGCTAACAACATTGTTTCGATGTGTTCTCGCATTTGTTGCTCAGTGAAGTATCCGTCGTGCACCAACTTCACCAATCTATGAATAAACAATTCCGGTTTATGTTTTACTTCCTCTTCTGTTTCCTCTTTTCCATTGCCCGCTTTAATTTTTTCATACAATTTTTCTCTGGCTGAATCAATCAACGGCTGTATATGTTTGAATGATTTTTCCAATATTTCAATTTCGTATCGTTCCACTTTTAAAATTTTATAAACCTGCCTAAGAATTAGATGTGTATAAAATTTTAACGCTTTTTGCCCCAAATAATTTAACACTCTGCAATATGTAACGAGAACGGTTTAATATATGAAATTTAATAATTTTAATTAGCTTTATACACACGTTTTATTATTTTCGAAAATAATTCGCGTCACCTTGTCACCTATGTTAGAATCGAAAAATGTTTTTAACTGTAGATCGATCATTCTGAAACCAAAATAGGGTTCAGCATCAAATAAAGGGCCATCAACTTTACAGTGTAAGTCAGACACCAATAGTTTAGACACCTCATTGAATTGTCGAACAAAATTTTTAAATAACACCATATGAAATGTTGAATTTAACAGTTTTCGATGAGCTCGCCAGACTTTTGCTATAAAAAATAATTTAATTATTGTATGTTCGTGAAATTTTTGCGTTATATAATTCTGCACGTTTAGCAGTTATTAAACCATCATTAAGGCTACATATTTCATATACTGATCCTTTTTCATAACAAAATGGCGATGAGAGTACTCGCTGAATATCATCCGAGAGCCGCACTGATATAACAAGATTGGACATGACCCATATTTTGCATGGTGATCCGACTATTGATAATCGATATTTTACCTCTTTAAATACATCTACATAAATTAAAAAATTATTGGTTAATTGGTGTTACAGTAGGCTGATCCATCTTTGTGATATAATATATATATATACCTTCAGGTCGTTTTCCAATAAACAAATGTGCACTTCCTAAAATAGGTACCGAATCCGGTTCATCCATATTCTCAATTTTTTTCAAAACATCCCGATATTTCACCCGAAAGTATATCCAATATAAAATTGGACTGACACAAATCAGAAAAAAAACTTTCAAGAACATTTTAAAATATTCAATTAGGCTCCGACGCAAATTAACGTTAGACTAAATATGAAATTTATTTGTATCGTCCATTTATATGAAATGCACAACTGAATTAATTTTTATGTAAATTACTGTATTTATTAATCTATATATGGTATGGAAGAAATTTAGTAATATTATAACTGAAATTAACAACTAATTTCATTTATAGGCTAACCTATTAGCGTGTTATTTTGAATTAATTGCTTACTTGACTTGTATTAACCTGTACGGTTATATAGTTCCTGTCTTGGAATAAATAAAACTTTTGTTATATTGATTATATCATAGGGGAACATGTTCAAAAGTGACACTTTTTTCGTATAAGAATATCTTTCGATTAAAGCGAATTAGAGGGATGAAAATTTGCTGCAGGTTTAAGTATACCAGAAGTGGGATTTTGCACAATAGCCGAGAAGCGAGTTTACGTTTGATTTCTCGCCTTTTAGTTTTGTCCGACAGCTTTCTAGCGATTATGCACAAATCGACAAAAGTAAAAGGCGAGAAAATTGAGCAACTATGGATTTAGCTGTCAAAATGTCATTTTGTGTTTAAAATTATTTGTGTCGTTTTGTGGTTTGGTGCTGTGTTGATTTTTTTTTTAATTTTATTAATATTTTAATAAAATAAAATAATGTATACGAGTGCACAATGGACAATTTACCCATTGCTATTGTTTTTGATAACAAAAAAAAGTTTTTGATAAATTAGAGAATTATACGGTCTCGTTTTAAGAATGATTTAAATCCTTTTGACATCGATGATACAAGGTAGAGTTAATAATTAATTTTATAAATTTTATTTATATATTTAATTAACGTAATATTTAATCTAAAGATTCCTGGAACTATATCGATTTCCAAAAGGTTTATTAACTAATTTAGTTAATAGTATCGAGGGATATTTTCCAACCCGTACGTATCATACCGCAATACCGACAAGAAGATATGTGAATGTGTCTAAAGAAGATATGTATGTAAATGCTGGAAAATATAAAAATGACAAAATAAAAAATAAATAAAAATATATATTGGTAGTATGTATTATCTTACCGATATCCAATTCAAACAAAGTTTATAATTTTTGACGTTTAGTATGAAAATATAACCCAAAAATCTTGTCGCCTTTCTTCTCACCATGCAATATACATGGCCGGAAATAAAAGCGAGAGCGAGTGTCTACTCGCATAGTGCATAATCGCTTTTACTCGCTTTTAGCTAGAAGTCGCTCAAAAAAGGCGACTCGCTGTGTGCAAAATCCCAGTCCAGGGCCCAACTCATGAAATCCGGTACCGGTAAAATATTAACGGAAATAATCCGGTTTTACAAAAACCGGTATCATGAAAACCGTAATCGCGGAAAATTACCGTGAAATTTTGTCCGGTTATAAATAGTTGACGGACGATGTTTTTATTTGTTGTGAAGATGGCGGACGAAAATTTACCAACGTAAGTAAATAAATTTTATTTTTGTTTTTGGTTAGTTTTTATATAACATTGTATTTAATTTATTGTAGTATAAAAATAAGCACGAATCCAACACAAAAAAAAATATTGATTGATTTTATGAACGAGCATCCCGATTTTGCTAAAGAATTGTTAAATGCTAACCAAGGACGGCAAAAAAAAAATCATTATGGACACGATTAAGAATGGAGCTTAATGCGAATGGTCCACCTAATAAATCGGAATTAGAATGGAAAAAGATATTTAACGTTATATTATTTGTTGTTTTTAAATTTTCTAAACTATTTCTAATAGTCATTTTTATATCATTCACGAACACTTAGGTATGGCAAGATCATAAATGGGCAGTGAAGAGAAAGCTGCAATAATAAAAAGGAGATAAATAGAACCGGAGGTGGGCCTTGTCGTTTGAGAGATATCTCAGTCGACGACGACATAATTTCGAAAGTAACTGGCTTAGAAGCTACCGTCAGTGGATTAGGTCAACGGAGGTTTGGAGCCAGCGTAAGGCCAACTGATGTAGTAGTAATTTCACCGGACAATACTACGAATAATAAAGAAAATAGTTTAGATGTGCAGGAAGAAGACGCTATGTTGAGTGTGGCAGAAGATTTTTGCGATAATTCCACATCACCTAGTGAGCAAAATAAAGTCGAATTATTAAAAAAAATCAATAAAGGTTAATGAAAACCTCCTGAATACATTTACCAAAATTGAGGGCCATTTTAAATCAATTGTGGATCAAAACAATGAAATCATCAACTTAAAAATTCAAAAACTAACCATCCTGAATGAAAGCAACAATTTAAAACGGCAAATGATTTTCGAACAAAGATCTAAGGATGATGTGCAATATTATTAACTTTTTATATCAGTTTGTCTAGTTTTAATTTTTTTATTTTAATACTTTATGTGATAAAATGTGAGCAATCTAATTGAATTTATTGTTAAGTAAAATTACGTTACTTATAAGCTTTAAAAATTACCCACCTTTAGATATAGTTGTTACACATTTTGAAATACAATGAATTACCTGAATGTAATGAATTACCAGAATATTATATATTCTCATTACCTACACATAGAATAATAAAACATGAATTTATTTATTTTTAATTTATTAATGAATCCCTTATTCTATCTCTAATTCTTATTGCTAAAGTTTGCTGTCTATTTGATGACATAGTGTGCTCTGATGTGGGTGAATTTTGGTTTTCCAAGGTTAGATTACTATCAACAGATGTATGTGATTTGAAACTTATTACAAATATTGTGCAATGCGGCTGTAACATTGCACATCTGAACCACTTTGTGAGGTTTGAATCGACATTGCCTTTCCGACAGTAAAATTCTCCATCGACCCTTCCAAACCCCAATGCACCTTTCTATAATACCGTGCTTTACTATGAATCCTATTAAAATGTGATTCTGGTGAGTTTTCTGTTACAGCCCTATAAGGTGTTATGAGCCAGGGTTCTAACGGATAACCTGAGTCACCTGTAATGATCAATTGTTCACGAATTTGATTGTAGAACGAATTATTTTAACCAAATTATAAAAGTTATTTAATTACCTAACAGAAAAGAATTAGGATTATCCTGGGTATATTGCTCCATATACAGCCTTTCCTCACTATTTGCTAATAAATTTGCTAATAAATTTGCATTTGCTACTATTTGCTTCCTAATAAACGAATCGTGATTGCAACCGCCATAATTTGCATTGATCGCCATAATCGTCATATTTTCATCACAAATCTGTAAAGGCGAAAATTACTTATTAAAACCGAACAACCTTATTTAAATCTTATTTATTCGGTGAACTTACAACCATGACATTTAAACTATGGCGGCCTTTTCTGTTTAAGAACGGTTGCTCATTCTCAGTTGGTTTTAGATGATAAACATGTGTTCCATCTACACAACCAACAATACCAGGAAAATTAAATTTTTCATAAAAATTAGTTTTCGTTCTTTGCGATGGTTCAAATTTTATAAACTCGCTACATAATGCTCGTTCCATAATATCGAGAGTTTCATTAAATATCGTAGACACTGTACTTTGCGCCATTCCAATGAGGAACTCACAACCTACTGCGGATTGGTAACTACCACTACTTAAAATTTCTAAGGTTGCACACAACTTCAAAATTGGCGGTATCGAAGCTACAGTTTTCTCCCATTTTAAGTGTAGTTGCTGTTCCACAAACTTAAAAGCTTCTTTCGTTAATCGAAACCGTTGTTTAAATCTATAGAATATAAATTATAGTTGTAATTGCATATAAGTTTAAATAATTAAATAATGCATTACATAACATCTTCAAGTTGCAAAGGATTACTGTTGTCTCTTAATTGGCGTCTAATAAGGCGAGTCGGACGAATTTCATGGAATTCTTCTTCATCAGAAGACTCCGCTAATAAAAAATGATCGATAAAATTCCTGAAACAAACAAAAATATAAGAATTCCTATACATGTTGTTCAAAAAAGGAAAATAAAACTTTGGCTTACATTTTTTATCGCACTATTTATTTTATGAGAAAATTATTTAATTAATATTTTAAAAATAATTTAATAAACGCAAAAAATTACTTATTACAATTATTAAACACTTAAACACTTTCCAAAATTTAACTTTATGCCAAACATAAAACCATAAAACAATTTTGAATTGATTTTAACAGACGAAATATTTTGACAGTTTTAGATAAAATGTACACTGAACTGAAAATTGCTTAATTTTTTTTCCTAACAGCTCAATAATTTTACCGACCGGATTACATGATACGGTATCGTTACCGGTCGTTCTATCTGACGGTAAAATTTTATAAACTACCGGTATTTCCGACCGGATTTCATGATCCGGGCCCAGGTTTAAGTATATCTCATGAATCTATCTTAAAGCTATTTAATTCATAAAGTTACCGTTTAAGTCCGTCGTAGTGTGTCACTGTTGCACACTACGTTATAGAGTAACACGTACGTATCGTGTTTTACAGTGACACACATACATATATTAATGAATTATAATACATAATAACGTCTTTTAACGTGATTTCCATATAACGCGATGTAAAAATTGCGAGAAACCCTGCTAAAACGCTATGTTCTTATAAAGCGGTTTCCCTTATAACGCAAACCCAGTTTCTTATAGCACGGTTTCCATATAACACGGTACGAATTAATCGCGTTATAGAAGGGTTGACTAATCAATTTTTGGTACTAAAATAAAAAAATGCAATTTTATCAAAAATAAAGTATATTTCAGTCAAAAATAAAGTATAGACAGATAGGACTCCCTGAATTAAAAAAGGCTGACTTAAAAATGGTGTTTTTCGGACTTAAAGCCATCGTTTTAATTTCATTTTGAAATTGACTTAAAATCTGTAATGAAAATGAAATAAAAAAAGCTGACTTTATTAATGCGTATCATAAGTCTTGAATCATTTTGAAAATGATTCAAGAAGTGTGTTTATAAATGACATAAAATGTGTATTTTTTAACTCATTTTGAAAATGAATTAAAATGTGTATTTATAAGATCGAAATAAAACGTAAAAATGTATAACAGTAAAAGCCCGATTACCCGGCATCCAATTTACCGGAACACTCAGTTAACCGGAAATTTTAATTTTTAGGATTTTTTTTTGCTTTTCTCTCTTTCTTTTCCCTTTCATATACATTTATTAATTCATTTTGAAATTTGCAATTGTTTTTTGAACATTTTCATTAATGAAAGCCTAGGTGAAAATTTTGCATAGCTTTAATTTTGATATTACAGTAAAAGCCCGATTATCCCGCATCCAATAAACGGGAACACTCAGTTAACGTGAATTTTAATTTACAGGAATGTTTTTTCTTTATTTCTCTTTTAAATGCATTTTTTAATTCATTTTGAACTAATTTTCATTAATGAAAGCATTAGTTGAAAATTTTGAATAGCTTTAATTTTCATATTACAGTAAAAACCAGATTATCCTGCATCCAATTAACCGGAACACTCAGTTAACAGGAATTTTAATGTTTAGGACTTTTTTTCATCACTTCATTTTTTTCTTTATTTTCTTTTTCATATGCATTTTTAATTCATTTTGAAATTTCGAAGTTCAAAATTAGCTAGGTCACCACCTAGACAAATAGAGTTCGCAACTCAGCAGGAAATCGAAAATGCTGAACTACGCAGAAGACTGAGTGAAATAGAAAAAGTCGCATCGCAACTTAGCAATGAAATCGCTAAGTTAAAGAAAGAAAACGAGGAGCTAAAGAAGCCCAATCTGATAGAGGTTGTGGAAACTCCTCTTACTTGTTATAACGAAACCAGTACCCTTGCCCGTACTGACGCTGAGTTTCACACAGATGAAGAGGAACTTGCAAAAGAAACTGATTGGATAGACAAACAGAAGAAAAGACCAAGAAAAAAACGAAGAGTAGAATTCTCGCCAGAAGTTGAGGAGCTCTCGCAAGCAAAAGTTAATGAAACTGTGAATCCAGTGCCTGTACCCCAACATCACCAGCGAAAAGAGCAACGCAAGGTTGCAATGAAGACCAAAGCACCACCGCCAATTAATGTGATAGGCATTACTGAGTTTGCGAATATCCAAGCTCTAATGAAATCAGTGTCCACAAACGACTATAAAGTAGTTGCACTAAACAATAATGTTTGGAAGGTAGACACAAGAGATCCAGATGCATACAGAGCTTTAGCCACAAAGCTCACTGAAGAAGGTAAAGAGTGCTATACATATGAAGACAAAAATAACCGAAACATCAAGGTTATGGCCAGAGGTCTACATCCCACCTGCAGGAAGGAGGATATAATAGAAGATCTAAAAATGAAAGAGCTGCAAATTGAAGACGCAGTCAATACCCTTAAACGAGAGAAAGTTGAAAATAGTCAAGGAACCAAGATCATTAAAAGAGGGCTCCCGCTATTCATGCTCACATTCAACAAAAGCGAAAAAATTGAAAATATATTTAATATCAAAGCAATATTTAATATGAGGGTTAAAATAGAACCACTGAAAAAGAACACGAGATTAATACCTCGATGCAAGAAATGCCAAGCTTATAACCACACTCAAAGATATTGCGGGAGAGATCTTAGGTGTGTAAAATGTGCCGGCAAACAACGTGAAAGACTGTCCTGTTAGTCGAACCGAACCTGTAAGGTGTATAAACTCTAAAGGACAACACCTAGCCAACTATGAAGGATGCGAAGTAGCGGTACAACTGCACAGGTTAAGAAATAAAACACGCCAATCGACTCAAAAAAGTAATGTTAGAAGAGAAAGGATTCCAATTACAACTAGAGCGCCGACACAACCAGAGCCCATAGGGCCAGAGAGGGGATCCTACTCTCAGATAACGCAACAGAATAATATTGAAGAAAATCCACTAGAAAGGATATTTCGAAGTATAGAAACGATAAATGCACGCCTAGCAAAACAAGAACGTGGTCTAGAAGCTATATATAAGCGGCTGGATAGACAAGAAGATACGAATGAGCTTACATCAATGCTATACTAATCAAATGAATAGATCATTTAGAATTGTTATTTGGAACGCGAATGGATTACCACAGCATGTTCCAGAACTAGAAATTTTTCTAAACTTAGAAAAAATAGATATATGTCTTGTCTCGGAAACTCATTTAACAGAAACTTCATTTATTAAAATACGTAACTATCAATGCTACCATGCTATTCATCCAGAAGGAAACGCTAGATGCGGGTCTACCGTAATTGTTAAAAATAATATTAAACATTACGAAGTGCCCGGCATTGAGGAAGAAATTATGCAGGTTAAAACCATAATAGTTGAATCAATATATAATAGGGAACTCAGTATCTCCTCTATTTACTGTCCCCCACGCCATCAATTAAAAAAAGTAGACTATACAGTCGACTTTTTAAATCACTAGGATCAAATTTTATCATAGGCGGTGATTTTAATGCAAAGAACACCTATTGGGGATCTAGACTTACAACCTCTAAAGGGAAAGAGTTATTTAATGCAGCTCGCGAGAACAACTGTGAATTCCTCTCTGGCGATAAACCAACGTATTGGCCTGCTGACATACATAAAATTCCAGATCTTCTTGACTTCTTTGTAACAAAAGGAGTTTTAGAGGACTACACATGCATTGAAAATAGTGAAGGACTATCATCTGACCACTCACCTGTGATCATGACACTGAGTACAATGATAATAAAAAAAAAATAATTCACCTAAGTTAACAAACAATAAAACCAATTGGGATCTATTCAAGAAATTAGTAGAAGATCGAACAAATCTCGGCGAACCAATTAGAACGAAGGTGCAGTTGGAAGATGAACTAGAAATATTTAATAACAACATCCAACAAGCGGCTTGGGAAAGTTCACCGATTTCTTATACCAACGCTATAATGAAACATAACTATCCTCTTGAAGTCAGAGAGCTACTTAGGGAGAAACGGAAAGCTCGCAAAATCTGGCAGCACTCTCGTGCACCGCAACACAAAACTATTCTAAATTTTTTGTGCAACAAATTAAAACAACTAATAAAAGAAATAAAGAACGAAAGCATAACTAAGCGACTACGAGGTCTTTCTGAATTAAAGGATGACGATTACTCGCTTTGGAAAGCAACGAAGGGACTAAAAAGATCCAAAATGCATGTGCCGCCTATCAAATGCGATGACGGTTCATGGGCTAAAAGTGACAAACAGAAAGTCTCTCTATTTGCTGCTTATTAAGAAGAGACTTTTCAACCGTTGCCGAGGCAAACAGCAAATGAAAATACAACAGTCGTAAACAAAGCAGATGATCTTGACATAAGGCATGTGACTTTATTGGAGCTTAAAACTGAAATCAATAGTAACTTAAGTATCAGAAAAGCTCCAGATTATGATTTAATAACTGGACAAATTGTGAAAGCCATTCCCGAGAAAGGTTTGCGTAAATTAAATCAAATAATTAATGCAGCTTTCAGATTGAAATATGTTCCACGACAATGGAAGGTGGCCGAAGTAATAATGATTCCTAAACCAGGCAAACCAGGAAACGATAAAAAATCATATAGACCGATATCACTACTTCCAATCATATCAAAAATATTTGAAAAACTGTTGCTGAAAAGACTCAAGCCTATAATAGAAGAGAGATGCCTAATTCCACCACACCAATTTGGGTTTAGAGAAAATCACTCTACAGTTGAACAAGTTCACAGAATAACGGATGTCATTGAGGATGCACTCGAGAATAAGAAAATATGCTCCAGTATTTTCTTAGATGTAGCTCAAGCTTTCGACAAAGTTTGGCACCAAGGGCTTGAATTTAAACTGCATCGAGACCTGCCTCAGCAATTTTATCAAATTCTTAAATCGTACATAGCTGATCGACACTTTAGAGTCAAATTTGAAAATGAGTACTCTGAAATAAAAAGAATATCAGCAGGTATACCACAAGGTAGCGTACTTGGACCTATTCCGTTTATTCTTTATACGAGAGACTTACCGAATATTGAAGGTACCACAGTAGCAACATTTGCAGACGATACAGCTATTCTAGCAGTTGGAAAAGATATTTCGGAAGCAACAAGCAAACTTCAAAGTGCAGTTAACACGGTGAGCAACTGGACTAAAAAATGGCGCATCTCATTAAATGAAGCCAAATCAGTACACGTCAACTTTACAAATCAAAATGTAAACTGTACATATGCAAATACAGCTAAATACCTTGGCATGACCCTCTGTACAATACGCCAATGAACCTGGTTTCTCTCTCTCTCTCTCTCTGGCATTATATCCCATTAAGGGATTTGGCCGCCTCAAATGAGGTTTCATAATCATATTTTCATTTCGGATAATGAGTGATTAATTCATTGATCCTAAACCAGCCGTGAAATTTTTTCCTTGTCACCACCGGGAATCGAACCCGGGACCTCCGGTCGCTGGAGCAAGCATGCTAACCACTTTGCCACCGGGGCAAAGAACCTGGTTGGGAATTATTATAATCTAGCAAATT
Organism: Nephrotoma flavescens; assembly: GCA_932526605.1. Taxonomy (NCBI): domain Eukaryota; kingdom Metazoa; phylum Arthropoda; class Insecta; order Diptera; family Tipulidae; genus Nephrotoma; species Nephrotoma flavescens. Next base: position 78,576,389 of record OW052221.1, on the reverse strand, counting down.
CACGGATGCTAGTAGTATCGCAGTATAATCCCAATGCCTCAGTTCAATTTATGTTGAATTAAATATTGCCGGCTACTTTCTGGTTGCGCCAAAGTACGCGTAATCACCATAAAATGTATCCAAGATTATAGCGGTGGTTCAAAATGTACAGGTACAGTAATGTCGTATCCAAAGGTAATGCGAGGTCCAAAATTATCGAGTGCTGGTTGCCGTGTCCAATTAAAATGCGTGGGTCAAATCCTTTTCGATGCGATGTTTCTCAAAATCCAGGTATAATGCGGGTCGATATTTTATCAAAGGCGGTATCTCGAATATCCAATTACGTTCCGGTATAATTTCACAAAAAAAGACTGTATAATTTAATCACTGTTTATTGTTTTTAGATGTGTTCTAAATCACTGTATATTTGCTAATAATACAATTTTTGACATATAATTTTGATTTTCAAAAAAGAAAGTTAACGTTTATATATAAAAAAAATAAGAATTTATGACATCTAGTATTTCAACATTAAACTAAATTAATTTTTACCCTTAACCATAAAAATTTATACATATGCCATAATTAAGGTTTGTAACTAATTATTGTAAATAATATTTCTAACTGTCACCGATAAATAAACAATAAGCATCAGCTGTCGTGAATGGTAAATCCAATAGTGTACAATTTAAGGTAAATATATACAAAATAATGTAAATTAATCAATTAAAAACATAATAATAAAATTCTAATGTTTTATAAAATGCAACTTTTTCTAAATTATGTACTTATTTTTTAGATTACAATGTTCATTTTGCGTCATCATACCGTGCGGTTAAACTCCTACGAAATTTGATTGAAGGTCACAAGATCAGCTGTTGATTTTAGATAAGTAGTTTTGCGTCAAATATTAAATTAAGAATTAATTCTTTGTGTTTTTTAGGAATCAGCTTGCGGTCCATTCGTCAGCTTTTTTCCCTCGATGCTAAGCTAAGATGGAAAGAAGACATCAAGAAGAAAAAAGAAGAGTTAAACATCAAATATAGAAAAATGTACTGGCTCATGGGTAGAAACTCTGAGCTCTCAATACACAACAAATTGCTTCTATACAGGCAAATGCTAAAACCAGTATGGACCTATGGTATCCAGCTTTGGGGTTGTGCCAAGAAAACCAATGTACAAATGATACAATGCTTCCAAAATAAAGTGATACGAGGGATTGTGAACGCCCCATGGTACATTAGGAATGACAACATCCATAGAGACTTGAAGATGGAATACGCCACCGATGAAATAAAGAATCATGCAAGGAAACACGTACAGCGCTTATCTCTACACGAAAATGCAGATATCCGTCGTATGTTGGACACCACTAACGGCGTGAGGAGACTCCAAAGGCAGAAACCTCTGGAGCTGGGCAGTTTGTTTTAGAAGAAAGTATTATAAAATGAGTAACCAATAGGTTACTCATCTTAACCCGAGAACTTAATTTAAGAAAGATAAATTACTAGATGATCTCTGAATCATTTGTAATATTGTATAAATAAATAAATAAATTTATTAAATAAAAAAAAAAAAAAAAAAAAAAAAATATTACAGTAAAAGTCCGATTATCCGGCATCCAATTAATGGGAACACTCAGTTAACGTGAATTTTAATTTACAGGAATGTTTTTTCTTTATTTCTCTTTTAAATGCATTTTTTAATCCATTTTGAACTAATTTTCATTAATGAAAGCATTACTTGAAAATTTTGTATGGCTTTAATTTTCATATTACGGTAAAAGCCCGGTTATCCTGCATCCAATTAACCGGAACACTCAGTTAACCGGAATTTTAATGTTTAGGTTTTTTTTTACTTTTTTCTTTTTAACAAGGAATATTATTTTTTTATTATTCGGGAATTCATAGAAAATATACTTTCCTTTACTTTTTTCTGTTTTATGCATTATTCTATTTGAATTGAATGTGTAATGCTTTCATTACTGAATTAAGAAAAATGTCAAAACACTGAAAAATTCAAAAAAACAATTGTAAATTTCAATATGAATTAAAAAAAATGCTCCTAAAAATTAAAATTCCGGTTAACTGAGTGTTCCGGTTAATTGGATGCGGGATAATCGGGCTTTTACTGTAATAAGAAAATTAATGCCATTCAAAATTTTGACCTAAGCTTTGACAAGTTGTGTTACAGCCGCACTAGCCAACAAGTCAAATTTTCCGTAATAAAAAAACTTTCATCATTTTCTGTAAAGGTTTGACAAGTTGTATTACTGATTCGCTGGTTCAGCCATTACGCACACAAATGGTCGGTAAAATTATTGTTTGTTTAATTTTCATTACGTGAACGAATTTTTTACTGGAAATATATAATATATACACCATTAAATTACCTTGTGATCTTAAAATCGTGATCGTTTAAAAATGGAGGACGCTTTTATTTGGTCAGACATATTTTAACGAAACTGAAAGAAAAGATGTTACCGTCTCGCTGGCCAGTAACCAACAAAACCTATTTATCGCTTTTTTACGTTAAATTGTTAAATCAGTAATCTGATTGAATAAAACAAAATCAAATTACTACCACAAAGAAAACACATCAAGTTTCTTTTCCATGTTCTATTGACACAATTGACATCTTTTTTAAATTCAAAAGAACATAACATAATAAGTAATAAACAAAACAACTATTAAATAAATTCCCCATTTCCCCATGTTGCTATATTCATATTCGCATTGAAATCATCACAGAAAGTACGAGTATACCTGCCATCTTCTAATAATTTATTTTGTATACCTCAAGATTCCCCTATCGCCATGTTGCCACTTAGTTCATATTTACGCAATGGGCAAAATAAGATATTTTTGTATGCCTCTAAATCATGTGCGCCCAGCTTGGTTTTTCGTAAATTGCGTTATTCAAATTTTTGTCATGTACTACTAGGCAAGCAAAAATGTGAAGAAGTAAAATCGAAAAAAAAAACATTCATCTTGTCCCCATGTTGCCACTTACCCTTGGGTGTAAAAAATTCGCACAGTTGCATTTTTTCTTTCCTTTTTATTAATTTTCTCGCGAATTGAAATATTTTTTTGAATCAAAGTATGTCAAGTGAAAGATCGTTTCATCACCTATCCAATGATACCGTTTGTGTTTATTTTCTATTAAAAAGGTTATGTTTTAAGCGAATTGTCATCATTCGCATATCAACGCTTGGCCTGAACCGCGGAAGTGGTTGCACTAATTGATGCATTTATTGTGACGACTTTGTTGCGAAATCGTCATTTGAACACGGTGCAACTGGGACATCGGCTCCAAGAATTTCGTGAAAACAAAGTCAGTCGGTGAACAGTTAGAAAACGACTTCGAGAAGGTGATATGACTGTACACAGACCAGCAAACGGGCATAAATTAGTCGTAGCTCACCGACGAGCCCACCTCCAGTTTGCTCGAGAGCATGTGGATTGGACAGAAGAACAATGGAGAACATTACTGTTCTCTGACGAGTGCAGGATGTCTTTACATGGGAACGATGGGCAAGGAAAGGTGAGCGATTTGCACAAAGTCGCTTTAATGAACGTGCCTCGTATGGCGGTGGATCGTCCATGTTCTGGGTAGACATATCACTGGAGATGAAGATAGATCTTATATTCATCTCCGGAGCGAATACTATCCGTCGATTAAGAAGATTGACTTCTCAACGGTACATTGAGGAAGTACTCGGTTTATTGGTGGCAAATTCCTGTTTATGCAGGATAATGTGAGACCGCATACGGCTGGTATAGTGTACCAGTACCTTCAAGAGGCGGATGTGCTTACCATAGAGTGGCCAGCTCAAAGCTCAGACCTCAATCCCATCGAACATTTATGGGACGAGTTGAATTAAAGAGTTCAAGCCAGAGAAATTGTTGCAACGAGCCTTGAGGAGCTGAAACAGGCGATCGCAGAGGAATGGGAAGCGAGACCTTAACATTTTGTAGAAACTTTGATGAAATCAAAGAAACATCGAATGGAAGCTGTCATTCGGCTTATGGAAGGAATACTTCTTATTAATAAAAATGTTTTTTTTTTGCTGATTTCCATGTTTAAATTTGATTTTCCATTAATTTTCATGATGACAAATTCCCAAAAAACCTGTACTTTAGATGTTGACCCCAAAAATAACTTTCTTGGCACAGTATAACCCTTTTTCAACCAAAAAAAAATGGCTTAATTAAAGTCCAAACCACACAAATGTATGAGTTAAAAATCATAGTATGTAATGGAGTTTTGATAAAAAAAATTCACTTGTATTGACGTACAGCCAACACAATTGTGCAATTGTGTGTATAGTTATAGTGTTTTTTTCGAACGAAAATAAGTTTGAAAGGAATACAAAAATATGTAAGTTGGTTCAAAACACATATAAAAATAAATTTTTGACATGGTACTTTTGCCGTACCCACACAATTGTGTTAGTAAACACAAAAGAGATAAGTACAAAAAGGTACCACTGGATAGGTGTTGAAATATTCTTTGAATCTGCATTCTAGAAAATTGTATTTTTCGATATGTTTGAAGTTTTGTTGAAACTTGATCAATCTGCGAATTTTTTGTATCCAAGTGTAGTTCATATTTGCGCAATGGACAAAATAATATATTTGTGTATGCCTCTAAATCATGTACGCCTGGTAATATATAGGGTTTTCCATTAAGAGTGATATGATTTCTTAAAAAAAACACACTAATTGTTAATAAAATTCAAATGTTTTTTATTTAATGTGAAGTACAATTGATACAATTAATTTCTGAATAAAACGTCATTCAAATGGCCTCCACGAGTTCTTCTGCAGGAACGAATTCGATGAACCCAATTTTCGATCACTTTTACCACAAAATCAAGTCGTACGTCATGAATAACCCGCTCAATATTGACTTGTAAAACTTGAAGAGGGTTTTGTTTTTTCCTAAAGACCAATGACTTCAAATAACCCTACAAGAAATAGTCTAATGGTGTTAAATCACATCTTCTTGGATGCCATTCAATATCACAATTTCTTGAAATAATCGAATCTCCAAACTTTTCTCGCAATAATTCAATTGTTGCACTTGCCCCGTCTTGTTGGAACCAAATGTTATCAAGATCAACTTCTTCCAATTTCGGCCATAAAAAGTTGGTTATCATCGATGAGATGAAAGAAGACAGATGAAAGTGAGCCTCATCGGAGAAGATGATTTTCTTAAAAAAATCGTTATCGTTTTGAAGTTGTTTCAAGGCAAAATCAGCAAATTCACGACATTTACGGTGGTCCAATGGCTTCAGTTTTTGAGTGGGAACAATTTTATACGGATGCAAACCCAAATCCTTTCTCAAAATCCGCCAGGTTGTGGTTTGAGACAGTCCCAATTGTATTGGAATCGACAAATTGCGGCCGATCGACACGTTGCCGCGTAGTACATATTTGGGCAATCGACAAAATATATTTTGTATGCCTTTAAATCATGTACGCCTGGTAGAATATTCTGCAAATAGTGCATCGCAGCTTGTTTTTTTCGTAAATTGCGTTATTGAAATGTTTGTCATGTACCAGGCAAGCAAAATTGTGAAGAAGTAAAACCGAAAAAAAAACATTAAACAGATTCCCCGTTTCCCCATGTTGCCACTTAGTACATATTTGCGCAATGGACACAAAATAATGTATTTGTGTATGCCTCTAAATCATGTGCGCCTGGTAAAATATTCTAAAAATTGGGCTCCGCAGCTTGGTTTTTCATAAATCGCGATAAAGAAATTGTTGTCATGTACCAGGCAAGCAAAATTGTGAAGAAGTAAAACTGAAAAACAACATTAAACAGATTCCCCTTTCCCCATGTTGCCACTTAGTACATATTTGCGCAATGGACACACAAAATAATATATTTTTGTATTCCTCTAAATCATGTACCCCTGGTAAAATGTACTAAAAATTGTGCATCGCAGCGTTTTTCATAAATCGCGTTAAAGAAATTGTTGTCATGTACCAGGCAAGCAAAATTTTGAAGAAGTAAAACCGAAAAAAAACATTAAACATATTCTCCTTTCCCCATGTTGCCACTTACTACATATTTGCGCAATGGACACAAAGTAACGTGATTGTGTATGCCTCTAAATCATGTACGCCTGGTGAAACATTCTAAAAATTGGGCTTCGCAGCTTGGTTTTTTTTTTTCATAAATCGCGATAAAGAAATTGTTGTCATGTACCAGGCAAGCATAATTGTGAAGAAGACTAAAATCGAAAAAAAACATTGAACGGATTCCCCTTTCCTACATGTTGCCACTTAGTACATATTTGCGCAATAGACAAAATAATATATTTTTGTATTCCTCTAAATCATGTACGCCTGGTAAAATATTCTAAAAATTGTGCATCGCAGCGTTTTTCATAAATCGCGTTAAAGAAATTGTTGTCATGTACCAGGCAAGCAAAATTTTGAAGAAGTAAAATCGAGAAAAAAAACATTAAACAGATTCCCCGTTTCCCCACGTTGCCGCTTAGTACATATTTGCGCAATGGGGACACAAAATAATATATTTTTGTATTCCTCTAAATCATGTACGCCTGGTAAAATATTCTAAAAATTGTGATCGCAGCTTGGTTTTTCATAAATCGCGATATAGATAGAAATTATTGTCATGTACTAGGCAAGCAAAATTGTGAAGAAGTAAAATCGAAAAAAAACATTAAACAGATTCCCCTTTCCCCATGTTGTAACTTAGTACATATTTGCGCAATTGATACAAAATAATATATTTTTGTATGCCTCTAAATCATGTACGCCTGGTAGATTATTCTGAAAATTGTGCATTGCAGCTTGTTTTTTTTCCGTGAATTGCGTTATTGAATTTTTTGTCAGGTACCAGGCAAGCACAAATGTGTAGAAGTAAAATCGAAAAAACATTAAACCGGTTCCCCGGGTCAAAATAGACAAAAAATATATTTGTGTATGCCTTCTAAATCATGTGTGCCTGGTAAAATATTGTGAAAAATTTATTGGTTAACCGATTGAAGCAAAAATGTAAAGTAAAATCGAAAAAAACATTAAACAGATTCCCCTTTTTCCTATGTCTCCACATTATGTGTGCCTGGCTGGTAAAACGTTCGGTAAGTCAGTTTGATTTTTCGAAATTGGCTATATTAATTTTTTTTTGTGTACCGGGAGAACAGAAATTTGAAGAACTAAAACACAAAAAAAATAAGAAATCCCCCATTTCTCCATTTTTCATCACAGTAGGTATTGACTGCCATCTTTAACTATGACGCGGTTGAATTCTCATAGTAATTTATTTTGTATATGTATTTCTAAATCATGTTCGCCTGTTAAAATGTTCTGTAAAAATATGGCAATGCAGCTTCTATGGTTTTCGTAATTCGCGATATTTATCGATATTTATGTATCAGGCGAACAGGAATAGTAATAAACCAAAAAATGTGAAACGAATTCATCTTTCCCACATTCCTGGATGCCGCCTTTAAATACGAAGTGTATGAACTCCCCTACTAATAATTTATTTTATTCTTCTAAATCACGTGGTCTAAAATGTTCTATAAAATGAGCGGAATATAATTTTATATGGAATTTTATTTGACCAACGAATTAATGAAGTTGGATATGGTGGATAGAAATGGGGATGTAAAATGATTTTTGGAGGAAATTTTGACATACGGAGTTAGGACGGTTCATTTTCACTGATCGTTATGAAATAACGAATGGAAATGAGATTCTAAAATGAAATCTCGATTAAATTTTGAAATATAGCCAGCTGAGACGTTTCTATGCCTCTTAGTTAAGCGATCATCATCATATTGGATCTGGTTGTTGGAAATGGGATACTAAAACAATTTTTAGAGGAAGTCTGCAATAGAGGCGGATCCAGGTAATTTATTAACCGATCGTGTTCAAATTAGGTATGGTAAATTACAATTTAAAATGATTTATTACATTTTCAGTGCTAACTGGAGCTAAGAAATTAACTAACTGATTGTTATGAAATGAAGTTGGGTGGATGGAAATGGGTTTTTAAAATAATTTCTGACATGATATTGTGTTTACAGTTGTCAATTCTCAGATACATTTGAAATTCAGCAAGAGGTTCTCGACAATGTTAATGGTAAAGATCTGTTAAATAATTTTTCACGGTGAAAATAAGGAAGACAGATTTTTAGATTTTATTTTATATAATTTTTTGTAATATTTGTAAAATTTATTTTGTAAAATTATGTATTTTTATATCATACTGATTCATTTTGCGTTTCTTGAGTCCATTGCGATTTTTGTCTTTCATTTAATTTAAAAACAAAAAATTTATAATAATAATAATAATAATAAAAATAATTGCAAATAACTATAAAATGGTTAACTATTTTTTGATTTCACTTTTTTTTTTTGCATAACGTCTAACAACAATTACATAAAATCTATTATAACATAAAATCTCTAGATTAACTTACAACTGCGGCTTAATCAATTTTTCGATTTCTTTTACTTTTTTATTTATTAATTCATTAAAATATTTATATATTATACACAATTAATATTTAAATTTTATTTACATTCATTTTAAAAAAAAACAGAAATTTTGTCGTGTTTTACGTTCCTCTGAACATTCGATTATTGCCGATTGTACTTGTTATCCAATTGATCACTTTATTCGATAACGAATTATAGATTACGGGCTGTGGTCGACGGCCACAATTTCCATGGTAGCTTAATATTCCTTGAACTTCCCAAACATTGGTTTTGGATGAGTAACACATTAGCGGTGCGCCCTCGTCATTCTGCCCAAAGATAATAAAACATGTCCTCGCATTATTAGCGGTTCTTCAATTTTATGATTGCAATTTATACTTACATAACATGTTGTTTGATTATTAGCTAGGGAGCTGCATATTGTGTTGTCGGGCAGGGATCCGGCATAATAATTTGTTGAATTACATTCAGCGCTATCTATTATTGGGGTAGTAAGATACCGTAGATACTGCTCTTGGACAGATTCTATGTGAAATAAACAAAATTATGATTAAGCAAAATATTTCCAGTTCACAGGGGAGGGTTTACTTACTTCCTGGATTTTGTACACCCCATCCGGCTGACAAGCACATACTTTCATCCTCAATTGTATTCGTGGCAAGGCAGCTTGCACTTACTGCCGAACTAAATTGTAGTGAATTTTGTAGTTCCAGTAAGACAAAATCACCGGTATACAAAAATCGTTTATATTTGGCCTGAAAATAGAAAAAAAACACTATAAGCTCCGCCTTACATTTACGAGCCTAGTTTAGGACACTTACTTGTGGATACACTATAATTTGTTTTACGTGCACGGTTTGCACATTTGTGTTATTCGAAGAACTGTCAAATTGTGAACTGCCTGAGAATAATGTCCAGCTCAATTCTGACCCTCGTCCATTGATAAATTCTGTTTGACCGATTATGCAAGAGTACGATGCTAGGGCCCATCTTGGTGCAACTATAAATAAAATAAACAATTTATTCACCTTAAATAACAGATAAAAGCTATATTGTTTTACCTATTGTTGCTGTACACTTCAATCCACCATTTCCACTAAAGACTAGTGCCAAGCTTGGCATTTGATCCTTTTGTACACGACTACCTCCAGTAATTCGCGATTTCTGTTCATCGAGCGCACCACATTCAAATTGTACACAATTGATTGAAACCACTCCTTCGGTACACTCGCTCACAACCCTTAAATCCTTATCTAATATCGTAGTGTTGGGATTTCGTTCGTACGACGGGAACGTCGACCAGCTGCGAGATCCACTGAAACCAATTTTTTGGCACAAACGGTCCGCATACTCCAAACTAAAACCATCGGCACACACCAAACTATAATTTCCATCACTTCGTCGAATTTGCAGTAAATTTTTTTCGACATCCGTCAAATTTAGCGGTGTTCCCGTTTCAAGTGTTTTATTCGAAATCAGACTTTTAATTTCAATACATCCCCACTCGTCTGATAAATCGGGACACTGCGGACTTCCATCACATACGCTATTAGATGGTATACATCCTCCGGTGTGACATTTAAAATATTCATTGGGACAATCACACGGATATTCATCTTCCCCTCCTAGGCAATCGATTCGACCATCACATCGCCACGATTCGGGTATACATCTCCGTTGCTTCGCACAGAAGAATTCATTATTATTACAAATATCGGGGCAATTTGTTTCATCGCTGCCATTCGGACAATTCTCCATACCATCACATTTTTGTACGGACGGAATGCATGGGCCCGGCCGATCTGGTTCACCGCACGAAATTTCATCGAATCGACATTGCCATGTGTCACAATTAAATTCATCGCTGTTATCGTTGCAATGCGAAATACCATCGCAAACTAGATGGCGGGCCAGGCAAGGCCCATCTTTACATTGGAAGTGGCCCGGACAACCGAGTCGCTCACAATCTAGCTCATCAGAATTATCGGAACAGTGGGCGATTGAATCGCATCGTTCGCTTAAATTAATACACGAGGTGCTATCCTTAATCGAGGTACCATTGGTGCATTCAAATTGTCCCGATGTACATTTTGAAAACAGTGCTAGATCTCCAACATTCAAATCACGTAAACTAATTCCGTTTTCTGCGTCTGTAGATTCTTCTTTTACTTCTGTACTATTGTTGCTATGTATTTCCAAGGGTTTTGACGTTTCAACAGCATCACCTGAAGTGTTAGTGATCACGGTTTGAAACGTCGCCTTATCTAAAAAATTACCGGTAGTGGTATTGTGTTCTAATGAGTTTTCAAGCAAGTCCGTTACCGGACTTGCTGATGGAATTTCTGTTGTGGATGTTGTTGTACTTGTTGTCGAACTGGTTTCGTTTTGTACTGGTTCAACAACAGTTATGTCAGGAGTGACATTTTTATTGTACTTCTTGAGCGGAATTACTTTTAACTCGTTTTCACTATATTTTGTGTAGCCATCGTCGAAAATTTCGTTTAAGTTGTCCGTCACGGACGAGCTCTCAGGATTAATATCATTTGATGTAAGTGATTCTAAAGTTGTACTTTTAACAGTAGTCGTAGTGATCGTTGGAGCAGGGGTCGTTGTTGTAGCGGCACTCGTTGTTTGAACGGGTGTCGTCGTTGGTGTTGGAGTACTAGTTGATGTAGCCTGGGTTGTTGCACTCATATCACCCGTCGTCAATGACAGAATATTTTGGTGAGTAGAACGAACTAATATTGGCAACACTGTAGTCAATTCCATTTCAGTTTTCTTATCCATTTCTTTGCTAGTGTTCATTTCCCTTATCAAAATGGTTGACTCTTCCATATTTTCCGTGCTGGTCATTGTCGTTTCTTCTTCAATATCGTGTTCGGTTGTTGTTTGACTATCTGGTTCATCTAAAGGGATTACACCTAAATGTAGCACGTCAACAGGTTCAATTCGATTTTCGGTGGATGTTTCATTATAAAATATCGGTCTTTGAGTCATTTCTGTCGTTTTTGTTGTCACATTCTCCGTAACCGGATCAATATCGTGCCCACGTTGCAAAATTTCAATTAGAGTCGCATTATTTTCCAGCTCAGGTAAAAATGGTGATTGTTCTTCGAGAATTGGCATTGCTGTTTCGCTTTCAGTTAGGTTTTCGGTTACAGCGTACATTTTAGGGCTGGAGGTCTCGATATTTGGTAGGAATGGTGACATTTCTTCGGCTGAATTATCTTCGTCGGTCGTAATTGATGATACACTAGTCTCATTCCATTTCTGAAGTAAAATTGGCGAAGTTGTACTATATACAGTGGTGTCATTGTTTTCGCCCGGATTCATAGTGCTTCCATCCATTACATTAACAAAAATGTGAGTATCATTATGAACGGGACGTTGGAAATACGATTCGGTCGGCATTGGTGTATCGTCGATTTCTTCGGTGACCGGGGCTGGGAAAGAAACGATGTTGATATTCGGTGATGTTCGATATGTGGTCGTGACAATATTATCGGTTTTATCGATATTAGTGGTTGGTTCCGATACATTATCATCATCGTGTGTAACGGGCACTATTATTTTCGGTATATTTTCCATTATAATGGGCACTGAAATGTACTCTGTAGTTGGGACCTCATTATCTTCCTCTGTTGTCGTTGCCATGTCTAACTCGTTTTCACCTTCATCCCCATGAACGTAAGTAATTCCATCGGTATTGTGGAAGAACATATTGTGATGTTCCGGCATATTACCTTCCGTGCTACTATGATCATGATAAATCATTGTTACGGGGGCGCTTATATCCTCTTCATCGACATGATGTACGGCGACCACTGGGATTACATGTAGCACTTCTGTGACATTGTCTAATTTTCGCCCTCTTGTTGCTGTACTATTTTCTAAATCATTTTTCGTGATACGAGTGATTGGCGAGTCATCTTCAATGCTTCGATTTGTTTCGATCGTTTCGTATGTAGAACGATCGTGTTCTAGATTACTGGTCGTTAGGGTCTCATTTGATTGAGTTTGGTTAGCGTGATCACCTGGCACTGGGCCAACGTAAGTTACATGAAAGCTATTCGTCTCCGTTTCTGTTTTGTTGGATTGTTTAGAGCTGGGCCTGGTCATATTTGAATCGTTGTGGTCTAGTGGAGCAATAACGTGAACGTGAGATTCATGTTCTGCTTCTAAATCGTCTGTGGATTCTGGTTCTGCTGAGGGTTCAGGTTCTGGTTTAGTAGCTGACTCAGTACCAACGTAAATTACATGGAAACTGTTCTTATCGGTTTTTGTTTCGTTGGATGGTTTAGGACTTGTCGTGGTCATATTTGACCCGTTGGGATATACTGAAGCAATACTGTAAACATGAGATTCATGTTCAGATTGTGAATCGAGAGTGGATTTTGGTTCTGCCGAGGGCTCTGGTTCTGCTGACGGTTCAGGATCCGCCGAAGGTTCAGAGTCGCTAACATGCTCGGGTTCAATTGTCGGTTCTGGTTCACTTGATGGTTCCGGTTCAGACGTTGGCTCAGGTTCGCTAGATGGCTCTTGGGTAGTTTCATGTCCATGTCCTAAATCGGTAATAATCCCATGATGAAGATGATGTGTATTTGTTGCATTTTGCGCGTCAGGTTCACTTGCCGGTTCTGGTTCACTAGTTGGTTCAGGTTCGCTGGATGGTTCTGGCGTGGTTTCAGGTTCAAGTCCAATATGAGTTATGAAATGGTGTTCATTATGTACAACGGTCTCACTCTTTGGCGGTGGTTCACTAGCTGGCTCTGGTTCACTTGATGGTTCCGGCTCACTAGTAGGTTCTGGTTCACTAGCTGGTTCTGGCGTAGTTTCAGTATTTGGTTGAATTCCAATAACAAATTGATGATGTTGATCGATTGCATGATCATGAGAAGGTTCTGGCTCACCGGTCGGTTCCGGTTCAGGTCCCGGCTCGGCTGCTGGTTCAACTGTTGGTTCCGGCGAGCTGCTGCCTTCATTTACATGATAGTATACATGCACATGGTCCATGTCATGTTCATGATTGCTATCTTGTTCGTGCGTATCATAATGATCTTGTTCATGACGATAATGATGTTGATCTATATTGATTTGAGTCGTGACCTCAGGTTCGGGCTCCGGTGATGGCTCGGGTTCAGGTTTTGGTTCAGGTTCAGGTTCGTGATCAAGATCACCAGGATGATCGTCATGATTATCTTGCGTATCTCGTGTATCGGTTACCTCGTAAACATTAAACGAATCGATCGCTTTTACTTTTTTCTCGACACACTTTTTCTCCGCGCTATCATACTCCATTCCGGTCAAACATTTACACGTAAAATCAAAAAGCTTCTCGTCATAGCGGCAACCATGTTCACAATCCAAATCAATTGAATTCATAGCACATGCATCTGGAAGACGGGCTACACGAATCGTGTTCACCGGTACCAAATACACAGAAAGATATCCAAAATTATTTTGTAAGTATTCCGATAATTTTGTTTTCATTGTATCTTGTGTAAGTGGTGCTTCCTCGAGTTCACTTGGCCAACTAACGCGATAGTCTACGACGACCGATCCAGATCTAAAATTGAGATTTTAATAAATGTAGGGTTACAATTTTACATTAATCAAACTTACTTTAAATTCATGACTTTAACAAAAATTTTGTCGTTCGGACGCCCCGGGTACAGTGACTCCTTGATTTCATCCTCGAGGCGTCGCACTAAATCTTCATACACGGTACTATTATGATCATTGTATTCTTCCAAAAATTCGATATTCATAAGCGTTATTTGCCCTTCAAGCGTATTATTCACGTAAACAATATTCTCATCGGTGATTGGCGGAATCGGTGGCACTGTCGATATAGGCGGCTGTGGAGTTTTTTCATATATCGTATTATCATTGTTTTTACTAGTGTCTCCAAATATGCTTGCCGAATTAATTTCGTTGCGTTCGTTAAATTGTCGTGAATCAATCTCAGTCGGTTCACTTGCTAATATTACACCGGCTATAAAATTAGTAGATTTCATTATAATTCGCTAGAGTTGTATATAAACGAGATTTTAAGTACTTACTGGCTGCTAATATACCAACGATAATTGCACCTATCAGTAAGGCTAAACAGATTGCCCAGCATAACCATTTTCGCCATTTGGATTTAACACGTTTGTCTTTAGTTACATATAATTTTTCCCCTCTGAAAATATAAAAAACAACAGTAGATTAGTTCAAGTTTTGGACACTGGGCTGAAACATCCCTCTTCTCGAAAATACGAATGTACACAAAAAAATGTTATATGATCAAAAGCACCAATAAATAAACCAATTTCCCGTTTTTAAAAGTATGTACAATGGAATTTATTATTTATTATATATAGGACCCGAGGTAAATGCCCCTCTCTAAATTTACTTATATACAACAGTGGTGCCCTTGGATTTTTCGGGATAAGGGGTAGGAATCTGAAAAAATGATGTCGATTGGACTCGAACTTTGCTCCAATTTGTGTATTTCGGTAATCGAGTCGATTATGTATATGAGACTGATCCGGCGTGCACCACTGCTATACAATTTATACATGTGTATAATATATGTATATATGGCAGTTTTAGTAAAACCTTCAACCAAAAAGCCGTTAAATATGTTTTTAAAAAATTACACAACAGCAACAGATAAATATACATATAAAATGCAACAACAAAATTGTTTTTTGTTAAATAAATCGTGGGGGCACTACCTCGATAGTTTTGTCCATTTTTTATAATCCAGTGGCCCCGGTACTGTTTCATTTATTGAATGCCCTCGATAATCAACGCCACGATTGCCATAAACATTTTCAAATGAAACACTATAAAATTTAATTGGTTGGCTCTATTAAAAAAAATGCTTAAAACTGGGATATTTTATGCCTACCTCATATATTTTCTATGCTCATTTACAGGAACGAAATACTCGTCGTACGGATCACCAATATGTACTTCCGTATCATTTTTAACTGGCACGCCATTTCCTTTGCCATTTGCTGGCTTTTTAATATTGACTAACTCCAAATTGACTGCTTCTGTAACATAATGTAATATAGGTAATGCGGTGAGAACAAATACAAGTTTAGAATGTATCCGGATATAATGTCTTACCAACTAATGGCTTCTCGGGGGTTGATGATTTACCATTTGCTGATTTTTTACCTAGTGTACTATCATTTAAATTATTATTACTACTGTTATTATTATTATGTCCATTTTGGCCGAACGAGCTGAGAGGACGAGGTGCTTTTATCGTGTCCCCTTCATATACAGGATTATCGTAACCCATTTTTTCATCATTATTCGATCGAGGCCTTAACGGTATTTCTTCCATTTGGGCTGATGGTGTTGTTATATCGATTTGTGATCGTGGTGATGGTGTCGATGTCATATGAGATCCCGACGAAGATGGTTCATCATTTATCGAGAGAGAAATTTCATTTTTATAAGCGTATGAATTTGCATGGTCCGTTGATGGATCAATGTGCTGCTGATGGAGGCCGGCTGTGTCCGTGGAATCGGCATTTGAAGAATTCGAAGAGATTAAATTTGAATTATCCATGGTGCCGAGTATTTATCTGCAAATAAAATAAAAATCAGCAATTAATTTAAATTCCACTCATATAATTTGTTATTGGATTATATAAAACGTGTCGTGATTGAAAGGACAAATGTGTTCATTTGCAGTAAAATTTGAAAGCGGGTATGACTCAGCCAACAGATTATTACCACATATATACGGCTACTGCAAAATGTAATAACAAAAATTCGACAATGAAATTGAAAGTATAAAAAATATTTAGAAATAAATTTCGTGTGCTACTACAAGAACATGTTGGTTAAACGGATTAGTGAATTTTATATATGCCGTCATACCTTGAAAATATATTTTTAGACCTTCACTATTACGGATTGCTCATCTCTTAATATGTAAAGGTGCGCGGTTTAGATTTTATTAGAAAATCCCCATAAACAGTATGCTAAAAGAATGTTAATTAAAAATTAAACTCAATTGGAATTTAGCCGTTTGTGGTTAGCTAATTTAATAAAAATATGGTCGTGCTTTACACACTAAACATAAATTAATTAATATTGATCTTGACCTTGAACAACCTAATAAGCTCATAAGTGACCTCAATCATAAGATCATTAAGGATTGGGCTCTATCTAAATGCATATACATTCGCAACAAATAATTTGTATCACAATACGAAAGTCAAATTGATTCCTCGATCGATCTAATAAAGTAAATGATTTTTGAATGAACTATTTTTGAATGAATTGTTCGAATGCATTTTTGTATGTCGAATATCCTATTCATACAAAATACGATTCATTACAAAAGGTATCTTCTCGAGCGAATTGTAATTTTCTAGCGTTGCTTGAATTTTAGTTTGGAATTTCACATTTTCAGGAATTCAAATGAATTGAAGTTATCTATTTTTGTATGAATTATCTTAGATTGTAACCTAATTTTCTACAACAAATTTCCAAATGATACAGAAAACATCAATTAGTACGATTTGCTCTTGCAAATGCGGGTGATTTATAATTTTTCACTTTTGTTTGAAATTCCTGACACATATGTACATTTTTGAATGATGAGTTTTTAATTCATCCAAAAGGCGATTCACCCAGAAGTTGTATTAGTACGAGTTACTTCAGCAAAATAGGTTTCACAACAATTTAGTGAAAAACAATTCTCTGAAAACGATAATTCAAAGAAAAGTAATTCACCAAAAAATCTTAATTTACCGGAAAAATGTCTCACTGAAAACCTTATATCGCCAAAAAACAACTAATCGAAAGAATAATTCACCAAAACGACAATTCATTGAAAATGACAACTCAAATTTTAACGAAATCGATAGTTCACCGAACACATAAATGATTTTATTTCGGTGAATGGCTGTTTTTGGCCAACTGAGCCATTCATCATTATGCAGAGCGAAAATCTTAGGTCTTTCTAAACTTTTCATAAATTATTCTTTTTTAACATCGAAGATATTTTTGGGGTCGCATTATATAGAAAAATGCAACGAAATTTTATCCCAAGAATATGCAACGAAATAAAAAAAAAAAATAAATAAAGTAAATACGAGAGAGCCAAAACACGGTGGTGCGCCAATTTTGTTTTGTGCTCCCCCTATGCACCCATTTCTCATCTACGACTACGATATCAATTAGTGAGCGTAATAATCAAATAAAAATAAAAAACAAAGTAAATACGAGAGAACCAATACACGCTGGTGCACAGAAAATCAATTTTTCGGCTCAAACTTTTTTATTTTTTAATAGGTACGGGAAAAGTTCTTGGCCTGTTTTGGGTGACATTGAAACAAAGAATTTTCTTATTACAAATGAAATTTATTAAATCAAATATGTACCATTTTGATCGATGACCTTTTGCCATTTTTCTGGTAGAGCCATGATCCCATCACTGTAGAACTTCTGTGGTTTAGAGGAGAAAAATCGAAACAACTCATTTTTCCAGGCATCTTTTGAAGAATGATGGTTCTGCATGGACCGAAACAAATGGTAGTCCGATGGTGTCAGGTCAGGACTATATGGTGGATGCTTCAAAACTTCCCAACCAAGCTCTTTCAGTTTCTGCTGGGTGATGTGTGTGTTCCCTATCGTTATCATGATGGGACACAACGCTCCTTCTGCTGATCAATTCTGGAGGTTTTTACTGAATTGCTTGCCTTAAACGCATTAGTTGCTGACTATAAAAATCAGAATCAATTTTTTGGCCCGGTGGCAGCAACTCATAATGCACGATTCCTCTCCAATCCCACCTACCACACAGCATTACCTTTCTTGGCGTCAAACTGGATTTGATACCGTTGGGGAAGCTTCACCTCGTTTTGTCCATGAGCTTTTTCAGAATTTTGAGCTCGTTTCGTCCATGATCTTTTTGACCACGAGCACAACGTTTCGTATTTTATCCACTTTTCATCACCAGTAATTATCCGCTTTAAAAATAGCCCGATTTAGTTCCGTTTCAACAGCGTTTCGCAGATAGAAATCCGGTCCATTAAATAAACTGTTAATTCATGTGGTACCCAAACGTCAAGCTTTTGTTTTTGTACCCAGCCATTTTCAAATGGTTTGGAACTGTTTTATGATCAACATTTAGGTCTTTGCCATTTGCATGGCTCTGCTTATATGCCGGTCTTCTTCAATTTTCTGCATGATTTGGGTCGTAATAAAATTGCAAAAGATATTGAATTTTTTCATTATTTATCTCCATGTTTAAAATTTTGTAACTTTTTATTCACTTCACCGATTTTAATATTTTGAATGTCAAAGTGCAAGCTAAAATGTCACCTTTCAAACACACATAAGAATTGCTCGATACGATCAATGGTTACTGAGATATATGAAAGCCATCTACCGGGAAAAAGGCCACGAACTATCCAATATTTTTACCCTACCCAATATTTTTAAGTTTATATAAAAACAAGTACTCTAGCCCAAAACAAATCAGTCGGGTTAAGCTTTTTTATTTAGACATTAAGCAAAATTGCAAGCCCCATTTTTGATGTTTAAATTTTTAGCCTTAGGCTCAAACTTGGGATTTTTCTTATAGTCTAATAAAGGAAAACGAAAGTTGTTGTAAATTAACGTTCAATTCAACACTAAGACTTCAGAACTTTTAACCGTCATGTATAATATATTTTATATTGCTTATTCGAGTAATTTTCTGACTGTACTAATTTTTTTTATCGAAATCGGCATAAATCAATTTTTCAATGCGTAAGTTTCTTAAACGATAACTTATAATTTTTTTTTTGATTAATTCACTTATTTTAAGTTAAGCCAAATTTATTTAGTTGACACATGACATCGTTTCACACAATTTTGATCAACGAAAGCTGGTACTATCTCCTTGGGTTAAAAAATGATCTAAACCCTATTTTCTTCATAGTAAGCAAGTTCCATCTCAATCAGTTAAAATATCGTTTAGTTTCATTCAAATCAGCCATTTTTCAGAAGCACGTTGCAAGTTCACATTTAAATCCCTTCGTGATCGTTGCATCTAGTTAAATTGGTAATTTTCCAGAACCACACCTACAAATCAAATTGAATTCCAGGTTTAAAAAAAATCGGAAGACAAATGGCTTAAATTACTTCAAATTGCTCATTTTCAAGAATCACATTTGTAACTCCTATCGGAATTTTATTTTTATCATAAAAGTCCATCCGGAGATTTAAATTGGCTATATTTTCTAAAATCAAATCTAGTCTTGCTTTTCTGGGAATAAAAAAATGGGAAAAATATTTTATAGCATTTTTGACTAAATTGTATTTTTCTGGCATACTGAATATTTTTGCAACAAAGTTAAATGGGAAACTTTTGTCCCACAAAATTTGTTTCAAAAATATTTTCACTAAACTTATTCTTCAGTACTTAGACGAAAATGCAATGAATTTTTTTTTTCAATTCCCTATTCCCAGGGAAAACCAAAATACTCGTACAACCAATCATACAAATTTGAAATTCATACGCTAATCTCATTTTCATCCTTGAAAATGAATCTCAACTCAATCGGTTGAGAAACGGCTTGCTTACAATCAAATTTGACGTTTCTAGAACCACATCCGGAACTCATATTCGAATTAAAATTTTATCATAAAAATCGCACCGTTGGTCATTAAAATCCACATACGAACGAGGGAATCCTTGAATGAATTTTTGCAAAATTAGGATACCTATTAGCACTCGATCGACTTTATTAAAAATTTTTCAAAATCGTTCAAACAAAAATATGCTACAAAATGCGAACACGTATTTGACATATTTTCGATGAATATTCGTTTTCAGTGAACTGTCGGTTCCAGTGGATTATCGTTTTTCATGAATTACCGTTCTCGGTAAATGGTCGTATGATATCCAAAAAATTGAAGTTTGTATAAAAGGTGTTTTGGATGAATTGTAATTTTTTAATTACGATCAAATCCATACAATTGTTTGATTTGACGAATTTAGAACGTTCTTTTGTAGTTTGACAACAGATGACCATACGTGACGATGTACCGTAAATATTACCGAGAAATCCTATAAAATGCTATAAATTTTCAGAAAATTTGCCACGCAACTACTGGTATGCAATCCTGAATATTGCAGAACTCATCTGCCGATCTATAATTACGGACTTTGAAACAAACGAACAAAACTTTGTTGGATATGAAATTCTCACGGTCAGGGCTGGTACTCTGTATGCAATGCAAGCTCTATATTCTGTTGTAAAAATTTTGATTAAATCGGAATACCGGCATTTTGATTAAATAATATCAGTGTTTCGGAACTGACAAATTTACAGATATTCTTGTATATGTACATACATCGGTAAGCGAGTACACCCATATTCAAACCCAAATGATTTCTCATGTTCTTGAAAATCGAACAATGCAAAGTTTACTTATCTAAACGAAACAAAATTCTGAAAAACTTAATATCGACACCAATTGGTCCGAAATATAAAATTCGTGATTCGCCCAGATCCAGAGTTAATACTTTTACTCGATCAGTAACTGTAAACTGATAAAAATTTTGATTCTGACTGCCATAAAATCCCCTACGAGTTCTAAATTTATTGTAAGAATTGTTTCTAGGTTGTATTATTCTTTGTAGTAATTTTCTTTGCACCTTGTGGCCAAATATATCTCCAAGTTGTTAATCATAATCGTTACCTCTGCGTTGGCAGACTCCAGAACAATATTCAAGCAAGGTCTCAAAGTCGCGTCATGTTACACAAAACCTGTCTTTTTGACATAATCGCTCATCTTTCAATTCTACAGTTTATATACTACAATTTATGGACATTTTTATATAGATTTGTCTCTGATTATGAGAATCCAACTTGTGGCCGATAGCATAAGAAATTTTCACAAGCTAACCAATATCAGGCCGGCCACACAAAAAGCAATTTCATTTCACTACAATACTGTTCCTGATATCAAACCAGGTGTCACAAAATTTTGCAATAACCGCCAAAAACTTAAGGCATGTATTCCACAAAACATAGGCAGATATTCCGCAAAACAGAAAAATTAAAAGTAAACACTTTTAGATTTTAATTTACAATTAATTGTGAGTCACCTGAAATATTTTGTATAAAGTAGACCTACTGAGCAAAATAAATTTAAAAACTAACTATTCGAAAGTCTACAGACTGGTATCTCTAGGGATCATCAAAAATTTCGGTATTGGTACGAGTAAGGCATTTACCAATGGATCAACAAGAATCATTCTGCAAGAAAGCCTGATGGTATCAAAAGCGTGTCAAGCCAACTGCTTGCTCCGACTCTGCATCATTATATGAAAGCAGAAGTCCGCCTATAAGAAGATGTTGCGTGGCCAGGCTCTGAGCCTAAGACGTCTGGATGAAACCAGAAAACAGGCTATAAAAACAGACAAAGATGGTCGAGGTCCGTATTGAGTCTAATGATGTCTAGTGAGTCGGCGATCCTGGAATTGGACACCTGACTATATGCACTGAGGTCAGAAGACCATCGAAAAATTTGGGAAAGCTATAGTTATCGAAGCAGAGAAAGAACAGATTGGTTCTAGCAACAATGACACAATCTAAGGAAGCATGAACATCGATGAAAAGAGCTGGTATATTTGAATATTTTTAAAACAGTAAAACATCTTTATTTCCAAAATTAGACAGGGTTCCAAATTTATTAAAAAAAAAATACTTGGTCGTTTCTATATCACTCTCGTTTCTGATCACTCTACGACCTATAATTTGACATTCACTCTGCTGCTCGGAAAGTATTAAGAAATAAGAGGATGACCAACCGAGGCATATATGGGAGAAAGTTTAGAAAAACTTTTCCTGGCCGGAGTCTTACTCTCAACGATAACTAAACACCAATATTAAGATCTGTGGAATTTGAGACCTATCAGAAAATACGTTGAAGAGGAGCGTTTTGGAGATACCATAAAAGGGTCTTCGAGATGAACGCTTATGAACAGGTTGGTAGCAGTTAGGTTAATGCAACCAAAATATACTCTGCGTCACATGAATAGGAATATAATTTTTTTCATTTTTCCAATTTATTATTTCCCTTTTCTCTCGAGTTATTCTGTTTTATGCGTTGTTGGTAAGAGAAATAAATAACAAAAACAATGAGATTCGTTCATGTCTGGGGGTATAAAACCGTTATTTTTTGAGTTTTTTTTAAAATAAGAAATAAAATTTGTGTGTTTTTAGTTATTCATTTGAATAGGGCCAACTCAAAAAGGCAAAATAATGAACACACCAAAGCGACGATTTAAACAGGAAAACTTGTTCCTGGTACTTCCACCGTTTTGTTAAATCACTTGGTAAACTCGCGTTTAAGAAAATTTCACTATAAGCTGATTTTATCAACTCGTTAAGCTCCTCAGTGTTTTCGAACTGTTTTACTCCCTCGTAAAGTTGTCGTCTTAGTCATCCCCAAACGTTTTATATGATGCTCAAATCTGGTGAATATGGAAGCCCCGGTAGAATTGCAATATTGTGGTTCTCAATCCAGTTTTTACGACACGCGCTATGTCCAAATATTTCAGAAAATCTTGGAAAATTATTTTCTAGAATTACTTTGTCCAGTCAACCTGCCTGTTGGAAAAACTAAATCAATGGTTTCATACCACGAAGTAGCGCCCCAAACCATAATACCGCCTTCTCTGCTGTGATGCCGATTGAAAAACATTTCATCCTTTAAATTAAATTTCTTATTGCTTATTCCACGTCATAGAATTCTTTCCACATAGAATTCAGTGGCAGTTTTTTTGTAGTATTTTAAACTTAAGATACTTAGCACACTTAATAATACGTTTGTCCTGCGGTAATGCAGTTTCTGTTATTCGGCCCTTCATGATTTTCCCATAGTTTTTAATATTATTAAGGTAATTATTGATGACCGATTTGCTTCTGCCGATTTTACTTGCAAACATACAACTCGTAAGATTTGATTCTTTGTAAGCATCAATTTTAGCTTTCTCAACCTCACTTAACGTTTTTCCGACCCATGACTTCGAACAAAATCAAAGTAATGTTAAATTTGAATCAACATTTTGTTCACTTCACTGTAACAGTAAAAAAATCAATTTAAAGAATAATCTTTAAATCACATTCTCAAAGAGTTCAAACAATCAACTGGCCCTATTCAAGTGAGCAACTAGAAATATCTTTTATTTCTTCTTTTAAACAAAATTAAAAAATTTAGGGGTTTGCCTTCAGAGATAATCGAAGCTCATTGGCTAATGGCATACGGGTTATCACATAAAACGTATTTTTCTTCGTTTCTTTCCCCGTTTACCTATGATACCGGTTTTAATTGCGACTTAAACAAATTTTCGGTGTAACACAAACATAAATGAAATAAAAGATATTTCAAGGACATTTTTCACTCATTTTAGTTTATTATTTTCGAGAGAGCACAACAAAACAAAATAAAACCCACATACATATATACATTATCTATTACGACTAGTTGACCGTGAAAAAATAATCAAAAAACCAAAAATCTCGTGTGGAATGGGACATTGTTTTTGTTATTGATTTCTCTTCCCAACAATGCATAAAACAATCAGCTATGCTACACACAATTTTGGTTTCTGGATTCAAACTACTGCGCAATAGATTTTAATTTTTAATTTAAACCCTTATTTTAAATTAAATCATTAAATGTTTTTGTTTTGTTTTATTCTGTTCGCTCAAAAATAAAATTTAAACAAAAATCTACATCTCAAAAATGTCCTTAAATTTTTTTATTTTCATTTCAATTTTTTTCATTTTGGATTCACGGACATAAATTTTATTACGCAGCTGCGACGTAAAAATTTTGACCGTGAATCCGAAATGAAAAAAATTGAAATGAAAATAAAAAAAATTACGGACATTTTTGAGATGTAGATTTTTGTTTAAATTTTATTTTCGAGAGAAAAGAATAAAACAAGACAAACAAATTTAATGATTTAATTTAAAATAAGGGTTTAAATTAAAAATTAAAATCTATTGCGCAGTAGTTTGAATCCAGAAACCAAAATTGTGTGTAGCATAGCTGAATAACTCAAGAGCAAAGCAAAATAATAAGTTGGGAAAATGAAAAAAAAATACAGTGACGCGGAATGTATATCATTACACGAACTCATCACTTCGTAGGTGCAAAATAAGTAAATGAATCAACAGGAGGTCGATTTTGTTCAAAATCCGACAATTCGTCTGTCGGATTTTATACAAAATCGACCCCCTGTTGATTCATATACTTAGTTTGCACCTATACGGAGTGATGAGTTCGTACATGACGTTTTCGTATACAAATAAGGAGTATAGTATACAATTTTATATAAGTGTTTGTAATTTTTCTGTGGTTAAATTTGTTTGTTTTTTGTGAATGTAAGCATCAAAAATTATGAACCGGTACAAATCGGTTCAGTTTTTTGGTGCTTATGTCCTTTCGTTGTCTCACTTTATTGATTATTGACATCTCACTAAGCTTTTGGGTTTCGGTTATCATATTTGCACAAATGACTGCTATAGCAGTCATGGAACTCGGAACTTCTCGTTTTTAACACGTTCGCGCAAACTTTCATTTTTTAAGGAATAACTTGACATATTTTTTAATTCTCAACAATCGATTCCTTTCCGCGACGACATCTTTGAAATAACAAAATGAGTAGCAGCACACATTTAGAAAGTGTGCGTCAATGTGTTAAGAACAAAAAAATTTAACTACACATATTTTAATTTTTTTTTCAATGCGATTTTTTTAAATGCGAAATGTTTTGTTTTCGCAATAGTTTAGGTAAGAGTCACTGATTCAGGTAAGAGTCGTATGTTTTGTTTACAATTTAGGTGCAAATTGCTGAACGGCTTAGGGCCAAAATTAGCGTTGAGTAATTAAACCAAAATGAAAAAATATCTCAAAAATCTGTATTTATGCATTTATATTTTATGTGATATAATTTCATAACTAAAAGATCCCATAATTTTTGGAGAAATTTTTCATTGTACGTAATTGAACAATACCGGTGAATTTCCTAGTAATTCTTTAGTCGGCTTTTATTATTATTATGAAAATAGTCAGGCATATACCGTGTCGATTTTGTTCCGGTATGAAAAATATTCAAAGATGATCGAATGACTATAAAAACGTAAAATTCAAGGAGTATTTCTGAACTAAAAATAAGTTCCTCCTAAAATATTTGAGCATGGTACACAGGAGATTAAATTATATCCGTGGCAATTCAGCAAAACCATTTATCTATTTTTTAGCTACTTTTCAGGGGACCAAATTTAAATTTTAAATTAATTTGTGAAAAAATTATGGGACATAACTAAACTACATATTTTTGAATCCATGGTATCAGGGATTTTAAACTTCGTTTATTGACACCTTCAAGTACTTGTTACATTATTATTATTATTATTTATTATTTATTCAAAAAATATAACGAATTTTGTGCCGAAAAAACGACAGAAGCAAATTCGTGTAATACATAAAAAAACAACATAATCCTAATATTTACAAAATTATATGATTTTTATCTCATCTTTTATCACATTTTATATGACATCGGTATAAAATGTGATAAAAGCTTACAATAAAATGACTAAGATACTACTACTATTACTACTACTATTACTACCATTACCACTACAACTACTTTTACTACTAAATTTCAACTTCATAACATGTGACTAAATACATCAAGTTTTATGTAATAACCCTGAATAAAAAGGAGATATCAACAGTTTCAAATAGCCATTGTTTAACTTTAGGTAAAAAGGACTTCAAATGAATGTCCTTCCTAATGTAAATTGGTAACGCATTAAAAAAGGTAGGTGCAGTGACCTGAATAGAGCGTCGGAAGTGGTCATTGAAGAATCTTGGGATGTTACAAAGAAATTGATGGTTACCGCGAAAATTGTAACGAAAATCGCTTCTCATTATTTGTTGACCACTTCGATTAAAAAAAACTCTCAATACCTTATAAACATACAAATGTTTCAACGGCAAAATATTCGTCGTAAAGAATAAATTCCATGATGGTTCAGTTCTTGGTTTCTTTAGATATATTCTCAAAATCATTTTCTGTAGAACATATAAAGGATACAAAGTAGCAGCATAACAACCACCCCAGCACGACAATCCATATTCCAATTTAGCCATAACTAGTGCATGGTAAGCTATTTTTAGAACCGACGGAGGGCAATAGTCACGAAGAAGGTAGAAAATTCTAGCAGTTGATGACAGATACTGGTTGACAGAATTAACATGCGTTTTCCAATTAAGGCAAGTGTCCAAGTGAACACCAAGATATTTAAACGAGTCAACTTGTTCGATATCAAAACACTCAGAGTGGCAACCACTAGACGCACATTCATACCTGCTGTGATTAGTCACCCGCGGCAAAATAGACATATTAAAGCTACCAGACAATTTAAACAACATGAATTTAGTTTTCCGGCTTAAGATCAGGCGATGCTTGTCGAACCATGAGAGTAACACTTTTAGATCAGAATTGATCATCGAAATAACGTTGCTGGGAGAATTCCCACAGTAAGCCAGAGCTATGTCATCAGCAAATCCGGTTGAATAACCATGAAGATTCAATTTAAATACGGAGTTTGTATAAATGAGAAACAGCAGAGGGCCTAATACTGAACCCTGGGGAACACCAACGTCAATAAATTTCGGATCGCTTAAATTATCATTAATCTTAACTCTCATCGATCTACCATCTAAATACGATGCAAACCACGTATTTGCCACTCCCCTAAACCCTATATCATACATAATAGATAGCAGAAGCTTGTGATCAACCATATCAAAGGCTTTAGCTGTATCAATAAATAAAGCACCGCAACTATTACCTTTATTTAAACCAACGTTGATTGTATTTAGAAAATCTAACAAGGCTGATTCGGTACTCATACCATGACGAAAACCATGTTGATGGATACTCAGCACACCCGTTTTATCTAAAAAACTGGAAACCCTATTTTTAACTACCTTTTCAAGAACCTTCAGGATTACTGGCTGCAAGGCAATAGGTCTATAATTACCTTTATCAAGGCGATTACCCTTCTTGAAAAGGGGAATTATAGTTGCTGTTTTCAGTCGATCGGGTACAACTCCCATCTCAAAGGAAAGGTTGAAAATGTGTGCAAGAACGGGACTAATATGCCCAGCAATGGCTTTTAATATATAATTACTCAGGCCAACGTTATCAATTGAGTATTTAGGTTCTAAAGCACAAATAATTGAAAAAACTTCATTACTAGATACTGGGGTCATAAAAAATGTTGTCGGACCGAAATCAAAAGGCAAATCGAAACTAGATGACGTGTTGATAGAGTTAAATTTAGCACCTAAATCTTTAGCAACACTAGAAAAATAACAATTAAACTCATTAGCAATTTCTAGATCACTCGTAAGAAGTTCTCCGTTCTGTGCTAAAATAGATTTGACTAGTGAAGTTTTATGTTTGCGAGTCAGAATCTCGTTCACTAAAATCCAGTTTTTTTTTATATCACCGCGGTTAGCAGAAAAACGCTTAGAATAATAGGTTTCCTTTTCTATTTTGATATCTGCGTTAATTATGGTGCACATTCTGTTATAGCTATCACGAAGTACTGCATTATCAGGACGCCTATTTAACTTAGACCGCAGTTTATTCCTTTTATTAACACGTCGCGCAAGGTCAAAGGAGATCCAAGGCTGCAGGCGTTTAATTTTAGACGAGCAATATGTATAGCAGCTTTCCAAGATAGTTAAAATATTATCCAAAAATACCTCAAGAGCTAGCGATGGATTGTCGATGTTAAAAATGAACCCCCAGTCCATATGATCCAACCTTTCATATAACAACAACAGATTGAGTTTCTTTCTACTTCTCGTGGAATTTTGGTTCAAATTAGACCTTGGTAACAGTATCTGAGAAGCCTTAAACCGTATCTCAATCAAGTGGTGGTCAGAAATTTTTAAGTCCACAGCCGATGTTCTTATACCTGAAAGATCATTAGACCTAAGTCTAGCAAAAAAGTGGTCAATACACGTTGAAGAAGTAGCAGTAACCCGCGTGGGAGTACCAATCAATGACTCAAGCCCAAAACATGACATAAGGTTTAGATAATCAATACTGTTGCTTGGAAACCCGAGAATATCAATGTTAATGTCTCCAAAAACAAAAAGGTTTTTTGACCTAATATTGCCCAAAACCTCGGCCACTTCCCGAACATAGACACTCACAGCTGTAGATTGAAGTCGATAGATGCATAAAAAGACATATAAATCATTTGAAAATCTCCACTCAACCTTTATGACATCGGCTGATGGTAAGTTATGGGCACTAACTGAGCAATCTAAATTAGAATCAAAAAACACGGCAACACCACCTGCTCTATACGAATCATTGCACGCACCGAACAACGTATAACCATTTAAATTATATGAAGACATTTCATCAGTATGAATCCAAATTTCACTCAAAAATATAAACGAGGGCCTTGTGTTATATGCATTAATATTGGCAACCAGTACGTCAAAATTCCTTCGAAGACTACGAACATTTTGATGTACAATTAAAAAATCCGCAAAATCACAATTATCCATAAAAACTAAACATGCTCTGGGTTCACCGGAAATTCCTAAAATGTTTAATTTGCATTTAGAACAAACCACTTATATCGATTTATTTTGCGTGATTGAAGAGGGAGGGATGACTTATCAATTGACCTTCAAAGGACATTAAACCCACTGGACAATTATTTTTTTCTACGTCTGCTAGGATTGACAACAACCCGGACAAAAAGACAAATTTATAGATTCCAGAATGCTTCGTCCTTAATTAGCCTTAATTTTTTTTATCGACAAATGTGTAACAATAATCCAAAACATTATTGGTATAGGAAGTTTTGAAGAAAAATTGCATGCCTAATTCCAAAAATTGCTTGCAATGTCTTTGAGATAAGATTGATGCGACTGATTATGGCAATTTGGCATTACAGTCAAACCTGTTTTTGTGCGCTTTTTTTTGTGCGATTTTTTATGCGGTGTGAAAAAATTTATTCAGTTCAATAAGTAGTTCTGTCAAAATTTTAATCAAATTAAAACATAATTAAATGTGATTAATTTAATTATAGTTAATTGACGTTGGCCATTTTGTTTTTTCGATTTTTGATATTTCATCACATTGCGTATAAGTATTGCGTCAGGTTGCGTAATGTTTTGAGTTTTTTTTCTATGTGAAACTTTTTTATCAGCCAAGTGTCTGTAACTGGATCAATTTTGTCTTGTAACTGGAAAATAAAAATAAATAGATACTCAAACTTATTCGTATATAAGGATATAAATTCGCCACCAGCCTTTTTTACAAAATCCGGGCGTTGTGCTCTGTTTTTATATAAAAGAAAGGTAAAGAAAGAATGTTTGCAGATGGGAACGAGGCTAACCGGGGGCTTGGTTGGTGCAATATAAAATTTTAAAATGTTTTAATATTTTACTCTTGCCCATCAAAATTTCTGGATTCGAGTCAAGGAAAACCACGAATACCTAGACTGTTTTAATTTCTTTGAGTGTATTCAGATTGCCTAACTGTTGGTAATATGTTGAATAAAATCATTTCACATGCTCCGATTAATTTTGTCTCACTAGTCATAATGGCAAAAGGTTGCAGAGACCTGTATAAGTAATCATTGTTTAACCAAGGCCGAAAAATTTCACAACCCCGAAAAACCCACTTTTTATTTCTAGGTTTAGTAGGAATTTATTTTATTTACAAAATTGTCTGTGCATTATAATTCTTTTTTTTTTAAATAAATTCCCTCTGAAATTTCAAATGTTGTTAGGTAACAGCAAAAGAAGGTTGACCTTGATCTTCCATTTTGTAGCCTGAATTCGATGTCATAGATATATGTTGTTGTAGAGTTTCGGACGCCGTTTGTGGATTTTTATGGGTACGTACGAAGACGTTGGTACGTCTGAAGTGAAAATTAAATATAACGTTGGGTTGTCAAGTACACAGCCTTGTGTTACGCCCGATTTAGAGGTATTGTATTTGGCATAATATATGCGACTAGCCAAATTCGACTTCATAAATTGGCAAATTTCTGGCCATTTAAGATTAATTTTATGAAGCAGACCATCACGCCGAACTTATCGAATGCTTGGGCAACATCCAAGAAGACGGCGGAGCAGTGTTTTTTCTCTTCGTATGCTACCTCATTTCTGTAGCTACTCGGTGTACTTGTTCAATGGGTCCATGCTCGGCTCCTAATCTAAATTGATGATTAGGGATGATATTTCGTAATTCCGGTTTAATAATTTTGATAATTGATTTCTCGAATACTTTCGGGACGACTGCGGTAGTAGGCTTATTGGTCTATATGACGAGACAAAGGGTAGGATACTTGCCAGGGTTCGGGGTCATTTTTATATCTGACAATTTTCAGCACTCAGGGTTATATCCTGATTCATAAATTGAATTTAATATTTGAACCAGTCGTCCAAAGGCACACTCACGCAGTTGTTTAAGCATTTCACCTATAATTCGATCATGCCCAAGGTCTTTCTTTAACTATTGAATTTGATGTGCAATAATACAATTTACTAGTGGTTTCTTCATTGAAATTCCTCTCAGGTCTGATTGCTATATTTTCTGTTTGACCACCGATAATCCAAAGTTTGGAGTGAATACACTTTCAAGGTGATCAGTGGATGCTTTAGCTTTCCTTAGTCACTTCTAGCTCATTCACCGTTAGAAAGACGAATCGGCGGGTTCGGCTGCTGAGACCGTTTAAGGTATTTAGTGGTCTTTGATAATGAATACTGTGCGTTCGAATGGGGAGATAATTCCGTTAGGCAGTTTTGCAAATAATCCATCTTGCATTTTTGTAGTAGGGTTTGCAGTTTTGTTTTTGCCTGGATAAGTTGTGTTTTGCATCTACCGATCGATTAATTTGTCGATTGAATGTCAACCAGTTAGTGAACATGTTATTTAGATGGTTGTTTGTGGAACATGGCTTTCGGTCAGCCCAGAAATGTAGTAAGATCGCAGAGTAGTCAGAAGGTAATTCTTAAAAGTGGTTTAGCCTGGATTATTTCTCGGATTATTTTAATTGTGACTTCAAAATCAAGGACGTCACGGATTTTTCGACGATCATTAGGCCAATAGGTTGAATTGACACGCGTTGCGATCAGAACGCAGTCAATCTCGAACCTCAGTAAATATATTTGTCATTAAAGTCGTCGGCGAACATAAAACGTTGACCCAGGGTTACAAAATTTTTTTGTAGATATCTGCCTAAACGTTATTATTTGGAGGGCAATATACTCGTATTTAAACGAGGACTAAGCCTTCTGAAATTGCGTTTATCTGCTGAATTGGTTCCAAAAACCAGCATAAGATCAATTTCGTGTTTTGCTTACACAGTTCCACTCACTTAATGCTGGGTTTCTACCACAAGTGGTTTTAATCACTTGTCTCATACTTTTTAGAACAAAGAACCCTCTTAGTTGAGAAACAGTTTTTATTTGTGTTTGTTATTTTATTGGAAAGGTGAAAACCCGGTTTAAGAATTTCGAGTTTCTAGTTCAGGCCCTTCGTCCGTCTCGATCTGGAAAGATCTTGTTCTACGTATCGTAAAACTAAGGTAGCGAGATTTTACATTTTGAATATTCGAGCAGAAGGAAACTAACTTTATTACTGTTATAGTCACATTGCCTCTCAATAATAGTGGATGTGGAGAATATTTGCACTGAAAGTTATTTACTATTTTATTCCGTGATGTCCGTCTTTTACAGGCCGTCTTTATAACATATAAGGAAAATGAGTGGAATTGTGGAAGATAGAATTTTCTATGTGTCATTGTTATTGAGTTTACTTGAAAATGGTAATTTGTTGATAAACTTTAAAATTTTGAAAAATGTGATTGTAAACTATTTATATGTAAATATGCAGAGTAGTTCAACGGGTATGCATAATTAAATTTCCTTTCATTGTGTTTGAGTTTAGTTTGCTAACCCCAAATGTTTGAATCAACTGTTCGGCGCAATTTATGAGCTAGTAGTTTCACTAAATCCTTCAATTTTAAACAGCTTTTGTGCGATTTCTGTTGAACTGCAATAAACGAGGTCTAAATAATTACTTCTCAGATTGGGCACGATCATCCGGAGGATAGAGCTAGAAACGATAATTTTTGAACCTATGAAACTGTCTAAAAAATTACTGTCAACTAAACTGTTCCGCAACATGAGCTACCATTGACACCTTCGTGTAGATAGTTTAAAATTTCAGTCCCAAAAATAAAAAATAGTGCGTACGGCAATACTATTTAATTCTATTTATCTAGTACGATATTTCATTATATAGTTATAGCTCTCTCAATATACATTATCGTATTTATATATCAAAAACTTAATAAATAAAAGCTTTAAGAACCCTTTTAAAAAAATTCAAAAATTGTGATAAAACTTTGTATACGAAATTCTATATAAAACTAGAAGCGCATCGTTCAATTTCAAAACTTGTACAACATTCTGAGCTAATAAATAAATTACAACAAATTTACTGTCAACTATACTAACATCTGACATTATTTGAATTTGAAATGAGTTTGTGGATGTCACAACTATGTTTTGGCAATCCAACATTTCCCAATCTAAGAATTAACACACTCGCGACAAATAAATGCACGGGAGGTGAATGATTCAAAAATTCGCTTACGATAGTTGCGAACATAAATTTGTAAATTAGGTTAAGCATGTCGAGTTTCTTTTTTTATTCTACCTTTCATTCTTACGACATTGCCGCAATGTAAAATAAGCAATTATTTGCATTCACGCGGTCAATGTCGTTTTAACTAATTTCTACGCGTATATACACATACGCTTATTTTAACATTTCAACATTTCCCTTGTTTTTCACTTTTCAACATATTAATTCGTTGAACTCGCATATTGTGAGTTCGCGAAAAACAAAAAGTTTTTAAAAGAATAGAAAGTAAATTATTAAGTTAAGAATTGTTATACCGATAAGAGGTAAATTAAAGTAAATTGAAGTGAAGTAAAATAAATTGAAAATAAATTAAAATAAATTAAAATAAAATATATAAAATAATAGTGTATTTTAATAATAACTAAATAAATAGCAGTTAAACTATTTATATTGGTGACCCCTGTGAGCTGATAAACAATAAATATATAATATTTAATTAATACACATAATCAATATATAATATATATAATTAACAACAAAATCATAACATTATCATAATTCATCTTGGTATATATATGTATATATATATATAAATATAATATTCATAATTTACCCTTACATCATTGAGTTGATTTACACGGCTATCGAGCCCCACAAAACCGAACGCGGTCAACGAGGGAACCAAAAAAATTGGTCCATCATTCACTTGGAGGTTCTACCAAGATCATCATTCATTTGGAGGTTCTACCAAGATCATCATTCACTGTCATCATCATCACCATCGACTTGTACTACAAAAAAAAAAAAGACGCAACCACCAGTTAAACTATTTAGTGTCAAAATATTTTTTTTGTGTAAAATTTTTCATTAAAAATTAACGTAAATTTAAGATCTTTCTTAATTAACATCAAAGTGTAATCCTTTTAACAAAATAGTTTAACGCGTCAACAGGTGAGAAATTTTTGCAATATTTACCTCTTGTGCATATATACCTAAAATCTAACAACATTTATCGTGTGTGTGTCGCATTTTTTAAATTGGAATCAAAATTAAATAAATCAAAAAGCAAATAGATTTTTGTCTTGTGATCGGAAGTTCACGACCAATATCTCAAATCATTTATTGGTATATCTTATCTTAACTTTCTAAACTCCACATAATTAGAAATCATTAGTTTTGTTCTTTTTGTTTCGACGGTCAAAATATAAGCACTATGTCCCCAACACCAAATAAATCTGGAAATAACGACACTAAACAAGAGAATAATAACAAGGAAGAACAAGTTGGAAAGTCTGATAACATAACAGCCGGTATTGCTCCATACCAAGTACAGATGGAATCAAATAATTTACCATCGTTTTGGCATGGCAATCCCAGGTTGTGGTTTAAACAGGCAGAGTTGATAATGGTTTCTGCAAACATCAAGTCAGACGAGCGGCAGTTCAATCACATTGTGAAACACCTAAGTGAGTCACAATCAAGTCTGGTGTCAGACGTGATCTTGAACCCACCGCTAGAAAATAAATATAAAACTTTAAAAGATGCCCTCATCAAACGATCGGAGGAATCCGAAATGAGACGGATTCAATCAGTGTTGCACGCTGTCGAAATGGGAAATCAATCGCCCTCAAGTTTTCATCGGCAATTAAGTCGAATGGCAGGTGACTCAAGTGCACTGTCATCTGATTTAATAAAAAAATTATGGGTATCAAGATTACCACCCACAATTGGTGCAATACTGGTTGGCATGGAAGGTGACAACATCGCTAAATTATATGAAACAGCAGATAGGATTTGGGGAATGAACAATCCATTCACAAACCCATTTTGTCAACCAGTGTCTCATTCACATATTTCTGCAATAAACACCGACTGTAAAAATAGCCTAAATGTCAATAACACGAAAAATGATCAATTTGATTTACACGAATTATGTAAATCAATAAATGAGTTGAAAACTCGGTTCGAAAGATTCGAGAATCGCGCGAATCAACAAAGATTTAGATCTCGGAATAGATCTCATTCACGACCAAGTTCTAGATCTCGCTCGGTGAATCATCCTATGTGTTGGTATCACTATAAATTTGGCAATATGGCTAGAAAGTGCGGTAAACCAAATTGTACTTTCAAGACGAATGAAAATCAAAAAAACTAATTTCCTCCACCATCGCTACGGCAGATGCTGGAGTAACCGCAGTTCGCCGTTTATTTATAAAATGTAAAAACAATAATTTAACTTTCTTGATCGACACAGGCGCTGACATTTCTGTCATACCTGCGTCATCATTCAAAAACCTTATTGAAGACCAAAATCTTCATTTAACCGCAGCAAATGGATCACCTATCAGGACGTATGGATCAAAACTTTTATTATTAAACTTGGGACTTCGTCGAGAATTTCGACACCCATTTATGGTAGCAACAGTAAATAAGCCCATCATTGGTGCCGATTTCTTGGTAAAGTTTGGTTTAACAGTCGACTTAAAGAATAAGCGCTTGGTCGATCCAACAACAACCATAACTACCACAGGAACCATCTCCACCGTAAGCTCGCCATCACCACGTATTTATAATATCGAAGGTTTATATGGATCATTGCTTAAGGAATTTCCTGAACTTACTCAAGAACCAAGATACGACTTGCCCGTGAAGCATAATGTAGTTCACAGAATTGTGACAGAAGGTCAACTTCCATTTTGCAAACCACGTCGTCTTGATCCAACAAAATTTTCACTAGCTAAGGATGCTTTCCAACACATGCAAAACTTAGGTCTGTGCAAACAATCATCTTCGTCAAC
Source organism: Nephrotoma flavescens (assembly GCA_932526605.1). Lineage (NCBI taxonomy): Eukaryota > Metazoa > Arthropoda > Insecta > Diptera > Tipulidae > Nephrotoma > Nephrotoma flavescens. The sequence goes on along the minus strand of OW052221.1, from coordinate 78,540,396 downwards.
CTGTTCTCCACTTCATATGGTACCCAAAAAAGGACAAAATGATTGGAGACCATGCGGTGATTACAGACGTTTAAATGCAGTAACTGTACCAGATAGGTATCCGCTACCTCACATCCACGATTTTGCAAGACATTTGCATGGATGTAAATTTTTTTCTAAAATTGATCTTTGTCGTGCTTACCACCAAATTCCGGTAGCAAAAGAAGATCAATTCAAAACTGCGATAACAACTCCTTTTGGAATGTTTGATTTCTGTCGAATGACTTTTGGTCTCAGAAACGCAGGTCAAACATTTCAACGTTTCATTGACGAAGTAACGAAAGATTTAGACTTTCTCTTTGCTTATGTCGATGACATACTGGTCGCAAGTAAAACACCAGAAGAACATGCCGAACACTTACGCATACTCTTCAAGCGATTATCTGATTATGGTATCAATATACGCTTAGCTAAATGCGAGTTCGGTGTGACAAACCTAAATTTCTTAAGTCACGAGATAACCAGTAATGGAATTAAACCATCGAGTGACAGAATAATCGCGATTAAAGATTTTCCGCATCCAACCACAATCCGTCAAATCCAACGTATTGTGGGTATGGTTAATTATTATCATCGATTCTTACCACATTTGGCCGATCAATTAGTGCCAATTTATAATCAAATGAACTCTTTGATTAAATTAGGTAAAAAAGCTATTTTCTCTTGGCCTTCAGATTGCCAAATAGCTCTTGAGACAATAAAAGATTCACTCGCAAACTGCACGTTACTAGCACATCCAAAAGAAAACACCGTATATTGCATTAGAACTGATGCTTCTAATACGGCATGTGGTGGTGTGTTAGAACAATTAAACGAAAATGAATGGCAACCTTTAGCATTCTTTTCAAAAAAATTTTCAACTGCAGAACAAAAATATTCAACTTTTGATCGGGAATTATTAGCGATCTTTATTGGAATAAAGAAATTTAGGCATTTTCTCGAAGGACGAGAAGTAAGAATTTATACTGACCATAAACCGTTAGTTACCGCAATTAATTCCAAAACGGAACGAAGTCCAAGACAAACTCGTCATTTGGAATTTATTGCCCAGTTCACAACGGATATTCGTCACGTAAGTGGTCCAGAAAACGTAGTGGCTGACACCCTCTCACGTCCTGATGACATCTCAGTTCTAACTTTCGTTGGTTTTGACATCGAGAAATTAATTCAATCGCAAGAACAAGATCCAGAACTAAAAGAATACTTAAACGGTTTAAAACCACTTAATAAAAGATTGAAACTCAAGCAAGTCTCACCGGATAATAATTCGAGAGCAATATGGTGTGAAACTTCAACCAATACACCTCGACCTTATATCCCAGAACCAATGAGACGTCATATTTTTGACGGTGTCCACAACCTAACACATCCAGGCGTTAGGGCTACAAGAAAAAAAGTAGCATCGAAATATTTTTGGCCATCAATGAACAAGGATAGTTCCCATTGGGCAAAAACTTGCATCGATTGTCAAAAAGCCAAAATTACAAGGCACACTCGATCAGAATTTCAAAAATTTGATTTACCCTCGGGACGGTTTGACAAAAATTCACATTGATTTAGTAGGTCCGTTAGCACCATCAAATGGTAACATCTACATACTTACTATTATCGATCGTTTCACCAGGTGGACTGAAGCTATCCCTCTTCAGGATTCTACCGCTCAAACTGTCGCAAAAGCCTTATTATCTAATTTTATTGCTAGATTCGGCGTTCCACTAGAACTTACTAGTGATCAGGGTCCTCAATTCGAATCAAATTTATTTCAAGAATTGACGAAAATGTTGGGAATTCATAAAATTAGGACGACTCCATATCATCCGCAATCTAACGGGATTATCGAGCGATTCCATCGCAATCTGAAAGAAATCCTAATCGCTCGCGGAAACACAGTTAATTGGAGTGAAGAACTTCCGCTCGTGTTATTGGGAGTTCGTACAGCATTTAAGGAGGATTTAAATTGTTCCACGGCTGAGTTGGTCTACGGACAAACACTCAGAGTGCCCGGAGATTTTTTCATTCCTTCAAGTTTAAATCCGCAATTAGATCCGACATCATACGTCGAGCAATTACGAAAGTATATGCAAAACCTAATTGCAAAGGATACACGTTCCCAGACCCAAAACAAAATCTATATTCCAAAAGATCTGTTAAATTGTGAATATGTTTTTGTTCGAGTCGACAAGGTGAAACCAACCTTGACACCCCCGTACGACGGTCCCTACAGAGTAATGAAACGATTACGAAAACACTATGTAATCGAAATCAAAGGAAAAAATACTTCGATTTCGATAGATCGTTTAAAACCGGCATATGGTGTAGAGGCTGTCGAACAATCAAACCTCACAAAATATTCCAAAAAGATTACTTTTAAATAGCAACAAAATAGAGTCATAATTCTAAGAACCATTGGTACAATAAACACAACACATCTGATCATAAACAACATTAACAATTAATTGTACATATATGCAATTTCACATTCAGAATATTCCAGTGTGGTGAGTGTAACTACAAACATAAATACTGATAAGCATGTTTTTCACCTTCTACCCCAAAGCAATGGGAAACTGGTTTTCTAACGAGAAGGAAGAAACGGTAATAATAGCGGAGGCACCAGCAACCATAGCCCCGTTACAGAAAGGCAAACAAGAAGACAGCACATGGACGTCTATACTTCCCTATGTAGAATTGATAGCAATAACGTTGATAATAATCTTAGCGTACAACGTGATGCGCAAGTACATAAAAAAGAAGTTTGACAAGCATGTTATCAGAGCTACCAACCAACAAAGTGCAGATGTATAAACAGATGTATAAAGGATCTTAAATATAAATAAAAAAAAAAAAAATAAAAACGAAATAAAGTAATCATCCAATATAAAATTTATTTTGTTTTCTTTTCTTTTCTTGTTTACGTCATGTGTCATAGTGTTCCATTGATATTTTACCTCGTAAAAAGAATAAAATCATAGTAAATCATTCGCGAATAGTTTATTTGATTTTCTGATTTGTAAATTGAATTTGTGTTTAGATAATTAGGACTTTTCTTGGAAGGGGAGTGATGTGGATGTCACAACTATGTTTTGGCAATCCAACATTTCCCAATCTAAGAATTAACACACTCGCGACAAATAAATGCACGGGAGGTGAATGATTCAAAAATTCGCTTACGATAGTTGCGAACATAAATTTGTAAATTAGGTTAAGCATGTCGAGTTTCTTTTTTTATTCTACCTTTCATTCTTACGACATTGCCGCAATGTAAAATAAGCAATTATTTGCATTCACGCGGTCAATGTCGTTTTAACTAATTTCTACGCGTATATACACATACGCTTATTTTAACATTTCAACATTTCCCTTGTTTTTCACTTTTCAACATATTAATTCGTTGAACTCGCATATTGTGAGTTCGCGAAAAACAAAAAGTTTTTAAAAGAATAGAAAGTAAATTATTAAGTTAAGAATTGTTATACCGATAAGAGGTAAATTAAAGTAAATTGAAGTGAAGTAAAATAAATTGAAAATAAATTAAAATAAATTAAAATAAAATATATAAAATAATAGTGTATTTTAATAATAACTAAATAAATAGCAGTTAAACTATTTATAAGTTCAGATGTCCATAGGTCAGAAAGTATTCGTTGGTCCAACTGGCGGTGTACATCGTTTGATAGGTGAATGTTTAAAAGGCACTGTTATGTTCCTATACATAGAAAAACTCTAAACAAAATTTTACTTGCTCGCTGCGATGCCGCTAGCTGGGACAACGAATAGTTACTGACTTCAATGGATTATATCTCGAAAAATTTCTGTGATAGTATTTTCGAGAGAGACACATTTAAAACAAGAAGATAACTTAAATTTCGATTGTCATGACAGTTTTTAAGTACCTTGAAAGCAAGAATTTTTGAGGCTGAAGTCGTATTCATACGACAGATGAAAATCTCGGATTTTTGCATCCGAGATTTTTTTTCAATTTTTTTCAACTATTTTGTATGAAAGGAGGCGTGTCTGTTGTATAATTTACGTGATGTAGTTGGTTAAAACGATGGGTTAGAAAAATCCGGGCTTTTTATCCTTCGTATGAATACGACTTGAGGGTAAAACTGTGTTGATTTTTTGGGCTGAGAGTAAAAAATGTCGTGATAGCAATAATTATTGTTGACATCGTATTTTTCTAAGACTAAATTCGGGCTATGTTCACATTTATATGCACATATCAAAATTGGGCCTACTTCAAATACATATTTTTTATAAAGGATGCAACACACCAAGCAGCAGCAGCGAGCAGCAAATTTAAATATTGGCTTATTCGCTTATGTAACGATACAAAATTATAATTTGAATATAAATATAGGTGTTTCCAATAAAATAAATCAAATATTTTCTAATTTTAATAGAATAATTTAGATTTAAAGAAATTATATTGAATGAAGTTGCATCTATCGCGGCATCAATAGGTTCCACACACAGCAGCATAAATTTGCTGCACTTGGCTGCTACTCATAATCTCGATAAATTTGACAAAATTCTATTTACAACTAAAACAAAACAATCTGCTGCGCTGCTAGGTGTGCACACCCATATGCAGCCGGTAATGTGGATTGCTTGGAATATGTCGCGCTGCTCTTGGTGTGTTTCATCCTTAAGTATTATTTCTACTCTCAGCCCCGAAAATTTTGACTGTCATGACAGTTTATAACTATCGTGATAGCAAGTATTTTCGGGGCTGAGAGTAAAAATGTTGGAATTTTTTGGGCTGAGAGTAAAAATTACCATGATACCGATATTTAGTGTTGACATCGCATTTTCGGGGCTAGAATTTGGGCTATCTAGATATCTTGCCTTTCCATTGAATTTTCAAATGTAGCTGGATTTAATTGACACAGATAAAAATATGTCAGCATAAATTTGAGCATTCTTGCCACTCAATTTACTGCTTTATAGTCAATAGTTGTGTTTTTTGATGTTCCGTGAAACAACTCAGATTTCAAATCGAAATTTATCATCTAAAACTAACCTTCGATCAGGCTTTCCATATAAAATTTTAACAGTTTCGGATCAATGAGTGTCATGAAACAAGTAAACCGAAAAACAGCTGAAGTGCAATTTCAACGGCGGTGCTATACCAAAACATAAATTGCACTGTTGTAGAAAATTATTGTTATGTGGTCTGTATACGGCTTGAGAACTATTTAAGTAAATTTAGAGAAACTGTCAAGCATGGTAGACTTAACTAGAGAACAGATCGCATACGAGTAAAATAAATTTGAGATATCTCGCTACTAATCTAAATTTTATAATTATTTTTATAAACAATTCCGATATCAATTTGAATAAAGTTCGGGTTCAAATCAAATTTCAATTTTACTTGTTGTCATTTTCAAATTCACAAACATTATACGAAAAGTAGGTAAGAAATGTTTGAAACGTAGTCTCAATTCTAGTACCTACTTGTTTTACTCTGCGACTAGAATTATTGGAATCCGATGGTTATGAAAGGTCATAAAATTTGCAAAATTCTTAGTGGCAACAAAAGCCGACTCAAAATAAAGGAAATTTCAAAACATTTAGTTTGACCATATTCTATAAATCAGAACAAGTGTCACTTTGCAAAATGGAAGAAATGAGCCAAATGAGGGTTTATAAATAATATTTTGAAATATATCGGGTTATATACTATTTACACATATGTATATAGGATGTCATATGCATCAAAGCTTAATGTGTTCAGTATATGTTGTTTGAAACCTGAAATTAAACTATTTTTAAACCAAAAAAAAAAAATTTTTTTCTTGAGTAAACTTTTGTCCGGAAGCTTAAAACCTATCACGGATTTTCTTGATAATTGTGTTTTAACAATTAAGAACTATAAATGTCCGGGGTAGTGACATCTAGTGCATTAAAAACAAGCTCATTGAGATTTTTTTCTATGAAATTTTAACACGGCATACTTTATGAAAATAAAAATTATCATACAAAAATAGACCCAATCAGTTTAATTTTTTTGCCGTCAGATCCACTTGTAGTTCTCTATATTTTATTGATCTACGATTTTTAAGAATTTACTTTAAATAAGATTAATATTTTTCCTTTTACACAATCGTAACTGGGATGTTCGGTGAGGCCTGCTCATCTTCCAGACAATTGTTTAGTTAAATACTCGTATGTTAATCAATCAATCTTTTATTAGTTAGAATAATGGAGCTATTTACCCATATAAAATACTATGTACAAGAAACCCGTTTAATGTCTTGGAATGCTCCACTTAATAACCAAGGATAAATTTCATCGGTGGGACTAAAATGGAGGCAAAATGTCTGAATCTTCTTTCGAATATTGAATTTTTTTGATGTTGACTTCTTGTAAGTGTTTTTTACTAATGTTACTTTGAATGATGAAGAATGACCTTTTACTAAACAAGTGGTATGGTGAACTTAAATTGAAGCAAAAAAAAAATTTTTTTTTTGAACGCGAAAGAGTTAAGTTGAATTCAGTTACGTATGTACCTACTGAACTTTGTTAGAAACATATTCCTTATATTATGCACAACGAGGAATCACGTGATACTAGTTATTACTCTAATATTACTTTTATAGCATCATATATTATATATAAGGGGTCGGGCTTATCATATAATAAGTATACCTATTAAGTGATACAAAATAAAATTTTCACTCAAAAAAAAATTTGACTCAAAATTCTCTTAACAAATTCCACTCAAAATTTTTATCTTTTTTACTTTTAATTTTTTTTACACGCAAGGTTGTGTTAAATTAAATTTGCATTTTGTTAAACTGAAAACGGGATTTATATTTGAGCTGTTTCAATCAATTTATTATTAGTTGGCCTAATGGAGGTATTTACCTACATTAAATAGAACACAAATATCTTATAGAAGAAACCGATTTAATCTCTTTTTTTTATCTTTTAATTGTCCAGTGGATTTAATGTCCCTTGATGGTCAATTAATACCCCACTTTTCATTCACTTCATTCATTGATAGTCTTGGAACGTCTACTTAATAACCAAGGATAAATTTCATCGGCGGCTCTTAAATGGAGGTAAAATGTCTGAGTCGCCTTTCGATGTTTTTTTTACTAAGTTGGAAATATGAGCCGTTCTCAAGGAATCCAAAAATTTAACAATATAGTGCCAAATTGCACCAATAAGAAATACAGTAAATTTGTGTACGAAAGAGAATCATGTCAAAGATTTATTTTTGAATGTATTTTGAAACAACATACACATTTGTGCATACCATTTAAACTTATATTCGTCCAAAAAAAAAACACTATAATTATAGTTCAAGCAACACAATTGTGTATGTTGATTATGGAATGCCGTAAGGTTCAGCTAATTTATATGTTATCAACATATTATACTTTTTTCAAAAAGAATTCCGATTTAACTAAAAAAATATTTTTTAATATTGGGAATACAAATTAATTCGGTCCGTTTTCAAAAAGTGGCTCCCCTTTTCCCCTTTTTCTACCAGAGATTTTTTTTTTGCTTCAATTTAAGTTCAATCCATACACATGTGTGAGTAAAAAATGATAGGTTGTAATTTCTTCCGGATTTTAACGGATCTTAGTTAAATCGGAACTATTTTTGAAAAAAACATTATAATTTGATAACATATAAATTAATTATTTGTTTTTGATTTATTTATAGTGTTATTTTACGGACGAAAACGAATTAAGTGGAATGCGCAAATGTGTACGTTGGTCCCAAATACATACAAAAATAAATTTTTGACATGATTCTTTTGCCTTACCTACACAATTGTGTGGGCTGGCTGGAAAAGGGATAATACATTTTTTATAGTGACAACTTATTTCCGTTGTTTCAGACAGATTAGACATCTGCCGTTAACATTCTGTTTGTATTACTTTCAGTTTCCTACAAAACTTGTTTATATAATATTTTTACATAACAATTTTGTTTGCTAAAGTAAGGAGAAACCAGATATTTATATTCTAAAACGTCAGCGCCTAAACAGTAACAGACAAAATTGTGTATATTGAACTTCAATTAAACTGAAATTTATGTCAAAAGCGACATTACAAACTATGATTATTTACATACACATTTGTGTATGGTGAACTTAAAAAAAATTATTTTTAACTCGAGAGGGTTAAATTGAATTACGTTACGTATATACTGAACTTTATTCGAAATATATTCCATGTATGCACAACGACAAATCACGTGATAGTAATTATTACTCAAATATTACTTTTACAGCATCATTTATTATATCTAAGGGGTCGGGCTAACATATAATAAGTATACCTATTAAATGATAGAAAATTAAAATTTTCACTCAAAAAAATTGACTCAAAATTCCACTCAAAAAATTTCACTCAACATTTTTATTATTTTTTATTTTTTTACACACGAGTTTGTGTTAAGCTAAATTTGCATTTTGTTTAACTGAAAACGGGATTTATATTTGAGTTGTTTAAAAGAAATTTTTAGTCATATAGTAACATCGAAGGTGAACAAGAAATATAAATTCCAATTTATTAAAACGTTACCATTTACTTATTTGTAATATAAAAACGAGTCAACATTATATTTTTAAAAAAGTTCGGTTGATAATCTCAAGGCCAGTTGAAGCTAATTAAAAAATTAATGCAGATTAGCGCCTCTGCGCTATAAACAAAAAACTAGATCTCCACAACCGGAATACGTATGTATGTTATATAATTATATAAGATATAAGTTTGTGCAATTTCACCACTCGAATGGACTCTGGCATCGAAGTAATAATCCAAAAAATAAAGATGATCAAAGTTCCAATAATAAATTATAACCGTTTATGTACACATTCACTATATATCACATATTGAATAATAGTTTAAATAAATACATTACACATCAAATTATCAAACTTGAATACACAAACACAATTCTTTTGAAATTTTCTTATAATATTATTCCACTTATTGAATTTAGACACTACTTTTTTTTTTATAAATTAACCGTGCCAAATTGAAATACCCACATCAGACAAAAAATTTAAACCATAACATTTTTTTAGCTTCGTGTATTTGGTGCGTTTAAGACCTCAAAAATAAAATTGAAACTGGTTTAAACAAAAAAAAAAATTGATACACGAACGAATATTTAAAAAAAAAAATGTTAAAACTTTCATTTTCAAATTAACACATTTTCCAGAGTAAGGTAAATGGATAGACAAATAAAAATTTATATAATTCACCTTTTTATTATAATATTATGTATTGCAATTTAAAACTAAAACCACATTTTTTATTTAAACTTTAGTATATACGCACACACTCACACACACCCGCACAATTTTACGTTGCTAAACCACTAAAAAAAATTGACTTATTAGTTTAAAAAAAAAAGAATATTTGAAATTAATTCTAATTTTATAACTGAACTTTAATATTTATATTTATATTAAGATTTCAATAAGACAACACGATACAACTTAACAAGCGTACTCTCAACATCTTTCTATTGCTGCGAAGTAAAAGAAATACGAAAAAAAAGTCTGCAGAAAATATATGAAATGAAATAATAATCGGTTTGTCTCTCTTTTCAACGTAGCTTTTTTTTTTATTCTATCGTCATTATTATTAACCTCGTCGTCGCCACCGTCGTCGCCACCGTCGTCACCGTGATTCATATTTTGTTTCCATAATACTTTTTTTTTCGTACAATTTACAGTACCGTGCTAATAAAATTCTGTGATCTTAGCGATATCTAATTGAATTTTGTACCAAATTAATTTTAATGAAATTTATATGCACGTGACCCGATATTCCGCGTTTACAATTAAAAAAATATTTTGCGCATGCGATTTTTCACCAAACTATGTATGTATATTACTTTGGCGGGGGTATGGTATACTGTTTGTGCCGACTTAAGACGAAATAAAAAAAAAAAGTAAAATATGTAAAAAAAAAAAATTGAAATAAGATATAGAAAATTTTTCAAAAGAAATACACAATCATAAAAAGAAAAACAGGTTCTCCAATATTTTATATAACATTATAACTTAAGAGGTATTTGAGTTGGATTTTTGCACACAAAACCAGCATTCATACAGACACACTTTTACCTGCTGACTAAAAAAAAAATTAAAATCTATTCAGATCGTGGTGGTGTACATTATTCGAAAATGACTATTTGTTTTTCCATCTTAAAGCTCTATTAAGCAATATTCTCAATGTCCATTCAATTTTATGGAGCACGAATGTTAATAAGAATAATACAACACTTAATTTTATGTTTGCTGTCGAACACTAAAGAATTTCGATTGTTAATGCAGCGCAATCGATCGATATTGTTTGCTACTTTACTAATTAGGAATGATTGATCATTAACGGAATAGTTTGTTTGTTTGTTGCGTATTAATACTTAAGACTATTGATTGGTTAGAACGCGGTGACACGATTTTATTATTTTGAAACATTTGCAGGTGTGGTTTCTCGCATGAGGATCTAAAAAACATGTGCATAAATTGTTCTTGGTAACCAACTGGCTTACTTTTATATCCTTTTTGCATAAACATGTATTTGTATGAATATTAAATAAAGGGCCGGTGGGCAACAAATTAAGGTAACAAAAAACCTTGGTTTTAATGGTAGGCTGCAAAAATATATTATTGTTTCTAATTATTTTAATAAGATGTTTTGAGATACTGGTTTAATAAAAAATATCGGAATATAATATCTACAAACCTGGATACACTATTCGTTCGTAGATGATTAAGTAAAAACATTATTTAATTTTTTCGTCATTTGAACATTCTCAGATTCGTTAATACGTCGCAATACCGTTATCAACCAGTTGGGAATTTACTTCTAAATTTAGCTAAATTACCGGAAATGTATTTGTTTTCAATTTTAAAGTCGCCCAGATTCCTGAGTGCGTTAACAAATTATTCTTAAGGATCGTGTTTTAATGTAAATTCAGTTCGAATTAACCCGTTGCCGTAAATGACGGCTAAAGCCGTCGGATTTTTGGTAATATATAGGCAAATGACGGCTATAGCCGTCCAGCATATTTTAATAAATAAAAACAGGAACATGATAGCTATCATTTGTTCTGGGACGAGAAAAATGTTGTAATGAGCAAATGACGGTTTAGAGTTTTGACCGTCGAGGGTTTTCATGGAAAAACTGTGAGGAAATGTGATAATTTTCACTTCCAAACATATAAATAACGCTCAATTTGATATGGCAGTCATAAACAATTGAAAACAGAAAAGTGTGTTTTTGTGCACGGTCGTCAATTTAAAAGTGGTGCGGCAACGGGTTAATGTCATTTGATTAGATCACTTCTCGCCGAAAAATCGTCGGATATGTGGGATTCACATTAGATGCGAAATGATATTCGCAATCCGCGGTTCCACACTTTGATTCTTTCGTCGTGATTCTTTCATCGTTTCTTTCCCCTTTAACAACAAAATGTTTTTAGTTTGAGGGTAAAGGGGAAAGAATCACAACGAAAGAATCAAAGTGTGGAATGGCGGAATGAGTTATAAAGTCTAACGCTTTGCGATATAATTTCAGAAATTGTGCTCAATGCGATTGAAACGAATCGGTTTGCGATAAAAATAAACCAGAAAATGAAGGGCGTTAAAATTCGCTAAGCCATTGTGATTATACTTTGAATGTAAAAGTTCAAAGTATTTTCAATATTTTTTGGTAGTTTGGACTGCAGTCGGATAAGATGGCTGAACAAAAATAAAAATTAAAAACCATTTTATCTTTGCCATGCTGCAACACGTAGGTTTGCACTATGAGGTCTCACTCCTTTAATGCTGGCTTAACAAAAGAGTTATTATATTATTTGAAATTGGAAATTAAGTACAAATTTCAACCGTGCGTTATAATTAGACGGTAAATAAACATTAATACACAATGGGCTGGCTATTCAACCGAAAACGAGACGGAACAAAAACGAACGGATAAATTGAATCAATTCAAATGCTTTTGGTTTCAGCTGTTGCGGTAATCCACAATAAATGTATTTTTGAATCGTACTTTTCATGAATTGTAAATATTTTTTATTGGTTTGGTTTATTTTGCATGAGCCGCCAAACAATAAATTTAAAACTATTATTGGAAACTCATAATGGAAAATATGAAAAATTATAAAGGACATATAAAGGATTTGGGATTTTAATAATGAAAATTTGTGCTATATTTTATAATTAGAATACAATTTGATTGGAGATTCCTCATTTTCTAAAAGTTAATTAGTTTAAAGCTGTATGCCATTTTTTCAATGTTGGCTATTTTTAAAATCTTTTCTAATTTCATTTAACTTTACAACCTCCATCTTACAAAGAAAGAAATTTTTCTTTCATTTAAAGCTAAAGGCGTCAAAATAAAAGACCGAAACTTTAAAACTTTATACCGATTTGTCTTTTAATCAGTGGTCTTTCATCTTTCGTTTCGTTTCCGTTTCAGTTCGTTCTGCTCTCGGTCACACAACCAGCTTATAAAAGCAGTTCATAATAAATAATGGTAACACGTATCAATGTATTCACATATTATACATTTACAAGGCATACATGAATTTAAATTGCATTGAGTGAATCTACACGAGGACTCATTTGAGATCAGTTTTTGGTCTCAAAATATACCATTTGTGACCACGCATAAGTCTCATGAGCGCGCACTCATCGGTCGATAGGTTGATAAACGTAAATATTTACACATACACCCAAACATGGCCCTCCACGGTGTTTTTTCACGATTTGGACATAACACGGTCAACAAAAATAAAATAGTCCTGTTTTTACACGATTATTTTTAAACCACAAGCATTAAAAGGTGTCAATGTAAAGGGACTTCCAGTTCATTGGATGGCAAATAAGAAAGCCTGGATAACGATGTCAGTATTCAATGAGTGGTTCGAAAAATGTTTTATCACGGAGGTCAAACAGTATTTGAAGGGTAAAGGCATGCCTTTCAAAGCTCTGGTGTTGATCGCGAACATAATACAACTTTTCTTCTGCAGTCACTCGACCAGGGAATAATTGTAACTTTTAAAGTATATTATGAAAGACGATCATTTAGATATATTTTAAATTAAATGGACAGTATAAAACATACAGTTTTGTCCGTGTCTGAAATAAGGCCGTCTACTTGAATGCGTGCTTGAAGAACGTTTCCAAAATTATTTGCAATGTCTCGGCTGCCTGTCATTTGGAAACTTGATTAAATCTGAATAGTAGCCTGATAACAATTCCCAGCATCCAAGATAAAATCGATTCCCGGAATAATACATATTTGATATTTATTTTGCTTCGAGATATTATTGTACTTTTTATAGGGAACGCAAAGGGAAAAAAGGTGCCTGCAAAAATGGTTTGTGATTTCAACTGCGCATGCTAGTTACAAATTTTTTACCTTGATCTAAGTAAAACTGCATCCTAGTTTAGTATTTTTGATCAAATTACTGCCACTGCAGATCGTATCAAATCGTTGGCGAGGCAATACCATTCTCCAAGCGGATTCGAAAAAAAACCATTTGAGATACATTGTTCCGAATCACCTTCAATTCCAACTGCATACTATATCTTGTATGTGGTTTATGCTTTGGTTACGCACCAAAGACCTTCCAAAAGAAATATTTGCGAACAACTCTGATCTATTTCTTATAGTCATTGATATACAAAATTTAGTTCTTCACGCTTGAAATATCTGACCATTGTTAAAGATCAGTTTAACTTTTTAATTTATGTAAATTCTTACCAGAAACTCATTAATATTCACAAAATCAAGAATTTTTTGCTTAATTTCTAGAATAATAAAAATTAAATCACCTTCCTAAAATACGAGACCGCAGTAGAAAATATGATAATAGATAGACTCTCTCTAAACAGCTACGCAAACATCTTTATTGTATACCAAAACAAAATAAGTTGTTTCTTAACGTATTTCGATTTGGTTTTCGTAAGTAAATAATAAAACTCGTCTGTGTGCGCGCCGCATTCTGTTGAAAATTATGACTAAAAATTTTTACTAAGAAATTTATTCGAACGGAAATAATATTACAGGTATGAAGAAGATCATAAAAATGAAATAAGGGGTTCCTGTTTTGGAAAATACTTCGTTAACCATTAGTCCATCGCATAAACATTAAATACATATAAGTAGGTAGTAGTTTACCAAAAGATTATTTTTGGTATAGGAACAGGTGATTTTCATTTTGTTGAATTGTTTGTTATTCAACAAAACCAAAAAATATATGAATACATTACATACTCACTTCGACCATATATAGAGACGAACTACATAACAAAATAATTTATGGGGTCTGTGACACTTACAATTTTTTTTATTGTTTAGTTTGAGTAACAATAATAAGAAATAATAAGAAACCTTGATTGTCTGCCACCGATCATATAATTATTTCCTTAAATACCAATCTTCAGAAGAAGCATGCACAATGGGCATTAGGAAAGGTGGTATTTGTAAAATATGTAAAAATTTGTTGTAAACGAAATATTATTTATGTAACCGCAAGTTGGGCAATTATAAAAGAAAACTATGACTGAGAATGATTGGTGTAGAAAATTTCCTTACATAATTTCATTGCTAATCAAATAGTTTTCAAATTAATTATTACTAATTGGATAACCACAGACAGGGTTCCTTTAATTTACTAACAATTCTTAGAGTTAAGTGTGCTATTTTCAGGTGCTATATGTGGAAACCACTATGTGGAATTGGAAACACGATTACCACATAGTTCTATTCAGCACAATTCTATTAAATTTGCAAAAAAATAATTTTTAAGCTCCACTCACGTCCCAGAGATTGATAAATACAAAAACTGGAAGGACTGGGTTGTCTACACGGCCGTAAGTGTCTTGCGTGGTTTACACATAGCTGTTACACCGAGGAACGTCTCGCAAACTTTTTCAATACCTGCAACCAGATCTTTACCTGGTCGATGTCTATTGGTCCGGAAGAGGCGGCACCACTATATTCCTTATGAGTTCCACGTTTTCATCGTACAGATAATGCACCCTGTTTATGTTCAATAAGTTAATGAGTTTGTTATGAGGAATGGCAATTACAGCAGCGCAATCTCTCTTTTTTATTTATCTGTGCCATAAAGATCGTAGTGACAATACCTGATAACTCGCGGTTAGGCTCGCTTTCTATATCTGTTGATGACTCGTTGCACCAAAATCAGCTGCTTTGTCATGGTAGTCGTTCTTGACCAGCTTGTGGTCTTTCACACCAGGCTACAAACTTGGTCAGTTCGAAAAATTCGTTCCTCAGAGGCGGCTTTTGGAAGTATATGAAGATATCTCATGATGCCAATGAAGTTTATCCTAAATTAATCCTAAATTGTAAAAATGGCGGTTAGTACTATTTTAGGAAAAATTTCAAACTTCTACTGAGAAGTATGAAGTTTATACTATAATACAAAATAAAACAAAATGTGAAGATGTATTAGTGATTTGCAAACATTTAGACGATTTTACAAAACTGTTACTTTAACAAATATGTAATTGAAATTCATAATGTTTATTTCGGTTCAATTTGATTAAAATTCATTATTCTAATAACAGCAAAATTGTGAAGAAGTTATGTTACGCAGAAATAACTAAACATCGTTCACACATTTTAGTAAAAAAAAAAATTAAAAGCAGTATTATGCATTTTATTAATTCAAAGTGCCCAAAATTAAAAAAAGATAGATGATTTAAATTCCTATACATGTACTCTACTTGTGCAAAACAACATACAATTCTTAAGGATGTTAAGTACCTATAACGACATTCTTGTGGAACCCGCAATTTCCAAGAAAATGATTCTTAGAAATTTAATTTCTCATAATTTTCGGAAATTTACAAATTTACTATAATATTTTGGTAGACCTATATGTGCACTATACTTGTGCCAACCCGTTTAAAACCCTAATAGTGTTTACATATCTAAAACGACATTCAATTGATGAACGGAATTTCTTAGTAAATTTGATTCTAAGAAAATTCATATCTCAAGATTTTCACCGATCGGCAAACTTGTCACTATAATATTTTTGTAGACCTATATGTGCACTATACTTGTGCCAACCCGTTTAAAATTCTAATAGTGTTTGCATGTTGACTAACCGAAGAAGAAGACATTGCTGGAATAAAAACAGAAGTGGAAGAGAATAATGTAAATATAAAAATTATAAAAATAATTCAAATGAGGAAGAAACACCTAAATGAAAATTCCAATAAATTACCACTATACTTAGTGCAATTTGAACCAAATACAAATATGGCGGACATCCTCAAAATAAAAACCATAAATTACCAACGAGTAACATGGGAACATCTCAAAAATAAGAGCGACATAATGCAATGCCGAAATTGTCAGAGATTTAGACAAGCGGCAAGTAATTGCAATTTATTATATTGGTGTGTTAAATGCCATATGAGTCACATGCCATGAGTGTACAAATACGAATGAAATTGAACGTAAAGACATTTACTGTGTTAACTGCTAGAAGTTGGGCCATCCGGCATCCTTTAAAGGCTGTCCAATTTATCATCGAAGTTAAAAAATAAAATAAAAGAAACTAAATTGAATCCGCCTAGATCTTTCAAGGCGACGTTGGTAAATGAAGAAAACGGTTCATACGCAAAAATTGTATCACAAAATAATAAAAACGAAATGACTATCGCTAAGTTGGCAAAAAAAAAAAAAATTGAAATAATGTCGCAAACAATTAAACAGCAAAGTGAACAAATTACTCAACTTTTAAGTGTAATTAATTCATTATGAATTAATTAAAAATTTTGGCACTAAATGTAAATTCGATCGTCAGCATCAACAGACGACTAAATCTTTTAAAATTTTTGGAACAACATCAACCGGATATTTTATTAATGTGTGAAACTAAATTAAATTTTCGTCATAACATTGAATTTAAAAATTATAATTTGATAAGGCAAGATCAACAAAATTCAAAAAATGACGGAGGGACTGCGATCCTAATTAAACGAGGCATACATTTTGAACTCATCAAAATCAGCAAATTGCAAAATTGTAAAGATCTGGAGAATACTATAATCAAAATTAAATTAAAAAACAACAAGCAGCTATATGTTATTTCAGTGTATTGTTCGAGTCACAATACTGCAGAAGCTGTTCAACAATTTGACAAGGAATGGTATAATAGCTGGGGATATGAATGCTCGACAAGAGGCATTGCATCAAATCAATGGCAAATCGATAACGGTTTCCTTTATAAATCAGCAATTTATAAACCAAATGCACCAACTTTTTTACCAACAAGAAGTTATTTGGACATAGCCATAACAGATAGCAGATTAAAAATTTCCACAAACGATAATGCGGAAATTCTAACGGATTTCTACGAAAGCGATAACCGGGCAATTGAGGTCAACTGCTTGGAAATAGAACCGACAAACACATACGAAGATTTACTAAAGGAAAATTTAATCTATCAATTCGTTAATACCAATTGAGCGGTGTGGACAAGGAAATTACGGAAAATATACTTAAAATATAAAAACCAACATCAAATCAGCGCAAATATTGTTCCTGATGACAGAAACATGAATGATAAAGACGTGGAAAATTATATAAATATATTGTGAGAATGACACAACCAAAAATTCGTCATAAAAATAATATGGAATGCTATACACGAATAGGATCATTGAACAATTATTTAGGCACAAAAGTCATGTTGTTTAACATTTAAAACGTCAAAGTTGTATAACTAACAATACACAACAAATTACGTTATATAAGGCGGATATTAAAAGAACCAACCAACTAATTAAGGAAAATATAAAAATTCAAGTAAACGTACATTGGCAAAATAAAATCTTAGCAATAAAACCTGGAGCAAAAATGTTTTCGGAAATCAGACGTATGTGGAGGCCAAAACAAGAAAAAAACATAAATATATTGGAAATCGAAGAAAAAAACAAGGAATATGCAATCGTTGAATATCAATTGGAATGAACTTCCGAAAACAGGTAACACGTTTGTCTGCCTCAATTCTCAACAAAATTTGGACATTACATCGAAAAGCAAACCATATCAAATTCTGGACTTGAAAAAACACCACACGACATTGTCGAGCAACATGTAAAAATCATAAAAGAAAAACATCAATAAGAACAAGCAAATCTAATCACCAAGATGACGTTTACAATCGGGCAAACGAGCAAGGATCAGAAAACTATTTTATCAGCATTAATGAACTGAAAGATATACTCGCATGCTGTAACAGCAAAAAGTCATATGGTCTGGATAGAATACCAAATGTAGTATTGAAATACTTACCAGAAGAAATCGTTACGGATATTTGCACTATATTCAATAATCTGCTTAACAATAGATCGTTCGCATCATGTTGGAAAACCGCACGAATTTTTCCGATTCCGAAAAAAAACAAAGACCCGAAAAATGCAGAAAATTATCGGCCCATCAGTTTATTGTCAAATTTAAGCAAAATTTTCGAAATAATAATCCACAACAAAATTCAAAATTATATTAACACCAACAATCTCTTACCAGACAATCAATTTGGCTTCAGATTTGGACATCCGACGAATCATGCGATCACAAAATTAACGTCTGATGTGTGCCGTAACTTAAATAATGATATACAAGATAATATTCAGCCAGCTGTTAGTTTCGTCGCAGCATTTTTAAAAACATGGCGAATCAAAATTAATGCAAATAAATGTGAAACGATTCTATTCCGTCGACCATCTGGATCGGTTCTGTTACCTCACAGAACACATTAACATACAACTTGGAAAAGCCAACCAAGCTATTTTAATGAACAAAAAGATTTTCTATTCCAAATACTTAGATTCGAAAGTGAAAAGAATTTGTTACCAAACACTCATTCGACCCATCATAACATACGGATGTCCAATCTGGTATAATTGTTCCGCCAGCTATATGGAACGAATAAGAAAATTCGAAAGATGTTGCATACGGAGATGTCAAGGTGAATGGCGAAATGCTAGATCTGGTTACATAAAATATATTTCAAATCAAATACAATACAATAATTTTGGTATAGAAAGAATCGACTTATACATTATAAAATTAATCAGAAATTATTTGGCACGAATCACGATTATTGGCACAAACTCTTTAATTTATAGAGCACATCACACAGCAGAGATAATATTACGAGACAGTATCCAAAATAATAAAGTTCCCGGTCCAGAGGCATTTTAATATCTGGATAAGATTGGGTATATACAGAACGATGATCAAATACCAACAATTTACCATGTGAAAAGGAAACCAAACGAGAAAGGATTCAACCCCGTAAAATTCGATAATCCGGAAGCATACATGAGGTATAGTACTGCCTTTAAAAAATTAGACGATCAAAAGTTCATCGAACAAAAACAAAAATACTGGTGGTTACAACTTCATTAATATTAAATTAGGTTAAGTTGTAGATAGTTGTATACCGGGTGTTTCTTTTAAACTGAGACGATCAAATATCTCGAAAAATAGCCACTCTACGGAAAAAATGTCCATAATCAAAATTTAATCATACCGCGGGGGAAATACATTAGTGCAAAAAAATAGTCCCTCACCCCCCGCTTTGTAGGTGGGGCAGGGGTAACTTTTAAACTAAGATAGGAAGCCGTATTTTTTATTGCAGATACGGATTCTACCACTAAAAGTACGTATAATTTGAATGAAACATTTTGTTCGGTTCATGATAGATGGCGTTGTAATCGACGAAATTCAATTTTTCAAATTTCTTCTTTGCAGAATCGAATGCGTGTGTTCTAAACGCATTCGATTCTGCAATACGTTTGAAATAAAAAACATCACGTTTTCATTGGAAATACTCGAAATTCGTCATCAAAACAATTTATTCAGTTTTGTAAATCACATTTAACGATTGTGTTATTTCTTATCTTCATGTTTTTCGTAATTGCAAAATAAACAATAAAATACTTTAGAATGGACCGTTTAACTGTGCCAGAGAAAATTGAAATGGTTCTGGTTTATGGAGAACCTGGCAAAAATCTTGAAAATGCTGTTGCTATTTACGCTAAACGTTTTCCGGATAGGATTCGTTCACGTGCTTCATTTGGCCGTACTATCAAACAATTTATTACTGATGGAAATGCTCAACCGAAAAAAGAGGACCCGTAGAGCAACAGTCACTGGAGAAAATAATGAAATTGCTGTATTGGCAGCAGTGGCTCATAATCCTCATATTAGTACACGAGAAATAGTTCGCGATTCCGGATTGTCCCTCACCAGTGTTTGGAGAATTTTAAAACGGCACACCTATCATCCATATCATGTGTCTTTACACCAAGATCTTCATGGCGCTGATTTCCAAAATCGGGTAACTTTTTGTCAATGGGCACGTGAACAAATACAACAAAACCCCATTTTTTTTCGTTGGGTAATGTTCTCTGACGAATCGTCTTTTATAAACCATGGAACGGTTATTCGACACAACATGCATTATTGGAGTGTTACAAATCCGCACTGGCTTCGTCAAGTTGTACATCAGCGTCCTTGGACTGTCAACGTGTGGTGTGGAATAATTGGCAACAAACTCATAGGCCCCCACATTATTGAAGGCAACTTGAATGGTCAAATGTACCGAAACTTTTTAGAAAATGAACTGCTAATATTACTTGAAAATTTGAACTTAGAAGTGAGACGGAACATGTGGTTTCAACATGATGGTTGCCTGCATACTATTCGGTGGTGGCACGTGAAATACTTGATCGTGATTTCAATGGTCGCTGGATCGGTAGAGCTGGTCCGATAAATTGGCCCGCCAGATTACCCGATCTTACTTCGCCAGATTTCTTTTTGTGGGGCTATCTCAAAGACAAAGTTTACAAACAAGAACCAACAACAAGTGAGAACATGATTGAGCGAATCAGAAATGCGTGTGCTGAAATTCAACCAAACACACTTCTCAGTTGTGTACAATCATTGGAAATGCGTATTAATAAGTGCATTGAAGTCGCAGGTCATCATTTTGAACACTTATTTTAAGCCAAAATTATTTTATTCATCTGCCATTTACATTAATAAATTGTTTTGATGACGAATTTCGAGTATTTCCACGCGTGTGTTCTAAGAAGAAGAAATTGACAAAATTGAATTTCGTCGATTACAACGCCATCTATCATGAACCGAACAAAATATTTCATTCAAATCATACGTACTTTTAGTCGTGGAATCCGTATCTGCAATAAAAAATATGGCTTCCTATCTTAGTTTAAAAGTTACCCCCGCCCCACCTACAAAGCGGGGGTGAGGGTGTTTTGCACTAATGTATTTCCCCCGCGGTATGATTAAATTTTGATTATGGACATTTTTTCCGTAGAGTGGCTATTTTTCGAGATATTTGATAGTCTCAGTTTAAAAGAAACACCCGGTATAATATGGGGGAACGAAACTTATTTGGCAATATAAGATTTTTTTATTGGTACATATATGGCACATATATAGAATTAAAATAATTATTTGCTGAGCTTTCGATGTCAATTCGACATCATTATCAAAGCTAATGAAATTTTATTAAACAAAATTTTTCCGTTACAAAATATACAGAGCCTATACAGTAAATTTTATATAAATACAACATGAATAGAAGGTATATTTAAAAATTATGTAAAATATGATTTGAATTTATAAAATAAAATAAAAAATGCAAATATTTAAAATAAATTTAGAATTTTTAAAAAATATAAGGAAGACAAAAACAAATTAGACAAAATAATCATAAACATTTCCAATATAAGCATAATCATTGTTAATATTTATCGAATTAGTACTAGATTTAATGCACAGCATTTCCAAAATTGACCTCTTTCTAAAATTTTAACGGAAAAATTTTGTTTAATAAAATTTCATTAGCTTTGATAATGATGTCGAATTGACATCGAAAGCTCAGCAAATAATTATTTTAATTCTATATATGTGCCATATACCAATAAAAAACCTTATATTTACTATTATTGGCTCATAAATTATATTTTTAAATTATTTGGCAATGTTTTAAATGCTAATTTTTATGCCAACCAAAATATTAATTTATGTTAATTTAACTCGATTTGGTAATAGAAGGTTAGAACCCTAAACAAAATTGAAAACAAATGTCTCCTGAGAATCTATTATAGGATCAGAGGATCTCAAAATTTATAAAATATTATTAATGTTTCTTGTAATATTCTTACATTTTCTAAAAAAAATTGTTAACGAGCAAAGCATAATAAAAAGAATCATATTAATAAAAAAAAAAAAAAAAAAAATGCTTGCTCCAGCGACCGTAGGTCCCGGGTTCGATTCCCGGTGGTGATAAGGAAAAAATTTCACGGCTGGTTAAGGATCAATGAATTAATCACTCATTATCCGAAATGAAAATATGATTATGAAACCTCATTTTGAGGCGGCCAAATCTCTTGATGCTATATAGTGGCAAAGAGAGAGAGAGAGAGAGAGAGAGAGAGAGAGAGAGAGAGCAAAAACTAACACATACTTAGCTTTCAAGAATTCTTATTGGATTTGTATACATATTGTTGTTATTTTTTGTTAAAAATTTCACACTCATCCATAATTTGGATTTCAATTCTGGACAATATTTAACCATATTAAAATTATTTAATTAATTATTAATTAAAACCAAACCGAAAATGACGAATCTTTAAAGTTAGTTTATCTGGCCTCGAACAATGATGGAATATTAATGTGTCCTTGATTTTCCTCTGAGGGACCAATTGTTTGGGATACATACATAGTTACGAAACTACTAACTAAAAATTAAAATTACTCGATCCTGGACAAGAATTGTGTTGTCATTGTGTTACTCACTATCGGTTCTAGGTGTCTGTAATCGAGCCGCTTCTATCCGAAATAATTAATCTACCCAATTCATCGCTTTTATTATGTGTCGACTTCCGGGAAATTTGTGTAAAGTGGTCGTACATTTAAATCAATCAATTTTCAGTTTTATATTTGAATAAAAATAAAATGTATCAAGCAATGAAATTGTATCTAATTTTTACTCAAGTTTGTAGTTAAATAATAATATGTAAATAATTTGCAATGATTGTTTATTAATTTTAAAATGAATATTCTATTTTATTAATTAAGAGGAAATTAGAATAAACCTCCCCCCGAGCCATTCAAGTTTTCCATACGCGCAAACATTGTCAGCACTAATTTATTCCCAATTCCCATTCACACGGATGTCTACATTTTCAAACATTATCTAGAAAAAGTTAAGTCGAAAGAAATTGTAAAAAAATTAGAAACGAAATTTAAAATTATGCGGTGCTAATTTATTCAAAACTTATTCTTGATAAAAAATACAAACTTGTCAAGGTAAATGTAATAATAATACGAATTAAGGCGGTGATACATGTACAGATTTTGCCTTTAAGGCATAAAAATTATGCGCGCTGATTGGTTAAAAGTCGGCCATCTTGAATCGCCTTATAGGCAAAAATTTTAAATTGAACATTTCTCAATTTTGTACAAGGCAATTTTTTTTGCCTTAAAGGCAAAATTTGTACATGTATCACCGCCTTTATTCCTTTCGATAATATGTAGATCACATTACGATCTTATAAATACTCTCGTGACAAATTATTTAGTTTAGTAGTACCAGATCTATTTACGCGATTAAACCACGACTAAAATGTTAACTAAATCTCTCGTGATAATCTGTGGCGTTTTTCTAGCATGTTTATATTTTCGATGGAAACGAAATAAATTCTTATTTAAAATAAAGGATATACCATATGGGGTAAAACATTATCCCCTTATTGGGCCTGTCCATTTACTTATTGGCAAATCACCTGACGGTATGTATTTTGAATTTTGGCTGTTTTTGTTAAATTCAGAAATATCAGTGTCGCCTCATTCTAGATTTATTTAAGACGGGGATAAATTTATTTTCGGAAGCGCCATCATCCTTCAGCAAATTTATCGTATTCTTTAAATTAATAATGGTTGTAAAAAATCCTGATGACATTCGTAAAATACTTTCATCACCTCACTGTTTAGACAAGGGATCACCATATTCAATTATTCCACTGGGAAATGGATTGCTTACAGCAAAATGTAGGTAGCGATAATTCGAAGTTGAAGAAATTCTTTTACAAATATTTTTGATTAAATTTTAAAGCGGCCATATGGAAATTTCACCGAAAACTGTTGAACCCAGCATTTCACATTGCGTTATTGAACAAAACATTTATTCATCAATTTAATGAAACAGCTCAGCATTTAGTAACAGATCTACAGTGTAAAATTGGTATGAATACTTTTGATATCGAACCAATTATAGCAAGTCGCTTGACCAATCTTCAGCTTAAGACACTTTTTGGTAAAGACGTAGGAGATGAGGAAACTAGAATCGTACATGAAAATAATAAGAGGTGACTATAATTTTAATTTAATTTAACAATTAAATAAAAATCAATATGATTTTAGATTAAGTGAGTGCATCTCGACCAAAATGATGAATAGTTATACACAGTTTGTGATAATATTTTTTGAAAAACTTCTGAAATTGCAACCATTGGTTGATCGTATAATGAATAATAATTATAAATATTTGGAGCCGATGATTGAGGATGCTAGATCTAATTATCAACAGAAATTAGAAATTGGTGAGCCTCAAGAGGACTCTAAAAATAAGCCCGAAATATTTATACGTAAATTGATAAGCCTTGAGAAAATGGGCTATTTTAAAAACGAGGACCTAAAAGACCACATTAACACTATATTACTTGTTGGTACGGACACTTTAACTGTCACGATATCGAACTGTATGTTATGTCTGGCAATGAATCAGGATGCCCAAGAAAAATGTGCTAATGAAATAAAGGAAACGATTGGTGACCAATTTGATACGATTGATAAAAGTGATTTGATAAAGTTAGAGTTGCTCGATCGAACTATCAATGAGTGCATTAGACTCATTTCACCTGTGCCAGTAATAGCACGAACGTGTTTTACAGATGTTATACTAGGTAAGCGTAATCTACAAAAATATAGCGTTTCATAATTTTTTATTACTGTTCAGATGATCAGAAATTAATACCAGCTGGAACAGATATATTAATCCCAATTCAAGTAATACACCACAGTAAAGAACTCTGGGGCGACAACCCAACCAAATTCAATGCTGATAATTTTCTACCAGAGAACGTTGCAAAGCGACCACTACTTAGTTTCATGCCCTTTAGTTATGGAATGCGAAACTGTATAGCGAAAAAATATTCACAATATGCGGTAAAAGTGATTATGGCACATCTGTTGGTGAATTATAAATTTTCAACTGAATTGAAATTGGATGATTTGAATATGGGATACGGCGTGACTATCATAATAAGAAATAAACATTTGGTTCGAATTGAGAAACGCTAAATAATATTGTACATACAGGGTGTCTCAGAATGAATGGACAAGCCTGAAACACCTTATAGTAGAGATATTAGGCACTCAAAATAAAATACAAAAAAAATATATCCCAAGTAGTAAGTAAAATTTTGTTATTTAATCGAATTTACTCCTTCTGCATAAAATGATGTATTATACCATTTTAGAATCTTTATTAAACACGCAAATAGTTGGTCACTTAGGTTCTCAAACATTTTTTTCACCAAAGGCCTTCAAACTTTCATAAAAAAAATATTTACCACATTTCATGCTGAAAATTGAAGTTTTCATATTTTTTTCAAAATGTGCAACAGCTATTCATACTCTTTACTGCATATCTATTAGTATAATCTATCAAGAATATTATAACACCAAAAAACCGATGGATTTAATAAATTTGTAGCCGTGATCGGAAACGTAAAGTAATGTGAAAAAATGGTATTATTTTAAATAAATGATATATCTTAGATCGGATCCGCTCGAAACCCGATATTTCAAAATGCGATATTTCAAAACGAAATATGACAAAACGAGTTATGGTACAAAACGCAATATTTCAAAATGCGGTATTTCAAAACGCGATATGGTACAAAATGTGATATGGTACAAAACGCGATATTTCAAAATGCGATATTTCAAAATGCGATATGGTACAAAACGCGATATGATACAAAACGCGATATTTTGAAACGCGTTATTTCAAAACGCGATATGGTACAAAACGCGATATGGTACAAAACACGTTATTTCAAAACGCGATATTTCAAAACGCGAAATGGTACAGAATATGCGATGCGAAGCCGCGGGAGCGCAGCGACCCACCCGATACCGATCCTATATACTATCGTTCCTATCGATTTTTAAATTCCCATAAACTGAAATTAAATTTCCCCTTCACCCGCCTGATATAAGCCGATCCTAAACTCCCGTTTTGTACCATATCCCGTTTTGTACCATATCGCGTTTTGAAATATCGCGTTTTGAAATATCGCGTTTTGTACCATATCGCGTTTTGTACCATATCGCGTTTTGAAATATCGCGTTTTGAAATATCGCGTTTTGTACCATATCGCGTTTTGTACCATATCGTGTTTTGAAATATCGCATTTTGAAATATCGCGTTTTGTACTATATCGCGTTTTGTACTGTATCGCGTTTTGAAATATCGCATTTTGAAATATCGCGTTTTGTTAATTCGCGTTTTAAAATATCGTGTTTCAAATGGGACCCATCTCAGATACTACTATAAGTTGTTTCAGGCTTATCCATTAATTCTGGGACACCCTGTATACAGCAAAACCTCGATATATCGGACCGGATATATCCCTTTTGCTGCCCGCTAACACAATCGTGTGGGTACGGCAAAGTCCCATGTCAAAAATTTATTTTTGTTCGAGTTTTAAACCAACCTACAAATTTGTGCATCCCTTTCAAGCTTATTTTCGTCCAAAAAAAAAAACACTATATCTATACACACAATTGTGTTGGTTGTACTTCAAATCAAGCCAAATATTTTATCGAAAATCGCTTTATTGTTTTTCAAAATATTCTCCATGAAGATCTATACACTTTTGCATGCGTTTGAACCAATTGTCGAATCACTTTTTCCACTCTGATTGAGGTATCTCCAAAACATGCATTCTGAACGCAGCAACCGCTTCTTCAGGTGTCGAAAAACGTTGACCTCTCAGTTTGTTTTTTAAGTGCGGGAATAAAAAGAAATCATTTGGTGACAAGTCAGGACTATACGGCGGATGACTCATCAAATCGATGTTTTGAGTGCTCAAAAATGCAGTTGTTTGAGCCGATGTGTGAGTTTGCATTGTCGTGGTGTATGAGTGATCCGTCTTCGGCAGTTGGTTTTCGTGATTTCTTGGAAGACAACTGGCAAACAAATGGTTGTGTACCACTCAGAATTGACTGTTCTGCGTTGTTCTAGTGGTACGGTTGCGACATGTCCATTTTTTCCGAAAAAAACAGGCGATCATTTGCCTGCAAGTGCTTCGTGCGCGAACAACTTTTGCTGGATTCGGCTCATTTTGAAACACCCATACAGTCGACTGCTGTGTCACTATGTCATAGACGTGTTTTGAAGCACCGCGATCGTATTTTTTGAGCTTTTCTTTCGACCAATCGACACGAGCCTTTTTTTGAGCGATTGACAAATTGTGTGGGATCCAACGCGAACAAATTTTTTTGACATTCAAATGTTTATGCAATATTGAATGTATGCTGGTCCCACTAATGCCTAAGGTTGTCTCAATCTCACGATAGGTCACATGACGATCTTGCAATATCAGCCTCTTCAGGTAGTATGAGAAATAATTCTACTTAAATATTCTCTGGAATTTTTCTTTAGGAAAATATTGATATGTTGGGAGTATAACTTAGATTTTTGTATTTTTTTTGCAGAACGAACACGTTTATTTCTAAGAAATGTTAAATTTTATATTAATCAAAATATTTTCTATCGTTATCTATGAATTTCCACCATCTTTCTGGTGATTTATGGGTTACATCGAAAAAAAAAATGATTTTCTTGTGATGCGATCCATTCGTCGAGCCATTTTTTGATTTCTGAAGTGATAGTCTTGAAGATCGCTTTGCATTGATCGGAACAAATAGTAATCTGATGGGGCACAATCTGGTGAATACGAAACATGCGGTAGAATTTCCCATTTAAGTATTTCCAGTGTATTTTTTACTTGTTTGCGACTTGTGGTCGAGTTGTGTTGTTTGTTGGCAGGAACCGGATAGTTTTCGTTCAATTAGGCTTAGGACAGTCCTCCTTTGTAGGACAGTCCTCCTTTCGTAAGAAATTTCGTCCATTCTTGTTACGACTGTGTTGTCGCTAACAAGACAAAATTTCATTTTAATGATTGCACCCCTACCTTTGGTAAATTTTTTGTGTTTTTATTCCCCTCGGTTTGTTTGCGTCCGGGTTGGTTTGCGTCCGGGGGTAGATTGAATGTCTATACGCGGTTAGTGGTGGGTGGATTCCTGTGTGTATTTTTCGTTTTGTTGGTGCAACTGAACGAAAGTGGGACCAATGCGCATCGAGTGTGTGTAAAGCAAAACATTCCACAAGAATGTTTTTCTTATATGCCTCTCGTTTACATCAATGCGAATTGATGAAAACGAGAAACAGAGAAGGAAGATAATTATTCTGGAATGTTTTGCGCGTCGTTTGTGCGGCGTAAGATTTTTTTGGCATTCATTAGAGTTTTGGTTGTGAAAAAAATCGAATGTGATTTTTGGTTAGAAATTTTCGTTGAGAAAAAAGTCGAGTTTTGAATTTTGTACAGTGCAGTCGTGTAGTAATTCTGTGCTTGCATTTAGTTTTTATGCAATTATAATTCTAAATTGATAAATAAATTTATAAAACAGTGTAAAAACAATATTTTTTTTGCATATCTGGTGATGTGAAACAATATTTAAAAAAATTAAATTAAAGCCACTTGGGATAAGATAAATAAGTTTTTGATTGGGTTGAAAGAAAAGAAAATAAAACACCTTGCTTGTCTTGCTGCTGATAACAATCCCGCAGAGAAAAATATGTATATATACCATAAGCGCGATAAAATACGGTGATACGGTGAGTCGGTTGTGCCAATAAAAATAAGAAAACCACAAATTGAATCTTTGATTGTGAAATTGGCTACCGCGCTTGCATTTTTACTGCACCGTTTCATATAGAATCTGATTACGGTGTATCTTAGCGGAATAAATTTTGTTTTGTTGGGTGTCGTATCAAACGGAGCAACCACATAATACGGCAACCAACCCACGTACAAATGGCAAAATCGGCCATTAGAAGCAAATAAAGAAAACCAAAATGTGTGATTGGAATTGTGTCGAGGCGAAATTTATGATTAAAAGGCGAAGGACGCCCAACAGTACCGGTGGCCAACCGGCTATCCGTTCATTCAACGGTTTAGGCGGGCCAACGCCCAACGCATTTTGGGTGGCCAGTCGTGACAATCTTATTTGGCAGTCGAGGCCAATCCAGGTATCGGTGGTCTGCCGCAACGTAACGGGTTGCCAACCGGCACCTCGTTTTTATTGGTATCGGGGAAAGGCCCCGCAACGGCCGACCGCTCAAGGTCGCACTAACACCGGTGGAGTACGGCACATAAAGCCGCAACGGTCCGGGTGGGTTTAGGCCACCTGTGGCATGACGGCCGCGCAAGGCCGCAACCATTTGTTTGTTTTAAATTAATGTACAATTTTTTTTTATTTTTATTTTAAAATTTTTTTTTGATTTTATTTTTTTGATATATATATATTTTTTTTATTATATTCATTATATATAATTTTCAAAATTTTTGTGATCGAGCGCCGCACAGCGGGTGCACATTGCTCTCGCTTCTCTCTCTCTCTCTCTCTCTCTTTCGCTCTTTATCCTTTCTTTTGTTTTTCTCGTGGGAAGATGGATTTGTTTATTTTTTTTGCTTGCCACAAGTAAATAAAAAAATTAATTATTAATTTTTCCGGGTTGGGTGTGACGAGGGGGGAATTCCCATCCTGTGTCGGTGTAGGGTAAGCGGTCCCTTGGTGCCCGCATCCGGATTCGAAACCGGTGTTTACCACCGTGCGAGTTCGGGCGGATGCGCGCACCAGGGCACCTCTCTACCGCTATGATTTTTATTATTTAAAATTTTCGTTGTTCGTTCCTCAGGTTCCGCCCGACGAATTTCGGCGGAACTCCGGGTATTATTATTATTATTTGCGTTCCCCCTAACTTTCTGTATCATCACGGTGTAAGCCAGGAGTGTCATGCAAGCCTCAAACCCCACGACGCTAGCACTTCTCAGTGAGAACGCAGCCGGAAAAAATCACCGTGGAGGCCTCTGCATGCGCTTAGTGAAATCTGCAGGTTGGCAGTAGCCAGCCTGTAACATCCTCCAAGATGGCATAAATGTCCTCCACATGTATTTTAATACATATTTTCAATATTTATATACCATTTTCAAATTCTAAATAACAAATTTCAAATACGTACCAAATAAATAACAAAACAACTATTTCAATTAAAAATTCCTTTTATTTTACACACCCTCTAAAAGAATGTTAGCTGTTTTGCTACGCAAAGCCCACTTAGCTTTAATGTTAGAGGCCAATTTTGCTTTCAGCAATATCTGTTTGTTAATTTCCAGTAACGTAAAATAATTGTTCAACATAGTTTGCGTATTTATCAGTAGTAATTAAAGTAGAGTTGGCTTTAAATAAAAACTAAAAAAAACGGTTTTCATAAAACCGATTCCGCCAGTTTACAAGAGTTGTGATTCAACCAAAATTTTCTTCTTTTCTTTCGCCCTGCCTATAAACTAAAATTTTGTTTTGCGTAATTTTTCAACACGATTTTTTTGTGTTGAACGAATCGGAATTTACTAACACACACATAAAAGCTATTGTATAAAAAAATGTTTGGGTCGTATTGAATGAAATTTTTTTTACCAATACATACGTAAGTAACATCAAGAAAGTTTTCTCGTATAAACGTAAGTTGTGTAGTTAGGTCGTTGTTGTTCAACTCGTATAAACAAGCCCATTCAGATTATAATTACTACTGACACAAAAGCCAACTATGATGAACAAATATTTTCCGATACTGCAAATTCACAAAAAAATATTGCTGAAAGCAAAATATGCCTCCAACATTAAAGCTAAGCGGGCTTTGCGAAAGCAAAACAACTTTAACAAAACTTAACCACTATATCAAAGCTGACGTACGCACTCGTAAAAAATTATATATTCAGCATTTACCATTTTAGTACTATTTTGACCATTTCATTACAAATTCATTTTAATTTTTTAATAAGGAAATTTTATTTGAGGATAAAATAATGATAATGACTAGGGCTTAGGTTTTAGGTTAAAACCTTTTCGTACTTGAGGCAGAGTTATGTATTTTGATATTATAGAAATAATTTGGAATCGATTTGTTAGCACCTTTTTTACCCTTTTGAATATTTTGAACCTTTTTATGTCGTTAACACCTTTTAGACCGTTTTAGACCTAAATATAAATTTTTGGGTACTTTTTATTGACTACATTTTATATTTTGCAAAATTATAATAAAATGTTCGTATATAAACTTCAAAGTTCCCGAAGAAACGACACATCGAAACGTAAAGCGTTTATATGATGAAACTATTTTACAATTAAAAACTGCGATAAGAGGCGAATATATATGCACAGTTGAAAATTTTTCTGATATGCGATGCTATTAGCATCGCATATGCGTCCGATATTTGCTTGTATCGAATTTCGATGTAACCTTCGATGTAAAATTTTAGTTGTCATAGTCACGACTCACGAGTCACGACAGACCAGACTGCGCTCACCAAACTGCAAATATATGAAAAACATTTCAAGCTTATATTAAAAGTATACATACTGCCTTAGCGAATTATTATAAATTCGCTAAAAAATAAATCACCCCAGATTATATAGAAATTTTCTTTCGACACACTACTGCATTAGTTTTAGACACAATTGCATCGTAAATATTTTCAATGCATGCTTTGCATCAGAATTTGATGCACGATTGCATCGTATATGCCCCGATGCAAGGGTTGCATCATAAATCGCAGCAAAATTTTTAAGTGTGTGGATGTCAATAGACGAAAGAACCGATACAACTGGAAGATAAGTGCCTAACTAATGTTGTGATAGATGTTTTAAGTAGCAGTGAACTTGGAAGCCGCAAAAAGTTTTTTTTTCAATACTGCTGCACTTTACAAAGCTAATACTTTCACAATAGCTAGACTTTCGACGATTCCGTTAAAATTTTAGGCGAGTATTTTAATCAAACAATATTTTATTGATTTTATCAGATGCTCTCTCTCTTTCTCTCTCCCTCTGGATTTCACATCTCATGAAGGGTTTTCAACGCCTGTACAATGGCCCTCCATCCATCTCGATCTATCGCTCTTGTCCTCCAGTTTCGACATCCTAATGCTCGTAGATCCCAGATGCTGCTCCTTCTATAGTAAAAGCTGCTGATGCAGTTAAAATTTTCTATCCGAAAATTGTACATGTTACTTGCTTGGCACATGGGCTACATGGGCAGTTGCATAAACTATTAGAACTTGATACCACGATGTAGACAAAATGATTGCTTCTATCAAAAAGTTAGGACCTCGAGAGTCCAAATTTTTAGAGAATGTGAACCAAACTAGGTGCTTCCACCAAAGCCAATAATCACCAGATGGGGTACTTGGATTGAAGCCTTTGAAAATTAAACAAAAAAATACAAAATATTTTAAACAAATTGACAGACGAAACCTCAACCGCCCCCGAGTCGGTTAAAGACATATTTGCTAGCTAGCAATGTTTATATCCTCCAATTATGGATTTTTGAGTGCATTAAAAACTGAACGTAAAAATATCGGTTGTAATCCGAAAAAATCGAAATTTTGAAATTCTTCTTCTTAATAATTTCAAATATTTTGAGCGGGAATGAGAGTTTAATGGAGCATACATATACAAGTTTGGAACTACTAGTATTTAAATTTGCACCAATCACGTTTGTGGATGTTGAGCAAACTTTTTCTATATATAAAAATAACCGCCAGAGCGTCACTTTTGAAAATTTGCCCAAACAATTTATTATTTATTGCAACGAAGCCTTAAATTCGTAAATGATAAAATGTATGCAATAATTTAATTTAATTGTTTCCTCATTTATGAATTTAAATAATTGTTCATAAAACGATAAATTATTATTTTTTAACTTTTTATGAACAAGTTTTATTATTATTTTTTTATTTAATCCCTGCAGTCGGTTCTAGGGCCGAAAGACTCCCAACTCTTTCGCGTTTTTTCCGTCCTACCTTACGCAGTTATAACAAATCGAAGACGTACGTACCGGTTATAGGTCTGATTTACGTTACCTCCACACATTGCATAGCTCCATGCCAACCTATAGTACTGGACATGGAAGATGAGTCGGTCCATGAGTTTTGCACGCCGATAGAGGGTCGTAGTTGGGTTCCTTTTTATCACATATCGTAATCTGTTGATGAAAATTTCTTTTTGCATCCTGCGCCTATCGGGATTCGAACCCGGTACCTCCCGATCGAAACGCCAAAGCTTTAACCGCTGTGCCATTTGGTCAGACAACAATTATTTAAATTCAATTTTTACATATGGACAATTAATGGTCAAATATTTGAATTTATTTTAGACTTGTAGTATCTAAAAAAAAGGTATGATATCAAAGGGCCGAATGTCGAAGGGCCGAATGTCGAAGGGCCGAATGTCGAAGGGCCGAATTTCAAAGGGCCGAATATGTCGAAGGGCCGAATGTCGAAGGGCCGAATGTGTTGAAGGGTCGAATGGGTCGAAGGGCCGAATGTCGAAGGGCCGAATCTCGAAGGGTCGAATGTCGAAGGGCCGATTTTTTTATTTTTATTTTTAGAAATATATTTTCTTAATTTTTTTATTTAATTAATTTATTTTTTTATTTTTTTTACATATCCCTTTTTCAAACAAAAAAAAATTGGCACTATTGAAGTCCAAACCACACAAATGTGTGGGAAAAAATTATAGTATGTAATGGCGTTTTTGATAAAAAATATGGGTAAGATGAAATTTTTTAAAAAAATTACGCCAAAAATTTCGCTTGAGAGGAAGAACGACCAACACAATTGTGTATATAGTTATATTGTTATTTTTCGGACAAAAATAATTTTAAAATGAATTCACAAAGGCGTAAGTTGGGTCAAAACACATACAAAAATAAATTTTTGGCATGGTACTTTTAGAGTACCCTCCAATTACTGAAAAATTCATTGAATGGCCCGGCGCTCTTGTTTAACCTTAATTCGCATTGATGCCACTATGGCCATTTGGTAGGCCCTAATGCCTGCTAAAAACAGTACAATTTTGGAGAATTTCTGATGGGGATGCGGGTGTGTAGTTTGAAAAAAAAATCCATCGTTTAATTTCTGAAAAATTCATTGAATGGCTCGGCGCTCTTGTTTATTCTTAATTCGCATTGATGCCACTATGACTATATGATAGGCACTAATGCCTGTTAACAACAGTCAAATCTTGAAGAAATTCTGATGACAAAACGAGGCTGTAATTAGACAAGTATTCCATAATTCAATTTCTGAAAAATGCATTGAAAGGGCCGGTGCTTCTGATTAATCTAAATTGTTTAACCTAAATTGATGCCTTTATGATCATTTGATAGGCCGTAATGCCTGTTCACAACAGTCAAATTTTGAAGAAATTCTGAATCTTGTTAACAAGCATTAGGGCCTATCAAATGGTCATAGTGGCATCAATGCGAGTTAAGGATAAACAAGATCGCCGGGCCATTCAATGATTTTTTCAGAAATTGAATGATGGAATTTTTTTTCAAATTACACCCCGTATCCCAATCAGAATTTCTTCAAAATTGTACTGTTGTTAACAGGCATTACGGCCTATCAAATGGTCATAGTGGCATCAATGCGAATTAAGGTTAAGCAAGAGCACCGGGCCATTCAATGAATTTTTCAGTAATTGAACTATTTAAA
Organism: Nephrotoma flavescens; assembly: GCA_932526605.1. NCBI lineage: Eukaryota > Metazoa > Arthropoda > Insecta > Diptera > Tipulidae > Nephrotoma > Nephrotoma flavescens. Next base: position 78,505,382 of record OW052221.1, on the reverse strand, counting down.
TCTTGTCAAATTACATCCCTGTATTTCCATCAGAATTTCTTCAAAATTTGACTGTTGTTACCAGACATTATTGCCTGAAAGTTCATTGAATGGCCAATGTATTTTTCAGAAATTAAACTATGGAAATTTTGTTAAATTGTCCACCGTATTCCCATCAGAATTTCTTCAAAGATTGACTGTTATTTACAGGCATTAGGGCCTATCAAATGGCAATAGTGGCATCAATGCGGATTTAGAGTTAAAAAGAGCGCAGGCCATTCAATGAATTTTTTAGAAACTAAACTATGGAAATTTTGTCAAATTGGACCCCCGTATCCCCATCAGAATTTCCTTAAACGGTTTCATTAACCGGTTAATTTGGTTTCGCATACGGGAGTGGGGGAGGGGGCAACTTCGCTAATTCAATATTTCTCCACAGTTAGGCCGAAGTTGACCAGCATGATGGCCTATCAAGTAACCATAGCGGCATCAATGACAAGGTATGCAAACCTAAAACGACAGGCCATTTAATGCTTTTTCGATATATTGAATTAGTGGAATTTTGATAAATTACACCTCTTTATCCCCTTCAGAATTTCTATATAATTAGGCCGAAGTTGACCAATAATTATGATATATCCAATGGCCATAGTGGCTTCCCTACCTCACTTTATGTTCATTTGGAGCAAGGTTAACAATATTGCTTTTCAAATTGAAATTGATTGATGTAAACATTTGTTTTTCTCAAGTTTAAATAGAATTATGTTTTACAACAACCTTCGCATACTAAAACCTTCAAAGTGGTTTCTGTTGATGTGTTGTTGAAATAATTATTCGGCTGATAACTTTTAGCTGAAGAATGTTGATCAACGGTGACGTATTTATAATACTATTAAAGTTAATACTGTTAAAGTTAGCCGAAAGTTTCCAGCCGAAAGATAATGCAGATAGTATCTTGAATATAGCAAAAATCAGTCATGAACTCGAATTTAGGAGAATTTAGGATCGGATTACATCATTCGGGTGAAGGAGAAATTATTTCAGTTTATAGGAATTAAAAAATCGATAGGAGCGAGAGTATAAAGAGATTTTAAAAATAGTCAAGACACTATCTGCATTATCTTTCGGCTGAGAAAGCGAAGACACTATCTGCATTATCGACTTTTTGATCTTTCGGCTGGAAACTTTCGGCTAACTTTAATAGTATAAGTTTCAGTAGCCTTTTTCTTTTGATTAAAGCAACAGTAATGCTTCCCGCAAATGCTGTTTTGTTAGTACGAAATTCGACATGTTTAAACGGGATTAAAACATATGTTGTTTACGCTTTCATGAATAATGACAAACTATACAATTTAATGTGGAATGTCAACACTAAAGTATTTGTATATTTTCGGCTGTCAAACCAAAGGATACTATCTGCATTGCCATTTTTTTACTTTCGGCCAACTTTAATAGTATCAATATTTCAGAAATTGCAAATTATGTGTCAGAGGGGTGTTTTGTCTTGGGTGCGGATTAGAAACAGTCATAAAGCTAAATATGTTCTTGACCTAAACCGAATCCTATAGGATCGGAAAACTACAACTCGTATCGGTGATAATTTAATTATACGGATTCTGAATATAGGTCCGATATTTTCTTATACAGCCTTGCCTCTTGCATCTTAACTATTAGTGGACAACAGCAGCGTGTGTCATTAGGCTATGTCCAAACGCATGTTAAATGTAAAAATAAGGAAAAACTGGTTAAGTCTAACACAATAATTATATTTGGCTATTATAGATTTTTGCAAAATTTTTAATATTGGCTATAATATTACGAAAAATGTTACGAATGTTACGAAAAAATAATTAGTCTTCGTTTTGCATTCGCTGTGTTGCTTACAATAATTATAATTATAAGCGATGTTTCTGTAAAGGCTCCCAAAAATCACTGCATAGTTAGAATGCCGACCGAATGATGGCATTAGAGCCCATGGAACAAAGAAGTAGTCGTAAAGCACGAGTGAATTGTACTATTCAACGGTAATGCCTTTTGGCTTGTGTAATTCACTACAAACAATGTACCGCTTAATGCATCTTATAACTCCTCACGAGTTCATAAAAAAGTATTCGTTTACTTAAACGATTTGCTAATCAAATCATCAACGTTTGAGGAGCATATTGAAATATTAGCCTTAATTGTAAAATTTCTCCAAGCTACTGTCTCACTTTTAATATCGAAAAGTGAACATTTTGTTGTTGAATATTTGGATTTTATTATTGGCAACCGCTGCTTAAAAGCTAATTCTGAAAAGAGTCGACTATAGAAGAGAGGATCCAATTTGACCTAGAACCCTATAGCACAACATTTAAAATTGAAAACAGTGCTAATTATGTAACTTAAAGTTTGAGGCTTTACCAATTCACAAAGATGACGTATCTTATGTTGGGCAAAATCAAATTATTGCTGAAACGACACCGATAAGCTTGACGTTTATAAGCGGTTAAAGGTATTTTTTGCAATTGCGAGATGTTTTATTTACTTCTAAATTTTATAGTTATATTATCTGGTTTTAATAGGTACATAATTTATCATTTACACACAAATTAGTTTGTTAATTTACAAAATTAATTTTTACGTTTATATTGCTAATTACGTGATGCGCCGGAGATTGGCTTGATTTTGAAATATTAAATTAAATGTTGAACAAATTAATGTACCGTCGATTGTGTTATTTCGGTAATAATTTTTTTTTAGTTTGTTTCATTTAAGTACATAAATGCGGTATCCGACCATATCATGGTAAAAATTTAATGGAAACCACAGTGAATATTTAATCGTTTGGTTACATCATCGTATTAATATTTAATTGTAAGATCGATTAATCGGAAGATCAGTTAAACGTATTCAAACATAAGGCCAGTTTATCGCATAAAAAGTTAATTGTAAACCACATCTTCCTAACGATATTTAGGTTTTGGGTTAAATGGGAGTTAGGGTAAATATTACCAAAGAAGGATGTAGTCGCATAAAAAAATTTTGATAGACCTATTGATATTTTAAAATTGAGCATATTGCTCCCAAAAACCCTTGTTATATAATTTTTTAAAATAATATAAACGAAATTGTTTTATTATTTGAAATAAAATTGTCTAATGCCTTCATAACCCCAATTAGCCGAAAAAATTAATATCGATTTACCTAAACGTCAAATATGATGCTTTATTCGGAGAAAATACAATACAAAACGTCGAACGATATACATATGTAACACATTTTTCGCCTATACAGTCAGTCACAAAAGTGTACATACACCTCTAATATTTGTAAAATCGAGATAAATGAAACGAACGAAATATTGTAATATAAATTAAATAATATATTTAAACACAGAAAATTATTATTGGAGAAAAAAAAAATAAAAAAAAATAAATTTAACTTTGTATTCGTCTTGAGTTAGCAATATTTTTCGCCTTTGGTATTAAAAATGGTGTGTAGAACGAAAGTGTCAGTCGAACAGAATAAGAGTTATAATGAAATATCCAAAAATTATTGGTAAAAGTCGAGCAACCATACAAACAATAGTGCGAAATTTCGATAACGGAGGACGTATTCCAAATAAACAACGATCTGGACGTCAAAAAACTAAACGTACGGGATTTTCGAAGCATAATTAAAAAAGTATGGCATCCAAAAATAGCGGTTGAGATTCGGAATAGCACTAGTAAGGATATTTATCCCGAAACTTATCGTCGAATTTTTTGAAAAGAAGGGTTTAATGCCTATCTGGTATGAACTTAATAAACACATTTTATTAAACACTCGTTTTTCTATTTCGCAAAAAATTAGAATTTTGAATATTTTAATTAAAAAAATTGTTCAAAAAGTTTAAAAAATCATTCGATCGATTTCGATTTGTTAGGTCATCATCAGCAGTATCTACTGATTTGTAAAAGTAAAAATTAAGTTATATATAAGTGTATAGTAGAAAAAAGGCAAAAAAGAAATAAAAGGAGACACAAAATAGGCCACCTGTTGTTTATATGGAAAAATTAATAATAAAAAAGGGGAGAGGCGGATAGCAGGTAAGCGACTGTTGTGCAACGTTCCCTCTAATTATTCAAAATCATGCGCGGCATAACTGCATTGTGGGCAAGTATTTTAAATCTAGCAAATTTCGAGCAAAACTTAACAAAATTACAATACAATTATTTTTACATATAATTTTATTTAAAAATAAATTTAAAAAAACTTTAATGCGTGAATTACACAGTGAAACAAATTTTTTTACTAAAATTAGCACGAGATAAAAATATAAATTCTTTACTTGTTAGAGAGAAACAAAAAAAAAATGTTCAGTAAAATTTATTGGCAAATAATAGAATAAGTGGGGAAAATGTTGCCATAAAAAGTATGAAACTCAATACTTTTTATGGCAACATTTTCAATACACCTTCAAAAAATAGTATGCGATGAGGAATATTTTTCGCACACTACGACGGGTTGGAAAAGTATTATAGTGAAATGTCAAGAAAAAGTGGAACTCGCTTTTAGTTTTTGTGCCAACACATACAGAAAGGGGGTAGGGTAACATACATTTTTGAAAATTATATGTTTCGTTGCTATAAAAAAACAAATAAAAGTTGCTATCTTTATCGCTCTAACGTAATTTAAATATACTGTTCTCTTTCGGTTTCCCAGTATATTTTACTGAAAAAAATTTGTTTCATTGTGGAGTCCACGTATAAATCAGGATGAAGTTGCCATAATAAGTATTAAACTAAATACTTTTTATGGCAACATTTTTAACACAACTTCAAAAAATATTTTTCGCACACTACGCCAATTTTATGGTTGAAAAAATGTTACTGTAAAATGTCAAGAGAAAAAAGAAACGTGGTATTATTTTTTTGTGCCACTACGCTCAAATTTTTGAAAATTTTCTATTTTGTTAAACTCGTTTATTTTCAAATTTTTTAATTATGTTGCGCTCAATCTGTCACTATTTCGACTATAAATTATGCTATAAAAAAATAAACAAAAGTTGCTGTCTTTGTCGCTCTAACGTAATTTAAATATACTCTCCTCTTTTCGGTTTCCCACAGTATTTTTTACTGGAAAAATTTGTTTCACTATGGAATCCACGCATTCCAATTTCCGATTTTTCCCTTTTATAAAAGCCACAGCTTTTGCTTCAATACATATTTTACAAAGAACATCACTTGTTTCAATTTGATAACTAGAAATTTCATATAATATAACTTTTTGTTTAACTGATAACGACAGGACTTCTGTTTTAACGAGTTCATTTAACCATTCTACTCTAAATTTTGAAGCCGTCTTGTTTGTTCGGGAGTCTGTTATTCCGCGGTTTCAGGTTCGATTCCTGGTGATGACAAGTACAGAACTTGGGACTGGATGTTTTTTAACGGGTCATATGTTATTCATATGTTTGTCCATTTTCAGATTTTCAAGCCATAGTAGTAACAGCTTCGTCCTTAATAATATTTTTGTGGAGCTTGAGCTTACATCTAATTTTTGTTTCGTCATTACAGTAAATGGACTAAATTTTTTATAAATTGTTTAAACAACATCCCATCATAAATGTAAAAAAAAATTTAACTGCGTGGGTTTACAAATTTTTAAATTTTGTAACTAACACGAAAAAAATATTAGCAATATTGTAGATGGGCGGACTAAAAATTATGATGGGCAAAATACAATTTAAATCTGGGCGGCCGCCCGTGTGCCCAGCTTAGCGGGAACGTTGCTGTTGTGATATAAATTCTATTAAATTTTTGAAAATATTTTTTTTTATTTTTGTTTTGTACAATAATATTTTTTTTGTTTAAATATATTATTTAATTAATATTACAATATTTAGTTCATATCATTTATCTCGATTTTGCAAAATTTAGTGATGTATGTAGACTTTTGTGACTGATTGTGTACCATTCGCTATATCACTGAAGTAAAAATACATTCAGTATTCGCTATATCACTGAAGTAAAAAAAATCGATTTTAAAAAGTATCTGTGTATATGAATGTCATCTGTGCAAACTAAAAGCTTGTGGCCTCTGACGGCTCAATGGGAGCTTCCAAAATAGCGTTTTCGTTTTTTGCAAGTATTTTGAAAAAAAAATATTATTTTTGAGAAAAACGATTATGACCTAAAATATTCTAAATTAAATTTGCAAAAATACCGGTCCCGGGTATACTATCAGTTTCCCAAAATATGAGCGGAAATTATGATTTTTGACAAGAAAAATAATTTTTCAACAAATAATTCGACCTCTGTACAGCCCGGGTGGATCCAAAGTCACATATAGAACGTTGCATAAATTAGCGCAAGACAGTAGTTTCACAGGACAGGAGGTGACATAAAATCAGATGTGATCAAAGCTTATCATGATTTAATCGGCATAATGGCAATATGGAATTCTTGTTACCGAAAATGACTTCAAATAACTTAACAATTCTTGTGGGAATTTTGAAAGAAATAAAATCGCAATGATATAATTAACATTTATTTGAACGGCATCATTAAACCGTTTGGTACTTTATAGAAACCATGGAATGATAGTTTTAAATTAACTAATTTTAATTAATTTTAATATCGTATAATAGATGAAAAGGAAAAACCAACATGATTAATTCCGGCAAAATAAAATTTAACACCAATAACCAATAAAATCATTATGACCACCAAAACCGAAGCGTCACATTGAGATAGTAGTGAACAAACACCAAATGCTTCTGGTGTTTGTTCGCATAAGCAGCATACTTTTGTCACACAGAGCTTCGTCTGTGCCTATATTCGGTTAACGTTACAACCAACAATAAACACTATGCCTCTCTCCACAAGTTCGCACATTTCCTAATTAGGCAATCAGTAATAACAGTCCAGTATGCAATTTTTCCTGTGTGTGTGTGTGGAAAATATTGTTTTAATTCCACACTAAATTCCGTACTACAAAATATCAAAGACACAAAAATTTCGATTTTGGAGAAAAATGATTATCTTTCTCTTTCTGTTTCGTGGTAATATTATTTATTTTTTTAAAAGTTTTGTTTGTTCAGTCAATGTTTAATTTTCTCTTTCAGTTTCATGTTACAAGTCGACGGGTGAATATGCACACGATTTTGCATGCGAGTGTTTTTGTTTATTTTAAATTCTCGTGTTGTTTTATTTTAATGATTTTTTAATTATTACAGTAACATTAATTTTATTTAGTTAAATTAAAATTTTTTACGTAATATATTTGTTTATTTTTTTAAGATGCTGTGTGAAGTCTAACAGGTGGATGGAGCGCCAACATGTCAATCAATACTCTACATAGGCGGATTTTTAAATTTTAAATAAAAAAGGAAATATGTATTGAATATGTGAATAAAAATATAAAAACTACAACAAATATTTCGTTTTAATTTCAATAAAAAATTATTATTAATCCCATGTAAAAGTGCCATGGAAAGCTTCTCTATTTCTTTGCGATAAAATGTGTTAAATTAGTACGGAAATGTAAATGGAATATGCCCGAGCTTCTACCTTATTTCCACTTTCGTTATTTCTCTTTTTAATCGGGATTCACACCCGTACACTGAAATTTTTGTGACACTTTTGTGACAATTTTTGTGACACTGATGTATTCCCACGTGCGTACTATATATGGTTCTTTCCATAGAAAGTGTAGATTTCTAGAATCTAGAATTGCAAGCGAATGTAAGCGGGTTTCCGTTGTGGAGATCGCTACAGAGACATGTTGCAACGTTATTTCGTTGGTCAATTGCATGAGCTAGACATTAATGTGGTGAGTGCGACATGAAACACAGCTGGTCTAACAATCGACTTGTTGAAATCTAAATTCGATGAACGTGTTATATCCAGAAATGGTCCTGTCGATTGGCTAAATCATTAATCTATGCCAACGAGCCGACGTCGTTAGAGGAGTTCAGAGCCAATACTGAACAAGAGGTAGCGGCCATTTTCGTCGAAATGTGTGGCCGGGACATTGAAAATTAGCGAGTCGACAGCTACAAACGTGCCCGTGGTGGACATATGAACGATGCCGAATTCCATACATAAATATTTTGATTGTACTTCAAGCCAATAATCAAATTTTCGAGATATCTCAAATGGTTTGCGTTTTATTTAAACAAAAAGTTTTCAAGTCCTGATTGGAAACCCCTTTATATACTTCATTTATGTTTGTATCCATAGTTTCGGAAACGAGTCGAACGAGCTTCTTGAAAATTGCCGAAAGGGGCTTTTTGAGAACCAGGAATCGATTGCAAAGGGTCTTGGTTTCGAGAAAAGTTGTTTAGAGGGACCTCCGATAGGTACCGTAATCATTTTTTATTTTTGTGTCTCAGCTCAAACGGCTTTTATGAAAATAGCTGAAACGGGGTACTTGCGTACGGGTGCTGATTTAGGAAATACGTGTTTAGATGGTCCGGTAAAGCCTGGGTTACTTCTATTGGCATGGGTAGTGATTTTACAAAATTCGTGTAGGCGTTCCTTCTTTTGGCTTCGGTTTCCGTTGTTAATTTTTTTTTCTTAATAAGTCCGGATTTCGGGAAAATTCATTTAGTTGATCTTCGGTGGGCCCGATTTCTTTATTTATTTCTGAAGGGCAATTGACTTTGATGAAAATCACTGATAGGCGGTTTTCAAGTACCATCGAATTTATATACACTTGGGTGCGCATTGCTCAATTTTCCACAAAAGTTCAAAAATACCAAAAAAATCTAATATTTGTTTAATTTTTTTTTAATGCAGGTTCAAAGTCAAAAAATTTCAACACCTATCCAGTGGTACCTTTTTTGTACTTGTATCATGACAACAAAGTGATTTGATGTCAAATGCGTATAGCAGGCTTTCGAATTAAATTCTAAAAATAATTCAACAAGGTCAATACAATAGCATGCCATGAAATATCTCGCTCGGAATTGCGATCATTTGCATATCAACGCTTAGCCTGAATGATCCTCTATTGATTACGTCTTCAACCGGAGCAAAGAAATGGATACCACGCCAAAGGTAGACGCACAATTGGTTACACTAATTTATGCGGGGCAGCACTAAAGTGAAGTGGCTCACAACTAAATTTGAGCCGATTCTCCATTCGTCGAGTGTTGCAGAAATAGCAGGAAACTAGTGGCTTCAGACGGTGACAAGGATCTGGTCGACCTCATGCTATAGCACAGCGTGATGGCCGCTTTCTTGTAAAAGCTTCGTTGCGAAATTGCCGTATGATAATGCAGTTCAACTAGGACGGCGGCTCCAAGAAGTTCGTGAAGTCGAAGTCGGTCGGTCAGAAGACTACTTCGAGAAGTTAATCTGACTGCACACAGAAAAGCAAACGGGCCGAAATTGACCGCAGCCCACCGAAGTTCGCTCGAGAGCATTTGAATTGGACAGAAGAAGAATGGAGAACAGTCCTGTTCTCTGACGAGTGCAGGATGTGTTTATATGGCACCGATGGACGTGGAAGAGTATTCAGAAGACAAGGAGAGCGATATGCACAATGTTTCATTGAAGAACGTGTCACGTATGGCAGTGGATCGTGCATGTTCTGGGAAGGCATTTCATTAAAGGCGAAGACAGATCTTGTACTCATCACACGAGCTAATACTGGCTGTCGATCAAGAGGAATGAATTCTCAACGGTACATTGAGGAAGTACTCGAGGAGTACGTCGTACCTTTTGCCGGGTTTATTGGTGAAAATTGTGTTTTATGCGGAGACCGCATATTGCTGGTGTAGTATACCAGTACCTTCAAGAGGTGGATGTGCCTGTTATGGAGTGGCCAGCTCAAAGCCCGGACCAGGAGCTGGAATGGGCGGTCGTAGAGGTACCTCAAGATTTTGTGAAAACTTTGGTGAAATCAATGCAGCATCGGATGGAAGCTGTCATTCTGGCCAGGGGAGGGAATACTTCTGATTAAGAAAACGGTTTTTTTTTTTTGTATATTTCCATGTTTTAATTCGATTTTTACCCCTAATTTTCATGTCAAATTCACAAAAACGTATACCTCAGATGTTTACCTCCGAAAATCAGTTTGATGGCACGTATAAATACAAAAAAGGTACCACTGGATAGGTATTGAAATAGACTTTGAATCTAATCTGCATTAAAAAAAAAAAATAAACAAATTTGATATTTTTGAACGTTTGTGGAAAATTGACCAATGTGCGATTTTTTAGCACCCAAGTGTAGGTTTTTAGAGTGCGGAAGCAGCCTTCCGATTACTTAATTAATCTAGCATAAATAAATCCATCAAATTAAAAGTTAAATTCTAATAAAGAACGTACAAAAACAAAAGAGTCGAGGAATGTTAAGAAAGTTTATCTTCATTTGAAGTTTTTTTCTCATCATGACGATTAACACTTTTACGTATTTTTTAAACCACTCGGAGTATATAGCCGGTGCGTATTCTTGAACTAAATTCAAAAATAAAAATCATCGGTAATGAAAGTTGATCATTCTCATCTCAACTCTTTCATCAACACTCCGCGTTGACATGAATCATACGTAATTATGTATATGTCTTTAAAATAAAAATAAAAAAATATTAAAATTTAGTTACTTCAAGCAAATAAATAAAATAAGCATAAGAACGAGCATCATCTTCTATCCAGTAAAATAAAAATGTCACTCAATTAACTAAGCAATTGCTCAAAGCCTTCATCATTGTTGCACACATATACGATTAATTAAATTAATTTTTATTAATCGATCATAATTTTTAAATTAAACCAACGCAGAGAGATTGCACTTTCTTTCCTCAAATCGAAGCTGTATTCACTCACGATTTAAATTATGACTTTCAAATTCTAAACATATTTACAATTAAATCATAAAAACATAATAATTTATTCATGATCTTTCTCTCCTTCTCTAGTGGTGGTGGTGATCATCAATGAAAATTTGATCAGTCGCAGTACATATCTATGGAAAATAATTTACAGTTGTTTATTCACTTTACTTTCTTTGAGACAGGTTTTTTTTTATAAGATACGAGTTTAATTATGCTAGGAAGGTAATGAAATCAAAATTACACTAAAAACAAATTTATGATCATTGATCTACTGATACCACGTATCGCAATGTCTAGCACTCGAGAGATAAGAAAAAAAAATTGTCTTACTAACCGGCTTTTTATTACACAGTGATAATACAGTTAAGAAATAATGTAAGATGAAGATCAAGTTGATCAAAATATTATTTTATAGCGCGATTATGCGCGTATAAGTGAAACGCATCATTAAATATCGAATGACACTTTATGGGAAAAATATGTATATACGAAGATGTCGTCGACCAATCACTTGACTATTAATAAATGTTACAATTTTTTTTTTGTGGGTCATTCGGTCGGAAGATATTTTTTTTCTTATTTATTTTACTTTTCCTTTACATTTTTGTTTGTTTGTCGTGTTAAATTCTTATATATATATGAGTAAAACATGACGGCTGCGTTTGGTTTACAAGCGAAACGAGAGAAATACTATACAAATGCAAAATTCACAATGGGTACGATTATTTGCTGTCTCTCTGCTGTACTATAAAAAATAATTTTAATATTTTCTGTTTAATGAAATTGGAGGACGATCGCGACTAATGTAGAATTAATTTAAAAGTGTTTAACGGCCAATTTATTTTTTATTAGAGGTGCGGATAAAATTTGTTTGGGCTTACCAATTGTAATAAAACTAGAAAGGTACATCTTCTTTCCCTTTCTCTTGAAAGATGTTTTTTTGAAACGCGTATTTATTAGTTAAACTTTTTTTTCTTCACTGATCCTCTCAATGCAACCCATAGACCTCAATTTAACCCATAGACCACTGAATACAGTGCCCTAATTTAAGTTACTTGAAAAAACTCAATGGAGCACTCACGAACTCACGACGCAGTGCTCGGTTTAACTTTAAAATATTGGTTTAACTTGTATTTTAAAAACTTTTGGGAGCCTCAGTACCAATTACCAAATAAACGGATCTATGGTTCGGAAATTAAAACAAAATCGGACCTTTCTCCTGGTGCATCCACAGAAATGGAACCCGATAGTTCTGTTCTAATAAATCTACTGGACAATTAATACTTTCTTTAAAAAAAAAACAAAAAAAAAAAGTAACACACATTTTATTTATTCTGCTCACTTATTACCCCCATCTTTGTTTGTTTGTTGGTGAATCCAACTCAAAATAAAAGAATAGTACACCAAATGCAATCACCCGATTTAGCTTTTGTGAGATTTTTTGAGTATTCCTAGAAAATATGATCAAAACGAATTTCCCAAAACGCTTTGTCCGCATATGTGTTAATTTTGATCACTACCTGCCCAGTGATGAGTTACAGAGTGATCAAGAAAACTCTTCCCGCAAACCTTAACTTTGGCACACCCAAAAGCAGAGCAGAATTTCAACATTATTTGCTTCTCTTTATCAGTGTGTGACTCGTCTGCGGAGAGGTTAGGGCAATGCAAAATATCGTGACCACAAATATTCTGATCACATATTAAATTAAAATTCGAGTTTGGTGTCGAGATAAATGAAAACTCGCCGGAGAACTGAAAACACAACGGGAGTCGTTGAATTGACAAAAAGGTTAAAATATGATACGACTGTTTGTTACAATTTGATCAATATTTCTGTGCGTATGGAATGAAACGCGAACATCAAAAACAAGCTATTCCTTTATAAGTTCCAGTGTTAGGAATGAAGACGCAAAATTTTAAAAATTTTAATTTTCAACGTAATCTCCTTTTACGTCGATACACTTTTCCCAATGTTTCTGTCATCTCTGTAACCCCTTGAAGAGTTTGAGATTCTCTTCAAAATACGCTTCTGTCTCGACGATAACCTACTCGTTTGAGCAGTTTTTTTTCATCCAAGCCATGTTTTCTTGTTGGGGAACAGGGGAGCCAGGTCGGCGCAGGGAGCCAGGTCGGCAAGTACGGTGGGTACGACAGTAATTCGTAGCGCAGTTCATGCAATTTGGCCACGACAATCCCGGATCGCCATTTCGACAATTGCGGCACACATCGGGCCCACATCTTTCTCACACTTTTCATTTAAAATATTATTTTGACGTTCCGAACGATAAGCCTACGGCCTCTGCTACTTCACGCAGTTTAGTTCGGTGATCAGCGAGAATCATGTCGTGGGCCTTTTCAACGGTTTCATCGGTAACGATCAAAAACACATGTACGACCACGTCTAAATTCGTTGAACCAATATCTCATGGTTGTCGTAGATGGTGAATGGGACAAAAATAAAAAGCGAATTACGGATCAATATTGCTATTTTTACATTTTATTAAAACACACTAAGAAGGTGATGGCATTGGATCCTAAAACGATTTAGATCTAAATGCGTCAACCCGTTCGTTCCATAGAGAGAGGTCGTAGAGAAAAAAAATCAATGCTGTATTTTATGAAGAATTATATTCGATGAATACTTATCGTTGATAGGATAAATCTAAACTTTACAACATTAAATCATTGAAGGCTAGATAATAGGATACGAAGTGAAATACTCTTTACAAAACGTATATTGTCCCAGTCCTTTGTGATGCAGATAATCTTAGAAACGACCATGGCCAGTGGTAATCGATGCCAAAATTCTAATTTTATCTCTCCTCAACCCTTACTTATTAAAGGGCAAGAGTGCTACTATTTCCGAGACAATCATCATCAACTTTAAACTTTGAGACCACGAACTCTCTCTCTCTCTCTGGCACTATATCCCATCAAGGGATTTGGCCGCCTCAAATGAGGTTTCATAATCATATTTTCATTTCGGATAATGAGTGATTAGTTCATTGAACCTAAACCAGCCGTGAAAAATTTTCCTTGTCACCATCGGGAATCGAACCCGGGACCTCCGGTTGCTGGAGCAAGCATGCTAACCACTTTGCCACCGAGACCACGAACACCTACATCAAAGGTCAACGATTCCTCGATGGATAAAACACCCTACACTTTTCTGTAATAAAACCCTAGTATTTTCTGTAAGAAAAATTGGATTATTTTTTGAAGTACAATGTCAGAATTGTAAAATAAAATTGTACTTTAAATTCGGTGGAAAAATATTGGCTTTACATTTACATCGAAGAGAGCTCACCAATTGGTCTGACCGATTGGCTTCGACGTAATACGAATTTGAATACTTTTAATTCAAAACGTTCATCTCATCAGAATACAGTCACCCCCAAACTACCGAAAACTTGTAAATACTTTGAACATTTATTGAAATTATAAACATAATGCGTTAGCGAATTATTATATTTCGCAACGCTTTTGTTAATAAAAAGTATTCACTTTATTCTCAGACAGCCTCACTTTATACTTTCTCAGTTTGTCACATACTTTCACCCCAAAGTAATTATCACAAAGCAGTAAACATGTGTTGATGTGAATGGCTGGTGTACATGCGAATTATTAAATTTTATTTTCGCAATTAAAATCATACTAAAAATTCAGACTCGGAATAAAAAATTTATTGGAGAGAAATATAAATAAATAAAATTAATTCTTATTTGACTTATTAGCAAATTTGTAGTTTAGGTGCGCTAAGTAGAAAGAGACGAGTTCTTCTGATGAAACTAGGATTAAGAAGTAAAAATCGCTGAAGTCAAATTATTTTTGAAATATGATGGAAAATATTAGAAAAAATTTTGGTACAAGTCAAAGTTTAACTACACTCGCGAGCAACAAAATATACCTAAACCTTCAGCGCTTCCAGGAAGGCAGTTTTTTTAACACGGCTTAACCGATTTTCACAAGACATTATTTTTTTGAAGGACTGATATTTTTACTTTAAAATGACACCATTTTCATGAAAATTGATATTGATTGAGTACTTATTTTTATAACAAGCTTTGAATGAAAACGCAACCAAAAATGATGATAATGAAAAAATATATTAGGGATATATAAATTCAAATTATTACAAAAAATTCAAGAAAAACAAACATTTATTGGTTTATACTTAGTATTGTCCCCCGTGCGTCAACAAGGGTTCGCGTGCGAAACCCCATTGACCTTATTAAGGTTTTGACAAAGACTTGGGGATCACACCGCACTCCTCATTCAACGCAATCTGGAGGTCACTGATGTTAGATGATACCGGATTTCTAGCTCGGATCCATTATTCTAGTTCGTCCCACAAATGATGAATTGGATTGCCACTTCATCGTCTCGAGTCCAACCTTATCTATGAGGTCCAAGTGGTTCGACCTGTGTGACACCGAGCATTGGCATGCATCAATATGAAAACTTCTTCTATACAGGGTGGCTGAGACCGAGTGTTACCAAATGAAAACGCTGTATTTTTTTTAATTTTGATTATTTTTTATTGAAATTTCGTGGAATATGTTGAAAACATATTACATTTTATGAAAAACATGTTACTGCTCGATATGACCTCCTTTGGCTCTGATTATTTGATTCAGTCTTCCATAGAAAGCATTGCATGCTGACCGAACGTGGGCTTGCGGAATTTTATTCCATTCTTGAACAAGAGCTGACTTCAATGCATCAACACTTTCGTATTTTTTAGTGGACACCTTACTCTCCAAAATGGACCATATGGAGAAATCCATATATCCCATCCTGTATATCCCGCGTAGTGCTTTGATCCAAGAAAATGTTCTCGATATATCTTTCAGTGGTCAGACATCCTCTACGGCCTCACCAGGTACGAAGACCAAATCTGGTTTTTCCTGAAAGCGATATACCAGCCCACACCATGCATGAAGCGCCGCCGTACGAAACTTTCACCAAAACATCACTGCGAAAATCTCTCTCCTGAATGCCGATAGACCCGGCCTCACCTATCACTACAATGGAGACATATTTCGTGCTCGTCAGTGATGAGAACGGAACTTCATTTCTTGATGCTCCAAATGTTGTGATCATGAGGGAATTCTCTTGGAGTGAGATTGGTATAATTCAAGCGTCTTCTTACTGTCCATTGACCAAGAGGTTCACCTCGAATTTGTCTTAGCTCCTGCTGCACGTCGACACCCGTGACATAGCGACTTCGCAGTGAAGTTAGATCGATAAATCAATCGTGCCTCGCAGTTGTACACTGATACCAGCTGGCATGTGGTCTCCGATTGAAAGTACCAGTTTACTGAAACCTTCTGAATACTCTTGAGATAGCAGATTGGCTCATGTTTAGCTGACGATCTACTTTTCGTTGATTGCGTCCCTCTTGCAATAAAGCAACAACTTGTGTGGCTTTTTCTAGAGTAGTAACCATGCTTTTGAGGCACATCGCATTTTCCTAAGATACGAAAAGTTCTATATAGATTTTAATGATACAGGTGTCCTTGTAAAGATAAATAAAAAGCTGCCAAAAAAAAGTTGTTTTACGAAAATCGGTTAAGTCATTTTAATACGCCTTTTTGTACACGCGAAGGTTTGAGTCGATTTAGTTGCTCGCGAGTGTATTTTCACAAGCTTGTCAATTGTCTTAAATTAGTTGGCTTTATTTCCCTTTTTCCACGCAAACGCTTTGTTGGATTCGAAATAGTATTCAATTAAGAGGTTTCCAAAATAAAGAGTTTCCAGAGGGGTAAAATGATACATTCTCAGTTGGAGCAAATTATACACCATTCTCTGGTAATATCGCCAAATAAGCAAATTATATTTTAAAAAAATGGTTCGGAATTACGAAAGAAGTACGGAACCACATGGGACGAAACGGGGTTGAATGTATTAAAATCCGTAAAATTTAAAAATTCAGTTCAAACAATATCTTACATAAAACCAATGAAAATTTGTTTGTTTACAAATCGCATTCTAATATTGCCACAATTCTAATATTGCCTAAAACACAACAAAAGGAATTCTTTAACCAGGAGTTGGGTAGAGCCGATAATGTTTATGCCGCATCCTTTCTTTAATCTTAATAAACACATTTTTATTAATCACTTGTTTTTTGTTCCGCAGAATATTTTGAATGTCTTTCAAAAAGTTTAAAAAATCACTCGATCGATTTCGACTTGTTAGGTCATCATCAGGAGTATCTACTGATTTATATTAGTAAAAATTTTTGTTATATAATAGAAAAAAGCAAACTATAATAAAAGAAGGAGAGAAGAAAAAATAAGCAATAAAAATTAATCTACGGATCGCGCAAGTAGGCGATGAGTCATATGTAGGTTGAGTAACAAAATTCAAGGTATATTATTGCGTACGTGAGAATAGAAAAGGGCGGGGTCTGTAATTGGTGAGAACCGGATTTCTCTTTGTTCGTTAAGGATATTTTGGTTAAGAAATATTGATTTTCGAATTTCGTAAGATTCTAAGGTATCTAAACGTCTGCCTTTGGGTTGTATATGTAATATGTCTAAATTGTTCAAGCTAGCTGTATGATTTTCTGAAGTTAAATGGTTATGGAAAGTTGATTGATTGCAACCAGATAAATGTTCTTTAGCTCTAACTCCAAAATTGCGCCCAGTCTGACCAATATAGGAGAAACTACAATCATTGCAATTGATCCTATAGACACCAGATTTGGAAAGGCGATCAACTCTAGGTTTATTGTTAAAAATCATTTTCTTTATTGTGTTATTATTATAAAAAGCAAAACTAATATTGGTATAATTGGACACGATGTTGCTAATCCGTTGGCTCGTTTTTCCTATATACTCTAAGCGACGCCAATTTTCCCGCGTTGGACTATCCGGTGGATAAATACCCGTTAGAGTTTTACGCTTTAGCTTTTTATTTAATAACTTTAATATAGTCCTAGTTGCATATCCGTTATTCGTTGCTATTTGAAGAATTATGTTAAGCTCAGTGTTATAATTTGAATTTGACAGAGGGATGTTTATTAGTCTATCTATGGGTGAGTGGAAAGCTGACATTTTAATATTATGGGGATGGTTTGAAGAACTAGAGATAACAGCGTCTGTATACGTGGGTTTCCGATAAATTTTGAAGTCTAAAGTAGAATTAATCCTGGTTATTGTTATATCTAGAAAATTAATACATTTATTTTCTTCTTTTTCTAACGTAAAATCAATGGTGGGATACTGAGAATTTAACCAAGTAAGGAAAGAGTCTAACAGTCTATCAGTTCCATTCCATAGACATAATATGTCATCAACATATCTATACCAAAAGATTATATGACGAAAATAAGGATTGTTATTTGATATGATCATTTGTTCGAAGAAATTCATGAAAATTTCAGCCAACAAAGGAGACAGAGGGGAGCCCATGGGTAGACCATCAGCAAATTTGAAATATTTATTATCAAAACAGAAATAATTTTGTTTAATACAAGTCTCAAAAACTAACTTCAGTTCACGACGTAAGCTCTCATCTACAACATCCCTATCTAAGTAATTACAAACTATTTGGGACAAAGTATTAATTGGAATAGAAGTGAAAAGACTGGCAACGTCAAATGAAACTAGTTTTGAATGTAACGGAATGTCGACGTCTTGAATTTTGTTAATCAATTCTACCGAGTTCTTAACCGAGTAAGCCGAAAAGAAATTAGTATGACAATTGAAAAAATTTATGAAACCCTTACATAGCTTGTAGGCAAGAGCATTGCAATACGCTACTATTGGTCTAATCGGAATGCCTTCCTTATGGATTTTTGGTAAACCATAAAGGATCGGGGCAGATGGATTCATGACAGAGTACTTCCAACCAGTTCCATCAAATAACTTCTGGCATTGGTTGATACACTTACTAACCGAAGTCTTAAAAGACTTAGTTGGATCTCTGCCAAGCTCTATTGCTTTACTTTCTGTAATAAAATCAGAAATTTTATTACAGTAATCGACTTTTGTGAGCACGGTAATTGTATTGCCTTTATCCGCTTTACACGCTATAAGGTCATGGTCACGTAGTTTTTTCTTTATCGCACCAATCACTTTGAGGTTAGTATTAGAAGCAGCAGAAGAAGAAGAGTTTATCGGAGAAGAAGAGTTATCAATACCTTTCTTTATTTGTAACGAACACACTGATTTTATTTGGGTTATCTGGCCAGACAAGGCTGTTTCGGCATCTACAGCCAGATTTTCGAATGATCGAAGGTCGATTTTGTTTGGCGTAGGGGCATAATTCACTCCGTTGCTAAGCATTTGCACCTCTGTATCACGGAAAACGACTGAGGACAAGTTCTTAAAACGTGAATGAAATTGGAAATCAGACGAACCAACATTACCTCTACGGTTAAATGGATAAGCCTTATCTCGCAACACATCCAGTTTAGCTTTTTGTTTCACATATTGAATATGTGAAATTTCAGCTACCTCTGCACGAACTTTTCTGTCCAGCCAATCGAACTCAACAGAGTGCAAACGAATTGCTAACTCAGTGTGAACAACTTTAAGATGGAGATATAAGTTGTTCCTGGTAGCATACCCTTTACGCAGCTCGTTATCACTCCAGCTACAACGCGCAAGATTGATAGCTCTTCTTCCCTCCAAAGATTTACTATTGCATTTAATGTTAGTATAGTTAGGAAGCAATTTTAATTTTTTACTATTAACCCATATTTGATTATTAGAATAACAAATTCTTACCAACAAACGACGATAAATTACGGCGAGGGTGGCCAAATCTGCCAACTTAATACTTTTAACGCTATTTGCCGTAGGCACTTGGCGAAACACACTTATACTTAATAAACACATTTTTATTAATCACTTGTTTTTTGTTCCGCAGAATATTTTGAATGTCTTTCAAAAAGTTTAAAAAATCACTCGATCGATTTCTCGATCGATTTATTTTTATTGCTTATTTTTTCTTCTCTCCTTCTTTTATTATAGTTTGCTTTTTTCTATTATATAACAAAAATTTTTACTAATACAAATCAGTAGATACTCCTGATGATGACCTAACAAGTCGAAATCGATCGAGTGATTTTTTAAACTTTTTGAAAGACATTCAAAATATTCTGCGGAACAAAAAACAAGTGATTAATAAAAATGTGTTTATTAAGTATAAGTGTGTTTCGCCAAGTGCCTACGGCAAATAGCGTTAAAAGTACTTTCTTTAATCAGTAAATTTTTAGAAAATTATTCATCTGATTTAACAGTTCCATGCAAAATCCCTGACCGATAGGTTTTTTTTTATATTTAATTAGATAGAATTTGATTTTTTTGTTCACGAAGTCCCGAGTACTAGAAAATTATTTGTGGAACCGTGGTATTTCGATTGGAAGTTAAACGTTTTATTAAAAATCCAATCACTTCACAGCTAAACTAGGCAATGTTTCTATAGAATTTAACCACTGCTTCATTCAAAGTTCTCTGATCAGTAAAGTCCAAATATTTCATGAAATGAGTGCCTTAATAATATTGAAATTTTGACTCACAAAACAAGCAAGAGGAGCTTGGTAAATTTCAATAAGTTTTTTTTTAGCTTTAGAAATAACTGGGTAAGATTTCTCTTACTTCTCTTTCTCTCGATCGAACTGTTCTCGAAACCACGATTTTGGAGAATTTTAAATTTTCAAAATTTGATACTCGTGCAATCTCACTCTCTTCGAGGGATAAAGATAATTGGATTTGGAGAAAAACTTATAACAAAAACATATTGAACATAAATAATACCGGCCAAATGGCACAGTGGTTGCTAAAAAGCTATGTTTTATATGCATGTTCCCAAATCATCAATCGCAACGATGTCGCTCAAAATTTCGAAGTGGTATATGCCGAACGAGACCCCATACAACATTACATCAGGATATGCATAAGTCAAGAAACGAATTCCTAAAGTTTCGAGTTTTATTAGATTCTGGAGCGCAGGCGTCTTTCATCTCCGAATCGTGTGCTCAACGACTTGCATTACCACGCAAGAATGCAAAATTACTTATCAAGGGTTTGACTCCTGGTACAGAATCAACGAAATGCATTTTATCAATCAAAGCTACGTCATTATATTCTTCAACAGAACCTATACAAACTGACGTTCTTGTTCTACAAAAATTAACGAGCTGTCTTCCATCGTGGAGCCGACCGATTTTTTAATGTTGTACAAGATCGTCGTGTCGCTACTTTAGAGGACAAGTTAATCGCTCAAAATTCGATGTTTGGTTGGATCGTGTCGGGAGAAGTCACCAGAAAAGCAAGTGAGTACGGTCAAACAAGTTTCAATTTCCACATTGGCATAAATGTAGACGGAACCCTTAAAAAATTTTGAGAAATGGAAAAGATTCCTGCATGCGATCCTTGGTCTATAGAAGAAAATGACTGTGAAAAAGATTTTAAAACAAAATTTCAGAGACACGCCAATGGTAATTTCATAGTAAAGTTACCCTTTAAAAATCTTCCATTAGCTTTAGGGAATTCGTTAGGGAGTGCTAGAAGGAGATATTTTTATTTGGAGCAAAAGCTAAACCGAGATGCTTTCTTAAAAGAAGGATTTGCGAAAATCATTCGTGAGTACATCCACTTGGGTCACGCAAAAGAGATACCCAGCGCAATGACAGGCGAAGAAATCGAAAATTACTACTATTTCCCGCATCATGCCGTTTTCAAAATGGACAGTACCACAACAAAGCTACGTGTCGTTTTTGATGGGTCAAGTAAAACCACCATTGGAAAATCTATCAACGATTTTCTGATGATAGGCCCTACAATTCAGCCCACTTTGTGGACAACGCTTGTTAACTTTCGGTTCGGTATAATTGCACTTACAGCCGAAATTGAAATGATGTATCGTCAGGTTTTAGTAGCCGATGAAGATCAAAATTTATAAAGGATTCTATGGAGAGAACAGATGAAAGCATTATAAATGAACCACTGTTGCCTTTGGGATGGCCAGTTCGGCGTTCTTAGCGATTCGTGCACTTCAACAAGCTGCTATCGATTTCCAAGAAGAATACCCGATCATTTCTAATGAAATTCAGTGTAAATTTTACATAGACAACTATATATCTGGTGCGGACACTTTTTTTAATATTTTCTTTTATTTTCGCAAAATGGAAATTTAACTGGATAAGCCATTAGACGAACACAAGTCGATAGTTCCGTTCGAGAAAACTAATTCGACCACTTAAATACTAGGACTTCAATGGAATTCAAAAGAAAATGTGTTCATTTAAGGTCAATCATCCAGAGGAAATCATCCCAACCAAGCGATCCTTAATATCTAATGCGTCCAAAGTTTTTGATCCTCTTGGTTGACTCTCGCCATTCATAATTTTGGCTAAAATTATTTATCAGCAATTGTGGTTAGAAAACTAGAATGGGACGATGAACTCCCTGACGAAATTGCGATGGTATGGAATAGGCTCAAAATAGAACTTCCACAATTCGAGCAGCTCAAAATTAAGAGATATATGCAAAAGAAAGGGATCCAGCTTCATGGTTTTTATGCGATGCGAGCGAAATGGCATATTTAGCTGTAGTCTACAACCGATTTTTAAATGGAAAAGGAGAAATAGAAAAAAAAAAAATAGAACTAGTTACCTCTAAAACGAAAGTTGCACCTATAAAGCAGATATCGCTCCCAAGATTGGAATTATGCGGTACGCATTTGCTGGCAAAACTATTAAATGAAGTAAGGAAAACTGTATCCGAATACGTGTCAGTGTACGGATGGACAGATTCCTCAATTGTTTAAGCTTGGTTATCGGATCATCCAACCAAATGGAAAACATTCGTAGCCAACCGTGTGTCAGAGATCCAACGATTATTGCCGAGAAGCAATTGAAATCATGTAAAGTCAGATAGAAATCCAGCAGACTATGCTTCGAGGGGTGTCTTACCAAGGAAACTCGTGACAATCAATCAGTGGTGGCATGGCCCACCATGGCTAATTCAACCAAAAGATTTATGGCCAACTATAAAACAACAGGCTTTTTACGATGATAACCATTTGCGAGAAGAAAAAGCGAACTGCCTCTATAATACCATTATTTATTACCAAATGCGAAGTTAGTGAAAATGAGGTATTCCAATTAATATTAAATAAGACATTTTCTTTCACAAAGGCTATACGAATTCTAAGCTACATTTATAGATCTATAGAAAATGTGAGAAAGGAAAAAGGACTTCGCTTGACAGCAGCATTAAATCTGAGCGAGATAAATCAGGCCACAGGGGAACTATTAAAATGGGTACAATGCAAAGAATACCCAAATGAGATAAAACTATTAGAAAAAGGTCAGATGCTATCTAAACATGATAAACTTTCCACTCTAACGCCGTTTCTAGATACAAATGGCCTGTTGCATATTGGTGGAAGGTTAGAAAATTCTTCATGTGCATATGATGTCAAACACCCAATCATTCTACCTAAATCCCACATCCTTAGTAAAATGATTATTTCCTTTCACCACAAAAAATATCTCTATCCCGGCCCATCCCATACATCCCATCTAATTCAGCAGGCGTACTGGATCGTGAAGGGCAAAGCAACGGTAATAGTATGTTTAGCAAGAAACTAACGGTAGGTTGCCTGTGGAAAACGCGATTTCTGGAAAAACCGCATTTTGAAATTCGGTCATATTTTGTAATCGAACCTGGATTGGAGGCACACAAGATGACATATTGCAACAACTTAAACTCAGGTCCACTCAAAACTACACAACTGATAGGAAATAACCGAAATCTGTTACAATGAATTTTATCCGTTCAAAATCAGTAAGGTTCAAAATCATCAGGGATTTTCGCAAAAAAATTGAAAAACAATTTTTGTTGTAATTCCGGTTCAAAATGATTATCGGTAACGGTAATAGTATGTTTAGCAAGAAACTATTTTGAAATTCGGCCATATTTTGTAATCGAACCTGGATTGCAGGCGAACAAGATGACATATTGCAACAACTTAAACTCAGATGCACTCAAAATTACACAACTGACCCAAAATAACCGAAACATACGGAATCTGTGACAATGAATTTTATACGTCCAAATTCAGTAAGGCCTCAGGGATTTTCGCAAAAAATCGAAAGCAAATTTTGTTGAAATTCCGGTTCAAAACGATTATTGGTAACGGTAATCAGGCTGTTTACTTCAGAAATTCAATAAAGAGCCCTTGTTTTTTTGGATTTTGTGATTCATTTTTCTTTATCAATCACTTGATAGATTTAAAATCTTCATTACGTTTTGCTTCATGCCATATTTTTGTAGCTTCGGTTTGCAAGCTGAATTTTTTCTTTTGATGATAAGCGATTTGAACAGTTTTTGATATAATTCATTTTTATATCCATTATTAAAGCCTTACAATTTTTATAAATTTTATTCATAAATTCATTCGGTAACATATGTCGACGGCATATGTCGAAATATATACAGATAACTTACTTAAAATACTACGCACTCGGTAATAAAACACTTTTAAATATAACAAAAATGTAATGCATCCATCACAAAACATTCTTATGAATCAACCAGTGAGACTTAAGAGCTTAAGTTGTGCTCCGTTTTAGACCACTTAGGAGAGAGGTACGACCACCAAAATTTTAGAGGTCAGTTGCTTATTTGTGACGAGCAGCCTATTTTGGTGATTGTAGCACTAACCGAAGTGGTTCAACTGGCGTGTAACTTAAGCTCTTAAGTCTGACTGGTTGAGGCATTAACCATAAACTAAAAACATCATGAAAATGTCCAGTTATCCTACTTCAACGGAGAGTTAAAACGCTACGCTCTGTACTCTCTATACACGTTATTTTCTGTTTTGCTCTAATTTCTTCTCATTCATGCATTTAATCATATGAAATACGATGACAATGGTAGGCATTTTAATTTTTTGATTTTAACGTGACATGACCATAAGGGGGTTTAAAAGAATGTGACATACGGTGACATAGAGGGGGAGGGGGGGGGGAGGTAGGGGTAAATAATAGGCAAAAATTGCGTGACATTATTAAAGAACGTCGCATGCAAATTAATTGGCTGCGTGAAATGTTCGGGCTAACTGTCTTCTAGGACTTCCCCTTACTATTGAGGCAAAATTGCCAAGTAATTTCCACAACTGCAACAAAGTGTTTTTCTCCCGTTGAAATAAACAAAATAATATCAAGACTTCCGCTTCAAAACCAGAAAAATGATCAACTATAAAATGATAAATAATTCGTTTGGTTGTAAATATAAATTTAAAATCTCACTACTTTGTTGTCGTTATATAGTGGAGAGTGTAAACTTCATTTCATCGTCTAGGCCCCCACAATTTTTATATAGAAATAAAAATTTGCAAACATTATTTTTCACACACTGTTCGCTTGCACGCACCCACATATCACAGTAAATCAATAAATTACATCCTGACCGGTAAAATATCGATAAAACTGTACAACCAAGGTATCATACCAAGGTTGTCAATATATATTAACAACCCAATAATAAATTAATTAAGGTTCATGCGTTAATTTAAATTAAATTAATGTTTAGTTTATAAAACGCAATGTTGCGGTTTGAAGGCGCAATTACCAAAAGAAAGAACTAAACCAAATATTTGTGTGCGGTCAAGTCATATATTTAATTCAAACCAGCATGTGTACAACTCGAGACCACTTTTCTTAATTCATCATACGTAGATTAGTTAATAAAAAAAGATTATCGACATACATATCACACACAACACTAAAAACGACTTATAGAGACATTTAAGATTATGAAACCAACTTATTAAATATATAAAGTTATTTTTTTTAACTTTTGCAGATTAAGGCGTGCGCACATACATAAGTAAGATTTAATGGTTTCACTTTTATAAAACTAAAATGTTATGTCAATATAGATACTCGACTCGTTTACCATATATATATACGATTTCGATTTGGTCAATAATATTTCTAAATTTCTAGTGGTTTGCAAATATTATCTCAATAAAGCTTAATTCAATCGAATAAATTTAAGTACCAACGATTAATTATATCGCGGGTGAAAAGGTTTTATTTACAGTTAGAAAAGTATGCGTTATTCAATATTTTGAGATTTTTGATTTTGGTTTCTTCAAATGTCAAGTAACCTTCACTTTTTTAAAGTGGATGTTTATTAATAGGATTTTATTTGAACGGTACTCACTTTAATAATTCTAACTAAATCGGTAACTATATAATAGTGTAATGATTTCATAGATATGTTGGGGGCATATTTTTTATTCAAAAATCGTCAATCCTAAGTGCCTGGAAGCATAGATTTTTTTTTTAAATTACCTTATTTTATGTAGAGTAGATCGTGACTAATTGAAAACCAGTTTCCGTTAAGATGGCCGGTGTTTAGAAAAACCAGGAGAATTCAGGGAATCTCGATAGACGATAATTCTCTTTAGAATATTCAAAAATTGTTAACTTATTCAAAAATCGTCAATCCTAAGTGCCTGAAAGCGTAGTTTTAATTGATTACGGAAATTAAATAAATGTTTTTTTGATTTATTTTTAACTTATAATTTTACTGCACCTCACAAATTTCGATTGTATTAATAAAATTTTATTATTTTTTAATGCGTAGTTTTGAATTATCCGTTAGTTCGTAGTTTTACCAATACTATGAAATTTTTAGTTGTTGTTGTGGTTGTTTTTTAGGAATAACTCGTAAGTTTAGGAAAAACTTCACAACCGTGGGAATAATTATACCCGGTAAACCTTAAGTTCTAAAAATTTGAAAATGTTAGTCAAATAACCCGGAACCGGAATCTTTTGAAGTAATCAACATTTTCGTACCTTGCATATGTAGTATTAGGGGCTAATCCACCCCATATAATATAGCAACATATTACTACGATCTTTTCCGTGGATTGGTTACTTCTGCGGTAAATTAAACACCTTAAGATACATTAAATCAGTAGAAATTTTTCAGTTAATGATTTTAACAGTAATGACATTTTGTGAAATTAGTGACATCTAGATTTAAGCACTAGAATTAATTTTATAATAGTGTAGTTTTATTACAGATTGTAGCAGTTAGCCTGAAACAGAGCAATCTAGAATATTTTGCTCAGTATGTGTAAACCTCGCGGTACACGATAAAATAAAAAGGCGAGTGAAATGCGGAAAAATTATAAGTGGTGTTAAAATCCTCTATTGCAAAAAATTATCTCGCAAGCAAATATATTGTTGATTGCATCATTTTATATAAATTGTGATTGTTTGGGTGAATTAGATGTCAAAATAAGCGGGAAACGTTTATTTCAACTTGTAATAGTATAAGAAGTTTAGTGGAAAGGTTTTCCATATTTTCTTTAATACTTTTAAGAATAGTTGGTTAATTATGCAAAGCGAGTATTAAATTAATTATTTTGGTGTAATTTATTATTTTTAAAATTAATATGAAATTCATTTTATACAATGAGAAAAAAAAACCAGTAAAAGTAAAAAAAATGTACATATAAAATCATAAAAATATACATATATTTTTTAGGCGAAAAGTCTCGTTTTTAAAAACAAAAAAATAATCTTTTTAATTTTAAAATAAATTTTTTCGACAAATTTGTTTATAAAAATAAAAAAATTGTTTTTAATTTCAAAAATACTTTCCTTACTTACGTCAAATAGTTTTCTTGAATTTTAAGATATTTTTTTTTTAAATTATAAAATTATTGGCTAGCTTTAAAAGATTTATTTTAATTTTTAAATAATTATTTTTTATCAAATTTCACATAATTTTATTAAGTCAAAGTAGAAAATTAATTTTTAACCCTCAGGGCCATTGTGTAAAAATACATACAATCCTTAAAAAAATATAATGAGAACCTCAAGTTCTTTCTTGGCAGTTTGGTTTCGTACTGATAAAAAGTTGGTCTACTCATCAGGTCAAACGTCAAACTACAAAAATTCAAACCTTCATACCTTTAGTATAACAGAAGAACATATCGGTTTGGCGAATTATATAAAATATAGACGAATTGAAAAATAAAACAATGGAATTTCTGGTAAAACAATAAATATAGCTAAATATTTTCGTAAGTTGTAATTATTATCAAAAAAATTGTTTTACAATTCTAAAAATCTTCTTTTAAAATAAATTATTCTGTTTAAATAAATAAACTTTTTAAATTTAAAAAGTATTTTATAAATCATATTACAAAATATGTTATTAAAATAAAAAAGCTATTTATTAGTTTGCAAAAATTTCATTTAATTTCAAACATATACTTTTTAAATTGAAAAAAATTTTATAACTTTTAGAATTTAAAAACTTCGTTTTTTAATTTTACAAACCAAAATTTTTTTCAGTGTAGAAGCCAGTGATTTCGATATAGTCGGATCTAGTATGTCTCCAACACTGAATGGGATTGGATTTTAGAATGGCATTTCATGTGAAGGGGAATATGGAAATAACGAAAGCAATTGTAAACGGCGGCACTAGTCATAATGGAAAATATTGGAATTAATAAAGGCGGTAATCATCATCAAAACAAAAGAATTGATGACGTGGAATATTCGTGAGTACAACTACATGCAAGTGATTTACAATTGCAATACACACACATCGACAGATACAATAAATGTGTGAAGTAGAAATTTGTGAAGTAGAAAGTGAACAGTGTGAAAAGTAAAAGTAGAAGTGAACAGTAAACGTGAATCACGAGGACGTGGGAGACATAATGAAAACACCCTTGCTTCAACAGAAGAGGCATATTGGTTAATTTGCTGAGGTTCGTAAAGAACTAAGAGCCAAATTTTCAGAACTAAGGGACGTTGGTCGATTTGCTGAACTACATAAGGAACAAAACGTAAATAACAGAACGTGCAGAATGAGAAACATGACCAATGCTTTGAGGAAAAGTGGATGGTCATTCAAAGAAGATGGAAAATAAAATTAAGCAAGCGGAGGCTCACTTTGATATACATACCTCGCAAACTATTTGAGATGGGCAGCTAAAACGTTTCAACAGAAGCAATTGCCTGAAGCTTAAGGGGAACACCGTTAAAATTATATAATTAGGAATCGGTGGTTCGTCCTGAAATGGTAGATCCCGAGCAGATTGATGCTACTGTCCGTTATAACTTGCTAATTGCAACTGGTGAATCTGCCATAGTCAAAGGAGAGTGTACCCTTCCGGTAAGGTTCAGCAGAATGCGGTTGAAAGATCGGTTTGTCGTAGCTAAAATAACTAACGAATGTATCATCAGACTGGAGGCTATGAAGAAATACCAGGTGGTCATGGACCTGTAAAACAAGGTAGAAATGTGGAACAATTTGGAGG
Source organism: Nephrotoma flavescens (assembly GCA_932526605.1). NCBI lineage: Eukaryota > Metazoa > Arthropoda > Insecta > Diptera > Tipulidae > Nephrotoma > Nephrotoma flavescens. Next base: position 78,476,285 of record OW052221.1, on the reverse strand, counting down.
TGTCCCTGCAAATAAACCCAAGTTTTGAAAAGTTATCTACGCGAAAACTGATGGTGATCTTGGGGATACAATGATAAAAATTGTGAACAATGCGAATGTCAAAAATACCGGGTTGTTGTGTGCGATAACCTTGGTGAAATTCCAGCGGATGAGCATCAAATGTAATCAGGAAGGCGGTAGTCATCGGTACAACAGATGGAATCAAGTATATTGCCAACTGCCAGTAGAATCAACGACGTCTCTCTGCAAGCCATAGGTAGAAGAAGATCTTTCGCTCACTGGGTATCCTTCTATCTTCTAGCAAAACAGTTAGATGTCGAAGTGGAAGCACAGGATGAATTAGCCGATGTATTTGCTCTTAATAATGACGCATTAGGAAAATCTAATATTTTGCAACGCAGAATCGGTACATGAAACGCTTTTCTAATCCGGCAAGCACCAAGACGACTACCACCCGCGAAACAGCAGAAAACAGCCGATTTAACTAGAAAAATGAAACGTGATGAATTAATAGAGGAGTCTAGCAGCCAATGGTTCTTGTCTAGAAAAAGGACGGGACAACACGATTTTGTGTTGATTATCGTAAATTAAACAAAGTGATGAAGTAACCGTTACCGCGCATTAACGACACCTTGGACTCGCTGCCAGAGTCCACGATTTTCAGTACATTGGATCTCAAGATTAACCAGAAGGTCTTGTGCAGTTCCGTGTAAGCAATGTGTACGAAGTAAAAAACTGTTCTACAATTATTGCACGAATCCGGTTTGAATCGTAACATGGTTGGGTTAACAACATTTGAAAGAAGACCAGGAGGCTGATGAGTCAATTGTGCTGCTAGTAAGGAAATGGCTGGTAGAAGGTTGATTTGATGATCGCGTTGACAATAAATTACATCTCAAAGTGGCACTGTTAAAAGTTATATGGGCGCAGTAGCACTCCCTGATATTTTTTCTCGTGTGTGGTATATCTTGAAAAACGAGTCCAAACATAGTCCAGCTTCATATTCAAAGCATCAGTAAATTGTGTTCTTCCTGCGTTCACGATTTTTTTGCAAATAACACATTTTTTTGCGGCCTAGCTGCTTTTCGAAACGTGCTTTACAATCATTACCTTATAAAATACACCAATACAACAATAACATTGGAATGGAAATTGTTTATGTTTTTGTTGTTTTCTATTTTTTGTGTTCATGGTGAAGAGAAATCTATTATGAATGTCTATGCTATAAGTATCATAGAGCAGTAGAAATTTATTTTTTAGACTTTAATTTTTAAAGAAATATCTGTGCACAATGTGCTGGATTACAAATAGCATCTAAAATAGTACACGTTGTTTTGTTAAAGTTCGTATTTTGTAATGACGTATGGCACTCCGCAGTAGAGATGATTTTATGCGTGACGTACACGTGTATGGCGCTCTACGCGGAAAGGTTAAATAGACATTTCAAGATATGATTTTTCGACTTTATTTCTTTCTCGAGAAAAAGAGAACTATTTCTGGCCCATATGTTCAAAAAAAAAATCCCAAATTTGTTGCATGCAATAAATGTTGCACAATTAATAGGTTGTTGCAACAAGTTTCAACTAAGAAATATGTTCAAAAATGCTTCTGATATGTTTTCTTACCTTGACAAATAATCGAACTATTCCTGGGGTCCGCAATATAAATAACGAGTCTTTTATAAAGGGGTTGTTGCAACAAATTTATATTAAGAAATTTGCTTAACCAATTTCAAAAGATTAACACTTGGGTAGGTTTTGATATTTTTTGAAATTTCTGTGCAACATTTAGTTTATTATTTCGGGAAAAAACATAAAGTGATCCCTTCATTAAATGTCAGCAATGTTGTTCCTGAGATCATTTTCAATATTTACTGTAATTCAATTAACTAAAGTTTAGTAGTTCGAGGCGGTAGCTTTGTTTGAGATGGCGGTGTTGAATTTTTCTATGATAACTTCAGTAATAAATTAAATTTTAGCATTTTTGTAATCAGAGATTAAAAATACATTTATAAATGATTTTTAATAAGTAAATTAAGAGATCATGCAGTAAAGGGTTAGTTAAAAAACAATTATAAATAGTGTGTAATGGCCAATACCGGGAAAATTATTGTGGGAGTATTTATGTTATTTTCGGGAATATTCCATTAGTAGTATAAGTGTTAAGTAAATATTAGGAAATGATATCATTATCGTGAGAATATCTTAATTTTTTACAATATAAAAATACATTGGAATTTTAGACAGCAGAGTGTCAGTAAAAGATAGATAGTGTCAGCGTACGAAAATATTATAAAATAAATACTTTATAATATCACGTACTTATAAGTCGGCACGTTACTGCATGACGGAATTTTGCATGAACGTAACTACCTCATAAAGATAAGTAAAATCACTTTCGTGTTAATTTAGAAATTATTTAAAGTCAATCAATCGATTCTTATTATGTGATTCAGAATTGAAACAAAAAACGTAAATTCATTTGACATTTTAAAATCAACCAAGCCAATTGAAATACCTTTTTGGAATACTGAATGATTGGTTCGTGCTGCTGGATATGGGCCCTCAAGACCAAAACAAGGTTAGTTCGATGTTGGTTGAATTTGTTGTCTCATTCCCTCTTTCTGTTATTCGTCCCCATAACTTTCATTGAAATATTGAACACAGATTACAAAAAACCTGTTAACAATCAGAAAGTGTAAAATACAACTTTAACTTAAGTCTGTTAAATAAAACTTAAAAAGTGTAGGTGAGCTTATAACCAAACAAAAACAATAATTGAAAATAATAAGAAAATTTTAATAAAGTACAGTTGAGTAGTCTAGTAAAGGGCCAAAACGAATAGTGTGCAGGCGGGACTACCCGTTCAAACCCGATTTTTTTGAAAATTGTAATCTCGAATACACAAAAAAGTCGTAATGCACAGGTAATTCTCGAGATATTTGGGCAGATCTGGCTAATGCATCTAAAGTACTATCATTAGGTGTACCGTGTACCGAACCAGTTGGAATATTTATGCGCAACTTGGTATTCTATAATTCTAATGTGTCAAACACAAAAAAATGTGTAGAGGATTTCAAAGGTGACAAATAAGAGTTAAGTGAGCAGATTTGACGAAGCCAACGTAAAGTACAATCCTTAGATAAATGTACCGAACCATCGATATATCTGATTGATCAAATCTGGCATTCAAAATAAAAATCTTAGAGATGAGTAAGTGAATCCGCCTACAGCATCGTAAAGTACAACCCTTAGGTAATATATCGAACGACTTGGTATATTTGAGCGAGTCGCTCAAATACTATTTTCCCATAATTTAAAACTACTATATACAAAAAATGTAGATAATTTTGACGAACATTGACAGGTTAGCGTGGAGTTAGGGATCGCTCATGATCAATGCTCAAGCGGGTAACGTCTACTTTCTGTACGTTGGAATTTGTCGACGTTGATAATCACATAACTAGAAAGAATAAAATATGAAATATACACATAAATAACCGTTATTTTGAATTTTAGTTTTCTAAAAAACTCACTTCATCTGGATCGTCTCTCGGATTTCAAAAACACAATTTGTAAACAAATTTACAAATTTAGAGGTGAATATGTTGTGACTAAAACCTGACTTTATTTTACCACGAACGTGGTAGATCTCAAATACACCACACTTTATTTCTAAAGCGAAAAATCAAACTTATCAGATGTTTAGTAAAAAGGGTCTTCTATATACGAGTATCTACAAAAACACGATTCCTGTTTAAATTTTAGAAAACCTACAAGGTCTACCATTGTTGGCTGAAAATATAATTTTTAAATTTATTTAAATCTTTTAATTTTTTGTCGATTTATTTAAATACTTTAGTATTTGAATAAAACGTCTAACCTGACACTTCTGATACACAGATTTGCATAAAATTTCGTACAGATCTCCAAATTTATGGAAAAGTTTTGTTTAAAATTTAATTTACTATCTGTTTGTTTTTATCGTTTTTTCGTAACTGCTTTTATATATACAGCGTGGGCCACCTATTGGTTTAGCTTTAAATCATAGGCTATGAAAACACTTTGTTGAACGATTTGCTTGACATTTTCGCAGCTCGTCAGTCTGATATTCCGCGTCACGAAACAATCATTTTTTCGTTTTCGCTTGAGGAGTGTGTCGAAATATTGAAAACTTATTTTCAAAGTCAATGTTTTGTAGCCGATACCGTGCGAGTTTTGAAAAGAAATATGGATCCTGAAGGAGCACCAAACAGAACCGCTGTAGTAAAATTTATGAAGAAAGTTCGTAAGAAATGCGCTTTTCCTTCTCGGAGGTTATGTAAACAAGCAGATCTGCCGGATTTGGGGTTCGGAAGAGCCACGTGTAATCGTAGAGAGGCCAATGCATCCAACAAAAGTGATTGTTTTGGTGTGGATTTTCGAGTGGTGGCGTAATTTGTCCATTTGCCCTCGAAAACGCTGCTAAAAACGCAATTACCGTCAATGATGACCATTACAGAGTCTTAATAAACACATTTTATTAAACACTTGTTTTTTATTTCGCAGAATTAGATTTTTGAATATTTTAATTAAAAAATTCGTAGATATTCCTGATGATGACCTAACAAGTCGAAATCGATCGAGTGATTTTTTAAACTTTTTAGACGAATTTTTTAATTAAAATATTCAAAAATCTAATTCTGCGAAATAAAAAACAAGTGTTTAATAAAATGTGTTTATTAAGTATAAGTGTGTTTCGCCATGGTGCCTACGGCAAATAGCGTAAAAAGTACATTACAGAGCCATTCTAACTAACTCTTAATGGCATCAAATCGGCGTTATGATTTACGGCGTTGAACTTTTTTCTATTTCGATTCGTTAAGGATAGATATTATGTGAATAATATAGAGATCAGCTTTAAAACATCACATTGCAACAGTTACTCGCGAAATAGGCGCCGAAATAATCGACAACGTTTTTAAAAACTAGATGGCTTACCGTAAGGCAAACAGAGGTAGCCACTTGAACGAAATTGTTATTCATTCTTAAGTCGAAGACTTCAACCGCCTACACAATAAAATGATATATACTCATTTTATAGCGTTTGTAAAAATAAACTTTTTAAGCTATTTAAAGTTTTAAAACAAACAAAGCTACAACTTTCGGTGGACCGATTTCGACCAAAAACAACTATGAAGTTTCATCCCGCATAAAATGAAAAAGCTTCTATGGGATGTGCCACTTTGGACCGATTTCGACCAAACATCACTGGGATTTCGCATTTTATTAAAAGAAGAAAAACCAATCAATCAATTCGTCTGGACTGTACAGGGGTTGAAATACAGTTTGTTGTTTTGTTGAAACGACGCTGTAAAACGGCCAAACCGCAAAAGCACGGATAGCATAGATCGCAACAGTTTCTGGTATAACTGGTGATGATTATAGGAATTACTTAATGACATTTATAATTTCTAACCCGCAATAACACAATTTGTAAGCTTAATGAGCACTTCAGCTGGTGTGTAGGCATTAGCCAAAATTGAAATTAAATTGGAGATATTCCGGACGGGAAATCAGTTACTTCAAATGGTGTGGCAAACCACTATTCATTCGCCATCGTACCTGTGAAGAAATTTCACAGGCACGAAAAAAGTGTTCCAGTTGCTTCATTGCATGATCAACAACCAGACAAGGAACGTGTTCAGCGTTCTAAATCGTTGGTTATCCTTGGCATATGTACACATTTACGTTGTGTACTAATTGCGAATGTAGGTGACTTCAGTGGATATTACTGCCCTTAACCTAGAAGTTCCATCAAATTGTGAAAGTGGTTAGAGAAAATAAAGCATAAAAAAAATTGAAAAAAGGAAAACTGGAAATAAAAAATAAAATTTAATTTATTATATCAATTGGACAACAATAACGGAATCTGATTCGTATACAAATGTATCGCGTTTTCCGAAGGCATGCTTGAACGTTTTCTTGATCTGTCAACGTCAAAACATCGGTCAAGGTTAACATCGCATTATCATAGTGAAGTTCTCCAACGAGCCAACGCTTGCAAATTATTAAGAATTACTACCGCAAATCTGAGTCGGTAGTCGCGACTTCAAGAGCCCTAACTCCAATTTTCTGTCGTAATAATCGCCCTACCAGACAGACTGTGCGTGCTATAGTGGATAAAATCGAGTCAAAATATTCATTATTGAATGTTCCTGTGGCAGTGTGATAAAGCTACAGTCGAAGTACCGAAAATATCGCATCCGTAAGATGCTGTTTCAGAGAAATTTGACAGCGGAAAATAAGAGATTACGCTTCTTGCCGCAAGTGGCAGCACGATCACTAAAGAGAATTAGTTTTGTTATGTAATTACATGCGGACATTTTTTATCCATTTTGTGTCTGTTTTTTCACTAAATAGAACATACCAGCGGAATAAAATATTAAAAGTGATCCGTAAAATGGTAAATTGATTGATCTCCGAAGTAAAGGAACTCGGTACATGAAATCTTGAAATATAAGAATATTCCGTCTTTCCGCCATTTCTTAACGAATTACGATGAAATTTGGATAGTAGTATTTATTTGATTAGGAATTTTAAAGTAAGTTTTGGACAAAATTATAGGATCTGTTCGTGTTGGACTAAACTGGTCATTTCATAACAGTCCTTATGAAAAATGGTATTTGTGAAATCCAAAAAGTAGCTTTTAAAGAACAAGAAATCAATCGATTTTTAAAAGTGTTGCAATAAATTCGAAGGCAACATGAAATTTTGTTCTCAAAAAATTAAGAAAAATATTGACTCGGAAAGACTGCACTGAGAAAAATTGTATTCTAATGTTAAGAAAATACGAATAATGAATCAATAAATTTAATTTCTAATAAAATTCAAGAACTATAGTTTCCTATGAAGAAAGAATAATTTGAATGAACGAAGCAAATACCGCTAAATTTTATTAAAAAATTGAAATATAGATTTGAATTTGAGTTTCTTAGTTTTAGAAATAAAAATAATTCTTTAATTCAATAGCATATTCTATTTCTGAGCAGAGTTGGATTTCTTTTGATAATTTTACCCTCTATTTTAAATGTTAGCTTTGTTTATGAAATTAATCAGCACATATTCTCCATTGTATCATACAATTTCTAAGTAATTTAAGTATTTAATGATTTAACAAAGAATTTTTGTTTCTTGAAAATTACTTTTGTTTTGTTCTCTAAATTTGATAAAGTTAATCTCAACACAAGAGAAAAGTGTCGACTATCTTATATTATATACATATTTAGAAATCAATTTTTAAAACTAAGTTAAATCTTCAGAAAATTAATTATTTTTTTAAAATACGATCGCGGAATCATGCCTTAGTGTGTAAATTAAATAACCATTACTTTCTACTATTTAAAGATATAACTTTTATTATTTATGATTCTGAGATGGAATTTACCTTCTCCCGAAATACCTTCTCGTATAAGAAAATTGTACCCCGAATTTATTACAACACCCCAGACCCACAGATGTCAATTGTAATGCAGCGAATTACCTTCCTGGTAAAAGTAATGGGTACCCGAGTTTAGTACAACAGTACACTAAACGTTTAGTACAACAGATTACTAAAGAAAATGTAATTCAGTTATAAAACTACGACAACTTTAACAACAATTTAATCTAGTTAAATAACTAGAGACACATTGTACTCGATCTTTCTGAAACTAGTTTAGATTTGTCTACGTACATATATAACAATCGATACTACTAACTTTCCAAAGATGTACAATAGTATAACAATTTGTATCCGTATACTCCATTTCTTTTTTGATCAGCAATTAGTTGAATAAATCGTATCCCTTTGAAAATCTATAAAAATATCACTGATATACTTATGATACGTATACTCGTATAATCGTGTTTTATGTCAAAATTATAATATTACAGTTAAAATTATGGAAATTAAATTTACCATATCGATTTTAAATTAACCAAACCTGTAGGAAATCCCTAATTACGCATTTCAAATATGCTCAAAATCGTAAGTGTTTTTGATGAATTATGATCTAAATCGTAGTAACAAGACTTATAGTTGCATTCGTGAAGGAAACCCATTTCTAAAATTTTAACAATGAATTTTTGAAACCTTATAATTTTTTACTTATATTGCTCCTGTTTAGTGCACCTAATTAAAATAAATAAATAAATAAATATTTAACATTATCAAACTCAAAATTCTACCAAATTTAAATTAGTTTGTTATTTGCGCATAATCAAATAAGTTTACTGAATGTTTTAGTGGTTTTAGAAACCTCTAAAATTAAAACATTACTTGTTAAAAAAATTAAGCATCCTCTTCTTTAATTTTATATTCAATTAAAAAATCGTTATTCTTAAATATATGAAAGTGAATAAATTTGAAACGAGATTAAAAATAATATATTTAAGATTAACAAATCTCTATTTTAGAACATAAAAATATAATTTTATTCCGTTTAGTAGAAAATTATTCTCATTTTAAGAATAAAACCATAAATTTATTAATGTAATCTCAAACAATGAGTATTTTAATAATATTAAGCGGAGTTTTCATTCTAGAATTAAGAATTGACTTCTGTTCAGCAGTACTTTTATTATTAGCACCGTAAATGGTTAATGTAATCGAAAATTTCAAAAGCCGAGGACGTGTTTTAAAATAGTTTTATTGTATATAGTGTGGTGCGCGGTTAAAATATTATATTTATAAGCAAAATAAGTTTTTAGCAATACTGTTTGGTGGTTGGAAGTGTTATGTTATAAAAGTAAAACTTAAAAATTATAGAGTTTAATCTAAAAAAGTGAATGAAACTAGTTTAAATTTATGTGAACAAAATAAAACGTGAGTTTTGTTGTTCGTGATATTGCAAGACATCAAAGAGAATCGTAGACCATCCCCGTGTGAAGCCGTAAGATTTGTATAGGAATACTATAATAACCCTCTACAATGAAGCCAGCGAAATCTCACAAGAAGACGTTTGAGAAAGAAAGGAATTTACACTGCAAGAATACGTTCAAATTCTATAGTCATCAGGTGTAACGATCTATCTATGGGTCACTCTGTTTTTAAGCATTTTTGTTAAAAAAAATGCTATATGGTTTCGGTTTGCCGTCCGTCCGTCTGTCCGTCTGTCCGTCTGTCCGTCTGTCCGTCTGTGTGCACGATAACTTGAGAACGGATGGAGATATCAACTTAATTTCTTCACTAAAAGTTTAAGCAATTCATGGGAATAATCCCTATTGTTTTGGACATTTCTGAGTTTAGGGTGTTCGGAGATATGGGGGGTTTTGTTAACCCCCCTCCTTAAAATTGATATAATTTTTTTTTATTTTCTATTCTATTTTGGTTCATAGAGCATGTGAATGTGGAATAAAAATATATCTCGCCTGGATGTGGGTTTGTGTGAGTGGTGTGGTTATGGGGGTGGTAGGAGTGGTGATATTGGAGGTAGAGGGGTGGGATGAGGCGGTTTGGGTTTGGTGTGGATATTTGGGATTTGGTGGATGCGGGTTTGTGTGGGTGGTGTGTGTGTGGCAGAGGGTATGGAGGTGTTAAAGGGTGATGATATGGGTGGTGCGGTATAGGGTGGAGCGGGTGAAATGGTTTTTGGGGGTTTGATTTGGATAGTGGGTGGATGTGGTATTAATGTTTAGGTATGGTGGTTTGAAGTTGATTGGGACCGGTTGAGTTATAGTGGATAGGGGTCGGTTGGCCCTATTGATTTGGACATTTCTGTGTTTAGGGTGTTCGGAGATATGTAGGGTTTTGTAAACCCCCCTCCTCAAAATTGATAGATTTTTTTTTTATTTTCTATTCTATTTTGATTTCATCGAGCATGTGAATGTGGAATAAAAATAAAACTCGTTTGGATGTGGGTTTGTGTGGGTGGTGTGGTTATGGGGGTGGTAGGAGTGGTGGTATGGGAGGTGGAGGGGGTGGGATGAGGCGTTTTGGGTTTGGTGTGGGAATTTGGGATTTGGTGGATGAGGGTTTGTGTGGGTGGTTTGTGTGTGTGTGGAAGTGGGTATGGAGGTGTTAAAGGGTGATAATATGGGTGGTGCGGTATAGGGTGGTGCGGGTGAGATAGGTTTTGGGGGTTTTGGATGGTGGGTGAGGGTGGTAATAATGTTTAGGTGTGGTGGTTTGTGATTTTTTTTGTGGAAAAACTATTTTCTTTTATTTTATAGGCAACAAAAATGCTTATAGGGTTCGGCTCCGAACCTTTCCCGTCTTTTTAAGATTGTATTGCGTTGCGATCATATGACAATTTTTTTGTTGTACGGATTGTATTTGAAAAAACCCGTAAGAATCCATAAAACACAGATATTTGATGCCGCTAAAATTTTTGGTTGGATGAGAGGTGTGGCGTGTTTGAGGCAGTATAATTTTGATTTTGGAATCCTCTGGTCGATTAAAAAAAAAAAGGCCTTGTGCCAGTAGGGACATATATTCAACAACAAAAAAATTTAAGTAATAAGTTTAAATGTTAATTTGGATGTAAAAAAAAAACTTTAGTACCCAAAAGAAAAAAAACGAAATTAAAATATAAAAATTTTTTGGGGGTGTAAAATAAATAGAAAATGAATTAATATCTTTCTTTTCAAAAAAACCCATAATCGATAAAACGATGTACATTTATCAGAGGGTACAGTAAAGTAAAAAACAATCGGGTGAACTGTTTTAGTGTTAAATACTTAGTTAAAATATATAGCAATAAATCCGTAAATCGGATAGTGAATGAAGTAAATCGTCGTATGTACGCATGAAAAAATGTAACGAGCCTTGAATTATGTATATTATAATAACAGTTGGTTTATAATAAGTGGTACAATAAAGATAACCTAACTTAAAGGATTTACGTTAAAATTATACATTATTACATGGGAAAAATTCGAGTTTTAATAAAACAACGATCACCTTTATGAACGTAATCTATGCAAAATAAACAAGAATAACAATAGTAGTTTGCATAGTGGAAATTCGTCATGCTACGACGTGCGTCAACACGAAGGCAAATTATCCATGTAACCCATCAAAATCAACGAGCTAATTCTAACTCGATACCGTACGATACGTGCTTGATTCAACCGAATAATTATTAAGTCGAGCGAACGGTAACCTACAAAACAACGGTTGGGAACGAGCACGACATATGACAAGAAAAGAAGCTGCTTCAGGCAAGGACATTTGATTAAGTATACGCAGTTATAAAATTGCAATATTATTTCCTATACTATATTTGTATTATTATTATTATATTATTTTACTACATTTTAAGTTTTTTTCGAATTCACAAACTTTATGGTCAGTTCACCCGTGATCTTTTTTTTTGTCAATATTTTGAACATTTATTTTTTTTGTATAGGTATATATTTTGGGTAGCTACTTGTACTCATTGTTGTAATTGGATATATATTCCTATATAGTACACCGTATTTTTCTTATATATACACCTTTTTCAACCAATTAATTTAACCGAGGTCTAGAGAAATGACCATTTAATTTTCGTCAGTATTATAAGTGTTAGTGACAGAGTGTAAGTGACACCGCGTGCGGAAAATTAATATTATTTTTGAATCCAGGCAAGAACTTAAATTCATGTGCCGCCTTAGCTACGGAAATACATGAGTACCCTAAATGGTTTCGGAGATAAGAACCCGCCTATAACGACGAGCAGTACCTTAGACTAATTCAGCCTGAAAACCGGAACCAAAAGACGGTTACACAGGTATACATCGACCACCGCTCCTATTTAATTAAAGAAAACTTTTGTGTTACGTTACTCTTATATTATTTTCAATACGTAAAAACAGAAACATCCGAAACTGCGAGGCAATCGAAAATCCAGATTTTAAGCAGGACAAAATGTGGTTAACCTTTTTCCATAAGCCGTGGGAAACTGTGGAGATCATGTGGAAACCAGCCAGCTTAGATAGATTCAAATTCTTTAAGGAACAAAGAATTACATCAATATTTTCAGAATGGCTAAGTGCAAATGAACTTTGACTTGTAAGTTTTATGTACAAAATATATTTATTTCTAATCTTGATGATGCTACTCTACTAATCGTTCTTTTACATTTTTACTTATAGATCGATTTGATTTTGAAATTCGTTAACCAAACAAATATATTTTATTTCTATCGAATTGGCCTAGGATCCAAGACTAACACGTAGTTGATTAAGACCGTAAACGAAAACATTAAGGACGATTAAGCATTTGAACGATTAGCTGCAGAGTTGGAAAATAGTAAGTTATATTTCCTATATTCAAAGAAGTAATTTTTACCCGATAGCCGTGTTGTTCGTGCAACTACAACGTTTAATCAAATTGTCTGTCTGCACTACCTATCTCACTCTCAGGAATTATTAGAAATTGTCAATTATTTCGACAATGTAGCTATATCATCAACACGTTAACAAAATGATCTGCACAGCAATAATAGTTTCGCTCGCGTTATTAAGCATCAGCTTTGTCACTTTGGACGGCAGTCCAAACGAGTGACGAAAGCACCTACTGTGCTGGAAGTCGAACGAAGTATATTATACAGCAAGTTTCGAACTTTTTCCCTTTGAGGCCGCCAGGATCATGTTATATACCATTGGAAAGGTCTTGAAAAATAAACCTAAATAATGTATAAAAGCATGAATTTCTACCAACATTGAGTGGAGATATGACCTTCCGAAAATTGCCCCAAAAAATCAGTTTTTCGGGTATAACTGCCCCAAAAAATGCCCCAATTATTTTCTAACTGGCAAATTATGATTGTAAACGTTAATACCAATTCAACGACACTTCAAACGTCCAAAACGGATGATTTTGACCAAAGTTATGACAATTTTTAATTTTTCTATGACGTCACCATATAATCTTGCTTTGGTATATATGTTTGTTTGTCCGTACCTCTTTTATTTGATCTCATATTTTCAGGGGTTGTAGTACTTAAAAAATTAAGCAACTTTTGTTCTACAACTTTTTGATTTGGCCGCCATGTTGGCCGCAGCCGGCCTCTCAACGGCCATTTTTGGCCATTTTGCCACGTCCACAGTGCTGAATCTATTCGACATACCCTGGACATATGCATATCGTTGGAAAAGTATTGACGCCAGCTATCAAATAGAAAAAAAAAGAATTCAAAAAATTATGTTAGAGGGTCATTTTGGCCAAAAAACTGAAAAATGCGAAATCGGCCGGCCACATTCGGCCAAATTGCTAAAAAATGAGCCCAAGACTTTTGATTCATATTTTCAGGATTATTAGCCACAAATCTCACCTACAATATGACATCAACCGTTTGTCCCAGAAAACTCGTATATTTTAGATATTGACCTCCATAACTTAAAAGCCACCTTAATTTTTTGCAAAATTTCATTTTTTGGCTCAAATGCACCCTAATATCGGTCCGTTGCGGTTCATAATGATAGTGAATCAACGTATTACAATGAAACAAATATAAACACATCATATTATTGTCATTGCTAAGAGAATTTTTACCAGTGACTCTTTTTTCATAACAAAAAAAATGAAAAAACTGACAAATTGATTTGATCGAAAAAATCACCAAAAACATTGAACAATCTCCTTGCATAAAATCGATACTTTTTTAATCTTTATGATGATATCTTTAATAAAATAGATCTTACCACTCCTCCCATCGCATGAAGATGGAATATCAGCGAGAGGGTAGCTACCATTAATTTTTGTTTTCAACTAACAAACTAAAATATGTATATTTTATTGTATTGTTTAAGGGATCAAAAATAAATGGTATCCGCATGCGGTTAGTGACAAAACAGCAAGAAACATGCAAAAAAATTGTTGAATTACTCAATCGAATTTCTGCCAAAAACAGATGCATCTGATCTAAATTTTTACTACTCTGTAACATGCACTAAATCTAAACTACATATGTTGAGCCGATAGCCTACGAGAACCGGTTGTGTAATAAGATCACACATGGCATGACCTGTTTGTGGCATGTGGTAAAGGATTCTGAAATAAAATCTACTAAAATACTACAAAATGAAGATTGAAAAAATGCATGCAAAATAAAGAAATAGAATCGTCTACCACACACCAGAAACCGTACACCAGACCGTAGGCTACTATATAGGCAACAAAAATGCTTATAGAGTTCGGTTCCGACCTTTCCCGTCTTTTTTATTTCATTTTTGTTTGTGTTAGTGTGATTTCACCGAAATTTTGTTTAAGCCGCAATTAAAATCAGTATCATAGGTAAACGGGGAAAGAATAGAAGAAAGTTATGAGTTCTGTGGGATCAAGTGTGGAATAGAGCATTGTGCCTCATACACAGACGCATGCCACTGGAGTGACGCATATCGAGAGAAGAAGAACGAATCATTCACGAACGAATCCGTAACACATAGCCGACAGCTGTGTGAAAGTATGGGTAATTCGTTCTTCGCCTCTCGCTATTCGTAATTTCAATGCCACGCGTCTGTGTATGAAGTCGTATTCATACGACGGATAAAAATCTCGGATTTTTCTATCCCAGATTTTTTTTTCAACTTTTTTGTATGAAAAAAGCGTGTCTGTTGTATAATTTACGTGATGTAATTGATTAGAACGATGGAATAGAAAAATCCCGGATTTTTATCCGTCGTATGAATATGACTTAAGGCACAATAACACGTAGCGGCCACTTGTGAGCTATCGAGTGTGTATTAACTGTTTTGACTGACAACAATAAAACGAATCGCAATTCAATTCATTTTCAATTTGCCGTGCCAAAATCATTGATATCAAATAAAAAACCTCTTAACGAGGTAAATGTTCGAGTGACGAAAGCCGAATTCAATTCACAAAATTTCTGATATCAAATTTGTGCCGAAAAAAACAATTGCATTCGATTTGTCAACGAGTTTTCGGAATGTTAATGCATTCAGCGCGTTGTTGTTGAACATTCCGAAAAATCGTTAGCAATCGTTATTCTTGACAGCTAGAAAGCAAAATGTAAACAAACGCGCCGAATGCACTAACATTCCGAAAAATCGTTGACAAATCGAATGCAATTATTTTTTTCGGCACAAATTTGATATCAGAAATTTTGTGAATTGAATTCGGCTTTCGTCACTCGAACATTTACCTCGTTAAGAGGTTTTTTATTTGATATATAATTCAATAAATATCGAGCTCTATACTATGTACATTGCAATTTTATCGACATTAAAACGATTGTAGCACTGTATTCTGCTACATTATTCAATTTGGTCAATTTTTTTCACTGTTTTCAAATTTGCTTTGTTCAAAATAGAACTATGGATTAATTTTGAAATATTTTGAAATTAGTAAATAAAATTTTTAAGCATAAATTGTAATTTTTCTTAATGAATATCACAATTGTTTACATAATCTACATTGGCGACATGGATAGATTTGTAGACAATATTATTCAAATAACACGCGCAATTTACTCCGTGCAACACTGAACGATGGTATAAAACTTTATTAACTATATACTCGTTATGATAGTTATTTGAAATAATTTTTTATGGAAACGAAAAGATCTTGATATTTTGAATTAAGTTAAGCTTCTTAAGCCCAATCATTTTAGAAATTAGTTGGTTAGAGATGCACTGTGCACAATTTTCTGATATTATTTTTTCAATGCCACGGGTCTTCAAAATCTACCATTGTTTGTCCGCCCCCAACTATTTCGGTTTTCGGACCGACGCCCTGTATAAGTAATTCGTAGTATAGAGTAAATTTGGGGATAATTTTTAAAAATAGTATCTGGGCCCTGGGACATGAAGCGTTAGTTAAAGGACTTCTGCTTAATGGCTGTTCGTCATTATGTTGTAAATTCAATGACTAGTTGCTTAATAGTTATGTTTATATTTTTTCAGATTTAAAAAACATCGAAATATTGAAGCTTCTTCATTATTACTTGACGCTAACCGAACGGATTACAAACAACAAAAACAAAATAAATTCTGATAGCCATCGATTGAAAATTCAGTATCCTCGAGCTTTTTGGAACTTCTGAGCATTGCGTTAACAACAATTTTTGCAAAATATTCGAGAAAAATATGCCGATTTTAATTAACGCTGGAACCGTACGTAGGTTATTATTTATGAATCAAATTAAATTAATCAATGTGCAACGGCAACATATTTTGCACGTTTTTTTATATGTTTTTAATGTTATTACATATTGTATACTGCCATAGACATATGTTATTTTTTATTCACAATTTTTTATGATATTAAAGCTAAGTACGAGAACACAGACCCTGAAGTGTTAATTTTAATTTCAAAATTGAACGAACCAAAAAATCGAACAACAGTAATTAAAGCAATTTATGCAAATATATTTTAATTTTAATGTAATTTTGAATTAAGTTGAATCGATGAATTTTGACTGTGAACCGTAAATAGTAAATCTAATTAAAATTAAAAATTAATCATATTAAAAATTACATTAAGAACATTAGAAGACGGTTGTAAATTGTTACATCAAGTTACCAATATTTTAATATAACAATCTTATGTATAAACATTTACTTTTTAATAAATCTCTTTCTAAAAATCATCAAAATTGGGTTTATTCAATAAATTAAAATATAAGCTGAAATTATATAAATCTCTACCCAAGAATAGATTCATTCTTAAATATGAAATAAAGTTTCTTCAATTTGGAGTAAAAATATTTGATTTAAGTAAATCCAACAAAACTCCATAAATTTTTGTATTCTTAAATCGATGTTAAGTAATCTCAGTTTCTGATTTGACCACTGTGTTTTAAGAAAATCAAATCTTAAATGAAAAGTGAATATTCTGCGTTGGAATAGAAATTTAGCTCAAAGTGAGATATTATGTTATACCTTTGTAGATTTAAAATATTGGGATTGAGAGACTTATTCTTCAAAATATGGTACAAATGCCTCAAACGAAGAATAAATATTTTCTTTTTATTATTCGCATATTTACAAAAATAGAATATAAAAATCAATCCAAGAAATTACATTTTTTGAAAGTATACATGGATTTCTCAAAAACAGATTGCTCGTTTTCAATGAATTTGGTAACACCCATCTCAATTCAAGCACATATATTCTTAGCACACATTCAAATATGAAATTTGTTTGAATCATTCCGTTGCCGCTTAATACGAGGATACTTTTCTCTCAGTGTGAGAAGTAAATAAAATGAAATTCTTACGACGTTTAATAATATCGGCAGCCTTGAATTACCGGTGTTATAAACTGTAACATTTAATTACTTTTTAAAAAAAATGTCAAACGCTGTAATTAAATTATATCGCGCCAGCCAAAGATCAAGACATTAACATGTTCAACGAAACACCCATGATGATTACGTCAAAAATACACATTCGCGATCGTTAAAAAATGTTCATGTGTTTAGTCTTGTATAAAACATTACAAGAAACTTAAAAGAATAAATTAAACAGAAAAACCGCGAATTTGTGAATCTTCTAGTAACGAACGTTGTGTATACAAACGTTGTACATGTAAATTTAAAGAACACACCAAATATTATTAAGAATTTTTTCAAGGTTTTTTTTTGTTTGGCCATCTTCTTCGATTTTCTTTTGTAGACCGCTAAATATTTTTATTACTAAGATTATTTATATTCTTTATGAAAACAACAAACTGTCAGAATAATGTAAAGCTATTTGTCGCTCAAGATTTATATATTTAGAAGTAAATTTCCGTTCTATGTACGTACTTACGTATATATTAGCTGTTGTAGCTTCTGCGCAATGCTAGTTTTGTGCCCCTCACAATAACATTGGCTCCAGTTTGAGATGTCTGCAAGTAAAGAAACAAGAAACACAATAAGGCGATTACTTTATTTGGCATGAGCGTGTGCGCACTGCGCGCACACTTTAACTATTATTTATACATACTAGTCTTATATTATGCCCACATGGCTCAGTGGGCAACAAGTACTTTATATAATTATGAATAATAAATAATTTTTATGATTGTAATAATGTAAGAAACAAACAAAATAACCTTCATCATAAAAAGCATTTAGCACACAATAAAGTGCAATACATAACAGCATTGCAAAAAAAAAACCATTTCAATAACACTTTCACTTGCGTTCTTTTCCTTTTTCCAACTTTACGACATTTCTTGTGTTTAGACTTCAAGATAGCGCAGTAAAAATCTTAATTAAGTTTTTGGTGCAACCATATAAAATGAAAGTTGACATTCAATAAATTTATAATACATGTGTATGAAGCAAATTAATCCGGATAATTTTTCCAATTTCCTTTCTAATCAAGGCGTACAAATAAGTGTACCTGATGCTTATTAGCAATGCCGATTTTATATAATGCCAATCGGAAATACAGATGGCACGCGGAACAAGCCTAACTTTAGAATTTATGGTAGCGCAGTCATAGAAGTTAAGAAAATAGATAAAGTTGCATGTTCTCTACATAATTAAACGGAAATTATAAAGAAATAAAATATTGCCACTTCGTTGTGTTTATTTAGATTCGGAAATTGTAAGTTTACAATTGCATATTGTGTATGCACATACAGTTTTATGTGTGCATTTCATGATGTGATGAGCTGAGCGGTCATTATTCATTTTTATAAAACGGACGATGTACAGATACGAGTATTCTTATTTCCCATTAAAGTATTCTGGTATATTGTGTATTATGATGCGAGCATCGACCTTTCTTATAGTTGTGCTGCTTGTGATTCTCGTTTTAAACGGATGAGATCATCTTTATAATATACAGATTTTGCATAGTCATATTCAAGTTTGTATAGTAAAATTTAGAACGTTATGCGTATATTTTACACACGGAATTAGGAACAGAAATAAATATTTAGTTTGCGTATTGTGATATTGAAACGTTGCCAACGAATTTCTCACGTGAAGGACTCCGTAAAGGACGTAAAGTTTTGCATTGAAATTTTTTGTATCTTAACTTAATTTCAAGGCTTTCGCTTTGTATAGAATATTTCGCCAAAAGATTCTAATCGTAATTAACATTACCGCTTACTCATCAGTAACTTTAGCGATACATAATATCGATAAAAAAATGTTTTCAGAATTTCAAATCTTACGAATCGCGATCGAGTAATTTGATTCTCATTTAGTACTAATTTAGAAGCCATGATAACTCCTTTTCTAAGGTAAGAATTCCAACAAATCGTTTATACTAAGATATAAGGAGCTATATATGAGAGTGTTAGGCGGTATTATGGCAGTAATATTGAAGACGTAAACAACTTTATCACCGCGTTCAGAAACCATTTCCGTTAATCCAAATTTGGGTATCCTGATGAGAATCGTAAAAAAGAATGCAAAATGAAAACACGGAGTGAAACGAAAACACCTGCTACCCCCTTCCACCCCGGCATGCCAATATGTGTATCAAAAATGGATAATCAAAACCTCATATGGGCGTTCATATCCCCTAGTGGGATGTAGCTCCAGTGGAAAAAAATTGAAGCCGTAGATAATCAATATGCCTGTCACAATAAGGTGTGAAGCAATAGCATGGCGTTTTTCCAATGATTATATGTGGCGATTGACCTATGCGATTAAATCGATTTTATAGTACTAAAGGTTCAAACCTAAGATGTGTCCCCGATTATTGTGTAGAATTTGTAGAATTATGCATTATGAAATATGGATAGGGCGTAATGATTTTCTTTGTTCCAAAAAACTATAAAAACGATGTGAAGAAAAAATAAAAGTTTAGTATTTGGATATAATTGGCATTACGCAAAAGCTCAGTAGAGTTGTCTCAAATCATTGTAAATTAAATAAAGCGAACCGATTCTTATATTCATAATTACAAATAGAATCACAACGAAATAGAAAATGTATATAATTGTTACATGTGAATTGTTAAATAAAATATTTATGATTATGTGTAAAGTTGCAATGTTTTAATAATTTAATTACCTTTACCTCCATAATTACATTTTTAAGAAATTAAAACAACATTCGTAGCTGGGAATGATTATTGGGTCCGACCAGGCGATAAAACTCAAAGCGAAAAAAACGTTTCCGTGTTGCTTCAATCCTATCAGTGTGTATAACGTAGTAAGGCATACCTGAGTGACACAAGTGTGAACTAACTAGTAGTGTATACAGGGTGTCCCCGATTGTGGTGCTAATCCATTAAGGGGTGATTCCTTGGTTCGTTTTATGAAAAAAATCGTATGGTAGGGGGGGGGATCAGTTTTTGATATCCTTTGAGATATCGCAGGGTGTTTAAAATTTTGGTTCGGGAACAAAGTACAAGCGAATATTAAACTGTAACTTAAAAAATGTTTATCGGACGGCAATCAACAAAGCCTTATTTGACGGAAAATTGAATAGGCTATATTTAAAATCTTATTGGCTATCTTGCATCTGTATTCATTTAAGAGCCTTGACGTTTTAAAGTTAAAAAAAATAAAAAAATAAAATGATTTTTTTTTATAAAACTGAGTTTTTCTCAAAAAATCTAATAATAAATTTTTTTTTAGTCTAATTTTAATCCGCTTTGATCTTCTTTACAATCCCCCAATCCGTTATTTGTACCCACGTGCTATAGTTTTTTACTTATGAGATGAAGAATGAAAACACTACACACAAATTGTAGTGTAAAAATTGCAACAATTTTTTTTCATCAGTAAAATAATAGGCGACGAAATTGTTTTATAATGCACCAAGGAATCACCCCTTAACGGATTAGCATCCCAATCGGGGACACCCTGTATAGACTTTTTAGAAAATGATCGCCTTCGACCAAGCTTCTTATCGAAATTAAACAAAACTGACGTATTGGAAGTTTTTTACGAATCGTTTGCGAATTGTATTGTATATGAATTAGTGGTATTACCTGTATAAGACGAAACATTAGTTAAACTGGAAATATTTTGCTATACAATGAATATTTAATTAAAACAACGAAAAATAATCTAAGTAATATGGTACCAGATAAATAAAAAATAAATAAATGAGATAATAGGGATTTGGCCCCAAAGCCACAAGCAATAGAATAGAGCTGCACAATTTCGAAAATATACGGAAAACGGAAAAGTCAGAGTGCCCCATGTTCGTCTGTTCATTTTATAAAAATTATAAAGAAAAAAACCAAAAATGGAAATTCTGTGGAGCGAATTTTAGAAATTTCGGCATATAGCTACGTACATAGTGCAATAAATTAAAGCCGTCCAACATCGCAAAAATACGCGACATGTATAAGTGGGCATGTCCCATTTTTACCTGTTTATTTTTTCTTAATTAGAACGAAAAAGTCCGAAAACGTCCAAAATTCTATGAGCTGAGCGAATCCTGGAGATGTAATAGATTAATATATCAACAGATTAAACCCGTTTAATTTCTCAAAGATACGCCACATGTCTATGAAGTGCATCATAGTGCTACATATTGGCCCGTTCATTTTATCATAGTTAGAACGAAAAAGTCCAAAACTGGAAATTCTATGGAGCGAATCCTAGAGATTTTGACACAAAGCCACATACACAGTGCAATAAAATAAAGAAAGCGATTTTAGCAAAAATACGCCATATGCCA
Source organism: Nephrotoma flavescens (assembly GCA_932526605.1). Lineage (NCBI taxonomy): Eukaryota > Metazoa > Arthropoda > Insecta > Diptera > Tipulidae > Nephrotoma > Nephrotoma flavescens. The sequence continues at coordinate 78,454,739 of OW052221.1, read as the reverse complement.
ATGCATCGTCAGGGTGCCCATTTTGGCTCATTAATTTTATCATAGAACGAAAAAGTATTCAAATTGAAATTCTGTGAAGCCAACCCAGGTTATTTAAGCACATAGCCACATACATAGTACAATAGATTAAAGCTGTTTTATTTCGTAAAAATACTCCACATGTCTATGTGGATCGTCATGGCGCCTCCTTTTGACCCGTTCCTTTTATCATAATTAGAACGAAAGTCTTCAAATAGAAATTCTGTGGAGCTTAAAAATATGAATCCAGATTCACTTCACAGAAATTCTGTTTACGGCCTATTTAGTTCTAATTAGGATTAATTGAACAGGAAAAAATGAGGTACCCTGTCGATCCGCATAAAAATTTAGCGTTAATTTTCGAAATTTGATTGCCTTCATCTAAATGAACAGGCCAAAATGAGGCATCTTGACGATCCACATAGCCACGTGACATGTTTTTTGAAATTAGACAGCTTTAATTCATTGCACTATGTTATTGGCTATGTGCTAAAATCTTCAAAAAATGAACGGACACAAATGGGGCGCCTTCACGATCGGCGGAGACATGGGGCGTATTTTTGCGAAGTTGCGGAGCTTTTAACTATTGTAATAGGTAAATGGCTATGTGCCAAACTCTAAATAATTCACTACTCAGAATTTCTATTTACCGACATTTGTGTTCTAATTTTCAAAAAATGAACGGGCCAAAATAGAGCACCATGTTGATCTTCTGTAGGTGGTGTACCAAAATCTTCAGGATTACTTCCACAAAATTTCCATTTCAGACTTTTTCGTTATCTATAAGAAAAATGAATGAGCCAAAATATGGCATCCTGATGATCCACTGCCATGTGGCGTATTTTTGCAAAGTTGGATAGTTTTTATCTATTCGTTGCACAGAATTTCTATGTTGGGCTTTTTCGTTCTAATTATAATAAAATGATCGGACCAATGTGTAGCACCCTGACGATCCTCATAGACATGTGGCGTATTTTTGCTAAGTTGTGCTAAGTATGTGGCTATGAATATGCATGTGGACATTTCCATTATAATTATAATAAATTAAATGAACCAAGATGAGGCTCTAAGTTATGGGTTTGTTTCATTCAATAGTGTAAATCTTTCTACTGTTAGATGGTTTGTTGGCATATGTTTTACATGGTATTTTTAATATTTAGTATTGTGGTTTTTAAAATTTAATAAATTTATTAACGACGACACACGAAATCTTTTAAACTTGCTTATATTGCAAGGATAGAAAGTATTAAATTCTGGGGGGCTATTATGAAAATTCAATATCAGAACCGAAAGCGGATTTTCCTATTATGAAAATCCGATATCGAAAAATCCGCTATTATGAAACTAAAACGGGAAAACGAAATCGTATTTTCCGAAAATCGAATGTCAAAATCCGACTGCTATTTAGGTGACGAATTTCATTTTTTGTTATCGAATGTGTTTCTTCAACTATTTAAATCAATATATTATTATATACTCTATTATTATCTAATATATTATTATATACGAAATATAAAAATTAAATTAAACAATATATAAAATGTAGGTATAATTTATGTATCAAATAAAAAACCTCTTAACGAGGTAAATGTTCGAGTGACGAAAGCCGAATTCAATTCACAAAAGTTCTGATATCAAATTTGTGCCGAAAAAAACAATTGTATTCGATATTTCAACGATTTTTCGGAATGTTAGTGCATTCTGCGCGTTGTTGTTTAACATTCCGAAAAATCGTTGATAAGTTGTTGTTTTTGATAGCTAGAAAGAAAATGTAAACAAACACGCCGAATGCACTAACATTCCGAAAAATCGTTGACAAATCGAATGAAATTTTCTTTTTCGGCATAAATTTGATATCAGAAATTTTGTGAATTGAATTCGGCTTTCGTCACTCGAACATTTACCTCGTTAAGAGGTATTTTATATAATATCAATGATTTTGGCACGGAAAAGTCAGTGTTATCTTGAGAATACGCGTCGCGTTCTCATATTTTCACTTGTCATTGCCGATCAATACTACGTGAAAATTAATAGTCTACAACTTCCTTCTGTACCTCAGACAGAATTAAGGTTTGGAAATAAAAAATATGTTTTGTCAAGTGCCATTTTCCATCATGGCACAGAATTAAAAGAAGGCCATTACACAGTAATTTTGAGAAATAATGGAAACTTTTTTAGAGCAGATGATGGCATCATCTCGCCATGCTCTTGGCCTCGAAATAGTAAAGATTTATATTATCTTTTTTATGTTGAAAAGTAGGGTCAAGTCTCATCATTAGGTTCAGTTGCATGCATTTTCTCAATCTTTACTTTGTAGTATTTTAGTAGATTTTATTTCAGAATCCTTTACCACATGCCACAAACAGGTCATGCCGGGTGTAATCTTATTACACACCAGGTTCTCGTAGGCTATCGGCTGAAAATTTGTATTCTAGTTTTTAGTGTATGTTACAGAGTAGTAAAAATTTAGACCAGATGCATGTGTTTGTGGTAGAAATTCGATTGAGTAATTCAACAATTTTTTTTGCATGTTTCTTGCTGTTTTGTCACTAACTGCATGCGGCTACCATTCATTTTTGATTCCTTAAACAATACAATAAAATATACACATTTTAGTGTGTTAGTTGGAAACAAAAATTAATGGTAGCTACCCTCTCGCTGATATTCCATGTTCATGTGATGGGAGGGGAGATAAGATCTATTTTTCAAAGAAATCATCATAATGATAAAAAAATATCGATTTTATGCAAGGAGACTGTCAAATGTTCAATGTATTTGGTGATTTTTTCGATCAAATCAATTTGCCAGTTTTTCGTTTTTTTTGTTATGAAAAAAGGGTCACTGGTAAAAATTCTCTTGGCAATGATAATAATACATATAATGTATTTATATTTGTTTCATTATAATACGTTGATTCACTATCATTATAAACCGCAACGGACCGATATTAGGGTGTATTTGAGCCAAAAAATGAAATTTTGCAAAAAATTAGGGTGGCTTTTAAGTTATGGAGGTCAATATCTAAAATATACGAGTTTTCTGGGACAAACGGTTGATATCATATTGCATGAAAATATGAACCAAAAGTCTTGGCTAATTTTTTAGCAATTTGGCCGAATATTGCCGGCCAATTTGGCATTTTTCAGTTTTTTGGCCAAAATGACCACCCTAATTTTTTTTGAAGTTTTTTTTATATGCTATTTGATAGCGTCAATACCTTTCCAACGATATGCATATGTCTGGAGTCAAATAGGTTCAGCGCTGTGGGCGTGGCCAAAATGGCCAAAAATGGCCGTTCAGAAACCGGCCGCGGCCAACATGGCGGCCAAATCAAAAAGTTGTAGAGCAAAAGTTGTTTAGTTTTGCAAGTACTACAAACCCTGAAAATATGAGATCAAATGAAAGAAGTGCGGAAAGAAGTACTGACAAACAAACAAATACCAAAGCAAGCTTATATGGAGACGCCATAGAAAAATTTCCAAATGTCATAACTTTTGGTCAAAATCATCCGTTTTGGACGTTTGAGATGTCGTTGAATTGGTATTGACATCTACAATCATCACAATCTAGTTAAAAAATAATTGGGGCACTTTTTGGAGCAATTATCCCGAAAAACTGATTTTTTGGGGAAATTTTCGGAAAGTCACATCTACACTCAATGTTGGTAGAAATTCATGATTTATACATTATTTGGGGTTACTTTTCAAGACCTATTTCCAATGGTATGTAACATGGCACTCGATTTGCACTCGATTTATTTTCGATGTGGTTGGGCACTTGTATTATTTTTAGCTAAATGAATTAAAATAATTTACAGTGGTAGAATTTAACGTATTATATTTATTTCATTTATTACTCAATAAACATATTTTATTAAACACTTGTTTTTTATTTCGCAGAATTAGATTTTTGAATATTTTAATTAAAAAATTCGTTCAAAAAGTGTAAAAAATCACTCGATCGATTTCGACTTGTTAGGTCATCAACAGGAGTATCTACATTTACATCAGGAGTAGATACTCCTGATGATGACCTAACAAGTCGAAATCGATCGAGTGATTTTTTAAACTTTTTGAACGAATTTTTTAATTAAAATATTCAAAAATCTAATTTTGCGCAATAAAAAACAAGTGTTTAATAAAATATGTTTATTAAGTATAAGTGTGTTTCGCCAAGTGCTTACGGCAAATAGCGTAAAAAGTATCATTTATTACTTTTATAAAATGTTTTAATTTTTGTCATCTTTGACAATGTGGTATTTTTTTGATCGTCTGATCGTCTAAATCTCGTAGTTTTAGAGTAAATTAGTATTGTCACTTCCAGTGTGACATACGAGTGCAAAGAGTTAAGTAATAATTATAATTAAATTATTCCTTTTGAATTTATTAGGACTGCAACAACTGGAGCATTATTGCTAACTACATGCTTATATTTGACAAATTTGACCAAACAATTTCATAATAGGAAAATTCGCCGCGGATCGAATTTTTCGATATCGGAAAAAATCCTATATCGGATTATTTCAAAATAGCCCCCCTGTGGCCCTATTCTGGTAATTCCCGGGAAATGGAAATTTTAAATTTTGTAGCAGTTTTATTGCCTTTTCCCCAAAAGTGTATTCCGGCTTTTGGGAAAATGTTTTTTTGGGAAAAAATTATTCCCCATTATAGCAGTTTTGACGTTTATTATTCCATACCTATTTTAGGAAAGAATTAACTGGGAATAGAATTTAACGGAAATTTATTGTATTTACGTAATTTATGTATTATGGCTGTAAATTGATACTAAGAGTGCGGCCCAATTCGTGATTTATTATGTGCAGACTGACTTATTTGTAAGTTTACAGTAAGCCTCCTGCCAACTGGAAATATTGGAGACTTGTCTGACGTTTATGGGAGGCTTGCGTCCAATCGGGTTACTCATCAAAATAATTCAAGGGAGATTCCAATACGTCTATTCGACAGGAGACTTATTGTAAACTTCCAAATAAATCAGTCTCCACAAAATAAGTCACAAATTGGACCACAGTCTAAAAACTAGTAATATCAATTGGAAATATTTTTTATTTTAATAAACAAACTTTTTAAGTAAAATTCTATTAAAATATTAATAAAAACAAAGTAAACATAGTAAACTATTTTCAGACATTTGTTTTCTTGTTTTATTGCGGTCGCGTGTGAACGAGACTAATTAAATTATTTATATAACTTTAATTATTATTTTATTTTTAATTATGTAAATTTATTCCCCAATCGCCAGAATCAACATTTGGAAAACGGGGAATTGGAGAAAATGTCTGGGGAATAGCTGCTACAAAAATAAATTATTCCCTATTCCCGGGGAATTACCAGAATAGGGCCACTGCAAAGTCAGTTATAACACGTTTTTCATGATACGCGCGATATAGCTTGAAACTATAACTGATTTGCTTGAAGTTAGGTGGAAAATATAATATATGTATGAAGAAAAAATTTTCTAAGAATATAATTAATTATGTACCAATGCAGAAAACTCGAGAATTTTTACTTATAAAATACATCGCAAAATGACTTCGAAAAATATGCTAATCATCCTTCAATGAGTTTGTAAAAATTAGCTTTTTTAACATCAATAATGTTCCACATTTCAACGAAGCTTTTCCGGGTTGATATAAATGGCCAAGGGATATAAGTAATTTTTTTACATAGTTAATTTTAGAGTTTCGTGTTTATTCGAAATTTCCGTTGATCATTCGTTGATTATTTTAATGACAAGTGTTCGGTTTTCGTAAATTAAAATTTAAATCAGGATTCTGTGATATAAAAGCAGCAACCACATAAAAATGGAAAAGATCCAAAATATAATCCAGGGTGTCAATCTGAAAGATTTATAATTTTGTTTTGCTGCTATTTAGGCGAATAATAATATTGATAGTTCATACTTGACAGTTGTGAAGTACACTCGTGGCAAACTAATCACGGAAAAATATTTGATTGAACAACAAGTTTTAATAGTGAAAACCTTTTACACAAGTCAATCATCAATTACTAGAAGTCAATTAGTCAATTATTAAAAAAAATTACGTGAAAATTTTGGAAGGAATATGATGCCTTCAAAGCCTACAATGTACCAAACTATTAAAGAATTTGAAGAAAGAGGGACTGTAGGAACCTGAAAGCCAAACCAGAAAATATTGCTGCTGTACGTGAAAGTGTATGAGATAATCCAACGAGAACGCGCATGAACTTGAACTTGGAAGATAAACACTAACCAATACAGCCTGTATAAAATTCAATTAAAAGAAGAGCTACTACCAATAAATCATTTGCGGTACCGTACCTAAGCAAATAAGATGCTGTTGCTTGACAATGACAATCCGGATTTTTTTGACAAATCAGTATCTTGATACAAGAAATTTTTTTAGACCAAAATTACATGGCAATGGTTTGGTGAACATGTGGTTCCAACGAGGCGATGCTACATGCCATACTGCTAACGAAAGTTAATTCATTTTGTCACGATAGCGATCATACAACCGGGCGTAGTCTCTCTACGAGATTATAATGGATGTTGGTCTATTATTTAAAGATTTTCAGTGATAAACAACGACTAAACGTAACATAAATATACACATTTTTTTAAGAATTGGTAATAAAACATTAAAACCAGTGTCACTCTGTTCACTTGTTTCAGCAACTCTAGAAGAAGGCATTCTGCTTCGATCGTTTTCATCTCAGCTGTCGAAGACGACTTTCTTTTCGTACAATATTCGTGTCGCACAATATTTCAAACTCAATAGTATTCCGTTCTGTTCACTAAGCCGATATTATCCGATAGTAAATTTGAGTAAATGCAGACTTACGTAACGGAATTTGTATGATTTTAGAAAAAATCCAAATTTTGGATAAACATTGTATGAGGACACCTAGACCCGAGCCGACCCCTTCAAAAATATTATAAAAATCGCTCGTTTTGGTATAAAATTCCAATACAAAATTTTAATTTGATTGGATAAATGGTGAGGAAAATTATATGTAAGAACCCCTTGATCTAGTAAACGAACCCCTCGGATTCGAGCATGTCACTAATTTCATATTAACCTTACTTACTTATTCTCGTGATAAAATTTTAAAACAAAATAAAATGTTACAAAAAAAAACTATACCGGGCCCTCTAAACGCCGGGGCCATGTCCATCCCCTTCAAAAATGTAATAAGGTTGGTTCAGGATTTGCAACTTATGTATGGTAAAAAATCACGACGATCGGTTTAGCGACTGCAATGCCCATTCGGAAGAAACAGACATTTATGCGAACAATTGTATGAGAGCACTTAGACCCAGATGGCCGACCCTTTCAAAAATATTACGAATACTGTTAAATTTGATGTAAAACTTCAATCCAAAATTTGAATCTGATTGAATGAATTGTTTGGGGGGTCCCCTTGATCCAAGGGACGAGCTCCTTAGATTCGAGCATGTCGTTTATTTCATATAATTCGTTTCCTAAACTCATTTCCGTCAAAAAATTTTAAAAAAATGAAATAAAACAAATTGTACCAAACCCCTTGACTCCGAGGTTCAGCCCCTTCAAAAATATCATAAGGTTGGTTTTGCACATGTAAATTGCCATGCAACATACCATGGTAAAAACTACATGACGATCGGATGAGCGCCGAACAGCTGAAATGCCCATGTGGAACAAACAAACAGACAAACACAGGAGTTCATTTTGATAACTCTTGTCAAATAAATATTATGGTTTAGTAAAGACTATCTAAAAGTAATGTTTTGTTTTTTTATTTTGGTTGAATACTGAGGGGCTATTATCAAACTTTTCTTGCCTTCAAAAAAATCGTTATCGATTTTTACAAAAATGTTACGTCAAAATTCGACTGCTATTTACGTGGCGTCTTGATTGATTTTAAGATTTTTTATTTTAAAAATAAATTTTAATACTATTTTTACCGAAATGTAAGTAAAAATTAATTAAAATAGTAAACAAATTAATAAATTAACGTATATATTTTTAGAAAATTAAAATTGGATTGACAGGTTCTTAATGACAGGTTGATCGACAATAAGCAAACATTACAAGCTTCATTCGTTCAAAATTGTCAACTCGCTATGTGTTTCATAATAGCAATATTCGCAGCGTATCAAATTTTTAGATATGGTTTTTTTTCGAAGGTGAGAAAAGTTTCATTGCCCCTGATGTCAGTAAGTCGGAATAATTACTGTGCTATCGCAAATGCACGAAGAAACGAGCGAGTTGCAGCTTACTGCAGTTCGATGGAAAAAAAAATTAGAAAAATTTAATGAAAGAAATTTTGAATAAATCGATTTAGACTGAAAATCGTTTCCATTAAAAATTTCATTGAAAATAATTTATTAAATTTTCAAAATAATTTATTAAATTTATGTTTATAAATAATCTATTTCCTCTTCACACAATTTAATAATTTATGTGCAATACTTTCATTTTATTTCTTCATTCAATCACTTTTGCTTGTGGTATGCTAAATAACAATCGAAATTTGGTTTACTTTTTGTTGTTTCGTGATAGTCTACATACCACAGTCCATTTCGTGCTTCTCTGATGGATTATTTTTTTTTTAAAATTCAAATGAAAATAAAACCATCACTTTGATGTACACTTGATTGCTATATTTTTCGAAACTGAGAGGAGCATCCACTCAAAACAATCGATTATTTATTTTTATTTATTACAAGCATATTTCTTAATTTAGTTTACTTTCTTTCAATTTCAACTTTTTAGTTTCTGAATCAAAGTTCAAATTTCATTGAAAAGAAAACGAGATCGATGTAAATTGATTAGAAAGAATTGCAAAAAATATTTATAGCGATCGTACAAGATTAATGTATTCATGAGTCATGTGAAGATCATACGGTCAACTGGACAATATAATTATAACAATTATACTATCACATGTAATGTTATTGTTTAATAAAATAATAACGTGTCCGTGACAAGGTTGATTATTATCTTTGATAGTTTTTTTTTATTGTGTACATTTAATTTTTTTATATTAATATTAGTTCTGTTTAATTCCGCCATTATTTCGGCCTTTAAAACTATGTCCGGTTTGTAATATAAAGTGCCAAATAATATGATGTTGTCGTGAGAACACAATACGAGCATGGTACGGGTGAAGCAAGTCACAATTTATACATAGCGTCGAAATGATATGAAATCGATAGCGTCAGCAAGAAGTCGATCATGGGTCGCCAGCGTAAGGAACTACATTCTACGGCAAAAATATGTACTTACACTTGAACGTCGCCAGTTCGAACAACCAAGAACCAAATCGATAATGTAAAGGTACTGGTTCCTGAATTTCTGTATTCTCACCTCAAGATGTTAAAGGAAAAGTGTCAATATCAGAAACGATTAACAGAAAACAACAATTTACCGAAAACTGCAATTCGACAAAAATATAGTAAGTATGTCAAATGAGTTATTAACCAGGATTTTTATTTTGTCTGATATTTCTTTTGGACGATTTTAATAAAAATTCAAGAGGTTCAAAAATTCAAGATTCTGGAACATGACCCCGATAAATTCTAAATTTGGTTTGTAGAATGGAAACGATCATTCTAACAGTAATATGGTAAACTGGGACAGAACTAAGTGATTTCCAAACTGATTATGATAAAATTAGGTGAGTAGGACGGAAAGCGGATTCCAACATGATTTTTGGAAAAAGTGCGCAATATTACGGTTTACGCAACCTGCAATAACAGATTATAATAAAATTGGGTGTGTAGGGTGAAAATGGGATTAGAGATTGGTTATGTTAGATCGAACTGGAACTTTGATATTACTTTTGGAAGAAATTCTGAAATTTGATCAACTGGGATAGAACCTAGACTATTTTGGGTTGAAATAGGTTTGCACGATGTGAGGCTAAAATGAGTGATTCATTGAAGCACTTTTGGTCAGAAGTTGAATACTATTGGTGATAAAATATTCTGCTCCTGTCCGCACCTCATATGTTGGTGGGATGAATGATTTTGGCATACATGGCCTATTCCGAAAATAGCAACGCGAAAATATCGAAAGATAGAATGCCGAGAAAAAATTAGTAGGAAAATAATTATTGAAAAATAAAATTTCGCACAAAAATTATGGAAACACTTATTAATGATCTTTCTTTTAGTTGAATTTATGATTGAATTCCAGCTACTCGAAAACCCTAGGCTTTTTTAATTCATTGTTTACCTTAGAGGATGGGGACGGAAATATAAATGAAATCCTGTTCTAATCCTCACATACTAAAATAAAAAACTTCACAAAGCCGCTTAGATTACTTTGCGTTTTAACTTCGATCAGACGAACATCTATTCTTGTTCGATAGTTTATTTTGCGATATTTGTTTTTACGATTAAAATTTTTTCGAAAACTAAATTTTCGACAGAAAATGCAACGTTTTTCGATCGGGTCATTCGCTTCCTGTAAGTTCAATATACTGGCCTCTGTTAGATAAACCCCAGAGTTGACCACATTCAAGAATTTGTTCCCAAAATCATTTTAGAATCTCATTTCCAGAACATCCGCCAAAAATCATTTTAGAACCACTTATCTGTCCGTCATACTCAATTACATCAAGATTGGTTAAGAAATGGCATATTACATTCAAATTGGACAATTTACAGAGCTACATTCAGAACCTATATTCGAATTTCATCATAAAAATCAATTATTAGCACACATCAAACATACTGTGCCGAGAAAAAACGGAACCTGTGCACATTCTAGTGATGAATTTTCAAGAAATTAAGACACGTGGCTCTCGTACGGCTCTTTGAATTTGTATCACAATCGTTCATTAAAAATATGATGCAAAATGTGATGTTGTCGTTTTGGGTGAATTGTTTTTTCCGTGATGTGAGATTTCAGTACATTGTCCTTTTTGGTGAAGTGTATAGTTTTTCGGTGAAATGAAGTTTACGGTGAATTACCGTTTTCGAATAATTACTTTTTCGGTAAATTGTCGTTTTCAGTTAATTGTATTTCAATAAATTGTTGTGAGACCGCCGAAACTTATAAAAAAATAATCAAAAGAACTTTTGACAGATTGCACAATACTGAAACAAAAAACACCTATAAGCAAACGCTCCTTACGCTTCCCATACTTGTTCTCTACTAATGCTTGAACTGAGCGCAATAAAAAAGGATCCGTTCATAACTGAATATTTTAAAATTGCATTTCTCAAAACGGCATATTTCAAAACGGCATAAGGTACGAAACGGCATAAGGTACAAAACAGCATTTTTCAAAACTGCATATTTCAAAACGGCATAAGGTACGAAAAATGCAATTTTGTACCTTATGCCGTTTTGTACTTTATGCCGTTTTGAAATATGCAGTTTTGAGACATGTCATTTTTAAATATGTAATTTCGACCTGAACGCTAATAAAAATTATCAGTGAAAGGCAAATTTCGTAAATATAACTGAATCTGAAAGCTTAACAACACAAAAATTGAAACTGGGTGTCCTCGAACATTGCAATTATTCTAGTCCTCCGTCAGCCGTTTTCACAAGCAAAGTAGGTATTGGTGGATATTTGGTCTTACCGGAAAAACTATGATACTACTGCAGCGAGTAAAAGAAAATGTAAAATATGTTTGAGAGAAAACAATTTTAAATTGTCCTTGCCGTGCATTCTTATTCTTTTCATCAAAGGGAATTGGACCAAATCGCCAAAAATCAAAGCAATTCCACCAGGGAAATTTTTGAAAAGTCCAATTTATGCTAATTATTTCTCGTGGAACAAAATTAGTACTAGTTTAAGAACCGAGGAAACAGGAGTTGAAAATTTCAACTCTAGCCTAAAAGACGATAAAAATTAAACCCCATTTCTTGTAAAAACTCCAAATATTGGAAACAAACTGGAAAATTTTTAAAGCAACAACAGCAGCAAACTTTGTTTACAAATGTTTATTCATATTCAAAACGAAACACGTCGGTTATTCAATAATATTTGTGTTATAAACAACCAATTTCAGAGAAAAAATTCTAGAAACCAACGTACCTGAGACTTATGATTGTTTAATCTTAAATTGGTTCAATTCCAATAGGCAACAAAGATCGTAGACACACGAGTCTATTCAAATTAGTACAGCCCGTACATATAAAAGTGTTGAGCTGCCCTGACAAAATTCGAAATGTTGACAAACATATTATATGAGTGTCGATCATGCACATGCAATTAACAGTTCATGCTAGAGTGTCTGCAATAGCAACTAAAAATTTTAATACGTTTTTAGCATCTACTATTGGGTAGGTACTACATTGTGGAAACTCTAGGGTGGACTATAAATTAATGTATATGATCGGATGACATTTAATATTTTTCCCAACATTTCGAAGTTTGTCCGGGGAGCCCATCCCTTTTTGAATATAGGCTCGAGTGTCTACTATTTCAACTTTTTCTTAATTTGTGTAACTACACTTTTGTAAGTCAACACTTTTCGTTAAAATGTGTGGCTGCACTTTTCATTGCTGTTAAAAATTTAATTCTGTATATACTGTCCATAGCTAATTGGGACCACACAAATTTAAGTAACTGCAAGTCTTAAAGTGGTTCGGATATGCTTACGAGTAGTACCGTATTATAATTGAAGAACATTTTCCCAAAATACAGTAGGCTCGCGATACCTCCGGGTAACGTGAACATTACTCGGCAACGTGAACAATTATAGAAAGCATGATAACGCAAATTAAATTTTGTACACTTTCGCATGTCCTCCCGCTTGATTCGGGATTCCCAGTTTGTTTTTTTGCATAATTTGCAACGAGATAACCCAGATATTGCCGTTGCACTTTATAACGCCACACAAAATACTGTAGAAAATTCGAGCACAACTTGTGGACAGTTTTTTTTTTTTGGTAGTCCGGTTACGCCTGTTTGTTATATAAAGATTCATTCGTTGCCACATTTTGAAGAAGAGTGAGTTAAAATTAAGAACTAAATTTGAAGTTGAAAATATAATTCGGGGATTCCCGATTAATTCTTTTTCCCATCATTTGAATCGAGTAAAGCTAAAAGTGCAGCAGTAAGAGAAAATACTTTGTGCTATAAACTAGTGTGCTTTATACAAGTTTTATTTGCTCTACGATTAATAGTTTTTAATTTAAAACATGGGAAAAACAATAACAGTTTTAACATTAAAGAAAAAATCTGAAATTATTGAACAATTTGGTAAAGGGGAAGTATTACAAAATTAACCAAAAAATGTAATGTTGCTAAGCCTACTATTTGTGCAATTAACAAAAAAGTGATGGAATTTTAAACGCGGTGAACAACTCTTTTATGGAGACTGGTAAGAGAAGATCCTTTAAAATGTCAAGATATCCTAAAAAGGAGCAAAAATTATATCCTAGGTTTCTTGGGCAGCACGATAAAAATGTCCCTGTAAGTGGCGATTTGCTTAAAGAAAAGGTTAAACTTTTACTTGGACAAATAAAATTAAAATTAAAGCACTTTTCATGCAATTGATAGGTGGCTACGTTTCAAAATTCGTTTAGGTGTGCACTTGCTTAAAATTACTGAAGAGAAGTTGTCTTATCAACCTGAACTTGTGAATTTGTGAAACAATTGAACTTGGTCTGTCTGTAAACCAAATTTATATTGCAGATAAAACAGGCTTGTATACTGGAAACTTTTACCAGAAATACTTTTGATTCGTCATAAGAAAAGGATGCGCATGGAAGGAAAAACGACAAGCAACGCATTACTTTTGTAACATGCACTAATGTAAATGGACTCCATAAACTACATGCTGTATAAGATAGCGGAATTTTGACAGCGGAAAATAAAAGATTACGCTACTCGCCGCAAGTGGCAGGACTATCACTAAAGAAAATTTATTTAGTAATATAATTACCAGCGGAAATTTTTTATTCATTATGTATATATTTTTTCACTAAATAAAACATTTCAGCGGAATAAAATATAAGAAGTGATCTTTAAAATGGCAAACTGATTGATCTCCGAAGTAAAGGATCGGTAGTTTTTCTAATAGCTTAGGTCATACTGAGACTATTTGGAAAATTTGGGGAAAATTCATTTGATTTTCTGCGGCCATATAAGTTATTTTCAGTTTTTGGTCAATATCTCAAAAACTTCTAGGAGTAACCAATATTTTCGGTAATTTTTCTACTAGTTTAGGTTATACTGAGACTATTTGGAAAGTTTGAAAAAAATTCATCGACTAGAATTTTCACAAGAATTTTTTGGTTTACTGCGGCCATATAAGTTATTTTCAGTTTTTGGCCAATATCTCAAAAACTTCCACAAGTAACCAATACTTTTGGTTGGTTTTCGAATAGCTTAGTTCAATACTGAGACTATCTGGAAAATTTAAGGAAAATTTATGGACTGGAATTTTCAGTAGAATTTTTTTGATTTTCTGCGGCCAAATAAGTTATTTTCAGTTTCTGGACAATATCTCAAAATTTTCCACTAGTAACCAATACTTTCGGTTGGTTTTCTAATAGCTTAGGTCATACTGATATTTTTTGGAAAATCTGGGGAAAATTCTTGGACTAAAAGTTTCACTAGAATTTTTTGGTTTTCTGCGGCCATATAAGTTATTTTCAGTTTCTGGACAATATTTCCAGAAACTGAAAATAACTTACATGGCCGCAGAACATCAAAAAATTCTAGTGAAAATTCAAGTCCATGAATTTTCCTTAAATTTTCCAAGTAGCCTCAGTATGACCTGAGCTATTAGAAAACCAACCGAAAGTATTGGTTACTAGTAGAAGTTTTTGAGATATAAGACAAAAACTGGAAATAACTTATATGGCCGCAGAAAATCAAAAAATTCTTTTGAAAATTCTTGTCCATGAATTTTTAACAAATTTTCCAAATAGTCTCTGTATGACCTAAGCTATTAGAAAGCCAACAAAAAATAAAATAACTTAGAAAATAACTTATATGGCCGCAGAAAATCAAAAAATTCTTGTGAAAATTCTAGTCCATGAATTTTCCCCAAATTTTCCATATAGTCTCAGTATGACCTAAGCTATTAGAAAAATAACCGAAAGTATTGGTTACTAGTGGAAGTTTTTGAGATATTGGCCAAAAACTGGAAATAACTTATATGGCCGCAGAAAATCAAAAAATTCTAGCGAAAATTCCAGTCCATGAATTTTCATCAAATTTTCAAAATAGTCTCAGTATGACCTAAGCTATTAGAAACCCAACCGAAAGTATTGGTTACTAGTGTAAGTTTTTGAGATATTGGCCAAAAACTGAAAATAACTTATATGCAGAAAACCTTTAAATTCGTGTGAAAATTCTAGTTAATGAATTTTCCCCAAATTTTTCATATAGCCTCAGTATGACCTAAGCTATTAGAAAAACAACCTGAAAATAACTTATATGGCCGCAGAAAATCAAAAAATTCTAGCGAAAATTCCAGTCCATGAATTTTCATCAAATTTTCAAAATAGTCTCAGTATGACCTAAGCTATTAGAAACCCAACCGAAAGTATTGGTTACTAGTGTAAGTTTTTGAGATATTGGCCAAAAACTGAAAATAACTTATATGCAGAAAACCAAAAAATTCGTGTGAAAATTCTAGTTAATGAATTTTCCCCAAATTTTCCAGATAGCCTCAGTATGACCTAAGCTATTAGAAAAACAACCGAATGCATTGGTTACTAGTGGAAGAAATGCCGAAAAGACGGAATATTGTTAAATTTCAACATTTCATATACCGAGTTCCTTTACTTCGGAGATCAATCAATTTTCCATTTTAAGGATCACTTCTAATATTTTATTCCGCTGAGATGTTTTATTTAGTGAAAAAATATATACATAATGAATAAAAAATTTCCGCTGGTAATTACAATTATAAATTTTCTTTAGCCACTTGCGGCGAGTAGCGTAATCTCTTATTTTCCCCTGTCAAAATTCCGCTATCTTATACAGCATATAAACTACGACCATTGTTAATTGGAAAAGCTAAAAATCCATGATCACTTAAAAAATTTAGCTGTCTTGTGTATTATAAGCATTCAAAAACTGCATGGATGGCATCTACAATACCACAGGTAAAACATTCACACCGCTCATTCAGCCAATGGACCAAAATGTGGCACGAATAACCAAACTTTATTATCGTACTAGTTTATAAGCTTCAATGGTAGCTAATGAACATGATAAATCAGAGTCGCTAAAAAATTGAATGGTATAGTTGCTATACTTTGTTTAACTGCGAGCAAAGTACGACCGCAACATTTCGGAAAAACATATTAAATTTTGTTGAGGATAGGGAAGATCCAGATGATGATGTTCCTTCGAGTATTTTGGGAAATCAATGGCATGCTGAAAGTAACTCAGCAATAGAGCATACTATTGAGATTCTTCATACTATTTACCCTCAGGTTTGTGTAGCATTCCTTTTCTAATACTTTTACTAAATTCTGCTTACAAAATTTAATAGGATAAGTGTACTGCTGCAGAAGTCAATGAATGGAATGCAGATATGTAAAATGAAATAACTGATGAAGATATCGAGGACAGTGATACCGACAGCGACCTTTACATTATTCCTGAATGAAGCAATTGAAATTTTCAGTTCAAATTTTAGGATGCTTGGAAACAAAGAACCGACAAACAAGATTTACTGATATTTTCCATAATAATTATGCAGTATGAACTAAATTTTTTTAAACACTTTTATTTTTATGTACTTACATAAATATAATTACATATTTATGTTGTAATTTAACTAACGAACTGAATTTTGTATTGTGATAATATAGTGTAAATATAATGAATTAAACCTTAATTAAACAAGGGCATACTTTTTCATTTAAATTAGATTTAAGGCGGATTCAGTGTTGCGTTCTTTCGTTCCTACCTTTCTTCTGAAATTTTTTTAAATCAACCCAAGTTGACGAAAAAAACTCAAAAGAAAAAAACGTTTTTTAACCAATGAAATTTCAGGAGGAAGGAAGGAACGAGAGAACGCAACACTGAATCCGCCTTTAGTGGTATATTTTAATATAGCCGGTTATCTGTAATTTTATCAAAACAAATCACTTGTGAAAATCCAAATTTCATATGAAAAAATTCAACAAACATGAGCAATCTCGTAACATGAACTTGCTTGGTTTTATTTTGTTCACGTTATTGCTAGTCTACTGTAACTATAATATCCCACTTTGATCCTTTTCTTCCTTAGAAAGAAACGGCCCAGCCAAAACTAAATATTTTAGTTGAATAATCAAGATAAACGAGTAAATATAATTTACTCGTATCTCGTGACCAAGAAAGTGAATTAAGCGCAACAGATTTATCTAGCTAAATAAGTTTAAAAGTGAATGCATTTAATTTTTACATAAACAAAATTCTGGAGAAATTAATAAACAATACATTAAAATTTTTGATAAATTGCATATAAGAAAGTTTCGAAGTAATTTCACTCAAAATAAACACAAAAGAATAAAATAATTTCATCAATTATTTAAAAGCTCAGTTAGATGTTTATCGTTTATTAAATAAATATTATTATAACAATTACATTTTTCATGTGAGAAATTATTGCTATTATTTTTTCTTCTAAAAACAACATTTTTTTTTTTACAAGTTTGACATTTTAAGATTAAGTAATTGTTGTGAGATGTTGTGTGAGTAATTTATATATTTTTAAACACTATACACAGCTATTAATAAAAGACAGAGGTAAAATTTAATTTTGTTGAACGTATTTATCTATCACTCTTTGGATGACATTTCGTTTTGTAGAGTGTTCGACTTAATATGGGAGTCTTTCAATTTAGGAATTTGTCATTGGACATGCCTTACAGTTTTATACGTTTGATTGATATACAAAAAGCTAGATCATGAATATATAACGATTATTCGTGGGTAGATTCGCAGTCTTATATGTACACCATATCCAGTTTACGTAAGTGTATATAAAAATAAAGGTTGAAATATAATTCTTAATGTTATCTTCTTTATATAGAATATTAGAAAAAAGTTTCACGGTATTTAAATTTTATTAATGTAAAATGTTGCATCACGTTGCATACACATCTTATTCTTAATAATTTAATAGAAAAACTGCTTATGAAATATGATATACACCTGAAACTATATTATTTTGATGTTGTCGCGATTCTTATTTATCTGACCGGCGTGTGGTGAATCAATAAAATGTGTATCATCTGACTGATTTATTACGTCATCGAATTACTTGAACAAGGTACCCCAAATGGAAGATCAAACAATGCGAGCTGAAGTCTGCGTCACTTAACACATATTTTCTAAATTAATCATTTAGTGAACTCTAGACGATGTTACCTAAAGACTTGTCATGTGGCGTTATACATAAATGATTTTTTTCATTACACCATCGAATATTTGGTTACCCTGTAACTTTCAACTGATATATTGACCATTTCCTGTGTTAATGGGGTTATTTACAACACAGAATATGATTCTTACGATTCTCATTTATCAAGAAAAGAGCCACTTCACAGTTTAGTAATTAACTGATAAACAAAAAATATTCACATTGATGTTAGAAACGGTTTAAATTAAATTAAAATCTTGTTTAGTGATCTTATAAAATTCTTATTAGCTGTCCCCACTCTTTATAGATTTATTTCAAATCAAAACTAAAACTAAAACAGTTTTGAAACGAGTCACTATACTATACCTTGCACTTAAACAGTGTAATTTCATTTTTAAGATTTGAAATTTTTAAACTAGCATTATTCTGCGTCATTCCTAACTTTGTGTAATGGTTACCATATGCTTCGGCAATAATGTTTGCAATAAGAAAATTAAGCCATCTTGCGTTGCTTTATGTTTGGCAACTACAACATTTTCTGAGAAAACATATCCAAATTAAGTTTTTGACTAGTAAAAGAATTTGAAATAAGATAAAACAAAGAAATGTAACAAATCTAAAAATTTCAAAACATAATAAAATATATGGGTCCAAAAAACCTACAAATTTTGATCCCAAATAAAAAAAAATTTAATTCTAAATAATTGTAAGATATGTTTCTTAATTTCATTTCGTGCGCCAATTTCATAATTTAGTAGGCTTAATTAATCTTAAGAATTCCATGTATATTTATTTATTTTATAACAACAACAAATACAATTCATTGATCATTAATTAATTTTTACTCATTAAATTTTTTTTAACTGTGACAGATTTGACCCGGTTAAAACACCACGACAAATACTTAGAACAGATCGCTGAAATTTCTCAACAACGCAGTTCTTCTTTGAGATGTGCTATCTTTGGATAAAAACTATATGCTACAAATTGGAAACAGTGCTGTCACTATTTGTTTATGTGAAATTGAACAAATTTTGTGGTTAGGTAAACTTCGATCCGTTAAAAAATAAAATAACAAGAAAATAGGAAAAAAATTATTTAAATAAAATAATATTACTGACGGACGGTCCTTCATTCCCCGATTTACACGGTACTCGATTTACGCGATTTCACTTTCACACGGTTAACAAAATTTAAAAATAAAGTTCTAACATTAAAATAAGTACTAAAATTTTGGTGTTCAATGCACTTTAAACGCTATCATTTCATTTTTGCATTTTACTCCATAAGACGCACTCAGGAAATGTCAAAATCGAAAATGGTTGGAATGGAGAATTCCCTTTAGCTGTGTTGTTTTATTTACATATGAACTGAACGTGTGAAAACGAAATTTCTTTATTTCTTATTGTAATATCATAACAAAAGGTAAGAAAATTTGGTAAATGTGTAATTTAGTTTTATTTTCAACTTATAGACGGGATCATATGGAAGCCATTAAAAAAGCTTTAATAATTTGGATAGAGGGAACTTACATAATCTTCAACTAAAATATGGAATTGCATCCGGTGATAAAAAATCAGCCAGTGTATTCTCGTCCAAAATGGCCAAAATTATTCAAGATAATTCTTACGAGCCTGATCAAGTATTTAATTCCGATGAAACCAGATTGTTTTGAAAGAAAATGCCGAAAAAACATATCTATTCAAAAATGAAAGATCAGCCAGTGGATTTAATGCAGCAAAAAATAGAGTCACGATGTTATTTTGTAGCAACGCATCAGGGTATCGCATGTTAAAGTCACTTTTTATTAACCGAGGGCAAAAACCACGTGCGATTAAAGGCGTTAATATCAATAATTTATCAGTTCAGTGGCGGGCAAATGAAAAAGGTTGGATCACTTCCCGAAGTTAAAAGCTATTTGAAAAAAAAAAAAACCTTAACAACATAAAAGATGAGCCCACAAGAGCAGGGAATAATTTATACTTTTAAGGCAAATTATATTCTATTACAAGAACTTTTGCCGATATTTTAGGAAAATTTGATGATAATGCACTCCTTGCTGTTCATGATGTGCGGAAAATTTTTATTATTTTTAATTGCGTGACACATGTTGGTTTGGTAGTGGCCGAAATCAAAAATACAACCCAAAATGCATGCTAGAAGGTCATCTGGAGAAATAGTGAATCAGAGAAATACTGTGTCGGAATGCTCTATTCAAACATTATCGATCTGGCTTATTCTCTCGGAGGGAGACGGATTCGATCAGTTTGGTATTCCCGAAGATAAGGAAATGTCGAATATCGAGCTCCTGGAGTTAGTAGAGTATATTCTGATGGTAGAAATTAACTCCGATAGCGAAGAAACCGAAGACCAATTTACACCAAAACTTATTGAAGAAGGTTACAGTTAGGCGGAAGCTTGCAAACGTTCTTTATGAACATAGAAAGAAATCACCGCGAGTATTTACGTACAATATTTACGGATTTTTTGGCATTTAAAGAAATTATTATGAGACTAAAATGCCCAGTTATGATATTTGTTTGATAATTATTTATTAATACATTGAAGAAAACATACACATTCATAAAATATCATGAGAGAAAGTCTGGGCGATTTTGGCTAGTGAAGACCCCGTGTGATTCCAATAGTGAAATAATAAATGTGCCAAAGAAAACACGAGTCCTGGATTTTGAAAGCTCTCATGATAATTTAATTTAAATTTAATTTTAATGGTTTTAGATTACGTAACGTGATTTTTTTTTATTTCAATTTAGATTATTTATGAATAAAATCAAATTTAGACTTTTCCATAGTATTTGTGTCTATATTAATAATCGGAAATTTGAACTTCAGTTCGAAAGACCCAACTAGAAAAATCCACGTAACATGTGAAAAAATCGAGAATTTTCTTTCAAAACTGCATAATGATTTTTGTATTAATTTAACTATTATTATCTGCATGCATTTATGCATTTTCATGAGGTTTTTGATATGAATGGTTTTCCACTATAAAATCAAACATTTCAAACAACATACCACTTGATTATATCGAAATTAAACAAATGTCTGCATTATTGCGGCACTTTTGAGTACTAAGGTTCTTCAACTAAATTCAGTCAAGACTTGAATAAACTAATAATTTTCCACTCGCGCCAAAACGGTGGATTTTTGAACTAAAGTGATGATATGCCACATGACTACGACACAAGTGGGATGTTGGAGCGTCACTTTATTCGATATTTATCGAATATTATATCTCTTTTTCCTTAAATAAAATTGCTTGCCATTTCGCTTTTCAATTTTGCTTCCAATATTGCGATCGCACGCTACTAGAGTAAATTGTTTATTTATCTCTTTTTTGTTTTTCGATAAAGTATCACTCATAAAATACGTAGTGATAGAATAAGAGTAGAACGACATAATGTTTTCTTCGATTAGGTAGAGATCTCATTAGAAACAACGTAATTGATAAATGGAAAAAACGTTAAGAAGAAAGAGATGTAAATTTCGATAGTATCGTGATGTTACAACATCCCACCCCCAGCGCGAGTTAAATTTGTGAAATTTTTCACATATAAATTCTATAATGAACAAATAATTTATATTTAATGTTAATGATTTGAAATTGCCATATGTTTTACTATACTTGGATTCATTTATCCACGGATAATGAACAAAACATATCTATGCAATTTGTTTAACTCGAGTTGTAATTATACATTTCGGTTAAAAAATTTGTAAAACCAAAATAGCTTTCATGATGGAATTTTTTTGTAAACTGTTTGACAGAACGATAATAAAAGCATAATTTGAAAATAATTTCCATTAATCCGAAAATTAAGTTGAATGGGCTAGTAAATAAATTATAGTCGTTTACTGAATATTAAGTATTTTAGACTTACACATTCAGCTGTAGCTAAATTTAACAATTTGCGCTGTTACAGGTGCAGTGTGTGACCTTATTCCCGAATCTGGCATAATCGCATTCTTGCTCTGTGCAGCCTTCATTCTAGGAAAAGCTTACTTCTCTGCTTTGCGATGGAGAAGCGTTTGGTTTCGGGGGATAGGTTTTTGAAAATTTCAGTTAGTTCCACACAGAACAAATCGTTAAAAAATTAAAAGTTTAATGGTCCACGCAGTGATGTACGATTATACAGTGTCAAGATCTGAAAAGCACAGTGCTCATGGAACGGTTCTCACACTATACTATTGGCGTATCACCTAGTTAAAACTTTAGACAAATCGGGTTCTCGGAAGCTGTGTTCTCTCCATACTACATGCGAGAATTTAACTACATATCGTCGGTTTGGTGCAATAATGGCACAAGTCACAAATTATCAATTTGGAGATATTCGAACAAAAATCCTTTAACAATCTAACCAAGTAATCTAACAATCTTTTATCTGGTATAGTATCACTTCAAAATTACTCATAGTTTCATAATCACCCCTAATGCGGTTGTCGTATCGATGTCGATTTTCCGTCGACTGCTAAAATTGAAATTGTGAACGTCGCTATCAATCGACCTTTGTCGTAAAATTGCCATTTTATTGTCGATGGCATTTTAGCGCACGACTAGAGCCTTATTTCACTAAAACTCCTCTAAAACACAATTAGAAATATATTTTTGATAGTAATTATTTATTATCTCAATTTTGTACATAAATTAAAATTATATGTGGTATAATATCGGTATATTATTCAAAAATTTGTTTTTGGTAATTTCCACATTCAAAAAATTGGCAGTTCATAATTGGCTGGAAAATTTATGAAATGTTGAATGCACTTTAATTATAAATACAAATTTACACATAAATTAAATATATAGACACCAATTAGAGAATTTTTATTATTATTTTCGAAATTTATTTATTTATTCATATCCCCCCTCCTAATAGTAAATACAATAAAAATCAATTTAGATTTTCTGACACACGAACTGACTGCTTCTTGACAAAACGTAACAACAAAACTAAGTTACGATTACTAAGTTAGCTGAAAAATATTCACAATAACTCAGATTTTTTTCAATGGTAACGTGGCAGCACTTTTTCGTCGATTAGTGATAGTTACGCAATACAAAATAAAAATCGACACGACAAGACAAAGTCGTGTCGTTTGTCGATCGACACGACAACCACAATAAGGGTGAGTATTGTATTATTTTTTAGGAATAATGTCACAACGCGAAATTGGACTGTTGGAGCCCTGATTTTATTAGGGTGAATTAAATATTTTAAATGCAACTCTCAAAAATATTAAATATATTCTAATTAAATCGTTCATAAATAAAATAAGTTACATAACAAAACAATTACATTTATTGTTTAATTTTTTAGTAATAAAGAATTACAGTGACACGGTTGCACCAAACCGACGATATAGACCTTTGTAAAATGAAACTAAATTAGAGACATTGAACAAAAGCAATAATAATATTGTATATGAGAAATAAATAGTTTTACATTACTATAATTTCCTCACATATCTGTAGCTCAGTAAATGAAATTAATAACTTAATTGTTTAAGACAGGTCTTAAATAATCGATCTTTTAAATCGAAGAAAAAAAATGAAGGGACTAGTATGTTGTTGCCAACACACCTTTTATCACGAATGTATACATAGAACTCGAATACACGAACTTGATTTCTAAAGCGAAAAATTAAACCTGCCGGGCTCTTGTATAGTCAAAAAAATTTATCCCTACTTAAATTTCAGAAACCAACACGGCCGACCCTTGTTGGTTTGAAATTAAACTTTCGAATTTATTTAAATCGTCTTTGTCATTTTTGTAAATACTAAACTTTTCAATATCATTGTAAAAATTGAAAAAACTCCCATTAATGTTGTACCCCTTTGTGTATCTCTCGGTACACAGATTTTCACCAAAATTGCGTAAGGATCTCCTAATTTATAGAAAAAGATTCAAAGAAGGTTTTATTCCAGAGATGGCGAATATTGGTGAGATACACTTTTTTTTATCAAAACCGTCACATCCGATAAAATTTCAAAAATGAACTCAGTCTTTTTGTTCATAATCGATTTTTCGTAAATCTTATATGCTTTTGAAAAATTTGAAAAAAACGAAAAAGCTCATATGAAAGCTGCCACTCTCAGTGTATGTCAAAAATAAGTGAAATATCCCAATTATGGAAAAAGCTTTATGGAAAAGTTTCATCCCGATCAATCAATCTGGCTGCACAGGGACCGAATTTTTGCTGAAAAACAGTTTTATTTCAAAGATCGTTCTTTCCGCTTAAAACTTTTAAAACTGATGTGAACCGGTTTTGTTGCAAAATTAATTTATAATTTATTAGTTCGAAAAAGCTCCTACAGGACTGCCACTTTCAGGTGACCGATTTCAACCAAAAATC
The DNA here is from genome assembly GCA_932526605.1 of Nephrotoma flavescens. Lineage (NCBI taxonomy): Eukaryota > Metazoa > Arthropoda > Insecta > Diptera > Tipulidae > Nephrotoma > Nephrotoma flavescens. The sequence continues at coordinate 78,430,028 of OW052221.1, read as the reverse complement.
ACTGGGATCTCGGAATTTATGAGAAAAGCTTCAATCAGAAGTTTTATTCCGATTAATCAATCCTTGCGCTCTACAGAGGACGAATTTTTCTTAAATATGTACTAGCTTTTTTTTGTCAAAAATCTTAATTTCCGTTCAAATTTTGTCAAATTGATCTTTTTTTTTTTTTTTTTTTTTTTTTATTTACCAAATTTTTACATAGGAAAATATTATTCTACATGATCTTTATTTATTTCAAACATCAACGGAAATAGTAAAAAATAATAAGTAAGTTAAGCAGACTTCAAAGCAATTTAGTATAGACGTTTAATAAAACATTTTATAATTAATGTAAATCGTGGGATTGATTATAAGATTCAACAAATTTCTTGTATAGGATCGTTCTTAAATAAGATTTGAACATAGAAATTTTGTCATCTTTCTTGCTGTTTATTAAGTTATTAAATAAAGTGATCCCTTTGTAAAATATACTGTTTTGAATGGTTTTGTATTTATAGTTAGACAAACGATAATTAAGAGAAGCACGGGTTAATTTGTACGTCACAGAAAGGTTGGTAGATAACTCCACGTTATTTTTCATAAGACCGTGTCTGATTTTATAAATCGTGATAATATATTGGTATCCGACTAATGATGTTAGGGGAAGAATTTTTTCGTTATAAAGTAGTACACTTGAAGTCCGTAACGGAAAATTGTTGATAGCTTTTAATCCTTTATTTTGAAAGGTTTGAAGATCATTAAGGTATATATCACTTGATGAGCCCCATATTTGAATAAGATATGTTAGGTGGGCTGCATCATCCGCAAACGTTTGAATTTACCATTTTATAGTCCGATCCTCTTTTTAATATATAAAACATCATTTTATATATTAAAAAGAGGATCGGACCCAAAATTGATCCTTGAGGAACACCTGTTGTAATATTTATTTTGCAAGGTTCGAAATTACCCAGTTGAACATATTGTTGACTGTTATTTAGGTAGCTGTTTATTAATTGTAGCGCACTATCAGAAATTCCAAAACTAACCAGCTTATCCAACAAAATATCATGGTTCACGCAATCAAACGCTTTCTTTAAGTCTAGAAATAAGCATGACGTGTTTTAGCTTCCAGAGATTTATATACTATTTCTACGAGATTTAGGCCAACAGCAGCTGTGCTGGAGTTTGCAGTGAAGCCATACTGATTGACGTTAACTAGGTCATTAAAGTTTAAATGCTCTACTAGAGCAGAGTGGATTATTTGTTCAAAAATCTTAGAAAATACGGGTAAAATAAAGATTGGACGGTAATTGTTAAGCAAGCAAGAATCACCAGTTTTAAAGATAGGTGTGACACGAGCAATTTTTAGAAATGCTGGAAAATTCCCCTCTTCAAGACATTCGTTAATATACTTGGTGTACAAAGGGATAACTATGTTGCCCAATTTTTTTACCAGAAGTGTGGAAATACAGTCGTATCCAGGTGAGCATTTTGAATTTAATTTATTCACTAAGATAGCGGTTTCATCATTAGTAATAAAAGGGACAGTCGTTAGACCCCTTCTAATCACCCGTGAATCGGGAACATGGTAATGTGGCATTAGTGAGGCCGAAATTTGTAATCCTATATCCGCAAAGAATGCATTTAGCATATCTGCAACTCGAAGCTGGTTCGAAATCAGTACGCCATTTATTTTCAGACTGATATTAGAATTTTTATAGTTTCTGTTTCGTACAGAGGAGTCATTAGTCAATATTTCATTGACCAAACTCCACATTTGTTTAGGTTTAGTTATGATATTTTCGAATTTGGTGGTGTAATAATTTTTTTTGGTAGTAATATTTGGTAGTAACATTTCGTGTTTTATTTGAAGTATTGCTTAAGAACAATAGATTATCGAGAAATAACAAGAAGCTATTCAGCGAAGTATGCGGTGGTTTGTATAGATACCAATTAAGGATATATTTAGTTTTTTAGAGTAAATAACAATACTCTCATTTTCATCATAAGTTTTAGAATCCACTAACAAAAAATCGAGATCCCGATGAGTAAATATTGAGACACCTCCACCAATCCGTTGTTCACGCGTATTATGATATCCCAAATAATTGTTAAGATTAATGAAGTTTGTCTCTGATTTAAATAAAAAAGTCTCAGTTAACACGATAATATAGATTTTCATTTTAAAAGATGACAATAATATTTCAAGCTCAGTTACTTTATTTAGAAGTCGGTTTATATTTACATAAAATATATTTAGTTCATAGGTACTACTGAAGCTAGCAGAAATTTGGACATACAACTGCATTATCAACATTCCAATCGAAATTTGATGCAATACTGCATTATCGATAAAATCATACGAGAAAACAAAACATAGAAGATTGTTTTAAACAAATATACTAAGTAATTTAATCAATTTTAAATTCATATTTAAATCTGTACTACTACATCTGTACATTGGTAAAGCTAACTAATTAATTACCAGCTTGTAAGTATTATGATAATTATTAGTTTTGTATAACTATAAATTATAATGTGTCTACGAAAATTCGCAAAGCTCGCATAATTCATTTGTCGTGTAAGAGAGTTAAAATTGTAAGCTCGGACTTAAAAACTGAAAATACATGCAAAGTTCCAGATCATAATTTATATTACGTCATAGGTAGATTTCCGAAAATCCTCAACCACATCCAAAATCTCTTTTCTTGTGAAATCATCTATATTCAAAAATTCGTGTAGCTTGTATTTTTAATTTGTCGTGCAAGCGGAATATATACGGAATATATTCATGTCTGAAATTTCCTTTTCTGGTGAAATCCTCTATATTCATAGATATTCTGTTTGTATGTCCGAATCTAAAAATATATCCCGCTATATCCCGAAATTTCAGACATGGTTGAGGATTTTCGGAAAACAAACTGTGATCCCACATAAACTTCGACCTTAAACTTTATCTGGATATTCTGTTTGCAGGGCTGGGCTTAAAAATATATCCCGTTCTAACAACAAATGGATAATGCAAGTGACACGGGTTTTTGAATATAACTAGATCATCGCATGAGAAAAGGAGATTTTTGACATGAATGAGAATTTTGCGAAATCTATCTATGATCCCACATAAACTTTTCGCGAATTTTCATAACATACTGATTGTATTTGAAATTTAATAAACATAATAACATAACAAGAATTTAGTGGCACTTTTTAATTTATATACAAATTAAACTAAATTTGTATAATTTTATCGATTCGATTTACTTATTTATATTTAAATATTGTTAAATAATTATTTTATTTTCCCGTTAAAATTGGTCGATAAAGCAGATTTCGACCGAATTTTCTGCTGACCTTATGCGGGCAGTTCAGTCAATTTGCTCATAATTGATATACTTTTCAAAATATTGGGTAGGGAAAATAGTTCGTGGCCTTTTTCCCGGTAGATGGCTTTACATTCATATATCGGGCTTTACATTCATATATGTGTGTTTGAAAAGTGACATTTAACAAAATAACTCGCTCGACTTTGACATACAAAACATTAAAATCGGGGAAGTGAATAAAAAGTTACAATATTTAAAAACATGGAGATAAATAATGAAAAAATTCGATACCTTTTTCAATTTTATTACAACAAAGATAAAAGCGCGGGAAAAAATGTATGCTTTTTATGGAGAAGGTGCTTTATCAAAATCAGCAGCAAAGAAATGATTCGCGATAGCTTTCGTTCTGGAAATATGGATGTCAAAGATGCACCTCGCTCTGGTCGACCAACCACTGGAAAAGTTAATGAAATCATGCAGAAAACTGTAGAAGACCGGCATATAATGCCATGCAATTGGTAAAGAAATAAATATTGATCACAAAACAGTTTTAAACTATTTGAAAATGGCTGGATACAAAAAAATTTTAACGTTTGAGCATCCCATGAATTAACAGTTAAATATTGAATTGAGCCATTTTTAAAGCGAATGATTACTGGTGATGAAAATTGGATAAGATACGACAACGTTGTGCGAAAAAGATCATGGACGAAATGGGGTGAAGCTTCCCAAACGGTGTAAAAGTAAGGATTGACGTCAAGAAAGGCAATGCTGTGTGTTTGATGGGATTGGAAAGAAATCGTGCATTATGAGGTGCTATCACCGGGCCAAGCGCTTGATTATAATCTTTATTGTCGGCAACTAACGCGTTTAATGCAAGCAATTCAGTTAAAACGCCCAGAATTGATCAGCAAAAAGGGTGTTGTGTTCCATCATGATAACGCTAGACCACACATATCATTGATGACCTGGCAGAAACTGAGAGAGCTTGGCTGGTAAGTTTTGATGCAACCACCATATAGTCCTGACCTTGCACCATCGGACTACCATTTGTTCCAGTCCATATGCAGGACCATCTTAATGGTTTTACATTAAATTCAAAAGAGGCCTGCGTAAATGAGTTGTCTCGATTTTTCGCCTCTAAGCCACAGAAGTTCTACAGTGATGGGATCATAGCTCACGAACTTTTTTCCCTAACCCTACCTATTATTTGCAAAAAACAAAACGGATCTTTACAAGAAGTCACTTCCGGTGGGCTGATCTCGACAAAAATTTATCGTTCCATTATTCCTCTATAGATCAATCAATCCATCTGGACTGTACAGGTTCCCATTTTTGGTAAACGAACCAGTTTTTGTCATGACACGTCATTCCCGCTCAAATTTTGCCAAAATGATCTGGACTGATATTGTTGCAAATTTAATTTGGGAAAACAACAGGCACAAGCGAAACAATTTCATGAAACATGGGAATAAACTAAAAGTATAATGATATTTATGCCGAACCTCTCTAATTACATTACGACCTCTCTGAATTTTATAGCTTTCGTTAACATCGTGACCACGGGCGTACGCAGGGGAGGTTACTGGGGTTTTAACCCCCCCCCATGATTCAACAATAGAAAAAAGTAAATCCTGAATCAACAGCAACGCGACTCAAACAAATATGTCCCACACGATGGATTCAACGCCACGAGTCTGCCTTAGTATTTCTGGAGCTTCAGAAAGCTGCATTCTTTGCGATGGAAATTATTTCTGATTGGGATAACAAAACAACTTCTTCTTCTGCGATTCAGCTTCTATCTGTTATTAGGAGTACTGAATTTCAAGTATCTCTTCATGTGCTTGCCAAGGTTTTTGGTATAACCATGCCACTAAGTCGTTCATTTCAAACAATAAATCTGGATCTGGCCGCTGCAATCGAACTGGCAAAAGATGTTGAAGATGTGCCTAATGAAATACGACGCGAAACAGAAATGCAATTTAATGCAATTTTCAGTGACGTCAAGAAAATATGTGACCAGCTTAATGTAGAAATACGAATTCCTCGTCTAGCCGGAAGACAAATTCATCGCTGCAACATTGCAGTTGAAAATCCTGAAGAGTATTATCGTATTGTCATCTTTATACCTTTTCTAGATTCTACAAAGATGCAAGTTCACGATCGGTTTCTGAAACATAAAAATATATTGCAAAATTTTATGTGTCTTTTGCCAAATGAACAAAATTTTTCATTGGAGCACGAAAAATCTGCAAAAACTCGTTTGGAAAAATATAAAAGTATTACGAACTGCAGCATAGTTGAGGTCATTGGTGAATTGAAGCTATGGTGGCGCCATGCTATAAATTCTTCGAATACACCAAAAAGTGCTCATATTGCATTTTTATCATGCGACGAATCAATTTTCCCAACTGTTCGAAAATTACTTCAAATATTTGTAACACTACCGGTTACAACATCAAGCAGTGAACGATCTTTTTCAACATTGAGACGACTCAAAACGTATTTACGCAACACAACGAATGAAGATCGACTAAATGGATTAGCGTTACTTAATATTCATCGTAATGTCGCGGTTTCTGTTGATGCAGTTCTAGATAAACTAGCAAAAAGTTCACGTAAATTAGAAATTCGCTTGTAGTAGGTAATTATGAAAAGAAAAAATCTTTGAATTTCAGTCTTAACTTCTGTCGCTCTTTAATTGTTTCAGAAAATTGTCTTTTGTTGAATCTGTCCTTTTTATTCTATTTTATAAGAAAAAATATATAATTTTTAATATATGTATTAATTTTTCTTGTACATACATCATATTATAATTTTTTACTAACTTTGATGAATTTTTTATTAATTTTTGTTATATAATTTTTAATATATTAATTTTTCTTTAATTGTTAAGTTATTTCTTGTATAGTTTATGTTTTTATAGTGAAATAAAATAAAATATAATATATATTAGCTAGTTCTATTACGTGAACATTTTTTTTATAAAATATGTTTTCGGGATATATCCTGCGTACGCGCCTGATCGTGACAAATACCTGCATTTCATGACACCACCATGATCCAGATCAGGTCAAATTTTACATGTGAAACAACAACAACACGTGATCGTGTTTTTGTTGTTTCACATGTAAAATTTGATCTGATCTGGATCATGGTGGTGTCATGAAATGCAGCTAATATTGATAACCCATTTTGTGTAGAACGTTTATCATATACATATTTTAAAATATGCTACAAGCATTTTATTTAACTTATAATTAAATTTTAACCGCGTGCGGCGTGATTCCAATTGTAGTAAACAAAACATAAGGTAATTAAAAAATTATTTTTATAACAACCAAACCGTAACTGTTGAACACACCCAAATAAAATTTGAAAGGGAAACTGCACTGCCATAACAAGCCAATAAATTGAGACCGTTCCTGTCACGTCCAGGGTAAGCAAGTAACTATGAGCTCACTTTTCAAAATCGAGCTTAATTATAAACGTTTTCATATTGAATACCGCGTAATATTATTTTCACTTTAATTTAATACTCGATTAAAACGAAAATCAGGAAATCTTTCCAAAATACCAGTTTAATGCAAAAAATTGCATTCAATCAATAAGATACCGCGCGCGTAATTATTACATGTACAATTGCGTTTAATTTTTTTTTTTGTTTATTTCACCCAAAAGAAATTGGTTTTATAAAATAAAAGAGAAAGGCCCTAAGAAATTACTATACATGAATTTCAAATTAATTGGTGGACCAAATTCCACTTAAAAAAATAAAACCAAAAATTATTTGTCCGTGTGAGATTATGTTAGATCACGGACTCGTGAGAAGGTGAATTAATCGCGATCGGTTATACGGTGCGCGCGCACGGCTGCTGTTAAATAATTACATTTTAGGTAAATAACTGTGCCACAACTACAAGTACTCGTATACCTATAAATTTAATTGAAATGTGACCTTGTGGTTTTTATCATTTTCGGTGTGTTTAGTTTCTAAAACCAATCTAACTACTACTATATAGTTTCGAAACTACCACTATATACATACATACATGATCAAGTAGTTAATCACACCAAGGTCGTTTATTTGTTTTTAGATATAAATGATTTATTAATTTTTTGTTTATATAATGTTATTATACTTTGAGCTTTTTACAGTACAAAAGTTAATAAAAAAAACTACTTTCAAATGTACAGTAATTTTTCAGAGGCTTGTTAGTTGGGAGTAAAATAATATTAAATGACAATTATGTTTGTGTAACTGTACGCGGCGGTGGACTGTCGAGCACAGATTAATTAACCCTAAATCCAAACGGTAGAATTAGTAAATTTAATGGAGTATAAACCAGCATGTGTCACTCGCGTCTTTTCAGGTAGCTATGCTCACTGCATGTGTCGTTGCAACAGGTTTCGTTTGTTCAATTCAAGTGTAGGTTGAACAATTGAACACAAACAACTTTTTGTCGTTTAAGGTTATATTTTATTGCTGTTATAATTTGTTTTGGTCAACATAGGAAATTCACCTTCATAATGACCAGAATGTCATAGTAACGTTATTGCTGGGTATGCAACAAATCACAACAAATAAATAAATTACGCGTTAAGTTGATCATTTATTGCACAACGAAGTAAGTTTAGATTCGATTTCTCTAAAATTGGCAAAAATCTACCCCCCATCAAGTATAATTAGTGTAAATCAATTAACTATTAAATATCCATTATAACTGCGGTTAATTCACTTTTCAAATTTGGTTGCAGCTGTTATTGCAAGTTGCATCCGTTGATTAATCATAAATGTGAATACAAAACGATATAGTAAACTCCCATATCGTTTTCAAACTTCAAATAGACTGAACGTTTCAATCAAATAACTTCAGGGGGCCTATTAGGGAAATCGATTCGAATTGCTTTTCGATTCGATTGATCAATTCGATTCGAACATGAATTGGTATTTGGGAATTCGATCGAAAATAAAAACTTACACTGTCATATTTATATTATTTTTAATCATTATACCTGTAATAATAATTTAAATCTTGGCGATATTTTGACGTTTAATTGCAATTATATTTTTGCTTGGTGTTTGTTAGTGAAAGATGTATAAAGATGTATTGGGATCTAGATTCAGGGGCTTATTATGAAATTGGTCGGAAAATACGACACCGTCGGAAAATACGTTGTCGCAAATTCCGATCCGTGGCGGATATTCGTATTATGAAACATGTATTTTTACTGTCAAACTTGAACATTTATTAAATTTAAATTTAAAATTTATTAAATTGTTAAATAATTAAATAACACTACGATCTATTTTCCATGTGTATACATACTACAATATCAGTCACCTAACTGGCAGTTGGATTTGACAATTGATTTTTGTCGTAAGATCCGCGTTCATCGGATTTTTATTTCATAATAGCAATTTCCGCGGCGGATCGTATTTTTTTAGTTTCATAATATGAATATCCGACGTGAGATGGATTTTACGACGTCGGAAAACTTTCAAAATAGGGGCACAGATGTCTATTAAACGCAAGAGAATTACATTACGCTCCAAAAAAAGCAGCTCAAATAGTGAACGTATGCGTAACGCTACATAATATATGTCTTCACTTTAATGTGCCATTCGACAGTAATCGAATTGCTCGATAAGGGAAATTTTCAATCGTTCCTTGTTATACGTTTTCGTTTAAACATAATTCGATTTCGAATTCCCAAATACCGATGATTCAAAAATATCGTTCGATTGATCGAATTCGATTTCCCAAATAGGGGCCCAGGACTTCATTACAGAGCATTGACTGCGTACCTACACTGAAGGAAGCTTTAACAACCAACCGCAAAAAAAGTGTTAGTTGAGGACTGTAATTTACTAGCATATTAAACCGCATCTAAATAAATTTGTAGAGAGGCAGTTGAGTTCAGCGAGAGAATCTAAATAAACTAAAGGTGAAATTAAATATTATGGTTATGTGCAATCGCTATAGAGGGCGTGGAGAGAACTACACTCTTCCAATTAAACTTAAAATCCTTGTTTTGGAATTTTAATGTAAGAATAATTTAAAAGGACTGAAACACACACTAAAAAGAACACTTGAAACACAACAACAATAATTGTCACTACTATGTATTACATATTATTAATTCACTTTCCACAATTTACAATAATACACAATTTATTTCACTTCACTAATAATTGTTCGCACTGCTCACTTTCGCTTTTAAACTAACTCGCTCGTTATGTTGATATAATGGGCTTAATATTCCAGATTTCTCGCGAACATTCTGGTTCAGTTCTGCACAAATTTGCTGGGCAGGCTTCTTGTAAATTGCCAATCGCCAATCAGCCCTAGCAGGCCTAACTAATGGACCATCTGTAATCCTCACTCACCTTGGCCAGTATTTCGTCCAGATATTTTCCAATGTGCTATCCAACAGACTCTTATTCGATCGTAGCTGAATCACTCCACCAGTTTCAATTTGACTTGGTCGGCAGTCGTTATGACTGACTATTCCGTCCAAAAGTAGGAGCCTCAATTGCTCTTCGGCATCAACCGAGAGAATCGCCGCACATAAAACGAATTTCTCATTTTTCTTTAAGTCATACTTACCGACATCCATTCGTTGCAAGACGTGATCGATTTTCTCTGTCGCCTCATCACAGCACCTCTGGTTTTCCTCAAGTTTACAGTCGGTACACAAATAGCCCTAGCTGCCACTGACCAATACATGGTTCACTATGAGACAAAAACCCTGCATACGGTTGAGCATCTACAATTCCGAGTAACTGGTCTTCTTCTTCTAGTAGTCAGACAATATTCCTATTTTCATCATCATAGAGCTGGTACAGCTGATTTCCCATATTTGCTATCTCAAAAAACTAAATGGTTCCTCCCGATCAATGTTTCCCAATCTTCATCATCTGGTTTCACATTCATCCCTATTGTGATTGTCGTGTCGATGACGATTTTCCGACGACGGCTAAACTTGGTATCATGAATGTCGCTATCAATCCACGTTTGTCGTAAAAACGCAATTTTTTTGTCGATGACATTTTTCTGCGCGACTCACAAATTTGTGAGCCGTGATCAATAAAAAATTATAGAAAAACGTTAAGAACGTTAGGAAATAACACATACCCTATTTGAAAGGGTTAGCTCATAGGATTCATCATATAAACGCCAATTCCACTTAAATTTGAGTGAAATTAATATATTTGACTCAAAAATCGAATGCTTCGAATCCATTGAAAAAGAACACCTATCTTATTCGAAAGAAAATCAAGCTCTTATAGATTCATCAGATAATAGTGGCATTTTAATATATACTCTGTGATGTAAAGTTATTGAAGATTTATCGTGGTCTATTCAATGAATTGAATGAATGTGTTTCACTCTAAACGATGTTAATTTCGTAAAAGTTTTCAGATAATAGCGTCATTTTGATACCATCTCCGTGACATTATATTATTTGCTTTTAATAGTAAAAAAAAAAAACTCAAAAAGTTCTGCTCAAAAATCGTACGGTGCCATTCTATTTGGAAACGACAGCTATCGATCCAATTTGCAAGGTTAAACGAATAGAAATCATTTTATTAAGCGTTTAAAGGTTAACCATTCAACGAAATCAATAAATGAGTTCCATTATAAAGTTGTCCATCCATTTGTACTCAAACCTCTGCGCATTGTGTAAATTCTACTTAAAAATTCTATGGTTCCAATCCATTTACACCATTTACACAGATAATAGTAGCATTTTGATATTGTTATTGGCTGTTTAAAGCAAACCACTCAAACTTTGAGTGCATTGAATAATTTCTACTCAAAAATCGTACGATATCAATCCATTTAAAAATGACGAGATAGGTTCGTACAAACTACGTGGTATCCTTTATGGGCCATCTAAAACGTTCTGCTCACGGAAAAAAATAAACTTACTATCTTAAAGAAAACTTTTTCTTTATTTAATAATTATTTTTGCTTACTTTAAAAACCAAATTTCTATGCCCATACCAGTTTTTCTAGTTATAAAAATGGTTTTCTTACAAAAAGAATTATTTATTGACAGAAATTTTAATATTAAATTCCATCTTGAGAATTATTTTTCTTCTATTTATCGTTGCTATAAATTTTTTAAAATAAGAGAAAAATTTAGTTTGAAGAGAAATACTTTTAATTTAATCTTACATTTTCTTAAAACAAGAAATTTTATATTTTCTTAAAACAAAAACATAATTTTTTTTAAAATACAATATTTTAAAATTGAAAATGTTTCTTGATAATAAAAAAAAAATTCTCTTTCTGATAAACAAATGAATTCTAGGAATTGCAAAAAAATTAGCTTGATTGAAGAAATAATAATTCTATGTTTTCTTTCAAGATAAAAATTTCAAATCCAATTTACTATGTTACTTCTAGAAAAGTTTTTGTTATCACAAAAAAGTAATTTTTTAAACTTCAACATAATATTTCTTGGTTTAATATGTATGTCTCAAGGTGAGAGATTCCTTCTAATTATAGAAAAGGATTTTTAATGTACACTCTATATTTTTTAAATCAAGAAAACGAGTGGAACATTCGAGAAATATATATAAAATAAGTAATATTCATTATCTCGTGAACAGTTTAATAGAAACAACGTGTGTTTTTTTGACAATCACAAATCAATTAAATATTTTAAAGTGGTTTTGAAAACAAAGTAAAGTGAAGCTAAGTAGTTAAATGTAAGTTATATATGTATTACATATATTTTTAATTTAAATTAACAAGTGATCGCTCTATTTTGTGTGTTTTGTGTGAGTTTTTTGTGCATAATGATTTTATAGTTTTACTTTAATTTTTTTAGTTCGAGAAATTGCTGACGAAAATGCTAAATTTAAATAGCAACAGAAACTGGTTCTGTTTATTCATCGTTGTCTGAGTGGATCAGGACTCAACATCAGCCTCTTCTTCTCCGTCAAGTGTCATCAGCAGAATTTGTTAGACCTGTCTAACTAGATTAAGTAACGCTACTATTGATTTTGATTTTATTTCACAGAACTTTGAACAGTTTTTCAACTCAACCAAAGGATTTAAAATTTTGACAACAGCTCGACGAAAGGACCCGCAATCTACTAGTATCTACAGTTGTAGAAATATTGGTCGAAGGCCCTGTACCGACTGATTTATTTGAAACAGATGCTAGTGATATTGAGCATTTTTTAAGTTAAAATGAGATATATAAAAATGATTGTTAATTATTGCCTTATTTTCAGGAAATGAATTATAGAGGAGGTAAAACCTAGCGGGCTTGTTATACAACAAGCATAAAAACCAATAATGTAAGCTCCGGAAGATCGGCTATTTGATAAATAAATTTAAAAATAGGAATCTTCCTTGAAAAAATATTGGATTTACTGCAAAAACTACAGGTACGAGCATAAACAAAAAACTAATGTTTAGTCTCGAATTTTTTTTAAAACCTACTCTGTATTTTTCCATCCTTAACCCATATTAGCCCAGCGATCTATTTGTAGATCAATACAAACAATCTCTTAAAAAGAGAATTGAATAAATTATAACGGTATATTTTTAATGCAATGTTCTGTTTAAATAAAAATCCTTTCGAAAACATATTTAGTATAGGTTTTGCAATCGCAGCTGTGCACAGGTGAATTTTTCAAATGACCATAATTTTACAGAACACATTTACAATTATATTTTATTACATAATTTCAAGGACTATAAAGGTGAATTTGTTATTTTTTGCAGTTTTTTATTTTCTTGCATTTCAGTTACCTAACGGTTGTTATTTATTTTTCCAACAATTTTTTGTTTCCTAAATTCATCATACTAAATACTTACTATATTTAATATTTTATTCAAAAAAAATTAATTTGGGCTAATATGGGTTAATAGTTTTTTCAAAACACACCGACGTTTATTTGTCACTGCATGTTAAAATTATGTGTGAGTTAAGCTATCAAAATAATAAACTTTTCATTATTGTTGATCTTGATATTGTAAAAACTAGTTGTAAAGTTTTGTTAAAACCTTTAGTTTTTGATTCACTTCCAAACGGAACAAAAATATTGAAGCCAATTATTATTCTTCTATTTAATTATATTTGTATTTTATTATATCTTATTATTGTAATTTGTATGACATAACTAATTAATATTAAATTGAATCTTTATATTTCGTATAATAAAATAAAAATATATTATAAATTTCTATTGTTATTATTTTGGAAATTATATTAAATGTTGCTCCAATAAACAGGAAAAATAGCTGGAAACAAAAAATACTACTAAAGCTTTCAAGAAGCTACTTTCTGCAATCTAGAAATTCAAAAGCTTTTCCAAGAAAAGCGTTTGAAGTATTTAAGCAATTCCTTCCCTACAACTTATAAATGGGTTCTTCTATCAAGAAAAAAAAATGGTTTCTGACAGAAAATGCTTTTTAATTATTAGAAAATGACTCTTAATTAAAGAAATGTAGATCATAAAATTATATGTAATATTTCTTAATACAAGCCTCAATTTATTGCATTTTGAGATACGGTTACCATAAAACAGGAATTTGTTATCTTTAATGAAGAAATAGGTATTAAAATTTGAGAAAAGCGATTTGCTCTACAAAATAATATTTTCTTACTTTAAGAAATTGAATTTCTTTCAACAATAAAAAAAAATATTGTTTTAATATTTAAATAAAAACATCAAATGAATAAATTGGAAGTTTGCATTATGAAAAAGTTATCTTAGCTGAAAATCAAGTGGTCATTTTTCTTGAATCATTCAGTCAACGAAGAAAATTTCGTTGTAACCATTTTTTTTTCGTGCAATTGAATGAAGTTAACGAATTCGTTTTCCTGAAAAAGATCGTACTCTATCAATCCATTTGGAAATGGCACCTATCACATTTGAAAGGTTTTAAATGTGATAGATGCCATATCCAATTTTTTTTTTTTGACTTGTTTTCCATTTGAAAGGTTGATCGCTTAGGAATCATAAAATAACAGTTGCATTTTGATACTAGCTCCGCGAATAACTGTTATTGGTTGTTAATAGTAATACTGAAACTTTAAGAGAGTACTAAATGCGTTCACTCTAAAACTCGTATAGTACCAGTCTCTTTGGAAACGACACCTACCTAATTTGAAAGGTTAAACGAATAGGAATCGCCGCACAATATTGGCATTTTTGTGTCGACCCATTTGGGAATGACACGTATCACATTTGAATGTTTTTTCCGGTTGAGTTCAGTGAATACTAGTTTACTTTGTGAAGTTCTGCTGTTAACGGTTTAAAGTGCTCCACTCAACGATTTTGCATTGACATTTTTGATGATTCCAATTTAATTATTTATGCCGAATTACGTATTCTTATATTTGTTTATATATAGGCATTAACAATTTTTCACTCATTTTTTTAAATTGTTCAATTTAATTGTCTATTATCACAGAGTTATTTTTTATTATCAATATTTTTATAAAAAAAAAATTAACAGTGTATAAATGAATGCATACTAATTTATTTTTACAATATCGTACTATGGAGGCGAGAATTTGGTTACGATTTAGCTTTTAGATAGGATTAAGCAAAAAAACTACACGGTGAATTTATGTTCCAGGTCGATATTGTTTGGCATCGTGTTGTAATTATTAAAATATTTTATTTAAATAATTTTTCAATGGTGAATAAGCGGAGAAAATTGTGTGATTTTTTTGGTCGAGTGTCAGTATGCCAAAATGTCGAGATCAAAATGTCAAGTGAGTTGTGAGCATGTCAACCATAAACTGCAAGATAAAGTAAAAACTGAACGTCAATTAAGCCAATGAACACCAGAAAAGGTTGATGCAGTGAGGTGGAGTGTTACTGAATGTCCAGGTACTTCTTATCAACGCCATGCCAAAAATCCTCAAAGATTTGTATTTTGAGCCGTATAAAATTCAATTAACACAAACAATCATTTCTGGGCGATGAGGCACATTTTGACTTGGCTGCGGCTATGTTAATAAACAGAATAGACGCTATTGGGACAGTGAAAACCCTCAATTGATACACCAAAGACCACGACACCCTCGTAACTGTACGGTGCTCAATTTGAGCCGGCGGCATAATAAACACACAGCTCGATCTACGATGCAAATTTTACGAATAATGTCAAAAAGTGGATTTTGGCTGGCCGCCACGATCGCATGATTACTCCTCATGATTTCTTCCTATGGAGGTCCTGGGATGGAAAGGTGTATACTAATATACGAACCACAACGTCAATGCTTATGAACAACATTAGAAACAAAATTACTGAAATAATCACAGAAGTCTAAGAAAATACTATGAAAAATGTGCTTAGCTCACCTTTGCGGGACGGCAAAAGGCGGTTACTTGACCGACTAAACGAACCCTGTATAAGAGTAATTGTTGTCGGAAGGTGGTGAATTAACTTTTGAAGATGCATATTCTAAAGCCTTAAGCATGGAATTGGCGTTCATCGAGTCAAAAACTATAGTGGACAGTGTTACGGTGGCAAAAATTATTTCGACGAAATTTACAAGAAATATATGTATCGGGAACAATGTGTGACCGAAAAAGATTCAAAACCTGTAAGAAGTTCGAATTATAATTGAAACAAACAGTGCAATAATTGCGGTAAACATCACGGAAAATATTGTGCGGTGAAATAATATTGGACATGTTATAACTGTGGAAAAAGGTCATGCAAAAACCATACAAGACGGTTTTGGGTTATTAAATTTTGTGAATGGCGTATTCTTGAAACATTCGAATCCAGAATTGGTAGCTGAAGTAGCGATTACTATGGAAATTGCTGGGGCAGCAGTATCGGTTATTAGCTTATTTGTGTTCAGTAAATGTTTTCCAGAGTTGGTGTTGAAAAAGATTACTATGCACTGTAGAACAGCTACATTAAAAATTTTGATGTAGTTGGAAGTGTGTTTGTGGACGTGGAGCTAAATTCAAAAACATTTAATTTAGAATTATTGGTATTTAGAGCAAAGCAACGGGTACCCTTACTAGGAAGGAATTGCTGAATTGTATTATGCCAGCTTGGCGCAATAATTTTGTGCAAAACACACATTTTGTGCTGAACGTGAAAGTGTGAAAGTGGTGAAAGCAGACGAAGGTTCGTTGGTTGGGAAGCTGAAGAAAGAATTTTCAACTGTTTTTTTGGACAAACAAACTTCAATGAAAGCTACGATTATTTTGAAGGAAGGTGCAAAACCAGTATTCTGCAAACCATATTCTATGCTATACACTTTGAAACCTAAGATATTGAAATTGAGTTGAATAACATGGTGAAGATTGGTAGTTTAGTATACCAGTTCAACACAGTGATTGGGCTAGTCCAATTGCCGTGGTACCTAAGAAGGATAAAAGCTTGGAATATGTGTATACTTCAAAAGTTCCGTTAATAAATGGGTGGATTTTCATCATTACCCTCTACCAAAGACTGATGGTATGTTTCAAAAGCGTTATTCACTATCAATGCCCACTTAGGCTTATTTCGTTTCAAAAGACTTATCTAAGGGATTCCAGTGCTCCAACAATCCATCCACAATCATGAAAAGATTACCGAATACAGTGTGCTATGTAGATGACATTCTGATAGCGGGAATTAATGTTCAAGATTGTTTTACCAACAGCCTTCACCTGTTTTCCGACGTCTTGAAAGGTATAATGTTAATATAAAGGAAAATAATGTTTATTTTTACCACGCTTATATTAGCTCACTCTGTGTGTCTGTTTGTATCGTCAAATTTTGTAATCAATTTTTCAACCACTGGCGATAGTCCGATGACAATACAAGATTCTAATCTAACATTTTTGGACATTAAAAAATTTCGATGACTAAGAAGTAAAAAATAAAATATATTTAAAAAAACTTTTTAAAAAACCTCGCTTATATTTAAAGGCTCTAAAAAGTAGATAATATAATAAAAGGCTTTGAAAAATAGAAAATAAAATTTTTGTTCCTTACTCCTATCAAGGTATATTTATAATAAGTAGAAATTTAAAATTAATATGACTAAAAATATAAGCGTGGGGCGCTCTTTCTGAATGTATATACTATCTCTCAATATATCGTTTTTACGTTAATACTGGAATGCTCCAGCAAAAAATCTATTCTTAGGATACATCAGAATAGACTGTTCCATTAGTGTTACTAAAAGACTTTACTAAGACTTTACTTCATGTGTTAGTCTTAAATTACTAATGCCGTAAAGGAGCGCCCCACGCTTATATTTTTAGTCATATTAATTTTAAATTCCTACTTGTTATAAAGGTATGATATCAAAGGGCCGAATGTCGAAGGGCCGAATGTCGAAGGGCCGAATTTCAAAGGGCCGAATGTGTCGAAGGGCCGAATGTCGAAGGGCCGAATGTCGAAGGGCCGAATGTGTCGAAGGGCCGAATGTGTCGAAGGGCCGAATGTGTCGAAGGGCCGAATGGGTCGAAGGACCGATTTTTTTTTTATTTTTTATTTGTTTTTAGAAATTATTTTTTTTTATTTTTTTATTTAATTAAATTATTTTTTTATTTTTTGTACATGTCCCTTTTTCACCCAAAAAAAGTTGGCACAATTTAAGTCCACACAATTGGCAAAAACTTGGAAGTTGGCACAATTTAAGTTTTTACGTGTGGGTAAAAAATCATAGTATGTAATGGCGTTTTTGATAAAAAATTTGGCTAAAGTGTAAATGACGTATACATCGCGGAAATCGGATAAGATGAAAATTTTTTAAAAAAAATTTCTTTGTAGGATTGTGCATCTATCGTTTTTAGGAAGTGCAAGTCAAAAATTTCGAGAAAATTATCACATTTTCCGAGAAAATTTTGACCTTTACATTTTTTTTGGTGACAAATTGCGTATTTTATTCAAAATAGTACAAATATGTAATTTTTTTTTAAATTTTGATATTAGCATTGTAATTTAACAGCTTTTCGACAGTACAAGTAATTTTTTGGAAAATTTTGCAATTTTTCTAGGAAAATTTTATTATTTTTTTACTTAGTTTAAAATTATAAATAAAATTTGCCACTTGAAGAATTTGGGGGAATAATTTTATGTTTACAAAAGTTGATTTTTTAACATTTGTGGCACTATCAGAAGAAGCGATAAGAGCGATAAAAATTCTTTGATCTGTGTCTGCAAAGTTGACGAAGCAATTATTATTAATAAAACTAAATAAAACTAAAAAAAAATATTGAAAAGATAAAAAAACGGAAAAATTTTCCGGAAAATCAAAAAGTTTTATTAAAATAATGCAAAAATGTAATTTGTTACCCGTTTCATGACAGAGTAATTCGAGTTTTTATCATTAAAATTAAGATTTGATAAATAAAAACGGCAGATTTTTAATTTTTGGATGAAAAAAATATTTTTGGAAAAACTGAAAATTTTCCAGGAAAATGTGGTGATTTTTCAAAAATTGTTGGCTTGCATTTCCTAAAAATGATAGGTATACAATCCTATAAAGATTTTTTTTTTAAAAAGTTTTCATCTTACCCGATTTCGGCGATGTATACGTCATCTACACTTCGCCAAAAATTTCACTTGTTTTGGAGTACAACCAACACAATTGTGTATAGTTATAGTGTTTTTTTTCGACCGAAAATAATTTTAAAAGGAATGCACAAATGCGTAAGTTGGCTCAAAACAAAAATAAATTTTTAACATGGTACTTTTACAGTACCACACAATTGTGTTAACGGGACGGTAAAGGGATATACCTATTGATGGCGCATGACAAAATTTTCCTTCACCAAAATGTATCGCTGACTGGATACGTGATGAAAAATAGTAAAATACATAAATTAATAAGAAATTCATTTATGTTTAATAAAAAAAAAATTACAAAATATTCAATAAAACAACAAATTTAAAACACAAAAAACTTTGACACATTCTTCCCTTCGACACATTCGGCCCTTCGACATTCGGCCCTTAGACATTCGGCCCTTCGACATTCGGCCCATTCGGCCCTTCGACATATTCGGCCCTTCGAATATTCGGCCTTTCGACATTCGGCCCTTCGACATTCGGCCCTTCGCCCTTTGTACCCATTCCGTTATAAATATACCTTGATAGGAGTAAGGATAAGAAAATTTTATTTTCTACTTTTCGAAGCCTTTTATTATTTATGATCTACTTTTTAGAGCCTTTAAATATAAGCGTGGTTTTTTAAAGTTTTTTTTAAATATATTTTATTCAGACATAAAGTAGAATATATTAGTTACTTTGTTAGTGGACGCGGAATTTTACGAAGCAATGCTGAAGTAAGGTTGAAGCAATACGAAATGCACCATTACAAGAAAATCTTACATAGCTGAAAGCTTTGCGAGGGCTGGTTAATTTTTATAGGAAATTTACGCCGATGATGGCTTCTCAACTGGCATCGCTTTACAAGTTAACTCAAAAGAATGTTGAATTTAATTGGAATAAAAACTGCAACATTGCATTCAATAAATGTACACATAACCTGACGAGCAATAATGTTTTGTGTCACTACGGCTTGTTAAAGGAGCTGTACTTGGCTTGTGTTGCAAGTTCTTTTGGAATTGGTGCTGGTTTAAGCCGACAAGTCACTGGAGTAGAACGACCAGTGATGTTTGCATCAGCAAGTCTAACCGCAGCCGAAAAAAATGTTCACAACTGGGCAAAGAGGCATTGCCTATCGTTTTTGGAGTGAAAAAGTTTAATAAATTTCTTTTTGATCGAAATTCTATTCTAATTTCTGACCCTCACTGGTGCCATTATTTGATAACAAAAAGGGTGTTCCAAATACTGCAACACACATAGACTTCACAGATGGGCTATTATATTGTCAGGCTTTAACTATGTGATCAAGTACAAAAAGATGCTCTTTCTCGATTACATGCTGATTTCTTTCATTTTGGGAGTAAAACACTATTTTTATTTGTTGATTCAATGAACCTCCTTTTGGAGCAGCTGAATTCATAAATTTTTATCAGCGAAACGGAATTTTGCCTCTAAAAAGTTCACCGTATGTACCACAAGCAAATGGACTCGCTGAACCGGCTGTAAAACCATTAAGAAAGTACTTCTTAAATCTTGGATCCGAAATGACCTTACAAGTTTTCTGTTGGCGTATAGAACCACACCGAGTTCTGTAACACTACGGAAACACCATCGAACTTGTTATTAATTGTTCGAACAAAGGACTAGACTTATGCAGCTGAGACCTGAGTTTTGATCACCCAATATGAAAGGTAAATATATTTCAAATAACATTACACCAACAACAACTTCACTCAAAATTTTCATTACAAGAAAAGACAACAGATAACCTCTGATAATGGAATTTTGACTTAGATGTTGTCATTGCGACGATAATAAATGACAACAAATTTCCTATCGAAATTGAAAATAACGAAGGACTAAACAAGAAATATTAGCGAGTAAAATTAAAAATCGAGTACAGAAATATATTTGTTTAGTGAAACCAGATTTAATTGTTCCAGATTTAATTATCCCAGTCCATTAAAATTTATAAAAAATCTATAGATACTTCCTCTTTTCCTGGAATTTTTCTTGGTGATTTTTTAATTCCATTCTCTAATGCTGTTCGAAATTTAGGGTTAATTTTTAATAAAACTCTTACTTGGGGTGATCATTTCATTATGGCTAGGAAAACGGTTTTTGGAATGCTTAGTTGTTTGTATAAAGTTGTAGGGTTCACTGATACTAATTTTAAAAAGCGTATGTTCCTCTCGCACCTTCTTCCACATTTTCTTTATGGTGACGTTGTTTTGTTTGGAATGCTTCAGGATAATATGAATGTTCTACAAATATGTTTCAATGCTTGTACTCGTTTTATTTTTAGTATTAGAAAATATGATCATATTTCTCCTTTTTTAAATTTGATCCTTGGCTGTAGTTTGGTAGATTTTTATGAACTTCGTGTATGTCTTTTTATTTTTAAGCTTCTCAGAACGAAGCAACCTCCCTATTTATTTAATAAGTTATTGTTCAGTAGGTCTCATTCTTCAAATTTACGTTTACTTCCCCCTATAATCCTGTGCAGATCTTTAAATACGTCCTTTTCTGTTAGGGGTGTATCTCTTTGGAATTCTATTCCATTAGATATTAAGAGGTCAGCTTCGCCTAAATCTTTTAAAGCGTGCTATTTAGCGTGGCGCGCTTGAATGGCAATGCATATAGTTCTATTTTTGTAATAATACTTTTGTATTTATTTGTATTATTTTTGTATGTAGTCTATAAGTATTCACTTCTTGCAGTGTTCTCTGTAACAAATGAGCTTGAGCTCAATACGGAGGGTACTAGCATGTAGTGGATTTGTTTGTTGAAGAAATCTGAGGTTTTTATGCCTAATGGAAGTATTTTTTTTTTGTTCATTTATATTTCTTCCATATGTGCTTTTCCTTTAACAAAATTTTTAATGGCAATGAATAAATAAATAAAATAAATAATTAAATTGAACCAATTAGTCACAATCAACAACTGTCGAAATTTTAAATTTATTTACTACGTTAGATTAAAGAACTCAAAATTAGGTTTGAGTGGAATGTGAAGCATATGTATTTGTGAAGCAGTGAGCATATGTATTTATATAATAATGAACTAGAGTTTGATAAGGTCATAGAATGTCAAGTAAACCAATCACTCAATTAAAAAAATACTCAATACTTGAGTATAATATTCCGATCATTCAACTAAACTTCAAAACGACTCAAGTACAAGAGATACAAGTTTATAACACACAGTGTACCAACCAAGGTTACCCACCACACAGTTAAATTATAAATGTTATTTTTGTCAATCGAACTTTTGTAAATGTCATCGCAGCAAAAGGTATTTTAATCGAATTGTGATAAATTACCTCTAACGATTTGTAATCATCACGAACTTTTTGTTACACGCTCTTATAGATTTGATAAATATTCATTGTTAATTTGATGGTATAATAGGAAGTACCTTGAGGTATCATCATCTTGTAAAATAATTTTAAAATTTAATTATGAATTTAAATTTAATTCTTAACATTTTCTCACACACATAAAATCACTCTAATCTTATGTAATAATTTCGATTTCCAATCAAACTGTATACGTAAAACTATAATCTGATTTTGTTTTCATTTGTAAAATTTAATATAACAAAAAACTTCCATTTACAAATCCAAACTACTACAAGAAACAGAGCAAATCACATTTTTGTTGCTGGTTATCTCTCGACTATAGCAACAACAATAATTACTTAATCCAAACTCCAAAGGTATATACTGAAAATGAAACTGATTTTTTTTTGTACTGTGGTCGTTGTTGTTGTCTGTACACATAAATCATAAATTTATGTAAATTTTATTATTTATGTAATTTACATAAAAATTTAAGTGGTTTTTTGTATAAAAATATGTTAATGCTTTCCTACATAGAGAATTATTTATTTTAGAAATGCCAATCAAAACAAGAATGATTAAAAATATTCGGCAGCTTATCGCGCGCGCAGATTATCTTTTTACAACAAACGCAAACTTGTTTCGAAAATGTTAAATATTTAAGCGGTTGTTTCAACCCGCACAAAATCCATGTTTAAGTTTATTTTATGAAGTGAAAATTAGTAATGTGTATTTTGACACGGGCTTTACGCGATTTATGATTAATGAATTTTTGATGAAATCGTCCTTGATGGTAGCATCTTTAATAGACGTGCATACCTCTACTTATAGTTATAAATAATATACCGAATTGGTATGTCTTAACGTCTTAAGTGAAAGGTTATTTAATCTGATTGCGGTATGTGTATATACATATTTGCCTAATGTATTTTAATGCAAATCATGATCTTCCGTTCTTTTGAGGTAAATCAAAAAAGGGTAAAGTTCAGTCGAGAATAATAATTTTGTGTAAAGGTTTTTAAGGCACCGAGTGTTTATTCACCATTTCATATGTAATTTGTTGACGATACTAAAATACATGTAAACTGTGTACACACAGCAACACAAAAAATGCTTGTGTTAATTAAATTTATAAATTGATATCATAAACATATATGTACATTATTACATATTCGGTATTTAAATATAAACGAGTAGAACACATTTTCAATTAATTTAATTAAATTTTACTTTCGAAAAAAAATTATATTAAATTAATTATTATATAGATCATATAAGTAATTATTATATCGGTTGAATATACGAGTATGAACATATGTACAATTTAATGTTATTATACAATTAATTAACGTTTTATTCAACGAGGATTTGCTAGTTAATTATTTTGTTAACAAGACTTTTAACCATAAACGTAAGATTTGGTGCATAGGATTCGGATTTTTTGTAATTGTTCAATTTGTATTTTTATGTCTCAAATTAAATTTGCATTTTAGCCGACTGTAATCTACTGAAAAAATTAACATTGGAAAAATATTGCTTTATCAATATATGTCCACAACAGGCATGTCGGGAAAGATAGGTCATGACCCCATTGCTAATCCTGTTCACACGGAACCTACTATGATAATTAGTTTCAAGCTTTTTTTCTATTAAGTGGAGCAATATAGATATTTGCCGTGTTTCACGACTCTAATTGATCCGGATCAGTTCAAATTTTATATGGAAAACTAGGTCCAAATTTTATTTTAGATCATAAATTTTGGTTTTACATCTAGTCACGAAACATGTACGATCAGATCAAGAAACACAGCTAATTTTGTTTTGTTTCAGGCAATTATAGATTTCACTTTTAAATTGATCGATCGTTTACTGTTGAAAATAATATTTGGTATTCCAGCGATCCCTAAACTGTGGTCAACTTGATGTGTCTCATCACCTTTTTGAGACTCTCTTTTATTTAATGTGTCGCGGTTAGAGTATTGCAAACTAACATTGTAATCGTATACCTATCGCAAATATAGCATCTGGCAAACTCATCGCCAACTCATCGTGCATATCCATACTACGGTTACTTGAATCCGGTAACTTCTTAACTTCTTTCCTCTTTACCTATAAAATAAATTAAATTTATAGATAAAGAGGAAAGAAATGAAAAAGTTATCAGATACAAGTTACTCTAGTGACGTTCCTTAAGCTAGCAGAACCCATACAGCAGAACATTACAAGATAGTATGGATAGTTATAGGGCTCCATCCCTACCAACTAAAGCGTGGGTTCTGCTAGCTTTAGAAAAAGTTAGCAGAACCAATATCAAAAAATGATTTAAAAACAATTGGAAAAATAAAGGTTAATTTTAGGCTAATTAAATGCCCTATTTAATTTTTTTATTCGGGTCGATCAAGAAAATGCAAAAGGCTTTATCATTTGAAAGCTAGCAGAACCCAAATCGAAAATCGGACCAAAACCGAAATTACAACTCAAAGCAAGATCTATTGACAATCGAATAATTTTAGGCTCGGTATGGGCTAATCAAATGCCCCATTAAAAAATGTTGGGCTCCATCCGTTTTTGACCTAACTTCAGGTCATTTAATCCAAAGCTAGCAGAACCCAAATCGAAAATCGGATCAAAATCGAAATTAGAACTCAAAACAAGATCTATTGACAATTGAATAATTTTAGGTTCGGTATGGGCTAATCAAATGCCCCATTAAAAAATTTTAGGCTCCATCCGTTTTTGACCTAACTTCAGGTCATTTAATCTAAAGCTAGCAGAACCCAAATCGAAAATCGGACCAAAACCGAACTTAGCATTTAAATTTTAGAGCCCAAAACTTCGGATCCGATTTTCGATTTGGGTTCTGCTAGCTTTAGATTAAATGACCTGAAGTTAGGTCAAAAACGAGTGGAGCCCAAATTTTTTTAATAAGGCTTTTGATTAGGCCATAATTAGCCTAAAATTATTTGTATGTCAATAGATCTTGTTTTGAGTTCTAATTTCGATTTTGATCCGATTTTCGATTTGGGTTCTGCTAGCTTTAGATTAAATGACCTGAAGTTAGGTCAGAAACGGATGAAGCCTAAAATTTGTTAATGGGGCATTTGATTAGCCTATACCTAGCCTAAAATTATTTGATTGTCAATAGATCTTGTTTTGAGTTCTAATTTCGGTTTTGGTCCGATTTTTGATTCGGGTTCTGCTAGCTTTAGATTAAATGACCTGAAGTTTGGTCAAAAACGGATTGAGCCCAAAATTTTTTAATGGGACATTTGATTAGCCCATACTGAGCCTAAAATTATTCGATATTCAACAGATCTTGTTTTGAGTTCTAATTTCGGTTTTGATCCGATTTTCGATTTGGGTTCTGCTAGCTTTAGATTAAATGACCTGAAGTTAGGTCAAAAACGAGTGGAGCCCAAATTTTTTTAATAAGGCTTTTGATTAGGCCATAATTAGCCTAAAATTATTTGTATGTCAATAGATCTTGTTTTGAGTTCTAATTTCGATTTTGATCCGATTTTCGATTTGGGTTCTGCTAGCTTTAGATTAAATGACCTGAAGTTAGGTCAGAAACGGATGAAGCCCAAAATTTGTTAATGGGGCATTTGATTAGCCTATACCTAGCCTAAAATTATTTGATTGTCAATAGATCTTGTTTTGAGTTCTAATTTCGGTTTTGGTCCGATTTTTGATTCGGGTTCTGCTAGCTTTAGATTAAATGACCTGAAGTTTGGTCAAAAACGGATTGAGCCCAAAATTTTTTAATGGGACATTTGATTAGCCCATACTGAGCCTAAAATTATTCGATATTCAACAGATCTTGTTTTGAGTTCTAATTTCGGTTTTGATCCGATTTTCGATTTGGGTTCTGCTAGCTTTAGATTAAATGACCTGAAGTTAGATCAAAAACGGATGGAGCCCAAATTTTTTTAATGGGACATTTGATTAGCCCATACCGAGCCTAAAATTATTCGATTGTCAATAGATCTTGTTTTGAGTTCTAATTTCGGTTTTGGTCCGGTTTTCGATTTTGTTCTGCTAGCTTTAGATTAAATGACCTGAAGTTAGGTCGAAAACGGATGGAGTCCAAAATTTTTTAATGGGGCATTTAAATAGCTCATACCGAGCCTAAAACTATTCGATTGTCAATAGATCTTGTTTTGATTTCTAATTTCGGTTTTGGTCCGATTTTCGATTTGGGTTCTGCTAGCTTTAGATTAAATGACCCGAAGTTTGGTCAAAAACGGATGGAGCCCAAAATTTTTTAATGGGGCATTTGATTGGCCCATACCGAGCCTAAAATTAATCGATTGTCAATAGATCTTGTTTTGAGTTCTAATTTCGGTTTTGGTTCGATTTTCGATTTGGGTTCTGATAGCTTTGAAATGATAAAGAATTTTGCATTTTCTTGATCGACCCGAATAAAAAATTTAAATGGGGCATTTAATTAGCCTAAAATTAACCTTTATTTTTCCAATTGTTTTTAAATCATTTTTTGATTTGGGTTCTGCTAACTTTTTCTAAAGCTAGCAGAACCCACGCTTTAGTTGGTAGGGATGGATCCCAAAATTTTTTAATGGGACATTTAATTAGCCCATAATAAGCCTATAATTATCCATACTATCTTGTAATGTTCTGCTGTATGGGTTCTGCTAGCTTAAGGGACGTCTCTAGTGTAGATATTCACATCACACATCAGCAATGATATTGTCGGTACTATAGTCTTTTTTCCATACTTTGGCTGTATGAAAAGTTCTTCGATACTTTCGAGCAGTTTTTAGTATACTTTTGAGAAAATCCACTCGTAATTGGCTTATGAGAGAGACACCTTTTGCACAAAAAAAATATAAATAGGTCAATCCATAAGGTTTAATCTAGAAATTAAATAGAAGAAATAGAGTAGAAAGGAAAAGTTCTACTTAAAGCTACTAATAAAGCTTAATGCTGTCAGAGAAACGTAAGTTTTTTTAGAGGCCTCGTGCGAAATGCTACCCTTTCTAATGGAACTCTATGATATAACAAAGTATTCTATTTTATCGTTTTAAATGATAGGTCTACAATCTAGAAAATATATTTAAATTTATTAATTTTCTGTAAATTTGCTTCTCGCGTAATTGAAGAATTAAAAACTTTTGCCACAAAAGGCCCAATAAAAATGCCTATTTTATCGAAAACGAAATGTTTCACGTACAGCATCAATACAAAATGGCGAAAATGCTCAATCCGTTTTGAGGAGACATTTACATTAAAATTTAAGACTTGGTTGTTGCGAAAGAGTAATAATTTTCAAATATAGAGAATAATCGGCCCTATACGCCAGATATTTAATTAATTTTGAATGAATAGAACTAAAATTTGTGCAGAGGGTTTATCAATGGAAATTTCTATGTTAAAATCTCAGAAGAGGTGACATGCCATTGCGACAGCTGATTTATGATTTGCCATTAAAATCAGCACTTCAACGTGAACCGTTTATTTAATTTTAAGACTACCTCTCTCTCTCTCTGGCACTATATCCCATCAAGAGATTTGGCCGCCTCAACCAAATTGAGGAATTGAGTATTCAAAGCGATTCATAATTGCTTAGGCCATCCTTTCTAGTCTCAAGTCACAGGATTAGTGATAATAATTATTGAAATTACGGTAAAATCTTTAACGTATACCATAATCAAGCAATTAAGCAGATCAGAAACAAAAAACGCATCTAACTAAGACATTGCAGTGGTAAGTGAAGATCAGGAAGAATTCAAATTACACGAAATTATAATAGAATTGAAAGAACTTTTTGACATGTACATGGTGGAGATTAATATTAACTGAACTTGCTGTTGCCTAATCTCTGTTGTATTCTTGATTCAATAATTGAAATTGCAACTTGGCTCCTGACAAATGCTATATGTTGATGTGAGTCCAAGCCCAGACATACCTTATTCAATTCGCCTTGAAGTTTGCTTGTAAAGTTGCTCAAATATTGGTGGATTCGGTAAAGGCGCAGGTAGTACTTGGTAGTACTGCATAGAGCTCATATTGCTTTCGAACTGCTAAATAAACGAACAAGCAACTTAATCACTTCGGAAAGATAAATGTCTTAAAGAACGGATATCTTTCGATGTATCAACCAACCAGTCCGATCGCGCAATCATCTTCTTCACTGTGTGACTCATCTGAGGGGAGGTACATATCACAAATATAAAATCTCGAAAACTCATCGCTAACACATCACCATCTACTCTGTACGTGCAAACAGAGTAAATGCATCAACACATGTACACATACGCGAAAGACGGAACCAACACAAAGCGACTCGACAAATACGAGCTAAGCAAGTAAAAAAAATTATTTCTTTCTCAATCAGTTACATATTCAGTTTCAGTTCGTCTCCCTTCAACCTTCCGACCGCACGCGAGACGTTTCTCGTCAACACTGAATCACACCACGATACACGCGTTCCGCTCCGCTATTATGTATGGTGGATAAGTTAATTTATAAATTAAATAAAACTAACATTTTAATTAAAATAAATTATAATTAAATTAATTAATTAATTACAAATATTTTAATAACAAATAATGTAATTGTAATAAATTAGTAATAAAAATATAACGTTATATAAATGATATCGATTACGACTTTACTAGATATTAGGTGTGCAAGTAAAAACTCGGCTCTGAAGTTGGTTGCATAAAAATATACTTGAACGCATCCAAATCGCCCGGCACCATTTTGGATATATGTAGCTTAGTCATTGCTGTTTTTATGGCATAATTTTCAGTCATTTACAAGTTGTCGTTCCGTGTGCATCAATTTTAAGAGATGGATGTCGATAAGCAACAATTACGTCCTTGCATTTTATTTTGCTTTCAAATGAAAAAAAGTTGCTGCTCAATCTATGGAATTGAGTAAATCAAGTTTGAATGATCATTCTGTGAGTTATTCAACAGTAAAAATGTGGTTAGTAAGATTGTGCAGTAAAACAATTTGAAGACGAAGAAATTAAAGTTTGTGCTGGATGGAAATTCCGTATCAAACTCAAAAAAGGCTTGCAGAGCAGTTAGAAGTTACTCCTAGATTTTTGCAAAAAAAGAATTTGTTGCAAAAAATCATAACGGGTGTTAAAAAGTGGATTTTGTACGATAATCGTGTAAAATACGCCAATGAACCTGGTTGGGAATTATTATATTCTAGCAAATTCACTGATGCTAGTAGTATCGCAGTATAATCCAAACGCCTCACTTCATTTAATGTTGAATTAAATATTGTCGGCTACTTTCTGGTTGCGCCAAAGTACGCGTAATCACCATAAAATGTATATGTATCCAAGATATAGCGGTGGTTCAAAATGTAAATGTACAGTATAAAATGTCGTATCCAAAGTTGTGCGAGGTCTAAAATTATCGAGTGCTGGTTGCCGTGTCCAGTTAAATGCGTGGGTCGAATCCTTTTTGATGCATTGTTTCTCAAAAGCCAAGTATAGTGCGGGTCGATATTTTATCAAAAGGCGGTATCTCGAATATCTAATTACGGTCCGGTATAATTCACAAAAAACAAAAGACAGAAGCTTTATTCTGTTCAAAAAGAAAATAACATGAGCTTGATGTTAAAATTAGACAAATAAATCGGTGTGGGCTTTGCTTTAAAAATCTATGGCTTTTAATTCAAAGCGAGTTACATGTTTAATAAACCAATATAATAATGTCGCATAAACTCAATAAAATATTACACAACTTTTCAAACTTTTCAACTTTTCAAAATTAATTTATTGACAAATTACTAAAAATGACAATTCATTGCCAAACTATTTACGGAAATTGACCTCAAGTTGACAATGCTTACCCTTATTTTATCTCTTCTCTTAGACCATGTTAGCCAAGAGTTGAATACGACGATGCAGATAATGTCCGTGTCGAAAAATCAAAATTGCTGAATCCACCAAACATATTCTACCCATGGTCATATAGTTAATCGAAATGGCATTGTCAGATGACCGTTGTTAATCCGGCAACGCCTCGTATTGCAAACGATCTTATTATCTTATCTTCAGAAAAATCAAAATTTCACCTTATAACCTATAATGAAACACACCCCAAAATCTAAAATCAAATTCTACCAAGAGTGAAATTTAAACATCTGAAACCTCATCAGATCCATTATTAAATTTTTTAAATGGTGGTATTCTACATAACTGACTTAAGGGAGATAGGTGTTCCACCCAAAACATTTCTACATGATGATATTTTGAAACATCTCATCGACTCAAGCACTTACTTTAATTATTCTGTATTTATTCTATGTACAGATTTGTGGATTATACTTTCAAGTCGGTCAGGGATTCGAAACACTTTATTAATCATTTTGATGCCAGTAACAGAGTTACGATCATGTGGCGCCCCAACTTATTGTGGCATTGAGCGTAATGAGATTACTGACTTCTTGGCCAAATCAGGTTAATATTTGAAGCAGATTGGTACCAATCCAAAAGCCGCTTTGAGGGGGGATTATTTGCAATTATGTTTTCTTTGCACCCAACTGTATGAACTTCAATAATGTAACGTTGCAAATGTTCAACTCTAAATTTCTAACAGTAAGTCATGGGTTGTCCCTGGCTTGGTTAAAATAATTCTAAGGTCGCAGAAGGCGGGAGGAGAAAAGCCAACATCTATGGGTTGAAATATTAAGAAACCAACACCGAACGCATGAAACATTAAAACACCAAGTCCTAACTTTTAGTCTTGAAACCCCGCGGAATCGAACCCAAGATTTTGGATAGAGCACTATAGTTAAAAATACCAACAAATCTTAATCTCGATTTTGGGGATCGGAAAAAACTCGGTAAAGCTCTCCAGTATGTTATTATCCAATATTTGGATGAATTGAAATATTTATTACGTTCCTAATCCCGCCTAAATTTATGTATGTATTTTAAAAAATACATAATTTTTATTTTTTGGTTGATGTTGTTGTGATTTAGTATAACAAATGATTGGTATTTTACGGGTTTTCTATTGAATACAGCCATCCAATCAGATGTAGGATTGAATGGTCAATTAAAATTTCGGTTAAGTCAATTTTTTGTTGACTGGTTGACTTTCTTTCACTCAATACTGTACAGTGTTTGAAATATATCAACTTGTTTACACTATGGGCCTCGAAGCTTTTCTTGATCTTTGTTATTTATTAAAAATATTTTATTATATTTGCTACTTCTGTTTGGTTAATAAGCTCACCTATTCTTTTTCAGATGTGTCGCAGATACTTGACGCTACCTTATAGAGCAGGTCGATATTATCCTTGTTTAAGAACCTTGTCTCAGCGGAGACGTGGTATATGATTCACAATTCGTTCCTAATCCTAAAAATAACTTTAATATTTATTCATATAAAGCGACGGCCAGCATTAAGACGAATTGGAGAAATAAATCTCTGGTTAATATTACTTTGAAAGTCATCCTGCTCCCGAATTCTGGTCAAATGATAAATGAGTATATGTAAGTAGACTTGATTGAAATTTTTGACTGGTTAGATCTCTTTCTCTTCGTTTTTTTAGTGTTTAGTCAGATGCCGGTTTACCGAGAAATAGGTTTCAAGTATAAATATTGAAATTGGAATAAAAACTCGATTCTTGCTCGATGACTGAGAAATTATAACTCATAAAACATGTTCAATCAACCATCTAGAAATGTTACGTGAGAACTGATTTATTATAACGAAAATTTTCATATATATGTGAATATGTGAAAGTAGGCTGAAAAATAAGGGATACGTATTTTTTTTTATCGGCGGAAAAACACTCTGAGGGGGTGAAACACCTCTCGGAAGTTTGGTTTAAAAAACGGACTTTTGATAATTTCGCCTAGAAAAATCAGTGAAATTTCGAAGAAACTTATTTAGGAATGTGTATTTTAATGAGTTAAATAATATACTATTTTTTGAAAAAAAATTAGGAACAATCCAGGGGGTGAAACACCCCCTAACAGTGGTAAAAAAATCAATCAACTAATTGATGTAAAATTCTTACATTAACGCTGAAAAATCTGAAAAAAATATATGTTACTTAATAAAAGAAATCAAGGTTGACGTGTTCGAGGATTTTTTGAAACTACCCCCCATATGGGGTAAACTACCCCTACCCTGAATCTTTGAATTATGGAAAGGTTAATACTAACCTATCTAAATGGTTAATACTAACCTATCTCATTAATATTAATAATTTTTAGGGTTCGAAACATCCTCTAATCGGCGTATAAATTTGAAAAATTACGAAATATTCAGAAAAAAGTTCAAAATCTTCTGGAAAAAATCTAGAAAAATTGTATAATGTTGCGTTTTTAATTATACCCTTGGTTTGTCCCAGAATATATCGTAATGCCCCTACCTCTACTGACAGGAAGTTAACCACCTCTTTAGCGAAACGTTGAATTTTCCGATTGGGAAACATTTGTTGCGGCAAGAAATCTTTTATTCTCCTTGAACATTATTATTACTATCATCCCTTATCAACAACAATGACCGTCAGAGTTTGAGGCCCCCCCCTCCCACATGGTGGGTGAAAGTAGAAAAAATTCCGAAGGTGATTGTTGTTGATAAGGGATGATAGTAATAATAATGTTCAAGGAGAATAAAAGATTTCTTGCCGCAACAAATGTTTCCCAATCGGAAAATTCAATGTTCGAAAATTCGCTAAAGGGGTGATTAACTTCCTGTCAGTAGAGGTGGGGTCAGTCATTACGATATATTCTGGGACAAACCAAGGGTATGTCTCGAACCCTAAAAATTATTAATATTAATGAGATAGGTTAGTATTAACCATTTATAAGGGTAATAAGAAACGTGTGTCGAGAAAAAATTTTCTCCTTTCCATAATTCAAAGATTCAGGGTAGGGGTAGTTTACTCCATACGGGGGGTAGTTTCAAAAAATCCTCGAACACGTCAACCTTGATTTCTCTTATTAAGTAACATATATTTTTTCAGATTTTTCCGCGTTAATGTAAGAATTTTACATCAATTAGTTGATTTTTTTACCCCTGTTAGGGGGTGTTTCACCGCCTGGATTGTTCCGAATTCTTTTCAAAAAATAGTATATTATTTAGCTCATTAAAATACACATTCCTAAATAAGTTTCTTCGAAATTTCACTGATTTTTCTAGGCGAAATTATCAAAAGTCCGTTTTTTACCCCCAAATTCCGAAGGGTGTTTCACCCCCTCAGAGTGTTTTTCCGCCGATAAAAAAAATACGTATCCCTTATTTTTCAGCCTACTTTCACATATTAAAATTTCAGCGAAATCGGAGAGGGACACTTCGCGCCCCTTCCTTGTAAGTTTCGAGTTAGTAAGGATCTAAGTTAACCGAAAATCACTATCTCCTGAAAAGTTATAGGGGTTAAACGCAATACAATCAATTTATATTGTAAGCGTTTTTCCATAAAACTTTCCCAAAGTCCCAAAACCCCTACCAAATACTAAGTATACTTTTTGGTTAGTAAAAATACAAACTAACTAAAAATTATTATCGCTTGAAAAATGATAGGGGCTAGGGTGGTTCAGTAAACTTAATTCACAATACAATAAATTTATATTCTAAGCGTTTTCCATAAAAGTTTGAAAAGTAATAGAGGCTAGGGTCGTTTAGTATGCTGTATTACAAATATATTAAATTGTCTATGTATGCGGCTTTCCATAAAATTTTCCAGGTTCTGGGAAAACTCCCACCAAATACTAAGTGTACTTTGGGGTTAATTAGAATGCAAACCAACTGAAAATCACAATCTCGAAAAATTATAGGGGATACGAGTGGTTAGTATGCTCAATTATGAATAGGATAAATTATCGTTGTAAATCACCATCTCTTGAAAAGTTTTAGGGGCTAAGGGTGGTAAGAATACTAAATTCGGAATACGATGAATTATCGTTGTAAGCGGGTCTCCATAAAATTTTGCTATCTCCTAAGAAAATCCTCACCCAAATACTAATTGTACTTTCCTTTTAAAAAGGATCTAAGTTAACCGAAAATCACAATCTCTAATTTATAGGGGCTGAGAGTGTTTAGTGTGCTCAATTCGGAATAAAATAAATTATCGTTGTAAGGGTTTTTCCAGAAAAATTTTCTATGTTCTAGGAAAACCCCCACTAAATACTAAGTGTACTTTCGGGTTTATAAGGATCCAATTTAACCGAAAATCACCATCTCTTGAAAAGTTGTAGGGGCTAAAGTGGTAACCAAACAAAAATTCAAAAAATTATTTTTGCGACAGATACCGTTTCTGTACTTTCGCCCATGGAAAAATTAATTGAAATTAAAAAATTTAACGAAGATTCGTTAAATATGAACTTTCACTTAATAAAAATTATTGGAGCGAAATTTTGGGTCCAAACTTAACAAAAAATTAAAATACGTATCGCTAGCTAAAAAAACAACGAACAATAAATAGCTGTCATTCAATATTCAACAATATTTACGGCATACTCATTACGACTAGTATGGCTGGAATGTCATTATGAATTAGTTTTGTAAAATTTTTCAATTATATGATTTTTTTTATGGTTGGCCCTTTAGGGTATTAAGTATGCTCAATTTTGATCACGATAAATTATCGTTGTAACCGGTTTTCCATTATATTTCCCCTTGTTCTATGAAAACCCCAACCAATTACAGAATTAATTTAATATGGAAAAGTAAAATGCAACTAGCAATGTACAGGCAAAGATAAGACTCTAATGTTAAAAATTTAGATAGAAGCAACTTTGGAATACAGATGGCGCTTAGTTTTGGGATAAACTTCCGACTCAAATTAGTCCTAGGAGTCCCGCAAATAAATGATTAATTAAACCCATTACTCACATGAAACCTCTACTGACAATTTGTTTTATTGTTTCTGTGACATCGAGCTGAGTTTATTCCTATGCGTTACGTAAATAAATATTTAGCAAACATTTTATTATGGATTTATACTATTTTTATACTATTAGATTGCAGTTGAAAGAGTTGTATGCAGGCGATCTTTTATTAAGAAATAATTCCCACGGTTTACATATTTAGCATTCGACCAAAATGAAATAAGATCTTTTTGAAGAACCTCCCAAAATACAAAGAAAATAGGTTACAATAATTGTATTCGGTGTCTAGAATTTAAAACGATCAATTATATCAGATACATAGTCCCAAATTCTTAGAAAACTAATTATCGGTGTGTAATCTTAGATCTAAGAATTAATCCGTACCTTGACATATAACACTTTATTAAACCTAAATTTTTTAAGATCATGATTTTCGAATACCTCATGTGCAGCACCGTCATAATATGAATACATACGAGTATACCTTTATTGACGTTAATAACAATAGTTCGCGTACACATTTAAAATCAATAAATCAATCAATACAATTTCCTCAAACAATTACATTACACGCGAGTACTCGTATGTACACACAAGTGCATATAATAATAAATTGGAAAGTGCTTCTTGATTTGTATTAAGTAATTTGATTTTTCGAAAGTACCTACATACAGATATCCACATATTTACAGACAGAAAGAAAATGCTGAAGAAAAAAATTTGTCTTGTTGTTAATCGCACTTTATTGCATTACAGACACATTAAGATGTCTTTACATTGTATATGGTGTAACATAGTAGATTTTTCAATTCAAGCAAATTGGCTAACAATTTGTTATGGTGATTACTCGATTAACTAATAACACGGTAGTGTATAACATGGCAAATTATATGAGTGATTAAATAAATAATGTAAGGTTGTTTATATTTGAGCGACAAACTTTTTAGATAAAATTTATTTTAGGTGCCATTAAAATGAGTTTTTGGGAATGAGTCAGTCGATGGCACACTACATTATTTAACCGAAAACATGACAAATGGAAAATATATTGACCAATATTATTTACTTATAAATACCTGTTAATTTTTAGTCGCTACTTGAATTTTTAAAATCGATTTAATTGTAGCAAAGCTTTTAGGAATGTATTTATGATTTTTGTGCGTCGTGCTAGATTTATTTGTACAAAACTGGAATAATAAGTATGACCATTATTTAATCAATTTTGCCTAAGTAGATCATTATGTAAATAAGGTTGTTTACAATTTAAAGATTTTTTTATGGTTGTTTACGACATACAAAACTACTGCACATAAATGAATAAAATATCAATTTTTTATGTATATTGACTGGGTTAATCGCAAATTAATGCTTTTAGCCAAAATTTCTTGATAAACACAACAAACGACAAATATGACGGTTTGCAGTTGCAGATGATACAGCATTGTAATATAGTTTTTATTAACATTTGGAATAAAAAATTTATAATTTTGATTTACTGAGTTCTTTAGAATCTGTAAAATTAAGTTAGTGGCCATTTTGAACACCCACAACTTTGACTTACACAAATAAATCACTTTTAACATTCGTCTAACAAACCGTGGCATTAAGGTTAACATAGTCAGTCCTTATAAAACCTTATAAGGAAGCATTAAGCTTCTCTTATAAGTTCTTGAACTTCTCACTACTGTAATGTCTAATTAACTAAACTTAAACACGCAATTCAAATAACTGTTGTGGATCGGAAGCAAATATCGTTTTATTGAACTTTTCACAAATGCGTCGATTATTTTTTTCATTTATATTAAATATTTTAGATTAAAAAAGTATTCAAGATCGCACACCTGTTGCTTTCAGCCTAGAGCTATATCTTTAATAGATATGTATGTAATGTACAATATATATACCGGTAACGAATCGCATCATAAAACTTCACTGCTAATTAATGTAATTTAAATATAATTTACCGGAAATATTTTGTATTGTTTTATTGATCTCAAAATCTAATGTCAGCTAATAAGCCGATGGGTAATTATTATGCTGTTAAATTTCGCTTGATCATTTGCTTCAAAAATACTTCAATAGCGATCATTAGCATTCGCGGTCAAAGATGGTGTTTTTTAAATGAATTGAGTATTTTTAAATAAATCATACAAAAATTTCAAGGTATTTAAAATTTTTGCAAAAGCATTTTACTGTTTGACCGGTGCTTCTTCACTAACTGATTTGGCTTCTGACTTTCGCTTCTTAGTATAGTGCAGAAAAATTCAAAGCCTTCTCTTTGGTCGCAGTGGTAGAATTATAATCCCCTTTAGTGACATATGCGTTCCTTGAAACCACTCATTGAGATAACTACACTTTTTCTGCCATGCGAAACATAAGACAATTGTTTTAAATTTCGGGATCAGTTTAATTCACTTTCATTTCAAAAGTCATTCCAATAAACAACAAAAAATATAAATAAAATTTATGTTTAAAATACTATTCGGTTTTTAGTCCAGACAAATATTCCTTAATTAGGTTAGACTGGCTGCGTAAAGGTACACCATGATGAATTTGGCTAAATATTGAACTGATTTCCTGTTTCATTAATAGATGAGAAAAATAATTCTGGGGTATTTTGGATATAAGGAAAAATGAGTTAAGCGTTTTAACTAATGCCAAACTGTTGATAGAAATGAAAGTATTCTGCACTGACATTATTATACCTTGACTGCGAAGCTAGTCCAAAAAACCATCCCGAAAACCCAATTTTCAATTTTCGAGTGTTTCTTACTAATTTCTAAGCCATCCCGAAATTGTTTCCCTGTATAAAAATTCTTAATTAATGTGAAATATTGGACCCAAATGACAATTTCAATGCTTAAAGAAATTATACTTTGTTAGTAAATCGTATACGTTGTGGACAATCCATTAATAAGTTTCCTGATTTCTTCCTAAATGAGATTTGTATTTTTCGTAAAATGATTTTGATAAATTATGTATTAATGCGTAATTATGTATTAATGTATACCCCAATGTTGAACCAACCCTATATATATTATGACATATTTGAAATTTCATAGAAGTATTTCGGTTCACCCAAGTGATATATGTCCCCAAAAAAAACAAATCTCTTAATTGAGATTTGTTGTAACAACCCCTTTGAAAAAGACTTATTAGTTATATTGTAGACTCCAGGAATAGATTTTTTTATTTATGTTTTAATCTATGCAATATGTTCTGGGGTCGAATCAATCCCAACTGGTCCGCTTTTCATATCCTACCTTAAGCATTGCTTGCCAAATCGTGGACGTACGGCTATAGGTCCGATTTACGTAGAACCATCTGCACATTACATAGCTCCATCCCAGCCTTTAGTACTGGCATGGAAGATTGGTTTGCCCGTGAGTTATGATGTATGTGAAGTTGGCCCGAAAAACCAGCCCGAAAAACAACTTTTCAATTTTGAAAAAATATCATAATTGTTATGGAAAAGGCATATTTCATCCCGAAATAATATTTTCTTCTATTTAGGAAATATATGTTTGTTAATTAATATGAGAAAGCTAAATTAATCGCGAAAAGTTACCAAATTGATAACGCCATATTATACAAATAATAATTTAGTAATACTTAAAAAACAAATGTGTCACATTGTAAATCTTGATAGTAAATTGTTTAGTTGCTTATAACGATTACATATAAGATACAAAACTAATATGAACTAATATAAACTTATAACAAGACTTGGTTAAATATTTATGCATAATGAAAAGTAATAACTTCATTCGCAATGTAACAATAGTTAAACATCAGTACAAAAATTTATACTCAAAATTTAATTGCTGGAATTACGCAAAAGTTAGGTCCATCCATCTCAGATATAACGCCAATAGTTCAAGTCTGAACGGCGGATGTAAAGGTGAGATGTGAAGCAAAATTTCAACATAGGTTGCACTGAACTTTTCCATTTCATATAAAAAATTTGTTAAATTAAAAATTTAATTGCTGGAATCCAGGAGATATCCCCCTCGAGATTATTTGCTCAAAAGTTAGGTCCATCCATCTCAGATATAACGCCAATAGTTCAAGTCTGAAGGGCGGATGTAAAGGTGTGATCTAATGCAAAATCTCAGCATAGGTTTCATATTAAAAATGGGTTAAATTGACAATTTATTTTCGACAATTTATTTTCTGACAATTTTTATATAAATTGTCAATTTGACCCTTTTTAGATATGAAACCTATGCTGAGATTTTGCTGTAGATCACACCTTTATACCAAACTCTTCGCTTGGATTTATGAAACGCTGGTGTTAGAAATTTTTAAACCCTTATGTTACGAGGGCTCTCTACATGGCATTTGTTCGGCCCCTGCTCGAGTGTGCTAGTCAGGCTTGGCTCCCATACCATGAAGTGCACATACGAAGAATTAAAGCGGTACAACGTGGATTTATGCGCTTCGCTCTTCGCGGATTACCTTGGGTGGACGTTTACAATTTGCCTCCTTATCTCGACCGCTTGGAGCTTATTAACTTAAAGCCACTAGGTAAGCGACGATCTGGTGCCGACATCGTTTTCATTCATCAACTTTTATCAGGCGAACCAGCGTTCGGGTTGGTCTCTCCTATTTGCGGCGGGGTATCATTCTCCTAAATTTAGTACATATATTTAACCTTTTCATTTTCCTAATCATAGCTCTCAAAATACAATTTTTATTTCGATTAATAGTAATTTTTGCCGTTTTCTTTCGATTAGAATTTAATTTGAATTATAGATGGAAGATCTGCAAGAATCGCAACAATCAGTTTCGAACTTAACTGGTAAAAAATGAAGTATAGATGGAGAATATGAAAGAATCGAATTTCGTACGCTATGCAGTAATTCGCTAGTAGTACAACTACATGGTATTGTTCTATATATAGACAATATTCCTATGTAAAAATATCAACGTCAGTCGCCGCGGCCTGATGAGATGACTGATTTTTTCAAATCAATAATCTCATTAAATTCGAAACTGATTGTTGCGATTCTTGCAGATCTTCCATCTATAATTCAAATTAAATTCTAATTTATCCGCGATCCAGCGTTAAAGGAAAGAAAAAGTATGGAGTGGGGTTGGGAAGTTGATTGTGGTGTATAAGTAAGTATGAATGAATTATCATAGTCGTTGTCATACAGATTTGACGCCAAATGGAAGAATTTCCTACGAATGTGTATTTAATTCGAGATATACTGAAATAGACCAATGTACTGAACAATCACAACAAAACCAGTACAATAAAACAACAACAACGTTTTCTTTCATTTAAACTATTTTCTGTTATATCTGACACTTAAACTATT
The DNA here is from genome assembly GCA_932526605.1 of Nephrotoma flavescens. Classification (NCBI taxonomy): domain Eukaryota; kingdom Metazoa; phylum Arthropoda; class Insecta; order Diptera; family Tipulidae; genus Nephrotoma; species Nephrotoma flavescens. Next base: position 78,389,682 of record OW052221.1, on the reverse strand, counting down.
GGCGTTATATCAGAGATAGATGGGCCTAGATTTTTGAGCAAATAATCTCGAGGGGGATATCTCCTGAATTCCAGCAAATAAATTTTTAATTTAACAAATTTTTTATATGAAATGGAAAAGTTCAGTGCAACCTATGTTGAAATTTTGCTTTACATCTCACCTTTACATCCGCCGTTCAGACTTGAACTAATAGCGTTTTATCTGAAATGGATCTATCTAACTTTTGAGCAAAAAATCTCGAGAGGGATTTCTCCTGGATTCCAGCAATTAAATTTTTAATTTAACCGATTTTTTATATGAAATGGAAAAGTTCAATGCAACCTGTGCTGAGATTTTGCTTTAGATCACACCTTTACATCCGCCCTTCAGACTTGAACTATTGACGTTATATCTGAGATGGATGGACCTAACTTTTGAGCAAATAATCTCGAGGGGGATATCTCCTGGATTCCAGCAATTAAATTTTGAGTATAAACTTTTGTACTGATGTTTAACTATTGTTACATTGCGAATGAGGTTATTACTTTTCGTTATGCATAAATATTTAACCAAGTCTTGTTATAAATTTATATTAGTTCATATTAGTTTTGTATCTTATATGTAATCGTTATAAGCAACTAAACAATTTACTACCAAGATTTACAATGTGACACATTTGTTTTTTAAGCATTACAAAATTATTATTTGTATATAATATGGCGTTATCAATTTGGTAACTTTTCGCGATTAATTTAGCTTTCTCATATAAATTAACAAATATATATTTCTTAAATAGAAGAAAATATTATTTCGGGATGAAATATGCCTTTTCCATAACAATTATGATATTTTTACGGGATGGTGTTGAATTTAGCAAAGAAACACCCCAAAATTGAAAAGTTGTTTATCGGGCTGGTTTTTCGGGCCAACTTCACATAGACTGAGTTATGCATTCTGATAGGGGTAATAGTTGTATTCATTTCCATCACCGATCGTAGTCAGACGATGAAAAGCCCTTTAACACACTGCCCTATCGGGATTCGTTTTAACCACTGGGCCGTTTGGTCGGTGAGGAATAGATTGATTTGTATGTCCCATGAAGAGACCATATCATGAGCATTCTATAAATATTAAAAACTTGTAAGTTCTTTAAATTGAAACTTGTTGCACTACATTCTACATGGCCATTATTCAAAGAGATGCAGACGACATTTGTCAATCTTTTGAAATACGTGAAATTTTGGACAAATGTGCTTAAAATGCCCTTTTCCCTCAAATATTAAATATACATATTATTTATTCGCTTGAGGATTGAATAATACAGGAAAATGTGGTAGTCGTATAAAACAGCGGCCCAAGTACAATTTTATAATCTTTATCCTAAAATATCATAATGTTGCATACAACCGTTCAAAAGACCACTCCCTCCAGATTCATAATAAGTATACGTAAATAGTATTTATTTATTAATTAACAGTTACTTATTGTTAACAGCTATTGCCGGATACGTTTCATAAATTAACCACTACACCAGAAATCTATTAATCGCTGATAATCCCAGATCTTTTATAACCCTTGTAGCTTTCCTGGATCTGATCACCTCTAATGGTTTCAAAATATGTTATGGCCATTTTAAATCTTCAACTTTTATGCACCGTACACTTTTATACGCCTGATCTGATCTGATTCCTCATTTATCAAAAGCAAAGTCAAACATATCGTATCGACCCTAAGGCCATTTAGTTATGTTTTTTTGAGTATAGGAATCATCAAGCAATTATATAACGCCTATTTCGCCAATTTGGGGCAGCCATTTAGATTTTTATTCAAGTTGTTGGAGCAGATTTGGAAATTTTTCTATGAAGCTTTGTAATAGAAGTCACATCCAGATTCGATCCAAAGCCCAATCATCATCTTGATTTCTATCCCGATTACTATCATCAACATAGACATTTCCGCCTTGTATTTAAACTATATATCTTAACATCAAAGTGGTGGGGAGAACGCATAAGGACAATTCTAAGATTTAACTTTATAAGAACATTCTTATTATTTAACTCTATGGTTTATGTAGAAATGTTAATATTCCGGTGTATAGCTTTATGGATGTAGACAAACCCAAGTATTGCGTAAACAAAATCTATCCTCATTCTAAAACATCGGATTTATTTATTTAAATTCACATTTAATGATACTTTGCAGACCTTCTTGTAATTTAGCTCAGTTTCTATAAAAATTGAAAGATTTTGCAAAATTTGGTTTAAGATTGATAAAATAATTAACCCTTTGCACTCGATTTATTTTCAAGGTTGTTGGGTGTCAGCTAAATAAATTAAAATAATTTACAGTGATAGATTTTTTTTCTGATCTTTATTCATTACAATTAATTATTTGAATATGAATATTATAAATTATACTAGAAATTGATAAGATCCAAAATTCAATTTTAAATATACATATTTCAAAACTTGTCCTCTGCAATTTGGGTTCTCTAGATCGCAATGTTCACAAAGCAAAAATACAGTAGTTTAGAGTGATGGTTAAATTGTTTTACATATTGACCCTAATTATGATTGGCGTTTCGTGTAACAATCGACACGACTGGTTGCCGTCGTTTCGTTTTTATTTTGGTATTATGGAACAAAACCGAAACGACATATTAGTATTGCCATAACAGCATTAAGATAAAAAATGGTTTTGTGAATTTTTCAGGTAAATTAACAATTGTGAATTTTATTATGTTAATAAATACTGTGAAAGTGTCAAATTTTGTTATTTAAAATTTTTATTAAATTCAAACTTCTTTTTTGAAAATTAAAATGTATTCGAGCGAGTTTTTCTTCGACGAAGAAGAAGAAGAAGAAGATTCGACAAAAGTTGAAATTTTGAGGGATCGAAAAAGATTAAGAGATCAGTCTAATCCACTAGAGTTAGACAGCACTCAGTATGTATTTTATTAAAATCTCTATATAAATATTTATGGTTTCCATTCTATTTTTTCAGTTTTGTTAAGTTATTCAGGGTATCAAAAAGTTCATTTAAAGATTTACTTGAAGAACTAAACCCCAAAATGAAAATTATGAAAAGGTGATCAGCGGTACCAAACATCTTAAAGTTAGCTGCAGTTTTAAGATTTTTCACTGAGGGGGATTACCAAACGGGAACAGGAAACGATCACAATATTGGTTTGACACAACCAACTATATCAGTAAAACTAACTGAATTGCTAAGTATTATGGAAGACCATATTTGTCCAAAGTGGATTTCTTTTTCATACACAAGTGAAAAAAACGGAAGGCGAAACTATATTTCTTTGAAAAATGTAGAGTACCGGGGATAATCGGGTGTGTGGATGGAACCCACATCAGCATAATTAAACCGCAAATGGATATACAACATTTGTATTACAATAGAAAAGGCTTTCATAGCATTAACGCAATGATCATAAGTGTATTAACAAAAACGAGTTATTTTGATTTAAATATAAATTTTAATTCATTCAAATTGGTTTGCAACGATGATATGAAGATACGTTATATCAACGGCAAATATGCTGGCTCCTTCCACGATACCATGGTTTGGAATCTTTCTGGTTTGCAAGAAATTCTAGAAAAAATGAATGCACAAGGAGAGAACTGTAGGATACTTGGTAGAAAAAATATATAATAATTATTCAATGTTAATCTTAACTAATGTTTGTATATTTTCTAAAACAGGGGACGCAGGATACCCTTTACAACCGCACTTGATGAAACCTTGCCGTGCCGCAGATCCAAATAGTGCAGCGAGTCGGTACAATACAAGCCATTCAAAAGGTCGTATCATAATTGAAAGGCCAATAGGTGTATTGAAAGGTCGGTTTAGGTGTCTGTTGAATGCACGACAACTTCATTATTCACCAGAAAAAGCAACACAAATAATAAATGTGTGTGCCGCGTTACATAATATATGCGTCCATTACAAAGTAGCTTTTAGAGAAGAACAAGCCCCAAACGATGCAACAGAAGAACATTTAGATGAAATTGAACGTAACTTAAATGATAATGTAGCTAATGAAATCAGAAATCGTATAATTCATTTATTTCTATAATATAACGAAAAAAATATTCAATAAATAAGTATACATAGTTTGAAAAATATAACAAAAAAAAAATAAAAAATTATCAATAAAATATACATATGTAAATACTTACAAAATTATGCATCACATAAATTCATCACTTGTGTTTAAATAACATAAATTTATCTAAATTCTTATTCTAAATCACAAACATTAACAATTTAAGACAAGACTACTTTTGAGATGGTATTAATCCAAATTAAACTCATGAATTTCCAATTGCTTCTGCTGTATTTCCAGAATTTGTGCTTTTAATTTTAATTTTTCAGCCCTTGTTTTCTGTTTTAATTTTAAGTCCTCTTTATACAAGTTTAACTTTTCTTTTTTTATAGATTTTATAAATTCTAGTTTGTCTTTTTTAAATAATATGATTTTTTTACAAAGCTTAGTGTCTCTTTCATATACATTTGACAAATATTAGCCACTGATTTAACTTCTTGGCACATTTCGGAATGAATGATTGTTTGATTTTCTAAAAGCTCCAAGCGTCTATCCTCCAAATTTGATGATTTTTTTTATTTCTTGTATTTCTTGGTGTAATTTGTGGGGTTGATATAATTTCACGCTCTAAATCGGTATTATCCATATTTTCTTGAGATTCTACGGTTTCTGTAATGAAGTTATTTTTCAAAGTACTTTCAAATGATCGTGGAGCTGGGGTTTGACGATCTTCTACATTTGATGTTTCTGTGTGATTTGTGGCACTTGCACCAAATGCACGACCAGGTGGATTAAATCCTTTGTCAATATGGAGTAGACTAATTACAGTTTCTTCTAAAGGACTGAATGATAAAAATTTATTAGGACCACCTCCTGTTGCCTTAAACTCCAATTTGTTGTGATCCATTTTTTTGCACAGCTTAAATTTCATGTCACTCCATACCTAAAACGAATAAACCAATTAGATAATCAAGTTCATTTATTTCTATTCGTTAATAAAGAAATCTAGTTTAATATGCTTTTATCCAATCGTCCGTTTTTCTTGTAGGAGGCCTCATACTATTGAGTTCTTCTGCAAACCGGTCCCAACGGCTGCGCAGTTCTAGTTTAAAATCATTCCCTGATTTAACGTAGCCACGAGCAATATCGGGGTTTTCCCCCATTAATCCGACTAAACACTTAAACTGTTTTTTTGTGGTAATTTTAAACCTAAAAAATAAATATTTTTATAAATTTAAATAAATTTTAATAAAATAAACTAATTATTTATCGAAAATTATTTATTAACTTACATTTTACGGGTTAGATTTTAATTTTTTAATAAAGATCACATCTAAAACACCTCTTGGCGTCAACTAAAATTTCATCGCCAGAAAATGGCGTTTTTACGACAAAGGGCGATTCACAATCGACATTTATAATACCAATTTTTTCCGACGTTACGAAATCGACACGACAACGCCAGTCATAATTGGGGTCATTATTGTTATATTACCATACAGAATGCATTTCTAATAATTAACGAAAACAAAATTTTATGTGTACAATAATAAAATTTTTAGAAATAGAATAAAAATCCTAGAAGTTGTTTAGTCGTTCGGCGAATGACTAGAACATCACCAGAAAACGTCGGTTTAAATTCCAGTTTCTGATTACTCATCGTAATACCGTTTACTCAACCGTTTACTCTAACACATTGTGTTCGACCTCTTAAATGCGAGCTAAAGCACTTCTGAATCGTCTCGCGGAGTCCCCAGCAGGACAATTTCTTTAATAAGGTGGTATATGATCAACTCTATCAAAAGCCTTTGGCATATCAATGAATAAAGCTGAGACAGTTTGACCATTATCCATCCGGTAAGTAATTTTTCGGTGTTTTTGTTTTGTTTGAACCTGTACCTGGAGAGCAAGTTATTAACGTTCATAAAACTTAAAATTCTTTTTTGCATAACCTTTTCAAATATTTTCGAATCGGGTGATAATTGTTAATACAACATTTATCGCATTTATTAAAAATCGGAATTACTGCAGCTTTTTTCAGATACAGCGGTAAGTTTCCTTCCACGCTTAAATTTCACGTAGCTGGATCTGTTATATTGCATCCTGACTGAGAATTTATTTCCTTAATATCAACAGACTCTGGATACCCGGCTATTAATTCATTGACGGTTTTCCAATTCTTGTGAGAACTTTCACCATTAAAACGAAATTGATTTTTATAATATTGTGTTTTGGATAAATCTATATATTTTGATGTTAACTCACACAACTTCAAGCTGTAGTTTCTTAATACAATACTTATTTCGTTTTCGTAGGCGATTTAGTAGATAGTTGGATATCCATACATTCAATTTATGTGATTTTGCAAAATTGGCAAACGCTACTTTGCGTTACGTTACATTGTGGAATTGGCAAACGCTAATGATGCATCTTTACAACTGAGAACCGCGCCTCATTCTTCAAATGTGAGTAAATTTTTTAGTTTACTGTAATCAGTAAGGGAGAGTACATGCTTATTGGTTTTTTGAGGGGACTGAGAGCGAATCTGGCTGATAGTTCAACATTTAGAAGACAGTGGTCTGTAATTCGCAAATCCAATACCGTACATGTACCTTTTGAACGTGTTATATTTATTTAATTTATTATTAGTATTATTTTATAATAGTAATAAATTAAATTAATAGTTTTAATTTTTGTATTCTTTTACAGTGTGGTGCATTTTTTCGAATTGTAGAGTAAATTTATATTGTCACTTCCAGTGTGACATACGAGTGCAAAGGGTTAAGAAATAACTAATTTCTTTAAATTCGCTAGGTGGTGGGCAATTTAATTTTGAATTTTCAAGGGTGTAAAACTATGGCATATTTCACTTCTTCAAATTCGCAATATCTGATAATTTCTGGAATTTTAGATAATCGCTACCAAATTAGGGGGTGGGGTTGGGATGATAGTTTTTCTATCCCAATTACCTTAAATGTTTCAGTTCTTCTGTGTTTTTCACTCATGCTCTTATACCATATTTATTCAGTGGTTATCGCTATAATCAAAAAATCTTCTGTTGTAGATGAGATCCACCCTTGGATACGTGTAATGAGTCGCAAATTAGTCAGTCCGAGTAAATACATACTTCTCACATAATATGCAGAGACTTAAAGCTTTTAAATTTAAATAACCAATTAATTGAGTTTAATCTAAACACATTTGTCATATAATTGGGGTAAAATAATTAACAAAACACAAATTCTGTACATTCTACTGAGAAATGTAAACCGTCAGATTAATCAAAATGTCCCGGTTGTTCTAATAAAACGCAAATTTTTTTTGGATTCAGCTACTACGTTACTGTATATTCTAACATAACTAGCTTTCTTATAAAAAGCAATAATCTAATAAATCATCGGCTGTTAAGATAAATGAATGACCACAAAAAATAACCGGTTATTAATATTTTGATGGCTCATTCAATATGTATTTATAATACGCTTCCTTAAGCTGCGATTACTTCGAAATTTGACATCATCATTTGTGTGAATGCAAAATTTATACAAAAAAAACATTTGAAAATAACACATGTCAATTAAAATATTTTCATTCCTGTGCAACCTTCGCAAGATACACGAGATAAACTATTCCACTTTCCGTAAACTATTTAGGGAATAACCGCGTTTCACTTTACCAGTTTTTTGTGCTGTCTGTATTACAAAAACACCAAATATTAAGGTCACGTATACGAAGCGCGTTGATGATGATGATGATGATGATGGGTTGCAATGTAAATTTAAATTGTAAATATAATTTCAATAATATTTTTGTGATTTGTATTAACCATGAAAATTCCTAATATATGTGAAATATGTAGTTGAATATGTAATCAATAAATAGTTGGGATAATTACATATTACAACAAAAGAAATCTTGATAATGATAGATGCTGTAAATGGTGCCTTCAATTTTATATTTAAAAGACGATACATAACAATATCGCGTGTCAACATAAAAGTTTACATTCAATAGTAGTTAAATGAAATAAGCCAATAAACTTGGTTGTGTTATTTTTTTATTTATATTTTTTTTTAATAATTTATTTTGAATAAACAATTATTTTTACCAAGCTGATGTAATTCGATTAGAAGAGCCAATGCGATGGTTAATTTTGCAACGAAAAAATATTAAAACAATAATTAAATTTTTTGTATCGAATTTAATGCTAATAATTGTACAGAGCAGCAGTGTCGGACACCTGGTTTAGTACTGCAAATCGTATGTAGCTGTGGAGTCTTTGCAAGGGAAACCATTTTTTCAACTATCTGGAATTCTAGTATATTTTTTTAATTTTGATAAATATCTCAGTGAGTATCTTTTGCCTAAATACATTAAAATTTGTATTTTTCATTTTTTATCGATTATTTGACTCAAGTTCATTCATTTATCGTGGTAAAGTCGTAATGCTTATTTCGGCTATTTAAAATACCCGAAAACCAAAGAATTTAATGTAAAAATGTGAATGTGAAGTGAATCTGGAAAGCAGTGTAGAATTCATGAGACAATTTAAATCAAACGTCGTTTAATGTAAGTAACGTCTCTGAATCGAGTAACCCCGGAAGAAAAATTTGGGTACTTCCTTGAATTTTAACTAATCATTACTCGGATATAGTTTTCGTAATGCAATTCTACATTTTATTCCTGAAATCTACATAAAACTATACCCGAGTAACGATTAGTTAAACTTCAAAGACGTACCCGAATATTTCTTCGCGGATTACTCGATTCAGAGACGTTACTAGGATTAAGCGACGTTTGATTTAAATTGTCTCATGACTTCTACACGGGGTACCGAATTAAAAAAGTTTGAATTAAAAAAGTTCTTTAAAAATGAATTAAAAAAGTTGATTTTTGTATGAACATCTGCTACTTATTTTAATTCATATTTTTAACTTAAAATTATGAATTAAAAAAAGCGATTTAGAAAAGTGAGAAAACTCAAAAATGAATTAACAAAGGCTTACACTATTTCATTTTTAAAACACCTACCTTAGTTCATTTTCAAAATGAATTAAAAAAGGCACATTTTATTTCATTTTATTTACTTTTAACAAATATTCAGAAATGTGCATTATTTTGGGCTAAAGCTTACTTTACATATACATCGGGAAAATCAGGTAAGGAGTATAAATTTTTAAAATTTTTAAATGCAGGATTGTTTATCAACAGCTTTTAGGAGGGGAAGCTAACCTAGTTTGACACTTAAAGAATTGTACAAACTGTGGAAATGCGGGGGTTTGGGCCCCACCCCCAATCCTCTAAGCCCCCATCCTCTAAGGTATAAACGAATTAAAATTACATTAAAAAAAAATTATATATACGAAAGTTGAGTCTTTTAACAATTGTGGCACTATCAGAAGAAGCGATAAGAGCGAGAGGAAACTCTTTGATCTGTGTCTGCAAGGTCGACGAAGCAATTATTATTAATAAAAAAAAATTCCGGAAAAATGTAGCATCCCTTCCCCCTAAAAACTGATAGTAAACAATCCTTCATTTAAAAATTTCCAAAATTTATATTCCTTACCTGATTTTTTGCGATGTATACGTAAAGTAAAATTTCGCCTTATTTTGCATTGCCAAATTTTTACGTGCAAAATTCAAATTTAAATTCCAAAAAATTTTCATTAATGAAAATAGCATTTTTCTCATTTTATAAAGAGGCTTATATTATTTCATTTTATAAACACTTATGTTAATTCACTTTAAAACTGAATTAAGAAATGCCTTTTGAAATTCATTTTATCGAACTTTTTTATATCTTTTTCAACTCTGATTTTAATTCATTTTTAAAATGAATTAAAAACACTTATTTTAATTCAGAAAAAAAAACTTTTTTAATTCAAACTTTTTTAATTAATGTAGCCCTTCTACACTCCTTTCCAAATTCATTTCACATTCACCTTACCACATTAAATTCTTTATTCCGTATTTTGTAAAAGGATTTTTGAACATCATAACTCTCAAACTTCAATCTAAAATAAGACCTAAGCTGAACTCAATATTTCAACGGCCTGTAACTCTCAGAAAGCCCACTCGTAGTACTTGCAGCTGTGAGTTTCTTGAAAATATAATAAACTGGATACCATTCAAAGTATTCGCGATTGACATAAGTATATTGGTATGGTAGAACAAACTTGGTGTTGGCCATAACATATTACGTGTGCAAGTAGAAACTCTGCTTTTTTGGTCAAATTCAACTTTATTGAAAATATAATTGTTATAAGATTAACTATCGAAATATTCACCACTATTAACTGGTCTTTTGCCATTTATCAAGATGATGAATGCCTTCGCGAAAATAGTCATCGAGCCATTTTTGCGCATCCTCAACTTTCTGCTGGTCTTTCCAATATGATGACAGGGAACCAATTCTAGAGAGTACGCCACATGCGAGAGGCGGGTTCAACTACGTTCAGCTGTAAGAGTTTCACCAGGTTCCAGACGCTCGTAGTAATTGACTCTTTTCCAATTTGACCAGACACACAGTAACATGAAACATGAATATTCATTTTTGCAACTGATGTTGATGGCTGGCCTGGTTCAACCCATGGTTTTTTGCATTTAGGATTATCGTACAAAACTAACATTTACCGTACAAAACTAACCGTAATGATTTTGTACAAAAAATTCTTTCTTTGAAAAAGCGAAAAAGCAAATTCATGCAGATGTCAACTCTTCAGTTTTTGTTTTCTTCGGTCAGTTTATGAGGAATCCATTTTCCTTCCTTCTGTATTTTTTCCATTGCATGCAAGCGAAATGATATTGCTTGGTGAGTAACTCCTAACTATTCTGCAAGCTCTTTTTAACGGATTTTCATCCAGTAAAACTTTAAGTTCTTCGTCATCAAATTGTTTTACTCCACCTGGACGTCGATTTCATCAAGACTAAAATTGCCATCAAGACATCTTGCAAACCACTTTCTTGCTGTTGAATAACTCACAGAATATTCACTCAAAGTTAAATTAATCAATTCAATAGCTTGAGCACCATTTTCTTTTCATTTGAAAAGAGAATAGAATGGAATGACGTAAATGTTGCTTATTTACCTCCATCTCTTATAATAGGTGCAAATGGAACGACAGCTTGTAAATGACTTAAACTTATGTGATAAAAACAGCAATCACTAAATTACATATTTGGATGCGTTCAGTTATATATTTTAATGCAACGTAATTTATCCCGCTTCATTGTTTTTATTAACCATAACTGACCTATCATGCAATTAAGTATAACAAAGAACCAGCAATTGCGTATGGTGATTTTAACACCGTGAAATAGGATTCCATTTGGATAACTTGCTTGCTGACTTAAAATACTAGTCTGTTGTGACGATTAGGTGCGTAAAGAAATCCCGGTTTTTAAAATCACGGTTTTCAAAATCCTGGTTTTCAAAATCCTGGTTTTGTATAAAAAAAATCCCGATTTTTAGGAAATCCCGGTTTGAATTTTTAAAATTTGACATGTGGAAAAATGTGACTCTTAAATGATTTTTTGACAAAATTCAGAAATGAGTTTGCGATAAAGTTCTAGAAAATGGCTAATAGGGATGGAATTTGACCATTTCTTAACAAATTTTGTTGAAGTTTGATACGTGCGATGGAAAAATCTTTATCGAAAAATGATTTTTCGATAAAGCGGTCGAATGTGTGGAAGGGCCGAATGTCTCGAAGGGCCGCATGTGAGAAAGGACCAAATGTGGCAAAGGGGTTACTTTTCGTTTTTGGAAATATAATTTTTTTAATTTGTTTTCAGGAATAGCTATTTCGTATTTTTTTTTGTTTTGCTTGGTAAAATTAAGCGAGGTTTATTTTAATATCTCATAGCAACAGCTTTTAGTTTTAGTTTTTCAATGCATTTTAATTTTCCTTTGTTGGTAATAAAACATTTATATGTCAAATGTTGATCGTGTAATAATTGACTATTATGCAATTTTAAATATAACTACATTAAAAAAAATTTAAAAATCAAAAAAAAAGAAAAAATGACTGCCTTGCGGTGGATACCGTAACTATAAAATGGTTTTATTTTCTTAAAACTAAAAGTTTTTTTTTTTATATTAAAACGTTTCGGTTTTATACAGTGCAATTGTTGTAGTAAGCAAAGCGGGCTTTGGCGAAGCAAAATAGCTAATGAATTTACTTGATAAAACTTTCCTTCACCAAAATGTATCATTGACTGGATACGTGGGATTTTGACATTCGGACAGACCGGGTGTTAATATATGGTTAATATATATACTGTTGTTTTAATTTGACAAAAAAAAATGGGAGACCAGTTTTTTCCTACTCCGACTCCGATAAAATAGCACCGACTCCACGAAACCGACATCCGCCTCTGACTTCACAGCCTTGGTTTTTTTTAGTAAATTTATGGGCAAGGTATCTTATTTTTATGTTAAAATATTATTAGTCCGGCCGGCCCGAATTAATAAAAAATATTTTTTTTTTCAAAATCAAGACTTTAGAACTAGAAGAAAAGAAAACCGTGATTTTGAAAACCGGGATTTTGAAAATCGGGATTTTCAAAGCCGGGATTTTGAAACCGACATTTTGGAAACCGGGATGTCGTAGCACACCCGTGACGATTACGTATTAGCGAAGCTTAACCCTCAGTTCATTAGCATCTATTATGGCTAAAATCGCTGTAGTAAGCGTTGAGAAACATATTCAATTTCTTAAACACTCATACAATTTTCAAAGGCGAGGAAGATAATTTAGAAAAAGGTAAGATTAACTGAGGAACCAGATAATATAAATTAATTCCTCTCCTAATCCTTTTTTTTTTGACAAAAAATTTATTAGAACATTTTTTTTACGTCGTTTGGTTGTATTCGTGCTTAGTTTACATTACCGATTTTCTCATTTTTGAGAGTGAGTGATAATCCAATATTTTTTAACGACGCTACTAAAGAAAATGGAAATCTCTAAATATGTGGTATTGAAACAAAAGGAGTAACTGTCCTTGAAAATGCGTTTATTTTTAGTACAATTAACGAATTTCAAGAATTTTTCCAGCTCACAAAAACATTATTGATGTTATAACCGCAAAGTTTTGAAAAAATCAAAACTCATAAAACTTAATTTGTTTATTCCAGGTTGAAAAAAAAACCCTAACAAAAAGCACGATGAAACAGTATAAACACTGCATGCATATTTGCTTTCTAGGTATTTAGATGTGTCATTATCTATTCACAGAAATTGCGAAACGACCCTCATGCCAGAGAAGCTTAAAACTTGTATTAACGCTTATGACGAACTATAATGTTAAAATTGTAACAATTGGCTTGGACGCTTAAAATATTCGATTCCTTCGGAATGTGGGTTATGCTAGAAAAGTATAATATACCAGAAAACCGGTGTTTTTTACGTCATCGATTATGAAAAATCATTGTAAAGTTTCAGTCAATTTAAAAATATTAGTACTGCTAATTATTGAAAAAACCTGTCTGTTTAGTGTAATACCGCCATATTGTTCGTCATCATTACATATAAAAAATAATAAAACTAATGAAAATTCAAAATTTACTCCTTTTGAAATTTAGAACAAATTGAAGTGACACACTGCTGTAAAGTTTGCCCTACGAATATCCGATTGCGTACCCTACAGAGAGAGAGTCAAAGAGTGCTTTGACTTTTCGGAAAATTTGTACCATATGGAAATAATATTTTTAGGTTTATTTACCTTTACGTAGGTAGGTACAATAAATATTTTAAAAATTTAAAACTCCATCTTAGGATTATTTGCAAATAATTCCACAATTTTAAAATTTAAAACTCAATGATAATGTAAAATTCGATTTTACGATCTCGAGTTTTCGGATTTGTCAAATATTAACAATATAATTTAATATTAATATTAAAACTATCAAAATATTCTAAAAATTTTAAATTTTTCAAAAGGAGGTGGGAATCCAATGAGGAAATAAGACTTCTTAAAATGTTTAAACATATGGCACGTATCAGGAATTTTGATGCTGCTTTGTTAACAAAACAATTATCAAGTCACGGTATAAGGGGGGTTGGATGATTAAAAGAGATTTTGCTTAGATAGATCATACACTTTTATTTAGTAGGCGATATTAGTTGTATGCCATAAAAATAGCAAAATCCAAGGGATTATCCTAAAACTCAGCATACATTATGACGGCTCAATGGACTAATAGAAAATCGAAGTGACGTTGTGGGCAGATTGGCAAAATCGTTTTTAATTTTTTCTTGAAATAAATAAATGTTACTTTTTAGCTTCCTTTGCAAAGTTTATTACATTATGAATATATTTTGTTCTACACTCCTCTGTTTAAATTTATACGGTTTTATTTTCTTTAATCCACAGAAGGAAGAAGAAAAACCAAGTACAAGTAGTTATTTAAGTTTTTCTAAAAAATGTTTATAATATTTTGCAATAACTTTACAATTGTTATGAAAAAATAGAACCCTAAAAGTCATTAACTGAATTGCTGTATAGTCGTATATTTTACTGATTGTAATGATTAATAGCCTGGACAGACTACGGATTAGTTAAACTGGTTTAGCAAAATTTGGTCAAGTACTCTAGGAAATAAAATTCAATTCAGTTCGACACACTACGAGAAATTCAAAAATCTGTACATGATATCGAAAAAAAATTAATTCATACCCGCTTCCGAACTCAAAACCAATCAAATAACGTGAAATACTTTATACTACGCCCGAACTCGAGTTGAAATTGTTTTAACTTTGTTGTTGTTTTAATACATCTAACTTCCGATGTCATGAACGCACTATGAATTTTGCTAAACAAGTTTAACTGATCTGCAGTCTAAGGTACGTACCTTCACGGAACGAGATTAAAAAAGCTGGATTACTTTTTAGTCAACTTTTGCTCAACAAATTTGTCTACGGCTGTCATGCGAGTCATATACCGTACATCCTCTAAAAAAGTGCTGTAACAAAAAAAAAACAGTTTTGAGATAAATGCATTTTAAATTGCTAAGGCTACTGTGATGTTGAGATTATTCATTTTATAAAGCTAATAATGAATAATTTCAGCATCACAGTAGCGTTGGCCAATAAAAAACATTTATCTCAAAACTGTTTTTTTGTGTTGACAGTTTTTTAGAGGATGTGCGATATGTTTTCTGTTGTTTTGTATTTTTTGTTTACAATTTCTGCTTTATTTGCTTCACGTTACGGAGCATCATTAATATTTCTAAGCCTGGAACTGGGGACTGGAAAGAGGTACGTTATGCTTAGTTCCACGCGTAACTATTGGATTACTTTGAACACACTAAACTGTAATTTTACTCCACCTTGAAGTTATCATTTCATTCCAAGTTGTTAAAAAAATTCCATTAGCAGCGTAAGTGTTAAGAAACTCCCAAGATTTTTCAAAGCAATATTTTGTTTGAAAGTTGATTTTTTATAAATGAACTCCTTAGGAAGAAACAAATTGTATACTGTTAAAATCTAAAGAGAGTCGACTGATTCTTCAGCAGCATTGTATTTTGAGCCTTTATATCTATCTCGAACCAACTTCTAGACTCCTATAGCCATCCACCGTACAAGTATAATGCTCCACTAATCATGAAAATTTCAGCTATGTAAATTCGAGTGCCAGTTCCGCAAAAGTGGCATTCAAAAAACGTCAGCAGAATTCTTATTGCAAATACTTTCTGTACTCTGTTGGCCAAATTCTAATGAAACACGAAGTTCCAGTGATCGGGAAAATTCTCACTATTCGAATATACGTAAACCTTTCGTCGGAAAATAACAAAATTGTACTGCCTAAGGGCTCAACGGTTCGCTGATTTGTTGATTTATAAAAGAGACTCCTTTGGTCATCTATAAAAACTGCCCATCTATAGATCTACCCATCTATATGAACCTGTTATTCAATTGATGAGCATTGTCGTGGCACGTCGAAATGTTTAGTACAACTCTCACTCAAATTTAAATAGTGAGGACTCCCCTGCCAAGCGGTTCCACATACTCGCTCGTTCAATTTACGGACCTTTTAAACCTTATGGCTGGAGAATTTCTCTATTTTTCAACGGAGTGCTTCTCGTGTCGCTATGTCAAATTTTCATAGCGTGAATTCCTACGACTAGCGTGTTCTCTTACTCGGACCGTAGATGGTCATTGGAGTCCAGAAGTTATCTAAATTAACAAATTTGCTGACCTTTTATATCCTTAAGTGGTAGAATTTTTTATTTTTCAACGGTAGAAATACAAGTGTCAAGTTTATTTGAATTGTGGTGATTCCCACGATCTACGGAATTTATTACATAGGCTCGAAATAGCCAGAAAGTTACAGCACACAATTTTACTCTTCAAAATATTACTTTTTATAAAAATTGAAATTTTATTTTGTGTTCGTTTTCGAGAAATAAAAAACATAACAATAATCAGCTTACTTCATTTCTTAGTGCGTCTAATTTTTTCCGACAGGGATGCCAATTCACAAAACAAGGATTGTGAATCCTTTGTGATTGATAGGACAAATCTCAGCCAACTTTTCTTCAAAGTGCGATAAACTTTTCCGATTCTGACGCACGTAACATAAATTGGACTTTAGCGATAAAAAATGATTGTCAATATTTCTATATAATTTGTCCACGCTAGGAACTAAAATAATTAAACGCTTAACTGTGAACATTTGGTTTGAGCATACCTTCTAGAATGCAAGCTCTGCGTCGCAACAAAGAAGAGATTATTTCTTAATCACTAAATTCGATGATCGTACAGACCAAGGTAACGGAGCTTCGGGTTCAACTCAACAGACACAAATGTGAATTTAAATATTTAATAAATATTTCACGAGGTATAAGCATTTTTGGCAAATGTCAACCTACCTTTAAGCAAAATTGGTTAAACTATCGATACTTACCTCTTCACGTGATTCTTTCTTGAAGCAAATTTACCGAGAATAAATAAATTTCAATTTTATATTTATCAATTAGATTTTACATTTATAACTTCTTAAACCAATAACAGACCAGTTCTTTGAACAGATATCCATATAAGAAAGAGTTGCGTTTTGCATGAGGCTTTTACGAAATGTCGCACTTGGCTCTAAATATTTAGATCAAGCTAGAATAGGGTGGCCCATCTAACGTTTGCAATTTAATTTGGTTCTAATTCTCGATAACGCTCCCCATTAACAGTAAGGGCGGCTCCTTCTTAATTTTCGATAAAAATGGATCAATGATGACGCCGGTCCAAAATCCACACCAGACAGTCACTCGCTGTGGATGCATCGGCACTTCAACGTGTGGATTTTCCTAGCCCCAAATGCGACATTTTCTCCCAAGCATTCCACAGCCCAATCAACGAACCGAAAACGTTTCGGGTGGTAATTTTGTTTCAGCTATTGGACTAAATAAACTTTCTAGGCCTTTATACCGAAGTCTATATGCAAAATTCTCATCACATAGAACTGCGTGAAATGTTCAATTATTGAGCACCGAGTTGATATATATGAATACTCAGGCACATTCTGGGCAACAGCTGAAATGTTCTCAGATATACGTATTGTGTATGCACGTGCACTTGTTGTTTATCCAATTACAATCCAGTTTCATGAACTCGCTTCACAAATTGATCCAAATTGCCAGGCATTTCATTTCTACTTAATTTTCCATATAAATTTCTAACAGTTTGGGTAGAAGACTCACCACTTTGAAAGTAAGTTTTCATTATTTCCCAATTTTGTTCACGTGTAAAGCGACCCATTTCGTAAATGTCAAACTTCAAACCAATTTTCTGCCATAACACGAATGATGTATGTGTTGCCACACTGAAATACCCATTAGTTGAAATTGCAAACGCAAGATGGGCCACCCCATGCATTTTGTTCTTCTTTTCTTCTACAAAAGTTGTTCCATAAACGGATTACGAGGGATATTTGTGAATTTTCTCAAATGTACTGAAAATGGCACAAAAATATCTAAGTATACTTTTCATAGACCCAGAGAATCGAAAAAGTACTATAGTATCAGAAATATCATCCCTGATGTAAACGCGATGTTTATAAAGTTCATGCTGAAGTTCAACATATAACATTGTACGGCACATAAAGCAACTTGCTCAAAAGTTTAATGATCTTGCCAATCATCAACAACAAGAAGGTTAACGCATAAGTAAAAGGAAGTCTACGCTACTAATTTTCTATGAATGATTAATATAAAATAGTAGCCCAAATAGAAAACAGAGGCTTCACTGAACCAAATATAGCAAATCTGCAAAAATATCCGAAGTTTGCGTATGGTACAAGAAGCATATTTTATATGTGCCCTAATTAAGCTAACTATAAGATTTTGAGTATGATGACACTAGTCCTATGTGATACAGTGCGGATAGAACCATTTCTTGAAGGTATGGAATGTCTCTTGGGTGGAATAGTGCGGCTAGTTGAGAAGGATATATCAACAGTCGGAGCTCTACAAACATGAGTTCAATGCATGCAAATATAACAACAGCCTGAGAATCCAACCATTTAGTAATAGTTTAAAATCAAGTACAGAGTAAAATCAAGTCAATTCAAAAATTTTATTAAATTATAAAATATATTTTCATCATTTTTGAAATTTACAAACTTAATCGAACATTATCTTTAGACAAACACCGACTCATTAGAATTTATGTAGCTATACTGCATAAAAAACGAAAACCTGACAAGTTTCGTAAACTGGCAGCTACTCGCAAAAAATCATTGTATATTAAATAAAATTGCACTTCTCGTTGCAAATTTCGCAACGAGCTATTGTACTAACTTTCATACATATACTTGTTGCATGAAAAAAAATAATTAAACCAATTTCTCAATAAACTTGTTTTACGATAGTTTTATAATTCTTAATGTATGAATTGGAAAAAAAATTCAATGAATGGCATTTTCAACTGACCTGTGCTAAATTTTTATTTATTTATAAATATTTTTTTTTCTCGATATACATACTTGAATGTTTGATGTAAAGGTGTGATTATATGCTAATTTGATATGTGTTTGTGGATATAATCTTATAAAATACACAATAATAAGAAATTGGGATATCATGAGGCCGAATCTCGTGTGTACATGAATATACAACGCATTCTGAATGCCACGTTATTAAATATGGATGACTCAATTGTTATTTTTATCTTGTATGATTGCAAATATTTACACAAAATACCAGCATTTAAGTCATATCCACAATGCGCATTTACTAATAACAAGTATTCGATAATATGAGTACACTTTATAATTGTGACTTCGTGGACATTATTAGAAAGCACCTTGAAGCTGTAAAAATTAGCATAATAAAAACTAAACTTGATTAGAAAAATGGTTTTGTAAACAACATTGGAAAATAATTTGATCACGTGGTTTTATATTTATATGTGTCATAAGCACACATGGATATCAAAAATGGTTGAGTCTTTTTATTTTTCATTATACTATTTCATTGCACTCATGCCACTGCGTTTTAGATATTTTGCGCGCTAATAAAAAATTTTAATATAAATATTATATGTGTAGTTTATCGTTTAAACATCAAAGAGGTGATAAATGAATAAAGGTGCTAAAATTTGATTATTTCACATAACTGTATCGTATTGACATACCAAATTGCCACTACATGCTGCTTTAAAAGAAAATGTCCCAAAAAGTTAAATATTTGAAAAATTTCTTGCACAAGATCAATAATTCTTTGTGAGCAAAACCTATATTGAAAAAACGGCAATAATTACTTTAGCTTTAGAGTCAGTCCACGTTATTTATATTTCTTGAAAGAAATGCATATTTCCTTCAATCAAACTTCATCACACATATTACCATCTGCCTAGAAAATTTCGTTTCTTTTAACATATGAATATATTCCAAATGCATATAACGAACATCAACAACATTATAAAATCAAGTCAATATACCGGAACGAATATGCGATCCATTCAAAAATCGATAAATTTTCTAATGAATCAAATCAATATTCTTCAATCATTTTTATCGATAAAATAGAAATAAAATATTCATATAGAGATAAAAACAAATAAAAGTGAAAATTATTATAAATAAAAACAATAAAAAGAAACCTTCTTCATTTTCTTCAACATCACCAATAAACATTACTTTTCTTATGAAACAAAGCATATAACCCAAGCCAACACATATGCAGAATAAATTATTCGATTATGTTTTACTAAACACAGCCGCACAATCAATAATTAAATCATGATGATGGAGTCGATAAAATATGCCACAAATTTATGTGTGTATCTTGAATTTGAATGAATCAATGCGAGCAAATCACTTTGTGTTCGCGATGTTTAAATTTTCGTCGAATTTGTATATACGGTTTGTCTAGACACGAGACGCGATTATTACAAAAAAGGTGTTTCGCATATATTCATACTTGTGTATAATCCTGTATACATATAAAGTGAAACAATGAGTTGTTTATAATTTTGCACTCAATCAACACTTTGTCACATTCCGCATTACATAAAATATACAGTGTACGGTTTAATTAGTATTTTAGTGATATAATTTACATAGCCAATGAGCATAACACCGCCAACATAGTATTTTATGCATAATATGGCACACTATCGCATACCGTTTATATATTATTGTATATTTTCATTTTCCAACCAACTCATGTGAAAAGGCATGCACGTATATTACAAATAACTTACCTAATTGCGATTGACTTGAATATTATTGTATCCAACTCGTTGCATTTGAAATATGTTGTTTGGAATTCTGAAACGAAATAATATAGAAAACCATATTTAAATATAAAATATAATTATTATTTTATAAACGTTAAATGTACGTAGATGACGCCCAAAAAATTCCAATTGTTTACTAAATAAGCAATATGTATTTATGGGGCTTACCACCAACTAAAAACTAACGAAATTATTCAGAATAATTAAAACAAAAGTTTTTTTTTTTTCTAAAATCTTGATAAACAATGATGTCAAACCGACGCGCGCAATTTTAAATGAATCACATACAAATAAAAACCACTTGGATATATAATATAGGTATGTATGTATAGAGTAGGTACCGCGTACCACCCAAAAAAAAAAAATACAGAAGGTCATTACATTTTAACGGTTTTTAATTCATTTCTTATTATGCTCTAATCTAATGTTTTCAATATTATGCTCAGCTATTCATGTCATGCATGCGCAATTTAATTTTAATTGTCAACAAAATATTTGGTATATGTGCTCTTTACCGTACCTAGCTAAACAAAAAACAAAAATGTTAAGGAATGAACTTAAAGTTCAAGTTTATTATTTTTGTTGAATTGAAATAGTTCTAGACTACACTAAATAATAGAAAGTTCGATGTACAGTTAGACGCGTTTTGTATACGTCCTAGAGAATAATAGAGTTTTAATCGGACTGCATACTAATTTAATTTGCTTTGAGTATGTTTAAGAATAAAAATAATTTAGTGAAATTTTTTGAGTGAAATTTTTTGAGTGAAAATTATTTGAGTGAAAAAAAATTGAGTGATTTTTTTGTTGCAAAATTAAATTAGATATTTAAAAACAATGTTTCTTAAATTTATTAAATCTATTATTTTAATAAAACAATTTTTGCAATTTTCGAATTAAGTAACTTATTCTTACTTATGCGTCATACACGGTATAGTAAAAGAGGTACAATTTACAGTAAATTAGCTGAAAATCGACGTTGAAAACCTCGTCAATAATTGGTATAAGAAATGTTTTCCTCTGCAATTAGACAATGAATGAAAATTGAAAAGGAATTCAAAATAGACATTTGAGTTATAATTTAAGCTGTTAGAAGAATACCCATAATAAAACATTTCGCATCATTAACACTGAAAATCTTATGAAATTCCCATGCTAGTTCATTCTAAATCGTTTATTGCTAGGCACGGGATTATGGATGAAAGTTTTTAGTGTAAAACAAATTTGAGTTAACTGTTGTTGTATATTCCGTTCGAGCTTACACAACTTCTCCAAATTTGAGAGATAATAACCAAATATTAAAAGAAAAATTCGAGAAAAGAAGCACGTGAAGCATGAGCTTTACTTAAAAACTAATGAATAGCAAAGCAATCTAGAAGAAAATGTTCATGCAGGTGCTTGTCGACCCCGCATAACCTGTCCTTACTTTGTAAACAACACTCTTAAGAAGTCACTGACTTTACTGACTTTATTTATTGATTTAATTGAAAACAAAAGTAAAACTAAAACACTTATTGACTCAGTTTGGGCTTTGATATTTTTTTATTTTAATGATTCCGTACATTGGTCTATTTTATTACAATAAAAAACATCTAAGTAAAATGTAAAAATTTCAAAACACGACAAGCTAGTTCTAAAAATGAAATATAGATGAAAAATTAGAAAGAATCGAATTTCGTATGCTAAGCAGTAATTCGCTAGTATTACAACTACATGGTATTCTATATATATAGACAACATTTCAATGTAAACAATACAACATCAGTCGTCACGACCTGATGAGAAGACTGATTTTTTCAAATCAATAATCTCATTCATTCGAAACTAATTGTTGTGATTCTTACAAATTTTCCATCTGTAAGTCAACAATTCAAGCAAAAACGTTAACGAGGACTTAGGTTGACGAAGTTGTATGGTCTAATAATGTATTAGTGTGGAAGTGTGTGAAGAGTTACGCAAGCATTTCATCCCAGCAAGATAAAATAGAAGCATCAGGCTGTACTAGTTATAACCCATCCCAGTAAAATACGTGATTTAAAACGTTAACTCTTCAAATCTCTATGATAAAATGACAAGCAGCCAAGCCGCGTAGGTTGAGATTGGCACAAAGGTCCTTTTTATGATCGATTCAGTTAATGTATGAATTATTGATTTAAATTAATAGTTCCCGGGGACCACGAGTGTCTTGATCGATCTCTTCTAATTTCAACACGGCATCATGTCCGCTATAGAAATTAAAATTCATTTTAGATTTAAACGATAGGTTCCCTGGAGCCTAAGTGTAGTAACCAATCTCATATGACCGTCCGTATGTTAGTGTTTGCGCTAAGGCCTATGGGGTCACATGTGTAAATAACCAAATCCTTTTGGCTTTAAATTATTGGTTCCGGGAAATATAGAAATGTCGTCATCGATCTTTTCTGATTTCAATACAACATGATGATCGCTATCTGTAAAAAAATCCCAAGATCAACTGTATGCTGGGATTGGCGCAATAGGATCTGATGTGAATATGGCCCATTCAGTTTTTGCATGAATTATAGATTTAAATTAATGGTTCCGAGGAATCACGAAATTTAAATCTGAAACGAAATCGAAAATCTTTTATGATTTTAACATGGCATCATGTTCACTAATCAAAATAAAATTAGCGTGGCCGATTCTACAACGAAATATTTCGAAAATCATTAACAATTTCAAATGATTCTTTATAAGACAGATTGAGTCTAACCTGTTCAGATTTTTCTTACAAAACCATAATAATTTGAAGAAAGACGGTCAGGAACAAAACCTGATTGATTCGATTGTATAGAGTTTAAAAAAAATTTGACCTTTGGCATTTCCTCTTTACGTATCCCAACAAAACTATTTAGATCAGGCATTGATTCTATAGCTCCTGACAACAATTCCCGTAAAACCGATAAAATTTTGCCGTATTCGAGTTAACGCCTAAGCTACCAATATCCTTGAAATTTCATCAAAATTTGTTCTATTTGCACTTGATGATATTGAAGATTTTAATACTCTAAGCAATATTATTTTACGGTTCCATTTGATTGGAGCTAAGTATCACCATTTTATTTTATTTTTGCAAAGAAAGTTGCAGAAAAGCAACTATTGCAACACGCATGTAAGGTCCAGAGATGATCCTGAAAACAAAAATGGTTTCATATGCTTTCTTCGGTCATCATTAAAAATTATAGCTTGGCTTAATGCCTCTAATTTGTATCGGATCACCTTCCAATTTTATTTCGATAGATTTTGAATTCTTCAGTCCAATGTATAGATTCTCAAAGTTTCATATTTTTGGTTTGCTCTAGTATCGTTTGAAGAGAAGCGATTTCTCTTCAGGTTTTCATGGGGCGTTTTTTGCGTTTGTGGTACTTGGCTAAACCTGCTTGGCTGACCAGCTCGGCATCTGAGCTCGTATCATTTAGATCTTATCATATTCCCAAATTTTTGGTGCAACTCGGCAGTTAGCTTCTTCCCAAAATTGACCTGGATCGCATATTGATCTAAGTTATCCATACCTCTGGGTAATTTCACTAATTTAAATTAGCTGTTACTTGATGCTCTTTAATATTTGAATTCCTTTTTAATTTCGCTTGTGCTAATAATATTTTGCTTTTAAATTGCTCGCTTAGTAAATTTTAGACGACACTTATCTCCGAGGGCGTTATACCATGTCTGTTTAGGGTTTTTTAATTTTTTTTAAATTAAGAATTTTTAAATATATATAAGTTGACAAGCATCATTTTGCATTATTTTTCATTGTTAGTAAATTAGCAAGTTAGCTGATAATAGTGCTAGTACATTTTAGCCATTACAATTCAGAAATTGGAGCATTTTCATTCCTATAGCCTCTTGGAGACATGAACCGTCCGTTCTTTTAAGACGTTGATCAGTTCGGTAAAATATGCCCGAAACTGCGGAAGAACTTCGCCACTTAGTAATGTTGGCAGTAGTAATTCGTGTAGGATCGAATTGATATTACCGTTCCCTCGTTCCATTTGAAGAGTATGTGGTTTATTTCTTCTACTTCTGAGCCGCATAAACATTGACAATGGTTTATTATCTTAAATCTCTGCAGGTAGGCTTTAACCTTACCATGTCCAGAGATAATTTGGCTAATCGAGCTCGTTAGTTGTAATTTTATTTTTAGACGTGTTTTTACGTCTGGAATGAAGCCATACATTTGGCCTTCCATTAGCTGATTCACTCCACCTTCATTGCCAATGGTCGCCAGTTACTCAATCGCCAATCGCCAGTTACTCAATATCCTTTTTATTGCTATATTGATTTTGCCTGCATCATGTACATGGTCACCTATTTCATTTTGGGCACTATTTCTTAAATCGTACATGTGTGCTCGCTTCTTGATTATAGCATCCACCGGGAGCACGCAGGATATTCCTCTGAATGATCTGATGTGGTGACAGTTTAACCTATCATACCAACCAGCCGCGGCATACCTGACGAGGAGTGCCTCCGTCACACCTTTGTAAATTAACAAAAGTGTTTTGTGATTAAGTCCCCATCCCTCTCTTGACACTCTCGATAAGGAGTGGAATAGCTTCTAAGCTACTTAACATACTCTTAGAACGTGAGATGCTACCTCCATAGGTTCATCGAGGTGAAATCCTAGATATCTCACGCACTTGACCATTTTCATGTTTCGACCTTTTAACGATATTGTTGGAGATCGACTAGAGTCAAATTTGCCTTTTAGCTGTAACATCACTGTTTTCTCTGAATTTGTATCACACCACTGTATCATATTATTAATACCGATTTGACCCTGGCACTGAAATTCAAGCCTCGAATTGCCGTGCACCAGAATGACTTTATTATCTGCGAATGTAATTTCGTTCAGGTTATTCATCATACTCGTGTTAAACATGATATTCCAAACTAGGGGACCTAGGATAGAACCCTAAGGACATCCTTTTGTAATTTGTTTTGATTCAGGATCATACATGTCTCTGATTATTGCGGATCTGTGCTGAAGTAGCTCCTAAAAACATAGTTTTTTAGGGAGCTTGTAGACTGATAAACTTGCGATGACACTGGGCCATATTAGATTATCAAATGCTCCGGCAATGTCCAAGAATATACCCGTAACATATTTTGAACTATGAGTTTTGACAGTGTTTGTTAAGCAGACTATCGCATCTTCAGTAGACATGCTACGTCAGAAACCGAATTGTTTGTCCGAGAACAGTCTGCTCTGTTTGAGTTCCTCATGGCCGGTAGCAACATTATCGATCTATAAGACTTCGGAGAAAGTGGACCTCGATCGCCGGGTTTTCTGACAACTATCATTTCACCCATTTTCCATACCTTTGGGAAGTAAATAAATGTTAAGCAGCTGTTTAATAATTTTACTATAGTAGGCCCTATGACAGGCCAAGCCAGTTGGATTATTTCAGCGTTCAAGTTGTCAAGTCCTGGTGACTTGTTACGCTTAAAGCAAGAAAGAGCACTGGTAACCACTTCCCACATAAATGAGGAGTCTTCAGCATCTGTGGATGAACTGCTGTTGGTGGCGATTTCGAGCATTTCTGCTCGAGACCCAGTTTCGTCTGGTGTTTCGTCCGGCAGAAGTGAGTTTAGGAGCTCCAATCGTGTGTCATGCCACGTATCAGTGGTGCCTCCATTTAATGGCGTTCAAAACTTCAAGTGACCTTCTTTGCCAGCGGCAAATTTGTATACAAGGTTCCATGGGTCTCTATTACCGTGTTCCGTGATGTACCTTTACAAACTACTTTGCTTTGCGTTAAATACTTCATGGAAATATTTATTTCTTGCCTCTCTAAAGAGAGACAATCTCAATTCTTTTGCTATTTGGTTAAACCGCAACCAGTCAAACTTAAGAGCTTAAGTTGTGCTCCGTTTTGGACCACTTAGGAGTGCGGTACGACCACCAAAACTTTGCAGGTCAGTTGTTTATTTGTGACGAGAAGCCTATAAAATGTTGGTGATTGTAGCACTAACCGAAGTGGTGTAATCAGCGTGTAACTTAAGCTCTTAAGTCTGACTGGTTGAGGCTTTACTCTCCTTCTGAGTATCAATTTTGTACGCAAAATGAAAGCGCGAGTTGGCGAGGTGAGCAAGAATTTCGTGTACATATACGTTGTATAATACACAATTTGTATTGTGAATTTTCTTCTCTTGCATATGTGCATTATATTTGTCATTTTTGCGATGGTATAGGTTCCAAAATAAATGGATCCGGTTGAATCGGTTTTATTTTTTATACCGACGTCTACTCAACTCGTCCATTCGCTTGCTTTTTAGCTGTGGAATGAACTAATATTTTATGTTTTTAGGATTTTATGTTTTAATATTAGCTTGTATGTTTATGATTTAATATTTAAATCTGTGAATTATTTTCAAATTAATTCAATAATATGAAAATTTTGAAACGTTTACGCATAGAAATGTCAATCCAAAAAAAAATCAAAACATGATCATGTGCATCCGTCTCGCCTACTAATACAATCAAAAAGCTTAATACTCAAATTTTCTGGTTTGCTCACCTCGCACTTGTCGCTTTTCGTACAAAATCGACACTCTGGTATGCTCTTCTAAGCTTGTGCATAGAACATCTAAGTTTCCTTAGATTAGAGTTTCACCAACTATTCCCCCTCTTAGCTGGGGGTCTATTATGAAATTTTCGACGCGCGTATTTTTCTCGAAAACGTCGCCAGTCGACAATGTCGAAAATCTCTATTATGATTTTTTTTTCGACGATGTCGACAACTCGACAACGTCGAAAATCGGTATTATGAATAATTTTGAAGGAAAATACACAATTGTATTTTACTTTTGTATGCGTAAAATCATTTTTATTTCGTTATGGTGTTTTGAGAAGAAAGGTGCTTAAACAAGAAAAAGTTATGCGAATACATTTTATTTGTAAATTTGAGGGTTTCATTAATACATAATTTAGTATACATAATTTAGATTTTAATTTTGGTTTTAACACAAAAAAAAATCCGTTCAAAAATAAAATTGTGTTACTCGTATATAATTAGGGACCAAAAGCATAAGCGCAAACATATTTTTTTAATTGTTTCCTTTATTTCTCAAAAGACAAAATAGTAAAATGTGAATATCAAAAAAACAAATCCGATCAAATTAAAATTTTTCTCTTTCATTCTATTTTATTCCGGTTCTATAAGGAAAATTCTATATAAAACACAAAAAAGTTTATATAACAAACTAAAACACTAATAAAAAAATTTACAAAATTTAGATCATAATCACATTTTGATAAAAAAAAATAATAAAATAAAAAAAAATTAAAAAAATTTAAACTAATTATTTTTTATTAAATTTAAATTAAGTAAGTTTTATTAATTAAAATTTTATAAGTTTAAATTATTAATTTATTTTTACTAACAAATTTTTTTTATTTCTCAACACAACGCTTTTCTTTGATGTACTCGACACCTCAAGAGCTGTCGTAAAATATTCGACGTTATCTAAAAAAAAACGCGTCGAGTATTTCATAATACAAAAATTCGGTCGAAAAAAAACGCGGTCGAAAATATTTCATAATACCAAATTTTCGACAACGTCCAAAAAAAAGCGCGGTCGAAAATTTCATAATAGACCCCCTCCCCTGTTCTCTTCCTAAGAATTGAGTTGTTGCAGGCTAGCTGTGTTGTGATCAGCTCGACACGAGCATCAATTTCGTCTATCAAATTGATCTCTGGAAGAACTTCTACACAGTCCTAAGAGCCAATCGTATCTAGAAAATAGACCCCACTCTGCTATCTTAATGGCAAATCTTGGAGTTTTGTTACTTGCAAGCAGACTATTCTGTGATAACTCAAACGTGATGACTCTATGGTCACTAGATGTCCAACTTTTTGTTACACACCACCCAACTATCGAGCCCAGCAAGGCTCTATTGACTATTGTTAGATCAATATTGGAGTTTTCCTTGCAAGTTCATTATGAAAAGGTCATTCCTGGACACAAGGTCCTAAACGATCATGCTACATTTTACCATAGAAAAATAAGTTTTCTCATTTGTATAAAACAAGAGATAAAAATAAAATTCCAATGTCATGATTGTATTTGTGATTTTACATTGTGCGCAATGTAAAGTCACAAATACAATCATGACATTGGAATTTAGTTCGTTGTATACAAATGAGAAGTCTATGTTAAACTTATTTTTCTATGATTTTATTTCTAGCATTTTTTTTTAAATGTGTCTGAGCTTGCTTGCTTAAATAGTTTTCTTTTTTCTTTTAAAATTTCCATGTAGGCTGATAAAGTGTTCATTACTCTTCGTTTTTACTTTCAATTAGTTCTTGGATGTTTCCCTCATCGACTTCCTCAAATCCAATATAGGAAATGATAATTCCGTTATTTCAGTAATAACTTGTGGTAGTTCAATATTATTTCATTTTCAACCGTTTTAATAAGCAAGCAGTCCCAACATCCTTTGAAACAACTTTGTTGCACTTCATTCCATGATGAACCGATATTTCCTATGGCATTCATGATCACGCCTTGGTTGGTTGCAAAACTGATGTGGTATTTGGAGGTGTACAAATAATTTCTACAGGAAAACATGTTTGAAATTCTGATAAATTTTGATGGTATGTAGGAGCATTGTCGAGAATCAGCAATGCTTTTTTCTAAGCCATTTCTTTCGCTACACGATTTTACAGCAGGGCAGAAATGCATTGTTCTATGTTACCATACCAAAATTACGCTGCGGAGAATACTTCTTTTGTTTTATAATATCATCCAAACTCTTCTTAAATACCTCCATACAGTCTTTATCTGGCTTTATCTAGCACTGACAGATTCAACCCAGTCTCGGCTTGCAATAAAACTCTCGGTTTTAGAGTTTTCTCCAGTTCGACTTACAAGCTCTAAATATAATATCTTGGCTTTTTCCATTATGATGCCCTGGCTGAGCGGCATTTCTCTATATTTGATCATCAATCTAGAATGTTAATAATTTCTCCATTCCTTCTATTTGAGTATTTCTTGTGCGTGTTACTTTCTTTGCAGATAATGAACTTGTTGTACAAATTGATTTCTTAATGTTATCGGAATTTTTAAGAATGGTTCTAATTGTTGATCCAGCCAATCCTAGGCTGGAAGACACTTGGAATTGTCGTTCACCATTCTCAATTCACCTAATAACATTCATTTTCATCTCCAACGTCTTGCTTTTTCTAAATTGTTTGGCAACGTGTTTGTGGGTCACCCATTCTTTTCTCGGTCATATTTTTATAAGCAATTGATTTTCTTTATTTAATAAATTTTATTTATTTAATCAAAATTACTGAGGTCTATATCAAACCTTATCACTATTTCGAAAATGAACAATTTAGTACAAAATTTCACATTTGGGGATTCCTCGAATTATAATTATTTTTGATATTTTTTTCTTTTCAAAAACAGGGATTCCCCGTATTATAAATTTAGTTTTAACACGTTGACTACTGGAGAATGAGTTACTGTCATAAAGTTTTGTTAAATTTTTTTTATTTGTACGATACAACTTATAATAAATTCTGTTTCTATATGAAGCAATTGGTTCACATGTAGGTATCATAAAAAACATTTTCTTTTTGATTTTCTAAGTATGTACATAGTAACAATTTTCATATGAAATTAAACAAAGAAAACCTTTTAAAAAATATTTTAAAGTTAAAATAATTTTTTTTTCATAAAATTAAAAGAGCGCTATAACGAAACAGCGCTAAAAGAGGTAGCGTAAATAGAGGTATGCCAATAATTATTGGTGGTCATGCGGTTTTTGGATTTCTTTGCAGCTTACGCAACTGCCACGTTTGTTTTTGTTTGGACAGCCCTTATAGCCATGACCATAATGTGCACAGTGAGGGCAGGTCTCCGTACGCGCCTTGCAATTCTTTGCAATGTGACCATATCAGAGGCACGTAAAGCACCTAGTTGGATTCACAAACTCTCTCCCATGGCATCGAACCCTGTCCACGTGCAGCCTTCCACACTTTAGCAACATGTTTTTGGTTGCCGGTTCTACTTCTGCACACCAGTGAGCGGTCTCTTTATTTATCGCATCATTTATAAAACAGCCTGTGACCATGTCACCATCAAGCTCCGAGCTGACATCAAAAATAATTGCCTTAGGTAATTTCTTTATACGCTCTGGT
The DNA here is from genome assembly GCA_932526605.1 of Nephrotoma flavescens. Classification (NCBI taxonomy): domain Eukaryota; kingdom Metazoa; phylum Arthropoda; class Insecta; order Diptera; family Tipulidae; genus Nephrotoma; species Nephrotoma flavescens. The sequence continues at coordinate 78,358,742 of OW052221.1, read as the reverse complement.
TCTCTGGCTATTAAACCCACGCCTTCCATCTCTTTGTTTTCCGTGAATAACTTCAAATTTGAAGAAGAATCAACAGTAACTGTGACACCATTTGGGCCAGCGTTTGTTACATAGTGAATCTCTATGTTAAATTCACTAGGACGTATGACTTCCTTAATTTTCTTGGTAACCAGTGATTTTGGTTTTGTGGCTGCAAGTGCACCTATGGTTGCGTGCTTTACAGGTAAACAGGAGGCAACCAATACTGCTTGGCGGAGTGTTCTCAACTTGAGCCGTGCCCTCCATCTGTTTAGATTGTTAGCCCAACGCAAACTCGCTGTAGAAATACCACTTCCCTCACACATTTAGCTTATTTTTCTTACGAGGTACCATACTAGTGGCATCCACGAGTATTCAGTATCAGTGACTTGGCGCGAAACATACATTTATAGAGACGGCACTGGATTGGAATCATGGAGTAGTTATCCCTCTATTTGCACTTCATCCTAACCATAACTTTTTTAGCCAATGTGATATTTTCAATAAAATTACAGAATTAATTAAAATACTGCACAATTTGCTTTATGAGTTTGGCTTTGGATTAATTTAACACGCTTATTTGGTATAAATTTTATTTCATCTCGTTTTATTTTAATTTTTGTGCTGAATTACCGTCGTAACAATCAACATCTGAGAAAATTTTAATTTACTCTAGCTTATAATATAATGGGGAATTATTTGGAATGCATCCATAAAGATCGATTTGAAAGAAATAATCCATTGTAAAATAATATTTACAGCACGGTTTTGAAACCTCTCATTTCCGTAAAAATGATAGATTGGAGTAAATGATATTTTTAAAAAATACGGCATGACAATTTAAATGGTTCTCAATGTTCGTTTCGTACTTGGCTTCCAGAAAACCACCCTATGCACTTCTTCTGACATCTCAAGGTGATAAGTTACGCGGAACCTATCAAATATCCCAAAGTTAAATTAGTAGCCATCAACTTGAGATATAACACCGAGCATGTAATTAAAAACCCTTATGTTTAACGGGAACAAATTTTTTCGACACAATTTCATATTCATTCATTATGTCTTAACCATAAATCTCACAAAAACCAACCGATTATGTGAAACAAATCAAACAATACTCAGTTTTTTCTTATGATATTACATCAGTCCCCATAATGACTTAACGAATGAAAACGAAAACTATTTTGTGTTTGTCATATACATTCACAGATCAATCAGATGTGCCTATATGCTTTTACCACGATCGTATAATTATCAAAAGTGTTTTTTGTCGGAGCTTAATAATTAAGATGGATTGTCTAGTCATCTTAGACGATATATGTACGTACGTAAGTATTTGCCGCGTATGCGTCTTTTTATTCACTTACCGTCTGTACACACATTACACTTATACCTATACAAGTACACTGTAAATATTAAATCGTGGGTGAACTTTTAAAAATACTACATGTACATGTGGTTTGTATACGTTTGTGTAATAAACGAGAAAAGAACTAAGACAACCAGCAGTAAAATAATATTTTACTGAGGCACAATGAAATTATCGTTTACGAGACTTTGGTATAATGCATTTGAAAAAATACTTGTATAATAACAAAGCTTGAAGCAAAACTTAATATACCGCCGATCATGAAAAACTGGTTTCGTTAGTTTTGTTGTGTTGTACTTGATCAACACAACTAAGAGAAAGATTTTTTACAAAGTTAAAATTGTTTAAAGAAATGTTTAGCAGGGCGACATTGGCATATTTTTGTTATAGGTATGTATATGGCTAAACGTTAACCGGTCACAATTTTAAGGTGCACAAAAATTATAACCGCGATCATTAAATAAACTCAGATGAAAGTGATCATATGCACAATAAATACAATTTTGTGGTGATTTCGTTACTCAAAATTGTTCAAAAAAAATATTCAAAATTGTTTACGGTTGAAAAATTTACGTAATTGCATTTTTATGGGCCTCCAATTCGGGTATTGCTCTAGATATTATGCTACAGTGGGTTTTCAAAACTATATGCACACGAGTCACTATTTTTTTTTGTGAAATATTAGCGTTAGATAATATACATAACTGTGTGTGAGTTAATTACTATCAAAATAGTTGCGTCGTAGATAAAAAAACAAAATTTGCATATTATGATAAACAAACTAAAATGCTGTCTATAGTTTATCATCGACTCAATAAATTTTTTTAATTAATTCGTGATTCGGATTCCCGCGATTCTGATTTGCATTAAATTAAAATATTTGCCCACTTCCAAAAACCAGTCTTTCGAATTGTTTATTCAAATTGTTTGGTTTTATTTATGTAAAAGAAAGGTAACGACCTTTATTTGTAAACATCAATCTGTTTTAAATTCACCCAAGTACACTTAAAGGTGACAGTTTTATTTATTTCATTACTAAAATTTTCATTAAAAATTAAATTTTCACTTAAATTTCGCCGGTTTGTGGTAAGCTTTCACCTTATGACTTCTTATTCTATCTTCATAAAAATTGATTGATAGTTTTATCAAATTATAATTAGTTGCTTACATTAAAAAATTATCAAATAATAATTGCTGCATCTTGCTATGCATCACGAAGCATTTTCTTTAATTTGTTTGGAATATAAAATTTTGAGGTGCTATAGAAATTTTATCTTTATACAGGGTGTCCCAAAATTGGCATATCAACCGAATCAAGGTGATAGGGGAGCTCATTACCTCCGGATTTTCCGAATTTCTCAGTATTTCCTCTGGTTTTTTCGGTTTCTTCCGGATTTCCCACAGATTTCCAGAATTTCCCTCGGATTGTTCCTTTTTTCCGGATTTGCCGGCTTTCTTCCGGATTTAATGGATTCCGATGGAAACCAGGTGGAAATCCAGTGGAAATCCGGGGGAAATCCAAATCCGGATGAATCAGGTTCTCTCGAAAACTAAAAGGAAATCCGAATAATAATATTTAAAATTAATAAAAAAAATATTTTATTCATTTTGTTTGATTTCTGACAAAGTATCATTTTAGAACTCGAAATATAATAATGCGTTTTTTAATAAACACGACTTTGTGAAAAAAAAATTGATGAAAAACATTCTATTGTGAAGAGCCCGGTGTGTGATCAACAAAAAAATTTGAGAAACAAAAAAGGTTTACAAAACCAAAATTTTTATTTGACAGAAGATAGATAATGTAGCTTATAAACATGATTTTATTGGAAAGGCACACTCTTCTAGATCGAAAGAACTCTTGGTTTTTTTTAAATTAATTTTTTGGGGGGTGCGCATGCGATCACTAAAAAACACTAAAAGTGGAATAACTTTTGCACCACCAACAATTCGAAAAAACTTTACTGGGCTGTTTTTGTTGGAAATGATCTCCTCTATCGCGCTGCTTCGATTGATCTGCGAACTTTGGGACACCCTGTATATATAATTCTTCTGTACGTGTGTATGTGACTGAACGCCGCCTAACCGGCTAGACTGATTTTAATAAAATTGTGTGTGTATTTGAGTGGATTCCTGTATGGTTTTCTTAGATTTTTGGCTTATCAGAACATAAAACCCCAAGATTTCAATACTCCCCCCCCACCACCCCAATCTTTATATGTATATATAATTCTTCTGTGCGTGTGTATGTAATTGAACTCCAACAAATATTTTATGTGTATTTGAGTCGTTCCCTCGATGGTGTAAATTCACAATCGGATCCGGCAGGTGGCACTGCGATCTTTTTATTTTTCCCATATCAGGACATATAGCCCCAAAATGTCACCCCCAAATATTTTATAAAATGAATACAAATCATAAGTTCAAGAATAATTGAGACCGTTAAAACCTTCTGAGAAGATCATGAATAATTGAACTTCTGTGAATAATTCATATAGTTATGTTTGTGTACTATAGGCGGTGCTGATGTCAAATTCTGTGGTATTTGACGTACGCATCAATACATGCGCAAGTCACTTGCGTTGTTCTGCCAATCATATCAATTACGCATGCCAAATGGTGTAAAGGTTGACCCGGCGGTTCCGTATTCGCCATTGCTGTGCAAAGCTGACAAAACGCACAGAAACGTTAAGTTATGCAGTTCGTCGAAGTCCATCAAATACATTTGAATAAGATCATAAGGGCAGCGATATTTCTGAAACGAAAACATTGAAATATCAAACCCTATGTCAAATGTCACTTAGTATATAGTTAATCTTGCTGAACCCGCTAATAGCAGGTAAGCCAACGTTTGGTCAGGACAACATTTGTTGGGTCCGCTAGTAATTTTATAAATTTCTAATAATTCGTTTAAATTTACAATTTTTCATTTTCAATTTTTTCTCTTCGTTGTTTATGTGACTACATCCCAAACGGCTTAAGTGTACAATAGATTTTTCGATTTTAGCCGTAAAATCGAAACATTTTTTTTTTTAAATCTTATACATACTTATAAAAGTTCAATATAAAACCTCTATAGTATTCTTATAATATTGTTGTTCATTCTACAGGAGTCGGCACTCGAAGTGTTACCAATTAAAAATTCTGTACATTTATCAATTTTGTTTTTTTTTATTTCAAAACTTCAGCATATCGTAAAAAAATTTCAAATTTATTAAAAAATATGTTATTGTTCGATATAGTCATCTTTAGGGCGCATAATAGCATCGAGTCTGTCCGAGAAGATTTCACATGCTGCACGTATGGCCTGATGGTATTTTGTCCTATTCTCGGTGACGAGTAATCTTTAAGGCGTCGAACGTCTCATATTTTTTAGTTAATACTTTGGCCTCCAGAATGAAACATAATGGAAAAACAAAGTTGGTTTAAGTCCGGGGAATATGGTGGCCATTGTTGTGAAGAAATGAAGCTGGGAATTTTTTCTTGTAGAAAACGATGGATTTCGCGGGCTTTATGGTACGGTGCCGAGTCTTGTTGAAACGTCCAAATGTTTGCAATTCAGTTACCGCGGCCTAAACCTTTACTGAGGTAGCCGTTTCCTTTCGCAGAGCAATTCACTGTTCTAAATTGTCTTTTTATTTGCACCCTAACTAAACTCGATTGTTTTGTTTGTTGACATATTGCTGAACTGTACAAACTTTTTCATCAGAAAAGGGCAAATTCACAAGCTCGATACCAACGGGCAAGTGTTTTAACACCTTTGCACTTGCTAGACGGACTGTCTCTTTTTTCAGGTGTTAAATCTTGGACTTTTTGTATTTTGTAGGGCTTCAAACGTAGTTAATTTTTTATTGCTATAGGCAGACATATTGAGATTTCTAGTAAATTCAACTGCGCTTTGTCGTGGATTACGTTGAATTCTGGCCTTTACCTTTGGAATCATTTCTGGCCATGTTGCTGATTTTGGATGTCTACCTCCACAGCGTTTTTTATGCTACTGGTATAATTGTATAGCGTGTAATGGTTCGATACACAATCATTTTGTTATGATAGTGTAGTTTGTGCTAAAAGAATTATTAAAAAAAGACAGGCAAGGTTCGGAGCCGAACTCTATAAGCATTTTTGTTGCCTATAAAAAACTTCTATGCAGTGTGTGATTTGCGTATTTAAAAATATTACGACCACCCACTCCCACACCCACCTAACCCCATTTACACCCAGCCCAACCGATTCCAATCCACTATATCTCCCCAATCAACCACAAACCACCACATCTAAACATTATTACCACCCCCCCCACTATCCAATTCAAACCCCAAAACCCATATCGCCCACACCACCCTATACCGCACCACCCATATTATCACCCTTTACATCTCCACACCCACTTCCACACACACACACACACACACACACACACCACCCACACAAACCGTTATCCACCAAATCCCAAATTCCCACACCAAACCCAAAACACCTTATCCCACCCCTCCACCTCCCATACCGCCACTCATACCACCCCCATAACCATACCACCCACACAAACCCACATCCAGACGAGATATACTTTTATTCCATATTCACATGCTCGATGAAACCAAAATAGAATAAAAAATAAAAAAAAAATCTATCAATTTTAAGGAAGGGGGTAAACCCCACTTATCTCCGAACACCCTAAACACAGAAATGTCCAAAACAATAGGGATCATTCCCATGAATTGCTTGAACTTTTAGTGAAGAAATTAAGTGGATATCTTTATCCGTTCTCAAATTATCGTGCACACAGACGGACAGACGGACAGACGGACAGACGGAGAGACGGCAAACCGAAACCATATAGCATTTTTTTAACAAAAATGCTTAAAAATTACACTGTCAAATTTATTATTTTTCCCTATTGAAATTTGTTTTAAAAAAAGAATATAAAATTGGACTAATTCTATATGTTGTGCCGCCCAATCTAGAAATATTTACCGATTCTAGCTGACATTTTTGTGAAGGTAAGACATAGGCCTATTCTTAAGATTTAAGTAAAGTATATTTTTGAGATTCGTCCATGTATTAAAAATAATATTTAAAAATTGAGCATTTTTGACCAGTTTCAAACAATATTCCAACCAATTCTGGAGATATCCACAAGGTTTCATTAACATTTCCAAATAGATCATCCAATCTACTGAGTCTATAGTGAATGAAGGGTTTTACTATGTTTTAAAGATGTTAAAAACTTAACAGTTTCGAGCAATAAGTATTTCAAATTTTATAAAGAGCGAGCTAAAATATTTGCAGGTCCTGGACAGAAAACTACCATTTATACCACAGATCGTAGGGATGTCCACAGGTTCTCACCCACATTTTCGAATACATTACACAATATTCTACCGATATAGTGATTGGCATGCGATTCATTACCAGAGATATCCACGGAATCTCGTCAACATTTTTCGACAGCTTATAATATTTTCTGACTATGGAGTGAAAACGTGTCAATTGTAATGAGTCTAACAATGATTATTGGAATTTTGTAATTCCGTGATTTTGACAAAAATATTATTATTTCCTTCCACATGGTTTTAGCAATATTTCCAATTGGATTATACAATCAAAGTCTCATGTTATTCATATGACCGAACCCAGGGACCGACCATGTGGCATTTTTATATTAAAGTACATACCGAGGCCATCATAAAAAACCATGTTTATATTTGAGACTTTTGACTTCTGTAGAACAAAATGTTTCATTGAAGTTTCGTGCAACAACTGTTGCAGTTATTGCTTGTTGTTTACATGTTTAAAACAATCACAATTTTATTCCATTCACTATAGGCTCAGTAGATTGGATGATATATTTGAAAATGTTAGTGAAACTCCGTGGATATCTCCATGGATTGGCTGGAATACTATTTGAAACCGTCAAAAATGCTCAATTTCTAAATATTAGTTTTAATAGAACGAATCTCAAAAATATACTTTACTTAAGCGAAGTTGGTAACACTTTGTGCGCCGACCCCTGTAGTTCTGTACACTTATGTTATTATACAGAACTGTACAGAACTATTGAGAAAACTATAGAACTTTGATAATGAAATTTTTGTTTTTTAGTTAGAAAATTCTGCACAAAAATATTGTTCTATCGACCTTTTTTATATACACTGGTATAAAAAATAAGCAGAAATTGCCATGTGGTAATGTCAGCTTATAGAACTCAAATGTCGGACCATTTTTTGTGCCAGAAACGTTATTATTATTATGATGCCAGCGAACTTATTTACAAATAAGTTTTGGAAAACCCAAATCATTAAAACAAAGTGGAATAACAGATTTCGTTGGAATTTTTGGAAGCCAATTTTTTAAACGAATTTTTAAATTATATAGTCAACCTGAATTTAAATTGTTGAATTATTTACTGAAATGCGTGTATGATACTTGTGAGTTGTTAATATAAATATAGAAGATCCTATTAACACAATTTAACTTTAATTAAATTTTATTAATTGGACTATCACGATCATATAATATTACGATCCCAATATAGTGAACTCGTGACATAACTTCCCTTCAATATAACGAACAAAATTGTTGTTCCATTGCGATTTGTTACGGTTAAGTTCGACAGTATATACGATATACGACGGTATATAATCATTAAAAGAGACCCAAAAATATGTGGGTGGTTAGATGGTTGTTTTCGTCTTTGATTTCAGTAATCGTAAGATTTTATTAGGCAGCCAGCCGTCATGTTAAATTTGCAATTTTTTCAAAATAAATAATAACTCCTTCATTCCAGCCTCCCTAACTTGACGTTTGTCATCTTCCTGAGGTTTTCAATTTAAATATTAATTCGTTCTTGGAAATGTAGGTTCTACAAGCGGCCACAAATTAATTCACGAATTTACGTACTTTTTGCTTCTTGTGAACTTGTAAATTAAATTTACCAAATCGCAGCGCGCAATTTGCTCTACAATTTTTCTTATAATTATTGATAAATAAATTTATTTATATTTTTGGGCAAAACTTTAAAATTTTTTATCTATATATATAAAAATGAATTCCTGTTTGTTTGTTTGTTCTGAATGGGCGTCTCAGCCGCTCCACCGATCGCCATGAAATTTTTACCATGTACAAGTTGCATATCCAGAACCAACCTTATGATATTTTTTTCTTAAGGGGCTGGACCCCGGGGTCTAGGTGTTGCGGTGCGGTACAATTTTTTTCAAAAATTTTAATTTTCTTTAAATTTTTCCACGAAAATGAGTTTATGGGGCTGGTTATATGAAATTATTGACATGTTCGAATCCGAGGGGCTCAGCTCTGGATCAAAAATTAATTTTTACATATACATATATATACAATTATTTGATTATTCAAAAATGACTTCTCAGTCGCTCAACCGATCGCCATGAAATGTTTACCATGTACAAGTTGCATATCCCGAACCAACCTTATGATATTTTGGAAGGGGCTGGACCCCGGGGTCTAGGGGCTGCGGTACAAATTTTTTATAAAATTTTAATTTTCTTTAAATTTTTCCACGAAAATGAGTTTATGGGGCTGGTTATATGAAATTACTGACATGTTCGAATCCGAGGGGCCCAGCCCTGGATCAAAAATTAATTTTTACATGTATAGATACAAATATTTGATTATTCCAAAATGTCTTCTCAATCGCTCAACCGATCGCCATGAAATGTTTACCATGGAAATGTTGCATATCCAGAACCAACCTTATGATATTTTGGAAGGGGCTGGACCCCGGGGTCTAGGGGCCATGGTACAAATTTTTTCAAAATATTAAATTTTTTTACGAGAATGAGATTTGGAAAGGAGTTATATGAAATAAGAGACATGTTCGAATTCGGGGGGTCCGCCCCTGGATCAAAAATTCATTTTTACATGTAAAGATACAATTATTTGATTGTTCTGAAATAACGCTTTAGCCGCTTTACCGATCGTCATGAAATTTTTACCATGTATATGTTGCATGTTCAGGACCAAGACCACGGTACTTCTGAAGGGGCTGGACCGCGGGGTCAAGGGGCTGTGGTACAAATTATTTCTCAAATTTCAATTTTTTTAAGATTTTTTGAAGGGAATGACTTTAGGAAAGGGATTATATGAAATTAGTGACATGCTCCAATCCGGAAGTCTGCCCTGAATTCATTTTTACATGTATGTATAGACACAATTATTTAAATGTTCCGAAATAGCGCCTTAGTCGAAAAAAGTTAGACACCAAAAAAGAAATCTAGCGTGCGATTGTTATACACAAATCATACCTCTACTATAATTGATTTAATTATTCAAATTAATTTTATTAATTTAAATTTAAGACAATAATTAGGTCCCAAAAATGACGGCGTTAATAAATTAAATAATGAAATTCAATCGGAACTACCCGGGCCACTAATGAAATACAAATCTACCGACACATCAGTACCGACACATCAGACACGTTCAGAATTTTTCAGAAGAGTGGTTTGAACAAATCACTCAAAATTGAGTGTAAAAACGGCGTTTTTCAAAACTAAATAAAAATACATTCTGATTAGTAAAACATTGTTTTTCCTATTTCTTCATTTTCAATCGGATCTTAATTTTTATAATTCTTTAATATTTTGCAAATTTTGTTATGATAGTTTCCAATATCTTTAAATGTTAATTTCTTTCGCGAATTGAGTGATTTTTTATATGCAATTTTACCTTATTTGCGAATTGAGTGATTTTTTATATGCAATTTTACCTTATTTGCCAGAAATAACTACATAAGAGAGTATGATTTGATACAAAATAGTTAGATTTAATATCCGATGTGAAGTTTCTAACAAAAAATAACAAAAAATCTAAATTATATGTGTGTTAGTACCACTCAATATTAATTTTTTATTAGAATAAATTGAGTGTAATTTATTAAATTATTCTCCGAATCAAGTAAAAATTTTTAAAATACAATCTATTTAAAAATATAAAATATTGATGAAATTCAATAATTATTAAAACATATACATAAGTACCGTAACAAATTAAAATCATGTGTGAATTAGTTAACAAATAAATGAAAATAAAACCTTTAACAGAAAAAATATCAGAATTGTTTATTACAATTTTTCAATCAAAATAAAGCGCATTTCATCATCTGGGCCAATAACAAGCCACTTCCAGAGATTAGAGCAAGGTACCACTATATAGGTCGAATAAGCCTATCTATAGAGAACATTTTCCGATATACCATTTTTGCACGCGGAGAAAATGTAACGGTTAATAGCAATTTTCCACCGTAAATTTTGAGTATTTTATCAATCTGGGCCAATAACAAGCCACTTCCAGAGATTAGAGCAAGATATCACTATAATATATACAGGTCGAATTGACCTATCTATAAAGAATATTTTTCGGTATAAAATTTTTCCTAGCGGAGAAAATGTAATATTTTTAATAGCAAGTTTCCACTGTAAATTTTGAGTATTAAATTAATCTGGGAAAATAACAAGCCACTTCCAGAGATTAGGGAATGATACCACTATACAGATCGGATTGGTCTATCTGTAGAGAACATTTTCCTAGTTTTTTCTAGCGGAGGAAATGTAGCCTCGCTAATAGCATTTTTGCTATTGCGTGAACCAATCTCTGGAAGTTTATTTTTATTGGCCAATTTACGGTGGAAAATTGGTATTAACAAGGTTAATTTTTCTTTTTCTCAGCTCGAAAAAACCATAAACCAGAAAATGTTCTCTATAGATAAGCCGATCCGATTTTAATAGTGGTATCTTGCCCTACTCTCTGGAAGAGGCTTGCTGTTGGTCCAATTTGATAAAATACTCAAAATTTACGGTGGAAAATTGATACTTTTTACACTACTTGCCGTAGGCACTTGGCGAAACACACTTACACTTAATAAACACATTTTATTAAACACTTCTTTTTCTATTTCGCAAATAATTTGATTTTTGAGTATTTTAATTAAAAAATTTCTTCAAAAAGTTTAAAAAATCAATCGATCGATTTCGACTTGTTAGGTCATCATCATTAGTATCTATTAACAAGGTTACATTGTCTCCGCAAGGAAAAACTTTATCCGGAAAAATGTTCTGTTTAGATAAGCCAATTTTTACCTGTATAGTGGTATCATGCCCTAATCTCTGAAAGTGGCTTGTTATTGGACGAGATTGATAAAATACTCAAAATTTACGGTGGGAAATTGATATCTCCGTTAGGAAAAACCTTTTAAAGGAAAATTTTCTCTATAGATAGGCTAATCCGACCTATATAGTGGTATCTTGCCCTAACCTATAGAAGTGCGGTTTGTTATTGGCTCACATTGGTTAAAATAATTAATATTTTGAGTAAAAAATTGGAATAAACATATTTGATATTTTTTTTGTTAAAGCTTTAATTTTATTTATTTGTTAACATTTTCTTTAAGTTATTTATATATTTCTCTAATATCTTTTGTATTTATTTTTTTAAGTTTTATTATGTGAATTATGATTTTATTTAATTGATTGATTGATTGATTAGAATGTACGGCCAAGACTAAGCAGGGATCCCGGATACGCCGGGCCTACCATACACCCCTTTTACATATAACAAGATGGAGAGATAGGAAAGGTTGTTAGATATGATAGACTTGACACGGTTACAGACACCTAAGTAGTCAATAGTTAGTAAATTGTTAGTCACAAGACAGCACAATTATTTTTGGTTTTATGGTATAAAAGATCAGCAATCAGAATCCTGAAAGAAATTTAATTATTATTTAAGTACCCATATATGGTAGATTCCCTGCAACAAAACTATATTATTATGAGTTGAAATTTGATAAACCAAATAGTGCAATTGTGCATAAACAAAATTGAACTGGTTCCCAAAAAACATATTAAATCATGTAAAATTAAGCCAATCCAGAAATCACTTATAGGCATTAAAGAATAAAATATATTAATATTAATTCAGTTAGTTTTATTTAAACAACCACATTTAATCAGAATATATTTATACTTAAATTTCACTCAACCAATGATATTCACACAAATCAAAATAATATTAACACAAATAAAATTAGATTACAATTATTGCAAGCAGGAAGTGAATCCATCCATTGTTACAGTAATATACGTTTTCTAGTTTTAATTTAAATACAAAATGCATTTATTTGCTAGCTAAACTCAAATGGATCAATAGTTCATGGAATATACTGAATATTTACTCATACACTGAAAATTAGTAAAACAGATTATTACATGCACGAAGTGAATATTAATCTTCATTTAGTAAATTTTATTAAAATAACCACATGTAATCACAAAATATATATACTTAAATTTAACTCAAGCAATAATAATAAAATTCACACAAATAAAACTAGATTACAATTATTACATGCAGGAAGTGAATCTATCTATTGTTACAGTCCTATATGTTTTCTAGTTTTAAAATAATTCGAATTGAAATTGATATTTAATTAAATTTAAATCCGAGTATACATTTTGTGGTTGTTAAAACTTCTTTTTGTTGTCAAATAAAACATGGCCGATAATTACAAATCAAGTGCTAAGTGGTGCTTGAAGTCTACATATGATGACTGATTTAAGATTTAAAATAATTCGAATTGGAATTGATATTCAATTAAATTTAAATCCGAGTATTTATTTTGTAGTTGTTAAAACTTGTTGTTGTTATCAGTTCAAACATGGCCGATAAATAGAATTCATGTGCTAAAGAGGTGCTCAAAGTTTACATATAGTGACTGAATTAAGATTTAAAATAATTCGAATTGGGATTGATATTTAATTAATTTTAAATCGGAGTATACATTTGGTTGTTGTCAAAACTTGTTGTTGTCAAATTAAACATGGCCGATAATTACAAATTATCTGCTTAAGTAGTACTTAAAGTCTACATATAGTGACTAAATTAAGATTTGAAATAATTCGAACTGAGATTGATATTTAATTAAATTTAAATCCGAGTATACATTTTTTTGTTGTCAAAACTTATTGTTGTTGTCAAATTAAACTTGGCCGATAAATGTTTCTTATGCCACACAATATGAATAAAATGTATATAGGCAAATTTTAAATATTCGTAAAAACCCAACGTTTAAAGTGTTATGTCTGGAAGAGATCCTACTTGAATCGGTTTGTCGGTGGTTATCGCTGGAAAAACCTCCAGATCAAGTTTCATGTTGGGAGTCCGGGAAAATGGGAGTGAGTGAAATACACGTGCAAATTTCAAAAATTCGTAAAAACCTAACGTTTAAAGTGTTATATCTGGAAAAGATCCTACTTGAATCGGTTTGTCAGTAATTATCGGTGGAAATTTTTTCAGATCAAGTTCCATGTTGGGAGTCCGGGAAAATGGGGGTGAGTGAAATACACGTGCAAATTCTGGAAGAGAATTCTGGAAAAGAATTTTTGAAATTTGCACGTGTATTTCACTCTTCACCAATTACTGTTTATTATGAATCAATTTTAACAAATTCTGGGCTGGGCTAACTTCACACAAGAGCAAATGGGGTTTTTATTGATTAGTGTTGCCGGGTGATTTTTATTTTATTTTCTAGGATAGAATCGTGGGATAACTTCACATACGTAAAAAATGACCAAATTCCTTCCCTTTCAGCCATTTTCCTTCAAAAAATCATTTAAGAATCCAATTTTTCCACATGTCAAATTCTTAAAAAATCAAACCAGGATTTCCCAAAAATTGGGACTTTTTGTATACAAAACCGGGATTTTGAAAACCGGGATTTATAAAAAAAAACCGAGATTTCGTTACACACCCGTTTTTTACATCAAGGTGAGGTTTCCAAGACGTTGGAAGTTTGGTTTCGAATTAATGAAACATTGAATTCTTTATATTAAAAAATTCGGCCATCTCGTCCGACTGCAGTCCAAACTACCAAAAAATATTGAAAATACTTTGAACTTTTACATTCAAAGTATAATCACAATGGCTTAGCGAATTTTAATGCCCTTCATTTTCTGGTTTATTTTTATCGCAAACCGATTCATTTCAATCGCATTGAGCACAATTTCTGAAAATATATCGCAAAGCGTTAGATTTTATAACTCTTTCCGCCATTCCACACTTTGATTTTTTCGTCGTGATTCTTTCCCCTTTACCCTGAAACTAAAAACATGTTGTTAAAGGGGAAGGAAACGACGAAAGAATCACGATGAAAGAATCAAAGTGTGGAACCGCGGATTGTGAATAGCATTTCGCATCTAATGTGAATCCCACATATCCGACGATTTTTCGGCGAGAAGTCATTATGTGAATTATGATTTTATTTAATATAATAATAATTTTTATAATATTATATTTTTCACTAATTTGCATTTATAAAATATTAACAGTGTAAATCACCAATCCTAAAACAATTCAATATGGCGGCTATTAGAATCTATAGGAAAAATCCAATAAGAATGGGATGCCGCCTTGTTTTCCAATTGGAACAGTATACGTATACGTGTTATTTTTTGTTAAAACTTCCGTATAATAACGGAACAGTTCAGAACTATACAAAGTCGTTGAAGTTAGCCCGAACAATGTCAGCCCGAAAAATGGTCCGTTTCTCGGATAAAGTGTAGCTATCCCGAAAAAGTGTAAATGTAAGTAGAAAATGTAGCACCATCCCGAATTAACATTTCAATACCAATAGTAAGCTAATTTTGGTACTGAAGAAAATGACATAATAATTTAATAAAGGAATATAAAGACACTATTGAATAACAAATCTAAATAACACGAAATTCATAAATAATGAATATTTCGAATTGTGGAGCCTTAAATTCGCTTGTGCCTGTACTAGAGATATTTATGTGTAGTGGCGTATACGGCCAGATAGGTCTTGGTCGCACCAATATGTCATGGTAACCATTGGTCCATATCATGACCATAGAGCATAATTTTATAACCCTTTCCATGAGAAATTTACAAAATAATGAATATTTCGAGTTAAGGTGGAGCCTTAAATTCGCTTGTACGAATGGAAAGGGTTACAAAATTATGCTCTATGGTCATGATATGGACTAGTGGTTATCATGACATATTGGCGTGACCAAGACCTATCTGGCCGTATACGCCACTACACATAAATATCTCTAGTATAGGCACAAGCGAATTTAAGACTGCACCTTAATTCGAAATATTCATTATTTTGTAAATTTCTCATGCAAAGGGTTATAAAATTATGCTCTATGGTCATGATATGAACCAGTGGTTATTATGACATATTGGCGTGACCAAAACCTATCTGGCCGTATACGCCACTACACATAAATATCTCTAGTACAGGCACAAGCAAATTTAAGACTCCACAATTCGAAATATTCATTATTTTGTAAATTTCTCATGGAAAGGGTTATAAAATTATGCTCTATGGTCATGATATGAACCAGTGGTTATCATGACATATTGGTGTGACCAAGACCTATCTGGCCGTATACGCCACTACACATAAATATCTCTAGTACAGGCACAAGCGAATTTAAGGCTCCACAATTCGAAATATTCATTATTTATGAATTTCGTGTTATTTAGATTTGTTATTCAATAGTGTCTTTATATTCCTTTATTAAATTATTATGTCATTTTCTTCAGTACCAAAATTAGCTTACTATTGGTAATGAAATGTTAATTTGGGATGGGGCTACATTTTCTACTTACATTTACGCTTTTTCGGGATAGCTACACTTTATCCGAGAAACGCACCATTTTTTCGGGCTGACATTTTTCGGGCTAACTTCAACGACTTACTATACAGAACATCGACATTACAAAAAAACCATACAACTTTTATGATAGATTTTTTTTATACTTAGAATACTATTAAATCTAAGTTATTTAATTTTAAAACAAATTAAATTTTTAATTTTAAATTGGACAAATTTTAAAAAGCTATCGCGAATGCATCCCTTGCTTTTTCAGAAAAACGCAGCTTTTTTAAAACCAGCACTACAACTAGCGATGAATACTAAAATCAACTTTCTTCTGTTGGAAATTATCTGGTATCTTATACAGCATCCTATAAATTCCATATGTTATACCCCTACAAAATCCAAATCCATATGTTATACTGCTTCTTAAATAATTGTTCGAGAAATTAGTGGTGGCACCCACTCACCACATATGGTGAATATTTTTCGTCGATGTCTGGCAGAGCAGTGTGAAATTTTATCTGTTCCCGCAACCATTAAAACCTAGTTTCAGATTTTTGATTTCACAATTTTTATTCAAATCTTTCCAATTACATAAATTTAACTCTAACTAACGCACCTACAACAATATTATCTTTGATAATTACATTTTAGAATTTAAAAGCCAATTATCTTTGAAATTGCATTGAAACCAATTTGATCACACTGCGTATGCATACTCGTATAATTACGAACATATGACAAGCAATTCAATCAAAACATGTTTTCGCTAAATATGAAATTGAGTACAAAGACAAGTTTTATATATAACAACAAGCTTTAGCTATTTTCTATAACAATTTTACCATATTGGTGTAAAAGTGTTAACCGGTTAGATGGTATGAATATATCGCGCAGATGTGGAATGCCTATATACATGAGATAACAGTTGCGCGCGCTTACAATGTGTTACAGACGTTGTCGCAACGTCTAATTACAAATTTATTTGTGTCTTATGCATTTTGTAGATCATTGCTCTATGTTTCATTTCATATAAGACTTACTTTTGATCCAAGTAATGTACGTGTGTGGTAAAAACGATTTATGTAATATGCGTTATCAAATTTTACACCGCATGAATAATAACCTGTCACATTGTAAACGAATTTATGCGAAAATTCATCAAAAAATGTTGAAAGTGAAAGTTTTCAGAAAAAACATTTTCTAAAAATGTTAAACAACACCCATAATTTTAATCTTTGTATGAACATATTTAGATAAGTTTTCGGTTTAAGCTCATAAAGATTAAATTACCAACCAACAAATCTATGCGTTTATCTAAACGCATATAAATATATCCTTGTGGCTAAAACTACAAACAATACTAAAAATTTCGACGTTTTATGAATTAATAATATATTGATTGGTTTAATTAATGGTTCGATCATACACATGAATTATGAATGCAAATAAATTCGTCTTTGTTATATGGTGTGTTACATATTCGTGCTGAATTTCGCAATTCACTTTCACTCGAATCGATCAAAGGAGCTCGACTATCCATCTCATATACTCACCAATCATGTGCCAAAATATTACATATTCAAATTTTATATATTCACATCCGTCATCGCACAAATCTTTATACGCACGCAAATGATTTATTTGACATATTTTTTATGATAACCTTGACAAAAATGAAATTCTTCTTTAAAATTTCATAAGGCTGCTGTTTAAATTAAATAATTTTTATTCAATTCACATATGTAGATATATACACGCGATGATGTATATAATCGAATGGCAGTTATTCAATAAAACTAAAATTGGAAATATCTTCACGTTACAGAATTAAATATTCGAGTGCAGGCGTACCGCGAATAGTGGAATCTAATCTATTGAATATTTTCTAATAAACTCATATTATGTACATATTTGGAAATCGGACCGCGTTATACGAAGCATTCCTATATGTAATTTTATATAGTCGTTAGCAAAGACGAAAGATTTCAATTTGTTTATAAATGAACGTAATCAACGAACCTGGTTAAAAAAAACAATGAAATATAAATGTTTTGAAAATAAATCAAATTATTTAATTGATTTGATTGGTTATTACAAAAGAAATGTTTGTAATTGGTTTAACAAGAGGTCATGGTGAATAATCTGTTCGTATTGTCCATAGTTGAGACCACTAATGCAATCAAATCAAGAATTCAGTGCTTAGTCATTATGTTTCCTTTTTCGTGTTAAACATTTTGCAATCCCTAACAAAGGAATAAATATTTAAAATTTTTGGCAGCCACAAACATGCATATCAGAAGCAATAAATTAATGCTAACGTTTAAAATATATTGGTGGCGGTAGGTAAATTTTAGTATTCGCAGAAATTTGCAAAGCAAATACAAAGGCAGACACATTAAATATTTTTGTATATAGCGTTAAAAATTATGAGTATATATCAACATTAATTCGAGATGCTATATGTCAGACACCGGTGTCGTAAATTGGTTTGAGCATATCGAAAAAATGAAATTAATTTTATAATTTTGAGCACTGTTTAAACCAAATTTGAATACAATTTTATTTATTTGCCATATGGTAAAAAGAAACTGTTTGTTACTTTTTTATTTCTTTATTTTAATGATAACATAGGGATCATTAAAACCGATATCGAGAGAGTGCTTCTGAAGTCATCATGATAAATTCAAATGATGTGGCTACTAATTTGGTGCCGAAGTGAGGAATGAAATAAAAATAGAAGCGTTATCGAGTAAGTTTACATACAAATGGCGGTACATTGGCCTTGAGTGCAGTTCTAGAAAAAACCAAAATGGCGGTATCATGCCTCTTAATCATATACGAGTAGCTTCACGTGTTACGATTTGGCTCAATTGCATGTCTTGGAATGTGCATCAAAATCGACGAGAATTACATAAAGATTTAGAACAGTTGAATAAAGTTCGGGATAATTATTTGTCTCAACCAGATTTGTTAGGAGAAAAGACATTATTTTATTTTAAATTTACGAAGGCGTATGCAGACGAGTGCGGATGCGGAACTTTTGCTTTATTTTTCGCGGAAGCAAACTCGAGCCACCTTTCATTCTAGCGAATAATGATGTAACAAAATTTTAACTGTAGCTTTTACCTGTCACTAGAATTAACTATCACTACTAATAGAGTCACTCAATATACGAAAAAGAGGAATTTATTAATTGATCTTTAGGGGATATGAATGAACCGATTGAGTATCATCTGTGCAAAATCGAAACGATTCTAGAATCTTTATCGGGTCAACCCCAAAAGGTAGTGGTGGTGGAGACTTCAATGCTAGAGGTAAAATATATCATAACTGCCTAACTGATGAAAACGGGAGAAAAGTAGAGGACCTCGTGTCTAAAAGTGACCTTTTCATAATGAACAAACAGGGAAACCCAACGACGTTCTCGCTTAATGGAAGCTCCAATATTTATCTAAGAATATAGTCAATGGAGCCTTGTTTGGCTTGATAGTTAAGGGGCGTGTGAGCGAAAATTTGACATCTAGCGACCATAGCAAAATTCCGAGATTTAACATTTAGATAGCTGGTTCATTGCTAGACACTTTGGGCCTATTTTTTAATTCAACCTGAGCAAGCAGTGCACTGTCAAAAAATACTCTGTGTTGTACCTGAGCAATTTTACTCTGCACACTGTGTCTTTATTTGTGAACTATGCTTAACACCGAGCATACTCGGTTCTTTAAATTTTACTCTGAACAGAATGCCAGTGTACGAAGAGTATGTAAAGTAAAATAAAATTATTACTCGATGCACACTGGATCATTTGGCACTGCACAACCTGTCCTCGGTGTACAATACCCAGGGCAAGCCTGCCTGCTCGGGTTGAATTAAAAAATAGACCTCCTAGGACGGTGTAGAAGCACTTTCAGTTTTTTTGCAATGATGAAATTGCTGCTCGTGTTTACCTCATCTCAATACAGTTAACCAATGTCTGCAATAACTCAATCCCAACGAAGAGCTATAAAAAACAAAATAAAGGGTGTTCCACCTGTTATTTTTTATTATATTAAAAAAACACATACGAGGGTCGACCAATAAGAACCCGTGTTAGGAATGAAGACACCAGTTTTTAAATTTTTATTTTTTATTTTATTTTTCAACGTAATCTCGTTTAAGGTCGATAAACTTTTTCCAACCTTTGTTTCTGCCATTTCTTTAACCCCTCCAAAAAATGTGATTTCTTAAACTCTTCAAAATAAGCTTCTGTTTCGGTGATAAACTTCTCGTTTGAGCTGATTTTTTTCTTCCACGGCACGTTTTCATGTTAGGCGGAGTAAGAAATAGCAGGAAGCCAGGTCGGGCAAGTACCGTGGTTGTGGCAGTTTTTCAGAGCGCAGTTCATGAGTATTAATTACCATTTTGTACGACACGCCTACGGCCTCTACTACTCGCGCACTTTAGTTCGGCGATCAAGCAGGGCAGACATCAAACTGTGAATTTTACGTCGGAGGTTCAACATACTGGCCCAGTGACGGAACGAACATACCTGACCTAATAGACTTTTATGTAACAAGAGGTATATCCCAGAACTACATTCACATTGAAGACTGTAATTCTCTAGTGTCAGATCATTCCCCAGATTGACAAATTCAAAAACAAACTGGGATCTCTTTCGTGAAGTAATGGAGGAAAAATTAATGTTCAGGTAAAGATAAAAAATTCTCTCCAGTTGGAAGATGAATTAGAACAACTCAACGAAACAATTCACTATGCTGCTGTGGCAGCATATCCTACCCAATGGAAGCGAGATGGAAAGTGAAAAATGACGGGCACGTAAAACGTGGCAAATAAGTAGAACAGTGGAGAAAAAAACAATTCTTAACAATTTAGGTTACAGTCCAAATCTCATCTTAAAAAAGTTAAAAATGCATCAATCAACAGATATCTAGTCAGCGTATAACCGATGAATAAAAATCTGATTATTCACTGTGGAAGGCGACGAAAGAGGTCAAAAGACCCAGAATGCAAATGCCTCCACTTAAAAAGGAGGATGGAACCTGGGCAAAGGGTCCTAAAGAGAAGGCTGATCGGTTTGCGGAGTATCTCAAAGATACCACTACCAAGACAAACGGCCAATGAAAATATAATGTCAATCCACAAGCTAGATGATTTTGATACACGTACAGTAGCTCTCAAAGAATTAAAAGAAGAAGTAAAAAACAACAGGAATGTTAAAAAGCCCCAGGCCATGACTTGATTATACTTGCCAAATAATCGAAGCTTTACCAGATAAAGGATTTCGTAATCTATTACACATAATCAATGCAAGCTTTCGGTTAAAATAGGTTCCGTGGCAATGGAAAGTAGCAAAAGTAATCATGATAGCAAAACCTGATGAACCACCTAACGATAAAAAATCATACGGGCCAGTTTCATTGTTGCCAATTATGTCAAAACACTTTGAAAAATTATTACTAAAAAGACTTAAACCAATAAATGAGGACCGACAACTAATTCCTCCACATCAATTTGGATTAAGAGAAAAGCACTCCACAATTGAACATAGAGATCGACTAAGATCTTATTTATCCAATAGATATTTTCGTGTGAAATATGAGGATGAATACTCCGAGCTAAAGAAACTCTTTGCCGGTGTCCAGCAGGAGAGTATCTTAGGACCAATCCTGTATTTATTGTATACACGAGGGATATTCTAACAACAGATGAAGAAACCATAGCCACCTTTGCAGATTACACAGCAATCATGGCGATTGGAAGTAATATCACTGATGGAACGAGCAAACTCCAAAAGATTACCAATGCGGTCTGTAACTGGACTAAGCGCTGGAGAATCAAGCATATTAACATATCATGAAGCATGACCCTCGATGCAAAGCTCAAGTGGAAAGAGCGTATCAAAATGAAAAACGAAAAACTTAACATTAAGTTCAGAAAAATATATTAGCTCATAGAGGCTCTAAACTTACAATTCACAACAAACTCGGCAAATAATAAAGCCGATATGGACCTATGGCGTTCCACTCTGGAGATATACTAAGCAAACAAAGCTTCTCCGTAGCATCGTAAATGCTCCGTGGAAATAAAGACCTTCACAGGGACTTACAGATGGAATACATCAAAGAAGAAGCCAAACACGAAATATGCTCCAGGAACAAGGAAACCCCAATATTCGCCATATGGATATGATAGATAACCCTGTCGTTGAAACAAGACTTCAAGAACGAGGCTACTTGACCTATGTAGTAAACATACTAAATTAAAATTAGTATTTTAAATAGGTTTAATTAATTTTGGGACTAGCCACTGGGTTTCACCCCCAACAAATCAGAATTGTTTAAGAAATGTAAAATTTGTAAAAATTTGAAAAATAAATTGATATGAGCACGCAGTTTCAGTTGTAATTAATAAAGGGGGGAAAAAAGTTCGGCGATCAACGAGAGCCTGGCTGCTCATCATCAAAAACAGATGTACCATCACGTTTAAATTAATTGAACCAATATCCCACGGTAGTCATAGATGGTGAAGGGTCCTTAGACATCATCAACTTCGCTTTTATTCCTTCTCATGTTTTCCATCTAAAAATAAAAAGCAAATTTCGGATCTATATTGCTCTTTTTCCATTTGAGAAACACGAAACAAGAGTGATACAACTGGCTAGCAAATAGAAACTAAACTGAAATTTAGTATGGTTTCGTTTGACAGATGACAGTACATGATGGTAATGTCAACTTCCCTCAGCAATGGCACCTGTTTTCAAACACGGGTACTTATATTCATCGATCTTCCATATGTATGCTGGAAATTCAAAAATTTTTGTTGTAAATGAAAGTTGGTTCTAAGCAAATTAGGTGTATGGAATACAACATCGTTCAAGGAACCACGGACCGTGTTACAGGCCTGTATCCGAATTATTAACGTCTTTTTCCAACAAAAGTAATTCAGTGGTTTCAATTTCATCTCGAATGTTATTCTTAAGATCTTGAATTGTTTGTGAATCATTGCTATACACGTTCACAAAACCCCAAAGAATATAATCTAATGGTGTCAAATCGAATGATCTTGGTGGCCGATTGACATCAGAATTTATTGAGATTATGCGATTACCAAACTTGATTGCCTGTGTCTTGTTGAAACCAAAGATCATCAAAATCAATTTCATCCAATTTTGCCGACAAAAATTGTTGTGAACGATGCCTCAAAGAGATGTTTGGCTCTTCACGAACATTTTTGTTTACAGCTGTTACTGGAACTGGAAGATGGTATTCGTATACTATACGACCAGCAACTGATCTAGTTTCTTCAAAACGTTCAACAATTTTGCGAATTACAGACTCTGTAAAATCATCACGTAATTGTAAAAGTACATGCTCCAATTGATGTGAAATCAGAATATGATAAAAACACTTTCAACGACTACTTCGAAACTACAATGAAACAAATTCGCAACACG
The DNA here is from genome assembly GCA_932526605.1 of Nephrotoma flavescens. Classification (NCBI taxonomy): domain Eukaryota; kingdom Metazoa; phylum Arthropoda; class Insecta; order Diptera; family Tipulidae; genus Nephrotoma; species Nephrotoma flavescens. The sequence goes on along the minus strand of OW052221.1, from coordinate 78,335,245 downwards.
ATGTACATTTTTTGTCGGGCGCCATCAACACACAAATCGACAATGCAACGAAATATACTCAAGAACCGGTTGAATTGTAACAACTTTCGCGGAATAGGTTTACTCAATACTGATTGCAAGCTCTTGGCCAACGTACAACCAGGCAGGTCGACAAAAAATTATAATTTTTCTGTTTGAGAATTGTGTTGGAAAAGTGCTACGAAAAGATATTTCTTGTACGTTTTATAGTCATAGATTTTCATCAGACATATGATAGCATCCAGAGGAACAGATCTAGTCTTGTAACATTTAGGCGTTTCTTCAAAATTGATGATAGGCAAGCTATTGAAAAGTTTTCGAAATCCTTTTCCATATTAACGATGCGAAAACAAAATACATGGCTATCGTGGAAGACAAACACGTAAAAATTTATTTTGGGATCGGTGATAAATGAGTAAAACTCAGTAAGATAGAAGGTCGTGGATCGAACAGATAATATGAAAAATTCTATACGGTAACATAAAAATTTTCAAGTCTCGCGATATGCAAAACTAAAATAAATATTTATAAAGTTCTATTAAGACTATGAGTTAATTTTGGCAACGAGTCTTGGATGCTAACAACACGAGGCGACCAAAAACTCCGTTTTTGAGTTCAAATTAGAATGTGTTAGGCCCTATTAAAAAAAGAAAGGTATACCGGTTGGATCTGAATCACGAGATTAAATGATCTGGACATCATCGATCGGAACTTGGAAAGATAACCTTAATTTAAATTTTTTTATTCCGCAGTTGAAACGTAGGCAGCTCGCAGATTTTCTGGTGTGCCGGAGATATTTCTATTTCTTTGTGTCTCGATCTAGTCGCCCAAATTTATATTAACCATAGCTTTCCGTGGTATTTAAATCGTTTATATATTTTCGATCTGAGATATTTGCCCGAAACCAATATTGGATTATGGATAAAAATAAAATTATCTAAATAAATGTGTTGACATTTTAAAGGACTGTCACTTTCATCACTATAATTGTTTACAATAGTTATAATACCATGCGATTATGATGAAATTCTGGTTAGCTTACTAGAAAATGTGACCAATTCAATCCGTCTCAACCTTATACACCTTACGCAAGCCACACGAATTAAGAGGATTAAGCTTAAGAATTAAGATTCGCCACATCTTTTCATTTGATTTTATCTCAAACTGAACCACAAGCAAATTAAATTAAATTTTGAACAATGTTTTGCAAACAATGTGTTGCTGTCTACCATTGAGAATTAACTACAAAATTTTAGTTAAAAAATTGTGAGAAAATTAGGTGAGTAAATTGTGGGTGACTTTGCAGAGGTTTATCCATCTTCTCGTGTGTACTCAATCCAATTTCTTGTTTATCGTACTAATTCAGATTACAAAATAGTGAAATTACAAAAAGCTTGGGATGAGAATGTCTTTTGTTTTAGGGTCTCAATTGTTTCTAACAACATTAGTTTAGTGATATATAACCCTTCTTATATCGTTACGAGAAATATTTTTCTATAGTCATGTTACACCAAAACAAGTAATCCAAATTTTTCATTTCAGCAATTCTCTTGCTTTAATTTCCGCCTTATATGCTAAACTAACACAATTAATAATTCTAAAGTATAAAGGCGATAAATTCGCCACCGCATATTGTTCCCAAATTTATATTTAAGTAAATTTTTAAGTTCATTGATATCACATCGATCACGATATCATAATTAATTTGCCATCAATGGCAATTTTTTATTTAATTCATTCTTTTCATTATATGTGTGTGTGTGTGTGTGTGTGTGTGTATATATTGTATCGTATTCAGCACAATTCGAGCAAATCAACACACAAACAATGAAATACTACACCACTAAGTATATATAAGCCGAGTGAAACTGATTTACAATTTATTCTTCTATGTACTTCTAACCTCTTGTATACAACTTTGTGCTCACTGTAACTTACTATTAAAGTTACTGCTAAATTCAATTGAAATGCAAAATTTATGATACATTTACTCGTATATTTTTCTAAGAAAAGGTTATCAACCTTAAAGTTTATTTTTAATGTTGTATACTCTATGTCTGTATTTATACATATCCATCCATCTATCTACAACAATTATATCTAGATTTTGGATTGATGTTGACTCAACGACGACGGTGGTTGTGTTGTGATGAAGTTGTTTGACATTTTAATCGTTTTACGATCTGAGTGTTGCTTTTAGTGAGCTTTGTCGAATTGTAGATGATTAATCATTTCATATTGTTGACTGTAACGTAGATGATGATGATGATGATGCGATCGATGGTGATTATAAGAATAACTAACAGTATTTCCACGAAAATATTCTTTAAAATTAATTCTTTCCTTTGATATCACAAATTCGAATAAGGCGAGTACATAAGAGATTTATTCTTAATTGGTGATATCATATCTTAAATATTCGTATATTTGTTTGCATTTCAAACTGATTTTCTTCGACCGAAAATAAGGTAAGTCGTATACCACAAACGATAAAAGCAATTCTTGCAAAAATCAAAAGAAATTGTATGAAGTCAGTTTTGTATATACACATACATATATATACGAGCATATACCAGTGACGAATTATGTATTCATGCATAATTTAATAATTATCGCGGCCACACTTTTTATAATTGTGTACTTGCACTTCTGATCCGTCTACGTAAAAGCAAGATCACGGAATATGTTATTGGGTGGATGCAGAAAAGATGTAATTTTTTGCCTATTTTAACTATCTTCATTTTCAAACCACAAGTTGAAGGTTGTAATTTAAATAAGGCTATTGGACCGATAAGAACTTTGTACTAAATTTGTCCTAAACCAACAAAACCAATGGCTTGTATGTAAATTGTATGTTTATATTTGTAAAATATAAACATTTAGGCGATCACACGATATACATATTTATATTGTTAAGAGGAATTTAAAAATTTTAGTTGATAATGTTTAAGAGGAACATTAAGGAAAATTTAATTAAAGTTGATAAAATTACCACTAAATAAAACTAAGAAGTGTTCAAATTTGAGGTATCTTTTTAAATATTTAGAGTATCATATGTTATTTGACAGATGTCAAGTACAAACATTCCGGTTAGTGGAGAGATACGATTGAACAACGTGTTTTCATTATTAAAACTTATTTTAAATATGGTGAAAGTTATTCAGAAGTTGGAAGAAAATTTTGTACAAAATACGGTAGGGCTAATGCTCCCAAAAACCTTCACTTATCATTGATAAATTTGAAGAAACTGGTTCAGTTCAATATCAGAGAAGCAACATTTATCATCGTAAAGTGATAAATTTTGTTTCTCTGATCTTGAACTGAACCAATTCGCCGTTGTTCACAGCAGTTAAGCCTCAAACCAACAAATTTGTTCACTATTTTACACAAAGATCTTCATTTAAAGGCTTACAAAATAAAGTTATCACAAGAATTGAAGCCAAATGACCACGCATTACGTCGGCAATTCGTTAATTCGGCCATAGAAAAACAAGAAGAAAATGAGAAGATTTTCAAGCAAATTATCTTCATCGATGAAGCACATTTGAAATGGGTGGCTATGTCAACAAACAAAACCGCCGCATTTAAGCTGAAAAAAATCCTAGAGAATTGTCAATGAGAAAGACAACGAAACCAAAAAAAATACTGTATGGTGTGGATTTTTATGGTGGTGGCGTAATTATTGGTTCATATTTTTTCGAAAATCAAAATGATCAGAAACTTTTTGTGAACTCAACTGGAAGATAATGATGTGCAAAATATGTGGTATCAACAGGACGGTGCAACATAACACACAGCAACAGAATCAATCGATATTTTCAAAGAGAAGTTTAATAATCGAATAATTTTTTAAAGAACAGACGTGAATTGACCACCTAGATCATGCGATTTAACGCTATTGGACTTCCTATAGGGTTTCTTCAAGAGTAAAATTTATGCGGATAATCCTCAAACTGTTCTACACCTCAAAGAGGACATAATTTCTTGAAAATCTTCGGCCGAATATCACTAATTGAACCATCATTATGCAGAGGAGGTCACTTGAACGACATTCTTTTTCATTATTAACCGGAACCAATGTACTTTAATTTCCAATAAAAATAAATAAAGATTTCACACAATTTATGTCTTTTATTTAAAATTTAAAAAGATAAAATATTGTTTCATATATATGTATTAATTAAACAAATATGAAAGCCACCTAATTTACAAGTTTTAAAAATTTGCCAAGGAGCTTCCAGACATTTATAGAAATTTACATCTTAAACCGCTTAAGAGAGCCACTTTTGGGTAATACTAAATATTTTTACAGGTTATCTCATCCGTTTCACTGCTTCTCTAAATAATACATTTTGAAATCCCCACCCAAATCGAATTGTAGAACTAGTGACCTTTTTTATTAGAATCCTAGCCCAGCTCTGAAAACTAAGTTGGAAAGTTATTGGTTGGGAAACAGTCTGGTTCCATTCATTATACAGTCGAAATTCAAAATTTCGTCAAATTCGGATTTGTTCACCGAATTTGACCATCGGATTTGATGGGAGATGACCTAGTTCCATTGACCATTATGTTAGAATGCCGATCCCATTCTGCATTCCATATTTGACGGTAATTGGTTGAGGAATGGTAGAGTTCCAGCGAGCATGGCATAAATGTATCCTGTCCTGTGCAGTATATGTATCCTTGGTAATTAAACGAATATTCTTTGGTGACCTATTAATTTTTACATTTGAAATATCCAATCCGGTAGCTTTCAAGAAACCATTGCCATTGGAATGCCTCACATATTTTTTGTAACTTTTTGATTTTGATTTTTTTTGCTATTTCGTGGTTATTTTAGAGCAATTTTTAATATAATTCAAATAACTATGGTTTCAGGAAATTCCATTGTAAGGTGTGGAGTTGGAGAAGGATTAAATTAATAAATGTTTATAATATTATTTAGGAAGCCGGAAAATATTAATTGACAATTAAATTTCAGGAAATCTACAGATGCTTGCGAAATAATATTACTTTGAAATATTAATTGCTGATTGTGTAGACTAGAATTATGTTGTCATTGTGTTAGTAACTATCGAATTTATCTAGGTGTCTGTAACCGCGCCGATTCAATCAAACATTTTTGTAGAGGAAGCCGAAAAGTATTAATTTAGAATTAAATTTCAGGAAAATTCCAGATGCATGTGAATAATAATATGCAATTGTTGAAGACCAATTCCATCGTTATCCATTACACTATTCCGTTTCACTAATATGGGAGCAAGATAAAGTATACTACTGAGTCAACCGACTAGTTTCATAAATGTATCATGCAGCTCACTTAGTGAGCCAGTCGTCGATGAGCATTTATACTTGTTAAATCGCTTAGGGATACTATTTTGGCGTAATGCTAAATAAGATTAAAGGTTATACCCATCAGTTTCACCTACAAGGTAGTCAGATAATAGTAAAGGGTATATTTCGTTTGTTAATTTTTTTATTGAAAAAAAATTAAAATATATTATACTGAAACTTTCGAATATCTCGGAGAATAAGCACTCTACGAAAAAAATGTCCATTATCAAAATTTAACAATTCCGGGGGGTCATACATTAGTGCAAAACTAGTACCCCTCCTCCCCTTCTTGTAGGGGGGGCGGGGGTAACTTTGAAATTAAAATAGGAACCTCTATTTTTATTGCAGATTCGGATTCTACATAAATATTTTTTTTTTGATGTGTAAACATCTTTGCTCGCGCCTACCAAAAATTTTTGTATTAGAGTAAACTTGTAAATGAAACGAACGGAACTGACGTATGTACCTACTTCGTTTGAAAAAAATGCAACAAACTCAATAAAATAATTTTGTACTATACATGGCTTGCTTGTATGTATATGTTTAATAGTATAGGGAAAACAAAAAAACTAATTTAAAAAATGAAATATAAACCATCAACATTTCCATCGATCAGAAAACATAATCTTACGATTAAAAACAGTCAACACTTGTGTATGTTGCTTTATCACGAGTAACGAGTCTCTAGGAGCTGTTCATCACGTCGGCTATCAATGATCATGTCTTCTACTAAATGGGGTTATAATGACGTCTCGTTTTTAACATTGAACTGCCAGAGTCTCAAGTGACAGTCACGCATATAAGCTCAATTCATTTGCTTTCCGAGACCTGCGCAATGACGAGTATGTTAATATTCCTACGTTTGAATACCGCGTTCAGTTCAAGAGACATGGCCCGTGGGCTGCCGGAGTAGCAATTCCGTCAAAAGATCCATAAAATGAGCATAGTGGACACAAATGTTTTGCCGTACGAACTTCCACTTGTCATAGGTGGCCTTACTTTGTGAAAACCAATATTGACGTAACAGATGGACTGGCGAATGGAACTATGGGCTGTCTGAGGTATATCGAATGCAGCCATCCTGACCAGAAAACGAGAACGATGAAAACGTTAACAGTAAAAAATATCAAACGACTTTGGATGGATTTCGGTACAAATTCACAAGGCAAGAGGGCGAGGCGGCTTAAAGCTGGATGGGCGCGGAAAACGAATATCGACCGATGTTTAGTGTTCATTTCTAGAAAAAAGCTCAACTGTTAATCGAAACAACAATCTGACAATTAATGTTAAGCGTATTCATTTTCCAGTCGTACCTGCAAATGCCACCAGAATTCATGCATCACAGGGTGGTACCTATAACGAGATAGTCAGTATATACTCTTACGATAAAAGACACAGTCCACAACTTGTGTATATTCGAAGGAGTCTCGAAGGACTGTTCATCACGTTGGCTATCGATGATCATGTCTTGCTTTATTACGAGTAACGAGTCCCGAAGGACTGTTCATCACGTCGGCTATCGATGATCATGTCTTCTACCATGGACGTAAAAATGGGACCTCAATGGGTCTTTTTCAACATGAGCTATCACTACAAATCCGCTAACTATAAATCAGGTTGTAATGGCGAATTTTGTACGAGATAATAATGACGTCTGGTTTTTTCTGGTCCGTTGTACTACCAGAGTCTCAGGTCACATCACCTCGACCTAACTGATACAGTCACGCAGGGATGCTCAAATTTCTTGCTTCCCTAGATGTGGATACGCAATGCCGAGCATGTAATATTATTTATTTTGAATGATGCGTTCAGTTCAAGAAAAATGGTCAGTGCGGCCTGCCGGAGTAGCAATATATAAATAAAAATACAAGCTGAACTTATACAGGCAACTCGCATAAGGAAATCATCGTTGGACTAACAAATGATATGAGGTTAACAGCACAACCCATTGATAATATATACACGGCTGAACTTCAGCTTCTCTATGGGAATAAGATGCTTTCTGTAGTTGTATTTACCTCGCCGAAAAAATCTGTCGAAGAAATAATGAAGGTTCATACATTTCGTCGTTGCTCCATATTCTTAAATAATTTCATAAATTCTCCAAGGAGACTACCCTCTTTTGCCGATGATTATGAGTGGGGATTTCAATATTAATTTTGCTGTTCCTCAAGCTGAACCATTTATAAAGTTCCTGCGAGACGAATTCGATTTGCACATGAACTCAGATCGAAATATATCTAGTACGAGATTTGGAACGACTATTGTGCAGTTTTTCAATGAAAATTAGAAAAGTTGAAGTCGACAGTATATGTATCTTATTTTAGCTACCTAGCATAATTCTATTGCGTTGATTATACCGAAAGAGAAGTAGACCAGTTTAACGATGATAAACAAATGGAAAACTATGGTTAGTAAAATTACATTCCTTCTTCCTTCAAAGTAAACTGTACGCGTACGGACGCACTATACACACGCCATGTTTACATATCTCCTTGAAAGTACTAATGGACTCACTCTTTTTTCAATTTCTCTTACTGAGAACCTATGCGATTACATCTGCGTTCAAATAAATGATTTTTTTTTGTATTTAGTCCAAGTCGATTCCGTTCGAAGATTATTTCGAAAACAAAAAGACATGTTTGCGTTAGGCTATTAATACAATACAAAATGGAGTATTTAACTGTACAAGAAAAAATTGAAATGGCCTTGGTTCATGGAGATGCTGGCCGTAGGATTCGGTCACGTGCTTCATTTTACCGGACTGTTAAACAATTTACTACTGATAGAAGTGTTCAACCGAAAAAAGGGCTCGTCGAGCAACAATCACTGAGGGAAGTAATGAGATTGCTCTATTGGTTGCAGTAACTCATAATCGTCATACAGCTAGCGATTCCAGATTGTCCCAAACCAGTAGTTGGAAAATTTTAAAACGTCATAAGCATCATCCCTATCATGTGTCTTTACACCAAGATCTTCATGGCGTCGATTTTCAAAATCGGGTAGCATTTTGTCAGTGGGCAGTATTGTTCTCCGACGAGTCATTTTTTACAAACCATGAAACGGTTAATCGACACAACATGCATTACTGGAGTATTGAAACACTGGCTTCGCCAAATTGAACATCAGTGCCCTTGGACTGTCAACGTGTGGTGTGTAATAATTGGGAACAAACTCATCGGCCCCACATTATTGAAGGCAACTTGAATGAGCAAACGTACCGGGCCGAGACATTTTGGAAAATGAACTGCCAACATTATTTGAAGACTTGAGATTGTGATTTCAACATGATGGTTGTCCAGCACACTATTCGTCGGTAGCACGTGAAGTACTTGATCGTGATTTCAATGGTCGCAGGATTGGTAGAGCTGGTCCGGTAAATTGGCTTGCCAGATCTAAATTGGCCAGATTGCAAATTGGCTCGCCAGATTTCTTTTTGTGGGACTATCTCAAATACATAGTTTACCAACCAACACCAACACCGAAATTCAAGCAGACACGCTTCTCAGTTGTGTACATTCATATGAAATGCGGATTAATACGCTGAGGGTTACGTTGAAAGTAGTTTATTCGCCAGCCAATAATATTTATAAAGGTAACAATTTTCTAGTTATTCAGATATTTTTAAAACAAAACATAAAAAAATCATTTATTTACAAGCAGATTTAATCGCATCCTCCTAGGTTACGATAATAGTAGTTTCATGACAAGCCATTTTTCAGTAATTAAAAATTTAAGAAATACAATTTGTTTAAGACTAATTTCGAGTATTTACATTGAAAACGTTTTAATTTTAATTCAAACGTATTACAGAATCGTATGCATACTAAAGCCGTAGAATCCGAATCTGCAATAAAAAATAGAGATTCCTGTTTTAAATTTAAAGTTACTCCCGCCCAAACTACAAGAAGGGGATGAGGGGTACTAATATTAGCACTAATGTATGTGCCCCTCCCTCGGAATGATTACATTTTGATAATGGGCATTTTTTTCGTAGAGTGCTTATTTTCTCAGATATTTGAAAGTTTCAGCTTAAAATATTTATTGTGCGGTGGCAACCAGAATTTTTTAGACAAATATAAAGTCAAAACTATGCCAGTTTTAGTCATGTGTTCGTTTACAACACAACAGCGCGTTTTGTTTATCCAAACTTATTTCGAAAATGGTCGTTTTGTAAAAAGGCATTTTGTAAATTACGTGACGGTTTTTCAGATGAAATCTGCTTCATTACAAGTTAATCACCGGGATTCACCGAAAGTAATTGAGGAGCGGAAGACATATGCATTACACTTTTCCCGAAATGCCCCAGAATCTCGAGAAAAAATAATATTTATCGATGAATCGGCTAATGTATTTGTTCCGACGATTAGAGGACGTAATGTTTCCTTAATTGCAACAATAAACATTCAGGGAATAGTAAATATTTAAAGAAATAATTACGCACTCCAATGTAAGGTCAAAAATGTTCTGTGAATTTTTGCAAAAGCTATTTGAAAAATTGGGAGAAATTAATATTGAAGTTGCGTAGTTAATTTTAGATAATGTAAGCCTCCAGAAGAAGCAGAAGGTGCGTGATCTATTTGGACAAACATGATGAACCCAAACGAACATGTTTTTTCAAAAATAAAATGTTTTGGTAGAAATATGTTAGCTATAATCCTGCGAGTCAAATACAATTGAGAGAGGTAATTGAACAATCAGTTGCAACGGTTACCCCGACGGATTGTAAAAATTATTACACTCATATGTATGTGTATGCAATTGCCATCAGCTGCTGCAAGAGAACCATTATAATTAAATATGCAGATTAGTATTGAGAAATACTTACTTCATAACGTGTGTTATATAGTTAAATCAATAATTTTGCTAATTTTGAGGTTGAATTTTTTTTATTTGTTGAATTAATTATTAATGTTGAATATGCGAACAATAAAATTCTAATTCTATATGGTTTAAAAATCTATATTAAAAAATAAACTTTTCAAAACAGTTTTTCCTATCAGTTGAATTTGGTTTGCAAAAGGACGAATTTGATTTGCAAAAGAGCGAATTTGAAGTGCAAACCCCGTATATTAACAAAAAAATATTTTCTATATTAAAAAAATTTATTTATGTGAAATGAGAATAATGCTAATAATTTCATTTAAAAAGCAAATTGGCAATTGCACTTATGGTTTATTTTTATTGAATTAAATATTATTAAATAATTTATTTAATATCAGGTTTTACATTGTTTTTACTAGTTTAGGACATGCACGGTAAAAACTTCTTATCGGTTCATGAAGGGTGATTTGTTTCTTAAGTTTCTAAAATTTTTATTTTTTATTTTGAGGACAAATCTATTACAAAGTTCCCATGAATCATATAGGGACGATAAAATTGATGCGAAAGCCAATAATGATCTAATTATTGTTTGGATTGAAAATAAGAATGACCCACAAGTTGTTCCATAAGCTAAAGCTGGCTAACATTACAGCGATTCCCATTGTCGCATTATTCAGGAAAGTATTGACATATAAAAAATAATAAATAAATAAAGTCTTAGATTCATACCTTCACGCGGTACTCCCTTTGTTACTCTAAATGAACCCGGCGGTGTAGTGGAAAGAAGCAGAGGAAATTCTGTTTAGAGTCATGAACACTACATGTCACGGCGAGTCATTGGTGCCCTAAAAGTAATACCAAATCAGCGTAGGTTCCCCAGGTTAGGGCGGCTGAACCTGGCGTCTGTCCTGTACTAAACGGCTCGCTATATAAACGTGTTCAAGGTTACCCACACGCATAAACAGGCTAACAACCTTATCTCACAAAAACAACCATGTATGTTGTGAACCCTAAACATATACCTTAGATTACAATAACGTGCACAGCCTTTCAAGCTCTGGAGATCTCCAAAACTTGTTGAACCAGGCAAAGACCTTCTTATTAGATGTACTCGCACTACGAGAACTTCGATGATCTACGGAATTGGCATCCACGCTACCAATGTTTACACTCTTCCTCACAGCGGCCAACAGAATGGAGGAGAATTTGGATTGGATTTTTCATCAATCGGCACGTGAAGCAGCACAAATTTATAATATCTGGATTGTACATGCACATGCATATGTTCCTCAAGTATAGTGTAACCATGTTGTAATGAAGAAACAGAAACTTAGTGCTTTCAACCTCCTCTTTTGAAGAGCAAAATGTATGCTCTGGAGGGCGAAGCACCACAGAGATAAAGGAAATAAACAACTTCATCACCGCGTCAAACAACAATTGCTACAGTTAATACAAATTCGAATGACCGCATGGCGCAGAGGAATACGGTAAAACGGAATGAAATGGAAACACATACACCGCATGTCAGCCTGCAGGATTCAATGGACTGATCGATCACTAATCAACAACGTTTACAATTATTATTTTGATGCTGTACATTGACATAGAGTACAGAGGGTCTTAGTTGTGTTTATTAACATCACCGATTGTAGATGATGAAAATTCAATTTGCGTTTATCATCTGATGGGATTCGAACCCAGTATCTCCCGGTCCAAGTGCCGAAACTTTAACCAGTGCACCGCTTGTCCGGTGCTATAAGACTATGAAGCGCAATAATTGTATTCTATATTTGACGTTTAGCTAGTTTACTAACTCGTTCATACAAAACTTGTTGGCAGTATACAAAACCTTAAGATGGTTCACAATTCAAATGAAATCTGATAAAATTTTAATATGTAGCCGGGCGGAATCAGAGACACAGAATATAAGTAGAAGCTCAACTAATTTCACGAGTTTATAAAAAACACAATACAAAAGAAATTTATAATAATAATAATTGAAATGGGTACTTCTCAAGGCGTAGAGTATCTGATACCAAAATCATGTTGAAACCCGTAAATAAGTGTTAGTAAGTCTTGCTAGTTTTAACTGGCCAGTTTCAACTGGCCAGTTTCAGAGCGCTCTGATTTAAAGGTTTAAAAATAGGATACTTAGTGAGCATCGAGTATGCTCACGGAAAAATTGTTTTGTTATACGTTTGGAGGGGTATACAACTACCATCGTCTCAAATTACACAACACAAAGTTATAGATAATTATTTTCTTCAGAGTTGTAAGATAAAGTAACATCTTATAAATTCCAACTGTGAACTAAGTTTTGCAAGGTGTCAGCTATTACATTTCCTGTTAGTAGACACAGAGGATTATGGCCGTTTTGAAGATTTTGGCCAGGTTTGAGTAGTTAAGTGATTAACAAAGAAGTTTAACATAAATTTAATGTCTTAGACTTGTCTTGTCTTTAATATTTTCAAATTATTATAGAATTATTTTAAAGCTCGCAACAATCATACGTAACCACATAACTAAGGCTATGTTGCAACTATCGAATGATTTCCTTAAAAATTTGAATGAGTAATTATAAAGCAACTATCAAATATAAATTTTGGAAATAAAAATTGCCACTCAAATTGTCATTCTTTTCAAATCTTTTGAATCAAAAGCGTCAGAATCGTCTCAACTTGTTTACTTGTATAGACAAATTCATAAAGTTGACATAACATTAACATTAAATGTTGAATTGCTATAAAAAATGCTAAATTATTTTCAATGAAAATGATTCAAGTGCACGTAGAATAAAAAGCCAAATTATTATTAAAATAAAATTAATAATAATCAGAATTAGAACTAAATCACCCAAATATACAGATAAAAAACATGCCACCATATATGAAAAAGAAATTATGGCGTAAGTGTAGATGGTATAGATCGCCGAAATCGGGTAAGATGAACATTTTTTATTTCATTTATCAAAATTTTTCAAATCATTGCCGAATGCCAAAAGATATACATTTGAAAATATTTAGAAACATTATGGAAAATTTCTAAATTTTACATAAATTTACAATTCCAACATCTACTAAATCTATTAAACAACTTATCATTATATATATTATTTTTTAACTTGTCATCTAAAACAAATGAAAATATCAAAATTTTCCTGGAAAATGTGGTAATTTTTCCGAAATTTTTGGCTTGCACCTGCTAAAAACGATAGATACACAATCCTACAAAGAAAATTTTTTAAAAAATTTTCATCTTCTAGCCGAAATTATTACTTTATCGTACGTCAAGAATAACTAGATTAAAAATGTTCTTTAAAAGCTTACAAATTACAAGTACAGGTGTACTGTATGGTTTGTACGAGTTACTGTTAGTGTAAACTGCCAAAACGCCTTTCTAAATTATTTTACACTGTGCATTCCAACTACTGACAAGAAGCATTATTTCGATATTGCCCAAGGACAACCAATAAAGTGCCGCATATAAGCATCATACCCGTTTTCTGAAATTTTAATAAAAAAAGTGAGAGTAAATTAGCAAGACAATCCGCATACGTGCTGCTGTACGTGATTACTTCTCGATATTGTTCGATTTTACCACAATAATTGATTGAGTCTCGTGCTACATAACTGATTGGCATTTAGCCTAGATAAAATAAAATGTAAAGCACATCATACTAAATAAGCAAAGTTGACAAAACATAAATATGTTATGTATAGTGTTGGTATTTGACCATTCCTATTCCACCAAGGCCATTCATATAATTATATATCACCCGCTGGCTAATCAATAAAGCGACATTTTGATCTTAATTTACGAATTATAACAATCTTATAATTTTTTATTTGTGGTATACAATTCCGCATTCTAAACGGTAATTTAATTTTATTTACCAAACACGAGGTGACACAATAGCCATTCGAGTAGGTATAATAGACTTCTTAACTAGAACTGCCCACGCATACATGTATAACAAACAAAAGCGCTGTTAAATTTCACCACGCTTGGCAAGGGTTAAGAAACTACATAACATTAAAATAAGAAAAATCTCACTTTCTATGTAATAAAAGAAACACACACAATACAGCTATATCATATACATGTACGAAATAGTAATAAAAACAAAATATAAATAAATAATTTATTATTAAACAATCGAATTACCTTGATATAATAAAATATGTAAAGCAATTGAATTTCTTATTAAAATCAAAAGAATTTTCAATTCTTAAATAGGTTTGGTTGCTTGCTATACACGACGTTTAATAACGTTAATGTTGATATTTTAAACACAATTATGTAAAATAATGACAATTATTATTAAAATAATATGAACACTAACTATCACTTTTGTACAAAAAAACAATTCACTTAGGTATTCACCATATCTGGAAAGAAAATCAAAAGTAAGAAATTAGTACTTTATAACTATATGAGTAACTATAAAAACATTTATTATTACGCTAATTACATATATTGTGAGGTTATGTGATGATCATTCTTTTGTTAAATTATATAAAGTTAACATAACCAAACATACAAAATATATGTTTCTTTTGATTCTTTAATTAAACGAAGAAGAATAGTCACGGGAAATAATTTTAGTAAATCAGTTTGTATGTATGGTGGGTAACTCAACTATTACGTTTTAATTCAATTATGTCATATAAGTGACAATGATAACGATCGTATCAAGAATATTATTACTCATGAAATGATGTTGAATAATTTATTACTATATTTTTGACATCGAACGACATGCAATAAATATATGACAGTTTGATCTTAGATGTCATAATTTGGTGTGACATTGGAACTCGTTGATTGGATCAATCCGAGGGCCTGCTGGTTGTGTAAATTACGTTTTTTGTGCAAGTAAATTACATAAGCTTATTCTTTACATTATTTAAAATAAAAATTTAATAAAAAATGACTTTTTTGTTTACCGTTGGTCTATATATCAACCGCTTCATGACAAGATCTCCTACCTGACAATTTTGTGAAAATGAGCTTTTAAAAAGAAAGAATGAAACAAAATTAGACGCACACTTACAAATATTTAAAATAAGTTGGTAAAACAAGAAAAAAAAATTAAATCGAATCGAATTCCATCAAAAACAGGGACCTAACTATTGAATTCTACGTTCATTTTCGACGGCTATCGTTTTCCTATAGCAA
Source organism: Nephrotoma flavescens (assembly GCA_932526605.1). Lineage (NCBI taxonomy): Eukaryota > Metazoa > Arthropoda > Insecta > Diptera > Tipulidae > Nephrotoma > Nephrotoma flavescens. The sequence goes on along the minus strand of OW052221.1, from coordinate 78,319,891 downwards.
GCGTAGAAACAAAAGAGAAAAGAATAGTAAAAATTTCATACATTTTTCTGTTTTCTTCTTTTGTCTACTATAGGAAAACGATAGCCTTCGAAAATGAACGTCGAATTCAACAGTTAGGCTCCAGCGGAAACATATAGAATGACTACACTCTTTTTTTAGTTTCCTGAACAATTCATTTTTGTTAGATAGCAGTTATTGTCACAAAGGGGATATACAAGTTACGAATTTTAATTCGGAGCGAACAAAAAAAATTAAATTTTTTTAATCTTTATTGTTACAATTCCAAACTAAAACTAAAACAGTGCTCTTAACCTGCACCGACCATATTAGCCCGTCTCAATGAAACCTGTACTATAATTTGTTACACATTTATTACAATTTATTACAACAAATCCCGATTTTATTACAGTTACCATTTTCGAGGAACGAGTAGTCGGTTTAGCTTGTAATTAAACCTACACCGCCAAAATTGTAACTTTTGATGTAGCTGTGATATCGGGATGGTTCTTGGACCAGAATTTATTACAAATTAATTACATTAATTAAATAGTTCAAGATCAACCCTATATTTTGACTAAGGGTAAATTTCACCCCAAAACGATTATTTATGACAAAAACATCGATTTTACCAATATTAATAAATTATTACACCAGATATTGAATCAAATGTTACTGCTTGGATCTTGTGGAGGGCAGATCAACCTTATCCAGGTGTGTAATAAATTATCTTTGTGTCAGGTTACACGGAATCGGCTCCAAACCGTAAAGGGTTCAAACATCTAATTTTAAAGTTCAATTTTATCACCTTCCACAATTTATTACACCAGACCGCCACTAGATATTGAGTCAATTGTTACTCCTTGGACCTTGCGGAGGGCAGATCAACCTTATCCAGGTATGTAATAAATTATCTTTGTGTCAGGTTATACGGAATTGGCTCCAAACCGTAAAGGGTTCAAACATTTAATTTAAAGTTCGATTTGATCACCTTCAACAATTTATTACACCAGACCGCCACCAGATATTGAGTCAAATGTTATTCCTTGGACCTTGTGGAGGGAATGAAAATTTTCGTCAAACGATATTTATTTATGTTTTCGCCGCAATGACGATTATTTTTGGCTAATTTACTGTCCCTAGATTGTAAATTACGAAATAATGTCGCCTTACTTTGGTACAAGTTAAATCCATTCTGGAAAATAATTAATATTGCTCAAAGTAACAACAAATATTGTGCTCAAGTAACCTGACATAAAAATAATACAATAAACACTTGAAAAAATTTCATCTGCCCTTCAAGGCCTTGCAAGGCCAATAAAGCAACATTTAAAACAAAATCTGATGGCGGTCTTATGTACACCATCAAATGTTATGAAATCGACCTTCAAATTACAAATTTGAAGACATTACAGTTTGAAGCCGATTCCATTTAGCAGGACACAAAAAATCATTTAACACACACCTGGATAAGGTTGATCTGCCCTCAACAATATCGGAATCGAAGAAGTAACGTTTTACCCAATATCTGATGGCGGTCTCGTGTAATCAATTGTTGAAGGTGATAAAATCGAACTTTAAATTAGACGTTTGAACCCTTTACGGTTTGGAGCCGATTCCGTGTAACCTGACACAAAGATAATTTATTACACACCTGGATAAGGTTGATCTGCCCTCCACAAGGTCCAAGGAGTAACATTTGACTCAATATCTGGTGGCGGTCTGGTGTAATAAATTGTTGAAGGTGATCAAATCGAACTTTAAATTAAATGTTTGAACCCTTTACGGTTTGAAGCCAATTCCGTGTAACCTGACACAAAGATAATTTATTACACACCTGGATATGGTTGATCTGCCCTCCACAAGGTCCAAGGAGTTCATTTGACTCAATATCTGGTGGCGGTCTGGTGTAATAAATTGTTGAAGTTGATAAAATCGAACTTTAAATTAGACATTTGAACCCTTTACGGTTTGGAGCCAATTCTGTGTAACCTGACACAAAAATAATTTATTAAACACCTGGATAAGGTTGATCTGCCCTCCATAAGGTCAAAGGAGTAATATTTGGCTCAATATCTGGTGGCGGTCTGTTGTAATAAATTGTTGAAGGTGATAAAATCGAACTTTAAATTGGATGTTTGAACCCTTTACGGTTTGGAGCCAACTCCGTGTAACCTGACACAAAGATAATTTATTACACACCTGGATAAGGTTGATCTGCCCTCCACAAGGTCCAAGGAGTAACATTTGACTCAATATCTGGTGGCGGTCTGGTGTAATAATTTATTAATATTGGTAAAATCGATGTTTTTGTCATAAATAATCGTTTGGGGTGAAATTTACCCTTAGTCAAAATATAGGGTTGATCTTGAACTATTTAATTAATGTAATTAATTTGTAATAAATTCTGGTCCAAGAACCATCCCGATATCATAGCTACATCAGAAGTTACAATTTTGGCGGTGTAGGTTTAATTACAAGCTAAACCGACCACTCGTTCCTCGAAAACGGTAACTGTAATAAAATCGGGATTTGTTGTAATAAATTGTAATAAATGTGTAACAAATTATAGTACAGGTTTCATTGAGGCGGGCTAATATGGTCGGTGCAGGTTAAGAGCACTAACTAAAACATAATCTAACAAAAATATCTATATTCAAAAATTTGCAGTAAGCAAATTTTTTATGTTAATAATTTTTTATGTTAATAAATTTGCACTAAGCAAAAAACCAAATAATCTAAATTTTTGTAGTTCGCTTCATGTTTCGCTGATGTGAATTAAGTGCCACGTTACAAATCTAAAGGCACATTGTAAGGAGTCAGCATTTTTATAACTAAGCCGGGTGCTGCTGGTCATTAACTCTTCCCCTTTTAAGGATCCACGACAGGTGGGTAAGAATTCGAATTTAATTGGTTGAATCCCAAGATGTTTGATGATCTCTGGTTGATGATTTGATCTGTTAATCCTTATTTTATAATAATGAATGGTCTTTTTTATTGAGAGGATAAATATAGTTTTGCAAATCACAGCTATAACAGGAGCTAAAAATGATAAGAGTATCTTTTTCCCCGATGCTTATGTATCTTATTCCCCGATGCTGTTATCATTGTGACATTGGTGTTTTTACCCCAGTATCCTTTCTAAACTTCGCTTTATCTTTTGCTTGGATTTGTTTTGCTGTGACGTATATCGTATCTCCAACCTCGTATGTTTTTCGTTCTGGTTCCTCGAATTTCCATTTTGTAGCTAAGTTTGTTGAGAATTTTGAATACGTTGGATTACATCGGCATTTACCTTATCTTTATAGTTTAACATATTTTGGAAATTGATTCGATTGGTTCTTACAAAGAATGAATCGTATTATTTTATCGATCCACGGCAATGTTTACTTACTCTTTTATGGGAAGATCCTTAAGTTCATTTTGTAGACATCCTATCATCTCTATGATGGTCGAATGGACTCTCTCTACTATTCCATTTACCTCACTCTTTTGGGATGGCGTAAGATAAATTTGTATTCCGAGCGTCTTGATAAAATCCGCTACCTTATGAATGATAAAACTTATCACCATTATTTTGGGTGTCGTGAAGTAATGTAAAATGTTGATGATTTTATTTCTTATATGCGGAGCTGATATGTCCTTAATATGTGTGAGCTTCGTGAATTTCGAGAAATTATCTATACATGTGATGAACTTTTCTCTTTTGTTGTCAATAATTTATATGCGGATAATCTCCATTGGATAGGTCAGAATTAGTGTAGGTTGAAGTGTAACCTTTTCCGGGTGGCGATCATATTTATTTGTGTGGCAAATTTCACAGGTTTGTGTGTACTTTTTTTATCAAGTTGGCCAGGTGTGGGAAATAATATTTTTCCAGAACTTATTCTTTAGTCTCCTTCCAGTTACGGTACGCTCTATTATGCTCTTCTGGAATAATCCTGTATTTATTCTCCTCTTGGATGTATCGTTCCAGAATCTTCACGCCATTAATTGTTGAAGGGTTCAGCCTTTCTTTGAGTGTGTTCATCAGGGCCTCTTTAGCGAAATCCCGTAAACTGATGAGATGTCTGTGGTAATTGGGATGTGGTTCTTCATAGGCGTAAACATTCTTACTCTCCGTAAAAATAAGTTAGTTGTTAAATACGTTTATCTGTGCATCAAGTTGGCCTTTTCCAATTTTGAGAATATTTTGATAATGTCGCCTCGTTTTTCAACATTATTTATTTGAGATGAAATTGTCTCTTTTAGTGGTATCTTTAAATTCGGTGTTAAGAGGAAGACGTTGTTTTTTCTATCGATGATGGCTCCTATAGTTCCTTTAAAGTGTCGTCCCCGATTATTCTTTTGTTAATTCCAACACTTTTAAAAAAATGGCCAACCATCTTCTCTTTTATTAAGATGGTCCCACCAGCGGACCTGATGTTGAATTGCGGGAATCGAATTTACCGCTACGTATACGTATACGCTGTTTAACGAAAAATCACATATACTAACGATGACATTGGAATTATCAGAAATATATTTTGTTTTCATTTTTTAGTTCAAATGAAAAATCTGATTTGATTGTCTGTGATATAGTTGTTAGTTAGTTGTAACTCTGATTCTTTCGTGGCTCGTTCTGATACGAAGCTTCGCGTTTAAATGCTGTCTGATAGTTAGCGTTTACTGGGCGATTTTGGTAGTTAGCTTGCCTTGACTTTATAGATGACCCTAATTCTATCGGTGTTGGTGGTTTCAGTTCAACTGCGATATTTCAATTCAATTCCATATTTCATTGTGGCGTGGTCATATTGTGTTGCGGTGTTAGATTTTACTAGGTTGTAGGAGTTAGTTGATTTATTGGAGCTTTTATTGAATTGTTAAAACTCCTTTTATGTATTACTAAATTCCTAAAATAAAATTTTTTAAATTCCAGGCACGTTTGAGGTCGTTGAATGATTAATATTTTAGAAAGTTCTCCGAAGCCCGGTTTCAGTATGTTTCTATTAAAACTTCTATTGTATCGTGAGAGTATTCTTCAGTTTATATTTTATTGACGATCAGCGAGAATTGTTGGTTAATATTCACATAGAATTCGTCTATGCTCATATTCCTCTGAGTGATGCTCCTAAGTTGGTGTTCCAATGTCCTGAGGTCTCTTCTGTCAGCATAATGGAGAGACAAGCATTTTTTGATAGAAGCCCAATCATATATCTGTTTGTTGCGTACTATTCGTAATATTTCAATATATTTTCCACATTATGGATCCACGATATATATTGAGTGGGGTTGCCGTCAAATGTTTGCAACTCCTTGACGCAATCTGGAAGTCTAGTAATTTCGGCTAGATCTCGTTCCGTTCTCGGTAATATTAGTGTTTCGGTTTTGTGAATTACGGAATTCTCAAGTTTCAATAATCTCTGTTTGATTTTTTAGAGAATTCGATTTGAGCATTGTCAGCTCCAGTCAATTGCTTTATTTGTTCAGCTAACTGTTCGATTTGCGACATTTTTTTAAACTATGAGATTATTACGCTTTTGTTATTATCAACTGATATAGGGGCACATGCTCGATCAGCTAGCAAGCAAGCAATATGCTAGCGCAAAACCTGGCTACTCAATCAATTTTACCAAGCAAATTTTAATTTAAATTATTTTTTTTATGCGTTTTTTGTTTATTTTTGCGATTGCACAGTACACCAATGTAAACATTTGCTGGATAGTTTTCTAAGCCACAAAGTTTACTTTTCAATCGCAGAAAAATAAAAAAAATATAAAAAGAAGTAAATTCAAATTCAAATTTGCTTGGTAAAATTGATTGAGTAGCCAGGTTTTGCGCTAGCATATTGCTTGCTTGCTAGCTGATCGAGAATGTGCCCCATATTTAGGATTTTTATTAAGATTATAGTTGAAGTTATTATCACTTTTTATTAGTTATTTTTGGTTTTTAAGTTTCACTTTTAGAATTAAATTATTAGATTTTTATTTTAGAGTTTGTCAAAAAACATTATAATTAAATCGAGTAAGAATTATTATTATAGTTTTATTACGATTTTCGTTCATTTTATTATTATTGAGGTTTATATTAATTTTTGTTTGTTGAGTGTTAAAAGTTAAATTAAAATTTTTGTTGCACTTACACTAGGATTATCAGGATTTGTATGGAAATTGGAATTGGTGCAGCACAATTATAAAAATACCTAAAGTAATTCGTGTCTGGTTCAACATCATTGTTAGAGAAACCTTGACTGCAAAAATTTGCTATTTGTTAAGTAATTATTGTGGAATCATTAGAAGATTGTACTTCAAGGTAGCAGCACCAGTTATGACAAAATTCAGGCAAATTTGAGAAATCATTGTAAATATTAATATAACTAGGCCTTAATTATAAAATTTGTTTGTTAACGTTTGTTTCTAAGATTGTGCAATACACGCAGGTCTTAATTGTATTATAGAGCGGAGGCAGTATTTTTTTTTGCGAGCATGAGTTTGTTCCAAACATTCTAAAATAATAGAAAAAAATTGACAGTCTGAGTTTAAACATTTATTACTATTAAACAGACGTTTTCCTTAAAATCAATGTTCCTCAAGTGGGTTCTATCCGACCGTGCTACGAAACCAAAAAGAAATAAAATTTGTCTTCATATCTACTAAATATTTTCAGTTTTAGGAAGCAAACGCCGAACTGTTAAAGTTGAATCAGGAATGACCATATTTTCGAATGGCATTAAGCTGGGACCGGTGTGAAGTTTTAACATTTATCAAAAGTGTAGCGAGAAATTAACAAATAATAAAAATGTAGCATGACACAAACAATTTATTTTTTATTTGTCCCACTAGAATTTGAAGTTCATTAATTAGAGAAGTTTCCGCAAATCTAAATATACCGGTATTTCGGGAATACTACGATATTAGATTTTTATATAAATGAAAATAATTATGATGTGAAAAGTGACTCCAGCTCTTATGAATGTTTGCTGGCCTTCACCACATTATTGTAGCCTCCGATGAATTGCCAAATATCGCAGTGATGTGCCTCATAAAAGAGACATCTCTAAAATTATGTATTAATAACCATCAAACATCCACAAGACTTGGCTCACACTTTTCCCATTATTATTTCCTTTTACAGAAGACAAAAAAAAATGAAGAAGATCCCCGAAGATCACATATTCTTGAAATGGCGGTTTGATCAAATTTGTGTGGACATCTCTATAGAATTAAATGGTTAAGGCCATCGAACATCCATAAGACCTGGCGTACACTTTTCACATAATTATTTTCTTTTGCATTAGGTGTTTCCTTTTTAAAATCAACAAAATTTAGTTTTATCGAATGTATAAAATAAAATTCTCCAAGGTCGTAGCGATATCCCGCTTATCAGAATTGGAAACCAACCATCAACAAGACCGAGTGCGCAGAGCACTTTTAAAGTTCGAATTTTTATATGATCGTTAGAAAGTTCCCGATTTTCTTGTAAAGTTTTGGTAGGAGAAATAAAAAATTCAACCTTGCCATAACATGGTTGTGTAATGCTAAATTCTCGTTAAATTGTGTAATTACATTTTTTTATTTGTTAAACTTACTAATTAATTATGTTGCACTATTCTGGTAGTCCTCCGGGAATAGGAGACAGGGAAAAGAACTTATATGTAAATTCTGCTCAAACAATTTTTTTCCAGCATATTGAAGTAAATGGCTAGTATTCAATTTTTTGAAATCAAACTTAAATTGGAAATAATTTTCCCTGCCAATTTAAATATTGAAAAATGATTCCCAATAAATAAATATAAATAAAAACTATTTGAAAAAAGCCGGAAAAAAATTATTTGAAGAGAAATTACATATAAATGTTTTCCCCAGTTCCCTATTCCCTAGGAAAGGAATTACCAAAATTGTGCCACTGTATGTAAAATACACCTTATTGTTAAACTCGACGTTCAAGTTTATGTCCTTAAGTGCAAAAACGTAAAACTTTTTTAATTCGGACTTTATTAATTCATGTAGCGACAGAGCCGGTTTATCATTCTCTGTATCGCCGAAATTTTGTTTCAATTTGTTTACATGCATGAGCAAATATTGTTAAGGTTAACAGCCTGTTAGGCTGTTAGATTTCTATCAAATAAAAGCGCATATCTCTCTATTGCTTTCATCTGCAATAACTTAATAAATAAACTTCTACCCTTTACGATTAGCGTGGATGGCTTAATAAACCTTACTTCTCCAGTGGTTCCATTGAGAGCGGAAGGAGCACATATAGCATAACTGATAGAATAACATTAGTTAACAACAGCTGTCGAACTTGTCGTAAATCTTTTGTGTTCAACATTATTCCAGATCTCACTTTGCCTATTATGAACGCATTATGGTAACAGTTCCAAATACTCTTTAAAATTTAGTCTGCTATAGAAAGGTGCCACAAGGTACCTAATGGTTGGTTGTGAGTTAATAACACAGTCGCCTCTACATTTATGGTTCCATTTACTTTCCTGTTAGTAGTCAGTAGTCAGTATTTGTCTCCTATAAACCAATCGTACACCTTTACTGCAATTTTTTTGGTACAGGTTCAAGTACATGTTCAGAATAGATCTTGCTATCCTGGAACCTAGTCAGAAATACCTTTCTTACATTACAGGGTAATGGCACAATATTTCATATTATATTTCTACCATTCATCTACCTCCAACAATTATGCCTTCACAATTACTAATAATAAAAATAAATTTAAGAGCATCACTTGTTGAGAGTCCTTTCTGAAGTCATACTGAAGTTATGTACTACACAATTGCCTCCTTTAGTCTGATCAAAATCACCCGCTCGCCATTCAGAATTTCCATCGTACATTTGGATCTGTAAAACGTGGATCTTAGATGATCTCTTTTTCTTGCCAATTTTTACATTTTCAACTTTGCAGAACATTCTCTAGAGCACAAAATTCTTTTTCGTTTATTGATGTGTAAACATCTTTACGCGCGCCTACCAAAATTTTTTGTATTAGAGTAAACTTGTAAATGAAACGAACGGAAATGACGTATACCTACTTCGTTTGAAAAAAAAGCAAGAAACTCAACAAAAACAATTTTTACTATACATGGATGGCAGTGAAGTATGTCCCAAATAACAAAAATAAACATGTATTAGTATATACACTGTTAAAAAATTCTTATAAGAATTTTGAGTGAAAAATAGAAAAAAAACTCAAAAAATTATATTACATTCTCCATAAAACCCCGGAAAATTATTTCCATTTGTAAGTAGTTTGCAGAAGATAATATTACAATATATCTAAATGCCGGGTATACAAAATTTGTGTACAAAGCCACTATGTTGAAATTACACAATTAGTTTGTCGGAAAATTTCACTATGTCCAAATGTTAGCTTTAGGTTAGCACAATCAAATAAATCAAGTGTCATTTCCATATCTAGGGGGAAAATGTCATTTTTCGTCCTCGCACCTATAATCGATCTTACTGGTTTGAGTAGTTTTAATTTAGATAAATTCTGGATATCCTAGAGTTTGTCGGAAAATTTCACTATGTCCAAATGTTAGCTTATGACACCTCTCCCCTAGATATGGAAATGGCACTTGATTTATTTGATTGTGCTAACTTAAAGCTAACATTTGGACATAGTGAAATTTTCCGACAAACTCTAGGATATTCAGAATTTATCTAAATTAAAACTACTCAAACCAGTAAGATCGACTAGAGTTGCGAGAACGAAAAATGACACCTTTCCCCTAGATATGGAAATGGCACTTGATTTATTTGATTGTGCTAACCTAAAGCTAACATTTGGACATAGTGAAATTTTCCGACAAACTCTAGGATATCCAGAATTTATCTAAATTAAAACTACTCAAACCAGTAGGATCGATTAGAGGTGCGAGAACGAAAACTGACATTTTTCCCCTAGATATGGAAATGGCTCTTGATTTATTTGATTGTGCTAACCTAAAGCTAACATTTGGACATAGTGAAATTTTCCGACAAACTCTAGGATATCCAGAATTTATCTAAATTAAAACTACTCAAACCAGTAAGATCGACTAGAGTTGCGAGAACGAAAAATGACACCTTTCCCCTAGATATGGAAATGGCACTTGATTTATTTGATTGTGCTAACCTAAAGCTAACATTTGGACATAGTGAAATTTTCCGACAAACTCTAGGATATCCAGAATTTATCTAAATTAAAACTACTCAAACCAGTAGGATCGATTAGAGGTGCGAGAACGAAAACTGACATTTTTCCCCTAGATATGGAAATGGCTCTTGATTTATTTGATTGTGCTAACCTAAACCTAACATTTGGACATAGTAAAATTTTCCGACAAACTCTAGGATATCCAGAATTTATCTAAATTAAAACTACTCAAACTATAAAAATCTATTTCATTTACGAGATCTAAAATAATATCACTACTACCGTTTGGAAAGCTACCTTGACTGTTATCTTAAGGCTATCATTTCATCGTAATTGACTTTTCCGACAGATGAATTATTTTCTTAAATATTTTTATCAATGAAATCCACGCACATCAGCTCCTGTTCTGAGTTATACTTTGTATTCTTACAAGAATTCATTTTGTTTACTTTTTCATGTATTTTTAGTTAATTTAAAAAAATAAATCTATATATTAAATAATGTTTAGTTAATTAATTTATTGACCTCAATTAAATGACAATGTGTTTTATTTTGTTTTCCCAAGAATATTATTTACTATTTCTCTTGCTACCATTTTTGCAAAATAAATCGAATACGAAAAAAATTTCTCGCCTATTTTCGTCTCTTTCTATTATAATATAGTTATTTCGCAAAAATTTCAATTTAACAGTGTAATTACTAATACATGTTCCGCATTAAAAATTTCTAATTGGAATTGTATATGTACACGGGATTTTTTTTGGGACAAACTTCACAACCGTATACACGGCATGCTTTTATGTATATGTATAATAGTAGGGAAAATGAAAAAAATTAATTTAATGAATGAAATAGAAACCATCGACATTTCCATCGATCAGAAAAATCAAAAAAAAAATTACGATACGAAATACGAATTACGATTACGAAATTGCATACTCATACGATTAAAAACACAGTCAACAACTGCTGTACATTGCTTTATCACGAGTGACGAGTCTCTAGGCGCTGTTCATCATGTCGGCTATCAATGATCATGTTTTCTACTGAATAGGGTTATAATGACATCTCGTTTTTAACATTGAACTGCCAGAGTCTCAGGTCACAGTCACGCAGGTATGCTCAATTCATTTGGTTTTCGAGACCTGGCTGCGCAATGACGAACTTGTTAATATTCCTACGTTTGAATGCTATTTTCAGTTCAATAGAGATGGTCAGTGGGCTGCTGGAGTAGCAATTCCGTCAAAAGATCCATAAAATGAGCATAGTGGACACAAATAATTTGCCGTACTTTTTCAAAACCAATATTGACGTAACAAATGGACTGGCGAATGGAACTATGGGCTGACTAAAGTATATCGAATGCATAGGCATCCTAATCAGGACAACGAGAACGATGAAAACGTCGACAGTAAAAAATGTCAAACGACTCTGGATGGATTTCGGTTCAAATTCACAAGTTGGCAAGAAGGTCAGGTGGCTTAAAGCTGGATGGGCGCAGAAAACGAATATCGACCGATGTTTGGTGCCCATTTCTAGAAAAAGCTCAACTATTAATCGAAACAACAATTAATGTTAAGCATAAACAACAATTAATGTAAAGCGTCGTACCTTCATGTGCCACCACAATTCATGCATCACACGGTGGTATCTACAACGAGATAGTCAGTATATACTCTTACGATAAAAGACACAGTTAACAAATTGTTTATATTGCTTTAGCACGAGTAACGAGTCTCGATGGACTGTTCATCACGTCGGCTATCGATGATCATGTCGTCTACCATGGACGTAAAAATGGGACCTCAATGGGTCTTCTTCAAAATTAGCTATCGCACCTCACCACAAATCCGCTTTATCCGTTGTAATGGCGAATTTTGTACGAGATAATAATGACGTCTGGTTTTTAACATTGAACTGTCAGAGTCTTAGGTCATACACATCACCTCGACCTAACTGACACAGTCACGCAAGGATGCTCAATTTTCTTGCTTTTCCAGATCTGCGTTCAGTTCAAGAGAGACGGTGAGTGAGCTGCCGGAGTAACAATATATAAAAATTCAAATAGAATACTCATACCATACAGTCACCTCGCATAAAGAAATCATCGTTGGACAAACAACTGGTATGAGCGTAACAACACAACTCATTGATGATATATATACGGCTGAACTTCAGCTTTTCAATGGGAATAAGATGCTTTCTGTAGTTGTATTAACCTCGCCAAATAAATCTTTCGAAGACATAATGAAGTTCATACATTTCGTCCTTGCCCCATATCCTAAAGAATTTCAAAAATTCTCCAAGGAGACTATCATCTTTTGCCGGTGATTATGAGCGAGGATTTCAATATTAATGTTGCTGTTCCTCAAGCTGAACCACTTATAAACTTCCTGCGAGACGAATTCGATTTGCACATGAACTCAGATCGAAATATATTTACTACTAGATATGGGACGACCATATTGTGCAGTTTTTCAATGAAAATTTTTAAAGTTAGAGTCGACAGTATATAATATATCTTATTTTAGCTACCAAAATCCAATTGCGTCGATTATACCGAAAGAGTAATAGACCAATTTAACGATAATAAACAAATGAAAAACTCTGGTTAGTAAAATTGCATTCCTTCTTCCTTCAAAGTAAACTGTACCCACGTACTATACATACGCCATGTTTACACATCTCCTTGAGAGTACTAATGGACTCACTCATTTTTTTATAATATTAAATTGCGCAAGTAGAAGGTAATCTACACAACAACAAAGCTTATTCTTAAACGAATATATGCTTTTTGCTACTCTGCACCATTTCTTTTAGTAAACATTAAAGTTCTTTTGCCTTTAGCACAGGATGTCGATCTCAAGCGACTTTAAACAATCTAAATTTTAAAATCTTTAATTTTAATTGTAATTCTATTAATAATGCGTTCAGATTAACGAAACAACTGTAAACAAGGATCGAACCCCCCCCCCCCCCTCGATTTCTTAAACAAAATATTATAACCTAGTATGACCTGGTTACTACTGAAAGTTATGGTACGTACGTACATATATGGCAGCAGAATTTCAAAAAATTAAAGTGCTAAATTAAATTCTAATCTATAATTTTTTTCCAAATTGTACCTGTATGCAATGCAAATTACTGGTTATGTATTGGCCAGTTTAGTCCAGCACGAACAGATCCTAGAATTTTGTTCAAAACTTACTTTAAAACGCCTGATCAATACTACTATCCAAATTTCATCGTAATTCGTTAAGAAATGGCGGAAATACGAAATATTGTTAAATTTCAAGTTTTCATATACCGAGTTCCTTATTACTTTGAAGGTCAATCAGTTTGTCATTTTAAGGATCACTTTTAATATTTTGTTCCGCTGGGATGTTTTATTTAGTGATAAAAGAGGTACAAAATAAATAAAAAATTTCCGCTGGTAATTACATAACAAAATAAGTTCTCTTTAGTGATAGTGCTGCCGTTTGCGGCGAGTAGCGTAATCTCTTATTTTCAGCTGTCAAATATCCGCTATCTTATACAGCATTTGTTTCCCTTGTCTTCCTGATCAATGATAGTTTCATGCCGGTATGTCAGTGTTTTGTATAGCTCCAATAGAACATCTGTTTTAACCTTTTGCGTATTTCTGAGTACCTCTTGAATCCAAGTTTATCATTTCTTTCTAAGGTTAGGATATTTTTTTCGGTTTTATTGAGCTTCATAAAGAAAATTTTGAGAAACTTTTTTATCACGGTTGGAAAGTGTGGGCAACAACCTTTTGTGAGACTCTGCTTATGGTGTATTATCCTTATTAGCTTTCTCCCCTTTTCCTATCGAATTTTCATTCGATTCTTTCTTAATTGATGAGGTTTGAAATTTCTTTTTCGATACTTTCATCTTGCTAATAGCTCAATCATAGATTAAGCAAATATGTTTTGATTTCGGTTATTGAATGTGATGGAAATTTCTTTCACAGTTACTATTTTATGAATCCTTTCTTAGAGATGTTTGAATCTTGTCACCTTTCTAAACGCCAAGTTTAAAGGCATTCCATTTAATGTATCTCGACTAAAGCAGAAACCTCTTCGCTCACTCACACAAACGGTACTTCATACGCTTTGGAACAGAACTCATCTGCCGGTAGTTTCACAACCGCCCCTCCTAGATTATAGCCACTAAGCAGGGAGCCACTCAGAGAGACAGACGCTTATGGATTTTAATATTATAGTTTTAAGTGCATTAATTGTATATGTGACTTGTGCGACAGACATATGCTATTCAGGCCAAAACTGTTTATTAACGTACACGTGTCGACATTCAACTCTATTAAAATATATGCTGTATAAGATAGCAGAAAATTTCCAGCAGAAAAAACGTGTTTTGCTATTCACCGCTAGAGGCATCATGATCACAAAAAAGAAATTTTTTCTGCTGATATTTTTCGAAACCAGCAGAAAATTTTTGGAATTTTTATGAAAATTAATAATTATCAGCAGAAAGTTTTATGAAAAATCAAAGAATTTATGAAAAAGAAGAGAAAATTTTTGTTTATACGTTTTGAAGCAAAGAACGTTAATTTTCTTTGAAAAACGATTTGCGTATGTATAGTGTAAGGACTCTCAAAATATACAAAAATTACCATAATCATCATTATGCAACTACAGGGCAACATAAAAAAACGACATCATTGATAGCACTCCTTACATTTTTGAAGTCATTTTAAAGTGAAATGTTTTCAGTTTTTTAACAAAAGTGTTAGAAAAACCCCCCTGTAACTACTCTGGGTGTATGTTTTTATGGTAGCCTTGATCATAATCTATATGCATGAGCAACATAAGATTCACACTTGCCGTCAGTAACCTTTCATACATTTTTGAAGTCATTTTATTGTAAAATGTTTTCAGTTTTTTAACAAAAGTGTTAGAAAAACCCCCCTGTAACTACCCTGGGTGTATGTTTTTATGGTAGCCTAGATCATAATCTATATGCATGAGCAACATAAGATCCACACTTGCCGTCAGTAACCTTCCATACATTTTTGAAGTCATTTTATTGTAAAATGTTTTCAGTTTTTTAATAAAAGTGTTAGAAAAACCCCCTGTAACTACCCTAAATGTATGTTTTTATGGTAGCCTAGATCATAATCTATATGCATGAGCAACATAAGATTCACACTTGCCGTCAGTAACCTTCCATACATTTTTGAAGTCATTTTATTGTAAAATGTTTTCAGTTCTTTAACAAAAGTGTTAGAAAAACCTCCCTGTAACTACCCTGGGTGTATGTTTTTATGGTAGCCTAGATCATAATCTATATGCATGAGCAACATAAGATTCACACTTGCCGTCAGTAACCTTCCATACATTTATGAAGTCATTTTATTGTAAAATGTTTTCAGTTTTTTAACAAAAGTGTTAGAAAAACCCCCCTGTAACTACCCTAGGTGTATGTTTTTATGGTAGCCTAGATCATAATCTATATGCATGAGCAACATAAGATTCACACTTGCCGTCAGTAAACTTCCATACATTTTTGAAGTCATTTTATTGTAAAATGTTTTCAGTTTTTTAACAAAAGTGTTAGAAAAACCCCTCTGTAACTACCCTGGGTGTATGTTTTTATGGTAGTCTAGATCATAATCTATATGCATGAGCAACATAAGATTCACACTTGCCGTCAGTAACCTTCCATACATTTTTGAAGTCATTTTATTGTAAAATGTTTTCAGTTTTTTAACAAAAGTGTTAGAAAAACCCCCCTGTAACTATCCTGGGTGTATGTTTTTATGGTAGCTTAGATCATAATCTATATGCATGAGCAACATAAGATTCACACTTGCCGTCAGTAACCTTCCATACATTGTTGAAGTCATTTTATTGTAAAATGTTTTCAGTTTTTTAACAAAAGTGTTAGAAAAACCCCCTGTAACTACCCTGGGTGTATGTTTTTATGGTAGCCTAGATCATAATCTATATGCGTGAGCAACATAAGATTCACACTTGCCGTCAGTAACCTTCCATACATTTTTGAAGTCATTTTATTGTAAAATGTTTTCAGTTTTTTAACAAAAGTGTTAGAAAAACTCCCCTGTAACTACCCTAGGTGTATGTTTTTATGGTAGCCTAGATCATAATCTATATGCATGAGCAACATAAGATTCACACTTGCCGTCAGTAACATTCCATACATTTTTGAAGTCATTTTATTGTAAAATGTTTTCAGTTTTTTAACAAAAGTGTTAGAAAAACCCCCCTGTAACTACCCTGGGTGTATGTTTTTATGGTAGCCTAGATCATAATCTATATGCATGAGCAACATTAGATTCACACTTGCCGTCAGTAACCTTCCATACATTTTTGAAGTCATTTTATTGTAAAATGTTTTCAGTTTTTTAACAAAAGTGTTAGAAAAACCCCCCTGTAACTACCCTGGGTGTATGTTTTTATGGTAGTCTAGATCATAATCTATATACATGAGCAACATAAGATTCACACCTGCCGCCAGTAACCTTCTATACATTTCTGAAGTCATTTTAAAGTGAAATGTTTTCAGTTTTTTAACAAAAGTGTTAGAAAAACCCCCCTGTAACTACCCTGAGTGTATGTTTTTATGGTAGCCTAGATCATAATCTATATGCATGAGCAACATAAGATTCACACTTGCCGTCAGTAACCTTCCATACATTTTTGAAGTCATTTTATTGTAAAAAGTTTTCAGTTTTTTAACAAAAGTGTTAGAAAAACCCCCCTGTAACTACCCTGGGTGTATGTTTTTATGGTAGCCTAGATCATAATCTATATGCATGAGCAACATAAGATTCACACTTGCCGTCAGTAACCTTCCATACATTTTTGAAGTCATTTTATTGTAAAATGTTTTCAGTTTTTTAACAAAAGTGTTAGAAAAACCCCCCTGTAACTACCCTGGGTGTATGTTTTTATGGTAGCCTAGATCATAATCTATATGCATGAGCAACATAAGATTCACACTTGCCGTCAGTAACCTTCCATACATTGTTGAAGTCATTTTAATGTGAAATGTTTTCAGTTTTTTAACAAAAGTGTTAGAAAAACCCCCCTGTAACTACCTTGGGTGTATGTTTTTATGGTAGCCTAGACCATATTCTATATACATGAGCAACATAAGATTCACACCTGGCGTCAGTAGCCTTCCATACATTTTTGAAGTCATTTTAATGTGAAATGTTTTCAGTTTTTTAACAAAAGTGTTAGAAAAACCCCCCTGTAACTACCCTGGGTGTATGTTTTTATGGTAGCCTAGATCATAATCTATATGCATGAGCAACATAAGATTCACACTTGGCGTCAGTAACCTTCCATACATTTTTGAAGTCATTTTATTGTAAAAAGTTTTCAGTTTTTTAACAAAAGTGTTAGAAAAACCCCCCTGTAACTACCCTGGGTGTATGTTTTTATGGTAGCCTAGATCATAATCTATATGCATGAGCAACATAAGATTCACACTTGCCGTCAGTAACCTTCCATACATTTTTGAAGTCATTTTATTGTAAAATGTTTTCAGTTTTTTAACAAAAGTGTTAGAAAAACCCCCCTGTAACTACCCTGGGTGTATGTTTTTATGGTAGCCTAGATCATAATCTATATGCATGAGCAACATAAGATTGACACTTGCCGTCAGTAACCTTCCATACATTGTTGAAGTCATTTTAATGTGAAATGTTTTCAGTTTTTTAACAAAAGTGTTAGAAAAACCCCCCTGTAACTACCCTGGGTGTATGTTTTTATGGTAGCCTAGATCATATTCTATATACATGAGCAACATAAGATTCACACCTGGCGTCAGTAGCCTTCCATACATTTTTGAAGTAATTTTAATGTGAAATGTTTTCAGTTTTTTAACAAAAGTGTTAGAAAAACCCCCCTGTAACTACCCTGGGTGTATGTTTTTATGGTAGCCTAGATCATAATCTATATGCATGAGCAACATAAGATTCACACTTGCCGTCAGTAACCTTCCATACATTTTTGAAGTCATTTTATTGTAAAATGTTTTCAGTTTTTTAACAAAAGTGTTAGAAAAACCCCCCTGTAACTACCCTGGGTGTATGTTTTTATGGTAGCCTAAATCATAATCTATATACATGAGCAACATAAGATTCACACCTGCCGCCAGTAACCTTCTATACATTTTTGAAGTCATTTTAATGTGAAATGTTTTCAGTTTTTTATCAAAAGTAATATAAAAGTAATAGTAACATCAAAATGAATTCAAAAATGTATGGAAGGTTACTGACGGCAGGTGTGAATCTTATGTTGCTCATGCATATAGATTATGATTTAGGCTACCATAAAAACATACACCCAGGGTAGTTACAGGGGGGTTTTTCTAACACTTTTGTTAAAAAACTGAAAACATTTTACAATAAAATGACTTCAAAAATGTATGGAAGCTTACTGACGGCAAGTGTGAATCTTATGTTGCTCATGCATATAGATTATGATCTAGGCTACCATAAAAACATACACCCAGGGTAGTTACAGTGGGGTTTTTCTAACACTTTTGTTAAAAAACTGAAAACATTTCACATTAAAATTACTTCAAAAATGTATGGAAGGTTACTGACGGCAAGTGTGAATCTTATGTTGCTCATGCATATAGATTATGATCTAGGCTACCATAAAAACATACACCCAGGGTAGTTACAGGGGGATTTTTCTAACACTTTTGTTAAAAAACTGAAAACATTTTACAATAAAATGACTTCAAACATGTATGGAAGGTTACTAACGGCAGGTGTGAATCTTATGTTGCTCATGCTTATAGATTATGATTTAGGCTACCATAAAAACATACACCCAGGGTAGTTACAGGGGGGTTTTTCTAACACTTTTGTTAAAAAACTGAAAATATTTTACAATAAAATGACTTCAAAAATGTATGGAAGGTTACTGACGGCAGGTGTGAATCTTATGTTGCTCATGCATATAGATTATGATTTAGGCTACCATAAAAATAACACTCAGGGTAGTTACAGGGGGGTTTTTCTAACACTTCTGTTAAAAAACTGAAAACATTTCACATTAAAATAACCTCAAAAATGTATGGAAGGTTACTGACGGCAAGTGTGAATCTTATGTTGCTCATGCATATAGATTATGATCTAGGCTACCATAAAAACATACACCCAGGGTAGTTACCAGGGGGGTTTTTCTAACACTTTTGTTAAAAAACTGAAAACATTTTACAATAAAATGACTTCAAAAATGTATGGAAGGTTACTGACGGCAAGTGTGAATCTTATGTTGCTCATGCATATAGATTATGATTTAGGCTACCATAAAAACATACACCTAGGGTAGTTACAGGGGGGTTTTTCTAACACTTTTGTTAAAAAACTGAAAACATTTCACTTTAAAATGACTTCAAAAATGTATGGAAGGTTACTGACGGCAAGTGTGAATCTTATGTTGCTCATGCATATAGATTATGTTCTAGGCTACCATAAAAACATACACCCAGAGCAGTTACAGGGGGGTTTTTCTAACACTTTTGTTAAAAAACTGAAAACATTTTACAATAAAATGACTTCAAAAATGTATGGAAGGTTACTGACGGCAAGTGTGAATCTTATGTTGCTCATGCATATAGATTATGATCTAGGCTACCATAAAAACATACACCCAGGGTAGTTACAGGGGGGTTTTGCTAACACTTTTGTTAAAAAACTGAAAACATTTCACATTAAAATGACTTCAAAAATGTATGGAAGGTTACTGACGGCAAGTGTGAATCTTATGTTGCTCATGCATATAGATTATGATCTAGGGTACCATAAAAACATACACCCAGGGTAGTTACAGGGGGGTTTTTCTAACACTTTTGTTAAAAAACTGAAAACATTTTACAATAAAATGACTTCAACAATGTATGGAAGGTTACTGACGGCAAGTGTGAATCTTATGTTGCTCATGCATATAGATTATGATTTAGGCTACCATAAAAACATACACCCAGGGTAGTTACAGGGGGGTTTTTCTAACACTTTTGTTAAAAAACTGAAAACATTTTACAATAAAATGACTTCATAAATTTATGAAAGGTTACTGACCGCAAGTGTGAATCTTATGTTGCTCATGCATATAGATTATGATCTAGGCTACCATAAAAACATACACCCAGGGTAGTTACAGGGGGGTTTTTCTAACACTTTTGTTAAAAAACTGAAAACATTTCACATTAAAATGACTTCAAAAATGTATGGAAGGTTACTGACGGCAAGTGTGAATCTTATGTTGCTCATGCATATAGATTATGATCTAGGGTACCATAAAAACATACACCCAGGGTAGTTACAGGGGGGTTTTTCTAACACTTTTGTTAAAAAACTGAAAACATTTTACAATAAAATGACTTCAAAAATGTATGGAAGGTTACTGACGGCAAGTGTGAATCTTATGTTGCTAATGTATATAGATTATGATTTAGGCTACCATAAAAACATACACCCAGGGTAGTTACAGGGGGGTTTTTTCTAACACTTTTGTTAAAAAACTGAAAACATTTTACAATAAAATAACTTCAACAATGTATGGAAGGTTACTGACGGCAAGTGTGAATCTTATGTTGCTCATGCATATAGATTATGATCTAAGCTACCATAAAAACATACACCCAGGGTAGTTACAGGGGGGTTTTTCTAACACTTTTTTTAAAAAACTGAAAACATTTTACAATAAAATGACTTCAAAAATATATGGAAGGTTACTGACGGCAGGTGTGAATCTTATGTTGCTCATGCATATAGATTATGATCTAGGCTACCATAAAACATACACCCAGGGTAGTTACAGGGGGGTTTTTCTAACACTTTTTTTAAAAAACTGAAAACATTTTACAATAAAATGACTTCAAAAATGTATGGAAGGTTACTGACGCCAGGTGTGAATCTTATGTTGCTCACGTATATAGAATATGATCTAGGCTACCATAAAAACATACACCCAGGGTAGTTACAGGGGGGTTTTTCTAACACTTTTGTTAAAAAACTGAAAACATTTTACAATAAAATGACTTCAAAAATGTATGGAAGGTTACTGACGGCAAGTGTGAATCTTATGTTGCTCATGCATATAGATTATGATCTAGGCTACCATAAAAACATACACCCAGGGTAGTTACAAGGGGGTTTTTCTAACACTTTTGTTAAAAAACTGAAAACATTTTACAATAAAATGACTTCATAAATTTATGAAAGGTTACTGACCGCAAGTGTGAATCTTATGTTGCTCATGCATATAGATTATGATCTAGGCTACCATAAAAACATACACCCAGGGTAGTTACAGGGGGGTTTTTCTAACACTTTTGTTAAAAAACTGAAAACATTTCACAATAAAATGACTTCAAAAATGTATGGAAGGTTACTGACGGCAAGTGTGAATCTTATGTTGCTCATGCATATAGATTATGATCTAGGCTGCCATAAAAACATACACCCAGGGTAGTTACAGGGGGGTTTTTCTAACACTTTTGTTAAAAAACTGAAAACATTTCACATTAAAATGACTTCAAAAATGTATAGAAGGTTACTGACGCCAGGTGTGAATCTTATGTTCCTCATGTATATAGATTATGATTTAGGCTACCATAAAAACATACACCCAGGGTAGTTACAGGGGGGTTTTTCTAACACTTTTGTTAAAAAACTGAAAACATTTTACAATAAAATGACTTCATAAATGTATGGAAGGTTACTGACGGCAAGTGTGAATCTTATGTTGCTCATGCATATAGATTATGATCTAGGCTACCATAAAACATACACCCAGGGTAGTTACAGGGGGGTTTTTCTAACACTTTTTTTAAAAAACTGAAAACATTTTACAATAAAATGACTTCAAAAATGTATGGAAGGTTACTGACGCCAGGTGTGAATCTTATGTTGCTCACGTATATAGAATATGATCTAGGCTACCATAAAAACATACACCCAGGGTAGTTACAGGGGGGTTTTTCTAACACTTTTGTTAAAAAACTGAAAACATTTTACAATAAAATGACTTCAAAAATGTATGGAAGGTTACTGACGGCAAGTGTGAATCTTATGTTGCTCATGCATATAGATTATGATCTAGGCTACCATAAAAACATACACCCAGGGTAGTTACAGGGGGGTTTTTCTAACACTTTTTTTAAAAAACTGAAAACATTTTACAATAAAATGACTTCAACAATGTATGGAAGGTTACTGACGGCAAGTGTGAATCTTATGTTGCTCATGCATATAGATTATGATCTAAGCTACCATAAAAACATACACCCAGGGTAGTTACAGGGGGGTTTTTCTAACACTTTTTTTAAAAAACTGAAAACATTTTACAATAAAATGACTTCAAAAATATATGGAAGGTTACTGACGGCAGGTGTGAATCTTATGTTGCTCATGCATATAGATTATGATCTAGGCTGCCATAAAAACATACACCCAGGGTAGTTACAGGGGGGTTTTTCTAACACTTTTGTTAAAAAACTGAAAACATTTCACATTAAAATGACTTCAAAAATGTATAGAAGGTTACTGACGCCAGGTGTGAATCTTATGTTGCTAATGTATATAGATTATGATTTAGGCTACCATAAAAACATACACCCAGGGTAGTTACAGGGGGGTTTTTCTAACACTTTTGTTAAAAAACTGAAAACATTTTACAATAAAATGACTTCAAAAATGTATGGAAGGTTACTGACGGCAGGTGTGAATCTTATGTTGCTCATGCATATAGATTATGATTTAGGCTACCATAAAAACATACACCCAGGGTAGTTACAGGGGGGTTTTTCTAACACTTTTGTTAAAAAACTGAAAACATTTTACAATAAAATGACTTCATAAATGTATGGAAGGTTACTGACGGCAAGTGTGAATCTTATGTTGCTCATGCATATAGATTATGATCTAGGCTACCATAAAAACATACACCCAGGGTAGTTACAGGGGGGTTTTTCTAACACTTTTTTTAAAAAACTGAAAACATTTTACAATAAAATGACTTCAAAAATGTATGGAAGGTTACTGACGCCAGGTGTGAATCTTATGTTGCTCACGTATATAGAATATGATCTAGGCTACCATAAAAACATACACCCAGGGTAGTTACAGGGGGGTTTTTCTAACACTTTTGTTAAAAAACTGAAAACATTTCACAATAAAATGACTTCAAAAATGTATGGAAGGTTACTGACGGCAAGTGTGAATCTTATGTTGCTAATGTATATAGATTATGATTTAGGCTACCATAAAAACATACACCCAGGGTAGTTACAGGGGGGTTTTTCTAACACTTTTGTTAAAAAACTGAAAACATTTTACAATAAAATAACTTCAACAATGTATGGAAGGTTACTGACGGCAAGTGTGAATCTTATGTTGCTCATGCATATAGATTATGATCTAAGCTACCATAAAAACATACACCCAGGGTAGTTACAGGGGGGTTTTTCTAACACTTTTTTTAAAAAACTGAAAACATTTTACAATAAAATGACTTCAAAAATATATGGAAGGTTACTGACGGCAGGTGTGAATCTTATGTTGCTCATGCATATAGATTATGATCTAGGCTGCCATAAAAACATACACCCAGGGTAGTTACAGGGGGGTTTTTCTAACACTTTTGTTAAAAAACTGAAAACATTTCACATTAAAATGACTTCAAAAATGTATAGAAGGTTACTGACGCCAGGTGTGAATCTTATGTTGCTAATGTATATAGATTATGATTTAGGCTACCATAAAAACATACACCCAGGGTAGTTACAGGGGGGTTTTTCTAACACTTTTGTTAAAAAACTGAAAACATTTTACAATAAAATGACTTCAAAAATGTATGGAAGGTTACTGACGGCAGGTGTGAATCTTATGTTGCTCATGCATATAGATTATGATTTAGGCTACCATAAAAACATACACCCAGGGTAGTTACAGGGGGGTTTTTCTAACACTTTTGTTAAAAAACTGAAAACATTTTACAATAAAATGACTTCATAAATGTATGGAAGGTTACTGACGGCAAGTGTGAATCTTATGTTGCTCATGCATATAGATTATGATCTAGGCTACCATAAAAACATACACCCAGGGTAGTTACAGGGGGGTTTTTCTAACACTTTTTTTAAAAAACTGAAAACATTTTACAATAAAATGACTTCAAAAATGTATGGAAGGTTACTGACGCCAGGTGTGAATCTTATGTTGCTCACGTATATAGAATATGATCTAGGCTACCATAAAAACATACACCCAGGGTAGTTACAGGGGGGTTTTTCTAACACTTTTGTTAAAAAACTGAAAACATTTTACAATAAAATGACTTCAAAAATGTATGGAAGGTTACTGACGGCAAGTGTGAATCTTATGTTGCTCATGCATATAGATTATGATCTAGGCTACCATAAAAACATACACCTAGGGTAGTTACAGGGGGGTTTTTCTAACACTTTTGTTAAAAAACTGAAAACATTTTACAATAAAATGACTTCAAAAATGTATGGAAGGCTACTGACGCCAGGTGTGAATCTTATGTTGCTCACGTATATAGAATATGATCTAGGCTACCATAAAAACATACACCCAGGGTAGTTACAGGGGGGTTTTTCTAACACTTTTGTTAAAAAACTGAAAACATTTTACAATAAAATGACTTCAAAAATGTATGGAAGGTTACTGACGGCAAGTGTGAATCTTATGTTGCTCATGCATATAGATTATGATCTAGGCTACCATAAAAACATACACCCAGGGTAGTTACAGGGGGTTTTTCTAACACTTTTGTTAAAAAACTGAAAACATTTCACATTAAAATGAATTCAAAAATGTATGGAAGGTTACTGACGGCAGGTGTGAATCTTATGTTGCTCATGCATATAGATTATTATTTAGGCTACCATAAAAACATACACCCAGGGTAGTTACAGGGGGGTTTTTCTAACACTTTTGTTAAAAAACTGAAAACATTTTACAATAAAATGACTTCAAAAATGTATGGAAGGTTACTGACGGCAAGTGTGAATCTTATGTTGCTCATGCATATAGATTATGATCTAGGCTACCATAAAAACATACACCCAGGGTAGTTACAGGGGGGTTTTTCTAACACTTTTGTTAAAAAACTGAAAACATTTCACATTAAAATGACTTCAAAAATGTATGGAAGGTTACTGACGGCAGGTGTGAATCTTATGTTGCTCATGCATATAGATTATGATTTAGGCTACCATAAAAACATACACCCAGGGTAGTTACAGGGGGGTTTTTCTAACACTTTTGTTAAAAAACTGAAAACATTTTACAATAAAATGACTTCAAAAATGTATGGAAGGTTACTGACGGCAGGTGTGAATCTTATGTTGCTCATGCATATAGATTATGATCTAGGCTACCATAAAAATATACACTCAGGGTAGTTGCAGGGGGGTTTTTCTAACACTTTTGTTAAAAAACTGAAA
This sequence comes from Nephrotoma flavescens, assembly GCA_932526605.1. Lineage (NCBI taxonomy): Eukaryota > Metazoa > Arthropoda > Insecta > Diptera > Tipulidae > Nephrotoma > Nephrotoma flavescens. Next base: position 78,294,286 of record OW052221.1, on the reverse strand, counting down.
ACATTTTACAATAAAATAACTTCAAAAATGTATGGAAGGTTACTGACGGCAAGTGTGAATCTTATGTTGCTCATGCATATAGATTATGATCTAGGCTACCATAAAAACATACACCCAGGGTAGTTACAGGGGGGTTTTTCTAACACTTTTGTTAAAAAACTGAAAACATTTTACAATAAAATGACTTCAAAAATGTATGGAAGGCTACTGACGCCAGGTGTGAATCTTATGTTGCTCACGTATATAGAATATGATCTAGGCTACCATAAAAACATACACCCAGGGTAATTACAGGGGGGTTTTTCTAACACTTTTGTTAAAAAACTGAAAACATTTTACAATAAAATGACTTCAAAAATGTATGGAAGGTTACTGACGGCAAGTGTGAATCTTATGTTGCTCATGCATATAGATTATGATCTAGACTACCATAAAAACATACACCCAGGGTAGTTACAGAGGGGTTTTTCTAACACTTTTGTTAAAAAACTGAAAACATTTTACAATAAAATGACTTCAAAAATGTATGGAAGTTTACTGACGGCAAGTGTGAATCTTATGTTGCTCATGCATATAGATTATGATCTAGGCTACCATAAAAACATACACCTAGGGTAGTTACAGGGGGGTTTTTCTAACACTTTTGTTAAAAAACTGAAAACATTTTACAATAAAATGACTTCAACAATGTATGGAAGGTTACTGACGGCAAGTGTGAATCTTATGTTGCTCATGCATATAGATTATGATCTAGGCTACCATAAAAACATACACCCAGGGTAGTTACAGGGAGGTTTTTCTAACACTTTTGTTAAAAAACTGAAAACATTTTACAATAAAATTACTTCAAAAATGTATGGAAGGTTACTGACGGCAAGTGTGAATCTTATGTTGCTCATGCATATAGAATATGATCTAGGCTACCATAAAAACATACATTTAGGGTAGTTACAGGGGGGTTTTTCTAACACTTTTATTAAAAAACTGAAAACATTTTACAATAAAATGACTTCAAAAATGTATGGAAGGTTACTGACGGCAAGTGTGGATCTTATGTTGCTCATGCATATAGATTATGATCTAGGCTACCATAAAAACATACACCCAGGGTAGTTACAGGGGGGTTTTTCTAACACTTTTGTTAAAAAACTGAAAACATTTTACAATAAAATGACTTCAAAAATGTATGGAAGGTTACTGACGGCAAGTGTGAATCTTATGTTGCTCATGCATATAGATTATGATCTAGGCTACCATAAAAACATACACCCAGAGTAGTTACAGGGGGGTTTTTCTAACACTTTTGTTAAAAAACTGAAAACATTTCACTTTAAAATGACTTCAAAAATGTAAGGAGTGCTATCAATGATGTCGTTTTTTTATGTTGCCCTGTATTTGCATAATGATGATTATGGTAATTTTTGTATATTTTGAGAGTCCTTACACTATACATACGAAAATCGTTTTTCAAAGAAAATTAACGTTCTTTGCTTCAAAACGTTTAAACAAAAATTTTCTCTTCTTTTTCATAAATTCTTTGATTTTTCATAAAACTTTCTGCTGATAATTATTAATTTTCATAAAAATTCCAAAAATTTTCTGCTGGTTTCGAAAAATATCAGCAGAAAAAATTTCTTTTTTGTGATCATGATGCCTCTAGCGGTGAATAGCAAAACACGTTTTTTCTGCTGGAAATTTTCTGCTATCTTATACAGCATTTAAAATATAGGTATTTTGTTTATTTATTTTTTTTATAACATACGACAAATCTGGTTTCATTAGCTTTATCATAAGCATATTTTTTTTTAGATCGTAATACAAATTAATGACATCAATTAAAATGATAAACGATAGTTGACTAAGTTGTGTCTTATGATTGTTTATACTCGTACATGTTCATCAATGTTACTCATAATGTTGTAATATAAGTCACCCCTAAACAGCAATTAAATTAAAAAATAAAGATAATAAATTACGTCAAAAAACTAATTAATATTGCTCCAAATCTATGTGTGGAATACAAAAACTTTGTACTGTCAGGTGAACAAAGAAGTTGCGTAACCCAATTAAAATAAATGAATTATGTTTGATGGCTTGCTTATTGATCATTATTATCCATTCAATATTCATATCAGATCATTTCCCAATCGATAACTTGAAACACTTTTTGATTACATTATAAAAACAGTCTTGAAGCTCTCTTTTATCTCAATTTTATTACAAATGGTGAAGTTTGCTGTTGGTTTGCTCATTTCAGCTAGGCCTTCCACAGCCAAGATGCTCAAATACATATACCTACAACCTATTATATCCACTTTGTATTTCGGAAAAACTTTTTCTAAGCATGGTTGGTGGACAATTTAAAATATAAAGATGGATCTATTAAAACGATTGATCATGAAACCTCTAATAAAACCAATCACCCTGTGGAAAGAAGATCCAAAACACAGTTATATAATTCTTTTTTATATTTTAATCGATATACTTTCAACAACTGCACACACACACTCTAAACCTACACTGGATTAAAAATTAACATGATCTCTATAATTAAAGCGTCATATCACGATCGATTTCATATAGAACAGTATATAAATATATAAATTTTGTTAATTATATCTGGTAATAATAAATGGAACAAAAGATTTTCAACCTTCTGGGATTTTCGAAATTTCACGATCCTTTAGTAATTTATTTTTAGAATATGACATTGTAAGTTTGTTAACTTAAATGACGATCACCGCAACTTTGATCAAGTGATGTTTTGACAAGAACCAATTTTTTTATTAAATTGCTTTCATAGAATCTATATGTTTGTGGTTTGATTTTTCTGTTTCATCCGTATTGAAATTTTAAATAAATATTTAGGGTGAAAAGTCGATAACTATGGATGGAGATCATATGAAAAACGAACATATAACATATGATCCTATAAAAACCTAGTCTGCTACGTAGGCCGACATCAGAAAGTGAACTGACTTTGTTCTACTGTTTTGATGTAGGAGACTATCTTATCGATTATAAGCGTTTAAAAATATGCCTTCTCGAAATAGCATATGCTTAAGAAATTGCTGAATCTCTAAAACTACTGTTTAAAATTTTATAATAAATTATTAATTTGAAAGCTACTTCTTAAGGTCGATCGAAATTTGTCCAATAATCAACTTTAAAATATTTATCGTTTACTCGTTAAAATTAGATAACCATTAGCTATAGATAACTATTTCAAAATATAAGTGAAGACTTCTCCCTCTTTCCATTAAGAAATCTGACGTTACCGCACTCATTCCATCGAATTCTGGAAAATCCAGTTCCAGATAACCCCTCACAACATGTGTCATGAATTCTATAATCTACGTGAATATTGCACAAGTTTTAACGGCTAAATCGCAATCAATTCATTTTTCATTCAAGGTTCACTCAACATTTGACAGCATGTTAAGTAAAATCACGGTCAGCGTTAGGTAAACTTTGAGCTATATGAAAATTTAAAATCAGGGGCGACATGTTGTAACATCATTATTTTCGACTTTCGACTTAGTTTATGTTTCATATTTCACGAGTAAAATGGCAGACTATTTCACTTTGAAAATCACGCATTTGAAAATCACGCATCCGTTCTCAGCTTGCTCGAGTAAAACATCACTCTATTTCTTTTCTACGATTTCTAAAACTACTACATTTTACTAAACTTTATCATGAAATAATTTTTTCGTGATACGTTTATCGAAATGTAGAAAAATTTCACGCTTTTCTTGCTCATAATTATATCAAGAGGTTGAAATCGCGATATAAAACACATAATTGTTTACGCGAAATACAATTTTAATTGTTTCTTGAAAATTGAGACATAAACTAAGTCGAAAATAGTGATGGTACAACATGTCGCCCCTGATTGGCAACCATTTCACTAATCAAGATGCTGTATTAGAAATAAGAAGTACGGAGGGTATGGCGTAACATAAAACAAACCGAAAATCTAACAAAAGGTTTAGGTCACGGAAGAGGCCGTCATAATTCATATATCGAAAATAAGTATACCTGTAAATAATGCTTGATTGTAGAACATTTAACGGTGGTGTGTTCCGATGAATTAACTTTATTCAGTGGATCAGATTGATTAGTGGGTTCATTGAAAAAGATTAACAGTAACGTATTCAAGTTAAAGAAAACCACGTTCAAGATTAGCATCAACGTTTGTATGATAAATAACAGTATATCACGCATTAACTCGTCCCAAAAATAAAAATTAACATGAATCACTGACAACAAACTTGGAAGTCGATTGTGTCAAGAAACAGTTCAACATGGACACGAAATCTGCAATTTCTGGTATTAAAGGACATATTTCATTAGATAGTTAAAGAGATAGATCATCCGATACCCAGTTTAGATTATGTATTCGAAGCATTACGGCATTGTGGGCATAAAATCCACAAAAAATCGCAAACTTATAATCAACCGCCACTTGACACAAAAAATGGCAAAAAGCTTAGTCAGATCATTATCCGGCGATAGGATTCACGACAAATGTAAATTTTTGTGTCATTTTGTGCCAGAACCGCGGCCGGCCTGAAGGTAGATGATTACAAAATCAAGCTGTTATCAAGCGTAACCTAAGGGGACTTGTTTTAGAAGCCGAAAAAATGAAAAGCGATTCTCTAATAGGCGATGTGATGCGAACACACATCACACAATCAGGGGGAACCAGGACGTGAGAAAAGAGTGAGTCCTTTTTTCATTACTTAATAAATAAAAAGTAAGAACAAGAACCAACATTTGTCACGGTAAACCGGGAGAAAGTGATAGAAGTGACTGTTCGGATCATCAATACTTCCCCTATAATATAGATATTCGCCCTGAAGCATGTATACGGAAATGTTGGGACGAATATTAACTAGAGAGACCCCAAATCTCTCGAAGATAGTGGAGGAAGTAAATTAAATGGCATATACTAACACAGATACTTGCAATCATCAACTATCTGTGGCTCGTTCTATCGTAAAGTTCAGGGGCAAGCTAAAACCAACATGCTGGTCTATGGAACCAGAATTCTACCAAAAATATGCAGTGGAACCTTCAATAAAGTTAAAAAAAAAGTACAAGGAATGCTCAAAATAGTAACATCTGCAATGAGAACTATTACTTTTAAAAAAGAAAACTTGAGGAAGGCATGAATGAAGTTTTAGTGGCTCTCCTCTGATAAAATGGAAGGTCTCCGTGACTTTTGTTCTGCTAAAGGTTCTTTGTACTATTTCAACCAGCCCCAGTTATTTGATTAAACCGCATGGTTCGTGCATAACATCAAGTGGAGAGTCCTTAGAGCTTCTTATTGAATCTCATTTTCTAGGAAACTCTGAGAATTCGATGGAGCTCAGCACTCAACGGAAAACCGATAAGCTACATATAGCGCGTATCGTTCACAGATCGTGTGAGCATTTCTTAGGAATAGGTTACCTCCGGTAAAGGGAGATTAATATCCGAGTTGTTCTGTATATCCGCTAGCATGATCAAACTCTGGAAGTAGTCTTTTAAGGGTGTTTCAAGCTTCAAAGTGGTATTTATTGTAGAGGTTAGTTGCATGTTCCTCAGATTGATATTCTCAAACGATCTAGCGAATTTTAGGTTACACTATACCTTCCTTATGCTTTCGATAACAGATTTCGACACAGCTTCCACTTCCAGAGGTTTCTCACAGACCGGTTTTGCAACAAAACCCTAAACGGTGCAATTTTTCACCGACGGTTCAAGCTAGCTGATAGCGTAAAATTTTAGTTTTTTGCGATCTACTATAAATGTTAGTATTTCACTCAGTTCGCCATCCATACAGCAGCCTATATCAAGCTAAGATGACGGGGATTGAGGTGGTGTTATTGTGATTGAGGCATAAGAGTGGCAATGAGTTAAAACTTCATAAGACGGGTAAGCATTTCAATATATATATAAATAATCTGGGTTATCGGTCACTCGGACGTAAAGAACCCTTCCCTGCAGTTGGCAGACCAACTCGCTTGGCATGGTATGCCCGTCAAATTGCCTCCTGAACAAACAAGGGTGGGAAAATATATCTTAACGATTAAAGAAGCGACCCGGAAATAGCATAGTATCCAATGACTTGTTCTTCGTTTTCTGCAACGACGACGAAAAAAATGAGATCATTTACTCTGTTCATGTCCAGGATGTCGACAAAAGGGCACAAACATTTGGGCCAATTCATTATGGATAATCTGACGGATCTTGAAAACAGCAAAGTGCGATTTTACACTACATGAGTAACTCTAAATGACGTTTATGCATAGGAAAAGTAGGAACGTAGGAAAAGAATAATATTCTGTACAATAACAACGAACCATGACCGGTTCAAGTGGCTACTTAACCACGAAAACCTATACCGTCCACATAAAGCTCATTAACTGTTTAAATGACTAAGCGTCTGACTGCTTTTTTATTTTACTTTTACCAATACAAACATAGTTTTGCTCGTTACAATTAATTTAATTCTATCTTTAAAGGCGTCTTTTGATTACTATGTCGCGGGACGCGGTTATCTAATCGCTGCCGGACAACGAGTTTTCTACGAAAAATCGCAGTTGTGCATTTTATAAAGCACTAGCTGACCCGGCGAACCTCGTTCCGCCCCAAATTACTTTGTTCCTAGCTAATACTTTTGCTCTGCACGAAAATTGATTTTGATGAGAGAAAAAATTTAACAACGCAACTCGATTCTCAATATGTTGACGATTGAGTTGAGTGGACATTCCATTCATTTTTCATCGAGTTCAACACTAATGTGGTGAAAACGAAATTCGATTCAAACTCAAGCATCTATCGAAAATTGAGTTGTTTTTTGGATTTTTTCTCAAATGGATTGGAGTCAGTTGGAATTCAAAAGAAATCAATGTATTTTATTCGAGTGGAATTAAATCGAATACAGACGAAAATCATTACAAGGCATTGTGGTAAACAATATTTTTCGTTTTGTTTTCTGGCGCGTAAATGAACAACGATGATGGTTTGCCAACTTTCGAACACGTGACGTACAACTGACCATGGGAGAAACACGGAAGTTGCAGATTTATTCCGCACACTTCCAACGATTTGTTCGAATCGTCATAGCAAACGAATGCGCTTGAAATCGAACGGAATGTCAGTTGGAATCAGAGGAATTCTCGGAAATTGAACATCATCTCCTTTGAATTTGTCCTTAATGATCGTCGCTTGAATACCGTTGTTCATCAGTTTCTTTACAGCCAATCACGTTCCGTTAATCTCGTTCGATTGAACGCTTCCAATGATCGTTTATGTGCCACTGTGCACTCGTCCCAGATGATGATTTTGCATTCTTACAATACCTTAGCCATCGCTGAGTTCTTGAAAATTGAGCACACTGGCTTGTCATTCGTGTGGGTATTCACCGGAAACGTCAATGCAGAGTGTGCCATCCAGCAATGTCGCTGAAATTCTAGATGATATGCAGCAGCTAACGCAATTTGAGATCTCAAGCGAATCGTGGCCAAGCAATGAAATCAGAAAGGTTTTAGCTGTTCCACTGGAAGCATCGAAGAAGAATATTCCACCGTTTCCTTCAACTGCCTTCATCAATGCGTCGTACGCGTTAATTTGCTGTACATTCAAAAGTGGGACATTCGTTCGTACTATTTGGCTCATTGAATCTCGATCGTACACTTGCTGTCGTTGCAATTCACGATTAAATGCATCGTGCATCGAACGAACTGGTGCTGGCATGCTCAATTTCGACAAATAGCTGCCGCACATAAGCACGCACACGTCTTTGGTCAAGATCAGAGCCTCGTTGCGGATCTCGTCGTTCAGTTTAAGCTCATAATTCGATGTTGCAGTGCGAACTCGATACAAAATGTCGTCAGCCATCTCGTCCTTGTATTTGTTTCATAATTCCAATGTGTTCGATGAATTACACGACGCTATATGATGATGGTGAACAATGCACGGATTAGACTTGCCGGCGCATAAACAGGGGCATCCGCGAGTGTTGATTCCCAATGTGAGTCGTTTTCCAGTAAATTCAGACGATGGTAAGCCTCTCGATAAGTGGTGCATATCACACCATCGAACGAAGAAGGACCACGGACATGGAACAAAATTAAACGAAAATAGAAGCATTCGTCTTATCGTGGATGAACAGTGTACTACACACTGTTTTTTACAATTATTTGACATATATGCTATAATGTAGATAATTATGATTTTAATTTTGTACATAGATTGCCAAAATTCTACAAAACTTATATTTAAAGTAGTCCGTCACCAACGCCATCTATTGAAAATAATCTAAAATAAAATAAAAAAAATTTTCATTGGTGGTGTTAAGTGTATTTCATACAAAATTCCTATACAAAACGCAATTTTCGATTTTCAGATTTTTTTTGATTTTTCGGTTTTCCTTTGGGTTTTTTGCGAATTTTCTTTTTTCTTAAGCCACTACTGTATTGAGACGAACAAACCAAAAAAGCATTCAACCTCTGGTGGGATTCGAATCCAGTACCTCTCGGCCCAAGCACAGCAGCTTTAACCACTGCACCACCTACCACATACATATGTACACAAAATTCATATAATAATCCATAAATCACCACTGTGTTGAGACGAACAAAGCAAAAAACGAATCATCCAAATCGGTCGAGCCGTTCTCGAATATTTGCGAGACTAACGCACGGCAATTGATTTTTATGTAGATAGATAGATAGATAGATAGAGAAAATAAATAGATAAAATAAATAGATTGGACAAAAAACAAAATAATAATTTGCACGCAGCTTCCGATGGGATTCGAATCTAGTACCTCCCAGCCCAGACACCACCTGTCTCATAAAAAATGTACATACAAAATTCATATAAAAACGGCTTTTTATTCGATTTTTCAGGTTTTCCGACTTTTTCCGTGGATTTTTTCAAAATTTTCTTTCGTAAGAATTATCTCGGAAGAAGAATTAAGAAGAATTAACCGGTTCAGCCGTTCTCAACTGATGCACATATATTTTTTACACCATTTTTATATATATATATATATATATATATATACATAGATTTATAAGACCTGTGCTGGCTTTCTTAAGAGAGAGCTGGACCATGACCTCTAACGATTGCAGATTATCTAACTTCGAAAGGAAAGTCATTTGTTCAATCTTTGGTTATATTAAAGTCGCAAACAACGAATATCGGACTCGTATGAAGCACGAGATAAAGCAACTTCTTCGAGGTTGCGATATCATCTGATTTATCAAATCCAATCGAGTAAGATGGCGACTACGCTGGTGTGACGACGTCGAACAAAATCTACGCATATAAGGACGTCAAAACTGAAGTACGAGAGCGATGAATAGAAACGAATTAGAGGACCATAGTGTAGGTGGCAAAATCTCTTCATGGGATGCGAAAGTCAGAGAGAGAGAGAGCGTTATAGTAACAGCAGGAAAAGCTAATTCTGAAATTGGTAGATATTTTTTAAAAAGAAACTTTTCGACTAGGGTTATGATGGTTTAATCATCAAACCAGTTACGCTGCACAGGACTAACCACAAAATAAGAAGAAGAATTTGAAGCTAAATGATTATGAAAAAATAAGCTGCAAGAGTTAAAAAATGCAGGCAATACCTTATGAGGCACGCTGCTAATAGAATTTCTCTACGATGAGAAACGGTTTCTGCTGCAAGCGACGCACGTCACAACCCTAACGATGGAACCTAAAGAAAAATTTGCATTATTACCGGTCCTAAAATGAGACCGGCACGCTAGATAAGAACATTATTTTTGTACATAGTATTGTTCTCCGTTATCTTATAAGACGTTGCAAAAATCTGGTCGGCTTCTTTCCCGGACTTCAACCAATTAAACTATATTACTTATGTAGCACGATGCTTTATCCAAAAAGAGGTTGAGTTTTGCTGCGAAAGAACGATTTAACTTAATAATAATTTTAATTTTTGCTATGTTTCATATCAGGTGATTCGAACAATCAATGCTTTACTATCGTTCCGAATGGAATTATTTATTTATCCATACACATTAGAATAATTTTCGATTTAACAATGACTTTATTACTATTGCATATAACTTTTTGGAGTAAGCAAACTGAGCCCGGGGTAAAATTTTAGATGTCACTCGTCGAGCCATTATGGTGGATGATTTTTAAAATACGACTTTTGTTTGAGCTTAGTTTTTCATATTAAAATACATTTTAAAAACCGTCTAATTTTTTAAATTTTTTCCAATTTTTGAAATTAATAATTTTTAGCTGATTTAAAAATTCAGACGTTTTTGAGACTAACTTGACACTATATAATTATTTTACACAAACAGGTATGTGGCCTAAAACGCGAAGCGGCGCTTCATCCTTATAAGAGTTGTACTGGTCACAAGATTTAAACCAAACTGGGTTATATAAAAGGCTATTTGAAAGGTATCTATACCTCGATTATAGGGGCGTAGAACGCTGGTGATAAAATTCTTCCTTCCGATGAGAAACTGTTTCGCATACAGCATGCATACAGCATACAGATGGTCGCATACAGCATGCTGTTTCATTGAGCAATCATCCTCTAGAAAAATTTGCATTTTACCGGTTTCAAAATGGCCCGGCATGTTTAATGCATCAATAACTTTCTGCATGAAGTAAGATTATTTGTGTGCTTAGTAATGCTCTCCGTTGACTTATAAAGCATATAGAGAAGTAAACAATCTGATCGTCCTCTTTTTCGGACTTCAACCAATTAGACTATATTCCTTATGCAGCACGGTGCTTTATCCAAAGAGATATCGAGCTATGTTGCGAAGGAACGATTTGAACTTAAAAACTACATGGTATAACCTCACACAAAACCTTTGACTTTCCCGTCACAGCTGTTTGTTTTAATTTTATCGCGAACAATAAATCTAATTTTTTATTTATTTTTAATTAAAACCTAAAGTATTACGTACAAAAATGCCGAACGCGACTGAAAATAAACCGCCAGATATTATGATGTACAAATGTCACAAGAATCATGAATTGAAAACTTATGTCTGTCTAGTGTGTGGAGAGGGGTACCATTTGAGCTGTCTTGAGAAACTTAGCCAAGTTGTTTATGTTAAAGGTGCTTTGGTTATATGCAACAAACACACACAAGCTGATGAACTACCAAGCGAACCGGCGCCCCACACGGCGAGTCAGCAGACATTAACTCAAGTGATAAAAGAACAGCTGATCCAAATGAGAAACAAAGTACATGATTACGAGTATCTTAAACAGCAAAACGATACTCTAACCAAACTAAATGATGCATTACAGGAAAATATACATCTATTAAAAGAAAGAACAACACAAAAAAGTTACAGTGACACATTAAAATCCGCAAGATCTATCGAACAGCCTCATACAATATACACTAGTTACAATACTAAGAAATCACCGAGTCTTATAATATTCAGCGATCATTACACAGAAGACAAAATTGCCGAAATTAGTGGAGGAGGAGTCCAATGTGGAGTCCAAAATTGGCATAAAACAATTTAAAATTATTAAAGAGAAAAAAGCGATTAAGATGTCCTGCCGAGACGAGGCAGAAAATACAAAACTTGAAGAGTTACTAAGAGCTACCATGCCAGCACTGATCCATGTTGAACAAGAGGTCCTAAACAATCCTAGAATAAAAATAGTGAACATTCAAACAGAGTATACAAATGAATCCCTAACTAAAGCCATATTGGAACAAAACAACTTCCACCATGAAAACCCAAACATCACAGTGAAACACATAGCCCAACAGAGAAATCGACAAAATAGTTTTACTGCCTATATTGAAACAGATCCAACATCTTTTAGAACAATAATAGAAAAATCGAGACTGAGCATAGGGTGGGAAAAGTGTAGAGTATTTGAGGACCTCAACATAAATAGGTGTTTCAATTGTAATAGTTACTACCATAGCAAAAATAAATGTAACAAGAGTATGTCATGCATAAAATGTGGAGACGAAACCCACAAAGACAATGAATGTCGCAGTAAGGAACTTAAATGTTCGAACTGCTCCTGGGCAAATAATAAATACAACACAAAATATCAAACAAATCATGCAGCTAATGACACACAGAATTGTCAGTACTATAAAGCTCAAGTTGAGAGGATCAGGGCTTCTACAAATTACAATGTCCAGAAATTGTTTCTCGTTGGAAGCTGCCGAATATAAAAATACTCTTGAGTGTAAAAATGCAATAACTGAAAATATAAGCGGACTAACGATGCTCCACCTGAACATCCGCAGTATAGATAGGTATTTTGAGGAATTGCTTGTGCTACTAAATGATCTGGAAAACCTCGCTGATGTTATTGTATGCACTGAAACTAGAAATGTAAACCCTGATCTTTATGGCATAATGGGATACAATGCTTACTATAACGATGGCCATGTCAACAAAAATGACGGAGTAATAACGTATATAAAATCCGTTATAAAACACGAACATAAAGTTGATATTGTTGGAACATGTTCGATCAATGTAACCATCGTAACAAAGAACCAAATAGTATATGAAATCATGGGGGTTTACAGATCACCATCAATAAATGAAATCCTTTTTATTCAAGAAATGGACAATTATCTCAACCAAGTGAACTCAAGAAACGCAAAAATACTAGTAGGAGATATAAACATTGACATCCTAAATTCAAACAACCACATATCTACTAGCTACTTAGATATGCTGGCAATCAATAGTTTTATACCGCTCATAAACAAGCCAACGAGAGTTACTTCAACATCATCCACATGTATTGACCACTGCTTCATTAAAACTACAAGACCTGTTGAAACAATCACAGCTGGAGTTTTGTTCAGTGGAATCACTTATCACTTTCCAATAGTAATCCAAACACAAGAAAACAATTCAGAAAACAAAAAATCTGGAACCAGTTGAACAAAAACCACGAACTACAGGAAATTTCGCTCAATCCTTTTGCGTATGGATTGGTCTATAACGAAAACGATGGAAATGCATGTGCCATGATTCTCCACTCCACTTTGATGGATGCGAAATTACAGAGCTCAGTGACTCGTAAAATTTGGAGCAATAATAGAAAACCATGGATTACACCTGTCTTGATTAAACAAATAAGAAAACGAGACAAATTACATAAAACAGCACTGAGGTCCAATAATGAGCAACTTTTAAATAAATTCAGGATTTTACCCTAAATGATGACTTGAAAAAAGTACGATATTCTTATTTCAAAGACCAAATACAAGGCATCAAAAAATCAAAGGGATATAATATGGAATATGGTAAATGACTTCATGTTAAATAGAAGACATAAAAACAGAAGTATGCACGACATTCGCGTACTAGATCCAAATGGTAATCTTACCAGATCAGATGAAGAAACAGCAAATGAGTTCAACAATTATTTCTCAAAAGTGGGAGAAACTCTAGCACAACAAATACCTAGCAAACATTTTGATTATACGTCCATGATCAAAATATCGAACTCGTTCCTGCTACTTCCCGTGAGTGTTGAGGAAGTTTTCAAAGAAATAATGCTGCTGACAGAAAACAAAGCACCTGGATTTGATGGATTCACAACGCAACTTATCAAAAAATTTGGCTGACGTGATCGCCGGGCCATTGGCTCATACGATAAACGTATATGCTTCTAGTCCGGAATATTCCCAGATCTATACAAAAGAGCCCAAATTACACCGATCTACAAGGCTGACAGTAAAAATAAAGTTGGGAACCACAGACCTATATCCGTGATATGTAAATTTGGGAAGATCATGGAGAAAAGTATTTACAGGAGACTAATGCAGTTCCTTACAGAACACAACGTCATCAATAAAAATCAGTTTGGTTTCAGACAAAAACTGTCCACCGAAGATGCACTGGCCGAATTCACAAACATAATATATAAAAATGTATAGATAAAGCGAAACCAGTTTCGTCAATATTCTTTGACTTAGCAAAAGCCTTCGATACCTTAGACCATGGATATTTGATAAGAAAACTTGATTATATAGGCATAAGGGGTCATGCAAAGGACCTAATTGTAAGCTATCTAAGAAACAGGAATCAAATAATGAAAATAAACAATGTCGAAAGCAGAGCTCTTATATCATCCTACGGAGTTCCCCAAGGAACTGTACTCGGACCCTTATTGTTCATACTCTACATCAACGACCTGTTCAACGTCAAAATACCAGGAAAAATACTATCCTATGCTGACGATACATCAATAATCTTTGAAGGGAAAAATTGGGAGGAAGTGTTTGAAAAAATGCAAGTAGGAATGGCAACAATCCAGAACTAGTTCTCCAATAACTCGCTGACAGTCAACATCGATAAAACAAACTTCATTTTGTTTGGATCACACATAGCTGCGATACCACCAATACAAGAAATCCCGTTCACGTACACTGGAGTAGCAAAACTCATAAAGAGGACTAATCATACAAAGTACCTCGGAGTCACAATTGATAGTCATTTGCATTTGGAGATACCTTCCATTCACGTTAAAAAAATTACGAAACATAATCAGCACAGAAATTTTAGCCAGCAGCATTTACCATGGTTTATTCTTATCAATCTTACGATATGGAATACTGACTTGGGGTGGAGTATGTAAAACAAACATCACTCCACTAGAAACACTCCAGAAAACCGCTATCAAAAACATATATAACAACCCTCGTCTATATCCAACAAAACAATTGTTTGAAGAAACCGGAAAGCTTGACATCAGAAAACTATTCCTCTCTGTAGTTATTTTACATTTGGCTGCATCAGGATCACTTCAAGATAGCAGACTGAATATAAGAGTCACGAGGGCAAACATCGAACTCCAATTGAGAACACCAAAAATGTCGAAGCCTGTTGGCCAGAGGAGCTACACGTACATTGGTCACCGAATAATAAATGAAATGCCAACATCATTAAGAATAGAACTTCTAACTTTTGAGAGCAAAAATAGAGCTACAACTAAACTTCAAGTCACCATGTGGCTAAATGAAACTGATATTCAAAATTTTGATCTGTTCTAAATATCACCAAAGAGATAAATCTAAAATATAATTTTATATTTTTTATATTCTCGATACTTTTTATATTTTCATATTTTGTACTTTACATTTTTATACTAATTTTAGTGTTATATATTAATATTTTATTCTTGCATACGAGAATTTGATTTCTCAGGCAGATGTATCTAAGTTTACATTCTTGAATAAATTGAATTGAATAACTTATAAATCAAAAATGGTATTTTAAATTAGAATCGGGCCTAACTATAAACTGAAATATTTCTTTAATTACAAGATGTAGGTAGGTACTTGCGCATCTGGTTTAAGACACTGATTATATATTTTTTATATACGTGAGAATTATTTTAATTTTTGTTTTTACTCGATTGTGAAAAAGCTTAAATAAATCTAAATTGGTTCAGTTTTCCCAAAATTGCCGTATTTTACTGTGTATTATAAATGATGAAACATGCGTTTCCGGATTTCATTAAATAAATACAATCACGGACGATATGAGCAAAAAATTAAAAGAATTAATTCAAAAATGTGCTAAATTTACAATTTAAGAGCTGCATAAAAATACGGAATTTGCCATGGTTTATAGTTTTGAGGTTCAATTAATCCACAAATTTTGCCTGACATAGAGACCAATTAGAATAGCATCCCGCTATGCCAACTCCAAGTTAATAACAAGAGGGTGTTTTTCGTTAAAATATCGTAAATATAAATTTATAAATTAGTAATTCTAATAAGAAATTCATAAATTTTGTAATTCGAACACGTAATGCTTTACAATGCGCCCCGGTGGTAAAGTGGTCAGCGTGCTTGCTCCAGCGACTGGTGGTGACAAGGAAATATTTCACGGCCGCTTTAGCAAAGATCAATGAATTAATCACACATTATCCGAAATGAAAATAAGATTATGAAACCTCATTTGAGTCGGCCACATCCTTTGATTGGATATAGTGCCAGAGAGAGAGAGAGAGAGAGAGAGAGAATGCTTTACTATCACTCCGAACGGAATTATTTATTTATACCTTACAAGTTAAAATATTTTGCATTTCACAATGACTAAATTTCTGTTGCATAGAACTTTTTGAAGTACATATAGCAGCTGGAACCAAAAAATGTCTAAATTTTTAAATTTGCTTAAAGTTTTGAAAGATAAACTTTAAGAGCCATTTAAGTCTGGCAATTCAAACATTTTAGAGATTATTCTCGTACACAAACAGATATATGGCTTGAAACGCGAAGCTCCGCTTGAGCCTTATGAGGGTTCAATCATGGCCACGAGGTTTAACTCAAACTGGGTTATCTAAAAGTATATTTGAAAACTGACTATATCTTGATTGAAGGGCGCCTGAACCCGGCGTTTTTGAGCCGACACTTAGTTTAACATTGCAATCGATAAAGTGTTTGTCAACTTTGTCATCAACAAAAAGATTTGTTCGTGTTAAACAACTTCGGTAGCCATTTTGAAAGGATACCTATTACGCTGTTCGGTATACTGTTAATAGATAGTTCGGTAAATAAAAAATATATAATTTGAAGGTTAAGACAAAAAATAGTATTTTTCTCGTAGTATTTTTATGTCTGCTGGTGATTATTATTGGTACCCGTAGATGATAATTTTCTATTAAATTATTTCTGATAATTTGTTTATATTGTTTTGCTATATTCGCCACTTTATTACCATTATAATAAACGGAAAATTAATATTATTAATGTAAGTTAATTACAACAAACAAAAATTACCGGAAGCGCTTTTATCTTATTATAATTTCATCATTTGCAAATTTCCCCAAAAATGCTTTGCATTTCTTTACGCAAACTCTTATATACTAATCGTAATTTTACTGTACCAAACCAACCACGATAAATTAGAATGTCTTCAATTTACATTTAATATATAAACAAAATATTGATGATTTTCCCCATAAAAAATAAATGGTTGCTAATTAGTTTTCTAGCGAACAAAATTCAAAGATCATACAATAAAATTAATTCTGGTATTTCTGTGCGCTATTTGGGACATAACCAATTTTCTGGTTGTTATTGTCAATAGTGATTATCATGGCTAAATTTAAGTTTTTGGAACCATTTGCGGAAACAATTTATAATTCAAAGAATCTGCGCACCAACAACGTCTGCATAATTTAATTTTCGGAACAAGACAAGAATCAAGATGCAACATAAGCACAAATTTCACTTTTTCTATTATGTTTGGTAGTCTGCATCTGAAACTTAATCCGAATCATATTTAGTTAAATCAACATAGTTATATATTTTGGCAATGTGTTTTTATACCGCATGAAAAAACCACTTTCATTATATACGAGTACTTACGTATTACATATTTTCCACCAACAACAACACCAGTACAAATCCCCTTCATTCCCCGAAACTAAAATTCCAAACAAGTTTATTGATTTGGATTGGTTTTGCAATACAAATAAAATAGCAACAAGTAATAAATAATATATTCATAATAATATTCTTAGCATGTAACTGTATATTAATTTTTCCTTTCCCTTTTCAAAAAATAGTTTATTGGAATATGTATCCAAATCCAAATTAAAACAATGCAATAAAATAAATTTTAAGATCGCACACAACTTACAGTATGATTGGCGCAGTTCCTATTTTTAATCCACAAAATCAAGTTTTCTGTAGTTATCTAAAAACACTCATACATATACACAACACAACGAAATGTATTAAAGTAGTTTATTTTTCAAAATAAAACGTCTAAACACTATAAAATCGATCGCGTAAATTTACTTTAGTTATTTAGTAATGACTCAACATGATATAAAAAATACTCGTTAAGCACATTGCAACCCGACTACGTCGTTAACTAAACTAAAAAAAGTAAAACTGTTGCATGAGCATGGAGTTTTTTGTTTTGTTTTCAAATTTTTTTTGTTTTATTACAAGGAATATTCGATTGTAGTCATTTCCAAGCAAACAAAATTTCAAACAAAAACTATGACCCGCTGAGTAAATAAGGTGGCCAAGCCAGACAATGTGTTGGATGACAAAAGAGATCGCAGCATAAATGGAAATGAGATGCACGTATTAAATGTACATACATTTTTTTTTGTTTTCAGAAAGTGTAGTGCACGGTAATCGCCAATACACCGGTAATTTTAATTGCATTTTATATTAATGTGTGGAGTTGTGGATTCAATTGTTTGTGGTTTTATTTTGTTTTTTTATTTTGGTTTCTTTTTTATGTACAAAGTTCTCTTGGTTTGCTTATTTATTTTCTTATGATGAGTTTCGTAAATCGTACAATTGATTCACAAAATTTTAAAATTCTATATGGCGGGCGGTTTACTTTAACACTGATGCGAATTTACGGAAGCTAATAATGCCATAGTTTGCTCACATTTTGGCCGGTTTTATTCACCTATTAAAAAGGCTCGCCGGTTGAGGAATTGTGTTTGAGCAAATCGTATTTTAAGAAATAGTGCGGGAGCTAGCACATGTATTCAAAAGCAAAAATAAAATTACTCCTTCAGAATTTGCAAGAATTGGCGCAATTCTACGGCATAATAATATAAGTTTCAGCTCATTCAAAAGTTAAATCAGTTGGCGACCTTTCAATGGTCCTTCGAGCAAAATAAAATAATTCGGGTCATGCAATACCATCAAGTACCATCAAAGTGACACATTGATGTTTCAATGGCGGCAGTAATGGACGACCTACGCAAGGTACAACGGCAGAGGTTCAAGAAGATTAAAACTCTCTTGTCCAATTACAAGAAGGATTCGAGAAAGACAAGTATATACACATCAACCACAAAATAGGGCGGTTGTGTGAAGAATTCGCCGATGCTGAAGAACTTTTACTAAGTCAGTATATAAAAACAACTTCCCAACACATGAATATTGGAAAACTCGAGAAGCGGTGCATTTTTGGTGCAAAACTTGAGAAAGGGAGTATAGAAACACTAAGGAAATCGGAGACAAAAGACGAAATGTAGAGGCTAATGGGCTAGTTTTATAGCCGAAAACGAAACGGACCGAAACGAAACGAACGAATTGAATACATGAAAACATACTAAACCAATTATATAGAAAAAACGGACGGATAAATTGATTCAATTCAATTTGCTTTCGTTTCGTCTTTGCGGTTATACACTATCGGTTATGATTTTTTTTGTTGTTATCCTTACTAGCACTTACGTCAAATTGTCAAAATATTTTCATATTTTGTATAAATTTATATATTTTGTATATTTCTATTTAGTTCGCCATATATAAAATGATTCTCCAAGCTAGTTTTCATACACACGAGAAGTAAACGTCAAATAATATAAAATTAAAAACAAATATGAAAATGTCAAAACCGTTTCACCAATTCGTCTATATTCGTCTATATTTCTTTCGTCTTTCGTTTCGTTTCATTTCAGTCCGTTTCGTTTTCGTCTATATAACTAGCCCTTAAGAATCCAACAGCCTCATTTGTTCCAAGTTCAAGTACCGGTAATAAAACAACCGAAATTAACCGCAAAATGAGGCAATTCCACGCCATGGTAAGAGAAGAAAATAGTACAATGGAAAAGGAGGCAGAATACGTAAACTTCATAAACATCAAACTCGATTCAATATCCTCCAAGAAAGCGGAAATCGAAATCTGCATAAGGAAATATACATCAAAGCAGCAGAGTATGTAAAAATCACTCCGCCGTATTTCGTAGACGACTACTTTATATGTAGAAGTATACAATATCCACTTTATATTTAGTTTATAAAATACTCAAAACAAAATAAAATAGTTTTTGATATATTTTGTTATAGGTGTACAAATTTACTTTATTGTCAAATGCCCTGTCGTGTTAATGTTTTTTTACAATATGCCAACTCAGTGTTGGATGAAAATTTTGTTCAAACATATTTCCTGCACTAAACGAAGCTAATATGTATTTTTTGTCATTTTGTTAATTTTTTTTTTATTATAAAAAAATTAACAAATGGCAGCCAGTATTCCAATGTGCTATAACTTATTATACGAAAATAATTATTTTTTTACCATTGCAGAGAACACGATAAATAAAAATAAAATATTTACCCGTAACTAAAAACGCACGATGATAAATGGAGCTGAATGTCTAAAATGGATTTTAACGAAATATGGATAAACAATGATTTTTGTTCTTGTTTTCATGTCTGAGTGTTGTCTGTGGTTGAACATACCAAAAATTCAAACAAATGCAGCCCAGGATATTGGAAAAAATCATGATACAGTAAAGGAGTGTACAGAAGCTTTAAAAAACTAGGACCACTACTTGGACGAATGGAGCACCATCCTCATTCATGTCAAAAAAATGGATTACAACAGCCTAAAGCACTATATAAGGAATTTCTTCATGGTATAGTCGTCTGGAAATTCAACCACATTTTCTATCAGTAATCAAGCTACAGATAGAAGCATATGTTCTGGGAAAAATAACATTTAGCCAGAGCAAAAAATAAAGCGAAACAACGACTCTCGGTGGGAAAATGTAATATTGGCGGATATTAACGGATCCACAATATGATTGTCCGGCCGAGGAAAACCAAATGCGATGAAAACATGCTTAAGTTGGCTGATGCACAAGTTCAAGAGCTTCCCAAGTTTTGGGAGTTAGAAGAGGTACCAGTCGTATCCCGGCTGACAAAATCTGATGAAATGTATGAAACAATTTACCGCCAAACGGTTACGTTACAGCATCTTTTGGTACTTCAAAACAAAGATCCACTCAACCCTAGTTAAAGTTAGTCGAGAGTTGCCAGCCGAAAGTGAAAATATCGATAATGCAGATAGTGTCTCGACTACTTCAGCCGAAAGTTAAACAAATTATATATTAAATCAGCCGAAAACATATATTATAACAACAACAAATACAATTTTCAATCTTCAATTTAGCCGATATTAAATTATTGTTTCGTTCATATTCAATTTAATAAAATTTAACGTTAAAAGTGTTATTTTTGGAAAAGGTCTCATTTGAAGAGGTTTGTAAGTGGTAATATCTGTTTCATACAGCCGAAAATTGCCAATAAAGAAGTTTAAAAATTATCAATCTTTAAATGGTTTGTAATTATCGTTAAGTGGTTTGGAATTCAAGACTACCAGACATACACAGATCTGACTATGCCGATACCGAATCGGGCCGTGTTCATAGGTAAATTTTAAATATAAGTTTTGGGGGGGGGTCTGATGCGGTTATAGGGATGAAATGGCATATCTGCTTCATACATCCGAAAGTAGTTGATAAGGAATCGTATAAACGATTCTGGACGATGCTTGATAATTTCCAATCTTCTTTATCGACTACTTTCGGCTGTATGAAGCAGATATGCAATTACATCCCTATAAATCCATCAGACCCATCCATATATACTCAGAATCTACCTATGGTCATAGAGTTGGTTTCTATATGCCAAAATCTCGAATGAAGAACGATTTTATCGATCCTCAACAAACGCACTCCTAACCTATCATCAAAATCTACCTATGATCATGGACTTTTGAATCGGGATAGTGGCTGCCTGGCATAATCTGGAGTTACTAACAATTTTAACGACAATTAGAAACCATTTTATGCTTGATAATTTTTAATTTTTTGTATCGACTAGTTTCGGCTTTATGAAGCAGATATGGCTTTTCATCCCTAACCTCATCAGACCCACTCCTACGCCCACACGTCCATCTGGCAAAATCTCGAATGATGAACAATTTTATCGACGAAACAACTTGAAAATTCAACATTTCACCAGTATAAGCTAATAAAACCCACTCCAAACTTATAATCAAATTCTACTTAGGCTCGTGGTAGTCGTGGTTCATCAAATTGGTACAGTCAGATCGTCGTCCATCTGTCAAAATCTTGATATACAAACCTTTCATCAGCTACTTATAACTGCGTCTGATGGCTATTGAAAAGATATCTGTTATGGATATTTTATTTTAGAAAACTGGGGCGGTATGTTGTACGTAATAAGTCGAATCGAAAAAGTGAAAGTTGTATCATTTTTGCTTTTCGAAAATGGTACAACATACCGCCATTCAACTTTTTTCGAATTTCGATTTGAAGTGATGGCACAACATACCGCCCCTGATGATTCATTTGTAACTTTTACATCTGTATTGCCGGCATTTTTCGGTTTGAATATTGAAGTTAATCTTCTTTATCGCGACAAGCTGCATTATCGACATTTTAAACTATTTTCAGGTGTGATAGCAAAATGAATATCTACATTACCATCTTACGGCTGGGATAGCAAAGACCTATCTACATTACCACCATTCGGCTGGAAACTTTCGGCTAACTTTAAACGTATAGCCGCTCAACGGTTCTTGTCAATTTGCTAAGAGGAAAAGGTTCCAAAATAATGAACGACTATGGCACCATTATATAGGATGCATGACAGAGTATCTTCAAATGGGACACATGACATCATCATCCAACTGCAAGGGACAATTATACATTCCACTTTATGCAATTTTGAAGGAAAATTAGAAGTAAATAAAATTTCGCGGTGTATTTGACGCCCTAATGTAGTCAACTTCTGGTTGTAGTTTTAATCAACCTAATTGATCGCAAATCAGATTCTTTAAAAGTGCTACGAGCAACCGCCTATCTACTCCGGATCGTATCTAAGACGTGTAAGTAGTAAAAGACCAGCGTGTTCCGATGAAATTCGTAATATCAACTTTAAGGGATCAATAATCAATTAAGAAGAAGTGCACCTCCGGCATTATAAGGGTAGAAGGAAGACTCAAAACTTCGGGTCTCCCATTCAATTCACCCAAACCATGCTCTAATTCTACCATCTAAATCACACCTTACCAGCCTAATTATTAATTGGGCGCGTGGATCCACGCTGCGTGGCACCATTGTTTAACATTAGCATTTCTCCGGAAAACAACACAAGTGTTGCCTGTCAAAGGACAGATAAAATACAGCCTACAAGAATTGCGGTCTTTATATGACGTTCTACAAAGAGTTCATCTTGAAGTGGTCCCTGATTTAACCGCAAACACTTTCTTGGCAGCAATTAAAAGATTAACATCGCGACGGGGAAGTATTGCCCGCACATCAGTGATAACGGTATGAACTTCATTAAGGCAAACAAACTTCTAATCCAAAACCAACGGGACTGAGAGAAGATTATCCAGGATCAGTTTACAATGCAGAGCTGGCATTGTTTAGATGCTGAGAAATAAACGTCATAAATTAGTATGTATATGTACCTAGAAATCAATCATATTACTTATTTTTGTATAAAATCATTATTATTTTTGTAAACACTCACCTTATATAAACAACAAAATTATTTGTATGTCAAAATGTCATCCATGTGTCAATTGGTTGACGAATTCCTGTGCATTATTTTTAGTTCAGTGCATGATTGAATACCGAAATTTAAGTTTGATGCGACACCTGCGTTTGAACTCTTTCACTAAACGACATTTTTTCTGACATGAAGAAAAAATAAAATTTGGTGCTTACCTTTTTGAGCTTAAACTATCAACATTGAAATTAAATTATCAACATTAAAATTAAATTTGTACATCTCAATAAAGTTAATTAATTTAAATAAACCGTGTTTAAAAAAAATAATCCACAAAATTTGCATACGTACTTGGGAAATTAGCACAGCCTTTGAACTTTCAGGTTTGGAAGCATTCAACGATTATGGCGTACCCCGACAGGCATTACATGGCACTTTATACCTTGGGGTCATAACATTGTTTCATATGTGGTTTTATTTTTGAATTTTTAAATTGATTATAGTCGTTTGATTAAAACATTTTATTGATGGCATTGCCATCTGTATTATGACATTAATCTTAAAATTTTTGTGCAGCGTGCATGGGCGTTAATATTCTGTTCTATGTTTTGTATTACACACCACCCTATTGTATTACATAAAGGACAAATAATTTTGAGAGCCAATTTTCTTGAGAGTGGGCGAGTGACGCGCACGTGAAGCAAAACAAAAAGGCATCGACGGATTTTTCGGTGCAAGAAATTTATTTTATGATTGATTGTGAAGATTTGTTAATAAAATGATTTCTAAAATAATAAAAGTAGAATTTTTGTGAGTGCTAATACAATACATTTATGATAAAAAAACAATATTGTCAGTATGCACATACTGGTGGTGGTCTGATAAAGCCAAATCAAGATTCCACGGACGCCGCCACAATTTACGCATTCCGAATTAATCATTGGGCATCAGTACAGGGTGATTCACCACTGTGCTCGCCATATATATTTTGCGGGCAGCCAATTCAGGCTCGCCGCATTCGTCGAGGTACCAACTTATATCGAGGTTACTACATTTAATAACAGGGTCTGCCACCAACTTCCACAGTACGCAAATTTTCGGGCCACGCAAATTATAACGAGTGCCGCAGCCTGACACCACTTTTTTCTTTTGCAATGGGTGTAACGGTGAAAATACACTGCAACGGGTGGCCCGTCGGGGCATTGCATTAATATACCGGCGGACGAGCCGCAACGTTACGCAACGTTTACGGGTGGTCTACCATTTTCTTCTTTTTTATTTTTGATTAAGTTTTTTCTCTAATTAAATTTCAAATTATAAATTTTCTAAATTCAGTTTCAATTTTATTTATTTTTATTTTCAATCATTTCTCATACTCTCGTGTGAGATTGCCTAGAGGTCTCTCCAGATGCAGAAAGGCTTGGTCTGTTGGGGGAACGTCCCTACCGTCTTATGCTGCTTCGTGGTGCCTGGGCATCGGCCTCTAGTGGTCGATGGGTCATTAGATTTCTTCAGCAGACATTACACTTCTCACTCGGGGAGATCCGGTCATTTCTGGCCCACGCAGATAGCACCCAGTTATTATTGGATTTATTACGTTTCATGGAGTTTCGTTCGATGGATTCTGGTGTCATTTAGTTTAAATTCAGTTTTTAATTTGCCTTTTATTTTGGTTGTTATTCTGTTCCACGGTGTAGGGAAGGAGCACGCAAGCCTCAACTTCCCCACGACCCAAAACCCTGAGATGTAGAAGGCAAAAACACCGTGAGAGAGGCCTCTGCATGTTTAGATGAGATCTGCGGTTTGGCTTCATGCCATTCGTAACAAACTCCGAGCGCTCCATATTTCGGAGAATTGTGGGCTTGTCTGGTGGTGCCCAAAATGGCACAAAGAATATTTGTATCAGCAACACCAGATTAAGTGAAGATCAGACACCCAAACGTAATGGTGGCAGACTTAGTGCTGCAAAAGAAGAAAACAATTTATTGGCTATAAAATCATATCCGTGTTGACTCGTAGGGCTGCCAATAAATTTTTTTAACACCACCTATCATTATTTGAAAGATTACCGGTGCATTTATAAGTCCAAAGGGAAGTCTCAAGAACACGTACTTAACATTCATTGTTACCAATTGAGGAATTTGTGACGTCGAACTCATTAATTTTGATCTGGTGGAGTCCCAACTTATATCGATTGTAGTAAAGAAATTAGAGTTACCAAGATTTCCGATCGGAAGCTCTTCGAAAGGATCTTATTTTTCAAAAGTTGACCAATTTGTTCCTGTATACTTCGCTTCTCATACTGACTGGATAGAGGGTTTTTGTAGACCGGTGTATCTGACCGGTGTAAGTGGTTATCTCGAATTTTGGTAATATTTACCTGAGATGCTTACTTTTCGCGAACTGGTACAGATCCTAATTCTATGCTACTAATCATTCCTATAAGCATTCAAAATACACAATACCAAAATTTTCTGCATCTGCAAATCGATGAACGACACAATTTTGTAATCGAAGCCATCTTATTCCTGCGTTACCAATATCGTTCCGAAGCCGACACAAGATCATTCTAGTTTCTCCTTCAATTCTAGCTTCTTTAAACACTCAATCATCGTTAGCAGCTGTAAATGTGGGGAGCTCGGTAAGACAAAACTTTAGTGTAGGTAAGCCAGCTGAACATTTATCTGTTCTCCGCAGAATCCCGTTTTGAGCTGAATAGTTACCAAAAAAATATTGATCACACAAGTGATCAACGCCTGAAAGCTTTTGAGCCATTGAAAATATACACCATCAAATCAAAACATCATCAGAATATTAACGGGAACCTAACCGTCACAAAACAAGCCATATTCTCTCTTGGTGTGCACAAATGTGGGAATTTAACCGAATTCAGTATTCGAGGTTATATAATCAGCTTATTTTCCGATTAATGTATGCTTGGGGCCAGTCTAGACTATAAATTTCTTCTTTGTTTTCCTTGTTGTCTTCTCATTCTGTATTTCCTTCTACTCTGAATTATCGCCCTCAATGTATTTATGCATTGTAAACTATGAAAATAGTGAAACAAATTCATCAATGGAGGCGTAATCAACTTCACTTTCGTCATCTAATTATTCTATATTTGAGTTGTGTGTGATATGGGGTCATACATTTCCACAAATCGGCCTTATAAAATTAATCAAACTTAATCCAAGGTTTCTGGTTTAGATGGAAAATTTTTGGCATTCAAGTCTTTCGTATAATTTTTGAAATCAGCAGCATAACAAATATAAAAACACCATTCGCCTAAATGTAAGCAAGATAAATATTAAATAATGTTTGGTTGTTCTATTTATCCACAGATGTCACGTTTAAATAACCGGCTCGCCATCTATTCATAAACATTAAAATCAAAACACCCCTAAAAGACGATTACGTTAAATGTTTGTTGTAAAATTTGCATTTTCATTTATTAGTTTCAATTTATATAGAAAATAAATTAATTAATTATTATCAATACACATTTACACTAACAAAAAAAAAATCATAAAACTATATACTGCTACGAGTACAATGATAAAAAAAATTTAACATTCTCTATAATTATATAATTCTAGTGTCTTAAATACACGCGCGGCTGGAGTCTTATATAAAATAAACTAAACTTAATTACTAACTAAACGTTAATGATAAGTTGTTTTGTGTGTAACCTGATGAGAGTGGAGAACGAAACATAAATTAAATTAATTAATTTGTTCTTAATCAAAAAATTTATGCTATAGTTTCGGTATACCCTTGATGTCGATGCACGTCCACGCTACCATAGTATTGTCCAAAACCGTTATGCGTTGGTTCATTTTCTAGCCTCGTCGACCACTGGTTCTGTTTATTACCATAGCTTCCCGCTGATATTAGTAGATAATTCATACCGCAGGCATGTGACGGATGATCAATTGATAGTGAACTGCCATTTTTACCTGAGATAGGGCTGATTAGAAAAAAAAATTAATAAATGTTTTAGACATGACTAGCAATTTGTATAGGAGCACTTACTATTTAAAATTATCTTCAATTTGCTTGAATAGTCTGTCGTTACTCTTTATTAGTGATTCTGTTGATGAAATTTCTTTGTACAGGGACGGTGCTCGGCCGAACGACATAAACAGACAAACAATAATTGAATATATTACGAGTAGCGTAATTATAAAGATACATGATTTCCGGAATCCGATCGAGTCATATAAAAGACCGCTCGCCGATGGTCCAACGAATGCGCCTAATGCGAATGTAGACGTCCATAAACCTGATATTAATCCGTACGTTTCAATACTATTGGGTAAACCATGTTTTCTAACAAACAAAATTACATATAAATTAGTTATTGGTCGTATCTTAATTCTAAAAATCTATATACTTACATTGCTGTACCAAGTGCATCCGTAAAGCTTGATACAAGTAGGGCTGCAATTCCAACACCATGTAGTACTAAACCTCCGATAATTGTTCCCAATTTAGTCTCTAGCGGTATAAATGATGCTGGCCCAATTATACAAAATCCAAGTATAATAAATATACTTCCAATCAACGATGCTATTTTTGGATTCAGACATTTGTCCACGGCCCATCCCCAAAAGGGTGCTGTCAACGCATAAATACCACCGTTAATTACAAACACCATACCGAGTAAAATCGGGCCTAGTTTAAACGATCGTAAATGCGGTTCTAATGTTGCTCCTAGAAAACCAATAGAGGCGCTGGTTGCACATATGCCAAGTGCACAAACTGTGACTCCAGGAATTTTCAATACTGAAAACATTGATGCTGTAGAACAAAGAATTGTTATTAAATATTTGATTTTCATTATAATCTTTTTAACTTACGTCCACCAATTACGTGATCATTTTCATTCGGATGTCTCGGTAAAATGCACATCGTTAACAGTGCAGTTATGAATAATGACGAACCAAGAACTACGAAAGGTAAATAGTAGCCTCCAACGCTGTACAATGCACCACCAACCATTGGCCCAACAATTAGGCCTAGTCCAAAAAACGTTTCTAACGATGCAAATGTTGTTGCTATATTGTCAGGAAACTCTTTTGCAATGATCGCAAAAGATGCTGTTAAAAATGCTGCATTACCCATGGCTTCTACAATGCGAATCGTGAATGCAAGCGATATGAACCAAGTGTGATCCGGTGCTTGATCCAGTAGTCCAAATAGTATGGCCGAAATGCCCGTTGTAAATATACCGCCATTGAACAATACTTTCGGTCCAATTCGATTTAAATATTGTCCATAAATCGGAGATACCAAGAATACAACAAGTTCAAAAATGCCAAATACTAGTCCATACTCTGTTGCTGTAGCACCTTTATTTTCAGCCTATATACATAAAATAAAAACCAAAATTATAATTTTCGCATAACAGATAACAAAACATGCGGTATAATATTTGACAAAATTTCATCATTTTTACGTCATGGGGTCAAATCAAAATTGTACGTTCTCAAAACATAATATACACACATTGTATTAGAAAAATTCATTCACCCTGACATCAAAGAGTTATATAACAGCGCACGAGCTAAATTTTTATCGCTGTAAGCTAGTCTCGTTCCGTTTTTCCGATGCGCACGACCTAATCTTCTTATATGCGTGCCAAGCAATGTACATTGTTGCATTATTTGTCATTTCTAATCAACCGATGACATCTTAGGTGTAGTAACGTGTAACCAAAATGTGTTTTATAATATAATATATTGATAGGGAAATATGTATTAGGTTTCTGTTATTAAACTGATTATTTTTAAAATTTATGAGCATATTACATACAATATACGTACAAATTGAAAACATTAATTAATATTTATATGGGATTCAATTAAATATTTAATAGTTTACAGATATACATGAACTTCTATTCCTAAGTATGAAAATATTAAAATACTTAAGTTTATTTATTGATTAAAACTGATAATATACAGCCTTTAAATTTGTTCTATCTAGCTGCAATTGATTTCTTTATCAGTTCTAGATGTTTTTTACGTAGACATAATTCTTATAAATCCAGACTAAATTATAATTGGAGTAATCTATAATTATAGCAATTGCTTTATATAAATTAGCTGCATCACTTAATTTGGTTGTTTGGGTAATCATAGTTCAAATGGAATAAAATACTTGAATCTTACTACGCGGATATTTAAATGACACAACCGATATTCGTTTGTTCTACGTTTTAGGTTTTTAGTGTGGTTTTGTAATTTGTACTAAATGGCGCGTTATAAATTTGTACTATTGTAAATATGTAGTTTTATTAAGTTTACCGTAAAATAAGATAATACGACGTATTATTTGTCTTACTTAGCTTATATGAGATAAATATGATAAGGAATCTTTATCACAAAAAAAATATGACAATTCCGTGAAGTTTCCGGGGCCCATGCATTAATTTCCATTCATTTGGGAGCCCATTCATTATGGAGGCCCAGTCAGTATTTGTCGAGATGCCAAAGGGATAATCAAAATCAATGAAGTTAAATGGGGTTTAAAATATGATTGAAATTCAAAAGATGTGGAAGAAATGTCATAGCTCATCGTAGAGGCTTCGAGATATATACATTTTGCGTTGATGAAAAAATGGAGTGAGGGTAAATTTGCGAAAGAGAAAATTCTGGATTATTTCTACCGTTTGCTGGAAATATGAACTATCGTCAGAATATTGTGAAATACGTTCAAAAAATACGACAACGATACAACACATTTATTTCGCAAAAAGAGTGAGAAGGAACCGAAAGAAGAACTATTTATGGCTATGCGTGAGCATCTTGCGTCGGACGGTGAATAATTTTATGATATTACAAACAAACTAAAGTAGGACAATATTCTAAAGAATTATGCATCGATACCAATTTATAATTTCAAAATATTTCGTATTTCCAGAGACTTCTCATAAAAAAATTTGATTATTCAATGATGACCGATGGTGTTTCAATATCATTTTGAATGAGCAAGCAAGATAACACTCCAAAAAAAACTAGTAAGAAAAAGGGAAAACATTCGGATTATAATGTAGTCGTCAGTCGTATGGTGTCAAGATTGGTCCAGGGGGTCGATTGATTGTTTGAGATATGATGTCCCAATCAAAATCAAAAACGCCTACTATCGAGAATTTAATGGAGCGCACACAAATGGCCCTCATCGACTGTAGATGACAAAATTTCACCAATGGCCAGAGATTTCCTATTGCACACCAACCATCTATTATACACCAACCGAATATATTTTGAGCTCGCCAAGGTGAAATAACACTTAACACTAACACTTTCGAGTTTGGACAATATGGTAGATCGACTGGCATTGACCAATAAAAAAAGAGTATGGTTATCGAAAGCTGATTTACAATCATGTTTGTGTGGTGTCTTAATGATTTATATGATGTTTTAATATCGGTAGTATATTGTGGAATGGATTCAATCGATGCTTAAATACTTCATTGCACTGAGTTTTGAAAGGATCCTCTGTCTCTGTCACAGTTTATAAATTCCGTCCATGGGGTGTGTGAGGATCCTCTAGCTTGATTTAAACCGGTTTAGCTATTTTTACTAAACGTTAAAACTTAGGTGAAATTACTGTTAACATTCTTTTTGTAGTCACGATCTCTAAATCAAGTCAAGCATCTTAAAGTTTTTTTGGATGCTCAATTTTCATTCGAGCTTCTCATAAGAACTGACCCTCAAAACGTTATATTATTTGTTTTTTTTATAATGCCTACCACCGCTGAACACTTATTTTAAGCTTAGTGGGTTCTGCTGATTGTCGTTTAAAATGGCAGATGCTTGAAATCGCGGTATAATTAAAATCCCGGATTGTAAAAATTACGGAATTTAAAAAAATATCATCGTCCCGAATACTGACGGAATTATTCCCGGGTAGAAAATGGAAAATTTGAATCTAAAACACAGTTTGTTTGCATAAAAGAAAATATAAAATTTTCTCAACCGGTTGTCAAGATGTGATTATGAAAAATGATAAAGTTGAATGGGACTAAGCCATTTCTTAACCGATTTGGATCGAGTCAGTTTGAATGACGAAAATGGGACTCCATAATATGTGCTTCTGACCTATATGGTTCTAGAAATTGGCCAATTATGGAAGTTGGATGAAACTGGGTTTAGTGTAGTGTAAGTTGAAGTCGAATGTGACGTTTGAATTACGAAAATGGCCTATTTATATAAAGCTAAGACGCACTCGCAATCTGTTATGTGAATCAGGATTTCAATGGATATTGCGGTGTAATTCTTTACAATGTCCTATTTATATAAAACATTCTGTGCAGATATAATTGATATTGGGCGAAGCAACAAAAACTTTTCGGACTTATATGAAAGACCTGTTGCCACACAGAAAAATAAAACATTGCCACAACACCGATTCGATGTTACATAGCATCCCACCACCGATCGGATATTCAAAAATTAACTCAATTTGAACTTTTTATATTTAGTCATCATAAAACACTTTTGGATACAATAATTTGGCAAACGAATTCGATTGGCGGTTCGAGGTATTTTTTTGCTTTTGAAGGACGATTTTTCACTTCGCTACGTATATTTTATGTAGCAAAAATCGAAGGTTGCAGTAAAGATCAAATTCGCAGTAATGCGAATGAAACGAAGAAACAAGGTGCGCAGTTTTCGATCAGACAACGGGACAAAGTTCGTTAATGCGGAACTGGAAAAGTCTTTCAATGGCCGGAAACGAGCACACTGGCAGAGATATTGCCATATGAAAGCACAGTAAAAAGGCAAATATTAATTCATGTGTTTTTGTGCCTAATGAGAATATTGGAATGGTGCTACTAGTAATTTTTCTAAAATGTATCGATTCATGGAAGCAATCAATTTTTTTTATCCTGAGGTGATCGGTAGCTTAATATAGTTGACCGTAAAAACGCGACCAACCATCAGTTCTGTTGGCAATGCAAACCAAACAGTTGGAAAACCAGCGGCAGCGCATGTGAATTCGGTAAAACGGATTATGAAATACACAAAAAAGATAATGGACATAGGAATTCGATTTGAAAATAGCGTTAATTTGAGTGTATGTGCGACTATAGTGGTGCGCGCTATACAGGAAACATCGTAACTAGGCCGTCGACGTCAGGTTATAAATACAAAAGAATTATAAGTTGGGGCCAGAGCGCCTAAAGGTGTGATTGACAACAGAGTACGAATACATGGCAGCGGCCTCCATTATTGGTCGAAATTTTATCATCCAATTTGGACAAGCCAATTTTCCTTAATCAAAAAAATCCCTGTCCCACATTATTCTTTAGAAATAGACAATAATTTATCATTGCCAAGGTTTTGGAAGAAACCCATTTTCAACAAGCGCCTAAACTGTCATCTGATTGAAGATTTATCGTGAGCTAATTAAATCTAAGATGTACAAACCTGGAAATTTAGTAGTACAGGGCTACTTCGACATAATGAAGAACGAGCTAACCTAAAGAAAAATATATAATGCTGTTAATCGAACTAGCAGATGAAAACCAAATTTAGTATCCCATTGCTTCAAAAACCATACTTAATGATTTATATATAGACAAATTAATGTTCTTTTAATGGAGCAGAATATTAACAGCAGTAGTATTTCGTCTTGAAAACTGGACCTCAAATTTCCCGTTGTTTCTATTCCATTCCATCGGAGAATCAAGAACTTCTAGAAAAACAATCACAAGCAGTATAATTACTTGAACTATAGGGTGGAAATCATCCATCCATTAATACGAATCCAACGAAAACTAACACTTTACCACCCTCGTGTTTAACGCTCTTGGCAAATAGCAATTTCTCCCGCCATTAATAAAATTACGTTTTTAATGTTCTAAGGATTACAGCCCTACGATATTTTTCGATAACTTTTATAGAAAAAACAAACACCTAGTAAGCTTACTCAAAATCTTTATTTACAAAAATATTTTCACACAGAACCTAGCAACCATGTATTTTTTCCATTTATGAACTTGATCAATGCCGCTATATAAATGGCCATGACAACATAATGTTAGTGACAAGCAATAAAAAAAAATCGATTACATGGGATTTTTTGTCAGGCATGTTTAATTTCGTTTATATTTGTTTAAATACTTAAATTTTTCTTATGATTTTTCAATGGCATAATAACAATATATCTAAGTACTATTCCTGATTATTTCTAATACAAATTTAAAAATGTTTATCACATGATTATCACATGATACCCTATTTATCTGACATTTTTTTTATTTTTTTCATTTTTTGCTGTGCTTTGGCTTGCGCAGCGGTAGTCACGTAAACCAATTAGATCTTTGTTTACGTTTTTTATAGAAATAAAATAAAAGCAACAAAACGTAAACACCGGCAAGACGCGCATACTGTGTGAAAAGTGATGACACGGCCATATTTAGATACGTACTGACTTGATCGTAAAAATGACAGAGTTGACTATATACATTTCAATGACAGTTATTCTTCGTGGCAATGTTCTGTGCATTCTGTGTCTAGCAATTTTTGAAATGTACTAGATTATGTGAGAGAGAATGAATTGCGTACAAAACATGGTATTTTAAAAAGAAAACAAAAGATTTCATATAATACATAGTAGTTTTACAAAAGTTACTATGTTATGTTTGAAATTGTAGTTACGAACGAAAATAATAACGATTATTAAAGTTCCAAATCTGGTTGCTCGCTAAACTCAATTTCATTGTGCTAGCAAAAGAAAACATTAAAATATTCGATTTAAGGTTAAATAATTCGGAACATACTGTAGTCCGTTTGTTAACCCTCCCTGCGTTCAGAATTTTATTCTTATTAAAATGTTTTTAGGCATAGGACTCTATGGCGGGTAGCTCGTATTGCCATGGATGATTCTAAAACATTATCGCCATTGCTTAATAATAACGAACCAAGACCGACGACGCTACTAGAAAGCAACAATCAAACACCATCACCACTGCAATAAAACTATTAAATGAACGTAGTTCCAAAAAAAAAATGCGCGCCATTTTCGACGAAAACATTACCATTCGTCATCCACTACAAATCGTCCACTCAATGCAGAAAAAACGAAACAAATTGTATGTAAGACCACGTTTATTCACACCGTCGGTCGGAAAACAGTAAACCATCTGTTCACAGAAATTTTTAAACGGAGGAATGAAAATACAGAATTGGTGCCATTCCAATTACTGGGCAATTTGCCAACAATTTGTTAATCTTAAATTGAATAACATTCAAACCAGAAAATATTACAAAATCGATGACATATGAGTGGGCGCAAACCGTCAAACTGTGGACATACAAAAAGGTAATCATAATACCGAAAAGGTAATCTATTTTGTTCAAACGACACGATCAAACTAATTTGTGTTCTTTGGTATGAAGAATTGCCTCAAATGTTGCGTCTTCTTTCTTAAATATTATTCAACAATCAAGGCAGGTTGTGTCGAAATTAATTTTTTGGGCTGACAACTGTTCCGCTCAAAATAAAGCCGGGATTCACGGGATTCGAAAACTATCACGATAAAACATTTTGAGCCAAAACTCACAACAAGTGTTAGACATGGGCGACTTGCCCATTTTTAATTAAATCCAATTAAAAAAACCGTTTATCGCAACTTTAAAAACATCTGCCAGAAAAGGTCCCTAAAAAAGAACTAACTGTTTTACTAGAAAATAGGAATTGGAAAACAGAAAACTGCGTCAGATTACCCTGATTTAAAACTGTTCGATACGATTTTTTCTATACCTTTGCACCATTCAAATTTGCAAATGCGATAATAGTCCATGTTTTTTTTTTTCGAAAATACAAAAATCGTTTAGGCAGTCAACGCATGCACATGGCGATTAGACCCCAACAAACAAAATTGCGATAACCTTTAAAATTTGTTATTTTTTTGCAAATTTTGTATTAATTTTTGGTAAAATGTTGCGCGATTTAAATCACTCGTGACTAAACATTACGCTAAATTTAAGGTCAAAAAGCACAAACAGCTTGAGAAAAAATCAGCTTAATCTAGTTGAGTTTGCTATAATTGTATTTAGTATAAGTGATCCACATCTAAATAAGGCGCACTAGCTGTACTTAGTGTCTAGTAATTAGAAAAAAAAATTATTATCTATAGCGATAAGGCATGACCATATAATTATTAATTATAAATCTGATTGGAATTTAAAACGCGCAATTGACACTGGGCAGCATGTGGAACATAAATAATAGAAGTATGTACGTGTATAAGACACTTACCTCTTTCGGAAAAAATGGTGCCTGTAAGCTAACACAAATAGCGTTACAAAAATCAGCTAATCCAATAATTAAAAGCGTTAACCATTGACGCCTTGTAAAATTAAGCATTTTCACACGACAGCAACTAATTGTCTAAGTATTATTATCTCACACTCGTCAACCAATAAATCAATCTTTATTGATTTTATTTACAAATATGTCTGAATAATTAATTAATGAAACTATTTTATCAATTAAAATTATTTATTTATTCCCAGTTTGTGTGCAAAGCTTTACAAACACGCAGACGTAGCTTTTTTTACAAAAACAAAAAATCCGGAACAATCTTAATCCCGCACTTAATAATATTCGACATATTATATTCCGACTAGAATTATTCTTAATTTATTTAATTTTTTTTTTTTTATAATATCACAAAAAAAACACTTAGAACACAAAGCAATAATAAATGCGGACACTTAGTATCTAATATAGTACCGAGTACAACAGAAATTTGCTGATTTTTATTCGTTATTAACAATAAAAATAAGACAAACAGTTCGATATTAGGTACTGCTCATAAAAAAATTCTCGATTTATCATTTTCATTTTACACACAAATTTAGAAATGCTATTATTACATGTTAAAATTTAGTTACACAAAAATTATAAATTTTTATTTAAAATCAGGTTTTAATTATAAAACTAATTATGTTCTTTTAGCTCCGAAGTGATCTGTCGATACTTAAGTAATGATTACTGATAAATTGAGATTTTGCCGTTACAAAGAATATAACAAATGGATTCGTTTAATATACAAAACAATAAACAATAATTTGTGCTTACACATTATATACAAGGAAAGAGATAATTCCAATATATTTGTCACAACAAAATACACAGGGTGGTAATAATTTGCCCAGAGAGATGAGGAGCAGGACAACCGGAATCTAAAAAATCTATAATAACTTGGGTCCTATATGTAAATATTTACCTCTAAATGGTTAAGTTTTATCTATAGTGGGTGTGTCCTTTATCCTTTTTCAGAAATACTAATCGTCTCACCAGTTTGTGATTCATTTTGTACACTTATGAGCACATCAAAGATAATTCTTTGCTCTTGCATACATCAAAATTAATTTTGTTGCGCTCTGTGCGATGCAATTATCAGTTACTGTGTTATCATTTTCAACTGTTGTTTACTGTTAAATTGAAAATGTATTTGTCTGTCAATAAATTTACATTTTATTTAAATATCTATGGACTTGTATTAGGTAACATCCACTTTCTATGCCTATGACGCTGGTTCGAGAAGTTAGCATGGAAAACACTGAGACAATAGTAATGGTTTGAGTCTTGAATAATTTAATTTTAGTACAAGTTAGAACCACTTTTTTTATTTAAACAGAATAGTTAAAAAACCAATTGTTTTTTAAAATTGAAAAGTAAACACGAGACTATAAAAGATAATTATTGACAAATAAATATATTTATACTATTCTTATACCACTTTCATATCGCATCGCCGATAGTGTGTACTAAAATGGTACAGGGTGAATAAGGTTCATTTTTTTGTATCGTTGATTTATGTCATTTGGTTCTTTATCCTTTATGCGATAAAAATACTACATTACTCCCAGAGTGACAACTCATAAAAATAAAATTATTTTATTAATTAACCGGGCGGTGAACATTTGAACTACACGAAGAATGAAATAATTCTAATCCTACTTTTAGATGGAATGAAATTATTCATTCCGGATTGAAATTTATATGGAATTGTTGTTGTAAAATTCCCAAAGTAAGACGCTATTTATGTTTAATACGTTTTTGGTATCCCGAATTCATAGAAAGCTTTCTCCATATGCTACTAAGGTATCTCGATATGACAAACGTAGCACAGTAGACTTTGAATTTTTACACAGGTATAATAAATAAAACTTTATGTATAATAATGTATAATACGTTATAACACGAAATATGATTATGATTAAGTGTTCCTTTTAAGATGGTTCCAAATCTTAAGAAATCGACAGTAAATAGGAATGCTGATTTAAAAGTCAAGAAGATTATAGAAGTTCAACCATAGATGGCAAGGCGATCAAAACGAAGAACATCTACAGTCTTGTCGATAATATAGATTGTCTTGCTTATCGACCAAGAATCTGTTGTCATATTAGACAGATAGTAAGTTTTAGCAGCAATTTAAATTATCTTACAATATTTCCACTATTTTAATTTATAATTACTTCTCATTCAGAAATTAATGGAAAATTGGATACAACCTACATATATACAATAATCTATAACAAGATAAGTGAAAACAATATTACATACATAGTTAAATCTAAATTACAGTTTTATATTTTCTTTTCAGCTCCTGATGATCCTGCACACCTCTCGTCTTCGACATCGACCCACCTGTAACGAGTTTACGCCTTACAATCATGTATCGGCAATCTAATTACCTACTATGGAAATTGGTCGTTTATATCTTGCACTATGCGTACGTAAAGTTATTACGCGAACTAGTTGATCGTCGCCTGGCTGAATTTCTTCGATGATACCAAGGGGTCAGTGACTAGGAGGTAAACTTGTACCTTTTAACAGAACCAACCCGCCTTCTTGGATGTTCTCAGTTGCAGCTAACCACTTTTGTCATTGTTGCATGGTATTTAGATATTCGATGTGAAACCTTTGCCAAAACCTTTCGACTCTGCGCTGTATTTCGAGATCGCTAACTTTGTCGTGTTCTACTTGAGGAAATTGCGTAAGAGGTGCTCCTATTAAAAAGTGACCCGTTGTTAATGGATAATACGTACGGTCACCAGTGTATGCCTGGTATAAAGGGCGGGAATTTAAGATCGCCTCGGTATCTCCTCGGCAGTAAGATTCATTCGGCCCGTTTCTTTGGATAATGTTTTTTTTACATTTTTAAAACCGATCCATACAACCCGCCATGATTTGGTGCTAATGGAGGATTGAAATGGAACGTCTTACGATTATTTGCCCAATACTCAAGTGTTTTCTCAATAAATTTTGGATTCATCTTTGTCTTTTTTATTTCATTGTAGTATCGGATAGCTTCCTTTTTCATGCGCAATAAATATTCGTTTCAAAGCTCCAATAAATGCGTCTGCCGTTTAATTCGACATAAGCTCTAGGTCGGCCGCCTTGGTGCAATAACAGACAAAAATTAGATACCATAATAAGGCCTGCAAGCCTTTCTTATCAAAAGCTCATTTTCACAAAATTGTCAGATAGGAGGTATTGTCACCTCGTGATCGACACATTTAAAGTTTTAACTACGTTCAACTCGTCTTCTGGGACAGCGAAATTATCTACAATATCATGATTAGGCCACATTTTACGATCTAGAGAAAGCCATTGAAGACCTTCCCACCATATATTTTCTAGTATTAAACGTGATGGTCTTATCCCTCTCGATGCTAAATCAGCTGGATTATATTTGGTATATACGTAATTCTAGTATTTTGGGGTAATTTGTCTAAAATAGCAGCTGAAAGATTTCGAATAAATTGTTTCCAATAAGAAGGATGACTACTAAGCCAGGAAAGCACAACTATTGAATCCATTCAATCGAATGATCGATCTGTTGGAACGAAAAATTTATCTGCCACTTTGATTAATAAATCACTGAGCAATTGTGCTGCGCATAACTCGAGTCTTGGAATGGTTATTGGCTTTACCGGGTGCACCAATGATACTTTAAATGTTTGGTCGGGCCTTTGGATTCTACAACAGACCACGGCTGCGTATGCAATTTGACTAGCATCTGCAAATGCGTGATCCTCGATTAGTTCTTCATTTTCAATATGATTTATAAATCGCGGAATTCAAATTTGTTAACTAAAGTTAACATTATTCTCTTTGTTTACGTTCTTTATGCCATTGGTTCTACCTTGAATGTGAAAGCGTTTGCGTTAGGAATCCACTGAAGGCCTACAATTTTGATGACGTCATTATCAGTAGGTAATTGCATTGCTTCTGCCGTTGTATTTGAGCTCCTTCAGCTATGTTGGACGTCCATTTATATAGTTTGAACCCAGCTTTGGCCAATGTTGCACTTAGATCATGTTTTATGTTGCTTAACTGTTCCTTAGATTTAGCTCCAGTTACCAGATCGGCCACGTAGAAATTGTTTAAGATGATTTTTTTATTATTGGTTTCAGCTTCTTGTTGCCAAAAATGGAGCGCAGCCAGTACCATAAGTTACAGTAAGCAACTGATAACTATGAAGTTGTTTAGATTGATTGTGCCTCCAAAGGAATCTTTGATCGTTTATGTCATAGTCATCCAACCAAATGTTACGATACATTTTTTGTATATCGGCGTTATGACATATTTGTGCTTTCGAAAATGTAAGAGTATCCTCCATAAAGTTGGTTGAAATGTGGGTCCCATCACTAAGAGATTGTTTAATGATGTTCCATCGCTTGTGCGACAAGAAGCATCAAAAACATGCTCCACAATTCCTCGTGTAACCAAACCTCTTGTAGCGAGGCCACTGACTGTAATTCGAGTGTTTTGTGTTTGTAGTTGAAGTTTATTTGCCAATTTACCGTCAAGAAATGACGCCTCCGAACCGGAATCAAGCATATTTTTGCAGAGATGGAAATTTCCAAGAGCATCTTTGAAACTAAAAACTGTAGGTAATAAAGCGGCTGAATAGCTATTTGCATCTACATGGGCACTGGATATTTCAGTTTGGTTTGTCATAATGGAATAAATGCTAATCAGATCAGAGCTGGAAACTTGAAAATGAAACACGGATAATTCTAAATACATTTAATTATAAAACCTCCTTTATTTTATTTTATGATGTTTTTCGCGTGTTACATGATTGATTGTTTATATAGAAGTAAAATTAGCTACAAAAGTCAAATACAATGGAATATAGGAAATGATTCAATAGTTATTTCCAATACTCCTCCTCATTTGAATCATCAGTTAACTCCACATGCATCCCGAACAACATTGACACGAGGTCCCGCCAATGGTTTTGTCAATTATAATCTGCCACCATAGTTTCAGTAGGACAATATTGGCTTGTAACAGTACATTTGTCGAACCAGAATGACTTTACAAATGACTCTCAAACATCAATATGTTTGGTACGAGACGACAATTTCTCCTCCTTAATGAATTTCAAACAACTTTGTTTGTCTTCGGAAATTGTCATCGGTTTGTAAATATGTAACCAGAATGTGTATATCCGGTTAACTGATCCGAACCATCACTCTTCTCAAGTGACAATTGCAAAGAGGCAGTACCCTTGAGATACTTTATTACTCGTGTAATCTCAACGTGTGATGGCCATTTGTTCCCTTCTTGACTTGAAGCCTCAAGAAATCCTTAATCTCTTCCAAGTTCTTAAACTTGAATTTCGAACTTAAAAATGTTTCGTACTTGGAGATTATCTTGTTGTTTTCACCAGCAATGACCACATCGTTAACGTAGACTAATACGTAGCATATTTTTCCATCATGTTTGTAGGTGTACAGGCATGGATCATTCTTGCTTTGAACAAAACAGAATTCTATGAGAATTTGATGAATTGTTTTGTTCCAATCGCGCGCTGATTGCTTTAGACCATATAAACTCCTTTTTAGTAGACACACTAAATCTTCGCCGTCTTCAACTTTGAATCCTGGAGGTTGTCTCATATAAATTGTTTCAGACAATTCACTGTTGAGAAAAGCCCTTTTCGCATCTAGATGATAAACCTTCATATCCTTGTTTGCTACCACTGTATGGCAGTACCGTATTTCTGCGAAAAAGCTTGAGCGACAAGCCTTGCCTTGTGTTTGACTACTTCTCCATCTGAATTGCACTTTAGCTTGTAAATCCACTTGCAGTAAACTAGATTTGCATCTTCTTAAGTTTTCACAAGCTCCCATGTTTGATTCTCCATCAATGACTTCATCTCGTATGTCATTGCTTGAATCCACAGCCTCTTTTGATCACACTTAGATGGCCTCCTCGTAGCACTTTGGTTCTTGAATGACTGAATTCACCACGTTCATTTCTTCAATAAGTCTCTTTGGTGGAATTCCTTTGTAAGCGCGTTGTGATCGTCCTTACAGTTTGCCCTTCATCTTCATTCTGAACGTGATCCTGTATTGGATTCTCTTCCTGAACTTCCTCATCGCCTAATTCCTCTTGTACTGGATCGTTTTCTGCATCTTCAAAGTTGTTCAATCCTGAATTATCGATAGTTTGTTCCTGTTGGTAATTTTTGCTGGACTTGATAGGTAACAAATGGCCCCTTTCGACGAACTCGATCAGTTTCCGGAATGTAACA
Source organism: Nephrotoma flavescens (assembly GCA_932526605.1). NCBI lineage: Eukaryota > Metazoa > Arthropoda > Insecta > Diptera > Tipulidae > Nephrotoma > Nephrotoma flavescens. Next base: position 78,252,398 of record OW052221.1, on the reverse strand, counting down.
ACGATATGCCTTTGATTCGTAATCATACCGACCAGCACTGCTTTCACACCCTTTGAATAGAATTTGCGTCTTGCTTGCTTTGGTACATGCACATAACATTGTGATCCGTATTTACTGAAGTATTGCACATTTGGACTTTTCTGGAACCAGCATTCGTATGACGTTGTTTCTGTACCCTTTGTTGGTAAACGATTCTGGACATAATTAGCCATCATTACAGCTGCGCCGCAAAACTTTTTCTCTAGACCTGCATCACTTAGCATGCAGTGTCCCATTTCTACCAACGTTTTGTTTTTGCGTTCCGCTGTTCCGTTTTGTTGAGGTGTGTAACTGTGTACGCAGTAGTTCCCTGGATTTGAATTCCACTGGACTTTAGATAATTCACGAATTCATTACTGAGGTACTCTCCTCCTCGATCTGTACGGATGCACTTAGGTTTCTTTCCGAATTGAACCTTTACCATCGCAATATATTCCTTGAATTTGCTGTAAACTGATGATGTATTTGCGATTAGGTGACTGTAAATTTTGAGTAATCGTCTATCGGTCGTTTGCATCGGACCACAAACATTCGACTGAACCAGATCCATGACTGCAACTGCTTTATCATTCGACTTGACCGGAAACTTGATTCGAGTAATTTTTCCTTCGAAAAACACTCTGCACTTGGAGTTGGTTTCGCAATCCGTTGTACACTCCATGAAGTTGATGCCTTTAACCAAATTTCATTTCGCCAATGATTTCACAACTTCGATGTCTCTATGGCCTAGAACCTTATGCCAATAATGTATGCAGCCATTGGATTCCTTTTCGAACGAGTAAACTTAAGTTTACCGCTGATTTCGCCAACCTCAAGTTGCCGACTGTTTTCCTTTATTTCACACTTGTTGCCGTTGAAATTTACTTGAAAACCTTTTTCCGTTAGCTTTTTGACTGAAAACCAATTTCCCTTGATATCTGGCATTAGCAACACGTCTGTGATTCTTACTGGAGCACTTTGATTTTCCTTGTTCAGAAAATCGACCTTAATTGTGCCTTTACCCACAGCTGTTAATTGTTGACCACTTGCAACGCTTACTTTATCACTACAATTCATGTCTTCATGTCGATATTGGCGAAAGTATCCTTAGAACTGGCAATGTGACACGTGGCACCAGAATCGACAATCCAGCCATCACCTACTTGATGTGTCACAAACAGTTTTTCTGTTTCGTCTTTCGCTAGATTCACCCTCTGTGGCCCTATTCTGTCTTTCCCTGGGAATAGGGAATTGGAAAAAATATTTTCATAGCATTTTTGTCCAAATTATATTTTTGTAGCCTACTGAAGTAATAAGTTTAGTGCAAAAATTTTTGAAACAAAGTTAATTGGGAAACTTTTGTTGCACAAAATTTTTCTAGGGAAAAATATTTTCCCATTTAACTTTGTTTCGAAAATATTAACACCAAACTTGTTCCCTCAGTAGGCCAGAAAAATATAATTTTGACAAAAATGCTATGAAAATAATTTTCCCAATTCCCTACTCCCAGGGAAAGACAGAATATTTTTGGAAAACCTACAGATTTTTGGAAAACCTACTTCGTTTTCTAGTGCCCAAACCTTTTTAGTCTCAACATCACATTTTTGGAGTAATAAGTAGTTAACCAATCATCTCGTTCTTCTACTTCTTTCCACAACGCCTTCAACCCTCTCGTTCTGCAACGCCTTCATTTGATTGTGGTTGATCAGAGAACTCTTTTATCAATAACTTGCATATCTGATCCTTGACATCATACCGTTGTACTATTTTAGACAAATTGGATTTATGTATGGTAACTTCGAATAAATCTTTAAACGTTGGGAATTCTGCATAATTGCCAGAAAATTATGGAATTTGCACAGCTTGTATTTTAGTAGACGATTACTGGATACATTCATGTGCTCATTAACTTCCTTGTCGATTTGCTTTTTTAGTGCTGATCTCAATTTTGATTTCAAAGAAAAATATCGCTTCTCAAGCTCCGCCACTTCACTGCTTTATTCCGAATTCTCCAACTGAACTATTTCTTCATCTAAACTAGTTAATTTAGAGTACACCTTTTTGAGCTGCTCTAACTGGATAGATATATCCATTGAGGTAGTTGTCTCGGTCATATATGACATGTTTTTCTCGAGGCGAGTTAAAGCAGCTTTTGCAAATCCACGTTTTTTCTTAATTGATCCGCCATAGTTGGAATTTTGCTCTTGGATCCCCACTAATGTTTAATTTCACTTCAAAATTTTCACTTGCAACACGACTTATTTTGATTTATTTACCGATATACCGGTTGAGTTTTTTAAGCTGAAACTTTCAAATATCTCGGAAAATAAACCCTCTACGATAAAATTGACCATTATTAAAATTAAATCATTCTGGAGGGAAAATACATTAGCGCTAAAATTAGAACCCCTCGCCCCTGTTTGTAAGGGGGTGGAGGCAACTTGGAAACTAAGACAGGAATCCCTATTTTTAATGCAGATTCGGGTTCTACGGCTAAAAGTACGTAGGTTTTCCTTGGAACATTTTTTCGATTCATGATAGATGGCGCTGTAATAGGCGATATTAATTTTTTTCGATTTCTCCTACTGGGAACACTGTGCATACGATTCTGCAATATGTTTGCATTAAAATTAACATGTTTTCAATGTAAATACTTGAAATTAGTTTTAAACAAACTGTATTTCTTAAATTTAAAAAAAAAACTACTTTTAGCGTAACACAGGAACAACGACGTGGACATCATCTTTTAATTAAATTAAGTGCTCAAAATGATGGCCTTCGACTTCAATGCACTTATTAATCCGCATTTCAAATGAATGTACACAACTTAGAAGCGTGTATGCTGGAATTTCGGCAAAAGCATTTCTTATTCGCTCAATCATATTCTCACGTGTTGTTGGTACTTGTTGGTATACTTTGTCTTTGAGATAGCCCCACAAAAAGAAATCTGGCGAAGTGAGATCTGGTGATCTGGCAGGCCAATTTACCGGACCAGCTCTACCAATCTAGCGACCATTGAAATCACGATCAAGTACTTCACGTGCTACCGACGAATAGTGTGCTGGACATCCATCATGTTGAAACCACATGTTCTGTCGCAATTCAATGCTCAAGTTTTCAAATAATGTTGGCAGTTCATTTTCCAAAATGTCTCGGTAAATTTGACCATTCAAGTTGCCTTCAATAATATGGAGGCCGATGTGTTGGTTGCCAATTATTCCACACCACACGTTGACAGTCCAAGGGCGCTGATGTTCAACTTGGCGAAGCCAGTGTGGATTTTCAACACTCCAGTAATGCATGTTGTGTCGATTAACGGTTCTATGGCTTATAAAAGACGACTCATCGGAGAACAATACATAGCGAAAAAATTTGGCATTTTGCTGTATTTGTTCTACTGCCCACTGACAAAATATTACCCGATTTTCAAAATCAACGCCATGAAGATCTTGGTGTAAACTCATATGAAACGGATGATACTTATGTCATTTCAAAATTTTGCAAACACTGGTCTGGGATAATCCGGATTCGCTAGCTATTTCTCGTGTACTTATATAAGGATTATAAGCTACTGCAGCCAATACAGCAATTTCGTTATTTTCCTCAGTGACTGTTGCTCGACGGGTCCTTTTCTTCGGTCGAACACTTCCATCAGTAGTGAATTGTTTGATAGTCCAGTAAAATGAAGCACGTGACCGAATCTTTTCTGGAAAACGCGAAGCGTAGAGATTAACCGCATTATCAAGACTACGGCCAGCTTCTCCATAAACCAGGACCATTTCAATTTTTTCTTGTACAGTTAAATACTCCATTTTGAATGGTAACAGCCTTACGCAAACAGGTCTTATTGTTTTCGAGATAATCTTTGAACTGAATCGATATTTTTAAAACAAAATATATCATTTATTTGGAAGCAAATTTAGTCGCATGTTCCTATGCAAAATCATCACCGTGTCGTTGTTCCTGTGTTACGCTAAAAGTACTTTTTTTTACGTTTAAGAAATACAATTTGTTTAAAACTAATTTCAAGTATTTACATTGAAAACGTGTTAATTTTAATTCAAACATATTGCAGAATCGTATGCATAATGTTCTCAGTATAGGAGAAACCGAAAAAAATTTAATATCGCCTATTACAGCGCCATCTATCATGAATCGAAAAAAATGTTTCACGGAAATCCTACGTACTTTTAGTCGTAGAATCCGAATCTGCAATAAAAAATAAGGGTTCCTGTCTTAGTTTCCAAGTTGCCCCCACCCCCTTACAAACAGGGGCGGGGGTCCTAATTTTAGCACTAATGTATTTCCTCTTCAGATTGATTATGGCCATTTTTATCGTAGAGGGCTTATTTTCCGAGATATTTGAAAGTTTCAGCTTAAAAAACCGATTAAATTAGTTTATCGTGAAATTAGTTGATTTTAAAAACAAAAAAGATTATAAAATTTTGAAAACTCACGCGGTTTTAGGTTATAATATTTTAAGATGGCTGCGGACAAGCTAGTTAGTTTCATGATTTTGCTTGATGCATGGTTTTTCCTTGGTTAGCTATAATTTGTTGTATAAATTTCCCCGTTAAGTGCACTGTTTCACCGTTATAGATCTGGATTGAATTGTTTACCCGAATATGAATTTCAGATCTCAGCTATCCGATCCAGCTCGAAGGACCATTTGTTTCAGGTCACTTAATCTAAGGCTAGCAGAACCTAAATCGAAAGTCGGACCAAAACCGAAATTAGAACGCAAAACAGGATCAATTGACAAACAAATAATTTAAGGCTCGTTACGGCCTAATCAAATGCTCCATAGAAAAATTTTGGGCACCACTTGTTCTTGACCAAATTTCAGGTCATTTAATCTAAAGGGTTCTGCCCCAAATCGAAAATCGAACCCAAACCGAAATTAGAACACAAAACAAGGTTAATGGACAAACTTTATGGAGCCAAATTTTTTTTAATGGGGCATTTGAATAGGCCATAAAGAGCCTAAAATTATTTGTATGTCAATTGATCTTGTTTTGCGTTCTAATTTCGGTTTTGGTCTGATTTTCGATTTGAGTTAAAGTAGACGTTTAATCTCTAAAGTAGACGTTTAATTTTCCAATTGTTTTTAAATCGTTTTTCGATATGGATTCTGCTAATTTTTTCTAAAGCTAGCAAAACCCGCGTTTTAGTTGGAAGGGATAGAGCCCAAAAATTTTTAATAGAGCAAGTATTTAGCTTATTATTAACCTATAATTATCCATACTATCTTGTAATGCTCTGCTGTATAAGTTCTGCTAGCTTAAAGGACGTTGAATTTTGTATGGTTCATGCAAATGAAGATTAACATGCAAAATACGTCGTAATGGGGTTCGTGAAATATTCAGTTCTTGTTAACGATGCTTGATTGATGTGCTTGATTCATTACGAACATTTTCACTAACAGCTGCCACTGCATCAGGAGTACGAACTGGATGAACAAGTTTAAACGGTCTATGACCTTCCACTGTACCAGTTTCTTCAAAACGATCAATAGTTTTGCGAATTGTACGCTTAGTGGACGTTCATGTCGTTGATAAATGGCATATTTTTGGCTTGTCATATATCAAAGAGTTTTCTAGAACAAATAACATTAAGTACTAAAATTCATCGATTGAATAAAGGAAAACAGATGGCCCACTTTTCCCACAAGTGTTTCTCCGATGACAATAGTTCCTCTGAACAAATGTTTTTGTACAGTTTATAGAGGAAGTTATTCTAGTGCACCGACTTGCTGCACATTTATTACAACAAATCCCCATGGTTGGGGAAAAAAAGTCATTATTTTTAAGTTTACTTCTGGGCGTTATTTTGCATGGCAAATCATTCATTGTGGCTCAAATATGTGCCATTTTTAAAATAACTGGTTGCCATTTAGAAGGCAATTTTATTAGCTGCTTTTCCAAAACGCCTTGTCTTGTCCCTATTAATAAAAAAACTGAGATAGCCGGTTTCCACAAGCCTCTCTTTAAGCCATTTTTACACCACCAAGAGCGTTTGCCATGAACAAAAAAAGGTGCTATAAGTCCGAATTATAAGGTGGATGCAAAATAATTTCCTAATGGTCCCGGATGGTGGGTCATCATGAACGTGAGAGGCCTGGCGTTGTCCTAGTGGAACACGATGCTTAATTCTGAAATTAATTGGCAGAACTATACCAATCTGGCCGTTTCCGGTTCATTGCTGCCTTCAGTCGGTTCAAATACTTGCGGTAATAAATTATTCACTTTCGCCAACCATAATTTTGGTGTTGTTAAATTTATTTTAAATTTATTTCGGTATGGTGGGAGGGGAGACTACATTCTGTGTTGGTTACATATTTACAAGATGGGCTTATGACTCCCCATCATCCTCTTGGCAGGACATCCACAGGGTTGGAGTGGTCCAGCGTATGTATCGTCCATTCGAGGGCGCCGTTGTTTCATTCCCGCAATGTACCAAATACCCAAAATTCTTGAAGTCTCGTAGGAGATACCCAGCTGAGCGGGTCAAATATCTTGGATGCCTGCAACATTTTCGTTTGGTTGGTGCGCCAACAGCCAATGTTAAGCTGATACTGAATCCTAAACAATCGGCCGAAGGAGACTAATAAAGTTCAAATGTTTTAATTGAATCGTTCCAAATCAGCTCAAGCTGACCTGAGAAACTATAGATAGTTGATTGGTTATCTTGCGCTTCATCTTGCCGAAGAGGATGTAAACATGTTTTGTATTTTGGGCGAAAGGTGAACCACTAACACCGTTGATGCCACAGTCCTTTTCAAGCATCCTAATCACATCACTTCCGAGTAAAATCTCTAGCTTGTTGGGAAAATAGTATAAGATCGGTAAGTTCCAACTGATCCTAGTGTGACCATTGATGCGTGTTAGTTGGTTGGAATGGCTGTGTGGCCATTATCTACTCGACGATGAGGGCTGTAAGTTGTAGAATGTTGAATCGATTCTCGAGCCTACTACAAATTCGACAATTGAACGATACGTGGGCACCTCGTTAGCACAGATTCGACTGATTGCTACTGCGGCTGGTTTTCACGCTAATCCGATGCTGCACTGTGATCCCGAATCCAACAGAGCTCGAACAATGAAGATTTCATTAGAGAGCGATACAATGTTATGGATGGCATGAAGCTAACCCGCAGATTTTATCTAAACATGCAGAGGCCTCACTCACAGTGATTTTGCGGAGTAGATCTCAGAATTTTGGGTCGTGGGGAAGTTGAGGCTTGCATGTTCCTGGCATACACTGTGGAATAATATCAGAATAAAAATCAAAATCTAAAGCAAACAAAAACAACTGAAATTAAATTAAATCCGTCGCACGAAATTTGAGAAACGTAGTAGATTTAATAATAACTGGGTGTACCCAACCCGAAACGACCGGATCTCCCCGAGCGACACGTACAATATCTGCTGAAGAAACCCCCCGAATGACCCATCGACCCCTAGAGGCCAATGCCCAGCCACAACGAACCGTGTAAATTTTACGGTCGTCCCCGAATAGACGACACATACGCTGGACTCGCCATTCCGACCCTGTGGATGTCCTGCCAAAAGGATGACGGGGAGTGACAAGCCAAGCTTGCACCTATGGAACCGACATGAAATGAGGTCCCCCCCCCCTCCAACATACAAACCGAGAAACAATAATAATCCTATAATGCCACCGTAATCGCAGTGCAAATTTTTATTCAACAAACAACAACAAAATAAGGTAAAAAGAGAGAAGAGGAAACAAATAAAACCAGCGGAAAATGGCCGAGTGAGAAAATAAACAAAAACAGAAATAAAAAAAAATATTGTTGCCGAACATAAATAATTTTGAGGGCGAAAGCGACGTGCAACCCCGGGTGCGCGCACGACTATACCATAATTCGGTGCTTGATTACAAATTATACATATTCAAAAATTTGAAACAAAATAAAAAATGGGTATTTGGAATTTAAATTGAAGTTAAAAATAAAAAATTAATAAAAAAAATAAAAAATTGTAGCTTTAATGTTGTGGCCTTGGCAATAAAAACTCCGTTGGGCGTTTTTCCGTCCAAACTGTAGATAAATGTGGCCTCGAGAGGCTTCCGAAAATGTTGGGCGTCTTCTCCGAAACCGAAAATAATAATAAAAAAAAGCGCCTGGCCTCAGCTGGCAACCCATATGTTGCGGTGATCTACACCGATAACCAAAAAATACAGTTACGACTTCCTTGATTTGTCGTTTAATTAATAGGCTGGTGGCCACGTTCTTGGCCACCTGTTATGAATTATGTGAACCTCTTGTTGACTGCTCGATACCAAAGAAAAAACTTTTACCGTATACACAAACAAAATTAGGCGAACCTGGTTTCGGGCCTATATATGGGTTACGGCCTCCAAAACACCGATGCAAGTTAATGTATGCCGCAATAGGCAACCTTTAATAGGTTGCGTCGTTCACCCACTGATATAACAAGCGCCTTGTTTGGTAACCCTCCGGACACTATACGATATACATAGAACCTCGGTCCGTCCAGCACCGATGTAAAACTGAAAACACTTTGATTGTCACAATTATAAAACCATAAACTCAAAAGTAATTTTAATTTTTATTTATTTGTCACTGAACAAACTCAAAATATTTACAAAATGTTATAAATTTGTTTTCAGCGCACCAGCAAACTGAATAGTTTATCAAAATTTTAAAAACTCAGTTTTATTTTATTCTTAAATACAGCACTCGACTACCTCCAAAAAACTTGACTCGACTTGTATAAAACCAAAACTCGACTTTATTTTACGAAATTTCAAACTAGACTCAAATTCTCGCACCAAAAAAAAATATTCTTCTATATTTTTGCCGTTCGCACGCACACACATATAAACGCCAATTCAGAATCACAAAAAAAAAACCTTAGTATCAATTCACAGACAACAGATGGCAATGCCACCGGTAAAAGGCACAAATTATTCGATGATAACGAAATTTAAAATTCAAAAACAAAATTAAATAAGGAATAATGTTATGACCCCTCAAGGGCGTCTCGTCACAACATTCGTAATGATTAGTACAGCCGTGAATGGTTGGTATGATGGATAATGTGTTCGGATTAATGACATCTTCCATTTTCGAGGAGTTTCTGGATTCAATTTATCGGCGATGACATTAATTAAGATAATAGGCCATGTGGCAACCGGCATTCACAAAACGCCGGTTGGAAACTGGAACCTTAATTTGAGGCAGCTGTGTATCGAGATTGACGTCACCTTGCGGGTTCTCGACTTTGGCTGATAAATACGTCTTAACGATGTTGAAGTTCAAAATTGCGATGAGATAATAATTTGTCGCTTGTGGGCGTTTACCATATTCTGGCTAGTGTTCTGCATTGATTTCACAATACCATTTTGAGGAATCGCTGTAGCGACGTCTACTTCACACATTGAATCACTATTTTCACTGGTCAAAACGTGCACTGAACACCGAAATGTTAAATGTCCTTAAATCGAAGGACCAAAAAATGTGAATTGCGAATTAATAATAAAAGACACGATGGTTGCGAAGTGCGAATACTTATATAAAGGGTTCGATATGGTTGCGAAATAATACTTTATTAAGTTTTGATTTGTTGTTTCGTTGAACTGTCCGTGCTCCTCGAATAGAGGTTGTTCTACCGATAGGTGTCACATCTGACTGTCGTGGAGACGTTTTCAAAAATGTGAAAGAGAACCCTGAACGCATTTCTGGAACCACAATTTCGCTTTAGACAATTCAAAACTTATCATTATAAAAACCAATTAAGCCTACACATATAGGATTTTGACTGACCTATCCGAACCTTGTAAACCCTTGAATACTTCGGATTTTGATGAGATGATAACCAGTCTTTCTGTTTTCAAAATTACGCTCCGCTAATTTTGCAGGTGGATAAGGTAAGGATGTTAAGGAATGCCACTAAATAAAACTTCATGACAATAATGGTTCATTGATGAAATTACCTAAATACGCGGCATTGAAATCTTATAATATTATGCAAAGTAAAATTTAAACTGCAAAATCAAAACAACTGATATAAATTAAATATTTGTCAACACGTCCCTGAAGAAGACGGAAAATGACTTATCACAAAAATACTGCAAATAATTTAAAAATATATTCAAGTCATTGTCCAACCTCTTAACCTAAAATTATAACGTATATAAATTATAATTTGAGCACTTGCAAAAGAAAATAATGTTTGGTAGACAAAAAATCAGATTTCATACTGAACTTCGATTTCGCTGGATTCAACGTGCAGTTACACACATCTTTCTTATTATTCATTTACAAAACGTATTTATATCAAAAAATAAAGTGTTTGGACTCGCGAATTTTTGCGGACACACAAAAATTTTAATTAATTTGGTTTTAATTATTAAATTTAATTGGCATAATTATCACCGAGATTACAAACGTTTTTTTTTATGAATGAGAATATTATGAACACCGCAGGGTTCAACGATTTTTAATTGGCTAGAACGAACAAGAATTTTGAAGTAACTATTTTTTATATATGTACGTATATAAATAGAAATCGTGTTTGATTAAAATAGAAATTTGTGTGATTGTGCGCACGATGACTTGTAACTTTTCGAAACCTAAATATTTGTATAAAAAATTCTAGTACGTAGTGGAGTACAGTTTAATCAGAAAGCCAGCTCGTGTTCAACTATCGAATATACAGATTACATATACGTAAATGACTAATTGCGCCTCAGTTTAGAAAAAAATTTCTTTGTACAAAAAAATTATATTCCATCACAAATTGAACCTTTGGCTAGACAAGTTCCATGCGAGTATGAAAGATCATGCCATCCTTATTGTGTGTTTCTCATATAAATTAGCGTTATCGCGATTTTTTATTTTCTATTTGAATATTTTGGAGACTTTTTAAATTGTTGTGTTGTATTGAAAACGAATATTACAGAGAGATCAAACAATAAATATACTTAATAGTTATTATCTCATAAACATTGAACTTATATGGTAAAGTTGTTTACGACGCCATGTTGACTTAGTAACATTTTCGAGATTAAACCGTTTTTATGTGAATTTTTTCGGTAATCTCGGAACTGCTAATTATTTAGCACCCCTAATACATCAATACAATTATATAAGTGGCGTGGCGGCGCGGAAATCATTTTTCAATAAATAATATTATCTTTAAATATATATGGTATACGGTTCCGAAAAATTCCGAATATGCTACTCGATTCTCGAAATATAAGACTACTAACGCTTACGGAACCACGGGTGCTCCTCATGGCGCTTAGCCATCTGATGGGAAATAAATAAAACTACGAATTAAAAAAAAAACTAAGGTTTCAGGCATTTACCGATTTCGGACTTTAACCGTAACTTACACAAATAATATCATATTTAACGAGCTGATAATAGTTGTCCGAGTAAGCAAAATATTTATGTAACAAAATTGTTCAACTAAGCATTATGAACTTGGGCTTATCTATCCATGATATTGAAACTGGAGGTCACCGTCTTGAACATTAATGTACTAGACAATGTACACTGATTGACGATATATTTTCATTACATATGAGTGTAATGTTTCAGTGTTTCAGCGGCAAAATTTCATTAAACTTACATAGAAATTCTCTCTCGCTTGACTACAGACAGTTTTATTATTTACAATAAATTATATTGTTTGCCCTTTTGAACATAATCAAACCAATATAAAGTAGAAAAATGTTTGTAATTCAATTGTTTGTTTGAACTTATTGTTTTCATAAATTATCTTGGTCGCAGTACATAAATACATCAATAACTTAAAACTTAGTTTTAGATGTTTAATTTGTAAAATTTATTTGGTTGCATTCTAGAATTATAGCAGCAGATTTATAAATAAAATCGTCGTTAAAACTTAATATTCTGAAAACGATAAATCACCGACATGGACAGTTTACCGAATACAAAATTTCATCGCTCATCAAAAATTATAAAGCCACCAAGAATAGCTAACCATTTATGAAACACATTTCATCGAAAACACCTGTTGAAGCTAAATGCGATGCGATTTAAGTAATAAAACGATTTATTTTGTTTGTAACATAGGACATTACTCCCCTTATAAATATTATCCCCAGGATAATACCTCTCGCCATTCTCTTCGGCCAATTACCCTACGGCCTATTTTACCTCCCCGTTCATTACCTATTTTATCTTTATTTTATCCGTTATTTTATCTTTATTTTACGTTAATTGGTCGTAATAAATTTGGAGTCTACATTTTTGGGCCAACTAAGTTTACATTTTAATACTAATGGCCGGTTGCACAGATAAATGACTAACAACCGGTTAGTTGTGCGCTAGTCAAATGTTTTATATGAAATCTGTTTCTGTATTCACAAAAAACTCAACGCCAACTTGATTAAATATATTTTATGGGTGTACTACAAAATCCCGGTTCTCAAAACCCCGGTTTTATTTTCTTCTAGTTCGGCCCGGGTCTGCCAGACTAATAATATTTTAACATAAAAATAAGATATCTTGAACAAAAATTTACTAGAAAAATTTGTTTGTTTTCGAATTTGTTTTCGAATATAATTGATTATAAGGGCGGAAGCCGAATGTCAAAATTCCACGTCACTACAGAAGCAACAATGGCGACTTTTGCCGATGACACCGCAATACTTGCAACAGCAAAGAACATCAATGACTCCACTAGTAAATTACAGAAGGCTATTTACCAGATACACTGAAAAAAAATGCGCGGAGGTATTTACACATTTTGAGTATCTCATTTTCAATGCAAACGTATTAAAAAAAAAATTGTCCGGCCCAACTCAGTTCCCTTATGGTTTCTTATATATGAGGAGAATTTAATTATTAGCAAAATTACAACAATTCAATATGTTTCGAGGCTGTAAAGGAAAAATATGTTTCATAAAAATTCACACGTAAGTTTATTGTCAATCCGGAGATGTAATTAATTATCTCTTTATTTTAAGAAAAATCGAAGGCCTTTTGTGAAAAGTGAATAAAATAAATTAATCGCCTTTTGTGAAAAGTGAATAAAATAAACAAATGAGAAGAACTAAACATAACATTTAGAAAAATGCATTGGCTCTTAGGGAGACAATCTGAACTAGCGATCCAAAACAAACTGCTGCTATACAAACAAATCCTGAAACCTGTATGGATATATGGTAGCCAACTCTGGGGTTGTGCCAAGAAGACAAATATCAAAATCATACAAACTGTTCAAAATCAAATCCTGCGGAGTATTGTTAATGCACCGTGGTACATTCGACTTTATTATGCCATGTAAATTACTAAATGGGTGCAAGACTCAGTCGTAATATAAATAAGTAAATAAATAAAAAAAAAAAAAAAATCCACGTATCCAGTCAGTGATACATTTTGGTGAAGGAAAATTTTATCAAGCAAATTGATTAATATTTGATAAAAAAAATTACGAAATTTTCCTTAAAACGAATTAAAAAAATTATATTTCCAAACACGAAAAGTAACTCCTTTTGACACACTTGGCCCTTCGACACATGCGACCCTTTGAGACATTCGGCACTTCGACAAATTCTCCCCTTCGTAATTTTACTCTTCATTCGGTCCTTCGATATTCAGCCCTTTGATGTCACACCGAATTGTAGAGGCTTCAATAACTCTAACGAGTACGCTGGAAATCGCATCACTCGTCCCTGTCCCCCTCCGTTTAACCTTCCGAGGGCCTTTAAAAAAATCCAGGAGAACGGGATTCAAAAACATGTCGGGAATAAAGGATCAGTTTTACTAGTTTTATTATTTTAAGTGAATGATTCGAATTCAAAACTGATTTTTTGATACAGTTATAAAATACGGTTGATAGGGATGTAACTTGCCCATTTCTTTACTGATTATGTTAAAACTCTACAAATTAGGTCTAAATGGGTTTCTAAAATGATTGTTTGCTAAAGCACTAGAATATGGCCATTAGCGATAGAACTTGGTTATTTCTTGGCAGATTAGGATAAAAGTCGACATGTGTGATGGAAATATGATTCTAAAACAATTTTTTGACTAAGTTCTGAAATATATCACTCTTTCTGTCCCATTTTCATCACACGTGACGGATTTCAACATAATCGATTAAGAAATGGCATAGTTCCATTCCTAATGACAATATTCCAGAACTTGTAGCGGTTAGAATATTGCAAACCGATATTCTAATCGTACATGTTACAAACTTAACATCTCGCAAGCTCATCGCTAACTCATCATCAAATTTTCCGGAAAAATTTAGCTTCCCCCTCCTAAAACCTGTTAACAAAAAACCCTGCATTTAAAAAATTTCAAAATTTATACTCCATACCTGATTTTCTCGATGTATACGTAAAGTAAAATTACGCCCAATTTTGTCCAAGAGTGATGCTCGTTGAAGACACTGTAGATGTGGAAGGTTTTAGTGTGATAACCACTTTCACTTCATGTACAAAATCCGTCCCCAGAAAGACGATTCGATGCTGCTCCACTCATCAATGAAATCCTCGCAGCCAGCTTCTTTCACATTCCGCTCGATCGCTTGAATAAAATCAACATCAGAGTAGATGGATGGGTCATATGCATGAATTCCGGATGTTTTGAAGCCGGATTTAATGGTTTCGGGTGTCAATGCCAGATCACGAGTCTTACAGACAACACCAGCAATATGACGAATCTCCATTACCTACAACAACGAGATGATAAATAAAAATATTAAATCGAGAGGGCAAGGTTGAATGATCCAAAATCCTACCTTGTTGGCATTATTTTTTTGTCATGCAGAACACTGTGACTCTTAATAGGTTTTTAACGGTTTGAAAATAGACATATCCAGTGGCTGTAGTTTGTGACTACAATGCGGTGGAAAAGAAACAATCGATGGCATTAATTGATGGATGCGAAGCATGGTTGTCAACAAGCAACAGCTCAGGTGAAGCTGACGAAGGTTTTGCGAAATTTATAAAATGGTGCATATATAGCGCACAAACTCTTGCTGGCACATGCAGCCAGAACCATTAGAATAACCGGCAGAACCATCAGAAACGTTATCGAAGAAGATGGTCTGCATTTTTTGGTAGGCTTTAAGTTTACCGACACGTCGTATACCCTTCATGGCAATCACCTTGCCAATCGATTTGAAACCTTTAAAAAACATTCCAATTGAGCACAAAATGATTTTCAAAGAAGGAAAGGAAGAGTAAACGGAAACTCAGCATATTTGATGGAATCCGTTGGTTGCATCCACGAACGAAATCCAACAATACATCATCTTTCACAGATGACAAGTCGAGCGTTGACGTAGATGACGTAGCGTTGCAAACTGCTCCACATGAAAAAAAAAGAGAGTTCCCAGAACCGGTTACATTTAAGTCCCTACAACGGGAAATCGCAACAATTCTCGAAGTAATCAAAAAAAAATGTGATGCGTCGTGATTTTGACGTGGCATCCCAAATCACAACGAAAATACTATGGAAATATCGATATCACTCAGCTGTTTGAGATTATTCACTTTGATTTATCGCACTTTTAAAACATTGGAAAATTACAATTTCGTTGATTTGTACGGACTTTTTTTTCAATGTAATCGCACCAAATGAACAAGCTCGTCCATTCACTTCGATATTACCTAGAAAACTGCGTACTGTCAAAATACAAGTATGACAGCAGTCAGATCCGCCATATTTGCATTCTGTCAAACGTTATGCAGGGGTGCCCACAACCGGAGAGTGCTCATAACCGGAGACTCTCCCCTACAATATTTTCAATTTTATTTTTATTTATTGAAAACTATAAACAATCAATTACTGTTTAATTTACTCATATGGCACAGAGAATATATTCTGTGAGATGTAAGTCGAACAAAAAATAGGCGAAAAGTCGATAATTTAGTATTTCGAATAGTCAGGCACAGCTTGTCAATATTTATTGTGAATTACTGAACAAATTAGTTTAGTTCATAATTTAGTCGAAAAAATCGAAATGAGGCACACAGCATTAGTCGATTTTTTTTCTCTAAATTTCCGACTAACTTAATTGATGGTTCATACCAGTCGCTTATAGATGGCATAATGGAAACCGCACCTGTTTTTTAAATGTGCCAAATAAATTAATATTTATAAGTCTTCAAAATATTTCTAATTGGTGATTAAAAAATCATAACAATTTTTGCAGTTTAGAACTGAATCTCAAACATATTTTTATCTATGCATATTAAAGCCATCTTTCAATGACTAGTATGAACTAATCACCAATTTTGTTAGTCGACAATTTAAACAAAAAATCGGCGTCAGGCGGCACAAAGTAATAAAAACTCTAATTCTTTTTACCTGATACCAAATTTTCCAATTAAATTACTTTCTAAACTAATTTTATGTTATTTCGTACCAGTTGTCGATCGACCAACATTACTCTTCCGCAAAATGAAAGAAATATAACATTGACTTTTTGCACATGAGAGACAAGAAAAGAAGAGCCACTACACCGCCTAAAACACTATATAAATGAAAAGGTTGCCATAAAATACATCCGATCCGAGTATTTTTATGGCAACAAGTTCTAAATTTACAAAATATTTCTTTCCCTCTCGCACATTAAATATTTTTATATAGCGGATTCTTCTTATTTAAATTGAGTTTTATGGTTAGTTTAAACTAGTAACTCAGAGATGGCGCAAAACAAACTGTTTCCCACATTTAATTAAAATTTGCTAACTAAATTAAGGTTTATCAATTTCGACAACATTTTTAATCGGCTATTCTGAACTAAGTTTGCTAGTTAGATATAAATATCATGCATATTTTGGTTAAAAAAGAGGCACGTATATGTAACTGTTATGAACTAACCTTCAATTTAGTTAGTTGGCAATTTATACAAGAAATCAATGTAAGTTACACGGTATTAGATGAAAGCATTAATTAACCAATTCTTGCGGAATTGTAAGAGTTGTCGTCGTTGTCTACGAGTAGTTTACGGTTATCGACGTTGCTTATGTTGTCGACGAGTTGTCTACCCAATGACGTAAAGGTTAGTAGATGACGTTTCAACTCCCATCTCCGCCGCTATTACCATCCGGTCATTTTCCCTCAGGCACTCCCCGCGATTATTACACAGCTCCCACCACTATTCATCTAAAATCATCGAAATAAAATTATATCGATGTTAAGTTAAAAGCGGATTATAGTCATGAGGTACATAATTTATTTGAAACAAATTCAATTGCTGAGATATGGTTTCGTTCCGTGATGCTCCAAAATTTAAAAGTTCTCTTTAATTTCTTCCCATACACATGACCATTTTCAAAAAATGCTCCACCAATTGTCATGAAAATTTACATAAATATTTTCTATGCCATGCCGATTTTTTAAAAATGAGCGATCGAACCGACGCATGACAGATATTTTGAATTTATACAGATTTGACACAGGAAGGAATGGCAGAAACGTTGGGAAAAGTGTATCAACCTAAAAAGAGACTACGTTGGAAAATAAACATATAAACAACTTGCGTCTTCATTCCTAATACAATGAAGTTTCCTATGGTCGTTCATGGCAGCGCTGATGAAAGTATCTGTTACTTGATCCAACACATCTGCATGTGCATTACCGTAAGCATGTGTATTACTATGTGCCAATTTCGATACCTCTCTTTCTAGATCTTGCATGATTTCATCCCTTCCCCTCTTTTTCCCTCATGACCCGCCCATTTTTCTTTGCTGTTGCGGATACAGTTTGCAAGACATGTGAGAGAGAGTGTGTTGAACAGCTCCTCTGCGCCGATTCGATGGGCCTCGCCATCGAATGTTGGAGGCTTTAAAGTTCCTGTTGAGCTTCCGGCAACTGGTTCCGATGAAAACGTTTTCAAGGTTCATTTCGCTCACTTCTTTTCAAGGTTCTTCATCTTTCGTTTAAATTGAAATGCTGAATTTTGTCGAGTTTCTTGTTCTGCACGTTCTGCTGTAATTAAATTAGTACTGGTAGATCTTCCTACCTGATTTAAAAATAGGTGTAATTTCTGAATTTTTCCATAGTGATCGGGAAACACACCGGTGGTGCGTACTTCTTTAAAATTGATGGTGGTATATTATTGGTGAAAAACAAATCTAAGAATGACCCGCATTCAGTGGGTACATTATTAAATTAACTTAGGTTTGCACTCAGCATGGCATTAATAAATGACATTCTGCCTCAGATGTAATGTACGGCAGTAGACATCAATATCATCGTTGAGTTTCCATCTGATTTTTCGTAGATTGAATTAGTAATCGATCTATTCACGATATAGTCTTGCCCAAAAAATTCCGTACTGCATATTCCTGGATTGAACAAGTAATTTGATTTTATTACAAAGTGGATACTTTTGAAGCCACGGGCCTCCATTGCAAGTGAATCCAGTTTATCATTATCAACTGGTGAATAATATCTGAAAGAACGAATGCTCTTTGATATTGCAACGATAACGCGTGTTATGCTATCAAATAACTCCAACACATGCCGATTAGTTCTCTGATTAGATTGGGGCTACCAACCACATTGGACTACCATTTAATAAAGGACGGACACGAAAAGAGTAGAAAGCTTTCACCTTAAAATCATATTTGAGGCCGATATTACTCATTTTTAATAATTTTAATCCCCATTGCTTTCGTATTCTAATGTATTATCATTGCACTTACTATTAAATTATTAAGCTTCGTATATTTATGTTAAGAACGACCATGTTGTATAAGAAAACAATTTTAATTAGCATTATTAAAAACTTGAAAACTTTTCACGTGCAAAAGTTTTCTGCCATACATAATTTATCGATGCCGCTTTTGTTCATATAAATACCTAGTGCAATAACAAACCAAACGCTTTGGCATTATGTCACTGTTTGCGGAAAGTTACGTAAAAATAAAAAAAAATCAGTTAAAATTGGGAATGTGGCCATCAGATAAAATTCAGATGCGAACCGTGCTCATCCTAATTTTGCAATCCATATATTTTTTGTACGCAATCATTAAAAGTATTATTGAATTGGATAAACTGAAGGTGTCGGATGCAATAAGTCATTGCAATGGTGCTGTACTCGTCATTACGTATTGTTACATTTTAATTAAGGATACTGGAAGCTTTAGTAAGCTAATGTGTGATATATATAAGGATGTATCGCATGATATGAACGAGATTGAGCAAAGGTATATGCAAGAAGCGGGTCTGGAATTGAGCAGAATTTTAAAAATTGGAATTTTCGTAGCGGTTTGCACGATGGTCGTTAAAATTATGCAACCGTTCGTGCTATTCCTTTACAATGTTTTTTTTGTGTTAAACGAAGAAATGGTCCTACCACCAAAACTAATTATTTGCAACATCGTTATTAATTATGTAATGGAAACGACTGCTACCATAATTATGGTATCATCCGTTTTCGGACTCATGACCCTATTTGCTTTTACGATATTATATCTGTGCGCTCAATGTAAGATGTTGCAGGAAATGTTAGCGGAAAACCAATATCCCGGCGTATGGATTGAATGGAATATAAGCGACAGTGATAAATTAAACCGATGTATTCAACGGCACATACAACTTATCGAATTATCAAAAATAATAGTGAAAATGTATGGCCCGCTACTCGGGTTTGATTGTTTGCTGAGCTCGATCAATATTTGTTTTATTTTGTTCTCGTTGGCGTCGCAATTAACGGTCGGACAGTTTTTTACCGAATTTCCATTTTTATGTGCCGGCGTTTCGCAACTATTTTTGGCTAATTGGTTCTCGGATCGTTTACTTACCGCCAGTATTGATATTAGTTTGGGTGCATATTCGTCACGATGGCCGAAAATGGACAAAAGTTGTAAGGGTAAAATTTTATTTATAATACAAAGGTCACAAAAGCCGATGACTTTACAGTATTTTGGAAATTTTACGCCATCATTAGAAATGTTTTTGAACGTAAATATCTATTCCAATACAATAAGTTGTGGTATTTTAATAATATTTTTTTGATTAACAGATTTGCACAACAGCTTGGGGATATTTTAACATATTACGCGAGGTAGTTCACAGCACCTAAGGTTTGATGTTCAACGTTCGTTTGTTTTCAGGGCACGTTACATATTTTAAATAAATTGTTTTATGCACCCTTGCAATGTATTTCTGCAGAGCCATCTATGATTTTATATAGAGTCGTAATATTGAGTTACTATAAAAAATCGGTAATTGGAAAATTTTTGGACATAAATTTATGAATAAAAAATTAAACAGATCATCTAAATTTTAATTTTATATTTTTAATAAAATATTCAAAAACATAAACAGAACATCAGTCATCATAGTGTAGTATTTAATTATTAAATTTAACTAAAGCGGAGCTTTAGTTAGTATTAATTAATAAATTTATAATTCTCTATAAAAATGAGCATTCCGTTTAGTTGTGTACGTTAATAAAGTAAGTTAATAAACGGTGCTGCCGCAGATTCCTTTGACATCCAATTTAAAATTTAGTTTTATCAAAAATTTAACTTCTTTAGTAAATTCTAATCCCATGCACATCAGAATTTTCGAGATGAACGATGGATTTAATAGCAATCTAAACGTGAGCACCATACCAAGTTGAAACAATAATTCTTGTAATATAATTTTTTCATCAAAATTTATTTATTGTAAATGTATACAAAATCAATGACAGTGTTGATTTTCTTAATTAAATATTATTACAAAAAACAACAAAACGTAGAAAACTGCAATTTTAAGCGCGAAATCTATAATATAATAATTTAACATAATTAATAAAACTCAAAATAATTATAATTTTTATTTATAATACGATGGGCGTAAATAAAACTTTTCATCTCAAAATATTCACCATCATAGTTGCTGCGCACTGTAAAACAATAATAGAAAAATGTCAAAATTTTACCAAAAGTTTGTTTTTTCAATCCAATTCACTCGTGTTGGGTTATTCTCAGTCCCAGGAGATCTCCATAATCTATTGAACCAGGCAGTATACATGAATTGTTAAATTTTCTAAACAAACTTAGTTTTAATTTGTATTTAGCGACATCTTTTGATTGGTTTAGCAATTTCGAAAAGATTTATAAAACAACAATGTTCTATGAAGCTCTGTTTTGTTTATACTATAGGATGAAACAATAGCGGTATTTTATTATTCGAGCACTATCCGAAGCCGAATCGAAAATTTCTACTGAAACTGCAGCTATTATTCACTGGTGTCGCTATACCATAAAAATGAAACATAAATGCATCCATAAAACAAACATTTATCACTTGAAATATACTATAGAGGACTACTAATTTCTTATTTTCTTTACATATACATATAAACAAATTCTTGTTTCCACAAAAAAAAATCTACATTAAAAAAACAAAAACAAGACTAATTTAAATATGTTTGCGATAACTCGACATAATAAGACTCAATTTTAAAATATACTTTTCCTGAATATTGAACTAACCATTCAAATTTAGGGTTACTATACGTCCTCGTTTCCGAGGACCAGCCCTAGTTTTTCGATCATCCCCAGTTGTCCTCGGAGATTATCAATTGGCTTCCTCGTTTACTAAAATATTCATTAATTTATAAAATGAATAGTTAATTGTAAAATAAACTCTAGCCTAAAACACACCCCCACGTACCATTAAAAGTAACCAGTACATTTTACAAAAGGCTTATGGAAATAAAGGTATTTGGGAACGCACACAATTTAAATGAAAAATATTTCTTGAACGCACCCGCAATTGTTTAAAAGAGCTGTCAGTTTTTAAGTCAACGAGATGAAAAATGGCAAATTTTACTGTACACCAAAATATTACAACTATTATTAAACACTAAATCTGGTATGTAATTATTTATTAAAAACAGTTTTTAAAAAAGTAGAACAGTTATATAAAAATATGGGTAATAAATAAATAAAAATATTGCAAGTATTATGAATTTGTATTTTTTTCGTTTTAGGTTATGTTTATAGTAGTGTATTTTGTGAGTGATGTCTAAACCAAAAAGAAAGCGCGTGGTGAATGATGAGATTCTCCAAGAATTTCCTTCTTTCGAAAAAGGTAAAACCGATAACGATGTTTTTTTGTAAATTATGCAATACATATATTTCTATCGGAAACAAAGGAAAATTGGATATTTCTGAGCATATTAAAACTTTAAAACATAAGAGAAACATTCAATCCGATTGCTTACAAAAATTTGTGATCAGTGGCAATGATACCAGATTTGTGAGAGCGGCGGAAGGTGCTATAGCATATCATACGGTTAAACATCATCAGTCATTTAAGTCACCCTTGATGGGATATAGTGCCAGAGAGAGAGAGAGAATTAAAGCTAAGGGTTTTGTTTTAAACGTTTTTGCGCCACACTCTATTAAAAAGGTATTAAACGATTTAGCCGATATTCCATACATTACCGTCTCAACAGACGCCAGTAATCGCGGTGCAATAATACTGTTTTCTTTACTAATTCAGTATTATGATTATAAAAACTCCGGAATTGTATCGAAAGTGTTGCAAATAACCAACACGAAAAACGAAAAATCAGATACTATCGCCTCTTTAATAATTGATTGATTAACAGAAGCTAACTTAATATCTAAATGTGTGGGATTCTCTGGCGATAATTTTAACACGAACTTCGGTGGACCCAACAGAAGTGGATTTAACAATGTTTTCCATAGACTGAAAGAAAAAATAAATAATGAAATTGTTGGTGTGGGATGCCCAGTACATGTAGCTCACAATGCTGCACACTGCGGTTTAAATTATCCATTAATGTCGACGGAATTGTAGATGCTCTATATAACAATTTTTCAATTTTGACACTGCGAATTGAACAGCTTAAGGATTTTTACGAATTTGTAGGCATAGTAAAACACGATGGCTTTCATTATTTCTAGCTGTGCAACGTATTTTAGAAGTGTTCGATGCCTTAAAGGCATATTTTTCGTCTATAGACAAACCACTCATTGTGCTAAAAACAATTTTCGAGGATGATTTTAAAACGAAATGTTGCTTATTGTTAATCCATTCCTTTATGTCTATGTTTCAAGATAATATGAAATCAATGGAAAGTAATGGTATTTCTGTGATTGAAGTTAATCAGGTCCTTAAACAACTATCTCTTCAATTACAACAACGGATTGATTTGCAATTTATTTCATTAAAAATTAAGAACTTTTAAAACATAAAACAGATGAAAGATTTTTAAGTGATGTGGTGAAATTTAAGAAGGAAATCATTAACATATATTCAGAATCACTAAAATACATCAAAATTTTGACTAAACCTCTGGAAGAATTCGACGTATTGCACTACATAGAGCTAAAAGATACGCCTGAGTGGAACGATGTAGAAAACTCGCTCCAATTTTTGTTGATAAAAAAATTTTGATCGACGATTCAAAACTGTTGGATCAGTTTCAAAATTTGAGGAATTACGAGTATGTGTTAAAACAAAGTATTAACCACAGATGGCCCAAACTTTTGGCACACCAAAAATGGACTGAATATTTTAAGCAATGCACGTCTAATGAGGTGTGTTCTGAATTAATTAAAATAGCACAATACACTTTCAGTATTTTCGGACACAACGCAAGTGTGGAACGCGTGTTTTCGCTGGTTAACAGTCAGTGGAGTAAGGACAGAAATAAGATGGATGTTGATACCGTCACTGGTATTATTTTAACTATTTACAATATAAATATGGAATGTAAAGATTTTTATAATTATAATTTGAATTGCCCTGAATTACTAAAACAAATTGGAACCAATGATAAATATAATTTTTGAAATATAATCAAAAAACTGATGCAATAAATTATGTTATTATATTAAAACAACATATTTTACATGTCCTCGTTTTGTCCTCGGTTTTGAAGATCTAAATTTCCTCGTTTATACTATACTGTCCTGTGTTTTGAAAACCCGGTCTGGTAAGCCTATTCAAATTGAAAATTCAAAACAAGCATGTATGTTTTTATATATGTATCTACAAAAAAATTTCTAAAAAAATATTAAAATACACTGATTGGAATGAAAAAGTGCGGCTCATATATTTAGGAGGCTCTGATTTCTGGTTAATATTATAACTTTTACAACTTTGAAAATAAATCAATATCAAAGTACGTAGTGATTATGATTACTAAAGTGGAGTAAATGCGATAAGCCAAGTTTATGTAGTTATCCCAGTTCCAGTTTTTTTCATTTTATACCTCTATAAAACGATTTTTCTGTTTATTATCACAACAACAAAATATCCCAACCCTGAGTTGTTTTGAGTTTATAATGATAAGCTCCCGAGTCCCAGAAATTAGCGATTGATGTTTTGAAACGGTACGTGTTATATCGAGTGAAATTTTAACAAATTTGATAAAGCGTATGTTCAAATATGAGTAAATTGCCAAGATCCAAAATCTTAGTTTACAAATTTTTATTTATTTTCACTTGCGAGATTTTGGAAGTTGGCCATTTACTCAGTTTTAAGCAAACGGCTGGTGCTGGCCACTTGGTCAGCACTTACTCTATCACCTCAAAATTTTAATCACTATTTCCGGCCTATAGGAAGGTCTTGGAAGTTATAAACGAGAGAAATGGGCAAATGATCAATGTTTTCAAAATCGACGATTGACGATTCGTTTGTATAGCAAAATTGTGACACTAAAATTGTTACTAATCTAGATCTGAGAGAGGGAATAAAATGGAATATCTGGATACATATACGCGGATGTAAAATACATTGGAAAGTTTAGTATTTGTATTTGAACAATAAGGGAATGCATCATATCTTAGCCCCGTTGAACGAGCATCCTCCCCTTGTAAAATTTGAAAAGCAATGGGTGCAATTTAACAAAAAAATAAATAACTGTAGTGAATGGCTAAGTTAGCATTGAATCAGGCAACTCCCACACAAAATACAGCGAATCTGAAATGTCATTCCACAATATATGGATACGTAGTTTTTTCTGTTGGAATTTTTTTGCTGAAATACTGATAAGGCAGATCTTGTTCTCTGCCTAATCTTGATGCCAATAAATTCACAACCAATTCTAAAAATCTTATTACAACATTTAGATGCCCTGTGTACGCCGATGTTGTGTACGCGTTACAGCTTATATGCCAAATGAGAAGATCCCATTGTTATAGCTGTAAATTTTTCCAGGTCAAGTTTGATGTTGGGAGTTCAGTTAAATTTGGGTTAGTGGAAGACACGCGCAAACCTCCAAGATATCTAAAAACTTTACGAATAAATTGTCAGGTCAGATCAATTTTCATTTTGGGAGTTCGGAAAAATTACAGGGAGTATAATACATGTGTAAACTACACAAATATCTTGAACCTTACTGTTTGAAATGTTATGTAGATCAAATTTCGTGTTAAAAGTTCAAGGAGTGGAACTCACAAGCAATCTTTAGCAATGACTAATCCTCGCTTAAAGTGTTATGGTCGGAGAAGGTCTAATTTAAATCGGTTCGTCGATGGTTATAGCTGGAAATCTTTCTAGGTCACGTTTCATGTTGGGATTTCGGAAAAGATGGGAGGAGTAAAATACATGTCAAAACATCGGTTCGTCGATGGTTATCACCCATCTCAAACATGACCTCGGAAATTGTACACGAACAACGCTTTAAAATTGCGACGTGCTTGGCCTCTTAACACCTAAAGATCTACAAAGCCTTTCGAACCAAATGAGGAACACGTATTATCGACTTTAATGCAAAAATCGGTATGAGTGCGGAAAATATATCACACATCGGACCTTACAGCTTGCATCTCTCTAGTAACAAGAACGGCCAATGTGTCACCGACCTGGCAATAGTGTACACCTAGTTGTATCAAGTACGTTTTTTCCACAAAGAATCCCCAAAGTAACGTGGAGATCTGGAAGAACGAAAAACCAAATCAATCACGTCATGGTATCTTATGCTCTGCCTTCACTCAAAAAAATTTTGTCACGACAAAAGATTGCCATGAAAAAATTGTATTTTTATACTCACTTCTACTAACACCAAAATCTATGTAAATTCGTTTTATCCTCTCTGTTTTGTTCAATTCAGAGTAAAATATAATTTTGTACTCATTTTGTCACAGTGTCGTGAAAAAACATCAGCATTTTTAATAAATTTTCTCTTTGTCGATGCGCATGAGTAAATTCAATACAAATACATTTCGTCATGACATTCTAGGGACAAAATTAGACGAGTGAACACCTTGAGAGACAGTCTATCAGTGTACCCGACTATAAACCTTACACAGAGGGGCAGACATGGACAGTGATCATGTGATTTTCATATTCAACTATAAATACGAACTGTCATCTACGTTCAATAAACAACCACAAAAGATCGTTCGATGGAATGTCAATGTTTTAAAAGAACTAACATCACTACAGAGTTATAACCCATCAGCTGTCATTGATTATTTAGACCGGCGTCTAAAGTCGTGTAACAACGAAGAAACTCCTCTTTACATCCAGAAGCAATGGCACGCTATACAGTCAGCCGCGATCAGTGCCGCCTGGTCATCGAAAATAAACAAAAGCTCGGTGAAAAATGATGGGCTCGCATAACTAGACTAAATAACTCTGATAAAAGCGCGGAAAAAAAGAGATCACGTGTCGGAAATATAAGCTTAACTGCAGAATAAGGAAATTCAAGGGACTGTTGATAACGAACGAATTGTCCAAGTCAAGTTTCAGGTTGAGAGTTTGGAAAAATTAGTTAGAGTAAATTACACGTGTAAACTTCAAACGCGTTAAAACTTAACGCTTAAAGTATTACGCCTGGAGAAGGTATCATTTAAATCAGTTCGTCGATGGTTCGTTCTTGTTTATGCTGAGCCAATAGCGAGAGGTTGTTCCTAAGTTTAATAGCCTCGCGAGGTGACATATTTGAATAAGTCTGTATCCATAAATAATTCGTTGTTTGGAAAACAGTCTAGGACCATCTTAGCTAAGACTTTCTTGTGATGACTGTTTTTTAAAATTACAGTTTCCTTTGCAATTCGGAAGGCAGTAGTCTTATGCCATAAACTCGTTTAGTTTTAAACAGCAATGGAGAGGCATTAACAAAAATGCCAAGATTCATATTTAATTTATTTAAATTGTCAGAAATGACTTTTCTATTGAGAAAACAGAAAAAAATTTGTTCCCGCCAACCAAATTACTCAATGACAAATAGAAAACTCAAAGGACACTAGATTTGCATAGTTTGCTGATGTATAGTTTGATCTATGATGTAATACATGCCATTTTTATTTTCAAATCTAGTAGCAACGACCAACCTGTCAAGAAATTTATTTTCTTCCATTTGCGTTTTGTTTTTGTTATTACGTCGTAAATAAGTTCGTACAATGAATTGGAATGACTTGACCGACTTATTCAAAATGGCATCAAATAAGTCAATAAATAAGTCTGTAATAAGTCGGAGTTTAGAAAACACCCTTAGACTAATTTTAGTTCAACTTTGTAACGTCACTCTTCCATGTTCATATACTTAGTTCTATTGACAACACGCCTACATAATGTATTTATTTTACTTCACTTCTCATCTTGTATTCTTTGAATAAACAACGTGTTAATTTGGATTTAACCTTAAATTAATAAATATATAAAAATAGAATTACACTGTTTTAGTTTCCATTGTGATAATAAAAACAAATTATTATTATCACAAAATTCTTATCTTGTGAACCCAATGATGTGATCACGTGATGATGTTTACGTTTTTGTATTTGTTTTCAAGATCCATCATCCTAGCTGAGATTTACGAATATTGCAATTTTTAATTCGAAAAATTACAAAATTTGCCGAATCTACACATTTACTTACCCAACATAAAATCTTTTTTGAGCATATCCCACAATGCATAAATTTCTCGTGTTGCATAAAAAATATTATTTTTGGACACAATTTAATTAGGTTTATTGCTAATTTATTTCTCTTTAGACTTAATCTTAAAAAATTATAAAAACGAGGATTACACAAAATTAAAATTTCAATATATAATTAGGTAATAAAATTATTAAAATTTTTGTATTAAACAAAATTTTTATGCAAATTAATTTTTTATTTCAGTAACGTAGAGAGATGTAGCCAGTTAACATGAACATGAGAGGACTATAACTTATATGAACACAAATTAAGCAAACAATTTGATGAAATTTTTTTATATGTATCTCGTATTTATAGGAAGGATGTGCATAGTGCCGAATTAGGGATTACTTACATAAAATTAAAATTCTTTGGATATACTAAATCTTACATAATACTACGAACTATTTTATATAATGAACACAGATAAGTTATAAAATTCGTACGCTTATTCCAAAAGCCA
Organism: Nephrotoma flavescens; assembly: GCA_932526605.1. NCBI lineage: Eukaryota > Metazoa > Arthropoda > Insecta > Diptera > Tipulidae > Nephrotoma > Nephrotoma flavescens. The sequence continues at coordinate 78,224,034 of OW052221.1, read as the reverse complement.
TTGCCGCATTGGAATATTATTAAAGGCATTGTCTAGAATACGTTTAAATAGTTTGGCAATACTTTGGGATGCGGCCGGTCTCATCTCTTGAACTAATTCGTTTGCATTATTATTTAAAAATTGATTGATTGCCTCGCCTAAAACATTACCACTGTTAATGTTGTCTTTTACTTTGAATCGGGCATTTTTCATTGTGAAATCAATTGCTAGCCGTTCGATTTTCATGTAAACGTCATTATTGCGTTGTTCTTGTTTCCCGTATACTTTGGCAATGGCAGAGATATCAGCTAAAAAAAAATTAAAGAAATGGTTAGGAATCCATGTCGTTTAGGTTTTTTCGCTTTGAAATATACTTACAAAATTCAGCCCAAAATTGGCCGTTCGAGCGTACTGGAAGTAGAAGTACGTTTCCGATCACATCATACTTGCCCCGAACTTCAACACGAGGAATTCCTAGGCTCAAATCGATTCGTAATTTCTGGAAAAAAGTAAGAGAATTGTCAATTAATTTATCCGGTTTTCATTTATTGTATTTAACAATGGTTGTTCTTGGATATTTTAAAGCGATTGTTTTAAATCGCCAATCATCTCTTCAGGTTTGCACCTATGAACCAATTGGTGCCAACTTAACAAAATTTTGAGAGGGATCCAAAGTTTCTACTAATTACTAAAAACGATTGAAGTCTCATTCAAACCTCAATCTGATGTGAATACTCAACTCGCAACAGGTGCTGGACCAATTAGCAAATTAGCACAAACAACTGGAGAGGATATACAAACGACTACTGTGTTCAGATATCCCGGACATTTGTATAAAAGAAAATAGACCTCTTCGTTCTTTGTTAATACCTAAGCAGAGGAAATTAGTTTCGCCTTTAATATTCGCGGTATCCGTACCAAATAAGCGAATTTCGGGTGATAATTCACTTCGATTTAGTTTTGCGGACGTTTAGGTTTGGCTAAAATTCTTTAAGCATTTACAGTTAAATTTTAGTTTTTTGTTCAAAGCAAGTTTTTGTTACGTAAATAGAATAGCTCCCGACAACTCACGTTAATCACAAATCATCTCTCCGATCTAATAACAATAATCTTAGAACAATTCTTCAAAGGTGTTTTCTTCAAGTTTCCACCATGTGCCAATGCCGAATCCGTAACACGAAACAGGTATCATCAGCATATTCTAGGTTGTTGAGTCTATGTTACTAGAACAGTTACAGTTCCCAGAACACAATCGAAAACTACCAGCAAGGTTAGTGGTAATATAAGATGGAATGTTTTGCCTTTGAAATGCGATTTGCAGGTGGCGAAATAATGCATGAATAATCCAACGGGCTCGGTTGTAGTTTTGTATTATATTTAATTAATTGTCGCTGGCGAAAATCCAGTTCCAAAGTCTCACCTGTCTTTACATTTTGTTGTATGGCCGGTTGTATATGTTGGTTGTATTGTTGGACCTATCATCAGTTTATCATTCAGTGATACATCACTGCTGATGGTTTTGGTTGATCCGCCAACTCAAACTTTGGTCGTACTGCTAGTTTATTTAATACCGAATGATATTTTGCCGGTACCTCAATCATACAGTGATTGGCGTTCATTTATACACACTGTATTATTTTTCTTAAATGTCAAATTTTTCCATTTCAAATTCAAATAATGTAGTAGTGAGAGAAGTAACAGGATAAATTTTGTTTATTTACATCTATTGTTTTAGTTGTGAAGTATTGTTTTTAGTGCGAGTGTAGATTTTTGGTGTTGCATACGCAGTTACAAAAAAAAAATATTTTTCATATAAATTCATTTGTTTTATAATATTTAATTTTTGCAATCGCTCAGTAAGTTTTTACTTTCAAACTACAACACAAATTAAATATAACATAAGACGCTTTTGCAGAGATGGGTAAGGGGAAACGTTGGAATAATGAAGAAATAGTGCAAATTGAAATATTGAAGAAATCGGGCTACTCTAATCGCCTCGTTGCCAAGGAAATCAAAAGATCGGAGGGATTGATCAGAAATTATTTATAAACTCAAAAAACTTATGGTATCAAAAAGCCTACTATAACTATTTTGTAGCTAAATAATTGCAAAACTTGATTTGCCGGTAGTGCAATCAACTGTAACTCGGGTTCTGAGGACAACAAAGGCCATTAAATGGATCAAACCAAAATCGAAACCCCATCTAACAACCACACATATGGAACGCCGTTTGAAGTTTGCCCAGCCATACATGTATTGGACAAAAGAATGGGGCCAAGTGATTTTTGGTGATGAAAAAAAATTTTATTTAGACGGACCAGACTGCTACAGTTGTTATTGGCATTTTCTACGCAGGAAATTTTAAGACACCCGTTTGCTGGAAACTACCAGAATGAATTCAATAAAATATTGTGAGCTGCCGGAAGATGTTTTGATTCCATTTATTGATGATCATATTGATAGTGAGTTCGTACTTCAACAGAACAACGCTGCGATCCACGTTTTACAGGCATCTAAGGATTCGTTTGAGTGCAGAAATATTCCAATACTAGAGTAGCCACCATGTAGTCCAGACCGCAAAGCTGTTGAGAACCTTTGGAGCTTACTGGCTGGAAAGGTGTATGCAAATGGATGTCAATTTTCGTCGGTAAATGATCTGAAGCAGTGTATCAACGCCAAAACGAATTTTTGAAGTTATTAATAATAAGGGAGGTGGGACGAAGTATTAATATTTCACTCCTTGATACGCTTTACAAATTTTCGGTGAAAATATGCAAATGCACATAAACGAATGCATATAAGGACCTGCAAAATGGTATCTGTGTTAGCATCACACATTCCCAAATATCAATCCTGTAATATTTATGTTTGCCTTTTCTCATTGTAATTGTATAATCTCCAGGATCCGGAGTCCAGTAAGGCTCTACATTTCCATATTTGACCGAACTTGTCTTCATTGTCACTCAACCGCAGCTGGTAAAATTGCTTGAAATAAATTGGTTGAATTACTATCGGATTTTACAGCGACATGTTCACTCGACCCTGTTGTATTAGTCAATAGGGCCGATGTTCCTTGTGATTACATAAAGAAAGCAACAAATAAAGCAACTTCTAATAATAGTAAAAGCCCAAATGGAAAAATCGGTGTATTGGTAAGAAGAAAATAGAGAGGACAAACCGGAAAAGGGAGTGGAGAGGAGGTATTGGTGAAGTTTCTATGAAGTAAAAACCAATTGTAGGCGGCGGCTAAAGAAAACATAAAATATTATTATTGACAAATGGCTTCTTTAATCCAACGAGAATGTTCATTTGTTACCGGAGGCCGCCGTGAATATTTTGTCAATAATAAATTTAAAAAATAACGACCAATTTCTGCGTTAAGACCAGAGAGATTCCTGCCATGTCAGTGAAATCGTTGATGTTAGAGTTAAATTTTGGGTGAGTTTTAACGGGTCCGTTCGACATCCTTCTATGCTTAGTTCTTGTTCGACGTCGCCACGCCTGTGCAGTTGGGTGTTCTTGCACCGTCTCGTTTTTGCTGGACCACTCCTTTCATCATTCGATGTTGTGGGGACCTTGTCACGAAGCCTAGCCAGTTAGTTCTGTTGGGTTTAATGAATTTGTCTTATACTTTAATGATCATTTTCATGAACTGTCCTTGATATCGCTAGGACACGATATCATCTGCACATTCAAGAAGTTGGCACAAATTATTAATTGCCAACCAGCAAAGGCACGTGTGAATCACCCTGTCATACACCACATGTTATTTCAAAGAAATCTGACACAGTTGTTTCGGATACGATTCTATACGTATAGACACAGACATTGTTAATTTACACGATGAATCTAGTTTCTCTTGTATTCTTAGACATATGGTCGTGTCCCTGAGGTTCTCGAGGTTGATGCTGTAATATGCCTGCTAATATTGTGAACTCCAAACATTTTTCCAGAATCAACTTTATGGTGAAGTTACTGGTCAGGGTTGATCAGTTGAGAGAAAACCCACAGTGGGAAGAATCTGAAAAGTACAACATTATAGCCAACACTTTGAAGGCAGTCTTCAATAAAGCTATGCCTCGATCGTTTTCGCACTTTAAGACTGTCTCCTTTTTGAGCAGCGTACCTATGAGCGAAGTCTTCCAATTCCGTGCTTAATTAATTCTGTGGAAATTTCGTTCAGATCTTCCCCTTCAAATTTTTCAATATAATATTAGCTGGTTCCTCTGCTGTGGGATATTCGACAAACACCTCCTCAACAGATTTTGGTAGTAGGTTTTTCATGAATCTTTCGTGAAACTCCTGGCGTTAGCAAAACAGTCGCTTGTGTTTTCTTGTCCATCTTGAAAGCAGATTTTTGCGATGATATTCTGCTAGAGTACTTCTAATGTTTCAAACCAAGCATCTATTACTAAGCTTTTGGTTAATTTCGACAACCAGCCGATACTGATCATCGAACTTATCATTGCGGCATCTCGGTATTTTTTACCGACGATAGTGTCTTGGGCGGTAAGAAAAAGCAAATCGAACAATTTGTCCTTATGGTTTCGTTGTTCCTCATGTTTGATATGAAAAATCGATTAAATTAATTAATTATTTGTGGAAATTCTAGAAATAACCCCATCGGGAAATTAAATTTAAAAGTTAGGTCCATCTATCACCTAAGTCATACCAGCGGCTCATCTTGGAATCATGACTATAAGATCCTGATCTTAAGCGTTTTGCCTTCATCAGTTATAGAATCTGTTCAACTATCTGTTCATTTTCCGCAGATTCTAGTTAAAAGGCTCAAGTTAAAATTTTCAAACGAAAACAGCAACGGATGTCCAATGCTGCTTGGTGAGCGCGAAAACAAAGGTACCGCCGCTTAAAGCACTCTCAACTCCACGATTAGAGCTTCAGGCTGCAGTACTTACTGTTCATTTGAAGAACACAATAATTGAGCATACAATCAAAATTGACAAATGTGTGATTTGGGTGGATTCAACTATAGTTATTGGTTGGATTCGAGCGGATCATAAAAAGTATATAAAACGTATACGTTGCACTTCGTATCGCAGAGATATTGGATTCATCAGAACCAGGTGAGTATAGTGATGGGTTCCAACAAAGGAGAATGTAGCAGACGAAGCAACAAAATCGAAAGGGTGAAGCACGATAATTGCAAAAAGTCGATGGTTCAAAGGACCACAGTTTTTACTGCACTCTGAAGAGAACTGGCCACAGACACTAATATCGAACTATATTGAACCAACCGTAGAATGCCGATATACACTGACACATCAAATTGGAACTCCTAAGTTCATTACAATACCAGATGTTAACAGACTTAGTCCATGGGAAAGACTAAGACGAGCGCACGGATATTTATCGCGGTACATCAACAACATCAGGGCAAAACGCAAGAGACTTGATTGATTAACTGGGCTATTAGGCTTCGACGAATTGTTGAAAGATACGAGGAAGAAATAAATAATATTTCACAAGATCAAAACGTTTCTCAAAAAAGCTCACTTTATAAGTTGTCTTGTCACCTTGATAAGAAAGGCATGCTAAGGATCCGTGGGGGAAACGACGAAATTGAAGGTGTTACGATCCATGTTAAAAGACCAGCAATTCTTCCTTATTGTTCTAAATGTTCATATTAAGTACCTACATATGAATAATGAGACAGTAGTGAATAAAATCCGTCAACGATACCATATTAGGCTTCAGCCACTGGTTAAGCAGATTGGCCGAATATATTGCAAGCAGTGTAAGAATAAGCGTAAAACATAAAAACGATGGGGTGTTCTATTTATATGCCTTACGGTACGAGCAATTCATTTAGAAATGGGGTATTCATTAAGTACGGACTCGAACATAGTGTGCCTCAGAAAATGTATAGCCAGAAGGGGGCAACCTTTGGAAATATATTGCGATAATGGAACAAATTTCGTCGGTCTGAAAAATGAACTTGAAAAGGTAGCCGAAATACTAAACACTGAGCGATTAGTTGTAGAGTATCCCACAGGTAAGGTGGAAATTCATAACACCTGCTGCACCTCATATGGGTGGAAGCTTGGAGCGGATTTCGACCATTAATATACATTACTTTGGACAGCGAATGCGATGATGCGCTTACCACCTTACCATTTTCTAATCGGATCATCAAATGGACTTCCTTCTTCTGGACAATTTTATGATCACGATCTTTTGCTTAGAAAGTCATGGCGAATATCACAGATGGTTGCTGATAAATTATGGAAACGTTGGGGGAACGAATATCTGCCAACAATTACCAAACGAACAAAATGGCACGAGCCCTGTCATTCAATCAAAATGGGGGATCTGGGGTGAGGTATTGTCATAGTTGCAATTATGGGACCAGGTCAACAGGTGCGTAGTGTTGTAATGAGAACCTCAAAGGGAGTATACACAAGACCAGTAGCAAAAGTGACGGGGCGATACTCGACGAAAGTTCAAATAATTTACCAGCATCACGAATGCCGTCATCAAACGAAGATTCGTCTAAATTGTTACCAATAAGAGATCGTAAACGGAAATCTTTACTAAGAGGGGAGAACACTTTGTAAAATCAGCAATATTATGAATGATGCGTTGTGCGCATAGAAGTAAAATATAAAAAATTATAAGAAAAGGAGTCGAACTTCTACGAACGAAAAAATTAATTTATTCTTTTTTCAGCGAATTCCGTTAGAACCATTTTTAAACATTGATTAGAACGAGCAACAACTTAAAACATTAATCAATGTAGCACATGGGCTGAAAAGTCCCGGGCCTAACAAAGAAAACAAGTTTTTTTGTTCATTTTTTTTTTGTCCAGTTGGTAATAACATTCAAAAGACAGCTGTCAAAGTTTCATATTATTCTATTCATTATAGTTTGTGAGTTATTGTGCTAAGAGTGACGCTACTTTTGTAAAAATTTTGTGTCATCAAGACAACGCACCGTGTCACAAGTCAATCAAAACAATGGCAAAACTACATGGATTGAACTTCGAATTGCTCCCACATCCACCGTATTCGGCACATTTGGCTCCCGACTAATGGCTGTTCGCAGAAGTAAAAAAAAAAGAAATTTTGCTCGAATGAAGTGGTTATCACTGAAACTGAGGCCTATTTTGAGGCAAAAGATAAATCGTTCTACAAAAGTGGTATTGAAATGTTAGAGCGGCGCTGGAATGATTGTGTTGCTCTTGATGGAGATTACGTTTATGAATAAAGCCAATTTTGAACAAAAAAAAACGTGTTTTCTTTGTTAGGTCTTGTCAGCCCATGTTACATTATTTTATATAGTTGGCAAAAGAAATGCGAAGAGCCAAATAAAATTGAAATTTTTCTCTTTACTTTTGTTACTGTTAAATAAATATACGGCTTCAAGTACAAGAGGTAGTTTCAATTTTAAAATAAACCATATTAACCTTTACGCCAACAATTAGGCTATCGTGAGCCTAAAAATATTTGTAAGATGATTGATTCAGTTATGCACTCTAATTTCGGTTTTGGACCGATTTTCAATTTGGCGTTAGATTAAATGACATGACGTTTTATCAAGAACGAGCAGAACCCAAAATGTTTTGATGTGTCATTTGATTAGGTGATGATTAGTCAAAAAATTATTTGCATGTCAATAAATCAAGTTATGCAGCTTAGGGCCGATTTTTGATTCGGATTCTACTAGCAATAAAAAGCCTAATGCGTTTTCTACAACGAGCAGAATAAAACAAACTTAATAGGGCATTTAATTAGCCTAAAATATTCTGTAATTTTCTAGCTAGCAGAATCCATCGTTTTAGTTGGAATGGATGCAGTCCAAAAATGTTCAATAGAACCTATAATTATCCATACTATCTTGTAATATTTTGCGGTATGGGTTCTGCTAGCTTTATGGACGTATTTATTCCCTTTGAATAAGGGGCCCGTGAAGTATTCCATAGATTAAATTCGTATACGTATACAAATCTAATTGGAATGCTGCTAATTCCAATTGGAATTTTAAAGCCTTTCTATGTAGTTGTGTGGAGTACACTGTTATGATTTTTAATTTGCGAAATTCTTAATGAAAAGTAAAATATTATGTATGATTTCACATTAATTTAAATAGTTTAGAAAGCATAGAACAATTTATTATATAAATTACACAATTTATACATAATTTTAATTCAAATAATTGAAATAAAATAAAAGTGTGATAGAAACAAGAGACAGATATATATTGATTGAATTGACGATATTTAAAAAATAAGCACATCAAGATAAGTTTAATGAAATCGAGCAAATTTTATCAGTATATTTATAAGACGTATATCAAATTGTCTTAATTAAAATGGCAGAAAAATATTGTATCTTATAAATAAAGTAAAAATTAAAATTTTAATTGATAAATTACGGAGAAAAAAATATTACTGTAACATAACCATAAAATATTTAACCAAAATATTGTACTAAACAGTCGGGACACAAACCAAATATACTGAACTCAAACCAATTATGAATTTCTCATTGAATTCTAATAAGAAAATTCCAGAGATTTTTCCAGAGATTAAAAAAAACTTATAGAATTTTTTATTTTTATAAGCAGATAAGAATGTCCTTTTATAGCAGTAAAATTTAATAAAAATTGGTAATAATCAACCAGAAGCAGTGCATTATTAAAACAAGATGGGTTTAGGTAGGTGTTTAATCAACTACTTAACGAATTAGATAGAACTGAATCACAATCTCCAGATATGATCTCAATGGCCATCAAAATTTAGTAAACAAAACCAAAAAAATCTCCTGACCAATGATAAGTGACCTGAATCACAAACATCAAACATGGCTAATATTGGCCATCCAAATTTAAGTAAAAATGACATCTTAACATCTAAAACATCAAAATTCGTAGCAATAAACCCGAGGTCGTGCATTATTTGCAGTAGGTAGTTTTGGTTAGTTGACTCAATGACAAACATTGTCTACTAGCCAGACCTGAATCACGATCTCTGGGAATGACCGAAAATGGCCATTCAAATTTGAGTAAAAATGGCATCTTAACATCTAGAACATCAAAATTCGTAGAAATAACCTGAATTCGTCGATTGTTAAGATTAGCTTATTAAGCTTAGTATTTATCTGTATTTACCTTTGACTTATTTCATGAATCTGGATATTTGGAAAGAGGGACAATGATTATTTAACTCTAAAGAAATGTCAACTAGAAATTTTAATATTATTTTGTAATTGTTCTTATTTGATTTAGAACTAATTATTCTACAAGAATTTTGATGTTTTAGATGTTAAGATGTCATTTTTACTCAAATTCGAATGGCCATTTTCGGTCATACCCTGAGATCGTGATTCAGGTCTGGCTAGTACACGATGTTTGTCATTGAGTCACCTAACCAAAACTACCTACTGCAAATAATGCACGACCTCGGGGTTATTGCTACGAATTTTGATGTTTTAGATGTTAAGATGTCATTTTTACTCAAATTTGGATGGCCATTATTGGCCATTCCCAGAGATCGTAATTCAGGTCTGGCTAGTAGATATTGTTTGTCATTGAGTCACCTAACCAAAACTACCTACTGCAAATAATGCACGACCTCGGGGTTATTGCTACGAATTTTGATGTTTTAGATGTTAAGATGTCATTCTTACTCAAATTTGGATGGCCATTAAAGGTCATTTTGGCCTATAGTACATGAAGTTTTTCATTGAGTCTTCTTAGTAAACCATTTTGTGCTTACAATGCTTGACTTAGGGTTTTTTGATACAAAGTTTTATTTTCTATGATTTATTCTTATCGTTTTAAAGTTATAGTTAGTTTGTTTATTTTTTTTGTTGTTTTTTTGTTTATATTTTTTTTTTTTTAGAAAATATTATTTATTTTTTATTTAAATTGAGGTTTGAGTCATTTTCTAAAAAAGACTCATACTTATATGATTGTACTAAAATTTCCAATATGATTCATTTTTTTCCTATTTGAATTTGAATTAGCAGTGTGATGCTCATACATACATAACATCTATGGAAAGTCTGGAATACTTCACACCCGTTTGAATAAGTAGATGGAAAAGGAACATAATCTATAATTGATCGTGTCTCAATTGCGAAATCACTCCAACTCTTCCATTACTACCTTTAAAGCAAATGATTTGTCCTGCTCATATATACTAAGCATCATCAATCGAGATCAGAATGTAATGAGATTGAGGCCTTGTGAACACTCGTGTAATAGGACATACATTCTGCTTCAAATTTTTCTGCGTAATTCTTTGATTGAAAAGATTTGAACTGACTAAGAGGAAGCAGTTTGGCGTAGCGGTAACCGCAGACATCGAATTCAAGTGAAGCTTTACTGGCATTGAAGGATTCATGTAATTGTTCCTCAACACCGAACGCGTAAAAAAAGAATGCAGCATTATGTGAATGGTATACCATTTGAAAGAGTCAGGATCGACCTCAAATGTGTTTCTAAGAAAACTATTAAACACAAATGAAAATTAAACGTTCATTTTATAAAGAATTATTTATTCCTCCAGTGGCACTATTCCGGTAATTTCCCAGGAATAATTTTGGGAATAATTTTTCCATAATCTAAATTGGCAGGGAAAATTATTCCCAATTTAATTTTGTTTCCAAAAAATTTAACACATATAAATTCTTTCCCCAGTTCCCTATTCCCGGGGAAATACCAGAATAGTGCCACAGGGATAAGATTCCAAATCGAGTACGAGTGCAAAATCAAATTGAAACCCCAAAAATAAAGTATAATCTCATATGAATAATTAAAGGCCTAAATAGAGCTAACTGTATGTATTGAGCAACTTTTGGCTCCTTACATTTTTATAATATTTTGGGATTTTTTGGTTTGCGTTCTCAAGCAAAACCTTTGTTTGCCAAAAACTTTAATCATGGCCTTTTACATTTAGAGCGGCCATTATTAGTCCAGGGAAGTTAGGAAAAATAGCGGAAATTTTTGAGACAGCAGATATCGAGATGCAGTTTCCTGCATTGTGTTCAGGAAGGTCCCAGGAAAAAAAGTCTATATCGTTTGGTTTAGCCATTTTTTGAAAAATGCCTTCTGGGCTGGAAAATGCATTTTCCAATTGCATCATTACTTGCACCATTATAGGGGCGACTGGAAACTCGGAAAAATCGCTCGGAAATCGTTACGCGGGCGTTTTCAGGGCTGCTGAACTCGATTCTGGCATTAAAATTTCCCGGGGGTGCACGGAGTTGGTTCCATGGTGGTGCGCGGGGGTGAATTGGGGGAGAAATGGCAGCGTCCATAAAAATCACTCCAAAATCGTTACTCGGAGGTTTTCGGGGATGCCGAATTCAAATGTGGCATTGGAATTACTCAGGGGTGCTCGAGGCGGCTCTGTGGGGTTGTCTGGGGGTGATTGGGAGGGAAATGGCAGCGTCCATAAAAATCACTCCAAAATCGTTACTCGGGGGTTTTCGGCGATGCCGAATTTAATTCTGGCATTAGACTTCCCCGGGGGTGCTCGGGAGTGGCTCTGTGGAGTTGTCTGGGGGTGATTGGGGGGCAAATGGCAGCTTCTATGAAAACACTCCAAAATCGATACTCGGAGATTTTCGGGAATGTTTTTATAATATGTGTAATATTTATTTATTTAATATTCAATCAAATTTTTTATTATTAATACCCCGGGTAATTCTAATGCCAGAATTGAATTCGGCATCCCCGAAAACCCCCGAATAACGAGTTTCGAGTGCTTCCCGTGGACTATGCAATTTACCCCCAGAAGACATTTTTCAAAAAATGGCGAAACCAGACGATATAGACTTTTTTCCTGGGACCTTCCTGAACAGAATGCAGAAACCCGCATCTCGATATCTGCTGTCCCTAAAAATTACCACTATTCCGGTCGATTTTGATCTAAATACCCTGGACTATATTATTTTTTAGTTATTTTAAAACCAAATTAAGACCAAATATGGTCTAATCTTATGTGAATAACTAAATTATCTCTATAGCTAATTAGGCCTTTAATTATTTATATGACAACAGATCATGTTTACATTCATAAATAGATTATCGGTTTATTTCTCGCTTTGGGTTTTGAACCATAGCGGAAACGCAAACTAATGGTTCAGAACTTCTTTAACATTTTAAAATGCATTTGCTAATATATAAGGCATCCCGGAATGACATTAATTAATAACGGAAAATGTGGAATGACCTTCAATTCACCTTCAGCTGAACCAATTGCGATGTAAATTTAAGTATTTGATTCTGCATACGAATATATTAATGCGGTTAAAAATTCCAAGAACTCCGGAACTATAGCCACAGTTTTATAATACACAATTAAACTTACCTCAACATCACTTCGAACATCCTTCACCGTATAATTACTCGCCCCAAGCGCAATCATTTCCGAAAACAATGCTTTAATACGCACAGCACCCGCATCATTCTCCATAGCTAATTGCTCGATGTGCAACGGTTCCATCGATGGTACATCTAATTCCGGAATACCTTGCACCAAATACGGTCGAAGATGATTAAACGAGCCTTTTATACATTTATTGATTTCTGGATCGGATCGACTGCACGGTAGTATATACGCGGCTAAAATTAAATATAAAAACATAAATAAATTAAAAATATTAAATGCATTATTTATGAATTCAAGGGTGGCGTACTTTCGCCCCGATGATTAGGGACTATTTTTTAATTCAACCTGAGTAATTTTACTCTTCACACTGTGTTTTTATTTGTGAACTCTGCTTACACCGCGCATACTCGGTTTTTCAAATTTTACTCTAGAATGAATGTAAGTGTACAAAGAGTATTCAAAGTAAAAAAACAAATTATTACTCGAAGCACACTGGATCATTTAACAGTACCCAATATGTACAATGACCAGGCCAAGCCTGCTTACTCGGGTTGAATTAAAAAATAAACCCATAGAGTGTAGTAATAAATGGGAATACAATAAATTTGTTATCAAGGCCTGCCTAGTTTTCAACGTCAACGAATTATCATACAACTCTTGGGTGTGTGTTATCGTTTTGTTATTTTTCCGAAAATTTGTTTATTGGTTTAATATGGTCCAAGTTCGCGGCACGACCTTATCACTTTATATAAACCCATAATGTTAATTACAAATACAACATGACAGACAGACATTTTAATCGATATTTATTTAAATAATTTATTTGTTATGCAATCAATAAATCGTAAGTGGTTATAGATTTAAAAAAAATAATAATGTTTGCTTTACTATCAGGCGTAAGTGCGTTGCGAGCCACCGTTCTCAAAAACAGCGCAATATGCGGAAATCTGGTCGTTATATAAATTGATATGAATATAGTTTGCTTATCTACGGTGACATCAGATGTGGATGTTATTTTTGCGCGTATAGTCAAGTGATCGCGAAGATTATCAAACAGATATCTTCATTTCGTATTATACAAGCAAGTTCAATGAAAATCAATAAACCCTGTTTATTTAAAACCGTAATCGAACAAGTACCGTAAACTCTGATATATTAACCCAGAGACAATTGGTTATCTTCGTGTGGCTTAGCACATTTAGAACGTATTGTGCAAAGATGTTTATTATTTATTTACTATAGCTCAAGGTTAAATAGTTTCTAGCGCTTTGCGGTAAGTGATCTCGTATAAGGTTACATTGTATTGCCACATATCTACAACGGAAAACACATAATTTCCTCAACTATTTGAAACGGAATTTAAGTCGTATGCGCATTTGTATGTTTTTTGCTAGTTTCGCAAATTTTGCAATTTTTTATCGCAATCTTAATACAAAAATTTTATAATTTCAAGACGTCAATGCTATCAATCTGTAACCTTTAACATTGGGCTGTTTTACTGTGATTTTATTTTAAATTGCTATAAGCTCCTATAAGTTTCCCAAACACCGCCTTATTACAGACTTATTGACTTGTTTGACGCCATCTTGAATAAGTCGGTCAAGTCGTACCAACTCATTTTACCGACTTATTTATGACATAATAACAAAAAAACAAAACTCAATTTTTATTATATGGAAGAAAAAAATTTCTTGACATGTTGGTCGTTGCCACTAGATTTGAAAAAAAACTGCACGTATGTATTTTAGACAAGACACATTTTTGGAGACATTTCTGCGTAGACATACTGATTCATTGATACGTGTTCGTGTTCGTTCGTTCGTTCATTCATTCATTCTGACAAACTTGTCGACCAATCAAATTGCTCAAAAATGACGGGTTTTTCTTCTGAATTTTTCCACAAGATGATTGGTCGAAAAAATGGCCGAACGGACGCACGCAACCAATAAACCTACCTTAAATATCAAAACAGAACAAGAGTGATGGCGACGCGCGAAATCGAAACGAAAACATGCAATACAAGGACAACCATCGACGCTGACGACAACGATTTTTTCGTTGAATAAATTTATTTCATTTGTTTTATTACTATCAAGCTTCGTCGAAAGACATCTGTTTTGGTTTCATGTAAGGTTTAGTGGCCTAATGCCTCACACAAAAGATAAGCAATTTTTATAATTTGAAAATGTTTATTATTCGAATACTAACGTTTAGAATCCATTTTAAAATAAATAAAATCCTATCAGGTTATGTCGTTTGTGGTTGTTTTTTATCGTGATACGCTGATGTTCTGTTAGCTACAGCAATATCGAGGCGATATTTCTAATTTATTCGTTGACGCTCGCAACGTTGCCGCTCTTGTTCTGTTTCGAACTTAACACGTGGGCCCAGGGCTGTCACTTTACTACAATTGGAGTAAAAATACTACAGTTTTATGATTTTAGTAATTCAGGGGCCAAGCCACACACGGCTTCAAGTGTGGATGGGCACATTAAAATTCTGCAACCAAAATTCACTCTAAATAAAGCACCAAATGAACGCCCCTACTTAAATAAAAAAACACAGCTGTTATTGCTACGCAATCGTAGCTAACTTAATATAAAAAGTTGGTTTTCAATTCGAAACCACTCAACTGAAGTGACATTGCAAATAATTTTTTTGATTATTCATTTCCATTCATCAGTTATAAAAACGGTTTTCCGAATGAAGTTTTTTAAATTTTTATATGATTTGGTGATTTGAAGATAATAAATAATTAAGTATAAATATGAAACGTTACTTTCCTTCGATTTCTAAAAACATGAAAGTAAAGGTTATGTTTTGCATAATTGTAATTTTGTTATTAACACAACTTTCAATTGTTTTAGTGCCGGCTCTTCTGGGCTAAAGGACCCATCATCGAAAATGCCGGAAAATTATTCGGACAGGTTAGTTGGGCTAAAATATATCATATTTCAAATAATAATTATTCCTTAATAATTATTGTAATATTTTTTTAGAAATGTAACAACCAAATTGAATACGGACGATTCTTCACATTCCTCGGTAGAAAGCCTGGAGGTTACGAATGGGAATTAACTTTTCGTGGTTCAGAAAAGTCGAAGAAAAGGCGTTTTTCAATGTTTGCTCTAAGTGTTGGCAAATAATAAATGTCATCATAGTATACCTAGGCATGAGAAGAACAACAAAAATAATATTCCTACTCTACAGCAATGCTACTCCTCAGCCGAGCAATTCACCGAAGCATATAAGAAAAGTGCTGCAGAATTTTCATGCGTGATGTATTGTATTCAGTACGATCTACCTTTACCATATTCTGTAACAAAAATATCAGGAAAATTTAAAAATACTCAGTTTTCGTTGATGATCAATTCGTTGATTTGCCTCTACGACAAAATGCATAGTGGTGTTTGCTCGCTTTTTCGACGTAGAGGAAAACTGCATTTTTGACTGTTTTCTTGGCTTCCATGAACTAATTGGTTCTAACGCACAAGATATTTTTAAAGACATCATAAACCAGTTCGTGAAGTCTGAAATTTCCATCGAGAATGTTGTGGCTTTAGCCATGGATAATGCATCCGTTATGACTGGGCATTCGAATGGTGTGGTCTCGAAATTTTTAAACGTAAATAATGATATGTTTTTTTTAAGATGTGCATGCCACTCCTTGTATCTATCTTCATCAGCGACTTGTAAAAAATTACCAAACAAGGTTGAAAAATTTTAGAAACATATTCAACTATTTCGCACATAGCCCTAAAAACACGAATCTTTTAAGAAATTCCAAGAATATTTTAATATTAAGAACCATAGAATCTTAAAACTAAGTACAACCCGATGGTTTTCCTACGAAAGCGTCGTAAATAGAATCATAGAAAAAATTGGAACTTTAAAATATTATTTTGACTTTTATAATTATGAGCAGCTCCATTTACGAATGCCGCTGAAAATCATAATTTTGTAGCCGACCGTCTCAATAAGTTGTATTTACTATTAATGTCGTACGTTCTAAAACTATTACATTATTGTAGATCAAAACACTGTTAAATAAAATTTTAAAAAATTTCATTAAACCTGAATTTTTGAATCGTAACACGAATTTTTGAAATACGGACCTTCATTTTAAACAAAGATTTGACTTAGAAGATAACAAACTCACTAACCAAATGGCACAGTGGTTGAAACTTTGGCGTTTGGATCGAGAAGTACCAAGTTCGAATCCCGATAGGGACAGGATGCAAAGGGAATTTTTATCTACAGATTGCGATCTGTAATGAAATGGAACACATCTATGACCCCCTATCGGAGTGTAAAACTCATGGGCCGAAACATCTTCCATGCCAGTATAGGCTGGCATGAAACTATGCAATGTGCAGATGGTGAAAAAAATCGGGCCTTTAGCCGTACGACCTCGAACTGGCTGGCAACTGCGTAAAAGTATGGACGGAAAAGCAAACCGGAAAAGAGTTGGAAGGGCCTTTGGAAGAAATTTATGCAGGAAGCCTAACTACAATTATGCTGTTATTAAAATGTTTTCCGGTCAGTAATTGTGATGTAGAAATTCTACATGATGAATTTCGAATAAATATTCTGGAGATGTTGTTGAGTTTTGTGTACAATTGAAAACCTATAAAAATATGATGGATGAACCATTATTTGCTGAAATCTCGAGCTACATGCTTAAATTATGTTCTCTCCCGCATGGTACTGCACCAGCAGAACGCAAATTTTCAAGGCTTAACTTGATCAAAACCAATTTGAGAAACAGTTTGAGCATTAAAACCGTTGAAACTGTAATGTTTGCTAAAGAATTATTAGCGAAGAACAAACTTTGCTGGGGTCCTTCAAATACACCAGCTTTATTGAAGTTTACCGAAAAGATTAATTTAATAATTAATTTAAAAATTTTGCTTCACAAATAATGAATCTACTCCGATTTTTTCGTCTAATTTCCCGGTATTTTTCTCGTTGAAGTGACAGCACTGTCAGCCTTGTGCTAGTTTTCAGCGACGAGAGAAAATTGAAAAGGGAGTGCGGAAGCAACGAGTTGAGACGAATAGCGAATCATGCTGCAAGCAGCAAGATTCATTCATGTCATGTGATAGTTGGAAAAAACGAGAGATGAGATTGATTTCCAGTTGAATTCACGGATACATATTTCCAACTGCACATGCACTATTAAAAATATTAGTAACACATCCGATTGCAACAGCATTCCAATTGCAAACCGAAAGAGTTGTTTTTCGCACTGAGACGTCTCAAGAGTGTTACGTACAGAGTACAATTTTCGTGGAACGACCTAACGAATTGGAGCTAGTAAATATTCTTAATTTGATTTTGAGCACTTTCTGGTAGTCGATAAATACGCTCTTTGCTTATCTACCACGAATAATTGATTCCAAAGAAAATCACGTTAAAAAATAAAATAATTGGCGACAACAATAATGTTTCAGTGGTAAATCTAGATAAAAATACATCTAAACCTAGAAAGGCACAGCTGGATGAGAATTGTTTGAAACTGAATTAGCTATTTAAAGGCAGTTACACAACGACTACTTGGTCAGGAAGAAACACTCCAACCGGCTCTACAGAAGGACGAAGCATGAGTGTCAAAAGAGACAAATGCCTAAAATCAAAAATTGCAAATAACATATCGTTAGAAAAAAAGCGAACTAACAAAATAGCACAGGATTGTTGTATGATTGTGAAATACATACCAAAAATTATACCATAATTTACACTGTGAAATTTAAAAAAAGGTCCAATTGGATTTGTCTTGTAGTGAAATTAAAACATTTTTAAATTATTAACATTTATATTAGAGAAGTCCCTGAGTCCATAATAGTGTCGTTGTATAAAGATCAAACAAATTTCTAACAGTTTGAGATAAACACTAGAAAATTGTGATGTAATTTGCTAGAGTTTTTTAATCCTACAGAATCATGTGAAGTTAGCCCAGTTTTTCATCCCAGACAAT
Source organism: Nephrotoma flavescens (assembly GCA_932526605.1). NCBI lineage: Eukaryota > Metazoa > Arthropoda > Insecta > Diptera > Tipulidae > Nephrotoma > Nephrotoma flavescens. The sequence goes on along the minus strand of OW052221.1, from coordinate 78,205,723 downwards.
ACTATTTCATCTCATTTCAGTTTTTTTCTATTTAAACTTGTATAAGACGGAGTTTTTTAAATTTTTTTCTCATCAAAAATATATCCATCTCAGATTTTTTCATTTAATTGTTGTTTTTGTACTATGCGTAAAAAAAAATTCTAAGTAAAATGATTTATAGGTAATAATTGTTGCTATTGATTAAAGACGAGAACAAAATCAGTCACTATATTGTTTCAAGTTGGTACTAACTATTACAATGACTATAAGATGGCAGTACCAGCCGTATGGCAGTATTGGCGCAAATGGCCAACTTCCATATGGTGCCATATAAGAATATGAGAAAATCGTACCATTCTTCAAGAAATATGATTTGCTGGAAATGATTCTTTATGTTTTGAATAACCTATGCTACGGACTAACTGTGGCTAGTCGTCCAGTACCAGCCGTATGATAGGATTCGCACAATCGGCCAGCTTCCATATGGTCCAACATAAAAATTAATAATTGGCATTCTCCTAGGAATATGATTTGCCGGAAATGATTAATACAGTTTTGAGTTGATAATAGTAAGGGCTGACAATAAGGACTAAGAGCGCAGTGCCAGCCGTGGTAGTAGTATTGGCGCAAATACTGCACTCTGAAGTCCAAAGCATTACATACACCAGTCGTAAGCTTTTATTTGCTAGAACAATGTTGCTCCATTTAAAAACTTCTATCGAATACCTATATTTCATCCAATTTGTGCGTGCTATGAAATAGATATTAGCCGTGTTTTATTATTCGAGCGCACTATCCGGTGCCGAATAGAAAATTTATACAGAAACTCTAGCTAGCAGCTCACGATAAATAATTAGAACAAAATATTTTTATGTCAATTTTCGACTAAAAATTTGAATGAAGAATATTAGTTTACAGTTAAAAAAATTAATTGCATGCGAAAATAGCGTGCTAAATATACGTTTTGACATAGAAAATTGGGTGCTTCGGATACATCTATCGGACGCTAAAAAAAACACGACTATTATATACAAAAAAATCACTATAATTATTTAAAAACAGGTTTACTGTAATTTTTTCTATAATTTTATTTAAACGATATTTTTATGACACTTGAATTTAAATTTGGACTCTTTTGAAATTTTATTGAGTAGCATTCCACTGATTTATAAAGTAAATTTCTAGATCAATTATCGTAATTGTGATGGCGCCTAAAAATAAGATTTTGCATGCATTGTACCGTGACGTAAGGAAAACTTTTCAAAATAGGAAGTAACTTGAATGATATTTCTTGGAGAATGGTACGATTTTCTCATATTCTTATATGGCGCCATATAGAACTTGGCCGTTTGCGCCAATAGTACCATACGGCTGGTACTGCTCTCTTAGTCATTGTAGGCCCTTTCTATTACCAACTCAAAACTGTATCAATCATTTCCGGCAAATCATATTGCTGGGAGAATGCCAATTATTAATTTTTATGTTTGGACCATATGGAAGCTGGCCGATTGTGCGAATCCTACCATACGGCTGGTACTGGACGACTAGCCACAGTTAGTTCGTACCATATAGGTTATTCAAAACATAAAGAATCATTTCCGGCAAATCATATTTCTTGGAGAATGGTACGATTTTCTCATATTCTTATATGGCGCCATATGGAACTTGGCCATTTGCGCCAATACTACCATACGGCTGGTACTGTTCTCTTATATTCATTGTAAACCCTTATGGGCTAGTTATATAGACGAAAACGAAACGGACTGAAATGAAATGAAACGGAAAGTCAAAGGAGGCATGGTTATATAGACGAATTAGTGAAAACGGTTTTGACATTTTCATATTTGTTTCTAATTTTATATTATTTGAAGTTTACTTCTCTGGTGTATGAAAACTAACTCGGAAAATCCATTTTATTTTTAACAAACTAAATACCTGCGTTTGAATCCAAATAAAATATTAAAATATTTTGACAATTTGACATGTGCTTGTAAGGATAACAAAAAAAATCATAACCGATAGTGTATAACCGCAAAGACGAAACGAAAGCAAATTGAATTGAATCAATTTCTCCGTCCGTTTTCATTTTGTTTCTTCTATAGTTCTATATAATTATTTTAGTATGTTTTCATATATTCAATTCGTTCGTTTCGTTTCTGTCCGTTTCGTTTTCGTCTATATAACTGGCCCATTACTATTATCAACTTGAAACAATATAGTGACTGACTTTGTTCTCATCTCTAATCAATACAAACAATTATTACCTATAAATCATTTTACTTAGAAAAACTATTTTTAATTATTTTATTCATACGCCGAGTACAAAACAACAATTAAATTAAAAAAATTATTGTTGAGAAAAAAAATATATAAACAAAATTTCCGTCTTATACAAGTTTAAATAGAAAAAACTGGGATGAGATGAAATAGTATTGTTTGAGGAAATCATTTATTTTCTGGGATGAAAAACTGGGTTAACTTCACATGCTTTATATGACGCAATAGCCAAATCAAAACATTGCGTGCAAAGTGAATGGAATTTGATTATGATGATTTTTAATTTATCCAGCGTATTTTAAACAATTCTTGTTTTTGATTTCAATCGATTTCCAATTTTTCTGTTACCGAACCTAGAAATTTTCATGAATTTTTGAATATATTCTAGGATAGCGTAGACAAGGTTGTAACATTGAAATGATGGCTAATTATAATGATATTTTCTGTGCTGTACATTACAACTTAGAAGTTCCATTAATGTGAATAAATGTTTACGTAGCTTCTTTTATATCGCCTTTTCCAGAAATGTTTCTTTGATACATATATTCGAATAGACCAGAAAACATTCAATCAATATTGTAAAAACGGGGCACAAATGATGATTTTCAGTATGGTTTCCAAAATTTAGAACTTCTTCATTTTTAATTTTATGCTCAAAACGAATTTTGGTATTTCCGCTATTTGGAATTTTACCCAATTTATATTTCCAAATAAGCCCGTAGATATGAGCGCTTGTAACACAATCGAATCAAAATGATAGTAGCATAGTTTAACCCCCAAAATGGTGCAATTCCTAAAAATTATATTTTTCGTCACACTAAGCTATTGCAATACAATATTATTGGCACTGTTTAACCCCCAGAAAACTATCCCAAAGTGGAGGAACTGTTTAAAATCCATGTATCGTACTGTGGGCGATACTAGAAATTTTTACAAAATAAATTACAATATATTGAAACAGCTCAATACTAAAAATCTGCCCCTGAAGAGTGAAGCTTTTTAAAACCATAATTCTTCGCAAATATGTTGCAGACTTGCTATAAATACAGGGTGTCCCGAAAGTGGCTACACGAATGGTATCGTTGGTTTCCTTGATCAAAACGAATATGAGGTTACTTGTATCACTTTGAACGTTAAAGCCCCCCTATCAAGTTATAGACGTTTAAAGAGGAGCCAATAACCAATTTTATTTTCTAGTACTAATTTCATTAAAAAGCTAATAAAATTCTCTTTTAAGGTATAAGGTTTAATAGTTTTGAGTCATTATGACTATTTAGTTAAAAAGTATTTCAAATTTAAACAAAATTTTTAGAATTGAATTCTTTATAAGAATTTTTTTTCTGTTCCATTTAACTCTTAACAATAACGCTACGCTACGTCAGTAAATATCTTTTGACGGAAACATAGTTAGATTTCAGAAAAGCTAACTAAGCTCTTTAGATTTTTAAAGAAATTAGTACATGAAAATAAAAATGGTTATTTCTCAGTGGTAAGTAACCGCATATTCGTTTTGATCAAGGAATTCAACGGTACCATTCGTGTTAGCCACTTTCGGGACACCCTGTATACCAACACACTCCGCACATTCTAGTACCTTTTTCATTGGATTGTGCTACAAGTACTGGTGCTGCATTAGGGTCATGTTTACCGCATCACGTTCATACTTTAGGGTAGTTCAAAGTTTTGAATCCTATTCAATTTATGTTTATTCAAATTCATGAAACTTTTACATAAGTCGTGTTTTTACTCTGTGAACATTCCTAGGATTTTGGTTATTTGAATGTTTTTACAATAAATTGGGTAAATAAGCTACGATATTTGAAAATGCCAATTGCGAAAATACCAAAATCCAATTGAGAATAAAATTGAAAATGAAGAAGTTCTAAATTTTGGAAACCATGGTGAAAATCAACAATCGTGTCCCGGTTTTACAATATTGATAAAAAAGATTCTAACCTATTCGAATATATGAAAGAGATCTTGAGGACATAGGCGATATAACTGTAAGCGCAAAAATGCCTCAAGACAAGTTAAACATCATCATAATTAGATCACGTTCACCAAATTGTCCGGACCGGTTTGGGGATTGGGTATTTTAAACTTAATTGCTATTATTCATTTTTTATTGCTCATAGAATAATTTCTGATGACTAATTATGATTACACATTAGTTAATAATTACTGCTTATGACTATATGTTAAAACTAAAATGCACGTTTTATTTACTAAAATTTGGAGGAAAACAAATATACATTTCCCGAGGTTGCAAGGTTACATTTTCATATTTTGAACGCAGTTTTGTTTATTTTGTTAAAAGCTAATGAGCTTACTTAACAAGGCGAAAAAAAATAAATGGATCAACATTTTCCGGTATATTACACAACATTCCTCCCCTTTTGAGAGAAGTAAAATCTTCAGGAACAAGTATAATTATTATTTTTGTTTGACAAAAAAAAAAATAATTTAAAAAGTTAGTTTGTCTTTGATAATGTCATTTGAAAGGGAAATAGGTGTTATTGATTTCATCGATCCCACGATTTACATGGTATGATCTTCTGAATTTGATTGATTTATGCCGTTAGTTTGATTTTGTGTTTGTTTTAAATTGTTGGTTAACAATGATTTAGTTCTCGTTTGTAAATTTTTATCCTTGCTGTCACTGTAATGTTGTTATGGTTTAGTATTTAATTAGTTCGAAGAATGTCTGGAATTGCTTGATTTGTGTTTATTTTGTATAATTGTTTGAACTGGGTGTTTCCGTTTATTTAATGAGTATCTGCGCTCAGGTTCGTAATTACCTGAATTGATGGTTGGTTCTTATTGCTGATTTGTGTGTCAATTTTGATTTTTTGCTGAGTGGCAGTCTATTACTTGTTTCTGGAATAACCATTTTAGTTTCTTTGGATGTGTAGCGATGTTTGCAAACTTGAACGTCAAATTTAATTGTCAAATTTCCAAATTACAATGAACTCTCTAAAATTATGGAAGAGACTAAAAACCCCGGGCCGACATGTTGTAACTATCACTATTTTCGCTTCGACGAAAAAACCGTGCTACTTTGATGAAAATTTAAAAATTTACATGAAAGAAAAAAAAATGTTTACTTCCAAAGACTGCGGTCCAATTAGTGACTTATTTTGTGGAGACTGACTTATTTGAAAGTCTACAATAAGCCTCCTTTCGAATAGGCTTATTGGAAACTTGTTAGAATTACTTTGATGAATTGCCAGTTTGGGTGCAAGCCTCGCATAAAAGTCAAACAAGTTTACAATAAGTCTAGCCGACAGGAGGCTTATTGTAGACTTTCAAATAAGTCAGTCTCCACAAAATAAGTCACGAATAGGACCGCAGTCAAAATACCGTTATTCTATCGAAAATGCATCGAAGCGAAAATAGTGATAGTTACAACATGTCAGCCCTGGTCTAATATCGTAGGTTGTGACTTAACAAAAAAAACTTTTATGTTCTATTTTTTTCACATTAACATAAGAAAAACTCGAGCCATCAAGTTAATTATTTTCGAGTAGTAATATTTAAATTTTTTCTTAAATTATATTTACATTCATGTTTCTACAATAAAATAATTTAAAAGTTGTGATAATTGAATTAGGACTATACTCCCACAAATGCTTTTCTGCTTGATACTTCTAGTTTCGCCATTGCGTTGTAAAGTATCTGTTGCCGTTTGGTTGAAAATTGTTTAAATGTAAGCTTGAGTGTTGGTGTTAGCTAAAGTTTGGCGTTTCGTAGTAACTTATTCGTTGCTCTGGAATAGCAAGATTACTAAAATGGCTCCAGATATACGGCAGTGGTTGATATATTTGCTTTTTTTCTCTCGGTTGTGTCCCAAGTATGATTATATTTTTGACGTCTTTTGATCGTTGGTAAGGCGAGTGTTGACGATTCTATTAGCCGACTTCCATTTCCTATTCTGTTACAGAATATCTTGGTAAATAAGTATCAAGAAACACTTATCTATCTGTGATAAATTCGCGTGGTTGAATAAAATTCATCTGTCTTTTGTGTCAGCCCTTTAATATTTGTAGCTGGTTCATTTTGTAATATTTGGGAGGTCGAAGTTCGGTTTCGATTAGAATACACGTTATGCTGGCGATGATGACAAATAAATGGATTGATTTTTTTGTGTATACTATACACAACCACCACACTCATGAGTTTTGACTGTCTATCTGACCATGTCGATGAGATCCCGTGTACATCTCTAGGACCAATGAAATTAAATTTGAAAATTTATTCAAATTAATAGAACTTCTAAGTTGCATGTATGACACAGTAAATATCAGTAACTAAACCATGCTCATTCCAATATTAAAACTTTTCTATGCTTTCCTAAAATATGTATATTCAAAAATCTATGAACACCTCTATATAGCAACGGTAACGGAAAAATTGGAAAGTATAGATTGAAATCGGATTTCATTCGGCTATTCGGTCATATAGCTGAGACCCCTGAATAGCTCTAGGATTAGAGATATAAAAGTAGAAACATTGTCTTAACCTTGTTTAGAATTTAAAAAAATGTACTAAATTATATCACAATTTTCTCATACCAACGTCACAAAGGTATTTTTACCAAGGTTTAAGGGATACTATCGAAGTGACAACCGAAGAATTAATTAGTCTGATGCTACAACCTATGGAATTATCTTGAAGTGCACTATGTTGATGACATCAAATAGCATTGTTAAGGAGCAAATAAATCCCTTTATGGCACGTAACGCAATCAAAGAAGAACATTTTCACATAAATTCTAATATAACGAAAGCATGAAAAGAAATCACTTCTTATATTGAACGACACAGTTCAATGCAACATAAATCTACAAATCACGAAATGTTAATTATCATTTATTTATTTGCGGTATCGGTTTTTTCTATAACTACCCATATGTTTACATTTATGGCAATACTCATTTATTTCTTACAGTTTATGGCTCATAAACTATATAAAATGTTTACACTTCACAGATCGCTTACCATATATACACGTGAACCTTAACGCACAATCAAAACCATTTTTTTGTGAAATATAAAGACATGACCTAAATTAGCTTGGTATATCGATTTCTAAACTACTATAAATTTTAATATTCTTATTTATTAAATTATTTATACACATTTTCAAAACTTTCAATTTTATTTGATTTCTTAATAATATCAAACGAATTTCCCAATATAGATTTCCTCTAATATGATATTATAACCACCACTATATTGTCATATTTTTATTTTTTTTAAATTAGCGGTTGCGCATTACAGTCTCATTATATGTATATATATAGCTAGATAGTTTTCCTCTATAGAGTAAAGACATACTCGTTATACACTTCAATCAACACAACAAACGACAATATCAAATGATGTTGAAAATTTATACATTTTTACAAAAAATAACAATAAAATAAGTAATTATGTAATACTTATAAACAAAAAAAAATATTTCGCGATCGTTTAGATTTGTATATTACATATAATCGCATGATCGCTCTCTATAGCTACCTCTAGTCTGACGATCTTACATATTTTACTTTACCGTAGTTTACTCACTCAAAATACTCAAGATGTACGTAATTATAATATGTACGATCGAGTGGATGAATGAAAGTAAAAAAAAAAAAAAATGTATGTCATATCATATTTTAATAATGATCGTGATCATTTCTTATGAAGATGTATGTAGAGGTAAATTATGTAATTTACGTGTTTTTAGCGGTATTTGAATATAACATTTCTTGTTATTGTGTCGTTTGTTATTATCTCATATATAATAATAATATTATTAAAGTGAATGAAAGTGATCGTTAACCTAATTTTGGATGCTGCGATCAATTTCTTTGTACATATATTGATATCGACTATACGGCTGTAAATAATTGTGAATGATAACAGTAATTTTAAAGGTCAGTTTTGTTGTCATATCAAGACTTATATACGAGATTGTAAACACGTTTCTGTGATCAATTGATCGAATTGTTTACGATGCTTCAATGTCAGATCGTGTTGGGTTATTATTTTATGCAGATGGAGGTAGTTTTTATATATTTATAAAAGGGATTGTTGAATTTATTGAACTACTTTTTAATAAAAACTGAGATTGATTCAAGTTCACGGAATAGTATATAGGCTTTCATTTTACACCTGCTTAAAGCGAACTTTTACATTTTTTATTTTTAACTCTCTGAAATAAATTTAAAATTTTTATTTGTGCATTATGTTACCATAAAATGCCCAAAATACAAAAATTGTACACAATACCTAACAATATCATATACAAATAATGTAAATTTTTAGTTAACATTAATAAAAATTATAAACATCAATATTTGATTAAATTTTTTAGGAAATTTTTCTTGTATGTTTCTAAGCAAAAGAATCAAAATAGTCAAAACATTGATCCCTCAATCACAAAGACACTATCACTAAACAACCACAATATGATCGGCGTCAAAAATTTTCTATTATCTTGTTCACGTGGTCCGAAGTGTAGTGTAGAGTAGTTATGACTACAGCACTTATATGACCATTCACTTGGAGGTTTATACCTGTGACAGACTATGGATTTATAAAACGCGATTAGTGTTTTTTTCTAGTTAAGCGCTAGTGTGTCAAGTAGAAGATTAGCTTATCTCGTTTTGGTTTGAGGTTTAGTGACTAAACTGGTTTAGTCAACTAATCTTAAAAATGTTTGAAGATTTATCATATTTATGAGATTAGTGGGGATGCAAGTAGCGCCATTTCGCGTCAGAGATTTTAACTCTTATGACATTTCATTGTTTGTGTGATTGATTCAAATATAGTAGTAAAATTAAACAAACAAAAATATAGTTGTAAATTGCAATAAACCCTGTTTATTCTCAAAATGAAAATGATGAGTTTTTGGTTGAATATAGTTTTTTAGTTGAATATAGTTTTTGACTATTATTTATTAGAATATGTATCTATTCTCAGAAAAAACATAAAAATTCTACTAACTTTTATTTTTCAAAAAAACAAACTACAATATTTTTAGTTGGATACCCAACTAACCATTTCAGTGCCAATCAATTTAAAATAATTTTATATTATAGATTTAGAAGCAAGGTGTGAAAAACGCCACAATACTTCCCCCCAGAGAGATCGAAGGTCTATCGAAAATCTAAAAATCTGGTAGGAGTCCTGGAAACACGACCCGACCTTGTAGTGGATTTAGTACTTGACGAAAGATCAAAACGAACCTTTTTGCAAATTTTTGGTTTCTCAGTAAGTAATTTAGATCCGTTAGCTAAAATACTGAGTGCTGGTAGCCCCCCTATTTCTGAATACGACACGAAAACGAAAATGCAAAATTCATATTTGAATTGAATCAGATTCGTACGATTCTTATTTAAAATTGAATAGGAATCTCATATCTTATTATTTGTCCGTAGAATGTCGAGAAGCCGGTACAGGTCGAATTTCATCAAAATGTTATCATAAGTTCGAAATAAAGTTCGATTGTAAAATTTGAGCGTTCGTAGTATCTAAAAATATTCCAGGAACTCGAATTGTACATCCGTAAATCAGTTCAGCTGGAGTAGCTTTTAGTTCGTCACTGTAAGTCGTTCGTAGTCCAAGTAGAATTGCAGGAAGAACACTAGTCCAATCAGATCGATCATAGCACATAATAGCAGATTTGATGACCCGATGCCTTCTCTCCATCATGCCATGACATTTTGGATTGTAACTAGTTGTTCTCCTACGTTCAAAACCAAGTAGGTTAGCCAGTTCAAGAAATAGTTGTGATTCGAATTGCATGCCTTGGTCCATGACAATGAACTTTGGCGCACCAAAACGAGCTATCCAATGAGGGTAGACAGCGAAAGCAACAGTTGCAACAGTATTATATCTGGAACTGGAACTGCCTCGGCCTGCAGCGAGTGTATCTATCAATCAATATAAAGCAATACCGCTAATTATTATCAGAAACTGGTAAAGGACCAATGGTAATCGAGATGAATAATCGAAAAGCGTTGAGAAGTTAATTTAATTACCCAATGGAGATTTTGTATGTCGAGAAATTTTAGACTTTTAACAAGCTACACAACTTTGAGCCATTTTCTGAACAGCTTTTTTAATCGATGGCCAGTTGACATTCTGAGTCAAAAGTTTGATGGATTGACGTCAAAAGTTTGACGCCAGGAGGAGATAGATTGTGTCTTTTCACGTGGTAGAAATATCGCCATAAATTAATTATTTGAATTAAAAGAAACGGGAAATTTCTCAAATTTGAGAACAAAGTTACTCCTTAAAATTTCTTGAAGTTCCTCGTCGTTGGTCTGCGATAGCATAATCAATACTTTCGGGAATATAAATTTGATTAATGCGTGAAAGCGTATCTGCGACAACTCCAGACCAGAGATGTGCTCAATATCGGGCGTGAATTGACCAATGGAATCTAAGTGTCGGAATTGATGAGGTAATGTTTTTTCCGGTTTCTGATTAAAAGCGTAAACAAGTGGCTTATGATCGGTATACAGCGTGATTAAACGACCTTCAAGAAGATATCGAAAATGTTTAATCCACGAACAAGCCGCGAGTAGTTCTCGATCATAAGCACTGTATCTTTTTTGCGTATCACTGAGACGTTCTGAAATGAAACCGAGTGGTTGCCAAGTGTTCGATACAAACTGCTGGGCAACTGCTCCGATCGCCGTATCGGAAGCGTCAACCATGATGACCAGAGGCGCTGATGACGATTTTACAGTTATCAAACGCTTCGATAGCCTCTGATTACCATTGGATTGGAACTCAACTGTTCTTAGTGTAACCTCTTAGGTAATCATTCAACAATTCCTGGTCAGCAGCAGCACCCGGAATGAAGCGTCGATAAAAGTTAATCATACCTAAAAAGCGTTTCATTTGTTTTACAGTTCGAAATTTTTGATGACTTGAACCCGTTCATGCGACGGTAATATACCTTGTCCAGATACCAAATGGCCTAAAAATATAATTTCATTTTTTGCGCAAACGCATTTGTCCACATTAACCACAAGTCCATGTTCTTCTAATTTAGAAAAAAAAGGTTTTAATATGTCCAAGATGTTCGTCATAATTTTGAGAGGCAATGAGCACATCGTCCAAATATACAAAGCAAAAATCAAGTCGGCGTAGTACTGAATGCATAAGACGTTTGAACGACTGTGCTGCATTCCTAAGGCCGAAAGTCATTCTACAAAATTAAAATAGTCCGCCCGAAAGGAGTCAAAATTGCTGTCTTTGGAATGTCCGTCAGTTCAGTACTGGTGGTAAGCCTGGACAAGGTCTATCGTTGTGAATATAGTGCAGCCCTCGAGTCGTTGTGTAAAATCTTGGAAATGTGGAATCGGATACCTGTCAGGAATCTTGGCTTTATTCAGTGCCCGAAAGTCTCCAAAAGGTCTCCAAGACCCATTCCTTTTGGGTACTAAATGTAACGGACTGGACCAAGGACTGCTACTAGGTCAGCAAATTACGAGTTTCATCATGTTTTCGAATTCTGTCTGCGCGATGATGAGTTTGTCCGGTGCTATTCGTCGTGGTTTGCATGCAACCGGTTGTCCGTTCGTCTCAATTTTGTGAGTCACACTATGTCTAGTATGGTCAATGTTAATGTTACCGTGAATGATTGTAAAAAATTTTGATATTACGTTGAAAACTCCTCGATCAATTGTTGACTTGGCGATCCTAGAAACAGTATTATCATCATAGGAGGAAGAAGTACAATTTGAAAACAGAGATGTTAACGGATCTATGAGCATCTGTCTCTGTATATCCACTAGCAAACCAGTTTTTCTCAAAAAATCCGCGCCGATGATAGACATCGACACGTCAGCAACTATGAATTCCCAGGAGAATTCACGGCGCAGTCCGATGCCAAGCTTTAAGAATTTAGTCCAAGGAACAAATCCAAGAACTTAATGATAGAGGTCGACATTTGGAAATTTTGGTACGAGGCGCAGAAGAAGAGTTACTATTTCATCTTGACGGCAATAAAAAATTGCCCGTTTTATTTTTGGCATTAAATTCAAAAGAAACTGGTGTAACGTTATAAATATTTAAAAAATACAAACGAATAAATATCACAATTTATTTTTCATAGATCCGCGATAGTTTATTTTGGGACGTTGAGGTACCGTTGTTCAATTGCAGACTACCACGATATGAAATAATAAATTGAACAAACCTAAATTTTGAAGTTAATTTTTTTATTTTTAGTTTAACATCTCCAACCGATTTCAATACATTCATATCTTTGATATTGTAGAAATATCTTCATAAACAGAAGAACTTCTTTTGTTTGTTCGTAAATCATCAATGTGAATACTCCAGCATTCAATTAAATTTGATGTTTCGTCCGTATTCCACTCTTTGCAGATTTTTTTTTTGCTTTTGTGCATTATTAAGCCCTAAAATTTTTATTGGTTTTCATATAACTGATAATTCCCGGTAATGCAACTTAAAATTACCTTTAAATTAACTAAATTATTATTTAATTATTAGATAACAATTAATTGTAAATAGATGTTTAATTAAATAATTAATTGAAATGTTTATTTAATGAATTAAATACCTAATAAATTATAATGATATGTTGTCCTTGTCATTATAATATGTCATTCGTCATAATATTGATACCGTGCAATCGCGGCGCCACTATAGTAATTTTCATTTGCACTGCGATTAGCTAAACTGTAGTATGTCAACGCAAGAGGATTTATGATTGATTAGCTAAACGAGTTTAACTAATCTCGTTTTGTTAATCGCTAGTCTGTCACAGGTATTAGTGTACTAACACTACCATTACGCCCCTGCTGTTGATATATTGAGCTAAGAATATTTATTTATTTATTTATTTATTTATTATGAACGTAATTAAGCTAGGAAGCTTTTATTTACAATTATAACCCAAAACAATAAAATATATACAAAATTAAGAATATAATACAAATATTTACAATATATACAGTGAAAATAATATAAAAATAATAATTTAAATTTAAAATTAAATAATCATAATATCATAATATTAAACATAAGGCTATAGTACAAAATTTTACAATTAAATTTTTTTTTTTTTTTTTTTTTTTTTTTTTTTTTTGACAGAATATTTGACATTTCTCGATGTTTTTTTTTAATTATTATATTGACGATTGTATTTGGCGTTGGCTTGTTTTTGTTTTGTTGTGAAAAATTAAAATAATATATAATTAAAGTGCGCAAAGAACTCGAAAAACTCGAATTCAAAACCATATCAAATAACGACTGTCAAAACTAAGTACACTACACTACGCCAAGTGTTCACGTGGTGCTTAGTTGCAAATACACTACAATACACTACAGCATTTTGACCGTAGTTGATAATACACTTTGGTACTGTTTTTTCTCTGTTCACGTGGGTAGATAATACACTACACTATGGGCCACGTGAACAAGATATATATTTTGGAGCGATGATTGACATTTTCAATCTTAGTAGTAAACAATTTTGTACAATTTTGACGAACTAACGACAACTGAAAACAAAATTCCTCAATTAGCGTCGCCTACGTGATTGCATACAATTTTATTGGCGAAGTGAAGCGCAGCACAACGACCATTTTTTTTTCATTTGCAATCGAAATGACAATTTGAGCATCACGGATTTTGACATGCCGCATGCATAAAGAAAATAAACAATCAGCAACATTCGTGACAATTCATGTTTTTACTGTGAGCGTTGCTTCGTCTAATTTTGTTTAAATATATTAATTAAAAATGATATTGATGACTGTTAAAGTTGGGAATGTGACATCTAGCGCATTAAAAATAAGCTCATTGTGGGTTTTTTTTCTATGAAATTTTAGAACGGCATACTTTATGAAAATAAAAATTAACATACAAAAATATCCGGAACAAGCTTATTTTTTTTGCCGTCAGATCCACTTATTGTTGTCTATAGGTTTTATATAAGGTCGTGTTTCAATTGGATTAAATACCGCATAAAAAGTTAAAAAGTTAAAAATTTATTTGTGGTAAATTTTTTTTAACTTTTTAACTTTTTATCTGTTTCAATTGGTTAAAATTTTGACAATAACATGGTTGCTTATTTTATGTGTAATTATGAACGTATATAGCATATTTAAATGTAAAATAAATACTTAAATGTATATTAGTTAATTATGGTCAGTTTACATCTAAATTATTACGATTTTTCTCAAAATTTGTACATGACAATTTACTGTTTACAAACAAATATTTTTGTCAGCCAAATGTTTTCCACATAAAAATTTTATCAGCTCTTGAAGCAGATAAAAAGTTTGACATTTTTATTCACCACAATTTTTAACTTTTTAACTTTTTATGTGGCGTTTAAACCAATTGAAACACGCACTAATTAGTGATTTTGTGGCTTTTGTAATATAAAAAACATGAAATTCATGTCATGAATCTATGTATAAACTTGATTTTCCGGCATATCGATCACACATGTCATTTTTTGTAGTTAAGTTAGTTTCAAATGATCTACCAGCGGCGCTTTTCCAACTTTTACAATCGTCAATAGGTCATGAATTGACCATAACAAATTTTGGTTTCACACAGTGGTATTTAAAATTATGTGCGAATAATTCAAACTACTAGGTTACTATTGAAAAAAGTTTTTCATTTACATTATTTCACCGAATGCAACTTGACCCCAGCGCAGGTTATATGTTTTAGGTATGAATTTGACAATTCAAGACTCCTTGCAGTTGGGATAGTCTCTCAATGGTTAGTGTAACACTTATCCTTAACGGCTCCCCACAAAAAAAATCCAACTGGGTGTAATGATGTCCGCCAGTTCACAATCCACACCAAACAGTCACTCGTTGTGGATGCATCAGCTGCTCGTTGTGGATGCATCAGGCACCGAGATGGAAATGAGCTTCGTCGGAAAAGATGACTTTTCGGTAAAACTGCTCATTTTTAATGATCAATTCTTGAGCACGATGGCTAGTTGATGTTGATGGATGCTCGGTTGGTTTATCAAATAACAAACCAATTTCACGAACTCGCATCACAAATTGATCTACAAGTTGCGTTGTATGCGTTTCATTTCTACTGAATTGTCAACGAAAATTTCTTGCAGTTTGGGTAGAAGACTCACCACTTTGCAAGTAAGTTTTCAATATTTTCAAAATTTTGTTCAAGTCTAAAGCGACCCATTTCGTAAATGTCAAACATTAAACTAATTTTCTGTTATAACACGAATGACGTAAATGTTGCCACACTCGAAGTAACCGATAGTTGAAATTGCAAACGCTAGATGGGCCGCTTCATTTACTACGTATATATTAAGAATTCAATCCGGATTGAACCCGGATCGAAATTTCAATATATACGGGGTCGAGTCATCTTCGCGTTAACTCGATTCGATCCACCAAATTTGTAGAATCGAGTTAACTCAATCCTTATAAACGCCAATATATACGGAATCGAGTC
Source organism: Nephrotoma flavescens (assembly GCA_932526605.1). Classification (NCBI taxonomy): domain Eukaryota; kingdom Metazoa; phylum Arthropoda; class Insecta; order Diptera; family Tipulidae; genus Nephrotoma; species Nephrotoma flavescens. The sequence continues at coordinate 78,189,992 of OW052221.1, read as the reverse complement.
GAAAAACAACAACAACAAATTATTATAAAAATATTAATAATAAAACAACGCCGACCTTATACTTTCACGAAGTCCCAGGATTCAAGTTCAATGCGACCAAATCGCAGGATTTTGGCGGCCAATTGATCTTGCTGTTTTGTGAGATAAATAATACATCACAGATAATTTCGCTGGATGCTACAAAACAATACGTTCTGCATTATGCCATGATAACGTCCACCGTCCTCCTTTAAATCGTTCCTGAATCATTTTTCACAATGGAATGGATTCTCCAGGTTTAAAGGCTGGGATCGTTTCAATTTTGGGAAAGGAAAATTTTACTTTATAAATGGGAGGACTTGAAAAATCAGAGAGTTAAACGATGAGCGATATTTAAAAACTATGCCTACGCCGCATCTGTTCCGTTTATTCTGCCCTATACTATCTAAGAGTTAAAAATTTCTCCAAAGTGCGCCCCCGGCTAAGTTAAATAATTTAGAAAGGGAATTCTTAAAAATGAACATAAAAGTGAACTAAGCTAAAATCTTTGGAAAACTTTAACGGGTTAATTAATTCCTATTAACTGAGAAAAGTCACATTTATTCAACATAGTTTCCTTTCAACACGATAAGCTTCGACTGAGTTTCTATAGGTCCATTATATTTTAGAGTATTCTGTGCTCAATTCCTCAAAAATTTGCTTCGGCGATAACATCTTCATTTGATTAAAATACCATATGCACATTCCAAATAGAAAACAGGTTGCGGACGCTTCGGTGCACTTCCACACGCTTCTTCGCATCGTCTTGATTGTTCCTTGGTCTCTGATGTCTAGTGATGTATTCACGTTTCATGAACGGTTAGAAAACGGCGCCAAAACTCCTTCATATTAAACCTGAACCTCAAATTGTGTTGGGAAACTCTTTCTACACGAAATTCGTTTTTTTTAATTGTTTGATGGCGGCGCGTAAATAACTCTCAAACACCAACAACTTGACAGATTGCTACGAAACTTCACATTTTGTTTTTTTAGTTGGCGGTTGAAATTCTCAAAAATGTTAAAGATTTAACATTTGTGGCGACATCTAGTAATCAGGTCTGGACTTATCAAACAAGGTATTAATGAATACGGTGGTCAACCTCAGTAGTGGGTGGTCAATTTTGCAGATTATAACTGTATCGAAATAAAACAAAGAGGACAACAATCTAAACTATTATAAAATTGGTGCAGCAGTTTGACAAAAATTATACACACACACACACACACACTTAATACATTTGAAATACTGGCTGTGCTTATTTGAGATTTTTGGATTTTTTCTAAAAAATCTGGAAAGTTGTCCCATAACTTTTTTATAATAAATCGTATAGATGAAAGTGTGATATAAGAAAAGTGTTTGATTCTGATACTCTAAAACTCTATACCAAGGTGCGGAATCGGCACAGCCATCAGGGCAAGAATTGTGAAATTTAATTGGTGAAATAGAGCAAAAATGAAAGGCTTAAAGTCATCGCGTTAATGTTAAGTATAAAATAGATATCACACCAAGATGAAAATACCCCAAGGACATTGCGGCATAAAATCTTTAAAAATGCCTTAATAATTTGTCTTATCAAGCGTCATGTCATGAGTATCGAACGACAAGAAGATCTTTCGCTTAATTAAGGTTTAATTTGATTTTCTAACGTTAAAGTAACTTATCGCAAAAAATTATAGAATTCAATTAAATGATTTTGATGTGCAATTTGAAGATAAATTTACCAACCTTAATTTAGTGTAACAATATAGGATTCAATTCCAAAATTACCTATCATTCTTCATTCAAATTATTAGGTGCATGGCTTAATTATTACAGATTTTTTCTTCGAGCTTAAATTTTTAAAATCGAAATATATTCAATGTGAGTTACATAACCTCTCAGGATAGCAGAGTTTATGATGGCAACTGATAAAAAGGAAATTATAATGCGATTTCGATATTAGTGACCAGCCGCGACCACCCGCAATTGCAAGCTCTATACTGAATGACGACTCACAAACGCAACAGAAGCTTGCAGCTCAGCTATAGGAGTCACCTAAACAGTTATTTCCAAGCATTTTCACCAAACAGGCAGAATTCAAAAATTTGGAATGTAAAAAATCGTGGATGGATCCCGGAAACTGGTGACGGTATCAGACGGTGACTGCAGAACACGACAAAAAACAATCAAACAAACTTAGCAAAACACTTGATCAGAAAAGGCCATTTACTGGGCAAGCAAGTCATATACTAAATTGAAACATTTCTTTATACCTTAAAAAATTTTAAACGATTTTTGTGAATTGTTCTTCTTTTTCTGTTAATTTTTATTTTAGTGTTTGTGTCGAAAACGATTCCTATATCGACGTAAGGACCCGTTCATAAATAACACCAAATCACCTAACTTATATTACATGTTTATGCACCGTAATTAGGCGATATTTTAATTCTTGAAGTAAATTGTCAAAATTGTAAATCGAAACATTAACGTGGGAACGTAAATTAGTTCAAATGACATGAATAGTCGTGTCAATTAAACTTTCATGTTCTCAAGCCTGGAATTCCAAGACTTTAAACGTTTTCAAAAATGTATTGCATTCTCTTTTGAATTCTGTTTAATATTCACTATAACACATCCGTTAAATTTTCGATTGATTTAGGATGTTTAAACTGTGTCAAATTCTAATTTTACCTCTTGCCACGTTTCCGCCGTATTCTGAATAGTTTCACAACACAAAACACATTTTTGCAGATCTTGACTTTTACCGTGTTGTTTGACTTATTCTAGATAAATTTTATTTTTATTTATATTTTAATTTTAATTTATTTTGTATTAATTTATTTTGTATGTTAATTTATTTTGTAACTACGGTTATGGCATATCATATGCGTATGCTTTCTCAAAGCGCAAATATAGGCATTTGAAAATGGTTTATTGTCGACGATCGAAGACTTATGTACACTTATCTCTCATGATCGAAGACTTATGTACACTTATCTCTCTTAAGCGAAACATGTATGTCAAACAAACATGTTTCTCATTTTAGCGCCCGTTTTTAACTCTCCGTTACTAGCGCCTGGGTGAAAACGACCGTAACAGAAAAAACTACTTGCTGCGTTAAAATACTTACATTAACCAAAAAATGCGAGCATTACTGACTACATTGAGATAATCATCTTATGTGCATACAAGAGATTTGTGGGCTAACGATGGTACAAGGCTCGAAATTTTTAGTATTCGCGAAATTGTAAGCAAAACTATAATGTTGGTTATTTTGTAACCGTCGGCGAGAAATTGGAAAGCTTCCGAGGAAGATCTAGCTTTATGCAATGCATATCGAGCAAGCCGGCTAGATTTGCCATAAAAATCTTTGCAGAAGTAGATTCAAGTTCCTTTTATATACTTCCCAGATACAATATATGCAACAAACTGTGCTCCGGTTAACCACAAACATTTACAAAATGCTGATCGTAATGCCACTCTAACGAGATTCTGAAAAAATCTTGAATGGCACGGCACTCACATGAAACATTGGAGTAGATATGGTATCGACAACACAACAATGTTAACAAAGGTCGTCCACAGGATGGTATACTTTCACCACTGTTGTGGCTCTTGTTTTTCGATGATTTTTTAGTTAAACTAAATGTTATATTTGAGGTGGCTAGCATACTCTGACATTGATGGTGACGCATTTGCAAATTCTTTGGTCATAGCCAAGCTCTATTTTTATAGGACCGGAACCTGTTATTCCTTTAAATAATTTATTGCTGACCCGAATTCTATTTTAGCTAAATGCCCGTATACCGTAAAAATATACTATCTTCTAACTCTCGATGTGATTCTGACTGGACCTGATCGTTTCAATGAACATTCGATTCGCATGCAGCTAGCTCCAACTACCGTATATGATGACTAGTTCTTAGAAACGTTTATCTCAATCTTAACAATGAAGTTAAAATTCAACGTAAATTTTGCTGATCGTGGAAACGTGTACTATGTGCCTGACGACGATTTTTTGAATTGATTCCCGACTAGCTAAATTGATGGTTAGTTCGCACCAGTTACTGATATATGTCGCTAATTTTCATAAACCAACAAGTGACTGGTATTAAGATCTAAACAGCTTACTTTGTATAGATTTATCAATTATTAGGAATTTTTTGCAAAATTGTGAAATATTAGTTATTAGTGCCATCTATGTATGACTGATATGAACTAACCACCTATTTAGTTAGTCGGAATTTTTTGGTAAAAAAGTCGGCGTAAGGGACACAGTATTTTAACACAATCCTATAAATGAAATAATGAATTTTTAGACAGAATATCCTCCAGCAACTTGGAGCACTACATAGCTCAGTAGTGCTCCTGCTATATTTCACAGGACAAGTTTAGTTTCTTGCAACACCCAGGAGAATTCGAAGTTTACTTTAAAACCAAATACAGCTGACATCCAAAAACAAAATAGAGCCGAAAATAGCACTCGTTGTGGATATAAAAGTTAAAATAATTGATAAAAATTACGATGTTGGCGAACGACGAAACTGTATACCCAACCATGAGCTGGCGAAAATAGTTGATAAACTATAGGAGGTATTGACGCCACAGCGATATGTTAAAGTATCGGCTTACAATAAATCATATATCGACCCCCGTATACCCAAAACACTAAATATCATATTCCGACTCGAGGAGGGAGTCAGTAAATATTTTTCGACAAAAAAATTAACAACCCGGACGTTTCCAATCTCGATCACAACGCAATATCGATCATAAATAACAGCCACCTTTTCCTATAAGACAGAACCAATCAACTAACTTTTTTTGTTGACACAGGAGCCTTTCGATGCTCCCTGTCCGACATTTTTCAACGTCAATTTTTTTATTTTAAAACCATGCGATCTAGTTTTTTTATCGGCTGCCAATGGCTCGATAACAAGTACCTATGGGGTAAAAGTACTCCAGGTAGATCTCGAATTTCAACCCCCGTTCATGCACGTTTTCGTTTTAGCAGACATGAATCGTTAGATCATTGGCGCCAATTTTTTAAGTAAAGGCATTCACAAAATTTCAGCAATGGCGGAAATAGGAATTTACCGACCATCAGGACGGGATATCATGTAATTTCCGTCGCTGCAATTACACCTATTGGCATCTTTGAATTCACCCGAATGCCATTTGGATTACGTAATGCTACTTCAGAGATATATGAACGAAATCCTCCACGATTTGGACTTCGTTTTTATATATATTCACGACATTCTTGTGACATCGCAAACGCAACCGGTAAAACTCTTGATGTTCTCAGCCACAAATTAACATTTAATGGTATTCTACGTTCTCCGAAACGAATTTTCGACAGTACAATAACGATTGTTGGGAACCATTGAGATTTTTCTCTAAGAAATTGTCGAATGCCAAACAAAAATACTCTAAATTTGATCGGGAATTACGCTCAATTTATTTAGCGATTAAATATTTTAGATACTTTGTCGGAGGTCGGGACTTTACCATTTATACCGACCATAAGACCCTGACTAGAGCCATTCATTCTAAAACTGAACGTAATCCTAGGCAAGCGTGCCACTTGGATTATATTACTCAATTTACAACCGATATCACGTATGTGAACGGTAAAGACTCAACTACCGTTATCCGTGCTACACGTAATTTGATAACGGCTCGCTACTTCCAATTCGAATATTCCCCCTGATCGATTCGAATATGTCCACTTGAATATATAGTTGGTCCTCTTCCACCTTCCAAAAGATATACTCATCTTTTATCATGCGTCGATCGATTTACATGAGGCGCAAAGCTTATTACACGACCGATATGTTAGCACAAACCATTGCCACAACGTACGTCAACAAAACTGCATACCATTCGCAACTGAATGGCATGGTCGAACGCTTCCATTGGCAGCTCAAAGCACCATCATGCAACATCGTACCCGCACGACAACTCGACAATCAAAACAAACGACATATTTATTTTAAGTCGTATTACGACGGATGAAAATCCTGGATTTTTTCCATCTCAAGCGTGAAGTTAGTAACTTATTTGATTTTTACTCTACATTTGGCCGCAAAAATCAAATAAACTACTACCTTCACGGTTGAGATGGGAAAAATCTTGATTTTTTATCCGTCGTATTAATAAGACTTCAAAATTGCTCGACAATTGCGATTTTTTTTTGTACACGTACGTGTAGATAAGATTCGTACAGATTTACAACCACCCTATATGAAGGACCATATAAAGTAATTCAGTGTTTACGAAAACCATTCGTTGACACGATTAAAGACAAACACCAATCTATCTCGATTGATAGATTAAAACCAGCATAAGGCATTCTCTGTTCCGCTTTCAACGATTCAACGCGTAAATTTGTTTCTCAATCTAATATAACCCTTCAACTGCGGGAAGGGTGATGTACCGTATTTCAAATTAAATTACTTTTGTAGTAACACATTGTTACGACACCTTGAGGGGTCATAATCATAACATTGTTTCATATGTGGTTTTATTTTTGAATTTTTGGTTTCGTTACCATCAAATAATTAATGATTAGTTTTACTGATGGCATTGCCATCTACCCTGTGGCATTGACATTAACGTTTTTAATTGTGCATGGGCCTTAATATGCTGTTTTGTTTTTACCCATCCCTATTGTATTACGTAAACGTTCAGTGAATTGAGAGCGAGACCAATGTGCATTTTGTGCGTGTGTGGGACGAGTAAAGGTATAGAAAAATATTTTTGTAGTACGTTTTTCGTTTTGGCGTGTGTATTGATGCGCGGTAAGAAAGGGTGGGCAAGTGACGCGTACGAAAAATCGAAAAAAATATTCTTCTAAATCTTTTGGGTGCGAGAAATTTTGAGTCTAGTCTTGAGCAGTCAAGTTTTTGTATTTTATACTGCGTCAAGTTTTTTGAAGCGTGTATTATTGAGCGTGTATAATTTATAATTATAATTTAATAAGATTATCAGCTAAAGTTTTTTTATTTTATAATAAAATCGGTAGAGATGTAATTTAAATTTTGTTAACCCAAAAAAAATGATATAGAAGAAATAAAAAGTATCGTGCGATATAAATTTTCTACAGGGTGGCTGAGACCAAATGTTACTGACTTCACTCTGCTGTCATTTGTGTAGTTGTCATTTTCGCGCGTCAATTTTTTGACAGATTGAAGTTTGGTTAGTTGTTTACATGTGGTCAACAAATAATTGTTCTAAATTAATATCTTCATAAAAAAATCGTAATGGAATTCAAACGTAATTGTGTAATTGCACTGTATTTGGGTGGAAATTCACAAACAGCAATATTTCGTCAGCTCCAGCATTTGAATGTGAATAAAATGTTTGTGTATCGAACCATAACTCGATGCATTCAAACCATATTGAAAAAAGAACTACACTTGAAGCCCTACAAGATACAAAAAGTTCAAGATCTTACGGAGGCACAAAAAAAAGTTAGGCTTGAAAGAACACGAGCATTGAAGGCCTTGGCCGAACGTGATGAGATTCCAAAAATTGTCTTTTCTGATGAGAAAATATTCACCATTCAACAGTATGTGAATAAACAAAATGATCGTGTTTGGTTAGAGCATAAGTCCAACGATAATTTGGACACAAGAGTTGCCATGCGCAAGCAATCACCAGCTTATGTTATGGTTTGGGCTGCAGTGACTGCAGATGGACGCACTCCTCTGGTTTTCATCCAACATGGAGTCAAGGTAAACCAAGAGGTGTACCGCCTAAACATCCTAAACGATGCTTTGCTACCTTGGGCACGTAAACACTTTGGTACGAACCGTTGGACATTCCAACAGGACTCGGCACCGTCACACAAAGCTCGAGCGACACAGCAATTTTTACAAAATTGCGTTCCGCGGCTGATTTCGTCGAAAGAATGGCCACCATATTCACAAGACTTGAATCCCATGAATTTCTCCATATGATCCATTTTGGAGAGTAAGGTGTCCACTAAAAAATACGAAAGTGTTGATGCATTGAAGTCAGCTCTTGTTCGAGAATGGAATAAAATTCCGCAAGCCCACGTTCGGTCAGCATGCAATGCTTTCTATGGAAGACTGAATCAAATAATCAGAGCCAAAGGAGGTCATATCGAGCAGTAACACGTTTTTCATAAAATGTATTCCACGATATTTCAATAAAAAATAATCAAAATTAAAAATATTACAGCGTTTTCATTTGGTAACACTTGGTCTCAGCCACCCTGTATAAAAAATTTTATTTAATTTGCTTATTGGTAATATTGTGAATAAACAGAAAAGTGCAGTGTCAATCGAGTTAAGTTTACCCCAAAAATCGGGAATTACATGGTTTTGGTTAACGGTGAAAAACACCGAAACGGTTAGAGCGGCCGATAGAGGCTCGCCAATTATATTTTACGGGTGGCCGATCCGTGGCCGCTCAAATTCTAGTGATCGGTGGGAATACACCGCATGTGTCAGACAACGTAGAAACGTTTTCGGTGGCCTCTCAAAGGCCAAATCTGTGGTTTGGGCGGTAAGACGCACAACAAAATATTTTACGTGTTTGGCGGAACAACGTCCAACATTTTTACGGGATTTCGGCGAAGCCATAATTTTGGATAACGGCGGGAAGACGCCTAATGTTATTTTTTGTCTAAAGACGGGAAGACGCCCAACATTAACCGAAAGGCGGAAGGTACAATTTTAATTTAATTTATTTTGATTTTTTTTTGTTATTTTAACTTCCATTTAAATGTTTCGCCCTAAAAGTTACTCAACCAGTTTTACTTTGATTTATTTTTGTTTTATCCCTTCTCCCACTTCTAATTTTTCTTTCGTTCTCTCTGTTGGACAAAATTTGTTGTTTAAAAAATTTGCACAGCGATTCCTGGTATTCGGTTTGATTTTTCTTTCTTTTTGTTCAGTTATTATTCGGGTTATTTTACCTATTTTTGTAAAATCATGTACTAAAAATCTTTTTGGGTCGGTATGTTTGGAGGGGAATACTCATTCCTTATCGGTTCCATATTTGCTGACTGGGCTTGTCACTGCTCGTCATTCCCTTGCCGTTGCACTCCGGCAGTTTCAAGCTGTCGAAGTGTGAATTGTGGAAGTTCCTCTAGAGGTCTCTCCGGGTGAAGAGAGGCTCTGTCTGTTGGAGAAACGTCCCTACCCTCATATGCTGCTTCATTGTGGCTGGGCATGGGCCTCTCGGGTCGATGGGTCATTCGGGAGCTTCTTCAGCAGACATTGTACTTGTCGTTCGAGGTTGTTGTTAATTTTATTCACTTTCCTCAAATTTTGGTCCACGGTTTCTGGTGTAAATTTAACGTAATTTCAGATTTTTAGTTTGCTTTTAATTTTTGTTTATTCTGTTACACGGTGTAGGCCAGAAACATGCAAGCTTTACCTTCCCTAAAATCTAGTCGGCAAGATCACCGTGAGAGCGGCCTCTATTATAGAGTTTATGTATTCAATGTACGAAATATTTAATTAAAATGTCAATTTTTTAACTAATAAAAAAAAATTGTAATATTAAATATAGTACACGATAGATTATAACAGGTGGTGTCATACACTGCAAAGATCATTGCATGTCAAGGTTGATCTCAACTAAGAAAACAACTGTGAAGCTACCGCACCCCCCTCTCTTCCCCCCTCAGGACATTTCTTAGAGACCAAAACTATTTCAACCAATTTTATGAAAGTTGAAAATCAAGAGGATTTCAAAATTCAAGAGTATCAAATTTACTGAGTAAATTTCAAAATATACCTCAAAGAAAAACTAAAATAGCTGGACATAGCGCGATAAAAAAATTTGTAACAGTCAATCGGGTTGTGAAATAATCCAAAAATTTTAAAATTGTAATAGGAAATAACATAATAAAAGACCTCCTGATCGAAAAGATGAAATTGTGGAAAAGTTGACATCAAACTATGAGCTCCCCTAGATAAAGGCAGAGGAGACGATTACTAACAAAAGCACTTAAGAAAATTGTCTTTACTATATTAGAAATAACAGTAAAATTACTAAATTTGCAAAGTGTCTCAAACGTCGGCATCAGCTGAACGGTGATCCAAATTTTGAAAACGCATCATCTATAAAGAGAGTTTATAAGATATTTATCAGGGAGATATTTACCAGCAACCCCTTAACAACCTTAAACACTTTATTGTATAACCTAACCCACATGAACTCAAATGTCCGCTACCTCACGCATTCCATCGTTTTCACAAAATGTCATTAGCAATAGTGCAATATCGCTGATTTAATTAATCTCAAATCAACATATAAAATAACTTATTATAAAATTCCTGAAATATCATTAACAAACCATAACGACGATTTCATTTACAAACGTAAAAAAAAACATAAACATATTTCCGCTTAATACAGGTAACAAAGTATATTGCATAACCGCTCGTATATACAACATCATTTTAAGATGAGGAGAAAGTAAGATAAGTACACACGCATATAAGAAAATAAAATATGCGTCAAGGTCATTTATGTGTCCATAAAAGAAAATCCTATAAGTACACAATCGCGAATTATTTTATGTTACACACGTAAATTACACAACAAATTTTTTTAATTACATTTTTTTTTTACACAAAGTAAATTGATTGGCTAATAAATCGTTTATATGGTTAATTATTTTGTACATGAATCTACTTACGTCTTTCTTGTGCCAAGGAAATTCCAATAATTCCGCATAGAACAATAATATGAATTAAATATTGCATTTTATCTTAATAAATTATTAATTTTGTTTATCACAGTGATCTTGTTCACTTTATGGAAATTGCTCTAAGTAGTATGGGAGTTGGAGGCGCACTTTATATTATTGTTAGCACACTTTTATGGATACAATAAAACTCACTTAATGTACATTTTCACACTAAAAATTATTTTTTTTCACTTAATTTAATTAACTGCTGCTAGGCCAATATATTTTTTTTTTTTTATGTATTTTATGTAACGAACGAAAAAATATTTTTTTTAACAGGTAAGAACCAATCCAAAGCAGCAGTTCACTTCTGGCAGAGTAAACGAAATAAATAATTTGATCACACTTTTATAGATTTTTGAAAAAATATTTTTATTTTTTTTTTTTATTAAAAGCACGCGGTGGGGTTAGTCGTTGTATTTTATTTACCGAATTTTACGAAAAGAAAATTTTTATTTCAACTCCGGTTGCTTACGTTTATTTATACGGAATTGAATTCTCCAAGATTTAAACGTTTTGTTTGAAAAGAGAGAGATTTTATACGTTATAACGAATAATTTGCAAAATATCCGAACAACAAAAAAAGTATTGGTAACATATTATTAGTTACTCAGCATCTGGCATTTAAACGTGCATATATACGATATACCAGAAGATGTAATTCGTAATGCCGTGCGCGGCTCATGGTCAAAGTCAAAGTAATATTTTCTTATTTTAAAGTACACAGCAACCGGTTGCATATAAATATAATATGTTGACGAAGAAATTATTATCGAAATTTATTGAATTTTAATGTCAAAGTACAATACACTACTTCAGAAAAGGTTTATGGTACTTACATGGTACACCAAAGTCACAATTGTTCAAGGTGCCAATGATCATAAAATTTCTTAAAGTTCAACAAATAAATTTGATTGTTTTAAGGTTTCCATATTGCTGTGACATGTATGTACCATTTTATTGTTACCTTCTGTCTATCATTTCACTGCGTGGGCGATTTGGCTTTTTATTAGAATGTATTTCAGCAAGATTTTATTACATTTACCATTTTGCGAAATTTGCGTTATAAATTTTACTTAAAGGTGATTTACACTATGCGACTTTCTTTCAACATTCATCTTCTTCGCTGGCGTTGCATACCATGAAACGATTTGGCCGCATCAAAAATTATTTTCCAGATAACTTGATCGACAAGAAGAGTTCTTCAGACACTACAACCAAGTTCTCTAAGGTCCTGTTCCAAGTCGCCCAACCATCGAATAGGGAAGGATGATGCTGGCTCTTGACCAAATGCTGGAATGTCTCTGGTGGGCGTTATTAATACGTCGAATGAAAGTTGATCGTCGTTGTTCTCGCCGTTACCATCAGTGTCGATGATCGAACCATACGATTTGTTCTGGTCGGCCTGATGATTTTGCCTGGAGCCTATGAGCCATCGTTACTATGGAACACTTTGGCAATTACTTTTTCTCCAACCTCAAACTGCCTTAATTATGCCCCATGGTGTTTGTTAAATTGTTGTTTCTGCTGAGTGTCTCTACCTGTACTGCGTTCTGCAACTGGTTTTAGCAAATCCAGCTCCTTTCGGATTTCTCGTCCTATAAAACAGATGTGCCGGTGACATAGACTGTTGAGCTCGTCGATTAGGAGTTGAAGGATAGATATGGAGGAATTTGGTTAAATTTTCCTTATTTGTTTCCTCTTTTGATTTCTTGTGTCCTTTTTAATGTATCGACGAATCTTTCTATACTCGGTCGTTCGACATTGGGTGATAGGGCGGTGTTCTGATATGATTTATTCCGCGTGATTAGATTTTCTGGATTTCCGAATAGTGCGAAAATTCACTGAAATCTCCGCGCACTTTGACGATGTGATATTATCACATTCATGTACTTCGGAGAACATTGAACAATGCAATGGTTGGACCTCGGTGCTTGTAAAATTGTGGTAGTTCCTTTCTGTCAGGCAATGTTTTCTTCACTTCTGGCCATCCTTGCTGGATGTATGAAACGACCATTCGAGGAATTATGTCGCCGTGTGTTGCGCTCGACATCATGTGGCGGTTGATCAGCAAGTCCTTTATGGTTTCTTCAAATCCGCCAGTGATCTGTTCTCTGTTGCGGCTATGAGGCGTAACAGAATGTCTGCATTGCCAAACTCGGTTGTTAGTGTTAGAGCCCAGCGCTGTAGCCGATTGGCGGTGTAGACGGGATTACCGCTCTTATTGTAGAAGATACTTAGAAGGGACTTATGCGCTGTGACTAGCGTGAACTGTCTTACATACACGTAGTGGTGGAATTTCTTTACTGCATAAATAAGAGCTAACCCCTCCTTCTCGATTTGACTGTAGTTCTGCTCGGTTTTTGCAAGTGCCCTTGATGCGTGCGATAGCTTTTTCCGTTCCGTTGCCGTTGTCGTATACGTGATTGATTGATGCTTCGATTCCCGAATTACTCGGGAGCAATTCGGAGGTGAGATTCTTTTTGAATTTTTGAAATGCTTGTTGGCATTCTGGAGACCATTCCCACACAACATCTGCTCTTAAGATTCGAACCAATGGTATACGTAGGCTGTGCATCCTCATAGATTTTTATGGCTCCGAGAAATGAGCGGAGTTGATTTATGTTCTGAGGAATCCGCAACCAGGTTACTGCAATAATTTTCGATGGGTCTGTTGTGATACCATTGGCATTAACAATCATACCCAGATATTTGCCTTGGTGCGTTAACAGGTCTCACTTCTCAAGTTTTACTCTACTTTACCACCAGGCGCTGATTTGATACCCAGTGCGAATCGATTGAATGTGAACAAACCCTTGTGCGTATTTATTATGAGTATCTGCTTTAATTCGTTGTCGGCTTCAATTTGCAAATCGATCTTGCTGAAAATTGTACTGCCTGCGATCTGGGTAAACAGTTCCTCTGTAGTTGGCAGTGGGTGTGCGTTTGTTTAAATTCTGGCGTTGAAACCCGCATAACAGCTATACGATGGCTGTTGCTCAATTGGAGAATTCGGCCGACGTTATTATATTGCATTCCTGTAAACGATTCAGTTCGCGTTCGACGCTTTCAAGGGCGGCGAATGATACAGGTCTTTTTGGGTGGAAAATCAGATGTACATCAGGCTTCTTTACGGACGTGTCGCTGAAAACTTCACGGAATTTTTGCCGTAGTTCCATTGCAAACTTGTCACGACTGCTTGCTTCGTCGCGTTTGCAGATAGAACTAATGGGCTGATCCCAAATCCCAAATGGTTTGATACAATATCAATACCTAAAATATTGAGCCTCTTAATACTGGTCACAGAACATTTGCCAAATAATAATTGCCCGATAGTTGGTATCCCCATTTCGCAGTCAAATTCTGCGACAATGGGGACAGGATCCAGCGACGCTGAGTTGACTTTCTTGTTACTCGGTCTGGTTTGAGGAGACCCGATGGCTTGCCACATCTCTTCGCATACGAAAATCAAACTCTTGAATTGGTTTATGGTGAGTTTTTCTAATTGAAAATCCTCACAACTGCGGTTGATTTGGGCTTTGTAAGACGAAAAATCGGTGTTGTCGTTCATGGTTGTTTGTAGACATTTAAACCGCGTGTCGAAAATGGATTCCGTTCTTCCGAACGTTACTTTTAGCTTTTGTATAATTTCTTCGGATGTGAATTCTTTCGGCCCCTTCGGTAGAAGCATGGCCTTAAATTTTACATGTACTGTTGCGTCTAATTTACGTAGACACAGGCGAATTTTGGCTGCGTCATCAAACTCCTTTGCGTGTTCCACATGAACAATTCTTTGTAGAGTCGATACCAGCTCTCAAATGTTTGACAGTTTTCTGGGTTGTAACAAAAAGTTTGTATATATGCTGTTTGACAGTCTTTCCATGCGTTGCTCGACATTTGCTCGACATTTGTGCTTTCGTAGCACGTTTGTAACACAGTTCTCAGTGAAAAATTTCATTGGTTGTTGGACGAAAACCGCTTAGACGAAAACCGCATTGATAGCCGCACAAAATACGCTCTCAATAAATTGATAACTTATCACCAACTACAATGACCAAAACCTTGTAAGTGTTGGCCAAAGCTCTTCCGTGATAGGTTTTACAAAGCTCAACTGGTCTCCCTTTTAATGAAGTGGTCTGTACTATTTTCCACTCATCTGGGATTCTGTCAGGCAATGTTTTCTGCGAACCAAATCAATAAAATCAGCTCAAACAGGTGGTAAAACAGGTAATTGAACCGTTCTTGAGCATTTCGTTAACAGAATGAAGTAGTATTTTGCTGTCCAGGGTTTCTGAAATGATAGCTTCGAAGCTCGTGAAACTTGATTAAATGTTCGGTATTCTTTAGAGATTCGTTGGAATCGGTGGTGTAGCCGGACCGCATATTTCACAACTTTCAGGAAGTAGTCAGAATCGATTTTGGCGCCCTTGATGATAGAAAAAATCCTGACCGTAACTCAATCATTTGATTTCCACGTACGTGTTTATACAATCATATTACATAGGATAGCTAGTTTGACGAGGCATCTCGTTGTTGTTTGGTGCAAGGTGTAGGGAATCTGGGCAGAAGGTACTACGATGAATACTGTCTGAATTTTGCATAAAACACTCTCGAAGTGATCCAAGAAAATGTCTTTATTATATTCCGGTTTTACCTCCTTTGGAGCATGTACGAAGTAACGCGTGTGCAGTCAGGTACGCAGATCCGGTTATTTATAGATTTAAAATGTGCTACAAATTAGCGTAAACGATTGCTGATCCAAAAACCAACTGCGAACCCGTACCTATCAAAGATGTTGATTTCATTACTTCTTTGACACAAAGTAAATCTGTGGTGACTGTGATCTATGATGCCGTTTCCGATTAGCTTAATTTATTGTAGCGCAATAAGATAGCTTGTAGTGAGATGCCTTATTGAAGAGTTAATGGAGTATCTCCGGATGGTTTAATACATTCTATGTTCCAAATGTTAAAGCATTGTTCTCATTTCGAGTCCGACGTCATTGTTGTATATACGAGTTAATTATCCGAAGCTCTTGAAATAATTTTTTCAAGGATGAGTTGTTAGCCCAAAGCAAACCATCTGGACTAACCAACTTAAGCAATATCAAATCAAATTATTTGAAGAAATACTAATTGTTTAAGATCAGTAATGACTTCAAAATGTGATTATAGTATATGATTTTGGGTGACAGATGAATCTAACTTTTAAGTTCCAAATCCCCGATGGGGTTTTCGTAAAAAATTTTTTAATCTAATCGAATTTTTATAACAAACCGGAAGTAATGCTGTATAAAACGGCGAAAATTTGCCAGCATAAAATAAAGCCATATTCAGTGTTGCGTGCGTTCGTTCCTTCCTTCCTTCTAAATTTCTTTTTAAATCAATCAAAGTTGCTGAAAAAAATTCAAAATAAAAAATACATCATTTGTAAAGAATGAAATTTGTTTAAAAAAATTTCAGAACGAAGGAAGGAACGAACGAACGCAACACTGAATCCGCCTTAAGAGATTACTCTACTCGCAACAAAGTGGCAGCACAATAACGAAAGAGAATCTTTTTGTTATAACCAGCGGACATTTTCTATTCATTTTGTACCTCTTTTTTTACAAAACACTCTAGCGGAGCACAATCTTAAAAGAACTCTTTAATTAGTCAATTTGATCGACCTCCGAAGTAAAGAAACTCTTTAAATGAAATTTTGTCATTTTACATTGTTCTATCTTTCACTGCCATTTCTTGACGAATTTTGATGAGGTAAGTAGTATTAGTTGGTGATAGTAAAGTGAGGTTGAACAAAAGGGTCTGTTCATGCTGTACTAAACTTTTCCAATCATTATGAAATTTGATTTCTAAATTGATTTTGGATTCAAACATAAATTTTAGATGGCGTTTAGATTGTACCTGTTCATTCAAAATAGTTTTGAAATGGATTTTGAGTTAAAGATAACCACCTTATTCTTAATCAAAAATGGTAAAAATTACATCGCAAGTCTAAATTTTAATTCTAATATGTATTTTGAACAAGGCTCTGAAATGAGTCAATGATGGGCGCTTCTCGTCCACTTCTTTACAAGTAAATATAAAAATAGTTGCTCAGTTGATTTTTTTAAGAATATCGCTAATATCTCGAAACCTCTCACAGGTAATAAATAGTTTCGGTTCTTTTTTATGCTTAAACCCAAACTGAGCCCCATTAACTCACTTCAGAGCCTTGTTCAAAATATATATTAGAATTAAAATATAGACTAATGGGATTAAAATAAAGATTAATGATTAAAAATCAGAACTCAACATCCATTTTCATCGTATAGAAGGGACAGATACCATAACTTCATCTAAAATGTATGATTCAATCGAAATCCATGTATGAAATCAAATTTCATAAAGATTAGTTATGGAATAGAAAAAATTAGTCCAGCATGAACAGATCATAGACTTTTCTTCAAAACTACTTAAGAATCCTTAACCAATACTACTAAAAAAACTTCATCATAATTTGTTAAGAAATATCGGAGAAAGATAGAACATTGTGAAGTTTCAAAATTTTATATACTGAATTTCTTTTCTTACGATAAATTACAATACAGTACAATAAATTTGTCAATTTAAGGAAACTCTAAAGATTTTATTTCATTCGATTGTTTCATGAAAAAAGAAATACAAAATGAATAAAAAAATTTCCGCTGATGGCACAAATTCAGCCACTATATTTTTCGGATGGCAATGTGCCAACTTCATTGGTTTCTATATTTTCGGATGGTAATAAACATGCCACAGGAATAAGCTATCTGAATCACTTATTCTTGGATTTTAGAAGTTTTTTTGAATTATCGGAAATTTTCATTCCTATGTTAAGAAAAACAAGTTTGTTTTCCTTGATTTATGAAAATTATATTTCTATGATAAGCACAAATTTTGTCAGATTATCTGCCTTTGGAAAGTGTTAAAATTAGGCTTAAATTATTTCTGGATTTTTCAAAAAATCAGGTTTTGTTTGATTCGGCTTTCAGGCGAAATTTGAAATTTTTATTTCCCGTTTTCTCGGCTCCTGGACTAGCACTATTTTTTCCCCGTGAGCTCTAATTAGCACAAATTGGGCTTAATCGGTATGCAAAGTTTCATTTTGACATTCGAAAGTTTCCCTGCTACAGTTACCCAGACCTAAAAATGAGTACTTACTACTGACAATAAGTCATATTTGACTTAGGGTTTGTAACATTATCAATTTGTACTCCGCCATATTGTTTACGAAAGTAAACATCCGGTTGAAGATTTCGCTGCAAATATTACCTTACATTTCCGAACATAGGTCAATCTGAGAACAGCAAATAATCAAAACATAATACAATTGAAACTTTTCCGCATTCTTAATGTTCATATTGCCTTACAAGGTAAACAGGAGGTGTAATTACAGAGTTCAGAATTAATTTACATCTGGCTTCGCTCACTTAATACCGATTTATTTTTATCATTATATGTTATTACGGTATAATAAACATAAACCTACGGTTAGACCGGTCTAACTGACGTATATATTCCGTACGTATAAAGATAAAATCAGTGGCAAACTTCACGTAAATTCTTCACAAAACAGTAAGGTAATCTTAACGCGGATAAATTTAATAAGTTGATCGATACAATTTAAATTGTTTCTTACGCGTATAACGCCACGGCTGATACAAATTACAAGTGTTTTAATTGCCATTTGGGAACATATTTTCAATAGTTAACTATACGTGGTGTTGCAAGTTGGTCTGAAACTACTAATAATTATAGATATTTCTGTTGAAAGTTTCTAATCTTAATTTCCAAAAACACTAATTTTTTCAATGTTACGATCGTAAAAGTTTATTATATACGAGACAGCATGACTCGACAAAATCTTCAAATGAATCATTAAAGTAAAACTAAAAGAATCGCGAATTTCGTATATGTAAACACGTGAAAGACCAAAGTGCATTTTAGCGTAATCGATTTTTAACCTAGTTTATAGCGAAACGAATATTTAGATTTTCCCCCACTCACCGCACCATCACACATGATCCAAACAAACAAAAATTGTGTAATAACACAAGACGCGTGCAGCCGTACGTCTTATTTTACTGCAATTGGGACGTAGACTCGTACAATATGCCAACGAAATATTATCGTTGATCACTCTGCGGACGCTGAATATAAAATGTTATTCTCATGTGATCTCTGCTCATGAACGCTCGTTAGCTTTGGTCTCGCTTACGAACATCTCGCTCACCAAAACCGCCAACACACCCAAGTCTTAGAGTATAGCACATTTTACAAAACCTTTTTAGAATTTTTTTTAGGAGATGAAAAGATGTAATGGCAATGTGGGATATTTGTGCGTTGCATATATCCCATAGTGGCAAGGATAGCATAAAACTTTTGCAACAACAGTGACATACCTACTCAGATACACGTACTCAAGCTTGCTGAGTACAGTCTCAGGGCACCCGCAGGCGATGAAACAGACTTAATTATTCAGTGAGTTTATCAATAGTAACGTCCTTGCGAAATGACCCTATTAGCAAACCAGGACATGCACATCCACTCACTCAAAAAATACCCCCTCCAATTATGTTTTAGAAGAAAACTTTATTATAAAAAAAACAATTTTCACTTGTTTAATTTTTATATCTTCTTTATTAATTAATATTTTATTTACTGAATTTTATTTAACAGAACAATTTATATTTTAGATGTGATCTCTTACACGCTAACTTAACAACTAACTTACAATAATTATTTAGTCTAACAGATTGACATCCGATCCTACAATATGCATAAATGCATGGATATGCATTTATGTGAATCTTGCACTTTTTTGTTGCGCGATGAAAATATGTATAAATGCATTGACTTGCATTTATGCGAATCTTGCACTTTTTGTTGCGCGTCGTTTTCGATGTAATACTCCGCGTGTGTTTGAAAAGTAGATCCCATCATACGCGTTGTTGTTGTATAACAATGTTATGCTGTTGTATTGTCATGTGTAGAGGATCGTAACTCTCCCTACCCTGTATTTCTGAAAACGAGCTGGAGAAATCCATTGGCTGATGCCACACGAGATTTTTGGTTGTTTGATTATTTTTTCAAGGACAACTAGTCGTAATAGTAAATGTATATGTATGTGTCTTTTATTTTGTTTTGTTCTGCTCTCTCAAAATAAAAATTTAAACTAAAATGAGTCAAAAATAGCCTTGAAATATTTTTTATATTTGCACGAAATGAGCTAATTGAAGCCTAATGGTAGAATAAATGTTTTATTTAAGTTGTTACAGGCTGGCTACTGCCAACCTGCAGATTTCACTTAAACACATGCAGAGGCCTCCACGGTGATCTTTTGCCGGCTAAGTTCTCAGCGAGAATTGCTAGGGTCGTGGGGTTTGAGGCTTACATGGTTCCTGGCCTACACCGTGATTAACAGAAAGTTGGGGAAACGCAAATAATAAATAAAACCCGGATTCCGCCGAAATTCGTCGGCCGGAACCTGAGGAACGAACAGCAGATAGTCAAATAATAAATAAAATAAATAAAAAAAATAAAAAAATGATAACGGAAGAGGTGCCTTGGTGCGCGCATCCATCCGAATTCAAACGGGGCCAAGCCCTGGTTACGGAATTGGATGCGGGCACCAAGGGACCTCAAACACTAAACCGACACAGAGGGAGTCTCCGCTCCCATCACACCTCACCGGAAAAATTTAATAATTCATTTTATTTTTGTATATATATATGTTTTAAAGAAAACCAAAAAAAACAAAACGGAAACCAACTTCCCAACAAAAGAAAAAAAAGGAAAGGAGGGAACGAGATAGAGAGCGAGAGAGAACAGCAATGCGCATCGAGCGTGCACCCGCGATCGCTGTGCGACGCTCGATTACAAAAATTTTAGAAAAAAATTTAATATAAAAAAAATTTAAAATATATAAAAAAAACATAAAATCAAAAATTAATAAAAATAAAAATTATCAAAAAAAAATGGTACCTTAATTTAAAAATAACTTGTTGCGGCCTTGAGCGGCCGTCATGCCACAGGCGGACCACGCCCGGACCGTTGCGGCTTTGGTGCCGTTAATGCCACTGGTGTTGGTGCGACCTTGAGCGGTCGTCCGTTGCGGGGCCTTTCCCCGATACCAAATAAAATACCGAACAATAGCCGGTTGGCTACCGTTATGTTGGGCGTGGTTCGCCTTCGCGCTCGAGCGCGTGCCTGGTTGGGCACTAACGTTGCGGGGCCTCTCCCCGATATCAATACAATCCCGCGTTGGGCACGAGCTCGCCAAAACCCGTATGTCTAATATATATTGTTTTCGTTGGGCGACCGTTTTGCCTTAATCGTATTTCGCCTCGATAGGCCGTCACAATTTCCACTATAACACGCTTGAATGTAATAAGCTGATACCAAAATATTTTGGTTGGGTGAACCACAAGACCATTTCAAGCACACGTTTTTTTTTTAATGAACAATTTTCCAGTTGCTATTTATACGTTGGTGGTTGCCCGTTTGATACGGCACCCAAAAAAAATTAGAACACTCCCACACACGGTAAACATGTGCTATACAACGGTGTAGTAAAAAAAAACACGTCAGCCAGCCAATTTAACAACAAAACAGTTAAAATTCAATTTTTTTTTTTTTTTGCTTGGCTTCCGATCACCATACAATTTTCCGAAATCAAATATGTAATAAATTTTAATCACTATCAATTACCAAAACACCCAAACAACTTAACGGGAAATGTAACGAAATTGTATCTACTCTGGCACGAAAATCAATAAAATTATCCAGACAATTACACCAATTGAATACTCCCGAAATAAAAAAAATCACATTGTTTTTAAATAAACCACCTTTAATTTATTTTCCATAAAAAAATAGTCTTTGAGCGTTACTTCGCTCTCGGTTTTCAAAAAAAATATTTTTTTTTTAATGATTTTACACAATACCAAAATTTTTCTCAATATTTTTAAATGACTTTACACCATGCCACAAAATTTTTCTCAATTTTATTTAAACGATTCAAGAAACTAAAAAAACTAATTTCCATCGAATTTAAACTCAGACTTTTTATCAAAATCAAAAAACTCAAAAATAAAAATAAATGTCTCCAGCCAAAAATCACAACTCGAATGACATACCAAAAAAAAAATTCGAGCGTCGCACAAACGACGCGCAAAACATTCCAGAACAATTATCTTTCTTCTCTGTTTCTCGTTTATATCAATTCGCATTGATATAAACGAGAGGCATATAAGAAAAACATTCTTATGGAATGTTTTGCTTTACGCACACACTCGATTCGCATTGTTCTCTCTCTCTCCCATTTTTGTTTTACTACCAACCAAACGAACAAAAACATACGAGAATCCCTCCACACGGAACGCGTTCAGACACCAACAACACAGAGGCAAGAAACCGAGAGTAAAAACATAAAATCTAACAAAATATGGGGATGTCACGCGTAAACGAATATTATGTCTTGTTACAGACAACACAGTCGTAACAAAGTGTTTTGTGAGGTTTGTGACGTTATTAATAGTATGACGCATAAACGAGTCGCCGGCTGTTTAGAACAAAATTTCCTTGTATAAACCGCATGACGCAAATATGTGTCGGGTGGTCGTGAACGTGTTTTAAAGTTCTCAAAATGCTTTTATCATATAGTTTAAAAGCACCTGAGTCCTTCCCGATGTTTGAATACATTTTTTTTTAACAAACGACAGGTGGGAGGGTTGTCTCACCGTGTTTAATATCCGTTGAAGTACATCAAGTACTTATCTATTTTATTACCGAGATGGTGATGTGTTCTCTCTTCCTAATTAGCTGTTCCAATAGCTGTTTATATGACCGAGTACCCAAAAATGTAAACCTGCATTTTGTTTTTCGAATCGATTTAAGGTTTCAATACAACTCTAGACAAGTTTCGAAGCAACGATATTGGGATCAATAGGCCGCTGCCCTAAGAGTTGCAATAATTTCTGTCTGAAAGATAGTGATGTACTGTCCTAGAGAATATGACAAATTTACCTTATGACCATAGATACAAGTAGTACGGCACCAGCCAGACAGACCACTATTAACTGATCCATCGGTGAAAACGAACAAGCCCCCATTACGAATGTGAGATGGAACATGATGTTCCACTGATATCCCTCAATAATAATCACCTTTAATGAATTCTCGAAAGAGTGCGTTGTAGCAATCGAGTATTTCCAGTTTCAACTCTCCGCTTCCATAACAAGGCAGCAAAGGTAGAATTTGCTTTCTTTCCTGCATTTGTCTTCCATGTATTGTTGCCATAAAAAGCCTGGATCAGACTGAACCTCCAGATATCGAGTTTCCGTAGAGAGTGCGATGTTGTGATCATCTTTTTGAGAGATTAAAATTTCCAAAAATCCATCTCAGTTTCCTTGGGATTCACTGATAAGTCATTTTCACAACAAGGGGTTGATTTTGCTCAAAATTCGACAGAAAAAACATAACTTTTTCGTATACGTATAAGCAGTACAGTATACAATTTTATGTTAGTGTGTGTAATTTTTCTGTGGTTATGTTTGTTTGTTTTCTACGAATGTAAGCATCAAAAATTATGAATCGGTTAACATGTTCGCGCAAATGACTGATATAGCAGTCACATAACATTCATGTTTTTTAATACGTTCACGCACTCATCTGTCATTTTTTATGGAATAACTCGATATATTTTTCTATTTTCACAATACATTCCTTTCCGCGTCTAAATATCATTGCAATTATAAAAGTTATTAAATGTGTTCCTGAGTAGCACACACATTTAGAAAGTGTGCGTCAATGTGTTAAGAAAAAAAAATTTTTTACACATATTTTAATTTTTTTTTTCAATGCGATGTCGCGATGTTTAATGAATATTTTGTTTTCGCAGAAACACAGAATTAGAAATTATTTTAAAACTAAAATTAAATAATTAAATAAATTTAATTTTTTTTAAAGCATATTTGCATTGCATATTTACACATTTTAAATTTTAAATGGAAATGATATCTAGAAATGTTAAATCCAAAAAAATGAAATGACGCACATCGCACATCGCACTAACACAAACACCCGTACCACTACTATAATTGCTTGCTGTTATTTCCTCAACTTGTCAAATTTTGAACAAAATCGACCCCCAGGTTATGACTGTGTTAATCACCATTTGCAAGTGATTACATAGAACACATATAAATATGTACCAACAACATTGCTTTTGGAATACACCATATTGCAATGGTTACATATCGTATCTTAAAGCTGCCGAATTCGTAGCATTGAAAGATGCATTATCAAGTGTGCCCTCAATATTCTCAATTGGTCCCGGGGCAAATTTATTGTTACTCACCGTCGTCGTTAGATGCAACAGAGGCAATGGCAAGTTTAACATCGCGCAGAGAAAAAACGAGCAATTGTCGCTACATTACAATTTTTGTTCGATCAATGCAACGAATTAATTCGATTGTTCAGAACTGCTCTTGAACAAAATGCCAGCTGATGGCTACAAAGTTGCAGTTGCAGACCAGAAAAAACAATTGCCGGCCAACACGAAAGACTGTTTGTTGACGATCAACTGAAGATGTCGATAAATCCATCACTCTAACAGTATAAAACAATGATGCTGAAGTCAAGCACACATCAATGTCGAGCATAGCAATTCAGTGAAATTGATCAAGTACCTTTGCAAATATGTAAAAACAGAGAAGCACATGTCAAATTTGAAGTAAGAAATGCAACTACTTCGATCGATGAAATCGACGAATATCAACTGGAATGCTACATTAGCAGCAATGGAGCAGTATGTCGCATTTCTCAGTTCTAATCCATTAACGAACCCCAACATTTGCACATATGGCAATATACGATCATTGTCATCACCGCCAACAAAATGCATTTTTCAAATTATGCCGCGGAATGTTTGCAAAGGCGCTTACTTCAAAGTATACCTAAATTGAAGTACGTTCAAATTTCTATTCGACCAACGTTAAACGATGAAGTATATGTCCCACTTCTCGTGAAGCATGCCGAGAATTAAATCTTCATTAGCTTATGCATCGAATTCTGCTCAACCACAGCAAATAAGCACGGTATTTTCAGTCATATTGGCAACGTGCTTCCCATTCAATCCAAATGACCTTTGAAGAAAATACAAACAATATATACATGAGTAAAGATACCTTACATCGTTTGCGTGCAATGAATGTAATGAGGTAATGGTTTGCGACGATATATGTTTGGCAACAACAAAGCACAGGTACAATTGAGAATGGCTGCGCCGAATCTATTTGCGACCATTTCGATCAGGATTTGCAACGAAAACTCACTTTGGTGTCAACGAATTGGGTACATTTGTTCAAATGAATCTTTCCAAATAACGCATAGCGGAAACCCGAATTATGCATGAATTCACTAACAAAAGCGGCGAATTGTATTTTCTAGATACACCCGGAGGTAGAGGCAAAATTTTTCTAATTTAAATTAATTTGGTAACTACGGAAAAAATGTTGCACTGGCAATCGCATCATCTGGAATTTCGGCAAATATTTTTGGGTAGAACGCGCTCAGCACTGAAATTGCCGTTGAATACGTGGACTACTGCATAGCTCAGAAGTGACAAATCAAGGTAAAAACAAAACAATAATTTTAACAACTCGATTGGTTGTGAAGAACATGAAAGACAATGGAATAAGAAACCCATCAAGTCAAGGGTTTACACTCCTTGGTGAAGGAGGATGATAATAAAGGTGGCACAAATCACAAAATCAACTTGAATGTGTCCTTATTCTACGAGGGCTGCCGTAAAAGTTTTTAGAAAATGGTAATACTAGTGTTTTCTGATGCAAATCTCTATATAATGTCAGTCAAAAAGTGTAACATTTTTGGAGGTTATGTTTTTCAGAAGTCATCTGTCAGTTGGCAAAAATGGAATTATCGCGTGAAAATTTACGTGTGATGATTTTTTACGATTTCCGAAAGAGGCTCATTCAACAACACGCTCACTAAAATAGCACCCCATCGTGAAGGTTGTCCAAAAACAGCTGTTGTGCCAGAAAACTGATTGGAAAGGACCGTGTTGTGACTTATCGCGAAACCGAGGCATACCTAGGCCTTAGTAACACCATCGTACATACGATCTTACATGAACATTTAAATGCTTGAAAAATTCGTTGGAGGTGCTTCCAAAAACGTATACAAGATCGTGACAGGTGACGAGTCATGGATATATGCATATGAGCCGGAAAGAAAAGGTCAATCGACTTGGATTTTCTAATTCGAAGAAAACCCAACAAAAGTTGGGTGGCCTCGCAGCGTTAGGAAGCAAATGGTAGCGTTTTTCTTCACGAGAACCAGTCATACGGTTACTGTTGCTCTTGAAAATCAAAAGACAGGTAATTCAGCTTGGTATATGACCATTTGTTTGCCCGAGGTTTTCAAGAAATTGAGAGAAACAACCCAAAACGGCGAATCATTTTGCATCACGATAATGCGAGCTCACACACATCACATCAAACAACAACCCTGATGGGTCATCTGCCTTGTTCCCAACAATCAAAGATAAGGTGCGTGGGCTACGATTGTTATCGTCTGACGAAGCGATTGAAGCGTTCAAACACCATATTTTGGAGATGCAAAAGTGTATAGACCTTAAAGGCGAATATTTTGAAAATCAAAAAGCAATTTTTGATGAAAAATTTTAATTTTTTATTACTTTTTCTAATAAACTCACATTTTTCAGTGCTAATAAAAGCGATAGTCATAACTAGGGCAACCAAAAATATGCTCTTAACAATAGGTTTTAGGGGTATATCCTCTATCTGGTCGCAAATTATTTAATTGCAAGACGAAATATGGTTACTAGATTTATTTTGACTTGCCAATTGACAATTTTTTTAAATTTAAATTTGTTTTGCGATTGTAAAGACACAAAAATACTGTTATGCATTTTCCGAGGTCATGTATTTCTACCTTACAATCGCAAAAAAAATTAAATTAAAAAAAAATGTGTCAAAATAAATCTAGTAACCATATTTCGCCTCGCAATTAAATAATTTGCGACCAGTGGCACTATTCTGGTAATTCCCCGGGAATAGGGAATTGGGGAAAGATTTTATATGTAATTTCAGTTCAAATATTTTTTTTCCGGCCTACTAAGAAGAAAAGTTTGATGCAAATATTTATAAATTGGGAATAATTTTTCCATATCTAAATTGGCAGGGAAAATTATTCCCAATTTTATTTTGTTTTCAAAAAAATTACCACTAGATTTTTACCTTAGTATGCCAGAAAAAAATTTTAAAATAGAAATTACATATAAAATCTTTCCCCAATTCCCTATTCCCAGGGAATTACCAGAATAGTGCCACAGATAGAGGATATACCCCTAAACCTATTTTTTTTTTTTGGTTGCCCTAGTCACAACCAATTTGGCAATAGTATTGCCACATGAAAAAATCGACGCTTAGAAATGGAGACACACAAACGATTTGGCGATCTCTCTTTGATTTCTCTACATACAATTGGGAGCAGACCGATATCCAAACTACCAAGATTATAATACTAATAGAGATTGATGAAAATCAGAAGAACATTATAAAACCACTCATCGCAGAGACTCATCAGGAAAATAAGATGGTTGGTCTATCATTCAAACCACATTCCACCCCATTAGGTCATTCAAGGCATCAAGATATATAAATCAAAAAAAATGGCAAGATCAGTCCGAGGACGAATTTTATTTTGCATATCATGTAGTAAAAAAAGACGACAGTTTAGCAATAAAACGTAGCAGTAGAGTATTTTTCGACGCCTTCTCAAAGACACTCAATTCACAACGAAAATTAGCTCGTGGGTCCGATACTACAGGAATACGTTTTAAAATAAACTTTAAAGACTTTTATGTGGACGACGTAATTTCGAGGGGAGACAATCTACCTCTATAGAAATACTCATCGCGAGGTCCCGGGTTCGATACCTGGTGTTGTGGTGACCAGTAATCAAGTTGCGACTGGGTGTTTTTAACGTGTCATATGTTATTCATAGGAATTTTCAGGTTTTCACGGCCATAAAAATGTTGGGAATACATTTAAACCCCACTAGCGGCCACTTCGAATTCAAGATAAACACTTCCCAGGATAGAACAGTCCCAAGAAAAAGATAATTTCTATTAGAAGCGTCAAAATTGTATAGTTTAGGCTATCTCCAATAATAGTTCTAGCAAAATTATTACAATCAATTTCACAAAACTTCAGTTCCCACAACCAACTTACGTAAGTCCAACCGACAGCAGATTGGGCCAACAGAGGCAGAAAACCAGATCTCCAAAGCAAAAACCCAAATTTTAATTCGTGATAATCGACTACCTCCGACAAAATGGTTGTTGGCACGGATATCTGAGATACACCCTGGAAACGATAATATAGGATCGAGTGGCAACGGTTCGTGGGCTCAGGGGAACTCTCTTAAAGAGACCGATATCGAAGCTATCATCGCTACCACAACAAAAGGACTGACCTTGATACGATTATAAAATCAACAGATCTCGAATACCACTAAACGCGACAGAGAACAAATCAATAATCATTATATGGTGATGCAAGCTGAACTAACGGCTATCATGTTCGCTACAAGAAGCAATAATAAAGGGTGTCCCAAAATTTACACAAGATTTGTATTAAATAGAAATTTAATTAATTTAGTGTTTGCAACCAAAAACGAAAACAGTGTGACCGCTGACAGTTTAGGGTTAGTAAACATGCAGCACTACATGAAACATAAACGCGTGTTCATTGTTGAATAAAATTTCAAAAATAATGATAGTTTGAATGCTGTATTTCACTTTGCTTCGTTAATCGTCAAAATTGTCGCATTTGAGGTTCAGAACCCACATGTGATTGTCAAAAAACAAATGCAAAAACAACGTGTCACTGTTTGGTGCGAATTTTGGGCTGGTAGCGTTATTGCACCATACTTTTTTTATAATGAGGCTGACCAACCAGTTACCTTTATTGGTGCTTCATATCGCGACATGATAACCAAGTTGTTTCTGCCTTAATTGGATGATATTGAAATGGACGACATACGGTTTCGACAAGACGGTCGTGTACTCAAAAAGTGCATATGTGCTAGCAAAGTCGTGAAGGTCATTTGCCCGATGTTCTATACATAATCCTATCCTATATACTTTATGTTTTAATTTAAAAAAATGTAGAATTGGAAAAAACTGTGTTTCTAGTTAATTCAAACCTGCGTAAATAATGGGATACCCTTTAGATGTAATCTCCGATGTACACCAGGGACGCATCAATCATTCACTATCTATACTCAACTAACTGGAACAGGGAAGAATTTCAAATACTATAAATGTGATACCAGAACCAATATTTCATGATGAATCATTTTTATCTATTCATAAACAGCTACAAAAGGACAAATCTAGGGATGCTCGCTGTGAACTCGGATTATTACGCCACAACAAACGGGTTATAAAAGAGTGCACTGTTACCACAATGTCGTCCTGTACGGTATGGATTCAACAATATTTTTCAAGCAGTTGGGTCTTTGTTGCAGACAAGCAGTATACCTTTCAGCTACCGGTACATTGCACATTAAACGGGGACACATTCACACTGTACAGCAAAACAACTTATGCGACCTATTTAAATAAATCATTTGTACCAACCAACAATTTAACAAAACATGTTAGCGAGAAAAAATATTAACAGTCACAAAGGATGAGTCCGATATATTTTTAAGCATTTTTGTTAAAAAAATGCTATATGGTTTCGGTTTGCCGTCTGTCCGTCTGTCCGTCTGTGTGCACGATAACTTGAGAACGGATGGAGATATCAACTTAATTTCTTCACTAAAAGTTCAAGCAATTCATGGGAATGATCCCTATTGATTTGGACATTTCTGTGTTTAGGGTGTTCGGAGATAGGTGGGGTTTTGTCATGGTAATAATGTTTAAATGTGGTGGTTTGTGGTTGATTGGGGTAGTTGAGATATGGTGAACTGGGATCGGGTGGGGTGGGTATAGATGGGGTTAGGTGGGTATGGGAGTAAGTGGTCGTAGTATTTGAAATATGCAAATCACACTGCATAGAAGTACTTTATAGGCAACAAAAATGCTTATAGAGTTCGGCTCTGAACCTTTCCCGTCTTTTTGGAGTTGATTCCCTCTTGGCAGTCTACTGTTCTGACTATATTTTTGATTTTGGAGAGTAATGGTGTATCAAAGTTTCAATAACAGTAATTAACCGGTGCCAACTTTATTCAACGGTTGCGTCTAGCACAATTTGATGAACTTGAGACATGTTATGGTCAGTGGTTGCAGCTTTTAGACATCCCGCACGTTCATCGTCACTCAAGCTAGTACGACCTCGTTCAAATTCAGCTGCCCAAAATTTCACGGAGCTAAATAGCTCCGACCTACGGTAGGCACACTATTCCGAAAGCAAACACTTTATCGGTTTCCGGTGCGACTATAGCATATGCAATTACCATCAACAAAGCACGGGGACAATTGCTACAAATGAGAGGGTTAAATTTGGAAAATCCACGTGTCGGAAACTTTTTCATTTTTTCGTGTATATGCACCAGACGGAAAAACAACGTACAAATGTTTTGCATCCAAAACGACTTCAGTAAATCTAATCGATCAGCGTTTAAGCCATTTGTCTCTATTGATCTATCGCAGCACATTTGAAAACATTGTCAAATGGGGTTTCAGTATAGAAGCAGATTAGATTGGCCTGGCCCCTCACTTCTCTGATGACGATTTTCTAAGCTCTATTTTCTCCAAACCCTTAGGATTTCAAAGATAGAAAGAAATTGGTAGCTACACGAATATAAAGTCAAACTGTTCCGACGGTGCTGTATCGGTAAAATATATAATTTAATTCGCGACATTTGCTTTCGGGTTGTTTTGTTTAAGGACACTCTAAATCGAATAAAATCACGAGCACTCTGTACCCTTATTTTGATAAATGGTAAACTCGGTAAGAAAATTCAAGTTTACTAAGCAATGCTGAAGATTCGATAAACGGCAACACAGTAAATGATTTTGATTTTATCTTGTCAACATTTAGGCGAATTATTTTGTTGGAAATTTGTTTATAAATCAGTTTTGAAATGTATTAATTAAAACTAATAATATTCGCCTGAATTACCAATTCGGAAGAAGATTGAGAACTTGCTACATTTATTGAAAAAATTGCGTCCGGATCAGCCAAATAAAAAGTTTTAACTTTACTGTAGAAAATTTATCAATTTCAAATCTTTCGTTTATTAGTGTGCTTTAGGATAGCCAGAAAATTGTGTACGAATTTTAGTCATCTGGATAATTTAAACGTCTTTTATACCCACAATCTTGTCTAAAGGTTTATCGAAAAAGATTATTATCAAATGATTACTTTTTAAATGATTTACTTGATCGACGTGTATAGCAAATGCAAAATGGAAGGAGACTAGTTAATCTTATTCATCTTTTTTTAAATAATAATGTTTCGAATTCCGAATACAACGAAAAATAATTTATTACTAATTTTTAAAAAAAATCATTAAACTTAATCTAGCTATAACATAAAAATCTTAAAAACCTAACAAATAAATTACCGCAAACGATATGCGCCCATCATTTACGCCAACCAATATTTCAACGGAATTTTTGTAAAGACCGAATTCCAAATATTATTGAAAATCGTGGCAAACCCTAATTCTAAATCTTCACGCAACTCTGATATCACCTCATTTGAATTTTGATTGAGGAACAAATTCAATGATGATCCTAAAATTTTATTACCATTAAACAAATTGGTTAAGTGGATTCGCATGCCTCCAACCAAGAACGTCACTTTCATCTGTTCCAGATGGATTGCTTCCTAAAAAAACATAATAAAAATTAATAAATATTTTTATGATTAACCGAAATA
Organism: Nephrotoma flavescens; assembly: GCA_932526605.1. NCBI lineage: Eukaryota > Metazoa > Arthropoda > Insecta > Diptera > Tipulidae > Nephrotoma > Nephrotoma flavescens. The sequence continues at coordinate 78,158,300 of OW052221.1, read as the reverse complement.
TGTTATTGGGCAACCTCTGGTATATTTTGTAACGTAATTTTTGTTCTAACCGTGGTCCGAACATCTTTTAGCGTGATTTTTGCATCACCATTACCAACCAGCGGTAAAAGTAAGATATTCCCTTTTAGATTATAGATTGCGTTTATGTCCAATTTTGGCAGGATTAAATCAAAGTCTAATGTTTTTTTGGTTAGATCAAGGCTGTGAAATAAACAGAAAAATTGATTAGAAAATTAAAAATGGTTTGTTATTAATAAAATTTTATATTACGCTGCACGTTTAACGGTGGCATTTGATGGTCCGGCGATCATAAGATTTCTAAATCCACCGATTAATTGGAGGCCCCCTTCACCGCGTGCCACATTTACTGCATCGATTACTAGCGGCTCGAATGGTTCAATTCCCGCTTCCGGAATACCTTTGGCTAGGTACGGGAATAGTGATTCAAAGAATTTTTTAAAACAATTATCTTTGTTTGGCTCTTTACGACTGCATGGAGCGGTGACCCAAGCGGCTGAAAAAATATTAAATATAGATTTAGTAAAACCTTTTACAACCATTGCATGTACATTTATAACTTTAAGCTTGACCTCAAAAACTTAATATTGCGTGTAAAACGTGTGATATAAAGAATATGTGTAAGATTTCGACATATGGTATATAGGGACATTAACATTGAATTATATTTTATGTTGTGCTGGAAGTCCATATTTAAAGTACACAAACGATCCTATTGTATTAAATAAATAGCATACATTAACCTTCTCTTAATTTACCATCCATCTTGGTAAATTTTACGTTTTAATTTATCGATTTATTTTCTATAAAGCACGTTTTTTACATAAATTGCAGCATTAATGTGCTCCCAAATTGTAATTCATAACAGGTAAATAAACAAACAATATCACCGATTATACAATGGAAATGCGAAATTGGTTTATTATTTCAGTCATTTTAAATTAATTTGCCTGTATAATGCCTCAACAAGCGAACACGTAAGAGCTTAAGTTATACGCTGTTTATGTACAAGTTCGGTTAGTGATATGATCACCTCTAACCGCTTCGGTAACTTTTGAATCACCAGTTTAATGAGAACCTAACGTTCCAGACTTAATAGAAACTGCGATTCGCATCAACCGGATTCAGTTTCATTTTCAGTAGCCAGATAAAAAGATAAAACATAGACCACAAAACTACAGAAGCATACAACAGCGTATAGGAAAGCCGACGTATGGAAATAAATATTAGCGTTTTCCCAAATTCTTTCAAACCGTATAGTAGCTTGTTCGGTGGTTAAGTATATTTTCCAAGATAGTTTTCCAAACCATCAACAAGTGATAATTGGAAACGCGCACGAGTGATAATTGGAAAAGTGAGTGCATGTTGTATTATATTTATACCGAACAAAGAACACTCGTGGACAGCATTAATTTTTTGTTTTGATTTGAATAAAACTCCGGCTGAATCATACAGATTAGATACGCGTGAACGATGGTTTTGGGGTTTCAAAAGTGGTGACTTCGTTGTTGCAGACAAGGAACGTGGAAAACACCTCCAAAAAATTGGTTATGATAGGTGGGAAAGATTCAGAAGAGCGGTAGATGGATACCCAACACATGTGACATTTCGCTGCTCGATACAATAGGATGTCGTTTTTGCATCGTTGGGATGAAAAGTGGATTTATTTTAAAAATCTCAGGCGCACCATACATATCGACCGCAAGACCGAATCGCTTTGGCAGTAAAACTTTGAGAAACGGTTAATACTAAACGGTAACAACAACAATTGACCTATTTAAACCGTTCGCTGCTTGAAAAATGGCTAGAATACCGAAAGAGGCAACACAAAGCCATTTTTCTTAATGACAATGCTCCATCACATACAGCAAAACTGGTTCGCGACACGTTGGAATCACTCAACTGGAAAGTTATACCCTATGCGGCATACTCACCAGACTTGGCTCCTTCCGATTATCACTTGTTTGCATTCATGGGTCATGCACTTGCTGAGCAGCGCTTGTATTCGTACGTTGATGTGAAAAAAGGGCTCGATGAATAGTTCGCAGCAAAACGGGAAAATTTTTACTGACGTGGTATTCACAAATTGCCCGAAAGATGTTAAAAAAGAATTGAATAAAGCACTTTTTATCATTCTTCCGATTTTAAAAAGTTTTTTAGGAAAAAAATCCGCGTTTCATACCTATACCTCCTAGTAGTTATTGCCTATATACAAAAAACAAAATACGTTTGTTTAACCAAATTTCTTAGTTTATTATAGACCAATAAACTATTCAAAGACGGACTAAGATGAATTAACGTGCAAAACATTCTTGACAGTCCTTAAATTCCCAAAAATCGGAGTGCGTTATGGGTGGTCAGGTATATAATATTCCAGTAGCTTGGAAACTCTAACAGAAAACCATAAGGCAATCCATCTCTACCCCGATAAAAAATCCCAAGTTTGAGCCTAAGGCTAAAAATTTAAACATCGAAAATGGTGCTTGAAATTTTGCTTAACGTTTAAATAAAAAAGCTTAAGCCGACTGATTTGTTTTGGGCTAGAGTACTTGTTTTTATATAAACTTAACAATATTGGGTAGGGTAAAAATATTGGGTAGTTCGTGGCCTTTTTCCCGGTAGATGGCTTTCATATATCTCAGTAACCATTGATCGATTCGACCACTTCGACATTCAAAACATTAAAATCGGTGAAGTGAATAAAAAGTTTCAAAATTTTAAACATGAAGATAAATAATGAAAAAATTCGATATCTTTTGCAATTTTATTACGACAAAGGTAAAAACGCGGCTCAGGCTTGCGAAAAAGTTTGTTCTGTTTATGGAGAAGGTGCTTTATCAAAATCAGCAGCAAAGAAATGGTTCGTGAACTTTCTTTCTGGAAATATGGATGTCAAAGATGCACCTCGCTCTGGTCGACCAACCACTGGAAAAGTCGATGAAATCATGCAGAAAATTGAAGAAGACCGGCATATAAGCAGAGCCATGCAAATGACAAAGAACTAAATATTGATCATAAAACAGTTCCAAACCATTTGAAAATGGCTGGGTACAAAAAAAAGCTTGACGTTTGGGTACCACATGAACTAACAGTTAAAAATTTAATGAACCGGATTTCTATCTGCGAAACGCTGTTGAAATGGAACTAAATCGGGCCATTTTTAAAGCGCAAAATCGAAAAATTGATTCTGATTTTTATAGTCAGCAACTAATGCGTTTAAGGCAAGCAATTCAGTTAAAACCTCCAGAATTGATCAGCAGAAGTGGCGTTGTGTCCCATCATGATAACGATAAGGAACACACACACATCACCCAGCAGCAACTGAAAGAGTTTGGCTGGGAAGTTTTGAAGCACCCACCATATAGTCCTGACCTTACACCATCGAACTACCATTTGTTTCGGTCCATGCAGAACCATCATCCTTCAAAAGAGGCCGAGGAAACGAGTTGTTTCGATTTTTCTCCTCTAAACCACAGAAGTTCTACAGTGATGGGATCATGGCTCTACCAGAAAAATGGCAAAAGGTCATCGATCAAAATGGTACATATTTGGTTTAATAAAGTTCATTTGAAACAAGAAAATTGTTTGTTTCAATGTCACCCAAAACAGGCTGCGAACCCGTACCTATTAAAAAATAAAAAAGTTTGAGACGAAAAATTGATTTTCTGCGCACCACCGTGTATTGGTTCTCTCGTATTTATTTTATTTTTTTATTTTTGTTTGTATATTACGCTCACTAATTCAGCGTGTTTTGGTTCTCTCTTATTTACTTTATTTTTTAATTTATTTTTATTTCGTTGCATATGCGGCGCCAAAAACATCCAAAAATTTTACCATTTAAACAGAAATCCAAGCCTGGAACAGTTAAAACTTGTGACCCTGAGAAGAAACTCATGCTGAAGCTCAGTGGGTTCCACATAGTTGGAGTTCCAAGTTCAGAGTTCAGAACATTGCAAACGGCAAAGTGGACAGAAAACAGAAACACCCTCACTTCATTGTCAGAAGTATATAGCCTGCTGTCAGTACACGCGTGAATCTGATAAGTTCTATGATCTGTTCTTAAATTTTTTTGTGTAATGTGTATTATTGATGCCAGAAAATTTTCACAATCATAAAGAAAATCAGAATTTTTGATCTTATAAGAGAAACATTTTCACTTGTTTATTTCTGACATTGAGCTCTGTGAGCTTAAAATGCCAATATTTTGGGTGACGGTCTCTTTATCGTAAACAATTTATCGTGTTTCAATTTAACGTGAACATTTAATCGTAGAACAGTTTTTTCGTGGACACAATTTACCGTGGACACAATTTATCGTGGGACAATTTATCGTAGAACAGTTTTTCGTGGACAATTTATCGTAGAAAGGTTTTATGCGTGGTATCAAAAAATTAGTGGGATTCTTTAATGATTTTTGGAAGAAGTTCTGGAATATTGCCATGTGGGATGTACCTCGGTAGTTTTTTAACCGATTATGATGGGATTGGGTATGTTGGATGGAAATAGGATTATTGAATGATTTTTGGAAGAAGTTCTGGAATATTGCCATGTGGGACGAAACTCGGTAGTTTCTTAACCGATTATGATGGGATTTGGTATGTTGGATGGAAATGGGATTATTGGATGATTTTTGGAAGAAGTTCTGGAATATGGCCATGTGGGACGGAACTCGGTGGTTTCTTAACCGATTAAAGATCCCGGCTCCTACGCCCCCCGAGATTAAAATCTAAAGAGCCCCGCAGGGCTACGGGGAGGAGCGTAGGTGTCATTAATAGATTCTATATAATCCGCTCCTACGTGCGGCACGCAGTGCGACATGTTTGAAGATCCCGGCTCCTACGCCCCCGAAATTAAAATCTAAAGAGCCCCGCTGGGCTACGGGGAGGAGCTTAGGTGTCATTAGCAGATTCTATATAATCTGCTCCTACGTGCGGCACGCAGTGCGACTCCCACTCTCAATTTAATATATTCATAAAAAAATATTAAATTTCATTTATTTTTAAATGAGATTCAATATTTTTTTATTAAATTTGTTTAGCACGTCTTAACGTATTTTTTTTTAATTTTAGTTCGTTTTTATTCCAATAGATGGCGCTAGGTCCAAAATGCTAAGCAGAGGCACATTTTTAGTTATAAACAATTCCACTCTTGGTCAAAGTGGCGCTACCGTCGCTCAGACTGTCAAAAAAATTTGACTGCGATACTAAAGTTGTTCCAAACTGTTATACGATAAATTGCCCACGATAAACTGTTCTACGATAAATTGTTCCACGATAAATTGATTCCACGATAAATTGCGTGCACGATAAAATGCGTCCACGATAAATTGTTTTACGATAAATTGTTCTACGATAAATTGCTCACGATAAATTGTTCACGATAAACAGACAGTAAATCCAATATTTTAAATCATCCTTTGGTACACTCCCGAGACATTATAAATGTTTTCCTTGCGTCTAGCATCAACTCTATACAAAAGTCACATGATTTTCGAATGAGTCAGAAGGAGTGTCCTAAGATTAAAACATTTAATTATTATGATCTTAAGTAGTTCGCAGTCATTTGCGATCCTAATCCTATTTCTGCACGGTATAGTAGATATACGGTTTAAACTTCATCGTGTAATTAAGAATCGTGCGATCTTTTTTCTTTTCTTCCCTTTTAAGCACAATTGATGACTGATGAGTTCGGCTATTCTTAACCGTAAATTCTGAAATGGATCGCTACCTTGGAAAGCCCTCTACACAATTCCTTGTATCCAGCTGGATAATTAGACATAAAAATGGTATTGACGGTACAAAGCCATCTAGAATTAAGTAAAGTTTTCCTAGTGTGATCACTAGAGCAATTCATTCCCGGTTATAGTTGTCTATTCAATCAATTGGTTTATTTCTCCAAACTTATTCATACATAATCTCCATACGATTTTAAGTTAGAAATTAATGGTGTACATAATTTATTTTGAAATATTGATATACCATCAAACGCAAATCTTGGGGCGAGATCATGAAATCCGATCGGCAAAAATCAATTGTTCCAAAAATGCTTAATGGACAAACACGAAAAAATTCGGAAAATGTTGACTTAAATATTTTGAATGAAAACACAAATAAATGAAACTTTAACTACGGCAAAATTGTATTCGATATGAACGGAAATGTTTTACCGGTAGAAATTGAATTTCGAAAATCTTCTAGCAGAAAAACCGTTGCTCTTAAAATATTATTGAAATTGCATTTATGCATCAACTCACATCCATTAAAGCAAATTTTAATAATTTTAAGGCGGATTCAATGTTGCATTCTTTCGTTCCTTCTGAAATGTTTTTAAACCAATTTCATTGGTTAAAAATTACGTTTTTTTTCTTGTGATTTATTTCGTAAACTTGGATTGATTTAAATAAAAAATCAGAAGGAAGGAAGGAACGAAAGAACGCAACACTGAATCCGCCTTTAATCGAGTATGTTTGAAAATGTTTTTGAATCCGTTTAAATTTTCCGGTCGTATTCCATGATCCCGCCGCTAATTGTTGCCGACTTTGTACTATATACGAATGAAAATGACTCTCGATTGTAAACATTGCATAATAAATAGGTTCCTGCAAGTTTTTCTATGGCCCCCTTTTCGATATTGGCAATGCCTTAACAAATTTTAATGATTCGCTACACAGATCCCAACCCCTTTGTAACCTCGAATTTTATTGTATTGAACGCATACATGCGATTTCAAAGGTGATCACCTTGATTAAAAACACTATCTGGCTATTATCCAGAATAACCCAAAATTTCATATAGAAATCGCATGTATGCGTTAAATACAATAAAATAGGAAGCTACGAAGGGGTTGGGAATTGCGTAGCGATTAAAATTCGTTAAGGCATTGTGATTATACTTTGATTAATTCGAAGTACATATTTCCAAAATTTTTGTAGTTTGGTCACTGCAGTCTGATAAGACGACCGAATTTTTTAAATACAATAAATTCAATATTTCATTAGTTCGAAACCAAACCTGCCCAAAGTCTTGGTAACCTCACCTTGATTAAAAACCATTATTTGGAGATAACTAGCTTTAAGAGCTCGGACAAATTTATTTAAAATAAGTTTCAATTAACAATTTAACCTTTTTGAGCCCGTAGGTGCACTGTTCATATTTATCGATTCGAATGATTTGAATCTAAATTAGAAAAGAGCAGGGCGGTTACCAATCAGAAGGAGTTTCCAATAGTGACATGGGGCTCAAACAAATTTTGTTTATGGGTTCTGCCAATGGGCAGATCCCTTATTTGCATCATTTTCAGCTTCCAACGATTTTGATAAAAAGTTTTAGTTGGAATTACAGTAAGCGATTGGTAAGGTTCATGAAAATTTATCGTCCTTCAGAGAAACCCAGGGGCCCTATTCCTGAATACGATACGAAAACGGAAGTACAAGATTCCTATTCAATTTTAAATAAGAATCCTACGAATCTAATTCAATTCAAATATGAATTTTGTATTTTCGTTTTCTTATCGTATTCAGGAATAGGGCAGCAGGTATTTTTTCATATTTTTTGTAGTTGCAGCATAAATTTTAGTTTCTCTCTTGTTTTGTTATTTTTCTGTGTTTTATAGGATTCCAAAATTAAGTCAGGATGCAGTCCTTTACACGGCCACTTTTGAAACTATAAGATAACTGTTTGCATTATGCAAAATGGGTAATTATCATAGAATGATGATATTGCAATGAGGTTTATATGATGAAAAGAATCCAAACTGAGTTCCGCAAGTGGTTTTGCAAAATATTCAGTTCTAGAAAATGACTAACCTGAATAATACCAAACCATTTCTTAAGATTTTTTTAATGAATGAATCGCCTTAAAGTATCAATCCCATAATTATGGGGACATCGGCTGACAACGTATATTTCGTATGTTAGTTTTAGTAAAAAACCAGATAACGTAATTGATCAATATGAGCTTTTTCTAATGAGTTTGAATTATCTTGTGATTACATTAAAAATAAGAAATTACATATAATTATAAATTTTAATTTCCATCATTATAGCAAATTAACTATAAAGAATTTTTAATGCAAAAATGTACGTGTTGCGCCATTTAAAGCTGTAAATTGTATGACTCCATTTCATCTATCATCTTATACTTTTCGAAATCTCATTAGTCATCCGATTGAGAAAGATTGAAAATTTTTATTATAAAAATCGTGTTGTTGTATTCGCAACTATAAAATTTAAATGATCGTGCGAAATTTGTATTACTATCGAGAATTATTAAAAAGGTGTTTGAAAGCTATATTGCTCTCTTTAGGGTTACAGGTGCTTATGCAAAGTGTTGGGCATGCCGTGGGCATAAAAGTCAGAAACCAACTATAACATTTATATTTCCAAAAACACTAAGTCGACCGTATACAAACTATTTAGCTATTTAGACAGCTCTGGAAGAAAATGATAAATCTGTCAACTAGTGAACCTGCAACCAATAATGACAGCGAAATCCTTTCGGCACATGAGACCTCCTGCACTGAAATCATTCTGATTCAGACAAAAAGCTTATAAATGTTAAGGAAAAAATCGCTTATGTAGTTTTGTAACTACGAACATGATAATGATGATTAAAAAGCACCCAAAGTGATCAACAATCTATATCTATTTTTCTATATGTGTAACGTGCGTTACATTGATGCCTCTACTAGCTCATTTTAGCTTGGTTGGCACACTGTGTAATATCGATGTTTTGGTATTACGCCTAAGTCACTGCTGTACACCAGCAAACTATACCAGTTAATTGTCATTGCGCCTGCGAGGTTTGCAGATACGTATTGTTATAGTATACCTTAGGCGAAGTAGATCAACGATTATGATTTGTATATTGGTGTATGCATCATGCACAGACCGCAAGTCATGTGATAATTGCTCTGTTATTGCATTAGCGGATTTTTGTTCTTCGATATAACCAAAATACCGGATTTTTTTTATTTTTCTGGTAAAGACACACAAATAATAAATTTTGTCGGGCATTCAACATAAGGTGCTTTTCGAAGCAGAGACGTGTGTGCATTCAAAAAAAAAAAAAAATAATAAATCAAATTTAGTATATAAATAAAATTGTCGGTGCATAGATTTGTGCACATTAAAAGCAAATATTTTTTTTTAAGGGTGGAACTTTGAAAAGTGCCCCAGTGTAACATACCAAATAAATGGTGCGTTAAATAGTGCAATAGTTAAATTTATATTAATAGTACTAATTAATTACTACTAACTAATAAACACTAATGTTAACTACGATAATAAAAGTGAGTCGCCCACGAGGGTTGTAAATTTTGTTTTTAAGTGTGTTGGAGTTTATACCGCATCCATCCAAGTTTCAGTGCTGCACTTTATGAAAAATCATCGAAGCGGTGGCTTGTGTTTTTTTTTTTTTTGAAAAAACTTCAGTGCAAGAACCTGAGCGTATCGCATCCAAAATTACAACGCCCGTATGGTGCATTCAGATTATCCAATTAGATCGGGTGTGGTTGCATGTGTAGTGCGAAAATTATATAATATAACTGCACATAAAGCAACGGATGTATTTGGCGGCGTCCTAGTAAGGCGAACGATTGTCAGCGGTCGAGTTTCTGGTGAAGTCTTGGTGTTTCACCGGAACAACGTAAGCAGCTCGTTGAAGATTTTGGCGGTAAGGTGGGTGTTCTCTACAGTATCCGGATCCAATCTGCGGAGATAGCAGTCATCAGGGTCGAGGTCAGGAACGCAAAGCTGCAGGCGACAAGGTTGAGCGGATGGTGGCGTGACTGGACAGGTTTTGGTCTGTGTTTTTTTTTTTTTTTTGTTAATTTTATTTTCCGTTTCTTTTCTCCCCTTTTAATATGCATTAGATTTTATAGACATTTGCCTTTTGCTTCAATTCAAATTTCTTTTGTTTTTTTTTATTATTTAGTTTATTCCTCAAATTTAAATTTTGGCCGAGTGACAGTTTGGTTTAAATTGTTTAATAATTGCTTTTTTTTGTTTTTTTCACATAGCAAATATTTAGTTTGCGTCGCAGGTGCCGTGCCCGGATGCAGAGAAAGCGCTTTGCCTACGTTCGAGGAGACGAGACAGGTAACTTTTTCGTTTACATATATATATATACATGCGTTTTTTTTTACCGTTTTAAGTACCGTTCATCGAGTATTCCGTAACCAAATTAAACAACTTGAATGTGTTGCTTGGAAGGAATATTTTTCCTTGATTTTTTTTTGCTCTTTATTAATACTTAGTGAAAGTTACACCTTGTGACTTTGTTGAAATGTTAATTTTTCTTTTTCCCTTATATTTCTTATTTTGTTTGTGAATTAATTTTTTTTATATAATAAATATGCATATGCAATTGGTTGTAAAGGTAGAACTAAATATGCGTCTGATTTTGGAAAACCGAATGGACTAGTGAGCGGAAATGGACAGGAGTGAGTTGATAGGGTGAGGTAAGTGATGTAAGTGAGTGTGTCAGAGCGTCCTTTTCATTCAGTCTCCTTGAAATTTCGAACGGGTTGTTCCAATGAGATCCGGAACAGCCCAGCCAGAGCACAACCCCACGGCCACATTATTACCTCCACCACCGAGCTAGCGGCAGAACTCATGGCGTGCTCTAAAGGAAAAATATTATTAACTATTATTTCTTATAATTAAATTTTTTTTTTTGCTATCGGCAGCCAACGTCGAAGGCTGTCGTAACATATGTTTAGCCAACTTACGTCACCCCTGATCTCGCTTGCCCGCACAGAATTCAACAAAATAACAAGATAATTTCTGTTAAAACTGTATCAATGCTGATTTATTATGAACTTTTGGCAGTAGATGGCCTCGAAAAGGATATGATGCGACCCTCTTGGCCATTTCACACCACAGAGAGATTCCATCCCTCCTTTTCTTGCTCTATAAGAAGAAATCCCTCGAGTATAAGGAATTGCCTGTGATAACCTGGATAAACAAAGGCAAATGAATTGTGATCGCACCCACGCACTTAATTTTCAAACATGTTGGTGTGGAGTAACCATCACACACAGCCAGAGAATAAATGAAAAACTGAAAGGCAGAATCGTGAGAACGTTTCATGTGAGTTAAGGTAAATAAACATAGTGTAACACATGGGCTGAAAAGTCCCGGGCCTAACAAAGAAAACACGTTTTGTTTTGTTCAATTTTTTTTGTTTAGTTGGTAATAACCTTTAAAAGACAGCTGTCATAATTTCATTATATTCTATTCATTTGTTTGTGAGTTATTGTGCTAAGAGCACACGTGCATCACGACAACGCACCGAGTCATAAGTCAATCAATACAATGGCAAAACTCATTAATTGAACTTCGAATTGCTCCCACATCCACCGTATTCGCCAGATTTGGCTCCCAGCGACTAATGGCTGTTCGCAGACCTCAAAAAAAAGAAATTTTGCTCGAATGAAGTGGTTATCACTGAAACTGAGGCCTATTTTGAGGCAAAAGATAAATCGTTCTACAAGAGTGGTATTGAAATGTTAGAGATTACGTTGATGAATAAAGCCAATTTTGAACAAAAAACAAAACGTGTTTTCTTTGTTAGGCCCGGGACTTTTCAGCCCATGAAGAGTAACGTAGAGTATTATCCTTCTTCGGGGCGACTTGGTTATTAGAAACCTATTACTGAACCTTGAAGTCTCGGATTGGTTACAGATGCCAACGATTTTGCTATCGAATCTTTTATAAATATCTCAACACTCTTGAGGGTTATTAAGAGCATGCAACGATCTCTCCAATTTGACTAAAAGGTACGGTTTAAGAGTAAATCCACCTAAGAGTTTAAATTCTTTTCTAGGAAGTATAACTTCCTCAGGTTGAGTTTCCAACTTTATATGGTATCAGCTTCCGTCACACATAAAACAAAATAACAGGGGTTACACGTTATAACATCACATTCTCGATACTTTATCGGAGTTTATGGGACATTATTTCAATTTTTGTACCATATTCCAGCTAGATTAAATATCTGTGATATTTCTACTCTATTTACATCTTCAAATAATTTGTTTTCGATATTTGAACGAAATTAGAGAAGCCAATTAAAATTTCTCGCCTTAAAAATAAATTTGTAGGATGTATGGTGAGTCTCAAAACCGCATGGCGTTGTGTTGGCTACAGGTGAACCAAACAAATTTAAAACAATCATGGTGAACATGAAATCAGGTGAGCGATTTAACAACTGAATCATTTATTGCTGTATACAAACGATTTACATCCAGCTGTGGATTACACAGGGATATCCTCCGATAAAAAGGACATACCTATTTGGAGCAAATAAACTAGATTTCCGCTGCGTGATAGTCAACGACGAAAGTAATGGGCATGCCAATTCCACTACATTTCAGTGGCATATATGCAGCAGGGATTAAATCATATAAATTCCAAATAATCCAACAGAATAAACACCAGGGCATGTTTTGATAGAATGCAAGGCGCTGCCTGCTGCAGATATAAACCATATATATTGCAGACAAGATGGCACGTTGCAGAGAAAATGGTTAAGGACTTTTGGGAAAAACAAATAAACCAACCAGAAGCGATGATTTAGTTCGAATAGCTATATAGCGAGGTGCGAGAACCGAGGAGCTACAATCATCACTATATTTCGAGAGGTTTCCAAGGCAACAACCTCACAGATAAGTAAAGAACATGATAACCATGAAATTTCCGTTCTTTACTAGTCCCCATCCCCCCCCTCCCTCTGAACATTTTCCCTCTGTCATTGACCCAGATTATTACCCCACCCCTCCCTCCTCTTTTTTGAATAATTTCGATGCACTGTATCTTACAAGGAAGGGTCCCCAGGTGTCCGGCTCCGATTTCGATGAAACTTTAATATGAGGAGTGGAAAATAAGTGACACGTATTTTTTTTTAAGTGCTCAATCCCCTTCTAAGGGGGTGAAAACCGTCCTTGAAGTTGGGGGTAAAAAAGTGACTTTCGATAATTTTCCTCAAAAAACATGAAAAAATTTGCAAGTTTTTTATTCCAAAATAGGTATTTCAGAAACTTACATTATATATTATTTTTTCAAGAATTTTGGTACTACCTAGGGGGTGAAACTACCCCTAGGAAGGGGTTCAAAATCAAAAAAACTGTCTAAAAAATCATGCAATTTGCAATCTGAGAAAGGGTGGTTTCGAAAAACCCTCGAACACGTCAACCTTATTTTTTTTTATGGAGTAATATAAATTTTTTCCAGAATTTTTCGCATCAATTTGGATTTTTTAGACAGTTTTTTGATTTTCCAACCCCTTCCTAGGGGTAGTTTCACCCCCTAGGTAGTACCAAAATTCTTGAAAAAATAATATATAATGTAAGTTTTTGAAATACCTATTTTGGAATAAAAAACTTGCAGATTTTTTCATGTTTTTTGAGAAAAATTATCGAAAGTCACTTTTTTACCCCCAACTTCAAGGGCGGTTTTCACCCCCTTAGAAGGGGATTGAGCACTTAAAAAAAATACGTGTCACTTATTTTCCACTCCTCTACAACATATTAAAGTTTCATCGGAATCGGAGCCGGACACCTGGAGACCCTTCCTTGTTAGTAAAATTCGAATTCGCACATTTCTTGGGTTTCAAAGTGGTTTTCTATGGAGAGTTTACGATTCATCTAAATAAAACTATTTAATACTTTATACGGGAAAGCCAAATTCGCTTGATACTAACTTCAACCTTAACTGATATTAATATTGAAAAATTTAGAAACGCAACAAGTCTTATTTAATGTAATCCATGAATAGACTCACGTCAATGCAATGTTTGCCAATTGTACAAATTTACTTTGAAAATAATGATTCAGGCCGTGAATAAAATTCTGAAATATGGCCATCGCTGACCATTTTTAACCGATTTAGTTGAAATTTGACATGTGGGTCCTAAATGGGATTCAAAAAATGCGTTTCTAATAAAGTTCTGGAATAAGGCGGATAGAGATGAAACCTATAGCTATTTCTTACCCGATCATGTCAAAAATCGACATGTGGGATCAAAATGGAATTTTCAAATGATGTTTGATAAAGTTCTGGAATATTGTCATTAGGGATAGAACTAGGCCATTTCTTAATCGATTATGTTGAAATTCGTGGGGTTCTTAAATGATTTTTTGATAAAGCTGCGTGGAATATGATCAATAGAGATGAAATTTGGCCATTTGTTAACCAATTATGTTTAAATTTGACACGATCTAAATGGGATTATTAAATGATTTTTGGTAAAGCTCTGCGTATCTGGACAAAAAGGGCGATATAATTCAGAACTTAGTCAAAAAATCATTTTAGAATAGTATTTTCATCACACATGTCGAATTCTATCATATTATAGAGCTTTAGCAAAAAATCATTTTAGAATCCCATTTAGAAATTACTTAGTTTAACATAATCTGTAAGGAAATGGTCAAATTCTATCCCTATCAACCGTATTATAGAACAGTATCACAAAATCAGTTTTGAATTCGAATCATTCACTTAGAATAAAACTAGTAAAACTGCTCCTTATTATTCGCGACATGTTTTTGAACACCGCTCTCCTGGAATTTGTGGTCGCCTAAATGTTTACCTATCACAAATACACACAAACTCACACAAACATTTTATATTGTTTTTGTTGGTTTAGGACAAACTTAGTACAAACTTCACATCGGTGAATGGGTGGTGTGTGCGTGAATGCAAGGGGAGTATTAATTGACCTTAAAAGGACATTACATCCATTGGACAATTAATACTTTCCTTTTTAAAAAATAAAAAAAAAAATAAAAAATAAAAAAAAAAAGTTTTAAATTAATTTGTGAAAAAAAAACATACGTGACATAACTAAACTATTTTTGGATCCATGGTATCAGGGTTTTTAAACTACGTTTATTGACACCTGCAAGCACTTTTTACCCACTCTGGGTCCACCGATTCCCAAAATTTTTAATTAGCATTTAGAAAATAACGCTTATATCGATTTTAGTAAATACCAACCGCAAAATTAAATTCAAAATAAAAACTTATTTCAAGATAAGTGCTTATTCTAAATTTATTTCTGATTTTACAAATAAAACTATTGTTTTAAATATCACTTATTTCATGCTGCAATATCATTAGTGTTTAGCGAGTATAGTTCGATTAGCGAGTATAGTTCAACATAATCACTTATCTCGACATAAGTGGTTATGTTAAATTGACACAGATGTAGCAGTTATAGTTGCTGTAATACCAAAAGTACAAAAATTACTAAATAATTGAGACAAAAGATTTATGCGTGCCATTTGTTGGAAATGTCAGACTTATAAAATGAAACTGTTGACTAAAGATATCACAGACCACTATGTACATTCCTCATTTTATACAATTCAACACTTTGAGATCTCAGCTACAGTATACATTCCAAGTGTGGTGTCTTCCCTATATCAAGCTTACATTTTTTAAAACGAATTATTGAAGTAGCCAACATGTTTAACAAAGTGTGACCCTTATTTGACTTCTTGAGATCAACTAAATACTTTTTTATATTCAAACATTGCTTTCATGTTGTAATATTTAATGATTTGCAATCAATCGATTTCTTTGAACAAATAAACAACAGAATCTCAATGATCAATTAAATCGGAAACGTTATTTATACACCAAAAGCCAAAGAAATCCGAAAATTTTATACTTGTTGAGTCCATGGGATTCTAAGGTATTCCCGATTCAAATACATATACGGTGTATATACGAATGTACTTTGTGTACACAAATTATTACCAGAAGAAGTTTAACCACTTTTATATGGACGATCAAAGTTCAAGCACATTTCAAAAATTGTTCGACGTTTTAATGCCGCACCTAAAACTTTTATATCATTTATGCCCTGGAACCAACTAATTATAAAGCAAACAAATAATTTACAAGTTTACTAAAACCAGCAATTTCTCGATACACTGCCCCAGTTCAACGACCCAATTTTATTCAACCGAACATAAATTCACTATCTAATTTTCATAACAAATTCTACTTTTCAATTACATTAACGTTATTGCGAAATATTAAAGAGCATAAACCGTATGTAACATAATATACATAATACATTTATGTAATAAAACATAACGAATAAGCCAAATCACGATTTAATTGATAATGTCATTATTTGTGTACACCCTATACATTTTAAAACTATATATGCAATATGTTGTAAATATGAATACGTTAAGCTTAAGCTCGGCACTTTGCAATTTAATTATTTTTTGTGTCAATTACATCGTAAGCTACAGTGAAGGACACACCATGCACAAAAAAGTAATCGTGTATATCGAATAACGTATAATAAATCAAAAGACTTGAACGAAGTAAATTTATGTGTAAGCGAGGAACCTTTTTATTCCTTTATAAATAAAATAAAAAAATAATAAACCTACGTGTTTCGGTAAGCTGCGGTGCTGTATTTGTTTTTTCATTTGAACACAAACTAAACTCAATTAAATAAATATTAAATATTATAAAACTAATCAAACACTTATTAAATAACGATTTCATTTTTATGTTTGTTATATGCGATAATAAATTCCACTCAAAATAATAAAAATTTCACTCAATTTTAATTTTTTTTTTATTTTTTTGTGTTTTCTGTTTTGAACTTTTGCTTTTTTTTTACACAATTTTCACTTTCTGTTACACTCGACTGTTTACTTTGCTATTCTGATAAATCTTTAATTAAAAGTATGTTAAAAGTCTATAATGTTCAACAGTCTGCAAGTGAATGAAATTTGTTTTAATAACTGATTGGGGTTTTTATTAAAATATTTAACTATATGTAAGCGTGAGAAGAGTATGGATATTGTTAATTCCGCCACACCATCGATAACATATACACGAAACGACGAAAGAAATTCGTCTTAAGTGTATAGTAAACGTACGTAAATTAAAGCGAACCAATTTTTAAATAAAAATCGGATTTTTGAAAATCGAATATTTTTACCGCGCCGGACAATTTGATAACGAATTAATTAACCGCGAATCAGAATACGAATAAAATATAAGAAGTCAACCAAAATTAATCGGATGTGATTGAGTCACAGTTTTATACTTCCGGATTATTCAGACATTTTAATCGTTTTGTTCCGTAAAATTATGCTAAATTTGGTTACATCGTGGTTTTTAATCTTAAGTGTTACATCAAGTCGGAAATAATAATAATTCAAAGAGATATAAAATTTATTCAGGTTTTTTACTCATTAGGTCGTTTATGGAATCTGAGATTTTCAAATCGTTTTAGTACACTGGTTCGAAACAGTTCTGCTTATTTGTAAAGTTTTATTACTTGGAATTTATTAGTTATTATTTATAACAAAAATTTCTGAAAGACGAACGACCAGAATAAATAAGCGATTGCAAACGACCGAGCGGTTTCACTCTATAATAAAATTTATTAATCGTTAAATGATGTATGAGGATTGAGGTGGTCGTTTACGGCAGTTTCCATAACAAAAAATGAACAAGTATATGATTCCAATTGGATTATTAAACTTCTTTTGTGTATTAGTGTTACACTGTAAAATATATTTTTTAATGAGACAGATATATAAAATCGGAAAGAGATAATAAGTGTTATCCCTTTCTAAACAAATATCCGGCTGGCTATTTTTGAAATTGGAACAAAACACAATTTTAAGAACATGGATCGTTTTGCAGTTGAACATGCATATTTATGTTAAGGTGTAATGTATTGACATTTCGCCATAGATGATTGTCTATGAAGTGAATGATTTTGTATTTTTGCATACCTTTAGCAATGCCAAAATGCTTCTTTATGTTATACATTGTGTCTGGATTTGTGTGAACGCTCAATGGCAACTTGAGTGCTGAATGTGCAATCCTTTCACCATCAAACAAATACCAGATGAAGCAATTGCCAACGCAATATGAATTTGTGATCGAATGCATGCAAGTACCAGTGAGATGAGGAATGTGCAGCAGTGAGCAATTGTTCATTATTTGCAACAAAAGTACTCAAAGGTACCGCATCAAACTTTTGTTCGCGCTGAACATCGCTGTAAATGATGTCTGTTGCTGGGCGGTTAGGAAATGGCATATCAAAATGAATGAGTAGCAAATTCGAAATGAGAATGCAAATATCTTCAATCTTTATTAATGCCTCGTTATATATTTGTGGCGAAATATTTATATTGGAATCTTGATCAGCGGTCCAAATGCGATGCAGAAAAGTAGGTTAGATTGATTGTCAGTGAATGCACATATATAATTGAAATTCATAGAAGATCATATAAGATATTCACTTCTTTGTCGATGAATAATACATGGAATATCAAAACACAGCGAACAGAAATTGAAATATCAAAACAACGCAAGCTACGACGCAAGTGATTTGCGCATGTATATTGATGCGTACGTCAAACACCGCAGGATTTGACATCAGCGCCGCCTATGGCACACAATAAACATAACTATGAAATATTCTCAAAAAGTCAATTATTCATTGTTTTCATTCGTTTTATAAAATATTGGGACGATGCTGGTGGTGAAATTTTGAGGTTATATGTTCTAATATATGAAAAATCTCAAAAATATAAAAACAAATCGCAACGCCACCTACCGGGTCCAGTTGTGAATCTAAACCTTCCAGGGACCCACTCAAACACACACACAAAAAATTTCATCAAAATCGGTCCAGCTGTTTAGGAGGAATTCAGTGACACACACGTACAAAAGATTTATTATAAATATGGCGGTGGGAGCGGTGGGGAAGTGATAACTGGGGGCGGTGGAGAGGTGAAATTTTGGGGTTATATGTTCTGATATGCGAAAAATCCTAAAAAAATAAAACAAAAATTTCGGCAAAAAGCACCACCTACCGGGTCCAATTGTGAATCTAAACCATCCATAAACATACTCAAATATACACACACCAAATTTTAGTCAAATCGGTCCAGCCATTTAGAAGTTCAATTACATACACTCGTATACAGGAAATTTTAGGGTGGTGAAATTTTAGGGTTATATGTTTTGATCCGCGAAAAACCTTTAAAAAAACAAAAAAAATTAAATTTTGTCAAAAAATATTTTTAAAAAATTCGTAGAACGCGATCGCAGTGCCACTTACCGGGTCCAATTGTATATCTAAACCATCCAGAAACCTACTCAAACACACACACACACACACACACACACAAAATTTGATTAAAATCGGTCCAGCCGTTTACTGTTAAAGTTGGGGATGTGACATCTAGCGCATTAAAAATAAGCTCATTGAGTCTTTTTTTCCATAAAATTTTAGCACGGCATTGAGACGGGAAAGTATAGAAAACGCTGCCAGTGGCACTATTCTGGTAATTCCCCGGGAATAGGGAACTGGGGAAAGATTTTACATAGCTTTTATGTATAAATTAGTTTTTTCTGGCCTACTGAGAAAAAAATTTTGATGTAAATATTTGTAAATTGGGAATAATTTTTCCATAGCGAAATTATCAGGGAAAGTTGTTCCCAATTTTATTTTATTTTCAAAAAAAATGCCACTAACTTTTTACCTTAGTATGCCAGAAAAAAATTATTTAAATACAATTTATATGTAAATTTATTCCCCAGTTCCCTATTCCCGGGGAATTACCAGAATAGTGCCACAGTGGAAAAAATGAAGCTTGCTTCAGATACACGCGAGACACATTTTCGATTTTTAAATTGAAAATTTTAATATTAATTGTAAATAAATTTATAGTTTTTATATTTTAATGCAATATACAAATAATATTACACTTTCCAAGATCACTTTTCATAGATAATTCATAGAAAAGCATGTTTAAACTCTTTTTCGTAGTAATAAATTTTTCCGCGAGAGCATAGAGGTACAAGTCTCAATACTTTATGAAAATAAAAATTAACATACAAAAATAGAGCCAATAAGTTTAATTTTTTTGCCTTTAGATCCACTTATAATTGTCTATTGGCCTTTTAATCACCGGCTATCTAGCGGGTGTCTATCTTGTTTATACGAGGAAATGGCTCATTCGATTTTATTATTATTTCAACATTTATTTATAAACTAATTGAAGATTTTACATAATATCCAGTCGAATTGTAGTCATCTATGAAGTTTATACAGAACTACAAGTGGATCTGACGGCAAAAAAATTAAACTGATTGGCTCTATTTTTATGTTTTTTTTTTATTACATAAAAAAAGAAAGTATTAATCATCCAGTGGATTATTTAATGTCCTTTTAAGGTCAATTAATACTCCCCTTTTCATTCATGCACACACACCCACTCCATTCACCTATTCACACAATTACAGTATACCACTTGCACGTTGCAAGCTCCATGTCAACCTGCACACTGGCATGAACGGTGGCTTGGCACTGAATTCTGCACTCCAACAGAGGGTCTAAGTTGTGTTTATTATCATCACCGATCGTAATCGATGAACAAAATTCGATTTACATCCTGCCTCTGGTGGGATTCGAACCCAGTACCTCCCGGTCCAAATGCCGAAGCTTTAACCACTGCGCCACTTGTATGTTAATTTTTATTTTCATAAAGTATGCCGTGTTAAAATTTCAAGAAAAAACGACTCAATGAGCTTATTTTTAATGCGCTAGATGTCACTACCTCGGACATTTATAGTTCTCAATATTACATTAAAACTAGTGTTTTGAGAAGTCGATCACCTTTCGCTCTAGTTCCAAAATATTCCGTCAGATGTCAGCCACTTTGCGTTAAAAGGCGAATAAAGCTTAAAACAGAACAAGAGCGAAGGCGGCGCGCGAAATCGCCTGTCATATTACAAACCACCGTAAACATACACTACAAACACAACCATCGCCGCAGGCAACAACGATTTTTTCGTTAAAATAAATTTAGAGTCTATTCCTATTTTTATCGCCGAAGAAACAACGCTGCCAACTGTTTTTATATAAGTTGGTAACGCCCCAACGTCATATGCGAGAAACATAAAACATAAACAATAGATTGATTGTGCGGCTAAAACAAACACAACGTCAAAGAGAATTCCATGCATTTTGTTCGAAATGGATTGAACACCGTTTAAGTTTATTTTATTAAACTACTTTTTGAATAAATATTGTAGTAAATTGATTTGGAATGTGATTTTGTATGTTTGGAAATACTGGCTACAAATTTCCGAATTTATTTAGCATGGAAATACTGCTATCATTGTAATAAGAATGGAATTCGGGCATGTTATTGCATTTTATCGGAAAGTGTTTACTATAAGAGGCATAATCTCACCATTTACCATTCGCTGCTGATGTATCAGAATAATTTATTTACTAATTCCTTAAATAAATTATCAGAATATAGATTTCTAAACGTTACAGATATTGAGATTCAACGCAATATTTCCATAATTTCAATGACACACGGTTTTTTATTTTCAACTAACACTCACAAACATATAAATAAACTCAGGATAATACAAATAAATAATAAAAATTAGTTTCGCACTATTAAAAATATTTATATATTTAAGTTTTTAACAAAATATCAAATATTTCGTACAAACTGCAGTTTGTATTCCTTAACACTCAAAATTTCTGTCAATTTGGATAAATTATTTCTGTCAAAATATCGATTTATTTTTATAATTTTAAAATTTTTATTATCCGAGTATGCTAACTATTACTGCGAGTTCATACGACGGATAAAAATCTCGGATTTTACTATCCCAGATTTTTTTTTCAATATTTTCAACTTTTTTATATGAAAAGAGGCGTACCCGTTGTATAATTCACGTGATGTAATTGGTTAAAACGATGGGATAGTAAAATCCGAGATTTGTATCCGTCGTATGAACTCGCAGTTAAGGTGGATTTACATATCCGACGATTTTTCGGCGAAGCTGCTTGCCGCAGAAAATTCGGCGAACGCTATATTATCTTTGATTTAGATATCCGACGATTTTTTCACACATACATACATAAACAATATTTTGCACACAATGTCAAATCGTAGAAAAAATAAAAAAATAGAAGAATTATTTTTTTTATCTATGTGTGCTGTGATGTCGCGCCGAAAAGATACATTTTGTTCATGTCTTCGCCGTGCCAAAAATTCGGCGAAGAAGTTCTTTCTGATTGGATGAATGTGTCACGTGATGTTCGGCGCAGAAAAGTCGTCGGATATGTAAATCCACCTTTAGAATCGATTTTGACATAACAAAATATGTCGTCGTTATGTCATTTGTGGTTGTTTTTTTATCGCCATAGGCTGGTGCTCTTGTTCTGTTAGCTACAGCGATATTTTTTATTTATTCGTCGACGCTCGTCGTTGCCGCTCTTGTTCTGTTTTTAGCTTAAGTGGATCAGACGGCAAAAATATTAAACTTGTGGGATATATTTTTGTATGTTAATTTTTATTTTTATAATGTATGCCGTGCTAAAATTTCATGGAAAACCCCTCAATTATTTTGAATGCACTAGGAGTGTTTTTTTATTCATTCCAAATATTCCGGACGTTCCGAACATGACATTTATGTTTTTTATTCATTACATTCCTTCTATTCCTTTTCTTTGCTATTTTTTATTTATTCTAGACGTTCTATGGACGTATTCTTTTCGTATACTAGATGAAAAGGTAGAACGAAAGGAATATTTTTAATATTAGCCGCCATATTGTGTTTTCACCATATTGTGTCCCTCGGCTGTGGGCTCACAGGGAGCTTCGGCTGTAACTGTGTGCACCTCGGCTACTCATAGGGGGATGGGCACTGCTTGCAGTGGCTAAGTTCTGCCAGGGACCTAGTGTTGGGAGGTATAACCTGACCAATTAAAGCAATGAATAGAACGGAAAAAGGAGAAAATACCCCAGGTGGTACACCAACTACCCAGTTGGCTAATCCACCCTCTAACGAAGCAGGCTCAATGGATTCTGGGGTGAGCCAATCATTGCTATACCCATTCATAAGAAGTTCAAAGTTGCCAAGATCACCAACTAGACAAACTATCTCAGAAAATCAGCAGAAAAATGAAAACGCTGGACTCTGTCGGAAACTAAGTGACTTAGAAGCACTTATAACCCAACTAAGAAGCGAAGTTAACAAACTAAAAAAAAAATGAACAATTAAAGAAGCCCAAAGAAGCCCAAAGAAGCCCAAAGAAATGGAAATGGAGATTTATGATAAACCTCTAACCAGTTATAACGAAGCAAGTACATACACCAATTATAACACCGAGTTCCATACTGATGAGGAGGAGGGAAACAGATTGGGTACTGAACAGGAAAAAATACCTACCAAAAAACGAAAAGCGGAATAACAACAGCAAGAAAATCAACAACAAAAGGTTGCACCGAAAGAAAAGGCTCCACCGCCAATTAATGTATTCGGCATAACAGAATTTGCTAGTATACAAAATATAATGAAATCAGTGACCACTAAGGAGTACAGAGTAGTGTCACTAAACAATAACGTGTGGAAAATCAATACACCAGATTCCGATACATATAGAGCTCTAGCCACAAAGCTCAACGAGGAAGGTAAAGAATGGTTCACATATGAAGATAAAAACAACCGTGCAATTAAGGTTATGGCCAGAGGCCTTCATCCAACTTGTAAGAAGTAGGATATAATGGAGGACCTAAATGCAAAAGATCTGCAAATAGAAGATGCAGTAAATATCCTAAAACGAGAGAGAGGCGAGAACAATGAAGTAAGAAAAAGAGGGCTCCCACTCTTTATGCTTACTTTTAATAAAAAGGAGAAAGTTGAAAAAAATTTCAACATCAAAGCAATACTAAATATGAGGGTTAAACCCCTAAAGAAAAGTACGAGGTTAATACCTCAATGCAAAAAATGCCAAGGTTTCAACCACACGCAAGAATATTGCGGTCGGGAACCTAGATGCGTAAAATGTGCTGGAAAACAACGCGAAAGAGTGTAAAGAAAGTAGAAACAACCCTGCAAAATGCATAAACTGTAAAGGGCATCATCCTGTGAATTACAAATGAGGTGAAGTAGCCAAAGAACTTCAAAGGCTAAGAAACAAAATGAATCTTCCTCAAAGCTCTAAGGTTGCCACTGAGAAAGTAAGCAAAAACCAAGTGGAGCCAAAGCCACTAGTTATAGGTACAGGGAGGAAAACCTACTCGCAAATTGCACAACAATCATCTAATGCTATTACTGATGACCCTCTCGAAAGCATATACAGAAGCATAGAAGCCCTCCTATATTAAAATGAGCAGAACATTAAGAATTGTCACCTGGAATGCGAACGGACTAGCACAGCATGTTCCAGAGTTAGAAATCTATCTAAATTTAGAGAAAATAGATATTTGCCTTATATCGAAAAGTCATTTGACAGAAACATCATTTATTAAAATACGCGATTATGAATGTTATCATGCTATTCACCCAGGAGGAAACGCGAGGTGAGGATCATCAGTAATAGTGAAAAAGAATATCAAACACTATGAAGAACCTGGTATCGAAGAAGAAAGTATGCAAGTTAAAACGGTTAAAGTCAAAACTAGTAAAAATAATGAATACAGTATTTCATCTATCTACTGCCCACCACGCTATAATCTAAACAAAGAAGATTATAACAGACTCTTTAGATCACTAGGACCCAATTTTATTATTGGTGGTGACTTTAATGCAAAAAACACCTATTGGGTATCAAGACTTACAACCCGTAAAGGAAAAGAGCTTTTCGAAGCAGGTCAGGTAAACAACTGCGAGTTCCATTCTGGAGGTAAACCAACATATTGGCCTGCTGATCTAAATAAAATACCAGATCTCATTGATTTCTATGTAACGAAAGGGATTACCGAGGACTACATGTGCCTCGAAAACAGCGAGGGGATATATTCTGACCATTCACCAGTTATCATGACACTCAGCACAATGATAATTAACAAGGATAACTTGCCTAAGCTAACAAATAATAAAACTGACTGGGACCTATTCCAAGAACTAATTGAAGAGCAAATAGACCTTCAAATGCCAATTAAAACAACGGTACAATTGGAAGTCGAACTGGAGGTACTTAACAGTACTATTCAACAAGCAGCATGGCAAAGTTCACCTACTAATCATACCGAATCCCGTAGGAATCAAAATTACCCTCTTGAAGTCAAGGAACTAGTTAGAGAGAAACGAAAGGCACGAAAGACATGGCAAAGAACACGCGCCCCGGAAAACAAAAGAATCCTCAATTATCTGTGCAATAAACTGAAACAACTTATAAAAGAAATTAAGAACGAAACTATTAACAAGTACTTAAGTGGTCTCACTGAACATAAAGACACTGATTACTCTCTTTGGACAGCAACAAAGGGATTAAAAAGGACCAAAATGCATGTGCCGCCTATTAAAAATGAGGAAGGAACCTGGGCCAAAAGTGACAAGCAAAAAGCTATTTTATTTGCGGCTCACTTGGAACAAACCTTTCAACCGTTACCCAGGCAAACTGCAGACGAAAACATAACAACAATTAGCAAAATTGTAGACCATAATATACGATCTGTAACATTACAGGAATTGAAAGAGGAGATCAAGCACAATTTAAATGCGAGAAAAGCTCCAGGTTACGATCTAATTACTAGCCAAGTCGTAAAAGCCATTCCCGAGAAGGGATTACGAAAATTGGTTCAAATAATCAATGCTGCCTTCAGACTAAAATATGTCGCAAAAAATGGAAGGTTGCTGAAGTAATTATGATTCCTAAACCAGGCAAACCAGCAAACGACAAAAAGTCGTACAGGTCGATTTCACTACTTCCTGTCGTTTCAAAATTATTTGAAAAATTACTGCTCAAGAGGCTCAAGCCAATAATAGAAGAACGAAATTTAATTCCACCCCGCCAATTTGGATTTAGGGAAAATCACTCTACGATAGAACAAGTTCACAGAATAACGGAGATAATAGAAGACGCACTTGAGAAAAAGCAAATATGTTCCAGTATCTTCTTAGATGTAGCACAAGCTTTCGACAAAGTTTGGCACCAAGGACTTGAATTTAAATTGCATCGAGATCTACCTAAACAGTTCTATCAAATTCTTAAATCGTACATCGCAGATCGGCATTTCCGTGTAAAATATAACGGAGAGTACTCTGAACTAAAGAGAATAGCAGCAGGCATACCACAAGGTAGCGTGCTGGGTCCTATACTGTATATCTTGTACACCAGAGATATGCCAAATACAGAAGGTGCTACGATAGCAACATTTGCAGACGATACAGCTATTCTGACAACTGGAAATTGTATGTCAGAAGCAACCACGAAACTTCAACAAGCAACCGACTCAGTGAGTAGCTGGACAAAGAAATGGCGCATTAGCCTAAACGAAGCAAAATCGGTCCACGTAAACTTCCCAAACCAGAAAGTTAACTGGATTCCAGTAGAACTCAATTCAAGGCAGGTTCCTCATGCAAATACAGCCAAATACCTCGGCATGACCCTCGATTGCAAGCTTAGATGGAAAGAGCATGTTAAAAAGAAAAAAGAAGAATCGAACATCAAATATAAGAAAATGTATTGGCTAATAGGTAGAAATTCTGAGCTTACAATACACAATAAATTGCTATTATATCGGCAAATACTTAAACCAGTATGGGCTATGGTATTCAACTTTGGGGTTGTACCAAGAAAACAAATACACAAATGATACAATGTTTTCAAAATAAAGTGCTGCGTAGCATTGTCAACGCGCCTTGGTACATCAGAAATGATAACCTACCTAGGGACTTAAACATGGAATATGTCAGTGAAGAAATAAAAAATCATGCAAAGAAACACATTCAGCGGATATCTCGGCACCAAAATGCAGACATACGAAGATTGTTGGACACCACCAATGCAGTAAGAAGACTTCAAAGGCAGAAACCTTTAGAACTGGGCAGTTGTATTTAATCAGGACAGAGAAATAAAATAAATTATGTAAATTCAAACGGGAGTAACAATTGGGTCACTGCCCGTCAAATGTGATTATTTATTTAAGAAAGATAAGTTACTAAATGATTTGTAAATCAGTTGTAATATAAATTATCAATAAAAAAAAAAATATTGTGTTTTGTTGAGTGTACATGTATATAAAAAAAATATACAAAAATAAAATATATAAAATATATGTATTCCATTCCTTCCAAATCGTTTTTTATTACAATATGTTTAGAATATTTTAAAGTCGCGTGATCAGTATTCTATTCTTTCTATTCCTTCTTTGGAATGGATAAGATAAACACTCCAGGAGCGGTATGTTGTACCATCACTTCGAATTGAAAAAAGTCGAAACTCGAAAAAAGTCGAATTGAAAAAGTGAAAGTTGTATCATTTTCGACTTTTATCGTTTTTAATCTTGCAATACTTTTTCTAGAACTAAATGTCAGCTACATTTATTATTACTTTGGTTTTAAATGATGAAACTTTATCATTTATCGCGATTCGAAAATGATACAACATACCGCCATTCGACTTTTTTCGAATTTCGATTCGAAGTGATGGTACAACATACCGCCCTAGATGTCACATTCCCAACTTTAACAGTCGTCAATAAAGATAATATTGGGTATTTGAATATGACTCCGCCCTTTACCAATAGGTGTCGTTACTAGTGCCGCTTACGTGTGTACTATAAACAGGCAATACTGGAAATTGGAATTCTATAGTACTTGATGTCAGCTGCCAACGCAATATGCAACATTTGTTTGGTTGAAACGTAAACAGCTAGTATTTTCAACTCCTTGAAATTAGCGAATTATATTATTTTATTGCAAAGAAAAGTGCAGCGGAAACTTATCCTTTGCTTATGTGAAAATTTACGATGGCTCCATTGAAGATAAAGAGCATGGAATACCACCCAAAAAATTTGGAGTGTCTGAATTTGTAACGTTATTGGCTGAAGATTCTTCTCAAACACAATCAGAATTGGCTACAGTATTAAATGTTGATCGATCAACTGTTGCAAAACGTTTGCTAAAAGTTAGCAAATACTGTTTCAAAGATAACAAAGAAAAGGTTTTTGCATTGAATAGTTACTGGAGATGAAAAAAGGATCTATTATGAGAATCCCAAACCAAAAAAATCGCGGGTAAAATCTGGTGAAGTTGGTACATCGCATAACTAAATCGAGATATTCATTGCAATAAGGTGTTTCTCTGTATCTGGTTGATCTCACTAGGTGGTATAATATGAACTGCTGGTATCAGGTGAAACTATCAATGGCGTTGTCTACTAATAATTTCAACACGACAATGCAAAACCACATGTTGCGGACGTTGTGAAAAATTATTTAAAAACACAGGACTGTGAGGTTTTACCGCACGCATCGTGTTCACCAGACATAGCTCCTTCAGATAATTACTTATTCCGATCGATGCAGTCGTCTCTTTCTGAACGGTGGTTCAGTTCTCGCGCAGAATTCCATCAATCACCAGGATTGCCCTTTGAAAGATGGGGGAAAGTTGTAGCTGCAGATGGAACATATTTTCAAAAAATAATTCTTTATTCATTTTCTAAACAAGCAACTGTGTTTTATTTTAAT
The DNA here is from genome assembly GCA_932526605.1 of Nephrotoma flavescens. Lineage (NCBI taxonomy): Eukaryota > Metazoa > Arthropoda > Insecta > Diptera > Tipulidae > Nephrotoma > Nephrotoma flavescens. The sequence continues at coordinate 78,129,782 of OW052221.1, read as the reverse complement.
AAAAAAAGGGCGGAGTCATAGTCACACACCCAATATTTAAAACTAAATATTTTGAAAACAAGTGATAAAAATACTAAAAAAAATCGTCGTAAGACAAAATTTCTTACAATGAGTAATTCCTTGTATTAGCATTGTTTCTTCTAACAACTAGCTACTTCAATTATCTTCAGATTACAGCTGTTTGGCTAAATTAAATTTTGACTATTATCTTAAAGAACCCAAGGATTATTCTAAAATGTATAGCGGTCTCCTAAATTCTCATTTTTTTATTTAATTTTTATGGCATACCGATTTCACTAAACTTCGCAAAAAAATATTTCTGGAATCCATTTCGGCGAGAATACTTCTGTTAAGGCATTAATTGGAAAATTATCAAATGCACTGTTAATAAATATCTTGCTTTTTTGAGTAAAGCGAAAGATTCTAGTGTTGATTTAACTAACATAAAAGTGATGAACTAAATTTTTTCAAATTCATGATGAAATATCTTATATTCGATTGGATTACGTACACCAACTCCCAATACTATAGTAATATATGATGTCATCCAGCAACATTTGAGCCGATTGCCGTTAACCTTATGGCAGCCAGCTTTCAGTAGTTTGTTCTCCTGAGCAAAAGCTGACTTCTGGAAATCGCCATCTCACGGGCATTGAAGTACAGCAGGAGCTAAGACAAGTTCGAGATGGAGTTGTTAGTGGACCGTAAGAAGCAGCTTGAAGGAAGAGAACCCCACTCCAAGACGGCCTGCCAGAGGCCCAAAATTGACAGCACGCCACCGCAAAGAGCGACTCGAATTTGCTCGCGAACACCTAAATCAGAGCATCGAGCAATGGCGGTCCGTTTTATGTAGCGGAGGTCTGACTGCTTAAAGATACATCGAGGGCATTCTCTTGGATCATGTAGTGCCCTACGCAGGATATAGGAGAAGATTTCACTCGACAGTTCATGCATGAAGTTGGACATGAAGTCCGAGCCCGAAATCCCGTACCATTTAACATCAGTATGACCTCAAGTTTGCATTAGATGAGAAGTGCAATACTCCAAGTATTTGTCAAAACCTTATTAGAACCTTCAGAATACCCGTTGTAGACACAATGGGGGGCATTACTATAAGTATTAACCAATATGTTGTTTTTGTTTTTCTTAAATTTTTTGTTGTAATTTAAATTTAAATATCCACGCGAGTGTATATACTAAATTTGTTCAACAACTTTATAATCAACTGAACATTCTTGTTTTGTTAAAAAAAATATAATTATTTTTAAAATTCCAAACATTAATAGTTTCTTAGAATTAATTAGACTTTCTGCGGTGCAAGTAGCATATGATCGTCAAAGCACATGCAGCTATACCGAAAATAAATTAGTCAACGTGAAATATTTATTGTCTACAGAATTGGAAGAGGATATATGAATAACATACCGCACCCATATGTCAGGATAATTATAACTCGAACACTAGAAGCATTCTAGTAGAAAATCTCCGTGCTAGGAGGGCAACAACTAAATGTCGAGGAGGTCTTGGTAGTGTTTATTAACATCATCGATGACGAAAAATCACTTTGAACCGAGTACCTCCCAGGCAAAGTGCCAGAATTTTAACCACTGCACCACTTGTACGTGCTTTTTTTGGGTTCTTCACTCTCTTTCTTTAAAATTGTACATTCGAACTGAAATATATTTTCAGTTGAAGATCTTGATGATGATGATAATTTGGAACTTCATCCAAATTGGTAAGGCAATGCACTCACCACAGAATCCATTGGAGCAGCCTCCAAAGACTGTGGATTTGGCAACATCTCTGCTGCGAAAACTGTAAAATATTTCATGACCACGAGAAAATTGATTTGTATATTTGTAAATACATATTTTAACGAAGCATAACAAAAATTTAATGGCCAAGCATAGTAAAAAAAATTACATCACAGTTCATGACATTTTAACAAAATGTGTTCAAACCAATTTAATATTTTACGAAGGATTTCCTCCCCATATATGATGAAGAAATTGACAAGAAATTGTTTTATCAAGATTATTTTCCGCGCATGTATTTCAAGGTTTATGATACGCGTATAGTTAAGAAATTTTTAAAATACACTCTCATATACAAGAAATTCACATGGCACACAATTTATGGCTAAATTAAAAAACTGAAAACTTAAATTAAATTATAAAATCAAATTCAATTTGGTCAGTGAATTATTCCGTGGTAATAAGGTCGCAGACCATAAGCCGAGTCATTTATTTTTGTGTTCACCTTGTAATGAAAGTGAATCGAATTACAATCGCGCGCACACCTATTTAGGTAATGGAATCTCTTAGTATAGTTTTTTTTTTTTTTTGGTGGCTAATTTGATTATCAAATCAACAAAACAACAATGATATAAGTATTTTATAACCTTTCTTTTTCCTATTTAATTCTTTTAAAATAAACGTCTTAAAGACACACATATTTTTATTTTCACATCTTGTTTCTTATATAATCGAGCGTGCGATCATCTGATGCTTTTATAAAGATACAGTACGTCAGTTGTATTTATGAAATAAATTGCGCTGCCTGTAGGTCTGCAAACATATTGACATCTGCAAACATAAAGAATTTGAAATAGGTGCGTTACTGTATCAATATTATACGAGTGGATAACATTATTATGTACACGCACACACACACACTTTATAGAGAGTGAAAGTATTTAGCTATCTTTCTATTTCTTCAGTTAACGAGCATGTTAATTCTTGTAGTAAATATTTTTTTAATTATCCAAATTTTTGACTCAAAATAATGTTGAGTGAAAATCTCTTTTAGCCCATTTGAAACGGAATATAGCAACACTAATGTCCTTTTTATGGGAAAACTATTAATTATATGTTTGTTTAAAAGCCAGTGATTCATCGGTCTTAGCAGAGACGAGACAAGGACCGGAGCGTAAGAGCTTCCAATTCCACCAGAGCCAAGTAAAATTAAATTTTCTCATCCGGTTACGCCCAGTGTTCATAAACACAATTACACAACCATGTACCTCTGGAACAGTGCGCAAATCTCAGGACCAAGCCAGCTTCCATATCACATGGAACTTGCAACGTTCGGAGGATATACTGTGCATATGTGGGAAAAACAGTATCATGGGTCGTCCGAAAGCCCTCTGTCCAAGAAGCTCACACAACACACGCTACATGGAGCTTGAAATATATGCAGATGGTAGACTTTATGTGTGTAGCTAAATATAATACTATAATTATGTGTGTAGCTAAATAACCACTAAGTTAAAAATTAAATAACCCGGATTAGGTTTATTGATTAAAAGCAACATCGAAACTTCGCGCTGTATATTTAATAAATCCGGCCAAATTCTTGGATAAGCAGATGATATCGTGCTTCTTGACCGAAGACCTAGCGATATCAAAGACAGTTTCATACCGCTCGATCGCTGCGCAAGAAGACTTGGTTTGGAGGTGAACAGTAGTAAAACCAAATATTTAGCAACACCTAGGAACATCTCTATGGCAAATCTCGGAATTGGCGGAATTGACCTCCGGCTAGTTAAAACATCACTGAATGAAATGCAGACAGACATAAAAGCCCGAATCGCTGCCGGACAACGAGTTTTCTACGCCCAATCAAGATTATTGCGATCGAAACATCTTTCGCAGTCGTGCAAGCTCGCACTTTATAAAGCACTCATAAGACCTGTGCTGACTTTAATAAGCGAGAGCTGGACCATGACCTCTAACGGTTGTAGATTGTTATCTCCCTTCGAAAGGAAGGTCATCCGTCAATTTTTGGTCCAATTAAAGTTGCGAACAACGAATATCGGATTCGTATGAATCAGGAAATAAAGCAACTCCTCGGAGGCAGCGATATCATCGGATTCATTAAATCCAATCGAGTGAGATGGCTTGGCTACGTTACAAGTTCCCCACAACAACGGATGATAAATAAAGTGTTTCACCAACAACCAGCCGGAGTGCGTCGTAGAGGAAGACCCCGACTACGCTGGCGTGACGACATCAAACAAGATCTACGAGCATTAGGATGTTGAAACTGGAGGACGAGAGCAATGGATCGAGATGGATGGAGGACCATTGTGCATGCGCGAAATCCCTTCATGGGATGTGAAAGCCAGAGAGAGAGATTAGGTTTATTAAAATTAAAATTTTATTCAACTAGGTTACGTTAGGTTAGAGTGGCTGCTATAGCACACTTAGGCCAATAATAGCACAGGATGATACCACAGGATCCAATCTGTCCTTACTCCCGCTGAAACCATCCAGAGCTGCTTATGTAGTGTAAAATATCTCGCACTCCACAGTCCGTGAGTTCAGAAAGGCTGTCCATATCGTACACACCCAAGTACTTATGGCTTTTGTAAGCCAGTGTCGGACACGAGCATAGGAAGTGATCTACAGTCTCTTCCTCCTCTTCGTCCATACAACTTCTACAAAAGTCATTCGTCTGTAGACCCAACCTTCTCGCATGTTCCCCAACAGGCAGTGTCCTGTCAGTGTCCTTACGACCAATCCTAACTCTCGTTTTCCGAGGGATATAGTGCCTCTGGCTTCAAACCTGTTTTGCTACCCTGCAAGTGAGAGTGTTGGTCCACCTCTCATCTGTCAAGGCGATCGTCTTTTTACTGAGCGCCGATTTGAACGCTGCTATATAGGCCTCCCCAGACCTGCCCTTTCCGGCTGCATCTGGAGAGTCGTACCGTACCTAGCTAGTTCGTCTGCCCTGCAGTTTCCCGTGACGTCCACGTGCCCAGGGACCCAGATTATCTGGATACTGAAATACTCGCTCATCTCATTAAGAAATGATTAGCAATCCAATGCCACCCGTGACTTCAGAGAAACCACCCCTATCAGGGAGACGAATTCTGTTCGAACAGAAATATTAACAATGAGCTTCTCCCAGAAGACTCCGACTCCTACTTTGCCGTCTAGCTTAGAGCCGTCTGTGAAAAATTTCAGTGCCTTGTTTTCCAGATCCGTTCCTCCAGGATTCCCTCGAAGGACATATGATCCGGAAACCTTTGTCGAAGCACAACGTTGGTTTAATATAATCTAGATTCACCAGTTCTTCCCTTAGTGATCTAACTATCGTCGAGTGTCCCGCCTGAAGACACTTCCACTGAGAGACAGTGTAGAGGCACGTAGCCACCATGGCTGCAATTTGTTTACCAAAAAATTCGATTAAAATAAGGTGAAACATAACCTCTAAAGCACGTGTAGGTGTTGTCCTAAGCGCCCCGCTTATAAGAATACAGGCCGTTCTTTGCACCTTCTCCAACATCCTTATGTAAGTTACCTTTTTCAGAGCCAGCCACCACACGCCCACCCCGTACAACAGCACAGGTCTTACCATTGCCAACAGCACAGGTCTTACCATTGCGGCATAGAGCCAGTGTACCAGCTCTGGTTTCAAACCCCATCTCTTACCTATGGCGTTCCTACACGATTAAATGGCTACATTAGCCTTATTCACCCTTTCTACAATGTTAGGCTTCCAGCTGAGGTTACTGTCCAAGATTATGCACAAAAATCTCGCTCTGTCAGCAAAAGCCAGTCTAATGCCGTTCACGGTAGGGGGACTGACTACTGGAATTTTATATTTCTTAGTAAATAGTACCAGCTCTGTCTTGGAGGGGTTAATCCCTAATCCACATTTGCTGGCCCATTTCGTACCGATCAGGAGTGCATTCTGCATAACATCCCTAATCGTATCCAGATATTTGCCTGAGACAGCTATCGCTACATCATCTACATACGCTACAAACCCCATCCCCTCTTTCTCCAGTTCCAACAGCAATCCATTCACCACTGCACTCCAAAAAAGGGGGACATTACTCCTCCCTGCGGAGTTCCTCTAACCATCCGCCTTCTAATGGTGGACTCCCCCAGCTCCGAGTTAATAATCCTGCTTACCAGCATCTGATTTATCAACTTACTTAAAACTCTTGCGAGTAAATTGACTTCTCAATCATACGTACTAGATCGTGCAGTGCAGAGCTGTGTCCACCGACTTCCCCTTACAGCACGCATGCTGCCACATTACCCAATTCCTTGGCTCAACTTTTGTTCGAATAAGTACATCTATCAACCTTTCCAAGGTTTTCAACAGAAAGGATGATAGAGTTATAGGCCTTAGGTCCTTTGGATAAGATCCTTTGGATTATTCAACTAAGATCTTGTTCGTTTTTTTAACTAAGAGATTTGGTTGATCGAAAATCAACAAGATTTTGGCAAAATAGACTCAGATTTTTGTTTCTTTTGACTCAAGTTTTTCTCTGAGTGTATGGGCTGGATATATATTGATACTATATTGAAAGTAGGACCAAAAATTGAATTGTCTCTATCAGCGATGACATTAAAAACACAACTACACCTCTCTGTTGGAGTGGAGATGTCAGCGCCGCCCATCTTCCATGTCAAATAGAACTGCAACATACATGTGTTGAAAAGCGGGGATATCTGTCCGAACGCTCTCTGGAAGAGGCAGATTTTTCTGGCGAAATAGTTCCAGCTGGCGTAAAGGTTCAGATTACAAGGAAGGTATAGAATGCCAATCTTAATAGCGTCGGAAATACTGCAAATCAAGAATCCTGACCTACCAATTTCAGATGATAGATTGCCAAATCCGTCAAGTTTTCGGTATATATATTACAGGTTGGATCGTTGGTTGCTTATCGACCGCTAATAGAGAACTGACGCCGATCATCAAAAAGTTCAGAGAAGTTACGCTTAAGATATTTTATTAGGACAAAGAATAGACATCAAGATCTCTAGTGCCAGGTGAGGGCATCTTGAGCACTATATCCCACTAGCTCACTTGGCGAACCTGTGGTTATTCGTAATAAAGATCAGGTCAGACAATAGATAAGAACTGGAAACACTCTCGACCAACTCGGGCTTGTCTAAGGTAGTTGGATCATTTACTCGAATCTTTAAGGGTGCAAATTTATTGGAAGAGAGCCTAATAGGACTGAGGTGTGGGTTGAAGAGCTAATCTCTTAGATTTAATACCAGGGTGGATACAAAATTTTGCAACACCAGAAAAAATATCAAGTGATCACGGCAGACAGTTTGATTCTCAGATATTTAAGGAATTGAACAAAACATTAGGAAGTAAACATTTAAGAGACACCATTCCAACCTCAGGCTAATGGAATAATAGAGAGATGGCGTAGCACGCTTAAGGCCGCAATAAAGTGACAGCAGAGCAACAGTTGGCTGAAACTTGTGCAACAGTTTCGGCCGAGCTCGTAAAACAAATTTAACCGAACACCTTTTCACGAATTATTGTGAGTAAAAGTTGAGGAACTAAAAATTTGTTTAGTTCCTATAAAATTTAGCATTTTCCAGAACTAAATCCAGAATTATGTAATAGAGATCCAAAATCATTGTAGGTATAGGGAATCTAGACCGATAATTGCAAGTTTGTTACTGTAGGCCGGCGTGAAGTAATTAAGCCACTTACGTAATTATTATTATTGCAGTGTTTTGAATGATTGAAATCCAACATTTTGATATATCAATGGGCCACAAAGACAAAAGTAAGTCGGAGTAGGTAAGGACTAAATAAAACATTCAGCCGACTATTTTAAACTAAAAGAAATTAAAAATCATTTTTATTTAGTTGTGAGATTCATAATTTTAAAAAATCAAAATAAAATATTATTTGACTTTCTGTTAAATATTTTAAAAATGTCTACATAGAATTTATTACAACAACCTAACGCTATAAAAAAATAAAAAATATATCACAATGCACAATTAAAATTATAAATTAAAATTTTTGTTCTTGTTACTGGATTAATACATCAAAACAGAAACCCTTTATTTTAGTCTATCTAAACTATTGGAATAACACCTGCTCCCACACCACCGCCATGAGCACACATCGATGCAACAAATGTCCATGTGTCTGTTTCCGGGTCATACACCTCAACTGTAGACAAATTCGATTCGCCATCATAACCACCAATCGCCCATAATTTACCCATATTTGCAGCTAACGCAACACGACTACGTTTTACATTCATCGGGGCCACGAGCTTCCAGGTATCGGAATTAGGATCGTATACTTCTACTGAGCGTAAAAATGAATTACCGTCGTATCCACCGCAAGCGTATAATTTGCCGTTTAATGTCGCAACTCCTAGACGACATCGGCGATTAAGCATTGGCTTAACCTTAGTCCATTTATTTGAGGCTGAATCGTACCGTTCAACCGAATCAAATATAGAGAGACCATCGTGACCTCCTAACGCATAAACATACCCACTTAACGGTGCAACACCGCCAGCAGATCGGTACTTCATCATAGGAGCTACTGTGGTCCAAGTATCACTTTGTGGGCAATAACATTCGACCGTGCTTAGTGATGTTATGCCGTCATATCCACCGCAAACATAAACATAGTCTCCCAAAGCCGCTACACCAACTGCACTCCGTTTACAAAACATTGAACTACCTTGAGTCCACTTCTTGGTTTTAGGATCAAAATATTCGACTGTAGAAAGTCGTTCAGTACCGTTATACCCACCAAAAGCAAATAATTTACCACCCGTGACAGCAACTCCGACCCTAGATCGCAACATAGACATGGCCGGACCCATACTCCATTCTTTCTTATCAGGATCATAAATCTCCACTGTACTTACAGACTCACCGTTATTTTTTAATCCACCCACCGCGTATATTTGCCCAATCACATAATCACAGCATCTGGGCCTAGTCCTAACAAGATTTAAATGAGCTTTCGGAAAAATCATAATGTAATTTACTGGATGAGCAGATAGCTTACCTGAAACTTTGTACAAGTGCACGTCGCTCCGGCATCAAATGAAAATCCTTCGCCTCATCCAATAAATCCCTGCATTGGTGTGATGTTCGTATCAATTCCTCAGTCGCTACTCGATCCGCCAAATACTGTGGTGTTAACAGCGGTAATCTAACTTTGGCCAACACCTGTGGCAATACATCAGTTCTGGTTACCTCGTCATATTTTATCCATCGCATACATGCATCAAAAATTTTCTCTTCAGTCGAGACATTTAACTCGTCCCGCTTTATCAGATCACACAGGTCGGCAAAACACAAACTCATAAACTCCTCGGACATTGATACTTTTGTAAAATACAAATGAATATATCGATCAGCGGCCGCCACCAAATTATTACATCCAAGTGAATCGGCAAAGCTACGAATTCCTAGTACATTTTGTGGATGAAATTGTGACATTAAAAATTCGGCACAAGCGTCCCGCACTTTTGAGAGCTGCAAAAATGATGCACCAACCATTAAACCTTGAACGTTTTGATTGTCGATGCGGACAACGCCACTGTAAGCAAAATTTATTAGGCTTTCGAGTGCGCTGAAATTAACAAAATAAAAATCAAGATTTTATATGTAAAATTCTATACGACGAAATTTATTCAAAATATAATTACTGTGGTTCAATCTCTTTCATTGTGATATCTTTGATTCGACTCTCGGCCATATTGTGTGTGAACATTGCATAAAAATATGGTATTGTAGCTGCGAGTACGATACGGTGTGCCGAAAATGTTTGATCCTCAATCTGAAATGGAAAAGCATAAGTTAAGATCTACATGACTAGTGAGATTCGCCCTGCTCGAAAATAAATATCGTGCTTTGAATTCTTGAACGTAATCAAATACTAAACAATGTGTACCTAAAAAAACGTCAAAGGTCGTGCCATCGAATGCCTTTTCATAATTTCTAAATCTCGGTTTAGATTTTAAGTGTAAGAGGCACATTTCTGGTCAATTTACTCCTAACTCTTAGACCTAGTAAATGTAAGCTCTCCCCCACCAAGATCGAAAATTTTTAATTTAAACTATGATCGATTTTTGCGAGGAAGTCGAAGTATTTACAAAGTGTAATGCCAAGCGTGCTTTTAACACACCTTCTGTGATCGGACAAGATTCACCCGTGCTTTAGAACGCCAATACGTTTTTTTGGACTCAAACAAGCAACATATGAAGCAAAAGCCGCTAGATGAGTAAATTTTATAACAAATTAATTTTGGGGAGTAAGTAGCAAAGAGGCAAGATCATTTCGAAATTTTTAGTTCCCGCGTTGAATTAAATACTATTTGGCTTAAATTTCAATACTAGAAAATTTCCTAAATATCATCCATGTGACTGGACACTTCCAAACCATCTAGTTGAAAACTAATTTAAATTTAAATAAAACCGAAGATCGTAATATGGTCCCATTTCATCTCCAAAGTACGCCTCCAATATAGGTTAGCTTAGGTTATCCGTATATGTATGTTCTAAATAAACTTTGCGACCCGTTTAACCTACTTAATGTGGCCTTGCCCACCACAATTTTCCCATTCAATTCATTCGCATTGAAAACGTCATTAACACCCAGGTTAGCCTTGTCTACTGTTGTGAAAATACAAATGGCCTTGCTCAATTTCTATCGAATTTCTGTTCCGTCATGGATTGTGGAGACCATAATTCTCATTTTTTATTGTAACCATCATAAAGCAAATACAAAAAATTGGATAACTTTAATGCAATCGATTATTATGTTAATTGGCTATAAAACATATGGTATTTGTTTTGTAACTTGCAGGTGTACAACTCAAATTTGTTGATCAATTCCATTTATAGTTTTTCGACAAGGTAAACGACCAATGCGTTTACTGAATAGAAGACACATTATTAATGATATTATTGATAAATATTACCGAGAAATAATAAATATAAAGGTATTCCAAATGAGTAATTTGCGCAAGATAAGACACAGCTGGACAAAGGCAATATGAATCGTAAAAAGTTACATTTCCAATAGGAAGGCGAAGACAATCAATTAGCGCATCGATTATTTAATTAAAACAAACACAGTGGACGTTAATTGAATGGCAGAAAGTTTAATTATCGATGTATTATTTATCCTAATTAACATTGTTATGTAAAATATTCAACGTACCTTCAATGTAACATCACAAAGTTTTCCTTGCCTCCTAATTTCTTTCATTAATGGAAAACTATCGGTGAACAAATCCTCTTGTTTGAACGTCACAAAATTGTCCTCATCCACATTTAATTCATTCAATTCCATGATTTGAAAATGCACAAAAGCCTTACGCGATAAATGCAAATTATTCAACTACAAACTAGCGACTTAACAATTTCTTTAAATCATAAAAACCAAAATTAATATTTCTTGTGTGTGCAAAGAAAAATGTATGAAGTGCGAATGGAGTTTTATTTGTCAATAAATGGTTCGGACTGTCAAAATTATACAAAAATTGGTTTTAGTGTGCGGGGCGTCATCTATTAAATTTTTGGTGTGGCTGTGTAGAAAATATTAAAAAGTTTTATTACATATTATTAATTTTGCTTAATTATCATATAAATTATTTAATTGGTACATTTACTAGTTTTAGAAAACATAAATATTTACTGTATGCAAAAAATTATGAACCACGAGAAAATAATAATTCAAATAAGAAATAAGGCTGCTTACCAATTCGAATATAATATTTAATTGCCAATACCAACAGGTGCCGACATCATGCAATATAGAGAGTTTTTAATATTACGGTAATTTTCCGGACATTTTCCTTTAAAATTAATCAATAATCCTGTCTCGCCATTTGTTGTTTAGTTGCTTTATTAATAAAATTAGATTAATTTAAATACGTAATCAAGAATTAATTACGCCAACAAGAATATGATTGAAGAGAAATATATCGAAAAACAGAACATAAGCAAAACGGTTTTTATACCACCGCGAAAACGGCATTATGTTAAAAAACTGAGTAATGTATCACAAAACTATGTTGATCATATAGTGCCCCAAGTAAGTGTTTCATTGTTATTAAATTTCGTTCTGCTGGCTATTATTGTTCATTATTAACGTATTTTACAAGGCCGGCGGTGCAAATACCCCAAACGCACAAGAAGGCGATAGCAAATCGATCGATAATCAAATCGATCTCGACGACAATAATGAGTACGATGAGAAAACGGAATTACAGGAATTTTGTACGACATCGCAACGTAATCGTAGTAATTTTACGGTTACGCCAAGTAGTCAGTCCGAGTGTAGTTTAGATAGGCAATCGAATAAATCATGTGATTTTTTTACAACACCACAACCGCCATCGAAGAAACGGGTTAATATTAAAAAGCCATCGACACCAACGTACGAAGGTCTAGAGTCAGGCGAAACGAGCATATTTAATCCGGATAACGATGAGGAGGAGACTAAATCGAATTACTTGACAATGACAGGTAAAAGCACCGGCAGTAATCTATTTGAAAACGGGTATAAAAAATTATATCGTGAATAAGATGACGATTACGAAATGAACGATTTACATATTGCGCCTAAATGTTAGCAATCAACATATTTTTAGGTGACTTGTTGACCAAACAAACCATACGTTTTTAGATAGGCACCCCAGATAGGAATATATACTCAAATGATTCCAACTTACAAAGATATTGTACCACCTAATTTTCATTTAGCAGAACTTTAGTGTTCTAAGGTTGTTGAAGGAGCGTTTTTCATTGTGGTTTCACGATTTTTACTTTCGACAAAAAATTGGTTCCCAGTGAAACATCTGTCTTTTTATTGTGGCTCAACTATATCTGGCTGCATAGGTAGGTAGAAATATAATAGAAAATTGAGAAGTTTTCATTAGATCGTTCAACTTCCAGTTGTATTCCCATTAGTCGTTTACTGCTCCTTTTTAATAAAATTGAGTATTCTTCTCTTCGTGAAATTAGAACTGTTTACTCTCCCAGTGAGTTTTCAAAATAAGTTTAATTAAAATAAGTTAAAGATATTAAAAATTCCTAAACTAAATCAAGTCAAGTCTAATTAAATAATGGTTATGATTTGCAGACATTCCCATATGTTTTATGACAAATCGGCCTTCCAGAAAAGTGTACGAAAGGTTTTCTAAAGTTATTTATAAGCACTTAATTGCTGTATGTTTAGGTCCTCTGTAAGACGTCATCGTCATTAAGTAAATATTAGCTGCTTTCATAAAACTAAAGCAGTCAGATTCTGATTCTCTTAATCTGGGATTCTGGCACAATAGCGACATATTCCAATTTCATTTCTGTAACTCTAAAGAACACTTAGGTATTGATGTTTTTTTAGCAGAAGAAAGATCTGTAAGCAAGAATTCTTTTAGGAGAAATTTGAGCTGTACAAATCCCATGCTCATAATATGTTGTGGGGTTCACAAAATTGTTGTGAAACAAAAAGAATTTATATAACGGCTGTGTTCGCAAATAAATGAATAAAAATTGTATAAACCAAAACACCAATACCATCTTTTGAAAAGATAAAATTTGCCGTTAATAGTGGTCATTTTTGCCTAAAGAGATTCAGGGATTAGGCTCTTAAAGTTTATTTTTAAGACATAGCGCCTATTTATTGCATATTCCTTACCTTTTATCCTTTCTCTTTGCACCTAACGATGGGACTTTGCTGCCTGTCAGATTTTTCCTTTATCGTTCTCGCTCTCCAGTTCCAACTTCATATTATATATAGCATACGTAGTCGTCGCACCAGCGCTGTAGGTGTCTTCGTCTAAGGCACATACATCGGCTGGTAGTTATTGCAACGCTTTCAACGTGGCCCAGCCGTCTAACTTCGTACAAGAATCCAATATTTATTTCGTGCAACTTTAATACAACCGCCCCGGTGGCAAAGTGGTTAGCATGCTTGCTCCAGCAAACGGAGGTCCCGGGTTCGATTCCTGGTGGTGACAAGGAAAAATTTTCACGGCTGGTTTAGGATCAATGAATTAATCACTCATTATCCGAGATGAAAATATGATTATGAAACCTCATTTGAGGCGGCCAAATCCCTTGATGGGATATAGTGACAGAGAGAGAGAGAAACTTTAATACAACAAAGATATAATGAAGTGGTAAGGTCCAAGTAGGTGAAATTAGCAACAGCCGCGTAAAAATCAAGGCAGCAAAAATTAAGAAAAAATTTAAAAAGCCGAAACAACAACTCATCGCAATCGCTTCCTTCCCAGACCCAAGACATTGACAAGTTTCCAAAATTGTATATGGGCCTGGTTGGTATAGTAATCTCATTTTCATCGTTAGAACTAACTGTTAACTCAAACGGATGTTTTCGCTGAATTGTCGTTTTCTTGAATCCTCTTTTTTGACTTAATCATCGTTTTTAGTGAAATGTCGTTTTCAGTTAATTACCTATACTCTTTATGTTTTGCATTTTTGTAATAAATTATAATTGACATTTCGTATTTTATAGGCACCATAAAACGTGGCAAGAAAAAAGGCCAATCCATAGACGTTCAATTAAATATATCACGCGAGGAACTCGAAAAAATCAACAGTATGACCATCGCAGCCACCGAAAAACTCAATAAAAAGACAGCATGCTGCAATTGTTCACCATCCGTTGGAATACATATTTTCCTATTTTCACTGTTATGTTTACCATTTGTAATCCTGTACACCGGAATTTATTCATTCTACATTGGAACACTGACGTGGTACAATATGTTTATATATTTTAACGAAGAGAAATCATGTTTTTGCCAACTCCTTATGTCCCCGATACTAATACTAACGTATCCGATTGCGATTGTGCTGTGCACGCTCGGTTTAGGTATTTATGCCGGAATGATTCAGATAAGCTGTGAATTTTCAAAATGGTTAAATGAAATCAATGACATTGAGAAAGGATTTTATGGTTGGTTATGCAGTTTTCTGCGCCTGTCCGACTGTAGCCCATACGAGGTTGTCATTTTAATGGATTTTCGGCCTGACAATCAATTGACCAGGCCAAACTCATCAACCGAAGAATTATCACTTTGATACAAATTCAACCGAAAAATTTGTTAAATAATTTTTAAATATTTTTCATTATATCGAGTTTAGGACTTTACTATATACATATTGACATATAAATAAATTAAATAATTAATTTAAGATACATAAATTGTGATTTATTATTAATAAAATTGTTATAATAGATTTAAGTTTTATTAAGTGAGTCATTTATTTAATTAATTAATAATTACATCAACTACATTTATTTCTTAAATTTATATTAATTTATTTATTATTTTTGTAATTGTCTTCCGCATTATAATTTATTTTATGCTTTAATTAATTTCACTATATGATTGGGTTTCTGTTTGTTAAAAAAAAAAATCAAACAAATCATTTCGAGTGAAAATTGGTGACATGTTTACAGTTGTTTTTAATTGGCGCAACCAGCACAGTAAAGCCTTAATTACAAAATTAGGCCACATATGTCTTTAAAGTGATGAACGTTTCTAAGAGAGGTGTAAAATTGTGAGACCTACTTTTAATTATGGTACTGCGCTGATAGGCCCAATTATTGCAATATTTATTATATTAATTAATAATTATATACAAACTTTAATAATTATTATATTACAATAAATAATAACGTATACAAATAAAATTTTTACATTTTTTGAAAATAAAATTTGGTTTTATTTTGATTCACTACTGTATGTACCATACCAGTTTGTTTATTCGTTTTATGACAAAAAAACTTAGGTACTTACTGTAGATGGTATTCCATGAGGTCCCTCTTGCGTAGGTGTCGGTTCCAAGCCCTGCTTAGTGCTCCGGATTTGCGATCGAAGAACAGGATTTTATGAATCCGATGGATTTTGTCCCGACGTCTTCCATGGATGATATCAGCCGCGTTTTTCTGAAAGACAATCGGGTTGAATTCGCGATAGCTTTTTAAAAATTTGTCCATAGTCTGTTGCTTCGATACTGAAATCGCCTTGCAACTGGCTGAGTCAGATGCGGACCAATCCTTAATAAAACAATCACACCGTTTTGTTGATTTCACTTCCTTTCTTGGACACAATTGTTATTTATTTTTTTATTTTGTATTTAAATAAATCCTCTCAATCAACAACAATTAAATTCAATAAAATTAAAGTAAAGTTCAAAATTACAAATTATAATGCGTTGCGTTTCTCCACTATTCTTTCTGTTCCTTCCTCGTAATACTCTCCATCTCCCACTCGCTTCTTTTTTTTATAGATATAAACTAAAGCAGAGTGACGCCCCGGTGGCAAAGTGATCAACATGCTTGCTCCAGCGACCGGAGGTCCCGGGTTCGATTCCCGGTTAGGATCAATGAATTAATCACTCATTATCCGAAATGAAAATATGATTATGAAACCTCATTTAAAGCGGCCAAATCCCTTGATGGGATATAGTACCAGAGAGAGAGAGAGAGAGAGAGAGAGAGAGAGAGTGATAAACGAATAACAGATTTCTTCACCAACCCAGTTTCGAAATTAAACTTTTAGTTCCGATGCTCGACATTCTCCCCCTTTTCCCGCCAGGCGAATCTTCCTTATTATCAGCTACTTTGAGATGGAGTACTGCTACTTTAGCTGTCGGCCGAGTATACGTGCCTTCGGGTGTCCTCACAATTACTTGCCTAACCTGGTCACTATCCTTTGATTTGATAACGTCAAATTACTACTCCTTTCTCAACAACGTCGTCGATTTCAATGGGCTTAACTTTCTGGAACCATTTAGTTCTTCGAGCAATATCGGGAGATATGGTAGATATTTTCGCGTCCATCGACACCAAAATTGATCTGCCATCAATTGAGCCATTTTCCAATCGCGAAAGAAGTAGACGTCAGTTTTTAAATCGACAATGGGCTTCGTACTACTTGATGACCCCAGAAGATAGTGGTTAGGGGTAAGAGCTTCATTCTCACTTGGTTCAATCGGTGTGCTCATATTTGCAGATGATGTGAACATTTTTCGTACTATTAATGATTGTTAAATACGGAGAAACTTCAAGAAAACTTATATATATTAAGTGAGTGGTGTGATCGAAACTCACTATACTTAAATATTAAGAAATGCAAAATCATGTCTTTCCTTCGTAAAAGAAGTCCGGTTATTACTTCATACAAAGTCAACAACGAAGTACTGCAAAGAGTGAATGAGATTATAGACTTAGGTGTCACATTTGTCGAAAAAGGCCAGTTTTAATAGGCACATTGAAAATTGTATTGCGAAAGCGAATGCCATGTTCGGATTTGTTAAAAGATGGACAGGTGAATTTAAGGATATTCAAACCTTATGTTCACTATATTTCGCTTATGTTCAATCTCAACTGGAATACGCTGTGACGGTCGGGAATCCATACTATGATGTGCACATTAAAATAATTGAAAGCATCCAAAAGAAGTTCCTGATTTTTTTGTTAAAGAAATGTGACTGGATTACGACCACAACTTACCATTCCATGAAAATGAGGCTCGCTTACTTCCATACCCAATAAGATGCTATCGCGAAGTTTGCACTTAGTGAAGTAAGATGCGATGCACTTTGTAAAATAATAATAATTTTAATTATAAATAAAAATAAAAAAACTTTGTTTTAATTTTTAATAATTAATAAAAAAAGTTTTATTAAAAAAATAATTTGGTTTCAGTTGAGGTGTGGCTGTATTATCATAATAAAAAGCAGATTGATCTAGTTATGTAGCTACTGGTAAACAAGGCAATAAAAGCCTGAATTGCATCCACCAAATCTGGTTTCAGCCGGTAACCAATTTGTTTAAATGATAGACGTACGCCTATGAACATCATTGCAACGATACAATAATTTATGTTAGCAATCGCCACGCCATCGTGTTAATTATGTATTTAATACCTGTGTCTTGGTTATCACAGTCTTTTAATGATGATGGGTGGCATCTATGATATGATTGCAAATTGTAATACTAATGGTTTCAATAATATGATTGAAATGAAATTGAATGATGTGTATTATTGGTAACGATTAAAATCGGTCAACTTTGTTATTTTTGTTTTGCGTACAAAATTGTTTTTGTGGTGCAAACCGATTCTATGTGAGACTGTGTTTTATATTCGCTTGGAATATAATTTTTACACGGAGGATTGTCCGTTAATAAATAATTAAGTCTGCGGAGAAGTGTCCGTTTGTAATTAATTATATGTGCGGCGTTTCTTGTAGTTGAAGCAACAAGCCGCTACAATGCACGGATTACAAAATATGCACGCTTGAAAATAGACGACTTCTTTTGGGCACGGCTTTTATTGGTAACGTTTTGCTTGGTCACGTTGATTCAGCTTACATCTTGGAAAACATACCAATTCACGTGCCATGCAGAACATTTCGAAACCATGAGTTTTTAGCACTAGAACACCATTCTACAAACTATGGAGAAAACAACCCCAATAATAGGATGTCTAAATCATTCAACTTATCGACGACCTATTTGACTTTAATTTATCAAAGGGCCACTTTAAAAATATCTTAAAGAACTTTAAATTTTAGTTACCACAACTTGGTTTATATTTTTTTTTTGTTTTAAATAATCTGAAATCATACATGTAAATTACAAAATAGATTTCTTTAAATAAATAAAATAAAGTATGTAGGCCAGCGGCCTTGAATTGGTAATATTTTCAGCTTCCATTAGATAACATCAGAGTACTTCGTCTTTAGGATTTCGTGTTGCCATTGCCACTGTCAGATATTTTTAACTGTTTGTATCAGTCGTTCCCAACATCCGCCCATATGTGGAGATGCTGGCGGATTGAATTTCCATCGTATTTTATCGAATTTATTTCGAAGCTCATCGGGTTGCAGTTTTTCACGTAGTTGATTCAATTCATTATTCACCCCATGAGAATTTGTTCCGTTATCCTTTCGAATTGCTAACGGAGTTCCTCGACGTGCTATAAAATTCCGAATTGCCATAAGGCATGAACTTTTATCAAGAGTATGTGCTATTTCTAAGTGGATAGCACGTGTAGTTAGACATACGACGGCCTTGGGTAACTTCCATCGGTCCAAAATTATCAATCTTGACGAATGAGAATGGAGCAGTGTATGATGCAAGCCTTGCTGAGGGATGAACTCTACATTCAACTTTACTTTTTTGACAGTTTGGTCTGACTCGCTTCAGTGCCACTCGCAGTTTGCTAATGTAATATTTTTGCTGAACTTCATTTACAACAGTTTCGTGGTTATGATGATGAAGCCGTTCGTGGTACTGGGCCAAGATGAAGCGAATTATATGATGTATTTTCGATAGGATATTTTTCATTTTGTGTATCGAAAGCAATTTCTTCCGTCTCAGATATTCTACCTGCGTTTTGTAGGTTTTCTTGTTCCGTCCCACTATCGATTCGATTGAAATGTACACGATAGTAGAAAGTATAATCTGTAACTGACCATCACATTCCGAACACTTTTCGCATCATCGGATTCTCTGCTAATATAATGAACTCTTGCCCATTAGTTGCTCAGATTCTCCCAGCTCCCGTAATACTCATCTAGAATTTAAAATGAAATTTCTAATTTCAAACCCATCGAGTGGATGATTTCGAATCACTTCTTTGGCAATTTGTATGGCCTCTTCTTCCAGCATGTTTCACTGAATGTCATTACTCTCATGACATAAACATCCGGTTGTTGTTGTTTTCCTCAGTCGCGCCAGCGAAATCGTTGTGATTTTTGCTCTTCCTCTAGTATTCCAATATGATGGAACAATTCTTTTACGTCACCTGTTAGAGCAAAGAGTCGTTGACGAAATCTCGTTATAATATGCACCAGTGGAACTAATAAATCTGGCCCTTTCAGTAAAGCCGAATTTAACGATGTTCCGTTTACTTCTGCTGCTGCACCCCACACTAATTGAATTTTCCCTGGCTTATTCGGATTGGTAACTGTGAAAATAAAACATACCTTTCCTCATGATCTATCAACAGCTTTTTAATTGTCTCATTCAAAGCTGACTCTTGTTCAAGTTTTCTTTCTAAACAGGCTAGTCGCCGCACGGCCATAGGGTATCTGTTTGGGAAAGCAACATTATTGCTCCTCCATAAGATTTCGGTTTCGTAATGATTACCAACGTTCCATAATTTCCCGATCACGTTCTTTTTTCTTTGATTCAATCAATTTCACTGGAATTTTAACGAATTTTAATTTTCTTTCGTTCGCGTTTTGTAATTGATTTTCCAGAACTGAAGGCTGGATGCATTTCTCATCGAATTGAGATGTATAATACTACCTAGTTTACCGAAAATAGCCCATCCCAAACGTGTTTTGGCAGCGTTTGGTTCCCCCATATGGTCTTCACGAATCTGAAGTGGTACTGCTAAATGCAAGTGTTGTAACTCAATTAAAATTCTAGGCCTAGCATTTTCATAGCAGACAACCGGTATATTTCGTAGGTGACTGATGGTAGTGGTACCAAATATTAAATAGTATCAATATAGGACATTGCCTTGTAAAATCGTGTTCCAATTTTTTTTTCTATAAGACAAGAGTGAAGTTAGCTGTTTTAGTACAAGTTCGAAAAAAAAACTCGAAAATCAACACAGCTGGTGAAAAGTAAAACTAAATTTAACTGTTTCAACTGTTTAGCTTAGTTGTTAAAACAAAAAAGTAAAGAAACAACGGCAATTTTTCGAAAATAGTTCCAAAGAAACGACCAAAGTGACACCTGTGCCAGAAAATCTAATTACGGAAATGAAATAGCTAAGAAAAAATTAAAACGCGTATGTCCTATATATAAGCTATTTAATATATGGTGGTACTATCAATTTCCATTGTTTGCGCTGGAAGATCGAGGCATGCAACCGTCTTATACACGTCGTTATTAGAAACACCCGAAATCTCCAGATCGAATAGACGACTACGTTTTTCTGTACGTGTTGTACGACCTGTCCATTTTAATGCTAGGCTCTTTTGTAGACCATCGAGTTTTAACTTATTTGCCACCTCTTCGTCTAGCAGAGTTACACTGGAACCCTCATCCAAGAAAGCATATGTTTTGACGCTACTTTCTCGAACATGTATTACCACCACTGGTACTATTCGAAACAGAAGTGTATTTTTTTGTGGTTATTGATGAATCTCGACCACACCTTTTGATATCATAGTAACATGCGTTATGCTGAATTGTAGTTTTTGTGTACTACGGCATGTTGCATACAATTGATGATGGCTTCCTTTACATCCATCTATTTCACATTTTACACGAAGCTTGCATGTCTAAAACTGATGTTTTTCAAGCATTTTGAATACTGCTTTTGATCACTGCTTGTCATATTTTTAAATTTAGGACATTATGCCAATAGGTGTGCAAGCTCACATTTTAAAACGCATGTTTGATTATTATCAGCTGCTTTAATGAATTTACGTATGTTCTCAGCAACAGCCGTCTCCTCGAGCTTGGCATGGCCATCATACGAAGTTTTCGTTTCCACGTCTATTTTGATTTCCTTGCTGTCTTTCAAACTTGCCCATTGCAATTTTAGTTGTGCTGGAAATTTCTGTTGACTTTTCGCGTAAGTGTTGGGTTGTTCAGATGTTCCTCGTTCTGACACACATTACTGTTGTACAAAGGTGTTGCACTTGCATTGATACAAAACAGCAGAATCACCAACACCTTTTGTTATTAATGATATTCACCACAATAACAGCTCCCAACATTACCAGAACCGGAAGCCATATTACAACTTCATAAAAGCAAATTCAAATAACTTACTAATTACATACACTATAGAACAAAAGTCTACATACACCTGCTGTTTCTAGTATATTTCATAAACTACATTCGATTTTCAATTTTTTTTTTGGGAAATATTTATTTTTTTTATATATAACATAAATTATTGTTATAAATCACATTTCAATTTTACAGTTACATATTCTGACAAATAACAAAAACATAAAAATTGAAAAGACAAAAGCCTACATACACTTTAGACTTAAAACCAGTTTGCACTCGAATGCAAACAATGTTCCCGTTATGTCCATTATTTAGTTATGTTTTATTAAACAGGCAGCAGTTCGCAATTAATCGTTGACTTCTACTTGTTACATTAGTAAAAAATTCATTAAAATATGATACCGCGTAAAGAAATTTGTGTCAGTATTCGGAATTTAGTTGTTTATTCGCAAAAGATCAGTATCGATAAATCTCATAGAATTTAAGAGTTATTC
The DNA here is from genome assembly GCA_932526605.1 of Nephrotoma flavescens. Classification (NCBI taxonomy): domain Eukaryota; kingdom Metazoa; phylum Arthropoda; class Insecta; order Diptera; family Tipulidae; genus Nephrotoma; species Nephrotoma flavescens. The sequence goes on along the minus strand of OW052221.1, from coordinate 78,107,743 downwards.
TACTAAAGGAATTAAGAAGCACACTCAAGTTGGTGTAATATACAACGACTTTGCAAAAGCTTTCGACTAAATCAGCCACAGCAACACATTTTCAAGTTCGGATTTTCCAAACAGTTCGTGGCCTGGTTCAAATCTTACTTGAGTAATCACATCCAATATATTGAAATAGGAGATAAAAGGTCGATTACAATACGAACATAAGCTCTCGTGTACCACGAAGCACTCACGTCGAGAATCCTAATGTTCGCAGCCGTCTTCAAATTTCTACGAGTTAATGGACCTAGGGGTTACTTTCGAACTTTATTAAGCACATTGAGTTGTACATCGTTAGAGCGAACTCCATGCTCCAGTTTTATCAAACGTTGGACGAGTGACTATTTTGTTTTGGAGACAATTAAGATCCTGTATTGTGCTTACGTTCGCTCCAAGCTGGAATATGCTGTAAATGTGTGGTGTCCGTTCTACGGATTGTTTTATGAAATTAGACGGTTGCGAATAATTTACTATGGCGGTCATAAAATTAAATTAAAATTAAAACACCAAATCATTTTCTTATTATAAATATTTAATTTGTTTGATTTTTTTTTTTTAATTTATATTTATTAGTCATTTTTCTTTAAAATGATCACCATATTTTTAATAAACATTTTTATTAACTAAATTATATATTTGATTATTGTTTGTGTAATTTTTTTTATCTTAATTGTAACTGAGTTTTTATTTAATAAAATTTTATATAGATGTATATATAAAGCAAAACATGTAATGTGTATGTAAAATAATTAGATAAAATAGAATATAAATAAAATTATTTTGTATTAGGTAAAATATAATAATACAACATGAGTAAACCACACGAAATGAAAACGAAAAACAGTACTAAGATTGATCAATAATTAATATATTTGTAATTAATTATAAATAAAAATAGTTTTAGGATGAATAATGAATTAAAATTATTGTAATGTAATAAATAAATTTTTAGTCAAGTCAAAATATATTTACTTTTTATTTGTATGCATAGAAATCGATTATTTTAGAACTTATTTATTATTTTTAGAGATTTAAAAGATAAATAAATATTTATAGTCTGAGTCTTGTAACGATCATTTTTTGGGATGGTTACAATACTGGGATCTAATAATTACAATTTATGTTTGTTCATTGGGATACAGGATTTAACAATTATGTTTTTTTTATTAATTATTTAGTTCTCTAGAATTGATTAGCTTTACTAAATCTACTATTTATTAATATTAAAAAATATCGATTCCATTTATTTATATTTTAAAGAAATTAATCGAAAATAAAAAACTATTATTAATAATTTATAATTATAAAAATTGCAATGATGACTTATATAAAGCGCTTGTTGAAAAAATGGTACACCACAATTCTAAAGAACTTGCAAACTATAAATCGCACGCCTCTACAATAATAATCATAATAATTACAATCTAGTTATAATAAATTTTATACATTGGCGGGCGATACCCATTTTAATTTATTTTTCGATGGTAAATCATGATGATAAAAGTTACATTCAACTTTATTCAAACAATTTTTACCGAATCGACACAATTTTGGATGATAAAATGGGCAAAGACTATTCGTACAATTTGGATAGAATTTACACATCGCGGGCAACGGTGTCGCGCTTATTGTTTTATAGTTTTGAACAGGTACGACATGTGAAGCTGCGAATAAAATACAATATAATAAACAATTATGTAATTATACACGACACTTAATTCACTAAAAACTTACCTAATGGCGGTGGGACAAGTGGTGGACGCGTATGCTGGAAATTACAATCGGGTCGAGTACAAGTCAAATCAAATTTACAATTTGGATGAATGTATAAACATTTGTCACCAAATTTACAATTTGGAAATGTTTTACATGGTGCTGTTGGATGATAAAACTCGCATGCGTCGCCTTGACGGCAACCAGGATAAAATTTGCAACGTTCTTTTTGTTTGACTTTTGCTGTTTCAGTTGGGATCAGAATTGTACTTAATACTGAAAAAATAAAACAAAAATATACGGTTATAAATTTTATAGAACTTAAATTAATAATTAATAAAAAGACATTTCCAAACAAAATACCAGTGTGTAAACCAACGATGTATTTCACATGAAAATTTTATTATTACAATTCAAAAAAAATTGCAGTGAAAATTGGAAAATTTGTCGAGACTAACCTAACTTAACTCTTTCGCGGACACGTCGGCATATACCGACGTTTCAATTGACCTACAGTAGGACATGTCGGTATACCGACACAAACAAAATAATAAATAAAAACATGGCGGTTATTGAATGTGGTTTTCTGTGTTCCAGAGGAAACTGTTTTCATTGTGCCCCAAATTGTTATTTTTTTTGTGATGTAATCTGTACTATGACCTTTTTGACAAAATGGTCAAGAGTCTAAATTATAATGTGTCTTGTAACAAACATCCTTAAGTAATTGTACGTCCGCGAAAGGGTTAGAACAGCCAGTTTTATTAATTAGTTTTAGGAATTTGGACATAAATAGATGAGATCGATTTTTATTTGTTCTGTCGTAGATACCTCAAGGGGCCTGATTCATTACTTATCTTCCTTATATAAAAAAAGAACATTCTAGTAGTTTATATTGCTCCAGTAGGATTCCCGTTTCTTCTTCGATCTGTAATAAGAAAAATGGTCCACACTTCTTCCGGCTCCCTCAACAAAGTTGAAAGTTCTTATAAACTGAAAACGACACTCCAGCTACTTATAGTGATAATGAAGTGGCAGAAATGATGTCGCTAGACTCACACTAAACATGAAAGGTATTCGTTTAACTCTAATAAGCGCATCGTTAACCTATGCGAACAGACAACCAAATACGTCCACAACGACATCGTTCTTGTAAGGGAAATAAATACCGTAACGATTCCAAAGCAACACAGAAATATGAGTTCGGAGTCGATTTTCTAAAAATATCCCAACACGACGTAAACATAATAAACGGAAATTTTTCTTTCCAAATTAGGTCCATCATACCACATACCAATCACCGAACAGTGGTCTAAGCCGTTAGCCAGTCAATCTTCTAAAGCCACGTGGAACTTTACAACGTCCTATTTATTTAAATAATGATATCGATTATAATTTAGAAAATTCTAAACAAAAGCCCGTCACTACTGATTGTAACATTTGAATATAAATGAGTGGAAAGAAACTAATGTAAAATTGAAGCAAATTTGTGTAATTCCTAGAAGAGTTTAAAAATTAGATACTTACGTGGTGGTATATTATCATATTTGCTTCCGTTACTCTCACTAGTAATTTTATTTTCGATCAGCTCATCCATTTTACTTTCACTAGCTAATTTCTTGCCGCTATCCAAATCGAATTTAATTGGTGACACTTTACTTCGTTTTTTATCCGATTTATCTTCCACCTTGTTCTTCTTCTCTTCTATTTCCCCCTGCTTCATCGAAAATTTATCTCCATCCTTTTCGTCATCAGTTGTATCGTTTGTCTCAATTATTAACCGTTTAACTGATTTTGAAGTTTTACTTTTTATTATTTTAGCATTAATACTATTTTTACTATTGTTGTTACTAATATTGGATGAATTATTCATTTTACTAATTACAACCGCGGGTGCAATAGCAGGTGGTTCAATTTCAGTACGTTTTAATTTTGGTAGGTCTACTTCCTTCGTCAATACCGTTTTTGATCGACTAGATTTTTTTATTTTTGATTCATGGACAAACGGTTTATACGGGGGAGTTGTAGTCCGTTTCGATATCTCCACATCTCTAGCTGTAACCTTGCGTTCCGTATCCCTCAACATTTTCTTTTCGACTGCGGGTAAAATAGAATTATGCGAATTTTCGAACATTCCGTCTAGAGTTACAACGAATTGTGTCCGCGAATCATTTATATTTAATTTATCCCGTATATCGATCCGGTGGCGTACGTTAATACTTCGTGGAACGTAGACGTATTCATCATTCGATGATGAATCATGATCGTTTGGTTGGTTAACGATTGGTTCGGGGATATACTCATCCGGTTCCGAGTGCTTAGAGTTGTTATTTAACTTTGACGGTATTTCAATGATTATGTTGCTTTTAATTGTTTTTTGTAGCGAAATGTTTTTGTACGAGGGTTCCGAAGAAGAAAGTTTACTTGAAATACTCTTTTCGTTTGGCTCCTCGATAGGCAATTTATTCCGGGCCGATGGTTTAACAAGGGCAGTTGATTTCTGCGCCTCGGCTACAGCACGAAGAAGAAGATTTTTACTTGCTTGTTTATTAGCCGGAATCACCGGGCGTGGTTTAATTTTAACAACGCTATTTACGGGCACATCAATTGCATCCTCTTCTTCGTCATTGAGTTTGGAATCGCGAGCCGAAGCAACTATTATACGCGAACCAATGCGTCTACGAGATTCACTACCTTCACTATCATTTCGAGATCTACTCGATGATCGATTAGATGGTCTAATACGAGATTCGGATTTACGATCCCGCTCTGGTGACCGCTTTCGTTCTCCCATTTCCCGTTTGCGTGCATTTGGTACATAAATTTCTTTATCAGATCGACGTGATTTTGATGTTGAGATTGCAGACGCTAGTCGTGGCGGTTCAGCCTTTTTAGGTTCTCGAATCAAATTATTAGATTCCTTGTTCCGATTACCCAGTCGTTCGAGGATTGATAGTTTACGAGGAGGTGTAGCACTCCGTTTATTATGCGATGGTCGACTCTCATCTTTTTTATCGAAAACAATCGGACTTGGATTTCGGACCCGCTTTAAATTACGAACTTTATTTTTAGCTGCATCATCCGCATTTTCATGGTCACCCATCTCTTCTGGATCGTTCATCGTATCAACATCATCGTCTTTTAGATTTAAGAAATCATCGTCGTCTGATTCTTCAGGACCCATTGCGCGTAGCTGCTTTTTAGCCAAGTAAATCCGATTTTGAAGCTCTTCTAATTCTTTCTGATCTTTAGAACGTTTAGTCGAACGCGAATCGTTTTCATCGATTTCGGATATTGTTGGTATATCGAATTCGTCGCCAGAGCTGGCGTTTGCTTTATGATTTTGAGAGGATCGAATTTTGGCAACCGGGGTTGTTTGTCCCTGACCTTCGGATTTGACTGTTTCCTTCTTTAATTCGGCATCGTTTTCACTTTGCTTCGCTTTTTGAATTAATTGATCAGCAAATACATCTGTAATTGATTGTAACGGTACATTTAATCGGGCTGGGGAGGCATTTGATGTAGGTGGCTCGGGGGTTTTATCTTTGTTATCCCGTTTTAGTTTTTTCTCTTTCTTCTTATCTTTTTTGTCTTTCTTGTTCGGAACGTCGGTGCCATCGCTTGATTTTCTTTTATTTTTTAATACTGTAAATAGATATATATTACGTTATAAAACACAGAAACTACAGTTTACATTTTGCCTACGTACTTGCTACAGGTAATGTGACTTCTTGCAACTTTTCCAAAACCTGATGAAGCCAAACAACAAATATTTCTGTATTTGCTCCCAAAAATAAATTCAAATCTTCGATCATCTGCTGTTTTGAACGCTTATTCGCAACCATGATCATCACGTAATCAGGTAGCTCATCATCAATATAGCCGGCCGATCCTCCAGTACCTAATTCGATGAGCTTCGCTTTGACCGCACACTACAAACCAATACGAAATGTTTAGAATTGAACAAAATGTGACAACAAAATAATACATACTCTCATTTTTTGACTAACTTCGGAACTTAAATTGTCCATTGTATTTTAGGTTTATTTATTTGTGTAAATTTTTAATTAATTATTATATTTTCTCCCATTTAAATAATTAGAAATTAATAAAAACTTTCTGTCAAAGTTTTGACAATTTTTTCATTCGTCTATCTTGTAGTTTCCATTATACCCGCAAGTGCTGTGATAAATTTTGTACAGCGAGTTCAAAAAATATTACACGAAGACCCTGATTTGCGTCGCCACGATTTGGGTTTATGCCCTTAAATTAAAAATATACAAAACTTAGTTTGCAACGTTGTGTTTTGCGCCGCTTATTCGATTTCCTTCTATAGAGAATACTAATGTTAAAATTATGTACGTATACTAAGGTTACAATTATGAAAATAGAAGTACCTTTGAACTAAGTAGGCTATTACACAATTCTTCAAAAGCCGGTATTGTATTTAATGAATTTCCAACACAATACAAGCAATGAAGAATACGAAACTCTAATGGGATTTTTTAGGACGATTGAAAGTGGGCTTCAATTATATAACATATCATTAAATTAGTAAAGCGCTAATACAGTTGAAATGGCAGCTGATAAGTTCAAAGTCATTTAAATATTTTAGAACAGTTCGTTTATTACTAAATACAAGTTTTTCAGACTTTTACGACTGATCTTACTTTTACAACACAAAGATGCCGCTATTAACAGCGCTTAAAATAAAAAAGCATGCATTCTCTTATATGCAACCACAACGATCGGAGTCAAAATGAAAATGTTTCTATTTTCTAATGCTCTTAGTAGTAAATTACAATTTTGACAAACCAGCAACAACTGAAAACAAAATTCAGCAAGTAAATTACTGCAAAATTACCGGCGCCTAAGTAGTTGCATAAAAATTTTCTGGGACGGTATGTTGTACCATCACTTCAAATCGAAAAAAGTCGAATCCGAAAAAAGTCGAACCGAAAAAGTGAAAGTTGTATCACTTTTGCTTGTCGAAAATGATACAACATACCCCCATTCGAGTTTTTTCGAATTTCGATTCGAAGTGATGGTACAACATACCGCCCCTGATTGAGATACGCCTAGTACGGCGACCAGAGACGAGCATCTTGGTCGATCGATAGACAATAGACCTTATATCGTGCCATCAGTTTCATGCGAGCGACTCCTGGGTTGCCCTGAGTTCAAATAAATAAATTTATTAAAATAAAACATTTCTGTGTGCTGTTTTAAAATATGTATTTTTTATTAAAACCCAATTGTATACATATAAGAATTAATCAATATGTTTCTATTGACTTTCGATAATTCCATCAGACATTTCGTATTTAACAATATTTTCCCTTGTAGATTTAGCTACTGTATTGCTTTCAATGTATTGTATGCCGATGGGATCAACATAATTATTTGTGGGTAAATAAATCTCGTTTTCTTGAGGTACTTGGCACAGGACGCCTTCACAATTAAATCAGCTGTATCAAGTGAAGTTTCTATAGGCCTGTGGAATATCCGAAATCGAGAAACTAATCGGCCAAATGCGCAGTCAACAATCATTCGTGCTCGGCATAGTCTATAATTAAATATCTTTGCAGGTATAGAAAAGTTTACTTTTAAATTCATTTCCACATCGTGCTCATTTATTTTTATTAGAAAGGGATTAACCCAAAAAGTAGGTGCCCCTCGTTTTCGTTTTTCTTCTATTGCTCGTTGTTGCATTTCTTTTAAATCTTTTAAATTTTTAAGCCTATAGAAATTTTAATAATTGTATGCTTTGGTGACATTTCAATGTGGTGTGGTGACATAAAACTCAAGTGACTCTGTTGAATATTAATAAACGAATGTTTTCAAACGTCTAATTTATGGTACGTTTACCACACATGACGCAATTTTTATTATTTTGTATACCAGTTATGTAAATGTTATGGCAGACAATTATGTCAGGTGGAGAGGCCGGGTTAATAGTTTTTTTTTCTTTTTAGCTTAGGTCGACTAGCATTATAGCTGTATATGACCCGGCAATGTATTTTTATCAATTATATTATTATGTGTATCCAGTCGTAACTTTCGTTACCACCGGGAATCGAACCCGAGACCCTCTATACACACAGCAAGCGTTCTACCCACTGTGTTACAGAGCTTTAATTTTTCTGACCCTACTAATTTAATACAAATTGACAGAAATTAAAAAACAACAACTAAAAGTAAATTACCCTAAAGTTACTCTACATGTTTGGAAATAGATTTGGTAATTTTTTTTATCAAGTTACTCAAAAGTTACTATGGGATATTTCCGAAAACGCCTAATATTTCATTAATAAGCGTCTTACTTTGGTAAATTTAGAACAACAATCCCATATATTTTATTCCGAATTGGAACATTTTTCAACCAACTTTTTTGCTGTTATAGAATAATTCCATTCTACTTGTAGTTTTATTATTCACCGCCAGAAAAGTTTTATTGAATGCTTTTATTTTTAAATGTTATTGCCAACATAAGACAAAAAAAGTAAAAAAATTTGTTTATTTGACATCGAAATTTGTTCGATGAAATTTGTTGATTGACATCGATTTGAAATAATATTCAATAATCTTCTATCATATTACTATTCAATTGAATATATTTAGTTGTGTTTTCTCATATTTTTATGTAATTGATACCAACTAATAAAAATAAATGAAAAAATTTTTGGTTGTTACTTTAAGCACAATATTTATTCCTATTTAAAATAGGAATAGCTTGCTCCAAAGAAAGACGCTTTACAGGTAGAATGGAATTATTCTATACAAGCAAAAAAGTCGGCTGAAACTTTTTCAATTTCGGAATAGGGAATTGTTGTTATAAATTTACCAAAGACGCCTAAAAGTTGGTTTTATGACGTTTCTGGAGAGCGTTCACGAGAGTGACATTGAAACAATATTATTAACAAAACTGCTGCGTTTATACCACAGCTAAAATAGCAATGCTAAACGCAAATGACAGCTGTAGCAACGGTATAAACACGGCATTTTCATAGCTCAGCCAGCTAAAACTTCGATTTTATATGAAAATGACTTTTGTAGTATGGCCAATTTAGCTGTGGAGTAAACGCAGCAAATGACAGCTCAAAATCGTTCATGAAACTAAATTGTAACAATGAACAAGTGCGTTTTTCGTTCACGAGCTCTACATTATTACAAATGACATTCTCAAACCTATTCGAGACTGCCTCTACAAATGTCATTTTTAAAAGTGTCGGTTTCAAAAGCAACATGTTCGCACTATCAACAACCATTATATGTAGGTTTGAAAAATAATTTAAGGACTAGATACACCAAGCGTCGACGACCAGCGGTGAATTTAAATATGCATTATATACCAATTATTTATAAAAACATTACAAATTTTGGATTTTTAATATAAAAAAATACTCACAATTGTGAGTATAGTTACGAAAACACAAATGGGTAAGTTAGTTGAAAACATATACAAAAATAAATTTTTGATATGGTACTTTTACCGTACCCACAGAATTGTGTTACCGAGCAGTAAAAGGGATATTGTACAATGTAAATCTCGTGAACGCACTCCTGTGGTGTGTTGTTTGTTATTCCGCCATTCCACACTTTTTTTCTTTCGTCGTGACTCTTTCCTCCACTAAAAACAATACTGTTTATCCCTTTTTCAACCAAAAAAATGGCTCAATTTAAGTCCAATCGCACAAATGTGTGAGTAATAAATCATAGTATGTAATGGCGTTTTTGATAAAAAATTTTGGTTGTTTTGAAGTACAAACAACACAATTATGTGTATAGTTATAGTGTTTTTTTTCGGACGAAAATACGTTTAAAAGGAATGCACAAATATGTAAGTTGGGTCAAAACACATACAAAAATAAATTTTGGACATGGTAATACTTTTACCGTACCCATACAATTATGTTACCGGGCAGCAAGAGGGCTATATTGGAGGTTGAACCTAGGTTCAACCTGGGTTGAACCTTCAATATAAACACCAAAAATTAACTTGGAGTTAACTCGACTCAATCCAAAAATTTTCTTTGGTCGAGTCGAAAAACAACAACAAAAATAAACTAAAATAAAAAAAAACACAAAAAAAACATTTATTTTAATTTTTTGTGTGAACAGTGGTATCAAAATGTGAAAGCAGAATTTTTGTGATTTTTTTGGATTTTAATTTATTAAGTTTTCCCTAAAATTAATTGAATTCATCTAGATATTTTTAAAAAAAATTGGACTCGATCCAAAGATAACTCTGCCAATATAAGCACTAGAAGTTAACTTCAAGGTTAACCTGAAGATAACTGCAAGTTGACTCGACCCCCAATATAAACAAGGTAAATTGTTAATCGCATGTTGGTAAAGGGAAAGGAAACGAGGAAATAATCACGACGAAAGAATCAAAGTGTGGAACCGCGGATTGTTATTAACCTCGCCTATTGGGAAATATTACTGAAATTGGTCAATTGGGCTGGATTTCGTTTGAATTTTGAACCAGAGGTGGAACACAAAGTTATGATAATCTTCTCTTTTTTCTTTCACAAAATTATGATTCGTTTTTTTTAAAGGATCATAATTTTGATAGCGTCGAGAACTTTAAATACCTCGGGTCAGTTTTATAACATCGTTGAATGATATTCAGGCAGAAACAAAAGCCCGAATCACTGTCGCACAACGAATTTTCTACGCCCAATCAAAATTATTGCGATCTCAACATCTATCGCAGTCGTGCAAGCTCTATAAAGCACTCATAAGACATGCCGACTTTCGGAAGCGAGAGCTGAACCATGACCTCTAAAGATTGTTATCTACCTTCGAAAGGAAGGTTATCCGTTTTGTACTCTTATTAAATTTACGACCAATTTTTGGTCCTATTAAAGAACGACCCCAAATGAAAAAATAGAAGCGAGTTGGGGTCGTTTACCCGTTTATTAAAATCTCGAAATAAAAATCCCATTTTTTGTGTATTTTTGTATGAACTCCTAAAGCGGAATTTTCAATACAGAAAATGCATAAAATAATTGCTGGATCCGGACCAAGCTGGGTTGACATTTTGACATGAACGCTTGAAGAAACTTTGAATATTGGCGAAGCCGGGAGTCAATTCGCGTTCCATGAAACAATGAAAATGAAAAGTTCTTTTCATTTGCAATCTAGTAGTTTGATTTGCCCGTAATTTTAAATTCCACTGTGTGAAATCACAATTTCTTTGGGGCAATACAAACCTACTCGATTGCAAATGAAAAAAACTTTTTTCATTTCATGGAACGCGAATTGACTCCCGAAAGACTAGTTTTGGCCATATATACATAGTTTGTAAATCATTCAGCTATTTGGAATGGAACCAAGTAATTTCAAATATGAAGTTTAGTAGGGCTGTAGTGGGATTTTAACATGAAGTTTGGATAAAGTTTCTGAGTTCGTTTCTCGCATTTTTTACATTGATTTAGAAGCCGGCTTTTTAAATAATATGTATCCAATTTCTTTTCGATTAAATCGAAATTTTGATTGTTTCTTTGTTTAATATGTATAAATGTATTCTTTCAATAAAATACACGTTTTTTTAATTACAAGTTCTGAACACGGTTGTTTTTTAATGAAACTTTATATTTACCATAAAATATTTCATATTTTAATGAAACTTTATATTTATCATTTAATTAAATTTCAACGGGGCCAACATCCAGAACTCAAAATTGATGTTAGAATCTCAAACCACCTCTACAAATCTAATTTGACTATAATGTAAGTCCAAAAAACTAGAAAAGTTATTTTCTTAATGTTTAATAATAATCGGGGATAAAATAATAGTTAACTGAAAGCTATACTAAGCAGGTAATTTTAAATTTAAGGCAATTGCATTAACAAGATTTTAATGATTTATAATTCGACTCCTATATCCGATCATTACCGTTGCTCGAAAATTTTACGGCTTAACGCCTCGGACTGACAATATTTTATTCATCGAACGGCATTTGTGGCATGTAGTAATTAATTAGGAATATAAAACAAATTCTATGAATATTAAAACTAAAAATGTTTGATAAATTTATTTTTGTATACACTTTTTATAATTAATTCAGTTTTTTAGCTTTCTTTCTACTTCCAATTTTTTTCAAATTATGTTTTGTTTTCATCTTAAAATACATGTCTACCATACATTTTAACATTAAATATAAATGAGTGCCTTCGCTAGGAGCTGGTGATGTATTCTTTCTCCTTCGACTTCCATTTTGCTGCATTGAAGATGCTGATGTTGGTGCTTTACTATTCCCTGGATGTGCTATATCCACAGTACAAGAGGGACGAGGTTTTGTTTCATCGGTAATCACTACGTTCTCGATTTCATTATGATTGTGAATGGGAGAATTTGAAGTCAACTTATATTCAATTGTTCGCCTAAGTATAAAAATATGTACCTATTTGATCAGAATACCACAAAAAGTACAGAAATATATACCATTCATTGTGCACCAAAAATTTGGATGGTACTGCATCTGTTCTAAGTCTCGAGCTGGTGGTTAGTATATACTTCTCGTCGAAATGTAAAGAGCACAGCCTAAATGCATTTAAATCAGATGTTATGTTTGGAATTATTTGCAGCCACTTTTCTCTAAATTCCGGTAACACTGGTAGTCTAGAGTTAAAAACGTTTAAAGTTAATCGTTATGAGAGGCTAGATCATAATACAGCATGGTAATTTATAAAAGGAAGTAAATTTCTTATGAGAAAACAAAATTTTACAGGTTTCCATTTTTTTTTCACCAAAAACAGCAGCCCTAGGCCGTTTGAGGCGAGCTTTTTTAACACTTAAAAATGGGTCCAAAATATTTCAAAAGCACATACCTACCTAGATATTACACAAAAAGATTATAAATGGTCAAAGCCTAATTTTTTAGTAATATAGCGACATATTTTGTGTATACAGAAAACGACGAAAGATAAATGACCGAATGATTTAGTACATTATTCGACAACTATTTATGTATCAGGCAATTTTGAATGGCTATACGTTTGAATTCATTTAAATAAGCGGTTGTATTTTATATTCCTACCCCTAGCCAAACCCAATTCCGCTAGTCGCAGTTCGAAGGATACGATGTGATTTCCTGTTAAAGCGAGGCGCGCGGGTTTTTCATATAAAAACAAGACCTCAACAAAGCGAATCTTGTATCCCCCGGATATTGTAGATAACTACAAGTTTTTTGTACTGTACCAGTATGTTCATTTGAAATATTTTAAACAATACGATGAGCGGACTTGAACTGTCTGTATATTCATGGCACTTGTACATTATATTCTAAAGTATGTATTCGACAACAGTTTGCATATTACTTACATATGCAATTTAGTCGTAGCTAAGCAATTGAAGCATTTTCGCATCTTTTGTCAATTTATATCATCACACAACAACTAGGAACTCTAGGACATCAACTCTAGAATTTGTGGATTATTTTGAAATTGTTATTGTTTTGAAAAATCTCTCCAACGAATTGCAAGTACATTAAACATGTAATTATTAAAATTAATAAACAAGTCGTCAGTTTACGTTAGTTTAGTTTTGACATTTCATACAAAAAACCCTTTCGGCAAATATAGATATGTACATAAAAAATGTAGTTTTGTTTTTTGGAGTCGTGATTTTAGACAATTACAGCGTATCCCCAATATAATTTGGCTAATGTGTAAGAATCACAACGATCAGTTTCGAACAGATGAGACTATTGATTTGAAAAAATCAGTCTTCTCATCAGGTCGCGATGAATGATGTTGTATTATATTACATTGGAATGTTGTCTATATATATAGAACAATACCATGAAATTGTACTACTACCGAATTACTGTGTAGCGTACGAAATTTGATTCTTTCACATTTCCATCTATATTCTATTTTAACAACTAACTTTTCGCATTCACGAATTTTTATATATTTACTTTGGTTTTACAATTGTAATGGTATTATTGTGATTGTTCCGTATATTGGTCTATTTCAGCGCTCTCGAATTAAATACACAATCGTAGGAAATTCTTCCATTTGTGTCACTATCTGTGTGACAACAATTATGATAATCAACACTTACTTACTTTATACACAATCAACTTCCCAACCACCCCATACTTTTTCTTTCCTTTAACGCTGGATTGAATTTTGACTTATAGATGGCTAATGTGTAAGAATCACAACAATCAGTTTCGAACAGATAAGAATATTGATTTGAAAGAATCAGTTTTCTCATTAGGTCGCGACGACTGATGTTGTATTATTACATTGGAATGTTGTCTATATATATAGAACAATACCATGTAATTGAAACTTAAAACTTAAATTAAAATTTAATTTCGGTAAAAAATAAATTTCACCGTTGGTACTTCAACTAGCGGAAGTTTGCCTAGAATATAAAACACAAAATTTGTTTAACTATAAAATAAATTAAAAATTTAATAATTTTGATATAAAGTACTCCAAACGTTTAATCTATTTGACAAATAAAATGTTAAAAATATGTTGCAACATATAATATAAAAAAAATTATATATAATTTTGTTTACTTACGTTGTTTTCAAAAAATTGCGATGGCATGAGAAACATCGAAGACTCGTCATACATGTTTCGCTCAAGACATTGACATGTTTCTGTACATGACATGTCTCACACCAGTCTTTGTTCATAAATAGACAATGTACGAGTCATTTGCGAATCAAATGTGGCTTGTCATAAATTATTCATTTGTCAACATACCATCAAAAAACGACAAAAACTAATACCCCAAACATATAGACGCCGCACATCGCCTATCTTCACCGCTGTTTGTTGGAGCTATTTTTCTCAAACGGCTAGACGCCGCTTTTTGACATTTAGTGCCATACGAAAATTATAATACCGCGAATGTTCAAAATTTCTTTAAAAATATAAATTTAAAATGGAATGCACAAAAACAATACAATTCTACTAATGAAGATGACGATGATGTTATTTACTATGAAAAATTTAATACGAGATAAGGAAAAATTAAAAAACAAGAACAGAATTACTCGAAGATGGTGGGTTAGGCCAACATTTCGGTATAGAAATAAATAAATACAAAAATATTTGTTAGAAAATTATTAATTTATTTAAAAATAAATAAATTGTTGGCCAACCGCTTGCATTTGTGTAACCCGGTGAGCCAATGTTTTGTAAAACGTCATTTATCGCCTCAAAAAATCAAATTTTTTAGTTTTTAGCGGCGCTTGTAACATTCTTATCTGTTCGCTCTTATAGAAATACATGTATTTGATATTTAGCGGCGCTGCTATTGGCGTCTATATGTTTGGAGCACTGACCCCCATTACACGGTCAGTAATAATGTCATTACCAGTAATGTCATTACTTGCGTCATTCCTCTCTTTAGTTTTGGTACCATTACACGGTCATTCCTACACATCACTATTATCGTCATTACTTGAGTTCTATTAATCGTTTTGTATACGAATTTAGTTTTACTTTAAATATATAAATTGTTTTTCAACAGCAATTGCCGACGGCGAAAAAAATTGTCATCGACTAAATTTTTTTTTTTAACAAGTATACATAGCCAATATGTATATCAAAATGTTGATATGTTGATTAATATTTTACATATTAATATTTATGTCAAAATTATATTTTTTTTATGACGACTGTATTAAAATATGTATTTATATGTATATTCCTAAACTTGTCCCAAAAATCATTTAAGACTCCCATTTCAACCCAACATACCCAATCTCATCATAAGCGTGCAACAGAAAAATGGGAAATAAAAAAATGTCCATTAAATCGAGAGTCCATTAAATGTCCGTTAAATCGAGCGTCCGTTAAATTGGGGTCCATAAAATTGGTGGTTTACCGTACCTAAATAAATAAATAAATACTACATTATATTGCCATTTATTTGTGATAAAACAAATATAATTTTAATATAACTATTGATATATCAACATTTTGATATAATATGTATTCATTAAAAAAAAAAATTTAGCCAACGACAATTTTTTTTTTGGCGGCGGTAATCATGAAAAACAATTTTATATGTATATTTAAATAGAGCAGAACTAAAGAAAAGTATGTAATGATGTACCATAGTAATGACGAAAACCCTACACTATCATTAATAATGACAGTATTGACGTCACACACTAGTAATGATGTCTGGAATCAGAAAATCCGGATTTACATCATTACTAAGCATCATTCTTCAATATCACACATTACATGATCATTATTAATGTCATTCCTAGAAAGTAATGACATTATTACTGACCGTGTAATGGGGGTAAATAAATTCGCCGCTCGCCGTCGACGCTTGGTGTGTCTAGTCCTTAACTAATTTTGGCCACGGACGTTTCTGTTTCTTACTCTTAATTTATGTATGTATTGTATAGAAACGATAGTATAAACAATTATATACCAATTATTTATAAAAAACAACCTAAAAATTATGCTACTTCAATTGTGGTCCACACATTTCTCATTCGTGATTCACGTATGCACTCATATTATTTACCAATAATAAAGATATATAATATAAAAGTTTAAAAAGCTCAAAATTATTGAAAACAAAAAGGCGCCGAGCGTGAACGGATATGCGCGTCGAGTTGTATGGAACATTTGGAATTTGGCGCGCCGCGCTTGGTGTGCCTATAGTCCTTTAGTAAACGTTGTGTTTTCAAAATTTTACAACAACAATTGCATTGTATTAAAGCCGATTTTCTTAAAATGTTAAGCCTCAGCTACAATGCATCCGCTCCGTTCCGTTCCGTTTCCTTAAAATAGTTTCCGTTCCGTCTTTTCCGTTCGCTAGTTACAATGTCTCCGTTCCGCTTCTCAAAATCACATTTAAATGAAAGTAAATAAAACGTCATGGAGGATTATGAAATTTTAAAGTTGCTGTGCGATTTGTATATTTTATACATAAAATACCGAAAAACATTTAAAACAAGGGGCGATGGTGGGTACGCCCTTTAAATTTAGACAGAAGAGCGCTGGATATTACAACACAACATTTTTACGAATGAACGAAATAGTTGTTGAGGTTATGTTTTCCGCTCTTCCGTAAAATTATAATTTTTTTAAAAAAACGGTCCGTCTTCTCCGCTCCATTGTAACTAACCTTTCCGTTTTCATGGCAAATTATATACAACATGTCAAATTTAAATTTTTACGGAAAAGCGGAACGGAGCGGAGCGGATGCATTGTAACTGAGCTTAAGAAAAAAATTTAGTATTAGGGGAAATAAAATCATTTTATGGTTATGGTGTTTACCGCAAGGCGTTATTTTGTCTATTTTTCTCGAAAAATTTATCTTTTAGTAAAATTTGGCATTTGTTATTTGATAGCAAAATACCGAATTTAATTTGTTCTATTTCATAAAATAAAAAAAAACTAAAATAAATAATAATAAAATGAACAAACACAGAAAAAATAAAATGCATTAAAAATTAAAGCCAAAAGTTGTTGCTTTCACATTTCTTAGCTAATCCGATTAGATTAGTGAAAGCAACACTACTAAAATGTTAAAAAACTACACCATTTCGTTCAAAGCGGTGTCATCTGTAAACTAGTATTTTAAACAACTAACAAGAGACTTCTTCAGTTACGATAACTTCATTGTACATTAGTTATTTTGGAGTGTCAAAACAACATTGTGAACGTAATAATCGCAAGAAATTTTTACGAAAGGTTATAAAATATCGATAATTTCATTAATCATGTCCATGTTCCAAAATCCAAGTGATATGGTCGAAGAAGATGCAGCGGATCTACAATTCCCTAAAGGTTAGTTGCAGCTTTTGGTATACCTAGTATCTGCTCATATTTACGAAAAATTACCTTGTTCGGCTTCCCAGAGCACCGGCTGCATTAAATATAAAATACCGCCCTTCAATTAAGACCAGCTCAATCAATTGTAAGTTACCTTAATGTTTCTGGAAGAACTTGTGGGTGTATCATTTTCTCGTTGTCGCATATCTATGTAAATATTAATATAAAAATAAATTTATTAAACTTTGTAATTATTTCCATTAAGTTTTATTTTTTATAATTAAATTATTTACCTTGTTGTTTGAGTTGTTGTTGTTGTTTGTTTTGACATATTATCGGGTAAGAAATGTCTAATTTGTGACAATTCGAAATGGTGTAATGGATGCGTTTTGTGGAGAAGTTTAAATGGTATAATTGTTATAACTGGTATACAATCTGGCCTTAGTTGAACTGCTGAAACATAGAGTCCTTAGCCAGGTTGTATACCAGAAAAATTAGTATATAAGTTTTGTTTTAAATTTTCAACACAAGAGTTTATTATAAATTTTCATAGCATATGGTAATAGATTCCATATAATAAAAACAGGAGAAATAGTTAAGACACAAATTATATAAAGTTATATTTCTGCTAACTCTTAAATATTTAATTTGTTAAAATGAAAAATTTATTAATTGATAAAAATAAAAAGCATGTATAATTAATTAAATAAAATGTGTAAATTTATTAATCAAAAATACATAAGTGATTAGTAATAAAAAGTGCTGTCCCGCATTATACATCAGCATAGAAGAGCTGATGCCGAACGGTTAAAATAAGTTATAATTATATAACTTCAACATAGAACAACTAAATCTTCTAAATTGGTGACCCCGACGTGATATTATAGTTCCACCGGGGGCAGCAGCTAATACTTATTAGCCAACGCAAAATACTACAAGTCATCCGTAAAATTTTTGGATAACTAAAATTTTAAAAAATATTATATGTTCCGAGGAAGCAGTTTGCCGTCTATGTATTCACCAGATAAACGAGCAACTAATAAATCAACCGCAAATTAGAAGGGAGCATTGGTTTGGCGAAGCAGCAACAGGCATTCACCGGATCACCCGTTAAACATAGCTGTATTAAATAAAATCCGCTTCAAAGAGGAAACATTGTTTGTAAGCAGCCGGGAGTTTTTCCAATCATCCCGTATAATAAGACGATAAATTTAAAATTGTAAGTACCATTTATTTATTCTTTATAAAACGTACTCCATTTTTGCACCATTTTTTGCGTCGTCTAAAAATTACAAAAATAAAAATTATTTTTAAAAAAAAAAAATTAAATTAAAAAATATTTAAAAATTATTTAAAAAATAAATAAAAAATTAAAATTATTCAAATAATCACAATGTTCAGTATTTCTTGCGTTTTTTTTTGTTTGTTCATCCTTTTTTCTACTTTTAAGTTTCTTTTTTCGTTTCGTTGTGCGTGGTATCAATACCGACGACGAGGAAACGAATTCCACCTATGTACACTCCTCTGATAGGCAAAATCTTTTATTTTCTAGTAACGAAATGATCACGTTGACTCGTGAACAATTGTGTTCACTAGTGCAAGATCAGGTTCGAATCGTTCTAAATGCACAGTTGAAAGATTCCCATGCTTCGGAAGCATCTTCTAGTGGCAACTCTGGTAGTGAAAATATTGTAGATAACGAAAGTAAAACGGCAAAAAATATTTCGCAAAAAGAGATTGCACATGTAGCTTTTAAGCCACCCCAACCTTTATATGCACAGAATCCCGAGGTCTGGTTTGCTATTTTGGAACAGCAGTTCCAGGTAGCAAACATCGTTACAGAGACTACGAGGTATTCACATGCGGTTGGTGCATTAGATGCTAGGTTGCATAATAAATTTGCCAATCTTATTATAAAAAATAAGGGAAAACAACCTTATACGTTTTTTAAGCAGGAAGTAATTAAAGTTTTAGGAGAATCAGAACGATCAAAATTAAATAATTTGTTGCACGGACTAAGGTTAGAAGACCAGAAACCATCACAATTGCTGGAGCAAATGCATATGAATGCAGGAGAGCATTTTGAAGAAGGCACGGTTAAGCGATTATGGTTGCAAAGGTTACCGCAGCAGGTACAGTTGGTATTAGTCCCGTTTGAAAATGACGTTTCATTAGGAAAGTTGGCAGAACGAGCGGACGCATTAATTGAAACCATGTCACAGCAGCACGTAATGGAAATAAGTGACAAATCATACACAAGCCAGCAAAAAGAATCATCGTCGACAAAAGAAGAGTTGCATGAGATGTTGTGTAAGTTCCGTAAGGATATTATAATGGAAGTATCCGCCTTACGTAGCACAACACGAAGAACTCGTAGTCCGCATAACACAGCTAGAAATTCGTCAAAATCTAGAGAACGAACGTATGATGAAACCGAATGTTTCTATCATCGACGTTTTAAAGATAAGGCAACGAAGTGTGTTTCAGGTTGTCGTTTTCACGATAAGTTTATTGTTGTAAATTCTCAAAAGTCAAAAAACTAAATTCTAGTCAGCATTTTGAGACGTGTGTTGATGAAATTTGTGCAAATCGTCTACTTATTTTGGATCAAAATTCTAAAAGAAAATTTTTGGTAGACACTGGCGCAGACGTTTCCGTTTTGCCAGCAAATTTCAGTAACAAAAAGGTTAATGAACCCGATTTTCACTTATATGCAGCCAATGGTACCAAAATTAAGGCCTACGGAACGAAGACAATTTCACTAAATATCGGTTTACGTAGGGTGTTCAAATGGTCCTTCATAGTTGCTGATGTGTCTATGCCAATAATCGGGGCAGATTTTTTAAAAGCAACAGGTTTAGTAGTTGATATTAGAAAGGGTAAATTAATTGATCCGGTTACAAATTTATATTCAGTTGGATCCATTACAAGTAATTCAAGTCCTTCGTTAGCCCTGTTAGATAAAAGCAAAATTAATCCAGAAATCAACGAATTGTTAAAAAAATATGAAATAATTACTCGGGAAACAGGCAATATGAATACACCTAAGCATAATGTTACACACTGTTTGGAAACAAACGGGCAACCAGTTATGTGCAAAACAAGGCGTTTGGCTCCCGATAAGTTACAAATAGCGAGGGAACACTTCGAAAGTATGATGGAGCAAGGAATTTGTCGACCTAGCAAAAGTGAGTGGGCCAGTCCTCTGCATTTGGTACCTAAGAAAAACGGTGAGTGGAGACCCTGTGGGGATTACAGGGCGTTGAATAATGTGACCATTCCCGATAATTATCCAGTACCGCATCTTCAGGACTTCTCGTTTCAACTTGCTGGTTGTACGGTATTTTCAACTATTGATTTGGTACGTGCTTACCACCAAATCCCAATTGAACCACGAGATGTACACAAAACAGCTATAGCAACACCATTCGGTCTTTACGAATTCAATAGAATGACATTCGGTCTTCGGAATGCAGCACAATCGTTCCAACGATTAATGCATTCGGTTTTAAGGGGATTGTCATTCTGTTTCGTGTATCTAGACGACATTTTAATTGCATCCGCTTCATTGGATGAGCATTTATGTCATGTTGAACAAGTTTTCCAACGTTTAGCCGAAAATGGGCTAGTTATTAAAATGGATAAATGTGTATTCGCGCAAGAAGAAATTGCTTTTTTGGGACATTTCGTAAATAGGAAAGGAATTTTACCATCTCCAGATAGAGTAGAAATAATTCGTAATTTTCCGCAGCCAGTCATTGTCCAGCAATTAAAACGTTTTCTAGGAATGATTAATTTCTACAGAAGATTTATTCCTTCTGCAGCACATGACCAGGCCATTTTAAATGACTTTTTAAAAGGTTACAAAAAGAATAGTAAAATACCAATCGTTTGGACAGAAGAGTCGAAATTAGCGTTTGAAAAATGTAAATTCAAGTTAAGTGATGCCACCCTTCTAGCTCATCCAGACATGTCAGCAAAGTTATCAATTATGGTAGATGCTTCCGACACAGCAGTAGGGGCAGTTATGCAACAATTAATTGATGAAGTTTGGCAACCACTGGGTTTTTATTCTGTCAGGTTAACCGAAACACAAAAAAAATACAGTACCTACGATCGGGAGTTGTTAGCGGCCTATTTAGGTGTAAAATACTTCCGATTCTTTCTCGAGGGACGAAATTTCATCCTCATTACGGACCACAAACCCCTCATTTACGCATTTAAACAAAATTTAGACAAAGCATCACCAAGACAAAGACGTCAACTAGACTTTATTGGACAATTTACAACGGACCTGAGACATATAACGGGTACAGACAACGTTGTAGCTGATGCATTATCTAGAGTTGAGCTAATTGACATTCACGAGACTATTGACTATAACAAACTGGCTACAGATCAATTACAAGACTCGGAACTGAATGACATACTACAAGACGAGAACTCTGGACTAAATTTAGTAAGACGACCGTTAGCTTTCAATACAGAACATTTCATTTACTGTGACATATCGACGGGACAAGCAAGACCTTTCATACCAAGAGAATGGAGGAGGAAGGTATTTGAGTCGCTACACAATCTGTCGCACCCGGGAATAAAAGCTTCGGTCAAATTAGTGTCTAAACATGTAGTGTGGCCGTCATTAAAAAAGGATATTAAGGAATTGGCACAAGCATGTTTGGCGTGTCAAATATCCAAAGTATCAAGACACACACAAGCACCAATAGGTAATTTCGAAGTGACAAAGGAAAGGTTTTCAGAAGTGCATATTGATCTAGTTGGACCATTACACATATCCAATAATCATAAATACTGCTTAACCATGATTGATAGGTATACTCGCTGGGCGGAGGCAATTCCAATACCAGATATCATGGCAAATACGGTGGCAAATGCTTTTTATTCAAATTGGATAGCTAGGTTTGGTGTTCCAAATTTTGTCGTAACAGATCAAGGTTCGCAGTTCGAAGCGAATCTGTTTACAGAATTGTCACATTTATTAGGATTTGAAAGAAGACGTACTACAGCGTATAATCCTAAGTGCAACGGTATGATTGAGCGTTGGCATAGGACATTAAAAGCAGCGATTATGTGTCATAACAGAATGGATTGGACGGACATTTTACCACTCGTTTTATTAGGTTTACGTACCTCGTTTAATGAAGAGTTACAATCTACTCCTGTAGAGTTGGTGTATGGAAGTGCGGTTAGAGTTCCTGGGCAGTTCATGGAACCTCCAAATACTTCGATTCCACAGTCCGAATTCGTGAGTAATCTAAAAAAACATTTTGAAGAATTAAAACCGGTAAACGCATCTCGACATTCAAAGGAGAAATTTTTCATTAACAAAAAATTGGAGGATTGCTCTCATGTGTTTATACGTACCGATGCAGTCAAAAGAGCACTTCAGCCTCCATATACCGGTCCTTTTAAAATTTCAAACAGGGATACAAAATTTTTTGAGCTAGAAATTAAAGGTAAAAAAGTTAATATTTCGATAGATAGACTCAAACCTTGTTATTCCGAAAATAATGATGAGTTGTTCAGCAATCAGCCATTAGCGACTAATCTGTCATGGGATGTTGATGGGAAAGCTGATGAGGTGGTTAATTCAGAAACTCCAAAAGCTAAAAAGAAAGTAGTTTTCGATCAGCATGTGCAAGTTAGTAGTGAACCAAGAGAGGTGTTATCAAGGCATGGTCGTGTAATTAAACTACCAGTTCGATTTAAAAATTAAGAAACCACAGACTTCGTATCGTGAAATTTAATACTTACCAATTTTCTTAAATTCCACTGGAAGGGGAGTGTATGTGGGTGTATCATTTTCTCGTTGTCGCATATCTATGTAAATATTAATATAAAAATAAATTTATTAAACTTTGTAATTATTTCCATTAAGTTTTATTTTTTATAATTAAATTATTTACCTTGTTGTTTGAGTTGTTGTTGTTGTTTGTTTTGACATATTATCGGGTAAGAAATGTCTAATTTGTGACAATTCGAAATGGTGTAATGGATGCGTTTTGTGGAGAAGTTTAAATGGTATAATTGTTATAACTGGTATACAATCTGGCCTTAGTTGAACTGCTGAAACATAGAGTCCTTAGCCAGGTTGTATACCAGAAAAATTAGTATATAAGTTTTGTTTTAAATTTTCAACACAAGAGTTTATTATAAATTTTCATAGCATATGGTAATAGATTCCATATAATAAAAACAGGAGAAATAGTTAAGACACAAATTGTATAAAGTTATATTTCTGCTAACTCTTAAATATTTAATTTGTTAAAATGAAAAATTTATTAATTGATAAAAATAAAAAGCATGTATAATTAATTAAATAAAATGTGTAAATTTATTAATCAAAAATACATAAGTGATTAGTAATAAAAAGTGCTGTCCCGCATTATACATCAGCATAGAAGAGCTGATGCCGAACGGTTAAAATAAGTTATAATTATATAACTTCAACATAGAACAACTAAATCTTCTAAAAACTCTCAAATTTTTAAATTGGCCTTGCATCCCTTTTGTATTTAAGTGGTGCTCCTTCCGTCCATTTCCGACTGTCTTTGTAATTATCTCAGAACTCGCATATTTTTGGTACGAACAATTCTACCTCCATTAATCCTTTTAAATTTCCCCAACAAAAATTAATTTATCCTGTTTAAATTTTGTATGACTATTTTTCCAGATGATGAAGATATCATTGAAATAGAGCCAAATGAAGCCACCGAAACCCGTATCCAATATTACAATCTAAATAATTTATATTTCGATAATAATGAATCGGGGTGTAACATAATTGGTGACAAAAAATATAAATGTACATTCTGCAAACAATACATTATCGAGCCATATATAAAATGTGCCGAATGTCCAGTTCTCGTATTGCTATGTCTTCACTGTTTTTGTTGTGGCAGTGAAAATTTGATTCACAAATCGACCCATGCATATAAAGTGTTTCGGGACGATAATATACAAGTGTTTCCAAGTGATGATAATAGTAACAAGTGTATATGGCTTGCGAACGAGGAAAAACGATTACTTGATCTGCTGTACATACATGGCTACGGGAATTGGGATGCAATCGGCAAAGAGATGAATACAAAAACGGCTGAACAATGTCGTGAACATTATCTCAAACATTATTTTGGTGATATATTCGAGAAGACAATCGGACTCACAGATAGCCCCTATATAAGGGAAGTTACTCCTCTTTTATATAACATGTCGTCCATTGATCCACCTCGTTTCGATATCGATAGTGCGAATTTTAAACGAATGGCTGGGTATCGATGTGCCCGAAGTGATTTTGATACGCCTTTTGATCCATCTGCCGAAGGGATCGTAAGCAATCTCAACCTAATAAATTGTACGGATGATGTGCTGGATCCCAGTTTAGATGAGGTTTTTGATGAACTTAATTGTGCCGTATTTAAAGCATACAATCATAGACTGGCGTAAGTTTTTTTGGTATGATATATTTAGTTTGGTAATACAGTTTCCGATATTTTAGAGAACGTAAACGGCGATATGATATAATACGTGAACATGGTCTCCTAATGGCAAGCCGCACGTTAAGTTGGATTTCTAAGCATGCTGAAGCGTTAGAAAGTTCTGAGAATGAAGGAAAATGTACTGGTCGGTTTGTTGTATTTATGCAGCTTATGCCCGCCATAACCTTTGATGCCTTAGTCGAGGCACTAAAATATGCGAGCGATTTAAAAAAATATATATATCGTCTTTACGACCTCCGTAAAAATGGCGTAAAATCCTTTTTCGGCGGTCAAATATATCACAAGCTGAAAATAAAGCGTCTTACTAAGAATCGCGATAAAAAAGCCATGCAATATGAGGCGTTAATTGACTGGCGTAATTTAATAGCGAATGGCGTACTCTTCGATTCGAACAACCAATGTGTATCAACGAATATATTTCCGGGCCTGCCGCGACGTAAAGCAGCTCCACTCGAAATATTAGGGCTCCCAGGATACGATAAAATAAACGAAGACGAACGAAGTTTATGTAGCACGATTCGATTATCGCCGCTTGCATATTTGGAATACAAAAATATTCTAATTACGGAAAATAGTAAAAACGGATTTTTACGATTGGCGGAAGCGAGGCGACTTATTAAAATTGATGTAAATAAAACACGACAGATGTACGATTTTTTGTTAAAATTTGGATTTATAAATAAACCTTTCAATTGATTAAATTAAATCTAGTCTATCCATTTCCTTTCTCATATAATAAAGGTAGATTGTGTTATCATTAGTTTTCGCAACTTGAATTCAAAGTTCCAGTTCTGGCACCCGCTCATTAATTTTGTAAAAAGGATGTGCTAGGGTTCGAATTATTAGTCATAATAAAATATCAGGCTATTACTAAATAGCCCGGCCTTATTGTCCTTTAAGCCTCGCAAGCATAAATCTGTGCATGTCAACTTTACAACATCGTGGGATGATAGACCCCCATAACATAGATCTCGAGTAACGGGCCTGAATCACTGTTCATTTTCAGCGAAGCATTTGTTTCATGCTAGGTTTCAGTAGTAACCAGATACAAAGCATTGTGCAATTGCGTTACTGACATTTTACACCAGTGGAGTATTATAATTCTCAGATTTCAATCGATCGATGTTCTTGAAGAAAGGATATATCAAGATGTTTTCCAATCATCAGGCTTGTTTTTCGATTTGCGAAACACCAATCGGAAAAGGGTGAAAATACCGGCCTTTTATTCGGCCTTCTGATATTTGGGTATTTAGATGATGTCCATTTGGTCATCAACACTAGGTCATCAGCTCCATGCGAGGTCTCACGTGGTTTATTTCCTTATCTTCTCTCGTAGATCATCGATTATTAAACCTCGCTTTATCTTGTTGTATCTTGTATTTCTAGAATTTGAGAATGCCGAAACTTTGTTGATCAGCGAAGTCTACATGCTGCTGGAACATCGAAAAAATCAAAATGAAACGGCCGAAGAGGAACAGGAGTTGTCAGATGTTTTTAACAAGACAAATACCTATACCGCAACATTTCGAAAATTTAAAAATAAAGAGACCATTGCCTCAGTCCGAAGTTTACTAATGCAAAAGAAATTACACAAATTTGAGTTGGCCGCCTTAGGAAATCTATGCCCTGAGGTACCAGAAGAAGCAAAGGCCCTAATCCCGTCACTCGAAGGACGATTCGAAGACGAGGAATTACGACAAATTCTCGACGATATCGCCAAAAAGAGAAGTCTTCAATATTAGCAAACATTTTAATTACATAATGTATAATTTAAAAAAGATAATTTTTAATTAATAAATATATTTGAATTTTTAATGTATGTTTTTTGTTATAAAATAGCAATTGTGATTGTAACTTATAATACATATTAGTAAATCTCTAATTTAACTTAATAATTTTATTAAACGGATATTTTAACAGTTCTGATACAGAAGGTCGCTTCTTCGGATTATGCCGTAAACAATTCTTAATGATGTCGGGTAACATAGCCGGATAATAAATAGGCAAATTTGGATATTCTATTACGGTATTTGGATTTACGATCGCTGCTACTTTTGCACAAAGATTCTTTAAATCTGCAAACGGTGTCTTTCGATACAGGAACAGATAGAAAATGCAGCCGAGAGACCAAACATCCGATTTCGTTGAAATCTATAATAAAAATTTAATTTAATTGCAATTCGATAAAACAGACGATCAGTAAAGGTATAGATACCTTAATTTTTGGATGTCGCACATTTGTCATCGGACTATTATCATTGGACGTATCGATTAACGCCTCAGGACTAATATAATTAAAAGTACCAGCCTGAGAATATTTTATAATACTAGTTGAATCAATTGAAATATTGCTAGCTATTCCAAAGTCGATTAATTTTAAACGATCGTTTACGACTAGAAAGTTTGCAGGTTTCAAATCCGAATGGATTACACCATTTTTATGGATATACTCGACGGCCAGCAGCATTTGATACCAATAATTTGCAAGCGTATAAAGTGGAAGCGTTTCTTTGTAAGTTGATAAAATTTTATTTAAATCCGTATCACCTTTCTCCATTATCATATACAGCAACGATTCATTGGGTAAATGTAAATAATCGTACAGTTTAACGACATTTATATTCCCTTGCAATTTGGCAAGCAATTTAGTCTCATTTAAGTAACCGTCTACAACACTTTTATCACCGTGAAGCCGAACTATTTTTAAGGCACACTCCATATTATTTATTAATTCTGTAGCGGTGTGTACCGCACTTGACCCGCCCGATCCTATTTTGTCTCTTATTTCATAAGAAATACCATTTATTGTGATTATTTGTCGCTCATTATCACTCTCGGATGGTGACGAAATTTTTTTGAACTCGGGCGATTCTGATTTTTTTTTACCTTTGCTATTCGAGTTCGAGCAATCATTAATAGACAGAGATAGACTATCATTAACCCCTAGAGAGGATGTTACGGCTGCTCTCTGTATTGCTATAGGGGTTGTAAACAATATCTTTTGAGTACGAAATTCCTTGTCGATAACTGATCGTGATTTTGTGTTGTTGGTCAATTTAGAACCACGGCTAACCGGCATTTGAAATTTTAGCATTGGTGTTTCGAATACATGTGCACTAGTTTTTAACGGAGTTTCCATAACATCTTGCTCTTGTGATTCCGGTTTTTGTTCAACACAATCAACGTGCCGCGAAGTAGCCGACTCAAATGAAATCGCCTTATGTACTGGGCGACTATTTAAATTTTGTTCGGGATGCATATTTTCGATATCTTGCTCCATGTTTAATGGAAAACTATTAGTTTTTCGTAAAGTTGTGGCCATCAGCGAATTTAAAGGCCGATAATTTTGTAGAGCCAAAACATTAGTCTTTGTATTCTTTTCCCTGCTTGTAATTTTAGAGAAGTCTAGATGCCGCGCTGTTGATAGTTTACGGTTTAGAATTTTCTCACTAGATTTTGCACCATCATTATCATTAGCTTCGTTCAACTTTAATTCTTCCATGGCGGTTGAAACTGGACTATCGAAATCTCTTTGCTTGTGTGTTCCACTCCCATTTCCACTATCATTAGAGTCATTGGGTTCTTCGATAAAGGACGCATTCAAAATATTTGTATTTAATTTATCGGATTGCTCGTCGAATTCATTTGAATCCGAATCGGATTCCGGTTCGAGAGGTGGTAATTCTGAAACCCTTTTCGGAAGCTGAAGGCTTCTAAAATTGGAGTAACAATGAAATATATTTAATTATCCAAACTATAACTACTTAATCTCAAACCTTACAATTTAGTACATTTTGTGAATGAATTCATATTTATTGTATAATTATTCTATGAAGTGAAGTAATAATCATTTATTAAATCCACTTTTTTCTTTTTAATTTACTTAAATAAAAACAAAACACAATTTGGTGTAAAATGCAAACGACAGTTTTTAAATGAATATTTTGACATTTAGGGCATGAAGTACGATGCGATCTGTTAGACCATTTATAAATTATCAAATTTTTAATTGGTATAAACATTTAAAACTTTAGTTTTTTAAATAGAGTTATACTACACAGAGTAGAAATGTTTTTTCCCCCATATAAAGAAGCATATAATATTTGCTATTTCATTTGAGGCACGTTGGTGAAGGATGGTTATATAAAAAAGCATATGGCTTACTCATATTTCAAAACGAAAAACCCCAAATCAGATGTTTATTTATGTGCGCAGTGACAACCTATGATGACGACTTAATTTAGTGATTTTAAAATTATTAATTAAAATAATAAAAATATTATAAAATATTTAGTTGGTTTATATAGTAGTGTGTGGTGTGCATTATTTGATAAAAAAAATTATAAACTTGTTATTGAAATGAAGTGTATTGTCAAAAATTGTAAAAATACGCCTAAAAGATTTCAAAAAGGCGTATCTTACCATCAGTAAGTTTACTAAGTGTTTATATAAAATAAAATGTAAATTATGTTAAGAAAAAAGTGATTTGTGATAAATTTATCCATTATTTAATTTATAAATCAGAGAAAATTAAGTAAACAATTTTGATTTCGGTGTGGGGTTTTTCATTTTGTGTGTGTGTTTGTAAACATATGTTATATTACCAGTGTCGCATTTCTCTTATTACTACGTACATATTCTACGTGTTTTTCTTTTCATAATTATTTTTTATTTTGGAATATTATAAGTATAATTTTTTATCGAAAATAAAAACAATTAATGCGTACTATATTCGAATAAAAATAATTGTGAATTTGAGAAGTTTTAAATTTCAATCGAGCAAATTCTAAATACGACCCGTTGATTTATATGCTTTCTCTTTTACCCTCCGAATTTGACTCACTTGACAGCTGCTATCATTCACTCTGTAGTATTTAACTTTATGGTTTTTTATATAACACCTTCGTTTTGCGTGGTCATAAAACACAAACTTATTTTAAAACAGAACACACGAAGTGAAAAGAGATTATAATGTTTGAAACCGATTATTTTGGTTAAAGGACACCTATTTATTTATTTATTTTTAATTTAAAAGTTAGATTAAAAATATCTACGCGATATAACATGACACCTAGAAAGAGGCCGAGACAAATGTTGAGTTATTATGAACGCCAAAATATTTCCCCTCTCCCGTGCATAAAGGAATTCTTAATGGAACGGACTTCCACTTAGAAATCCACTACAATTCAAGAAACGAGGCTTTAACTTGATCTTTGTGATCATAATTACTAAAGGTCACTCAAATATTAGTTGGACATGTGATGAAGAAACGAACGAGATTGACAAGTTTGAAAGGAAAACACAAATGTGTAAGTTAATAAATTTTTGGCATAACACTTTTGCCGTATCCACACAATTGTGTTACCGGGCAGCAAAAGGGATATAACATATTAATTATTTGTTTTTGATAACATATTAATTATTTTATTACTATTATAGTTATAGTGTTATTTTCCGGACGAAAACGATTTAAGTGGAATGCACAAATGTGTATGTTGGTCCAAAATTTATACAAAAATAAATTTTTGACATGAATCTTTTTCGTTACCCACACAATTGTGATGGCTGGCAAGTAAAGGGATATATTGAAACACTTGAGAAATTTTTTTATAATTAATTTTTATATTTGTTATTATCTTTAATATATTATTTCTATAATTGAAAATAAAACAAACGAATTCAACGAAGCAGCAAAATATTTAAAAATTATTACGGTGATAAGCTAAAAGTTAGGAGCTACTTTGGGTAAACTTGTGATGAAACATTTAAACATGGCGATCTAACAAGCGAATCTTAACCTGCACGCCTATTTTGATCCAGAATTGGGAGACGAAACCACAAATTTGTGTATACGTATACGACGTATAATACGAGTAACAAATGACAGCATACTTATTCAAAATTATGTATTATACGTCGTAGACGTATACACAAATTTGTGGTTTCGTCTCTCAATTTTGGATCAAAATACGCGTTCTGGTGACATAGCTTTTCGCGCTCATTTAAAGTAAGCCGAGCGAAAACACATTCTGCCATTCCACACTTTGATTCTTTCCTCGTTTACTTCCCATTCACCTACAAACTGTTGTTAGTTTGTAGGTAACGGGGGGGGGGGGGGGGGGGGGAATTGAACGAGGAATGAATTACGACGAAAGAATCAAAGTGGAATGGCGGAATAACCCGACCAATCAAAAAACTTGTTTCTAGGTAAAATCGACAAATACAAGAAACAAAAAAAAAAAAAATTGGAGGAAAGGCTCCAGCGCAAATTAAGCAAATAAAAGTCAAATACTTAAGTAGAAGACTGCGAACAACTCGAAGATTGGATACTCGGATAATCTACGCCACGGTGGCAAAGTGGTGAGCATGCTTGCTCCAGCGACCGGAGGTCCCGCGTTCGATTCCCGGTGGTGACAAGGAAAAATTTTCACAAGCTGGTTTTAGGATCAATGAATTAATCACTCATTATCCGAAATGAAAATATGATTATGAAACCTCATTTGAGGCGGCAAAATCCCTTGACGGGATATAGTGCCAGAGAGAGAGAGAGAAATAATCTACGCCAACAATGGTTTAAATAGCGATATACCGCAGAGGAAAATATGGCAAAAATACTAGAGGCCAGTTGCGATAGAATAAGACTAAAAGAAGCTAATATGATTACAAGTGCACATGTACTACAAACAAAAACTAATACCTTTAATGAGATAGAGTTAGGTTATAATTTTTTATTTTAGTTTTGCGTACTCATTGTCAGCTGTCATTCAGTAGTTTATTTTTAATAGTCTCAACTCTACGTTAAGTCATTGTGAAGTTTCAAAGTTCTTCGAGTCCTTTACGAATCTTGACTATGCCAAAAACGTTACTCTTATTCGCTCTAGTGAAAAAATCTGTATTTTGGGGGAAGGGGTTTCTATTATGTATTCGAATAAAATCAAAAAAAAAATCAGATTTGAAACAAGCCGTATTCAAGTGAACAACTAAAACATACAAATTTTATATCTTATTTAAAACAAAATTAAAAAAAATAACGGTTTTGCTCTCAAAGTTGAACGAATCTTATTAATTGTTTTTTTTATTGATTTCCCTTCCCAACAACGCATAACCCAAGAGGAAAGGAAACTCATAAATTGGAAAGAAGTAAAATTATGTTGGCCCTATTCAAGCGATGCGTAGTGTATAACCACTTTTGATGGTTGTCACTCAGGGTAAGAAATTACAAATTTTTTAGTTTCAATACAATTAAATAATGTTTTTCGTTTCGATAAATCATTTCCCCTGAATCGGGAACTGGGTATCGAAAAGCGATACTCCGTTAAATGTCTCCAAAAGCACAATTAGTCTGCCCTTAAAAGGTATTAGAACCTGAAACATACCAAAATGAATCGGAAGTATCGAAACTGCTACCACGGCTATACCAAAGTCGCAGATCATGGATTTTTAAGACAGAACGCGTAAAAGGCGCATCGCCTGGGCACAAGTAATTGAACAAAACTTGTTTGTCATAACAAGACACACTATAATGAATAGGTGATTATCGGGGGAAAAAATTAAATCAGGATGAGCTAGACGGAAGATGGTTAGTTAAAAGAAAACAGAACAATTATTATTGTGGAAAAGCGAGTGCCGTGTTTTGGCCTAAAAACTGTCACTTAAAGCATTATAGATTCCAATTTTATGTAGACATACAGGTTTATATTGGTAGGGATCTTCTAAAGTTAGACGAGGCCATCTCAAGTCTTATTGATCTTAAACAGAATTAGAATCCTGCTAAAAGTGAGGCGGTATTTCTCTCTAGAAACGTTTCACTTAATTTGACGCCGACAATTCTTTTATAAGTTGATGGTGTTATTTTATTTGTTCCCTTGCTTAACAATTTAGGATTAATTGTAAATTCGAAACTTTGTCAGTTTATATGAGCTTAGATCGATAAAGAAGTTTTGTCCAATTGGTTTACGCATACAATTTATTAAATGCCTAGTTATGCCAATTTTTACTTATTGTAACGTGGTTTTTGATGTGATGGTTCATCGAAACCTTTGCTTGAAGTTACTTGCAATTATTCCTTTCATTTACAATCTTTGAGTATTATTATTTTATAGCTATGCTGTACGAAAAACTGTATTTTCCAAAACTTGTTCGCACGAGCGACTGTACGACGGTATTGATCTCAGGGTTAGCAAATCTCAGGGTTAGGAGTTTTATGCAGTTTGTTAAGATTTTGTATAAACCGTTGTAAATTTTGAATAAACATGTTGTCTCAAAATGATGGAACTACAATTACTAGAGTAACTGTTGAAGAGTTAGGTGTAGATTATAGAGTTTGGAACATTCGCGTTCTCCAACAAATGTTCTTCATCAATGGGAAGAAGCTATTCATTTAGGACAAAAAATGCCTTCTTTACGCTCTTATAAAATGTACCGACCAGCTCGAAATACACTTAAACATGATCCAACAAAAACTTCAATTAAATTATCAAAGTTAAAAGCTCAAACAGAGAAACTAGATTTCATAAAACGCTTAAATTCGTCTGAATAGAGCTAAAAGATCTCCCAAGTATGGCACACAAGCCTTTGAATTATTAAAATCCACAAATAGTTTACTCTTGAAAGTCGAATCGCACATGAGAGATACTACTAGCAAGGAAATGAAATTGGAAGATTTGGGCGAACTTTTTGAATCCGACGATTACAACAAACCTGAATTCTCGCAAATTTATGTCTGATACTCGTACTTTAGCGCAATCTGGATTTTTCTGTGACGGTCTTCCGAGGGTAGTGCCGATTGATTTATTTTTATTTATAGAGGATACCTTGGCAAAATGGCAACTCGGCTACAATTACGTAAAGATATGATCGAAAGATTTAAGGACAAAAGAACAGAATTTGAACTTCATCATTTACTTGAATCATTCATGAACTTTTATGACGATGTGAGAAACCTTTCGTAAATTTTTCGCAGTGCAGGAAAAACGAAAAGCCCGAAAGAAATGGCAGAATACACGTGCGCCGCAAGATTAAACCACCATAAACAACTTGTGCATCAAACTTAAGGTACTCATAAAAGCAGTGAAAAATGAAACAATTGGAAAATATCTTTGTTCTCTAGCCCCAACTAAAGATACCGACTATTCCCTCTGGAAAGCAACAAAAGGGTTAAAACGACCAAAAACGCAGATCCCCCCAATCAAAACAAACGTTGCGAATTGGGCTAGAAGTGCGCGAAATATAAAGCTGACCTGTTTGCTGAACATCTTGAAGAAACATTTCAACCTCTAGGTCGGCAGACCAGTTACGAGAACACTGCTGATACGCCCAGAATATCTGATTTCGAAGATATCAGGCCTGTAACATTGAAAGAACTAAAAACTGAAATTAAGAACATAAAAGCAAAGAAAGCTCCTGGTTACGATCTGATAACAGGGCAAATAATAAAGGAGCTGCCTGAAAAAGGGACCCGTAAATTACTGCACATAATCAATGCGATCCGCAGGAAAAAATATGTTCCAATGCAGTGGAAAGTAATAATGATTCCGAAACCGGGCAAGCCACCGAATGCTAGAAAACCTTATCGGCCAATTTCACTTCTACCAACACTAGCGAAATTGTTTGAGAGGCTGTTGCTCAAAAGATTGAAAAAAGCCATAAAAATACGAAACCTTATCCCAGAATATCAGTTTAGTTTCAGAGAGAAACACTCAACTATTGAGCAGGTTAACAGGCTTACAGATGTCATTGAGAATACATTAGAAAGGAAAAATGTTTGCTCTGGTATCTTCTTAGATGTGGCACAGGCCTTCGATAAGGTATGGCACAGAGGTTTACACTTCAAACTACATAGAAATTTACCAAAACAATATTAGATGATTTTAAAATGATACATAGAGAATCGCCACTTTCGGGTGAAATATGAAGATCAATATTCCGAGCTAAAAAAGATTTCGGCAGGAGTCCCGCAGGGTAGTGTTTTGGGACCTATTCTTTACCAACTCTACACCAGAGATCTACTTCATTTAAACGATGTTACCGTTGCAACATTTGCTGATGACACTGTAGTTCTCTCAGTAGGAGACACTATCGAGGAATCGACAACGAAACTTCAAGAAGCATGTGTCAAAATCATAAAATGGACAAAAATGTGGCGTATCGGGCTCAATGAATCGAAATCCACGCATGTGAATTTTACTAATCTAAAAGTCAGTTACAAACCTCTAATCATTAACGGTCAGCAGATTCCGTATGCAAATAAGGCTAAATATCTAGGGATGATCTTAGATGCCAGGCTCAGATGGAAAGAGCACGTTAAAAAGAAAAAAGAAGAACTTAATATCAAATATCGAAAAATGTATTGCCTGCTCGGGAAAAACTCGGAATTGGGACTGTACAAAGAAAACCAACACTAAAATAATACAAACTTTTCAAAACAAAGTGCTTCGTGGTATAGTTAACGCTCCGTGGGACATTAGGAATGATGACCTTTATAGAGATCTAAATATCCCGACGGTCCAAGAAGAAATAAAAAAACTTGCAGTAATACATGGACAACGTATTTATCAACACGTAAATGAAGAGCTTCGTGGTATGTTGGACATCTCCCATGCAGTAAGACGATTGCAGAGAACGAAACCAATTGATTTAATGGATTAAGGACAGCAAAGCAAAGACTACTTCAGTAAATAACCTATAAATGGAGCCGGCCAATGGGTGTCTTCTCATTCTAGTGACTAAATTAAGAAAGAAAAATTACTAGATGAATTGTATTCAGTTGTAATAATTTAAATAAAAAAAAAAAAATATTTCGCACGTCTGCGGTACAACACACGTAATTTTCTCAAATAAATTGTGTACATAGAATTATATACTATAGAATGGGTGTAAAGATTTTACCTATATAAAATTTGCTATTTCATATGTCACAAGTCAGAGCAGGATGGTTATATAAACAATGCATATGGCGGTCTCATAACAACTCAAACAACTTTTTGTTTTTGTAAAAAGTGAAGCGCTAAATTTTGTGTTCTTAAAAAATCTTGATATTATTATTAGTTAAAATATTATAAAACAGTTAGTGAATCGTGTATTAGTGCATCGCTTGTTAATAAACATTGAAAACTTTGCACATTGAAACATTGAAATGAACTGTCTTGCGAAATGCTGCTCGAATATTTCGGAAAGGAATTTCTTACCATCTGTAAGCGTTTATATAAAATTAAATGTAAATTATGTTAAAAAGAAAGTGATTTGTGATAAAATTATTCATATTTTAATTTAGAAATCAGAAAAAACTAATTAAAAAATTTTGGTTGTTGTTGGGATTTTTCTTTTTGTAAACATATGTTATATTACAGTGTCGCTTTTTTCTTATAACAACGTGCTTACTAAGTACATTACTACGTGCTTTTCTTTTCATAATCACTTTTTGTTTTGGAATACTATAAGTAAATTTTTTTACCAAAAATAACAACACGCATTAGTACTACATCGGAATAAAAATAATTTTGAATTTGTGTAGTTTTTAATTTCGATCGAACATATTCTAAATACGGCCCGTTGATTTATATGCTTTCTCTTTTACCCTCCGAATTTGATTCACTTGACAGCTGCTTACATTCATCCTACATAATCTAATTCTATGATTCGATTTTCTATGTCATAATTGATATTTGGCCAAAATAACAATTCGTGTGCTTTCTCTTTCGTTTTAGATATTCCTAATTTCCGTTGGTGTGGCTTACACAACACGTCTCTTCGTAATGATTTCTGAACAACTATTATTCCATTGAAAAATATATCTTAGATTTACGACTGAAGTATAATAGAAGAAGAATATGTTTGGTGACTGAAATGGTAACTATAACAGTTAATTCGTGTATTAATTAACAGATGTCGTTTAATTAAGAGGTGGAAAGTAAATATGATTTAATGGCGGAATATATAATGGCGGAATTGTTATTTTGGATTATTTTATATATATTTATTTTATTATTTATATTATTTTATTATATTATTATATTAACACATCAGAATCCTAGGTAAGTGTGTAGTTATAACATTTTGTGCAAGAGCTCTCGTTATTTAGAATTTATGTCAATTAATCGAACTCATCCTACAAAGGCTTCTTGCATTGAAGTATTGTTACTGGCCTCTTTCTAATTGGATTCAAGTGTGTTATCTATGTAATTTAGGAGTATTGAATTTTGTATTGTAAATGATTGAAATGATTGGCACAAGGTAGCTAAATATATGACAATACTGAATTATGCTGTCGATGGATGGGGTGTTAGTGCAGTAGATTTATACAGCTTAAGATAAGATGACCCATTGATGGATGCCACTTGAATTATTATTCCAGACGTGTTATGACTGAGGACGATAGATACATGTAATGAAATTTAGTAATCCTATACCTTATCATAACTAACTAAAACTAATAAATTAACATTCTTACCTACATAGAGTGTGTATGATGTGTAGTTAATTAACAAACCATAAACAAAAAATTATTTACATAGTAGTTAGATAATTTTGCTGCGTGGCGCTCTAGTCGTTTCTGTGATTAACTAATACTTTTCTTATGTTACCTTTAATGTGAATATGCAGGCAGGGCCTGGGCCCGCATAATTCTGGAATACGATTCGTCTTTCAAATATGTTTTTGATATTGGATTATGTTTACTTCAGGAATGTGCTATACATACCTAGGATCGCTATGATGGTCGATTTTTTTATATGCTATGATAAGATACGTACAGGCCTCTTATCACATCATATTAAAAAATCGTTGTTAGCAATTAAATTATCTTTATAATAAATATTTTTTACAATATCCCTGATTTTGTTTTAGACAGTCATCCTACCACACAATATATTTTAATCTGTACGTGTAAATATCATTTTCCCGATTTTCATTTTTATATTTATTTGCCCGTATTGAATTAATTTAAACGATAAATATATGAGGATGGTTTTTCTCCCTAGCCTGATATACATAAATAACAGACCCTAGCGATAGCCAGCAACATCAGCGATAATCGTGCGATATTACACCGAATATTCTTGTAGCAACTAATCGCAATTCGCAATATCTCAAATATTCTAATTCTATTTTCTCTAGTCCTCCACTTAGGATTTTATTTCGGGTTTAGTGCACAAATCTTAAATATTTTTAAGTTTACCTCTTAAAAATGGTATTAGTAGAGACGTCGCCATGCAAAATTTATTTTACATTATTTATTTTTTCCATTATTAATATCGATACCAACCGAATAACCAAAGCTCTATTATCGTATTTATGTTTTGATGCAGGATCAGCGAATCTCGAGTGTGCCAACCATTATAGATTAGTGCAAGATTAGTTAATCGGGTTTAGCTAAACATTATTGGTTAATCTCGCCAGTTTGTCAAGGATATTAGGGCGCTCACAAATACTCAATACATTTAAATTTTAGCTTATAAGTAGTTTTTAATGGAACTTCTTCCGATTACTTTGAATTATATTACGTTACACCGCCTTGGCAATAAATTTCAACATACGATTGCTAGTAAAGTAACAGAAGTATAGGAAGTATCTTAAGCTACACCAAATTCATATCTAATCAGCGACAAACACATTAAATATTCTTGAATAAATTAAAATAATTCAATTGATATTTTTTTACTATACATATACAGTTACATACTCGTAATATACGCATATAATATAATAAAAATGGCATTAAATACTTTTATGGGGGTACAAACTATATTATTCTATCCAAATAACCAACAAAAGAATGAAACTATACTACTATATAATGCAACGGAAACTATAGTGCTACGCACAGCGTAATATCATATCGCGCAATTAAGCATTTTACAAAATTAAAAATTTAGAGTCACCCTGTTGGAA
This sequence comes from Nephrotoma flavescens, assembly GCA_932526605.1. Lineage (NCBI taxonomy): Eukaryota > Metazoa > Arthropoda > Insecta > Diptera > Tipulidae > Nephrotoma > Nephrotoma flavescens. The sequence goes on along the minus strand of OW052221.1, from coordinate 78,068,816 downwards.
AACTGCTACCTAGTTTTATTGCTTCCGATTAATCAATTATTTTCATTCATTAACCTAATATTGCGTTTCGAGTTGGTTACTTATATATTTGCAAACAATTGTTTTTTTTCATAATTTCCACAGAAAACAAACAAAGATGAAGACCTTGAGTTCTTATATATGGCCTAATTAGCAATAAATATACACATTATGATATCTTAATACATACAGCAAAGCAAACATATTGCATACATATAGCAAATATGTACTAAGATATTTGTAACCATCGTTCAGGTGAAAAAAGGAAATCTTTTTTTTTATATGGTTTTGATACTTTGATAATCCTTCACTAATAGTAAACCAAAGAGCGTGGTTTATGCCCGAAGTCCCGTATATGATCCCGAAATTAATGTTGTAAAACGACACAATATTAAGTGCTTTTCCGCAACATTTAAAGGCGGTAATCCATTCAGGTGCATACATAGCTAGTGGTAAGGATAACAAAGCAGAATTATTAAATTATATTAATTTCAATGTGCAATGCTGAACAGGATTTTATTTCATGACACCTGTAATGTTTTGGGTCAGTTCAAAATTTACTTTCGAAATTTGTTTCGGGTGAAACATCTGGATTTCTAGTCTAACAATCTTAGGCCAACATTGATCAAGTAAAGATGGCCCAATTGAAGGCAAAGACCTTATCGTATGCTAGACACAACGTGCAAACCTTCATATTTTGTTAGACATTCTATTGGAATGTCTAACAAAATATCATTTACACAAAAACAGCTATATGACACCGTCCGCATGTTGCATTCTGCTACAAGTTAACACAAATAAAATTTTTCATTATACATATAAAATGCTTAATACGCAAGATGATTAATGTTGTTGTTTTATTCTATACAGGGTGGACACCCTTGAAAATTTGCGTATCAAACGAAACAGGGTGATAGGGGAGCTCATTTCCAACAAAAACAGCCAAGTAAAGTTTTCGAATTGTTGATGGTGCAAAAGTTATTCCACTTTTTGTGTTTTTAAGTAAAATCGCATGCGCGCTCACCAAAAAATTAATTTAAAAGAAACAAAGAGTTCTTTTGTTTGGCTTTCTTTTTTAATACGAACTAGAAGAGTGTGCCTTTCCAATAAAATCATTTTCATAAGTTGCATTATCTTCTGTCAAATAAAAACAATGGTTTTGTGAAGTATTTTTGTTTTTTAAATTTTTTTATTGATGTGAAAGTGACGCCAGAGAGAAAACAATGTACTACGGAAATTTGAATCAGCCTCACCAGATGGATGATGATTCATCCCAAATAATTCCCAATATATCTCTGTTTCAAAAATATTTACACCAAACTAATTCCAACAGTAGGCCAGAAAATTATAATTTAGACAAAAATGCTATGAAAATATTTTTCAAAGTCCCCTATTCCCAGGAAAAGCCAGAATATTGCCACTGGTTTCAATTTCGAACTTTAGCTTCTGATTGTAATTTAAGCAATCGTTGCTTAAATTACATTCAGACAAACATCGCTCAAAGTGCAGGTCCAGTTCTTTTGCTGGGTTCTTCGACAGTAATTCTTCTATGTAGAAGATACATATTTTAGATCATATATTTCATGCTTCCCTTTGTTTTTTTTATTACCTGGTTCTAATCCCAGACAAATATTGGCTGATTTCCCGATTTATAATATAGGGTTTTCCAATAAGAGTGATATGATTTCTTTTAAAAGTAAAACATACTAATTGTTAAGGAAATTGAAATGTTTTTTATTTAATGTGAAGTACAATCGATACAATTAAGTTCTGAATAAAACGTCATTCAAATTGTCTCCACGACTTCTTCTGTAGGAACGAATTCGATGAACCCTTTTGGGTTGATGAGCACTTTTTCCACTAAATCAAAACTTTAAATAACCCTAGAAGAAATAGTCTAATGGTGTTAAATCACAACTTCTTGGAGGCCATTCAATATCACAATTTCTTGAAATAATCGAATCTCCAAACTTTTCTCGCAATAATTCATTCAATTGTTGCACTTGCTGTGTGTCTTGTTGGAACCAAATGTTGTCAAGATCAACTTCTTCCAATTTCGGCCATAAAAAGTTGGTTATCATCGATCTATACCGATCTCCATTGATAGTAACGGTGTTACCAGCTTCATTTCGAAAAAAACACGGACCGATGATTCCACCAGACCAAAAACCACACCAAATTGTCAATTTAGGTGAATGTAATGGTTTTACATGAATAATTTGTTTATTTTCTTCGCACCAGAATCGACAGTTTTGTTTATTTACCGAACCACTCAGATGAAAGCGAGCGAAAATCAGCAAATTCACGCCGTTTACGGTGGTCCAATGGCTTCAGTTCTTGAGTGAGAACAATTTTATATGGATGCAAACCCAAATCCTTTCTCAAAATCCGCCAGGTTGTGGTCCCAATTCTTGAGAACGTCTTGGAATCGACAAATTGCGGTCTTCAGCAACACTTGCCTGAACGGCAGCAATATTTGCATTACTTCGAGCATTTCTTTGTCTTATTGTTACTTGAACATTATGTAACGAAAATTTACGCTCAAAATTTTCACCAATTCGACAAATAGCGAGCACACTTGGACGATTATTACGACTATAAAATGGCAAAGGCATTTTGATAATAAAGCTGAATAATTTGTAAACGTTGTTCTTGCGTATATCTCACCATGATGAAATTGTAAACATAACTGAATACAATGAAACAAAAAAATGACAGATCATGACATATTACAAATGGCCGAAACGTCACTTAAAAATCATATCATTCCTATTGGAAAACCCTATATTTTACTTAGGCACGATATGCCTGGAATACCTCATTTCAAATGTTCTTGGATTTTGGATACAAGCGTGGTTTTCTGTTGGTTTGAAATAAATTCAATAAATAAATTCATTCCTTTCTTGGTCCCTGTTTCAACCAAAGATTCGTTCGTGTTAATTATGAGCTAACAATTTACTTTTAGGTTTGATTTCAACCTTTATTAAACCTAAGTTCAACCAAATTTAGACAACAACCTAAGTAAGTTTAATTGAGCGTTCTCTCCATAAGGCTTATTTTTATATTATGTTTTATATTTTTAGAAAGAAATCAAAACATGACAAAATTGTAACATCCATCGCCAAATGCAGATCCAGCATAAATTGGGTGTATTATATGCCAACAATAGCTATGTTGCTTTCGAAAATCCCGCTTAGCTTAGCTTTTGAATCTGAAACCAACAATTTTTGGCTTTAATTTTTTTTAATGAATTTTAGATTCTTCGGTTTGGTTCATTTTAAAAATATTTATTTTATTTTTTTTTATTTTACGAAATAGAACAAATTAAATTCGGTATTTTTGTGACAAAACAAACCCAAAATGTCTTTGTTTACAACAAGATGACAAAAAAAAATCGTAAAAATAACCACCTTGTGGAAAACACCCTAACCATAAAATGATTTTATTTCCCCTAAACCTAAAAAAATGTTGGCATAAGCCTACCTAGTACTCAGTTCGATTTCACGTGAAATTTCCATACGATTTTACCAAAGAGAAATTAGAAATGAAAAATTGCACTTCTGTTTTCATTTTGTAGTACTCAGTTCACCACCGAAAAATCCAATTGTGTTCAATACATCAAAGATGGTGCGCATAAACTCTCCAAATTATTTTCATGTGAAAATAATGTCTCGGCACATTATTTTCATGCGAAATTTTGACATTTGTTTGTGTTTGGCAATAAACGAATTTTTTAATACCACAAATCAATAAATGTTAATTAAAGTCAATTTAATTTAATTTATTTACGTAAAATAAACAAATTCATTTATGTATGTCTACAAATTTATACGTTAAAATTAAAAATTCTCCAAATAAAATTTCATTTCTATTTGACGCGAAAATAAATAAATTTTTGGAGACCGCGGTAAAATTTTATTTCATTTTGAACTGAGTACTAAGCTTTACATTAAAGCCAATTCGGCTTTATACAATGCAATTGTTGTTGTAATTTTGCGAAAGCAACACAGCTAATTAGTTTTATATTTCGTTTTTATATTATTTGAAATATTCTCTTTCATTTGAATTGAAAATTTTTATTTTTATATTACAAAACTTCTGCAATTATTCAATGTGACGCTCTGTGGTTATGTTTTTATTTTAAATGTTATTTAAACATTTATAATTTTTGATGATAAATTCATTCAAAAAAATGTAATTCAAGTTTTAGTTCTATTATTTACCCATTTTTAAAATCCAGTTCCTGGGTGTGCCAATTATAAATATGTATGTAATGATGTAATAAGCTGATGATTACCAATCCAAAGATTAGTAGAAAATACCTTAAAAACATTTCCTTTATACTCCAATAGTATTTAAAATAATGTACGTTTTGGTGTAAAATAAGATTACAAAGAGAATTAAATATATACCATAAAATATACCATAAAAACTACTAATCTAACATTACGCAGATTAAACTAGGAAACGATTATTTCTACTACGGTACTGGAAGATAGGAAAATCTTGTTAAGATATTTTCGACTTATTTTTGCATCCGGAATCAGCTGATGAATTTATGGTATTCATAACTGGAACACCCTGTAGCTCTGCATAAGTTGGATTGCAACCGGTAAATAACATTCAATTTAATTGTTATAGCAACGGTGGCATAACCAGTAGATCCCAACCTATTAGTTGATTTGATGTACATCCCCATCTCGAAACCACAATAACTTCAATGTTGAATAACCTTTGAAACTAGTACGTTTAAGGTTAATTTAATTACCTATGCAAATTCCTGTCGATCGACGGTTAGTGAAACGTTAGTTTAATGGAAAGTTAGATTTTAAACTTCTGCATTATTTCAACTTAACTTAAATTACGATTTATGAACCGTTCTCGAACTCCAAATTGCTACATGGGACTACTTAAATCTAGATGTCACTATTCTCTGAAAATGTCATCAATTTTACTTAAAAAAATGTCTCGCCCATGCTGAATTAAAGAAAACGACCAACGTGATTTGGTCGTGCGGTCGGGTAGATTTGGTCAGATCGGTGTAAAATCAGATCATGTATAGGCTTGTTGTAAAACTATATTTTTGGGGGTGAGTCTTTTTATTTCTTTTAAGGTTTATAAACATTTTGTGCATTTTAGAATAATTTTCAATATTAATTTTAAATGCACTGATTAAGTATATTTATGTATTTAGGGTGAATAAGCAGATGTTATAGTCAGAAAATATTCACTGCTATCATTCCACAGAATTTAATGGTCGAAGGTCTATCTAAATAAACCCTAGGTACGTTAAAATCAAACACATATAATCAAAGAAATCAAAGCCTCATGCGTCTTTCAAATTTGCTAGTCGTTAGCGCGTCGATTTTGTTTAAATTTCTTTAAGAAATTAGTTTGAAACGTACAAAAACGCAAATATTTCATCGTTTATTGGGCATCGATCGCTTACATGTGTACTACCAATGTTGTACAAACAGTGGGTTGACTACTAATGCCAAATATTCACACAAAGGTGTGCCAAAAGACATGGCGTATGTCGACCAATGAGGTGCCAACGTTGGTCGACCAATATTGGTAACAAGTGAACATGTGGCATATGTACTCTACACACGACTCGGCCAACATTGGTTGTAGGTGGCCAATATAGTTTGATTATTTGTTTTTTAGCATTTAAATGCAATGAACTGAACGAAGGGGAAAGTACTAGGAATTTAATCAAATATGATTTTTTTTTTTGCCTCGTTTGGTTGTACCCCACTTTTACGATTATTAATATCATTGATTGTAGTATGGCCCGGCTGGTGGAATTGACATATCTAAATGTATTTCATATAAACCAACGGATTCATTTCATTTTGTCATGACGACGACTGTTGCAGCCCATCGACTATATCTCGCTTTTGATGGATTCCACCAACTCAAATGCTGGACAGAACTTGAAATTCGGACATACATCATCTTTCAGTTTTATGTGAAGCCTGAAGTTAGAATAAAGACCCATTTCTGTTTCGGGGTATTGTTATAAATTGCATGTCATTACTGACTTTTCCCAACCGAAACTTGAAAGTCCCAAACCAGCCCATTCCTAAAATACTTACTCCATTATCGCTCTCCGATACCAATAAATTGAATGTTAGCTCTTGTTGTTACATTTGCGGTTGGCAGTTAATTTGATAAATTTTAATTCAACTACTGCATCATTGTCTCTTCAATCTCACTGTATGCTCTTAGACCAACCTTTGACACATTCGCTCGGGCCGACTGTACTGGTTGTACTTTTTACGATTATTCTTCATGATGAAACCGTTATGCACTATCTGAACATCTTCGACTTGCTCAACTTCGGTCACCTGCATTACATTTAATGACTGAATTGAATCATGTTTGTTACTAGAAAGACACTAAAATGACTTGATTGACGAGATTTTGAGCAAAACCCAGACAGCAATGATCAATGTGATTACAACGATGACAAGATTTCTTCGAAAATTTGCAGAATTTTATTTCGTGTTGATCTTAGTTAGACCGGTTACGATTTTTTAACGAGACCAACTCTCTGGTCTAGAGTTCCTTCCAGAACATGTCCGATCTGTCAAGGGATTTACTTCAATGCCGTCTTTCTTTCTCTCTCCGAATAATTAATGAGCTGTGTGTCGACTCGATGGCTTTGGATAACAATTATGACCTAATAATGTGTTGGATTTCGGACTCGACAAATGTACTTGTGTTAAAGGGATGATTCTTATAATGGGCTTTTTGTTTTAAAACTTTCATTCTTATATATAAGTTATGCAAAACATTGATTGTTTCCAATCAACGACCAGTCCAATCAATAAGCGTTGCGTTCTTTGAAATAAATAATTTTCTTTGGATCGGCTAAGCTCACGAAAACTCTCAACAAAACTGGACTATGCTTTATTGACAATTTGTTTTTTTATATTCTGTTGCTTTTGCGTCATAATTCTTGCACAAAGCTGTAGCTGGTTTGCGACGCTTCGGCCTGAATTTATATATCGTCGCCAATTAAATGCCTCGGTATTAATCAAAATCTTATCTTTATTTCACAAAACTTCTGTTGTGAATGAATGCAAAGAATCAACGAGGATATGAGTCAGTCGGGAGATGACAAAATGCTGTTACGATACCGCCTATTAGTTTGATGGGGAATCAATTCAGCGTGAGTGAGAAATTTATTTAGAGAAAATTGCTCATTTGAGGTTTAGCAAATTAATTTTTGGGAAATTACTGACATCTAGGTTTAAGTAGTAGCATTATAAGTAGTTTTGTAACAGTTTAGTTCTGATTACTGGAACAGAATCGAAAGCCCACAAAAGATCTCGAATATTCAGCGCGGTTCATTAATACGAGTGAGATTGAACAGCCCGTTAAATTATTTGTGCGGTGTTTTATGTGAACTAAATTGTGTGATTTACTGTAAATTGTAGAAAGTTTTATAATAACAAATAATAGTGAAAATTATTTCTTGTTGTGCTTTTAAGTATTAAGTAAGTATTGGAAAATTATTCTATGATTATTTTCAGTATTTCCAGGAATATTTTGGAAGCTGTGTAAATTGCGAGAATATTCACAATCCAGTGATCGAACAGAATTTGACAGGGCTAATTCGTAACAAATATAATTTACTGTTTAACAATAATAATGTTGTCGCATTTTAATGTCATTCGCTAGATGGGACTTACGAAGATTCTACTGTCCAACATAATCAAACTCAGTATATATTTTGAGATAGTTAGCAGAAACAAAAATAAGAGACATTATATCATTTTGACGTGAAGTGGTGTAATTTCAAAAACACAATTTGTAATTTCAATTCTGATTAGAGCCCGGAGAAATTAAATTGGCTGAAACGTTTTCGTTGGAATATAAAATGCACTCATTCAATTCAGCTGTAAACAGCTTTTAATTTTCTGGATCATCCTGCTTTATGTATTTAATGTGCATATCCATACTACGTAACTTGAATCTGGTAATTTCTTCGTTTCTTTCGTAGTATGAATATGCACAATGACACCTAACCTACCTCTATTTGAATATAACAAATTTAACTAACACCCTGTACCGTGTATCATATTCTTTTGAATTTTTTTAAAACGCAACCATAAAAAACGAAAACAATTCAGTTATTCAAATCACTTAGTTCGAATCGGACATTCGAGTATTCAAATCATTTTACTTTCATTTCATACACAGCTGCTTAAACGATCAAACCGAGTGTATAATAAATAGTTTTGTATTATTTAAATAATAGTAGTATATTTTGTTATATAATTCATTTATACAAATTGTAATAAATAAGACACAATGCATATTCATTGTAGTTTAATTGTTGTAACGATTTTATTGATCGGTCAACTGAAAGGTGAAATTTATCGTAAGTTGCTATTTTTGAATACTTGATGAGTGCAATATTTTATAGTTATGCAAGTGACGTATTCGGTTTCTTAAAATTATGTTATGTATAAAATGTCCAAGTGCAATTTACCAGATGTACAATGTTTTTGTTTAAAGTTAGTTTCTAATTTTTCTTCAAAAGTGGAGTAATTTGATTCTGATGTTTATATATTAAGTGGTTTGCCTTCACTTTGATACTTTGATTGCGATTATAAATCTTACTTGTTTGCGTTTCAAATTTTTGTGTTTTAAAAGCTAAACTATATATAATTTCATCGTTCAATTTAAATGCAAACGTGGAAACTATATTATGCATTGACGGTAGTTTTCTTTTAAACATTTTTATTTACTAACCTAAATACGGTTTAAATTTCGATTTCCAATTTTATTTACAGTGGCTTTATGTGTGATGCGCTCATTAGTATGCCAAATGTGCTTCGCGGATGCGATAACGTATTTTAAGAATCAAAGGTTAATCGTAATAAAATTCATGTATCTAAATTCTGTTCGACCATGAAATTTGCGGCGTACATTACAACGGGCACGCGATTAATTTAATTAACACGGTAAAAACGTTGTCAAAGTGTGTTTGATTTATTTCTTATTATTTCAAGTTTAACCAGTCGAGTCGGTTCGTTGCTCTGAACTTTATTTGTAATTTTGTCATATTATTGCAATTAAATTGATAAAGTGGTTCTGTAACTCAATATCAATTCACGTAATTGTTAAGATATTGGTATTATATAGGTGCACAAGGATTTGTTTCACAAAAAAAAAAAAAAAAACTTATAGTTCAGTTCAGTCTCCTCCTTTTTCCAAAATCCCACTGTTATCACTGAGTCAAGATCAATCTTTATAATCGAGTTTAAGTCCTAAAATCTATTACCTAAACTCGATTATAAAGATTGATCTGGGTTCCTTAAAACTTTGAAACCTAACCCACAGAGAAGAATACACAGATAGTTCATTGGGAACATATTTTCTGCCCAAGGTAAAAATCGTAGAACTCCAGTGAAAAAGGCACATTAAACAACCGTAAAAGACTCAATATATGTATTTCTAATCTGCTAAATCGAATTAATTAAGTGTGCCAAACGAAAATCCGGCATTCGAATATATTTGATCGGTAATCCTACACTACAACATAACTCTTGTCATCGCGCTTTTTCAATTGACCGTACACCGGTACACAAACCACTATTTACAGAATTGACATTTCTAGTGTTCACTCATGTACAAGGGGATAAAAAATATCCGGATGTCTTTTAGCTAAAAGCCGAGTGCACCCTATATAAAGCGATATATTTTTAACGCCACTTTGTTATGGATTTTTCGGGGTTTTTTGACATCCGTGTTTTGTTTTGAAAAAAACTCAATTTTTAATAGCCGGCAAATTGAGCATCGGTATATTTTTCAATTACGTCAATGTTATGTCATGTTACATCAATCGGGTGAATTTTTTTAAATGCCATTAAAAACATTTCATTATCTGATTCAGAGTCACTTGATTCAATCATAAACATTTTCGTTAATATTTTATTAAAATTTAAATAACACTTTAGGAAATATATCACTTTATATTAAATTCAGTTTATCATAAAGATCATACGCGATATTAAAAAAGTACTAAAAGAGTGGCGCTGTTGATTGTTACGGTAATAATCTATTCTATCCCATCATGATGCTCAAATGAAAAAAAATGCGTTTGTCAAAACTCTACTTTTCTCAAAATGGAAAAAATGAAAGTAGTGCGCCCTCTTGAACGTTTTTGAAACTAGGAAGCTTTATTTAACAGAACCAGAGAAACAGTGGCCAGATACAAAGGCTGTCAAATTGTAATATACATCATAAGGGTTACGTATATTATGTATTTTAACTATTTTGTCTGAGGTAGACCTCCTAAATCCCATTTCAAATGTCTTGATAAAATTTAGAATATAGTCGTTCGTATGATAAACGACATTATATCCCCCTCGATACTTTAGAGGTATTATAGGTGCTCAACGGTATTTTAAAAAAAATTATGGTCGGTATTCTTCAGAAACTAGCTGTCTGATTCCACCCGCTGTTGTCAATACGGCTGGTACTCGTTTCAGTACTAGGCAACATAGGTTTGCTTTTAGCCTTGCTCTTGTAGAACCCAACATTTCCTTTTTCCCAGAGTGACCCCAATGTGGAACCAGGTAGACGACTCTGTGTTTCGCTAGGTTTTTAATTCACAGTATTTCAAGAAACAAGAAGTTAAGACCTTTGACAAATATGTTTTAAAATTACTCTCATTGGTACACTTTTTTCCAGCATATTTGTAATTGCAGAGAACGTGATTTGGCTGGTTACTGCAGATTCATGAATATATAAGGTTGTAACATTAAGTTCCGAAATTCTTTGAATAGGCTAACCAATTGTTGGGTTGTGATTTTAAAATTCGAAATTATTTTCAAAACTGATTTTTCAAGTTTTTTTGTACCATAAAGGCTAGTGTGCAGCTGATGTGAAATGTAATTTTCGTAAAAATTAGTTTGTCGATTTTCGTAAAATTTTAGCGTAGATAGCTTCATGTTGAATTATTATTTTTTTATAACTCCATGTCAAAATAGTTTTTATGTGAGTTTGCAAATAAAAATGGAGTGAAAAATGTGTAGATTTAAACAGAGACGTCTATAGTCTAATACGAAAAATACCAATTTCACTTCGCAATTTTCAACAAAGTAGCTGACATCTGGTGAACAAAATGTAAATCATAGTTTGCTATGAAGCAAGGGGGATTAAAACTGTTATAACAATGAATTTGACAATTCTCGTCCCCCTTGTAGACGTAGAAACCAACGCTATCTACATTCGATGAAAATATCGCCAACAGCTAAACTGCGTAACGCAAAATAAAATTTAGCGGTGAAATTATCGTTTTCGCTTGTGTCGTAAGTAAAAGTTTTTTTAGCAAGTCGTTTTTTCAAAGCTCCAACACGTCAGTGGAGGTGGAAATATAAACTTTCTTCGATTCTTATTTCGAAAGCAAGCAGTCCATTTTTTACAAAAAGGTGTCTCCGAAAAAGTTTTACTTTGCGTATTTTAGCTATAAGTGTGTTTCGGGATGATGCTTTGGTAAAACACAACTGCTATGAAGCGGGTATTATGTTTATTTAGATATAGGAGCGAGGGTAGTATTGAAACAGATAGTGGTGTTTTCCACTCTTGTATATTGTAAATTAAACATAATCGATTATTCCGACTATCAAAATCGATTAATGATTTTCTCAAAAGTACGTGCGGATGTTACTCGTACCGCAATGTCATGGTAATGTATTCTGATTGTGCATTATATATATTTAGGCCATTGCTTTAGGCCGTTTACGTAACAATAGAAGTGGATCAAATCACTTATTTCCCCTAATTCGATCAACCAAATAATGTATATTAAAAATGTTTCAAATTGTGTTTGTAGTAATATTTATCGTATAATTATTAATTATACGTGAAACAATAGAATTTAGTTTGAGATGCAGATGACACGAATCAGTATCGGTCACTAATTTTTTTATTATTATAAGTAATAAACCCTGAAGGTCGTAAGATTCATTTCAATACAGTCTTTATGTTTTATGTATTACATGAACATAAATAAATGGTTTTAGCGTCATTAGGCCATGCTTACCATGAACAACTTAACAAAGACTGCGTCATGAAACGACTCATATTACGAATATTTTTACTAAGGGAGGGTGAGTTTTGAGTTTCCTTGCTTGTGTTTCGCATTTTATTGAGCAGAAGTTAGCTGCATTGTTTAAAATTGAAAATTGGTTGGGGAAAAATTTAAATTATCAACAGTGTACCTAAATAATACAAAACATGATTTCATCTTTCAATCGGTGTATTTAACTTTTGACCAATGCTATTAAAAACTGTAATTATGGATCCATCGTTTTTTATGAGGTTAGCATGTGGAATTCTTTAAGTAATATCGTTAAAAACTTTAAATCTCATGCTATGTTGTGGCTCAAATTTTATTTAATTCTTCCTGTTATAAATTATTGAATCGAGTTAACCATACAAAAATAAAAAAAAATTGGAAACATAACTTTAAAAAAATTATTTTTGCGATAAATGCAGTTTCTGTGCTGTGCTACCCATGGTAAAATTAATTTTAATTAAAAAATTTAACAAAGCTTCGTTAAATATGAATTGTCACTCAACAAAAATTATTGGAGTGAAATTTTGCGTCCAAAAAAAAAAATAATAGTTGTATCGTGGTATCTAAAAAAAACAACAACCAATAAATAGCTGTCATTATAACAAATAGCTGTCATTCTATATTCAACAATATTTACGGCATACTTGTTACGACTAGTATAATTATAATTTTTTATGGTTGGCCCTTTATAGTTACGACACGCGAAGGTTGATTCAATACAAACAAATTAAATTACAATGTTTTGCTACTTAAGCCTAGTATTCAGTTGTTTAATTTGAAATTATAATTCAAAATCAAATTAGAAATGAAGAACTCCACTTCTGTTTTCATTTTGTAGTACTCAGTTCACCAGCGAAAACGACAAGTGTGTTCAATACATCAAAGATGGAGCGCATAAACTCTCCAAATTATTTTCATGTTAAAATAATGTCTCGCCACATGATTTTCAGGTGAAATTTTGACATTTCTTTGTGTTTGGCAATAATCAAATTTTTTAAATACCATAAATCTCTAAATTTTCAATAAAAACCATTTAATTTAATTTATTCCTACGTTAAAATTAAAAATTCTCCAAATAAAATTTCATTTCTATTTCACGTGAAAATAAATAGATTTTTGGAGACCGCAGTAAAATTTCATGCCATTTTGAACTGAGTACTAAGCTATGTGTAAAAAGTTTGCGAGTAATTACTCCTTTGTAATTTAGTTTTATTAGTACCAACTAAACCGACATTTCCATCGTACTCGCCCCATGATGCGCGAAGAATGTACAATGGATTCCAATCCAGCAACCTCCATAATGATAATCCGCCCTGCCACTGTTGGCAACGCTGTCTTTTGCCGTATTTCCCCTACTTTGTATCACTTACTCACACATCCCCACATGTTAGCTTGAGTGATGGCTGAAACGCCTAATGTCGTCACTGTTATTACCGGGGCCGCATCAACCTCCGTCATAAGTAAAGTGTCTATACCTTTTCTCATCTGACATTGCGTTGCTGCCGGTTTTCCTAAATCCTGATATCAAATAACTCCGTTTAGAATGACTCATTCTCTCTTATACAAAATGCAGAGCTCTAATTTTTTATGATGGAACTGAATAACTTGATACTACTTTTCTGCACAACTTCGCCCTGCTTCCGGGCGGATCTTTTTACCAGCGTACACTGCACACATTTATGATACCACTTCGCCATACTGACTCACTATATCTTGTCCAACCCCTTTTTTTCACTAACATGTAACTTATCTCAGCAGCACCATGCTTCTGCACAATGATTATTTTATCTTGTCATCGGAGCTCTTCCTAAACAAATATTCTCCATATAACGGCTCTTCTATTGTTGCCAATAAACCTTCACGATGGCTGTTTATTGGCGACAATTCTGAATCTCGCAGCTTCTATTCCCGGTCGCCTCAGCTATCCATTTCTAATCAGGTAATACTTGGGCACGTTGTGTCTCTATAATGCTTTCCTTCTGATCTTATTTTGTTTTTTTTTTCACTTTAGTCGAATATTCATACTCGTGCTCGCCATCATGTGGCCCCTCCGGAAGCTGTTTGCTTATAGTCCTATGCATTTTCATTGGTAGACATTTCAAATTAGAATATAAAAAAGTTAAATGGGTTTTTTAAAAAGTACAGGATTTTGAGAAATGGGATTTTTAAAAACGGGATTTTGGGCCACTCCCGGAATAGTCAATTCCAACCAATTGTTGATTGAGCCTAAGTTATACACGATTTACACAATTTTGGTTAAAATTACCGCCAATAAAAATAATGGCGGGTTCTCGTTAAAAGTAAACTAAAACTTCCCTAAGCCTGGCTTAATATTATGAATTTTGTGTTTGTTTAAGTATTTCGGAAAAGAGTAGCCCTCTTCTATGGAGTCAACATAATTAACTTCTTAAACATGAAAGCTTAGCAGCATAAAACCCAACCATGTTTCGTAAAATAAAATTTACAGAGACTCACAGACTCACTAAATTGAGTGACCATCATGCGACTATAGCCTTCGCCAAGCCAACCAAAATCAATCCAATCATCTCAAAATTAATGGTAAATATAGAGGATTTTCATATTGAAGTGTTGGATTATGATCTGAAAATCTGAATATCTGTAATATCTAGTAAATAAAGTATTCTGGACTTTTTAGCGAAATGGGATTCTAATCGTGAGACCACTTAAGACCCCTTTACTTACGATCAACGTAGTTTCATAAGCATTACAAATATTTAATTGTTCACTCGACCACTTTACCGAGAATTATTAAAATTCTATTTTTAGAAGTACTTCCCAGATTCGGATTATTAAAACCAGGAAAGGCAACTTTTTTTTATTTAAGCTTTGAATCATTAATGTTGCACACCGAGATTTCTAAATGCCATCCAATGTATTTCATTATAATTCTTCGAAATGAAGAGGGATGTTCGAAATTTGTTACGTTATAGCACCCATATGTTGTTGAAGCAAAATCTGTCAAATTTGTTGTGAATTGTTGAGAAGTGCATGACAAATCACCATGGAAGGTTATACCGTAATTGTTAAATAAAGATTAAAGTTGATCTTATTTTGAACTACTGATATCTCGACGTATTTTGAAATTTTTGTCTTGTCCATCTCAATTGGGCGTGGCCCAATTTGCGTAGAACCATCTACACTTTGCATGGTTCCGTGCCAGTTTATAGTACTGACATAGAAGATGCGTCTGGTTCGTGACCTATACGATTTCATGTTCCATCATAATCAGATGATGAAAAATCTCTAATGGGCCCTGTCCCTATCGGGATTCGACCCTGAAACTTCCGATCTAAAAACTAAAGCATTAACCACTGCCCCGATTGGTCGATAAATTGAATGTTTCTTATCTTATTTTTGCAACAAATTGTTGTTTGGCATGCTCCACTCCTCTAATCTACAATTAATTTTTCTGAGAAACTTGTGTTGGTTGTTTAATAAACCGTTTTTCATTAGTGGCGTTTCACTCTGGAATTATATTCCTTTTGCTATAAAAAGTGTTAGGTCAATTAGGATAAACCTTTTTTCAAGGATAAATTTATAGAACGGCGTGTTTGAAAATCCAGAAATTTGTATGCCTAATGAAATCATGGAATTGTTTTTGTTTTATTTTATATTTGCTCCCTTATAACAAATTTTAAGCAAGCTACGAAAAAATAAGATGAATAATTAGAGAAAGATGTGGAAATTTAACTCCGAGGATTATCTAAAATAGGACAGAATTGGTTAACCAAGTATTGTAGATTGAGTTTTGAACCTGGAATAGTTTCCTTTTAAATTTGACGTGTTAAACATACAATTTTGGAGACCGTTCGAAAAACAGCGTGAATGATTTTTCATCTTCATTTTTCATCATTTGAAGCATGTAAGAGTCACAATGTGGCTTCTTAGTGTACCTGGCATATATTAATATTGCCGGCTTGGTTTAATACACATGTGAGTAGACGCTTTGTATTCTACAAACAGTTAAAGTATGCTCAGCATACTACAATTAAAGATCGCTGGCCCCGGTATGGAAATTGTTAAAGGAACGGTCTGCTTCAAATAGAACTTAACGAAAATTAATTTTACTTCTTGCATTGCGCATCTAGCACACAAGCCACGGGAATTTAATGCCTCGCTGATTCAATGCTAGTTTCAGTGAATCGAGGTAATTATCAACATCAGAACAAAACGTTCAATCTTTAGTTTTGTATCCATAAGCTCTTTAATACAATATTATTGAATTATAGTTGTATCAGAGCTTTAGAGAAAAACAAAAATTCGCCTGAATGTTTACTATGTTGTTATCTATTCAGAAATAAAACTTTTATAAAAGCTAAACCCACAGAACTATTATATACTTTAATACAAATAGCTAATTTAATTGTTATGCTTATTTAATTTCAGCTGATACTTTACCAAAATGTAAATGTGGTGATACGACATGTGCGAAAACTGCCGTTCAAACATTAATAACAAATTTTTATGCCGGTTAGTTTGCGTCATATATTTATCTAAATTACCAAAAACTATACATTTCCTATTAATTTAATAAAGGTAACAAGGATATAAATTTAGTATCAATCGATCCACTACATTTGGACTATATCAACACTAATCCGGATGATCCAAATGGAGGGCCAGAAACAATTTCAAATTTTAAAGTAACCGATACGAATTTAACTGGATTAAAACGGGCTACTGTCCACCATGCTGAGTATATTTAAAAAAATATTTATTAAAAAGAGTGATTAACATTAATTGGTATTGCTTTAGATTTATGCGAAAAGGAAACGCTGCCAAAGGAACTATTGAACTTAGCGCTCCGATGGTAATGTTGGCTGGAAAATATGAAATAAATGCTAATATTTTATTGCTACCAGTTGAAGGTCATGGAAATTATCGTGTTAAGCTAGGTAAGTTAATTTTTAAATGGTTTTACCAATATATTTATATAAAATAATTAAATCTCTTCCATTTTTAGTAAACACATTCCTCCAAATCAAGTTCATTGGTAAGCTACGAAAAGATGCTGAAAATAATGAATACTTGAAATTCGATAAATGCCGGGCACGATTTAATTCGACCGATGGTTCAATTGAGTTTGGTAATTTGTTTAATGGTAATAAAGCGCTTGGAGATTCGGTGAATACATTCCTGACACAAAATTGGTCGAATGTTATACAACATTTTAGCAAGCCGTTGAGTAAAATCTTTTCGGATATTTTTGCGAATGTGATGCAAAGTGTATTTGAACGTGTTCCATTTAATGAGATGTGTTTGGCATAATTATAAATAATTTGGTTATGTGTAGTGTTGAGATTTTTATAACTTATAATAAATATATTTTAATCTAGAATATTAAACGAATGGTTGTTTTTCAAACTACACCGTTAAAAATGAGTTGTTTCCCTGAAAGGTTATTTGAGCCGAAAAATTTGAACTACTTTCTGATACAACAAAAGATATGATTAATTTTACATAAAAATTTGACGTAAAATTTAGTAAGCTAAACAAACAATATAAAACGGGTTTACTTGATGATTTTGAAATTCGTCGTCGACTCCAGCATAAATTCTCCGCAGTTTTTCTCGCGCGACAGATTAAATTGATGTGGAATCACCGATGAAAACAAAAGTGTTAAAATAGAAAGTAGACTCACACTACAACGCATAAAATTCAAAATAACCCAAATGTAAATATAACAAAAACAAATACATATTATAATATCTACATAAAACTTTTGGCTAGTTCGTTTACCTATTGAATTGTGGAGAACGAGTTAAAATGTAGTTTAGCTAGAGCTGCACACCTAGCTTAATGGGTAATTTACTTACGACGATATCTGTGATCTTCAAAGCAATTGAGGTATACAATAGATGACAATAGAAGATACGACTAACATTAATAGTCATGTTATTATTTTCCACATTTTCTGTAGTCGAAAAATGTTGCATGTTTTCGATGTTTTCGGCATCTGCAGATAATATCGGTGAATCAGGCGAAACAAAACAAACTTAAATAAAATTTGTTTGATATTATTTATGTTTAACAATAGAGGTCGCTATATTAATTCTACACATTTTACAGCACACAGCCGCAATAATTTTAATGCAGGTGTCTTAGCTAAATAAACAATTTGCCAAAAATCTCCAAAATACAAGTAAGGTACACGTAGTCGTACGTGAGTATCACTAATGATACGTGACGTGCTACTGATACATGAGTATCACTAATATTAAATGTATCGATTAAGAGTTATCGAAAAGTTTCGAAGGTTTCGGGATTTTATAAACTATATGTATAATAAAGTGAAGAGAAATAATAACATATTGGTATAGGTCGTCACTAAAGACATCCGTTAATTTTTAATAAGCTATACGAGTATACGCTTAGTTCGTCCACTTCAAAAGCTTCAATAAAGTCGTTCTATATTCTGGCGATCTACAAGACACCTGCCAAAAAACCAAAAGTACTGGATTAGTACTGAATTACATTGTATCACCATAACACCTAGAAATGCAGTGTTTACAAGTCGCTTGTAAACAGTACGAAAAGGAATGGACCTAGGATACTTCCGTGCAAAACTTCTAATTCCGGACATGGTTTTCCATTTCTTGTTTTGATTCTTTAGCATTAGTTAATGACATTTTTGCCTCCGATAGTTGTCTGGTTTTCAATCAGTATATCCTGTTGATTGAGTATTGTTGAATTGGGCTGAAACGTACGCTCATGGTGATCAGTGAAATATTCTGCAGTTTCTGCTTTCGTTTTAGCCAGGCAACCATTATTTGTTATGAATAACGGTAGGGATGTACGTAACTGGTCTTTTCGTATGTTTGGTTGCATTGTACAATGCATAATCATTACCTTTGCCGTAGGTGAGTGATTCTAGGTATGAATTAATTGATTTATTAATCTGCCATACCCTTCCGGCACTTCTCTTCTTTATTTTATTTCCAAGGGGTAGCATTTGTCAGTTATTTTTTTGTTTGTTGAATTAGTACTATTCCATGCCGCTTGTTTTGTATCTTTGACGGGCTTTTCCACCTCTTGTTCAAATGTTTTTTCTGATGAAAACGGTGTGATTAGCTGTTTATCATTTGTAATTATTGTATGACTTATTGCCATTAAAATAAGTTGATTTTCATGTAGAATGCCAGTTGCAGTTGTATTTAATTATTGCTAAAGCTCTTTCCCTTTTGTTGTTGTTAGTCTTGATCCCCAGTATGTGTGTTTAGCGTTAAGTCACTCCCGATTATGGACTTTTCACCTAGCTGCTTGAAGAAGTAACTATAGGGTGTCCCAACAAGAGCGCCGGATTTACAGTTGCCGCCATTTTGTTAATACTAGTTGTACGGTGATTTTTTTTTTGATATTTGTCACGTACAGACCACGCGATTTAAGAATATGTTAATGGAGTGCGAATTGGATGTAATTGATGTGGAGGAGTTGTTTTTCCAACAAGACGGTGTGACCTGCAACTCAGCACGTGAAACAATGGTGTTACTGCAGAAAAAGTTTCCAGGCCGTGTCATTTCTCGATTTGGCGATCAACATTGGCCAGCAAGGTCATGCGATCTAACACCGATTAACTTTTTTCTTTGAAGCTATGTGAAGGAAAAGGTGTATGCGAATAAGCCTCAAACAGTTTAACATCTTAAAGAGGAAATACGGCGCGTTATTAGTGAAATACAGCCAAATTTATGCGAAAACGTTATTGAAAATTTCAACAAAAGAATAACCCTGTGCCAGAGGTTTTGTGGTGGCCATTTGCCTAATGTTGTATTTCACGTTTAATTGGAACTGTTTTTTTTATAAATGTTGAAATAAAAATGAAATAAAATTGTTTGCTTAATTCAAAAATAAATGTGTTTTCTTTAAAATTAAATCTGGCGCTCTTGTTGGGACACCTTGAATAAGCATTCTCTTTGATGTTATATCTAGGTGGGACTAACTCCTCGTGCAGTATTATTAGGAGTGAACTTCGTAGTCACGTATTTCTATATGACTTTGAATATTAAGGTGTGTTTCAGATAATAAGCATTTTGTCTAAATCAAGAATCATGTCATATATTTCGTGCTTTTCGAGAATGGTTGAGCCTTGATTGATATGAATATTGGTATGAGGACACTTTCTTGCTTTACTCTTGTGAACCAACTCTATTAAGAATATCTTGAAGAATTTTATTCTCTGGTTATTATTTGAATCATTAACTGTAACAAAACTATGTTGTCTTCTCGGACTTCCATAAGAAGGTGCATCAGCATATGTTACATTTGGATTAGTTCTTGGTAGCATGGTTGATGCTTGGTGTGATCTCAAGTTTGTGAATATTCTTGTTGAGCCTGAGTTGATTTCTGGTCTGTTACTTATTGAAGCTGCCTTGTTTTGTTACGTATTTTTTTGCAGCTCTTTTATAACAATGAACCTCTGTAGTTTGCTGAATGTACGTCTCCACAGTTGACACATTTTGGTTGGGTGTCTTTTTGTTTCGTACATTCAGCCATTCTTATTACAATAGTTTTGTGTGTGTAGGTAAACTTGGCATCTTTTGCACTTGGGAATAAGTTTAAATTTTTTGACTGCTTCTATATGCAATTTAATGTGGGATATTTCGCTGATTGCAATATTTAAGATATATATTAAGACATATTTAAGACATATATTATTTGAAGCCACCTTTCAGTAGTTTAGATTTACGGTGACCGAATGACAATGTAAATTGTTACTATACCAAAACATAAAAATCCCATCGCATTATTAAAACATTTCACCAAACGACATAATTTTATAGCATTATTAATTTATTTCTCGTTTTGTAATATAAAATTAATTAACTCACTTAATTAAAAATACTAAAATTATTTAAATATAAATACATAATTCGAAAGGTGTACGTATTATAAAACAAATTAATAAAAATGTTTGCAGTTACAAATGTTCTATACGTCAGAATACATAATTTTTAAAATTAATCAAATATTTGGTTTCATCTTTTTCTTTTACGTAAAAATTAAAATTAATTAATTTATTTAGTCAATCTTATATCAAATGTTATAATTATTAAATAATATAATAATAGTAAACAGAGAATTTAAATTCTAATATTTGGATTTGTATTGCGCACATATTTTAAAAGCGCATCATTTTCCTCGCACACCCACGGTTTACGGTGATGACATGCGACATCATGCCAATGTACACCATCGTTATAGAAATTATTTAGTATTGCTAAACAATTTTCTTGCGCTCCGCCCTGTTTCAATTCACGGTTATCTGGTTGTGGTAATCCAATGCCGCCACCCTCCGACCAATCGTTTTGTATACGATTTGTGGTTGGTGCCAATTTTTGTAGTTCAGCGGTCCAAAACCATCCATTAATTGCGACGGGTTGTAAATCGGGTCGATCACATCCTTTGAAATCGCATAGACGACCGCTGGTCCAAATGTATTTTTGCTGTAACGAAAAAAAAAAAAATAAATGATAAGATGTTGCATTAATGTATAGCGAATATAATTGATGTCAATGATTTAAGTGTTACATCATGAAATGTTAATGAGGTTTTTTGTTTAACAATAATTATAATTAGGTATATGCGGATTTGCAAACATTTCAAAATAGCATCTTCTCCTTGGCTAAATATTTTTGTGATATATTGATAAAACCGCATAATATTTGCTTGAGGGTGATAAAAATTGAGGTTTCTGTCGATCTGCTATTATTTTACAGACATGTTGAAAAAGTAAGAAGATACCCAGTAGTATGTATGTCATGATCATTAGTATAAAGTAGCGGTGGTGACAAACTCCGTAACTTAACTACTTGTTCAAGTTGTAAAATTTCGAAATTCCTTAGTGATTTGGTTTTAATGTCCAGGTATGTAAATCAGGTAGAAGAGGTAAATTACAGGCTAACTCGAGAACAATATTTGTTTCTTATTGGAATTTCCTACCGTAGATTGAAGTTTTGGAGTTGGTGTGTTTCTATATTTTTCCTTGTAGGAGTTGAATACGTCAAGTCTGTTAAGAGAAATTTATAGTCGCAATGGCCTTTACATTTTGATAGTTGGTTGATTAGACACATATGAAACTAAATGGAAACCTGTAAAACTTTTGACGATTGGAAGTTTGGCTAAAGTTTAAGATTTAACTACAGCCCGTTACACACTTGAGCTATGGTTTGAAAACACATCTTCTGGGTTTACTTTGAAAGGTCAAAATAAGTGAAAGAGAATTCATGGGGCTTAGCTCAAGCCACTCGTACACTCTGATTTATTTCTTTTTATTTAAGCCTGTGGGATAGGAACATACCTCGCATCGCTCGTTTTCTAAGGGATGTGACCTAATTATTTGCCTACAAGAGGAAAACAAAAGATTTAAATATATTCCTTTACAGATTGGGTGAAAGAAAAACATAACTCGAGTGCGTAATGGGCCTAATTGAGCCAAAATTAAAATTTATTTGAATTTTTTAAAATATATAATAAATACAAGTACCTAATATAAAGTAATATAATACAAATGACTGTAAAAAATATCAAGGACTACCACATCTTAAGAGTGCAGCACTAGTAAGTTGATCACGTGAAATTAATAACTTTATTATTCAACTGAAAACCGAAATATTGAACATTAAACTACTAAACTAATACATATGTATATACTCGTACCGTGAAAAAAGTAAAAAAGGTAAATATTTTGAAATTATTTTCCGGTAATACCCGTTAAACGATTAAAGTGACTGTTTTAGATTTACCACTAAACCTGTTTTTCAACAAAAACAACAGCATGTTGTGCGACACTGCTGCGCAATTTAACTATGGAAAGTAAATTTCATTAAAGTATTTATTTATTTGTTCAAAAAATTAGAAATTGTAACCGATAATTTGCATATTTGTATATACAGCGATTAAAATAGTTAGAAGAAATCGTAAATAGAAGATTCATATTTTTTGGCACTCAGTGTAGTAGTGGGATTCAAATCATCTATTTAAAACAGAGAAATATATAATTTTCTTCTGTTTGTTGCAACTGTCAAAATGGATGCCGCTTAAAAATTGTAAATTTGTGTTTATTTTATAATATTCCAATTAAATAGAAAATTTATGTTTTCTGGTGAGTTAATAATTTTGAATTTAATGCTAATATCAATTTAAACAAGTAGAAAAATATAAAATATTGGTAAAATCAAATCCTTGGATAAAATAAAAAAAAAAAGTTTTATAACAACAACAAAGAGTGAAAATTTGTATCGAGCATTCGTGTACGGTATAAAATTATTGTATTGCGTTGCAGTGTAAGTGCTTTGATGGGTTTCATCGTGTGAAATTAAGGTTCAATCACAATGACACCGCACCGCTCCGTTTCGTTAATCAGTCAAAGTACGAAACGTCACATTACATGTGATTTAAATCGTAAAACGGATATGCAAACACAATGGTCGGCGCGGAACGGTACGTGCGGAAGAGATAGGCCAACTTTCTACATTTTCGGATAACATAACCTAAACAATTTTTTCACAGGCATACAACAAACTTATTTTCAATATCACCGTTGACAAAAAATAATATTATTTTAAAAATGAAATTTTGAATTGTGGAATTCATTAAAAAAATAAAATTTAATATCGAAGGTAAATTTTATACAGAATTAACTGGATCAATTTTACGAAACGGCGCGGAAACATTGTGTTTGACAATCCGTAAAAGCGGCTTGACACGGTGTGGTGCGGCGCGGTGCGGTTTCATTGTGATTGAACCTTTACATTTAAAAAATTAGTGTTAAAGACCGAAAACAGCTCATATATTTCTTTAGATACGTAACGTATACAAATTTATGCTACGTGTAGTTTAAAACCTACATTTAATCAAAATTAAATTATTAAAAAACGACAAGACTTTTCTATTCTACTTCAAGTTACCTTTCGATCGGGGCCAATAAAAATATTTCATCTTAACAAAAACCGTTATACACATTCCTTTCCTGAAGTTTAGAGATACTGAGTATATTCTTTAATTAGAGGTAGACACAACATTCTGATACGTAGAATAATCAGAGCATTCGGTCCAACCATTTACGGTTCAATTCTTATTGATGAAGTGCAAATAAGTTTTTGTTGTAAGGCAAAATTAATTTGCTGATATGGAAAATATGCCTATCAACCTTTAGCAGAAATGTGTTTTATCTATTCTAAGAATATTTGTTTCAAAGAATATTCTGATATAATGTGATCAGTTTCTTGTTTATGTTCTTTTTATCCTTCCGAGGAAGCAATTAATGATAATACCTTTACCGTGATACATTTGGTTGACTATGCTGGAAAATCTTCCTGCATCGGCGAGAATCATCAATAGAAAACCTTTCTTTTCACTCTAATTTCGAAAGTTAAATTTTTGAACTGAACTAGAATTGATCATAGAAATCCGCTGTTCAGTTCTAATTTCAAAAATTTATAATTTGTAAAATTATGTAAGAGTGATTTTCGGGGACTCCATCTTTTAATTATGAAATCACTAAAACCGAATGTACGAAAGATACCGACTAAATTTCTTGATTTTTTGTTCATACTATCAATCTGACAGAGTAGTTCATAGAAAACTATTATTTCAACTCTAAGTTCAATTTCAAAGTTTTATTGAACTATTCTGTATGAATGATTTCTAGAAATCGCACCTTTTATTAAAGAAATCACTTAAACTTAGTGAACGTTAGGATCAAGTTTAAGTAACACAATTTCGTTTAAAGTAAAACATATACGAGTAAAGTACACAAATGGTACCGTTACTCGCACAAATTTGCAAAATCAAACACTTCTATATGAAATAAGAAAAGGGGATTTCTGGCGTAATTGAAACAAAAAAGTTGTTACTTTATACACTGTACGAGAAATAATTCATAGTAGTTGTCGGGTTCGCAGACATTTATCACATTTTGTTTGCTCCTAGTCCACTTACCACATTATTTTCAATTAAGACAATTAAGTAAATCGTTTACTAAGGTAAAAATCGGATTTTGAACATTTTTTTCGATCAGTTTGCCATAGAGTTTTTGAAAAATAAATGAATTTACCGAAAAAGTTACTTAAAATTGACTTTTACCACCCGGTACGTAGCCTTAACCAGAGCAATTAAAACAAAAGTCCATTTAGTAACAAAAGCTATGGCCGAGAAACTGCGTTAGCTCAGTAGTTTAAATTATATCTGTTCCTTGTCTAACTATAATAAGTAGTTTTTTCATGAGAATTGGTTCACGATGTGCTTTGTCAATTTAATTTTTTTTCTATATATTAAGCAATATTAATTGCTCATTAGTCGCTGGTGGAAGACTAAGGCCCATTGCACATTTGACCTAAGTTTTTTGGATGATGCGAACTATTTTTTCATATCACAGCCTGTCGCTTTGGTTTCTAACACTCAAATAAGAGATTGCTGACAAAACCCGGATCAATCCACTATATGCGGCAAAATACTTAAATGTTTTATTTTCGCCTTGAGGATAAATAATTAGGTAACATAGCTTAAAATATGCCGCCCCGGTGGCAAAGTGGTCAGCATGCTTGCTCCAGCGACCGGAGGTCCCGGTTTCGATTCCCGTCGGTGAAAAAAAAATCATGGCTGGTTTAGGATCAATGAATTAATCACTCATTATCCGAAATGAAAATATGATTATGAAACCTCATTTGAGGCGGCCAAATCCCTTGATGGGATATAGTGCCAGAGAGAGAGAGAGAGAGCTTAAAATATAGCGATCCTAGTTATGTTTGTATTCCAAATTAAATTGATAAGCTGTGATTTCTAAACATAGCTCACCTCGCCCAAAAAACCTAGCTCAAGCGTGTTTTTCAGGAACACGGCGATATTTTTTTGTAAAAGTGGGACGTTCGACAACCCTATCCAACATCAATAAATGTTTCCAATATGTACGCGTGATAAATAATTATAACTTCTTAGAAATAATTGATATTAGAAATTTCTTTTAATATATTCAGATTTTCTAAAATTTATTCTTAAGCCATAAATATGACATGCTGTGTCAAGTTAGTTTATTGTTTGAATCTTGTTTTCCTGGACTAAATTAAGGAAATAGCTTTAGTGCAAACGTTAACAAATTGGACCGTAGTGAAAATTTTCTAAAACAATTCCTCATGTCATATGCATAAATTTTTGTTAGTGTAATTAAATTTGACCACAAATAGAAAGTCAGGCGAATAAAATTTTTCATTGAAAACTTATTTAATCAATATTCTCGCATTGCCCATGGAGATTCAAAAACGAAATTAATAATTAACCTGATCAGGAAGATTAACACTAATATATTAATTAAAGGTAGAGTTTATGCGGCTGTAAAGCATTGAAATGTAATACTAACCCAATAAAATCAAAGAAAGTAACATTTGACAAAGCAACAACAACAACATGTAAATATATAATATCAGTGGTCGCGATCTGATGAGAAGACTGATTTTTCCAAATCAATAATCTCATCAGTTCGAAACCGATTGTTGGGATTCTTACAATTTTGCATCTATGAGTTAAAAAATCAAAGAAAATTATATTCTAATTATAGCATAACTAAATCGTCTATTAAATAAAATATTATAGGCTGCATCTCTTACAACTAAAACGATGAATTTTGTTAACTTTAACTAAAGGTTTTGTTTTATAAACTAAAAAATAAAATAAAAGTTTAATATTTTTTTTTATATTTATTTACTTTTTTTTTAAATTAAAAATGATCCTTATAAGGTCATTGAGCATATGCACGCGCTTTTTCCATTCTTAAATATAGAAGGGAACTACTTATTTATTTTTTAGCCGCGGCCTTTTAGGTTTTGTGGTTTTTGGTTTTTTAACCGCATCAGATGCAGCAGCTCCTTTCTTTTTAACGTTTACTGTTTTTTTTCTTCCCACTTTTTTAGCACTGGCAGCGCTTGCCTTGTTAGCCACAGATTACAAAAAGTTAGCGGAACTCATATTCAAAAATGATTTAGAACTAAATGAAAAATTAAAGTATAATTTTAGGCTAATTCAACACTAAAATTGTTTTTCTTCCCCTAAGAAGCATTTTACATTTCCATTTTAAAGCTAACAGAACCCAATCGAGAAACTGGTTATGGAAATCCACTTTAGAACGTAAAACTACTTGTATTGGCACAATTATTGCGGGGGTGGTGGAATGATCTCAGTTCCGTTCCAATTTATTATTACTTTATGCTGTTTCCATGGGGTCTTCCAAATTTGTACTAACTCAAGTAACGATTGCTTGACGTTGATGGTGAAGTTGTAGTTGCATTGTCAATATCTTACTCACGCTCCTTGTTCTTTGCCAAGCCTTGGTTTATTTCATTTAAAGCTGGCAGAAACCAAACGAAATTAGAAAGAAAACAAGATTTATTGGCATACAACTAATTAAAGACTAGAACGCAGATCAAGACCTATTGATACACAAACAATTAATGGCACTCTATGGCCTAATAAAACGCCCTATTAACAAATTTTGTGCTCCACACGTTCTTGTTCGCGCTCTCTCTCTCTCTCTCTCTCTCTCTTATTTCATTTAAAGCGAGTAAATCTCAAATCGAGTGATCAAAGTTTGCGAAAAACTTTTAATCACTTTTCAATTATGGGAAGAGCAATCACGAAATCAAAGATTGTTAGATAACTACCGGGTTTATTCTTAAACTTGATAAACTGCCAAAAACATTAGTACCTGCCATAATCTCAGCTTGCATAATGCTAATGTAATTATTTTTAAGTTTTTTGACCAATGCTATAAAATAGATTCGACTTTGAACCAATGCTATAAAATAGACTCGCGTAGAAAGATTCTATTTTATAGCATTGGTCCAAAATAGATATGAGTTCTTTATTTACCTTGACTGATTAAACGAAACTCTCATCAAATAAGCAGGACCGCTTACCACCCGAAAGTGAATGGAATGGGGGAACGATTTTATCGACAGCACACTGAAAAAAAAAGCGCGGAGATATTTACATATTTTGCTGTGTAAACCCAAATTTTCAATTATTACCAATAATTTTTTAATAAAGTACGAGCCTTGTAAAATTTGCAGTGCAATATATGCAGTGCATTTTCAAATATTAAAATTATTGCTGAGCAGCGTCTGATGACAAATTAGATTAATCATATTGCAATGCTGCTAGGTAAATTTGACCTGCGCAATTTGAGTATATCATTTTCAATGCAAAGATAATAAAAATTTAAAAAAATTATTTTTTTCGTTGAGAATAAATTACAAAGCATTTTTTAAATGTTCAAATACTTTTCAAAATTTACTTTGCACTTTGTAAAATAATTTTTGCGGAGAGATTATAACCAATCAAATCATTTATTCTATCCCACTTTGCATTTTGTTCTCCAAATTTTATTTAAAATTTCAAAGAAAGATTAGTCTTAAAGTGAATGTAAAGCAGTACACAAATTGCCACAAAAATGCCAGTTTGTCTAGTTTCCGGATTTGTTGGGAAAAATGGTAATTATTTCAAAATAAAATGAAATATAAATTATAATTATTTTTATCCTTCATTTACAGTTTTTTTGCAACCTTTCTTCGCATCGTAACAAATGGCCGCTAACCTTGAGGATTAAACCATAAAAGTGCTGAAATGTTGTATGGTAAACAAAAATTAAATTTACAAAACTTTATGTGCATTTACTTATATTTGTTGCTTTCTTGTTTTAATTTCAGAATTTTATAAAGCAATGTAAGAGGACCGGACCAACTCAGTTCCCTGAACATTAAGACGTTTGAGGAGAATTTAATTATTAGCAACATTACAGCAATTCAATATCTTTCGAGGCTGTTAAAGGAGTAATATCTGGAGCTAAACCGGAGATGTAAATAATTATCATCTTTATTTTAAGAAAAATCGATGGCCTTTTGTGAAAAGTGAATAAAAAAAAATAATTATAAAAAATGTGTTTCATTAAAATTTGTTTTTAATATGTTAAATATTAAATTATGCCTCCTCCAATCTAGAAGTTTCGAGCGTTTGCTTCTGTGCAGAGTAAATATTACTGCGCTGCAATTTTCTCGATCCGCAAATTTTGAAAAGCACTACAAACCATTATCCACCTTGCTGTCATTATTTACCATGCGCTCAGTAAAGAATATCTAAATTATTTTACAAAATGCAGAGTAAATATATCAAAGCAATAGCGAATATTGCTTATCACCCTGAAATAAAAATAATAAAATTTACACAGCAACTTGTAATAATTGATTTGCTAAAATCGCGATAAATACAAAGCGCTTGTGTGGCTGAGTTTTTGATCATTTTTCGTTAAATATTACTCCGCTTTTTTGTGAATATCACCGATTATTTTTTTCAGTGCATAAAGGATATTTTAATCGTTTTCACCTGTTGAGTTTTTTTATCAAAAATCTTTATGAAACCGACACAGTGTCAACAAATTACGCACTGCCACAAACATTTTCCTCATTCATAAGCGTCATACAAAGTCATTCGTTGGTGAAGTAGATAATTTGTTTTTCCAATCAAAAATTATGAATAATCGGTATTAGACCTGTGGAGCAATGTCATCTGTGGTGTGACTCCCTGCATCTACTCCTGAGTTTTTTCAAACACGGGAAAATATAGTAGCAGTTCAATATTCAGTAAATGCGAGAAAATGCTTTAATCTACTTTTATCGATTAATGAGATTACTATTAACGTGTAGTTTATTTTTTATGATGCTTAAGTTTCATCCCCAAATTCTTAAAAAATAGCAAACATTAAATATTTCGATATCGAATATAGTTTATCGATATATGCGGTCACGATATATAGTGTAATTGGATTTTTGAGGAGCTACTTTAAAACTAACACAAGAATGTACAATTCTTCCAAAATTGCAAAAAATTAAATATTTCATTTTTGAATATGATGTTTAAAAACTGTTCTTATATCATAATTTTATATTGGTTCTCATTATCTGACATCTTAATATTCAATTTTTGTATTTTCGTTCATGGCCTTTGGAAAAAAAATGAATGAAAAAAGAAGGAAGAATTTAGTGTTCGCTTGCAATAAATAAATTAAAAGTTGTGCATTTTTCACTTTATGCGTATTTGTTTCGATATGCTCACTAATTGAAGGGTTTGGTTTTATATCTTTAAAATAAACATTTAATTAAAATATCCAGAATTTATTGGCTATGAGGGGTATAGGAGTTGCTGAGTCACTGTTTACTATAAGCTCCTCTACTTTATTTAAATTCTTGTTTAACTCATAAATATTTCATATTTCTTCGCTAATTATATTTTTCCAATTTTACAAGGTCGAGGCCAGCTCAACAGTAACACATACATCAAAAGAAAACATTTGAAAAATTATTTACATCGGATCACTACGATTTGTAGCAACATAGTGCGAATTACTCTCAGATTTTACCGATGTGAGATAAGGAAAATTAACCTGCCAAAAGATCCTGTTGAATGTTCAAGCTGAAGTTAATAAAAATCGAAAATAAAATGTACAGCATTAATTAAAAGCGGGTAAGTAATAATACTGACGGTGTTGAAGCACATTGTAGCCATTGTATTCACACTATTAATTTTAAGAAATAATAAGGGTTGTAACACATATACAAGATAAATCATTGTTTTCGAAAATCATTAAAACCCAGTTGATCACTCTTATCGAATCGAGACTGAATTGAATGTCGCAATTTTGTGTAAATTTTTATCTATATATTAAAATTAGAGATAAAACCTCTAGCAAGGTTTGCAAAGGTCAAAACTCAAAACACTTTAAATAAAAAATTATAAAATATTCACTTGAAAAGAAAGTAGAAGTGGCCTTGGAAAACAGTTCACAATTTCTCTGAGTGGCAATGACTCGAACGATTAAAACGTTAAAAAATTTTCCACCACAGAAACTTTATCGCCACACCTCGCATTTAAACAAAAAATCTCTCTTACCATAATCAAACTATTATTTACCATAAAATAACAAGGTGCCAATATTAATCAGCCAAATAGACTCACAAAATATTTGCTAATCGCGACAAATATAGCCTCAAGGCTGCATAAAATCTCACTCATATCAAAAGCATAAACAACGCCCATATTCAAATTTATCCGTGTAGGTATTTATGATTATGATCATGGTGCTAATTTTTAGATTTATGCGAAAAATGTTCTGCGTTGGGACTGTTAACATTCCAACAAGTATTTGCTTTAAGTATACACCAAACTAAAAGTAATTGCATGTACACAATAAATTTATTGGAATTTCCAAAAACATAAAATTTAAGGGACCACGTGAATTCTGAACTACATATTCGATCAATTGTAATTCAAATCATGGTATGCAAAAAAAATTTCTAAAATTTTTCACAAAATATATTATGTTTATAGGTATGTCGTTAAATCGTTTAAAATAAAATCGTCGTTCGAGCCAAATGTAGAAAATTTTTTTTTGTATGTACGCATAAATATTAATAAATTAATTATACAAAAAAAAAAAACACTTTCTCCTGATTAAATAATTGTGATAATAATAATAATAATAATATAGTTATAGCATATGTATATGTATTTATACAACAACAAATCGCAACTATATATCGATTTGTCATAGGAAATTAAATCCATCGCAAAATCGTTAACAAGCTTGAGGTAATAAAAAAAAACAAATTAACAATATTGGTACTTACTTTTCCCTCAACAATTCGCTGTTTAATCCATTCATTTTCTGCACTTGTCTCAATTGATACAGAGTCCATGCATCGTTGTCGACAGTAGTTTCGTATACCTAGCCAATCCTCTTCGACACCCTGTAACTTTGGGTCACGCCACGAGAAGAAATATCTGTATGTAGAATACAAAATTAGGATAAATCCGCTTTAAAAAATTGTTATGCCTACCCTTTGCCATCTGGTGTCCTTTCATGTATAACACGTTGGGCACATAGCGCTGGCACTGGGGCTTCTAATTTACGCCCATTAGGAAATTGACACAATGCAACACTTATTAAAGCAAATAAAACAATTGTTACTTTATTGTAATACATTTTTCTTTTTTTAGTTGAACAACAAAATCACTTGTTTAACAAAAATTTGTAACGACAATAATTTCACAAAACAAAAAATTTCACTTTTTATTATTATTATTATTTACAAGAAGTGACAAAAAGTCTTATTTATTTATAACAAGTAATACGATATTGGTCCCTTATTCATGGGCCAGTTATAAATAATTAAGTGTTACAACTTTAAATTAAAATGTGATACTGACAAATATTTTTGAAAAACAATTATTCTTATATCATGGTTTAAATATAAGCGCGCTTTGCTGGTTGTATTTTAGTGGGGAGAACTTATGGGTGAGATCTTCATTTTCAAACATGTATTGTATGTATATTATGTTGTTGTTGTAAGTTAACTTAATATATGTAATAACATTGGTAAAGATAACTTACAAATAAAAAAAAAAACTTATCAAAATAATTGTAATTGTATATAGGAATAGCCATAGTGGGGACAATCACTAATATGTTAATAACTATAAAAATGTAAACAATACAAAAAAATATTTTATTGTATATACCTTTAGTGGATGACGTTGACCCAGCCCGACCACTTACGTTCAGCACAAAATCTTATTATTGAATATTTTGAGTTTTATATTATTTGTGTTATCTTCTCCGTTTATTTCGTATGCAAACGTTTTGTAAATGGTATAAGGTGGAAATTGGTTTTTTATACAACATTACTTACCATACAAGATGAAATGAGATGATAATAATTTCAATTGATAGATTTATTTTTATCGTCTCGTACACGTCCTATTCGTTGTGTACGCTGTAATAATTTTTATATACATATATATAGTTCTGCAGGAAATCCGGTATTTAGCTATATGGAGTTTCTCGAACGGAATTTTATATTTTCTAATGTCTTCAGTTTTAAAGTCATCTAATTGTTATACGAGCGATTATTTAAAGTAAAAGTGATAATATTACATTAGTATGCCACAAGTAATACATACACTGCCTCAAAGTCAAAAAATCACTGATCCAAGCCTTTATATATAAGACGGTTAAGACGATCAATCAAAATGGACATATTTTTTGATTATATTGGGGGTCAAATTTTTAGATCAAATAATTTTGAGACTCTTCGACTTCCCTAACAATAAAGTTTGCGGCTATCAACCATTTGTATAGCATGTATACATCTAGCTGATAGTTGATCTAAAAATTTGACCCCCAATAAACAATAAAAAATATTTCAATTTTGATTGATCGTCTTAATCGTTTCCTCCTCCACTTTACCGCACTGCAATTTGAATTCTCATGAACCCGGACTTTATCCAATGCTTAGTGTATAGTGTTCAGTGAGAATGCTATTACAGTCCTTAAGGTGCTTCTATCATAATTTTTAAGCGGGAGTTCTTTCTTAATTTTAAATCCGAGAAAAATCTTTGATAAACGACAGCTGTAGAAGTTGTGCCACCTTGTTCGATGTAGAAAGCCAAAAGCTGATTCTGGTCGCACTAAAGGGTCAATGCATTATCTCTAGCTTCATGTCTGAGGCAAAGCATATTAAGCATTTAGTCAGTTCCAATCTCAAAGGTTGCTGCCTTAATGATTAAAATAATATCTATCTGGCGCACTTTTCAAAGTAATGTGGCAAATTCAACTTAGAATCAAATGCGTACACCCGACATCAGCAAAGCAAATCATAGAGCTGGAGTATATACTGAAAAAAAAAGAAGAAAGAAAGAAAGTGGTACTTGATGTCAATATGTTTACTGCAACGAGTCTCAGGATTCTTGGAAATCATAATCGTGTCCAAATGGTCTTTGAATATTTTAATTGAGAGAGACATCAGTAATTTCATACCAAATTACCTTTTTCACCATCAATGCTTCACTCACTACTGTACATGCGGCAGCAAATTACGCCTCACACGTGGAGACCTTGTTTTTTGGTTTCCCAATTGACTACTTTATCAAAAACTTTCAGTATATATCCACTAGATGACTTTCAGCTTACCAGTCAGCGTCGTCATACCCAATCAAAACATTTTTATGATTTCGTAAAAATTTTAACTTAAAATCGGAGGTGTCCTTTAGATATCGAAGCAGCATTTTCAAGGGCTGATAATATTCATCGGTTGCACAATCTTGGAAATGACTTAGGTAGTTAAGTGCAAACCAAATTTCGGTTCTACTTCTCAACATTAAGTACATCAGACAGCCCAATAATTCACGGTACGGGTGTTTTGTTGGTTGTTGGTCAGTGCCCGTGATGAATTTTAAGTTTGTGATCAATGGTGTAGGCGATGAATTACAATCAGACATTTCAAAACGTTCGATAGTAAAATCTGGAAAATGTTAAATCGTATATGGAGCGGTATCTATTGAGGTAAAATTGTACTTTTTAATAATTTCACTATTTATTATAAACACAATGATTTAACCCATCTACCAATTTTTGTTGTATGTCTATTAAGTCTATTATGAGACAAGGAGAAACAAATAACTTGGAGAATAAAATCTTCATATTTTCCGTATTTACTGGCTGCCCAAAAATTTAAGAAACGAATAAATATCACAAAATGCAATCCGGAAAAGAGTCCTGATAAATTCTTCTCGCTACACGCGCATTGCAATTAGCACTGCCTTACGTCAACAACATGTCAGCGTACTCTTCATTACTAAAGTTAGGCATCGTAACAACAGCGAAAACAACGTTAACTTAAGTTAAATTGTTCAAAACTTTTTGTTGTGTTTTGTTCCGGCTTATAACCAACGAACGGTAAGAGATTACATGGATGATTCATTCCCAAACTCATAGATTGGTAGGGGTGGCCCTATTCCTTGGTCCGGATGGATTTCTACGTCTGGGGACGTGCTAAAGAATTTGTGTACGCAACAAAGCTACCTATAAGAGAAATTTCAATTGATTTCCGCATTTGAAAAAATGAAAAATGAAATGCAACTTCGCACAAAAACCGTGAAGATAAGAAAAAGATACCTTGCATGCAGACGGAGTGGAGAAGGCCATTTTGAACAAAATCTAATACATAAAGTTGATTAAATTTTATCAATAACTTAAAAGTTATATTCTTAAACCTAACCCTGGCAAAATATTATCTCTTATTTTGAACACAAAATGAATGATTTCTATGACATGTAGCACACCGTTGGAAAGGGCATAAACTAGAAAAGTTTTTAAAACAAAGGAAATTTCAAAACAACTTCTACTTTTTTTAATGCATTTAGAAGGTAGACATTTTTTATACTTTTACACATTTTTCAGGATTTGGAAGCCCATAACTCATTTTTCTTAAACCAATCGTATTAAGTATAATAAAATGACATTGTAGAATACAATAAAAGTTATTTCGTGCATTTACGACTATAGACAAAGAGGTATGACCATTTAAAGGTGAACTTTTGGGTAAAAAAAACTTACACATATCATATCTGTTACCGTGATACTTAGGACATCGGTTCCATGGGATAAAAGATTCCAAATGACCCCGCCAATCTGCCAAACGTTTTGATCGATTCACATGCCAAACATCCTGTATAGACAATATTCCGATGTAAATAATACATCAGTCGTCGCGACCTGTAGGGAGTTTTCATCTTCAGATTACGTTCTGTGATGAAACGATACACAACTATGACCCCCTGTCGGAGTGCAAAACTCATGGGCCGACCGGAATTCCATGCCAGTATAGGCTGGCATGGAGCTTCGCAATGTGCAGATTGTGATAAAGTCGGACCTAAAGCCGTACGTCCTCGATTTGGCAAGCGATGCGTAAAGTAGGATAACTGGGAGTGCTTCGGCCCCAAAACAAATTGCGTAAATTAAAACATAAAAAAAGTCTTCGCGACCTGATGAGAAGACTGATTTTTTCAAATCAATAATCTCATCCGTTCGAAACTGATTGTTGTGATTCTTGCAAATTTCCCATCTATAAGTTAAAAATTCAAATAAATCCGCGATACAGCGTGAATGGACAGAAAGAGTATGGTTACTAGTTAAAGTTACTTATTTATCCCTACCGTTTGTTTTACTATCCCACAACAAAAGGTTATGTGTGGAACAGAAGATTGAAACCCGATCGCAAGCCATCCGAATAGAAGGCATGAAACTTGTTTCGGCATTAAAATTCTGAGACAACCACAAATCTCTCGGCGGTGCTCCACTATGCTTTATTATATATTAAAGCAGCAGAAGAAGCTGAACTTAAAATAAATTATTTCAGCTGAGGTATAAAAAGAATGTAATCAACACCAATAAGTGGTAACGAAGGTATTAATCGCCAGTAATGACTCTGCATGCGGTGCTATATACAGACTATAAAGTTTTCGATTATGCATTCCCGATAAACTACTGGGCATCAAATATTTGATACGTAAGTTTGCATCGATGGTATAATAGGACCGAGAGTAAGGTTATTTAGTTTTCAACATACTTCGCCTCTTTAATGTGAAGTGTGATATGAAGTTTAGGTTTTTGTCTGAAGCAGATAGAATAAATGATGAACCCGGAATGCTGAAGGACTAGAAGTTCACCAATAGAAAAGCCACAGTAGTAAAACAACCTTTGACAACTTTCGCGGTCACATAAAAGTCACATTCAAAAGAATGGCCTTTGAAAACACCATCAAAATTAATTAACGTACCCTTGAGATACTATTTGTTTAAGTGATTACTACTCTGTGAGCATGCTGCATGACTACTGAACAGAATTATATACCGAAAGTAGTCAAACAAAAATTACTAATGATCCTTTATAAGGAAGGTCTTTAGGAAGATAGAACAGTTGTACGGTTCAAAGCAGAAATACTCTCTAAATACGCTCGGTTCTCGGTATATAACTGAACGTTCTGCTTTTTGTGTATGCAATTCAGAAACAATGCCGAATGCAATTCAGTATGCAATTCAGAAACCATTAAGAAGGTATGGTTCCTATATGAGGCAAAATTCTTATTGTTATTTTTAACTTTGAATGTGTAATCTTCAAAAATAAATTGGTTTCCAGCAGGTTTTCAAATAACATGAATTTTATTAATAATTGCTTCTTATTTGATTATGCGAATGCCGACCACGGTTATATAAACAATTTCCTACTTGAAGTTGGTTGGACAGTTGTTCCATCAAACATGGATATGCAGTGCAGTAGACACTTTCAATGAGTTGTTAAATATTGCTACACGAAAATTTGTCCCTAAAAAGATAATAAAAAAGCCCCACGCCCGTCATTGCCTATGGTTCACTCAAAAGCTCAAACAATTGGAAGCCCTGCGTAATAAAGCTTACAGGAGATATAGGCGTAGTGTGGCACTATTCTGGTAATTCCCCGGGAATAGGGAACTGGGGAAAGAATTTAAATGTTCAAATATTTTTTTCCGGCATA
This sequence comes from Nephrotoma flavescens, assembly GCA_932526605.1. NCBI lineage: Eukaryota > Metazoa > Arthropoda > Insecta > Diptera > Tipulidae > Nephrotoma > Nephrotoma flavescens. The sequence goes on along the minus strand of OW052221.1, from coordinate 78,031,290 downwards.
CTGTTCAAATATTTTTTTCCGGCATACTGAGGTAAAAAGCTAGTATTGTTAAATTTTTTGAAAACAAAATTAAATTGGGAACATTTTTCCCAGCCAATTTAGATATGGAAAAATTATTCCCAATTTATAAATATTTACATCAAACTTTTCTCTCAGTAGGCCGGAAGAAAAAATATTTGAACAGAAATTACATATAAGTTCTCTCCTCAGTTCCCCATTCCCGGGGAATTACCAGAATAGTGCCACTGGCCTAGCTTTCGATTTTACTCAGTTTCAGATTTAGCGCAAGCAGTTCTCATGTCTTAGCCCGAAGAAATTTTGGAGACTTGTGAAACTAAAGAACCAAAACAACGGCTTACCGTCATTTATGATATTCGTTGGTCAAAAATCCGATAAAAATTAACAATCCGCAATTTCTTTGCCGATTACTTCAGTAGCGTTTTTGTTAAGGATATCTCACAAACTCCAATGGTACCTATCTCTAAACAACAAAAAATTGTTTTTTCTGAGCTTAATGTGTTGGCTTTGATAAATATGGACGTCAAAGGATCCGGGATGGTATACCAGTTAGTTTTGCGGGCAAGTATCAGATAAGGCGTTTTCCCTGATGTTTGCAAAATATCAAATGTAATTCCAATCTATGAAAATGGATACCGCGCAGTGATATCCTGCATTCCAAAAATCTTCGAGTCAATGCTCAATAACGTAATTTTCTTCTATTCTAAGCAATGTATTAGCTAGCACACGTCAGCATGGATACTTTACGGGCCGCTCAACGGTCATTAATTTGGCAGTTTTTCAGAACAAGTTAATCAAATCCTTGGTTCAAAAATTCAGGTCAATATGGTTTATACCGACTTCGCTATGGTTTATATACCGACTTCGATAAACTCAATCACCGGTTATTGTTAAATAAGCTTAGCGTTTTTAATTGCGACATTATTCCTTTAGGTTGGCTAATGTCCTACTTATCAAATCGTAAAATGTGTGTCAAGATTGATATTACTTACTCAGAGTATTTCATTCCTTCGTATGGTGTGCCTCAAGGTAGCCACTTGGGCCCACTTTTATTTTTAGTATGACTAACGACGTTCTGCACTGTTTCACATTCGCTGATTGTATTTTATTTGGGCTTTGCAGACGACATGAAAATATTTGCTAACATTTCATGCGAATTAGACCGTGTTCTATTCTATCGGGGTTTGAACATGTTTTGCGATTGGTGTGTTACAAATTATATGTTTTTGAATGTGGACAAATGCCAAGTAACACATATTGTAGTATATCCAAGTCTCCAATAGTCTTTGTTTACTCTTTAAACGACTGAATTTTGAATAGAGTTAATATGATTAACGATTTGGGGGTTATTTTTAGATGCTCCTCAACGCACCCTACGCACACATGAGTTTCTTTGTACTCCAACTTCCGACAGTAACTACAGCTACCATGGTCCTGCAATGCGCATCCAACGAGATCTCAACACCGTTGATGAGTTTTTTTTTACACATTTCTCGCAATGCTTTTAAGAGGGTAATCGCTACTCTGGCGTTTTGACTTTAAGCCACCACTGTTGTTAGTAATTTAGAATTATTAATTGTGGTTAATGGGTTGATTTTAGTGCAATTTTTTGTTTTCATTTTGCTAAAACTTTAGTTTTTAATTTATATGGCCTATTTAATTTTTCATTGTGCTAGTTGAAAAAGTGACAAGCTGGGCACCCAGGGGGTAAACCTAATTCGAGTATGACATGTTTTGGCTCTTGTCAAATTTTTTTCAAAATATACACTCATTTTCACGTTGATAGCTTTTTAACCATTAAGATTTTTGCTTTGCTTTTTCAGCGAAGTTGTTCCAATTATTCCGGCCAAATAATTGCACCCAGTGGGTTTTTTTATACAAAATATATCGTAAAAAACAGGCATGTTTTTCGTTGTTCACCAATAGTATTTGAACCATTATGTTTTTCGTTATGCTTTCTTCAGCAAAGTTGTCGCGCAAGTCAAGACAAACAACTTTGCCGAACATATCAAGACCGAAGAACCACATCCACCATATATGTGTGTTTTACCGTTGTGATACTACAGGATCCCATTTCCTCTTTATCCTTGTTCAAAACCATTCGGAGCTACGTGTAGCGCAAAATATTGATAACTCGCATTCCACAGTCCGCGAGATCTGAAAGGGTTGCCATACTGAACATGCCAAAATACCTATGCCTTCTGTATGAGAGTGCCGGACATATGAGCATAAGAAGTTATCTAAAGTCTCTACCTCCTCTTCGTCCATGCAAATTCTACAAAGTCATTCGTCTTTAGACCCAGCCTTCAAGCATATTGCCCAAAAGACAGGGCAGGGTCTTGTCAGTTTTGGCAAAAGCTTTTCACAGAAGACTCCGAATCCTACCTTGCCGTCTAGAGAAATATGGGTCCACTTGTGAAGAGATTCGTATACACAGGTGAGGCTAAATACAACTGAAGGTCGGCATACTTAGGCCAAAAAGGACGCTCATTTCAAATAAGATACAAAATACACATCAATGACATAACCAATTTTAAAAAGAAGTACATAAAATCAAGTTTCGCACCACACATAAAAATTGAAAATCATAGGTACACTAAATTCAATAAAAATTTAACCATTTTGCACAGAATCAAAAAATGACCGAAATTAGACAGATAAGAAGGTCTTGGTATAAATTTTGGCCACAATTTGACTCGTGAGTCATGAGATATTTGAATACTGTACGTATACAAATTTCTCATGAGTCATGAGCCAAATTGCGACCAAAATTCACACCCTGAAAATATACAAAAACACCAACAATTTACTTAACGACAAAATCAACACAAAAACAAATAAAATTTACAACTTAAAAACAAAGGACGCCAGCGCCTAGCAACAGTATATAAACAGCTTCAAAATAAAGTATGTGCTACGACATAAGTAAAAAATAAACCGAAGAAGAGATTATTCTCGAAATCGATATTCCTAAAAATGTTAAAAAATTGGCACAATAAGTAAGAATTAAAAACCTCAAGTGCTTTTGTTATGTGTGTGGAAAATTTATAATTATGAGCAATCGCCGCAAAATAAGTGATGAAACCGCTGATTTACATCGACTGTACTTTTCACAAAATGTTATTAGTAGTGTAAATTGGCCACCGTCTTTTGTTTGTACGGCATGCATTTTTCATCTGCATAGATGGCAAAAGACTGGAGCCGCAATGTCATTTGGTGTCCGGATGATATCGATTGATCTACAAGGACATGATCCAGTTCAATGTTATGGGTGCATGAATTATATTCTCGGTACAAACAGAAAAAAATTGATTCTTTGACATACACTGCAACGACAAATGCTCAACTACCGCTGCCGCATTCAGATGAAATTCCTATTCCGGAAAGATCAAACACAACTGAATAATATTTACCACCAACATTTGAATCTGATGAAGCCGGAGAAACATCTGCATCAATATATCAACCATCAAATATACGATGGCTGAAACTATCGCAGCGGCAAGCCATTTTTTTGTCAAAGGATTTAAAACAAGTGAAGATTTTGGCTCCAAATGTTCGGATATATGGAGCAATAAATCGTCATCGTCATTTTACGAATTTTTTTAAATCAATTGAGAATAATTCACTGGCTTTTTGCACTGATATCCGTGGTTTGGTATCCACAATGCATAATTCCGAAGATTGGTGATAATAGTTTATCGATTCCACCAAAAGCAGTTTGAAGGCAGTCTCACGTTACCAACTCGGTACAGTGGCAAAAAGCTACATGCACTCTTGGGTGACATTTCTTGGAATTTGCAAGAGGACGAAGATCCCGAAGACGACAAGAACGAATCAGAAAATTAAAATTGAAAAATGTTACTGTTTTAGGAAAAAACTAAGCAAAATAACCATAAAATCAACTGAATCGATTTTTCTTTTAAATAGTTTCTATGGTATCTATATTTGTCGGCGCGATGTTTATTCGATCTATTTCAATCGATCAAATGCAATAAATGGACGAAAAATGATAAAAAAGTGTTTTTCGTCGAAATGAAAAAAAAAAACCCAAAAATGTAAATGTAGGTGTGGTTTTTCGGCCTTGATATGTTCGGCAAAGTTGTTTGTTTTAAGCATAACGAAAATTTTAATGGTTCAAGAGCTATCAACGTCAAAATGAGTGCATATTTTGACAAATTTTTGACTCAGAGCCAAAACAAGTCGAAAGCGATATCTGAAAAATGGGGACTAATTTTGAAATGGGACTTGCACCATTGAATTCAGCATACTTGAATTATAGGTTTACCCCCTGGTGAATAACCAATTGCATAGACATGCTGTATGGAAAATTAAATAAATAAATTGTGGTGTCTTGTGGTAATAAAATACTAACTGTACGGTTTAATACGTGTCTGTAACAGATCCAACTGCGTCACCACTACTAATTTTCCTTTCTTATCTTTTGAGCCCAAGTTCCTTAGAGACCACGCTTAATGGTTGGTTCTACACTACTAATCAATCAATCTAATTACGATCGACTTTCATTCGGTTGGCAAGGTAGAAAGTACAAAGTGTAGACGGTTAAAGCTGAGAGTACTACGTCCTAAGAAGCATATAAGCGAGATCTTCTTAAATGGCGGACTGGAGAGATAAGAAAGGAATATTAGTGGCGGCAGATTGCAAAGAATAAAAACTAACAATAAATACTCGTAGTGCCCTCGAAAATAGTATACGGACATAGTTTATCAACTGTACAAACTTAACGCATGGTACTTAATCTAATCCAAATTACATAATATTTGCATGTTATACAAAAAATATTGTTTCCATTGAACATAAACATGAAATAATAGTTACCATCGGAATTAATTAAATAACAGGCGACAGTAATTTACATTACATTGTTATAATTACTATCGTTACTATTATTTTTTTCGTTTCGTTAAGTATAAAATAGCAATATTGTACAAATTGTTTACATAATGTTTACATTAACAATTATTCATGCCTAAGAGTAATAAAACCTTACACAAACATTTACAATAAAAAACGGTTTGTCGGTTTTCGCGGTATTATTCGACTGCTGTCATATCATACACGCATAGTGTATCAATCGAGATTTATTTCAGTTTGATTCATAGTTCCATAAATGTTTAAATAATTGGTTAACACTCGATGGATCACTTCAGTTCAAAACGACATATAATTTCTATAAGCCATAAACATCGTGAGTATTTGCTTTTATATTACATTTCTCGCTTAGTGTTAATTTGATCTTCAAATGTCATGTCTAGATATGGTACTCATAGTCAAGATTAAAACTTATTAATTGAGACATTGAACTCGAGGAGTAGATAAAAATAATTATATGTATTTAGCGATTGCGTATAATAAATACATAATATGTTTTCCATCATGACCTACACGACACGAGAAGCATAACACCCGAAGCTGGCTGGTTTCTTTTAAATACCTAAGGTAGGTGAGCTTGCACTAATCAGCTTACGAAGTTGTTTATTATCATTTTATTAAATTATTCAACAAAAAAAAAAAAACTTTCACGGTCAAAATTATATAATCACCTGAACATTTTTGTATTTATTATTTTGAATTCAATTTATGTTTATTACATTTAAAAACTATTAACCATTTTAATAAATTATTGTTTGCGGTTAGGACTTGTGTATAACTCGATCGTTTCATATTAATGAAAATTTAATTAGTTTTAGCGCTTACAAAATAGTTAGCATGCGATATTGACACTGAATTATTGGTTTTGGATTTGAAATGGAAAGTGATGTGTATATCCAGGGCATTTCACGATTTGATATTATGTGTAAACATTTACTGTTAATTTATAATTCGTCATATTAAATTATTTAATGTCACGGTTTGTTTGTGTGTTATGAGTATATGACACATAAATAAGTTATGTATCATTGCAATCATAAAAGCAAGGATTTTATCAAACGCATCGTATGGATATATATGTTCCAAATGCCATGTGCTATCACATGATTGTTCGGACGATAAACAATATTTGCAAATTTAAAATTTTGTTTGGTTAATTCATTCAATGAAATCGTGCTTGTATATGTATATCTGAATACAGCAGCACGTATTGTTTTCATAAATAAATTATCTTTAAGATTGAATGACAAAATAGGTGTTTCTTAAACATAATATTTACATATACACCTACTTTGTAGAATATTGATGAATTACGATCGTTGAAGACGATTTTTGAAGATTTAGTCACCAGATGACCATTTAAGATAGCCTGGATCCCAGCCACCACTATTTAAAATGAATACGAGCATTATTTTCACACGTCAGTTAAGGTGGCAATAGCACAGAATAAATTAGCAAACAAAAAATTTTGATCTCGTTAAGTTGGGCACCGTATGTCCTTCGTTCAAGTAGTTAGTGTGCCTTAATATACCAAATTTGAGCGAAAATCATTTGAACGAAAACTATTCAAAAACGCTTCAAAATTTCGTCGCAAATTTGGAGAAATTCCGACCAGAATTAACACCCTTATTCCACTAGTCGCATCACTTCAAGTGACGTGACTACTCATCTTCCTGGTTACTAGATCATTAAATTGAAACTTTTAAAATAATTGTTCAATAAAGTCGTTCTGGCTGTTTTTTAAATCTTAGTATGCTGCTTTATAAATATTTCCTTGCGACTGTTATCACTTCAAATGACAATTTCTATCACTTGAAGTTTTGACGTGACAAATAAATAAAAAAAATTTCAAACTAATGAATCCAACTAAGATTTAAAAAAATTTTATTGAGAGTTTTGCACAAAAATATTTAGTAAATTTTGATTTTAAAATCTAGTAACCAGGAAGATCCATAGTCACGTCGCATGAAGTGATACGTCTAAGGGAATTGAGCTGATTTTTATTATTATTACCCCTTCAAACATAACGCAAGGTAAACGTACGGTTTACGAGGACTTCACTATACTAAAGTCTTCGCAAGCGCATCGCATTTGCGAACTGAAAACTTTTAAATGTAAACGGTTTGTCCAAAGAAAAGTGAAACAATTTGATGAACACTTATGTATGTATTAGTAACACAAATATGTCTTCGCATTTTCCTCGATTTGGAGTGATGTTCAGTTTCACTTTTCTAGGTAACAAATTTATTTTTGGTTTAAATTAAAAGACAGAGAAATGCATTTTTTCACAGATATAATTCAGATACATATACATATTTATTGTAATATAAATATTTTCTTTACACTAATTTTAATAAAAATATTTAAAAGAATACCATTTCACTATTAAAATTAATTTTATCAAATAATTACAAAATGGCGTATAACGTACGACTACGAATATAACGAACATAAAAAAAAATCAAGTAAAATAAATAGAAAATATTGCCAGTGTGCTAGTATTCGATGAAAAAGACCGTTCGCAAAGTTTACGTTTCCGTAAAGAATTGGGTGTATACATTTTTTTGTTTGAAGGGACGTGGTATTTAGATGAGAATGTTGCTTATGGTTCACGACCTTTTATACGTCATTCCATATGAATTTTGTTTAAGGAATATTAGTTCAATGGGTTTTGTATTCTTTGATAAGGCTTTTTTACTAAATTACTAAGGCTTATTATACTCATTCACTCACACACCCACCTACTCACACAATTATACTGTTTACCATATGCACGTTGACAGGTAATCGAAACGGAAAATTTGCGTTTACATCCTGCCTCTCGACACATATAATATAATCTATAATAAATTACAAAATTACCGCCATTCCCGAAACGACGAATTTGTGAACCGCAGCGCAAATAACAATTGTTGCCTGGTCCAAGACCTCCCAATTGTAGGGCGGTAGTTTTTGGTACTAACGTGCTTTAGCTAGCTTCGTGTTCTATAATAGATGAATATTTTACAATCAGCACCAGAACGATGGATTTTGCTGTCTTTTTTTGTGCGATTTTTGTGCGGTCTTTTTTGTGCGATTTTTTTTATGCGGTATGAAAAAAATTTATTCAGTACAATCTACTCCCCCGTTAGGTATAATCGGCAAGCAAATGGCGTTCAATACGGCCGTCCGGCTATCAGCAACTTCCGGGTGGATTTGCCTGCGAAAATGGCACTCAACTATAGCCAATTCTGTGAGGCATGACGTGGTGTATTTGGACTGTATAACACTCCTGATGTGCTTTGGACAGCTTTTTAAGGTGATTCTCCCCTCTAGGGAGGATTGGAAGAGTAGAAGAAATTGGAAATGTGAGTTTATCTCTTCGTCTACCTGATTACTGCAGCGTATACCAGGCTGAGGTTGTAGGGATTGAAGAGGTCCTGAACTGGTTGAAGCATAGTGTATATCGTTGACTGATATCACTATCTATGTGGACAGTTGAGCGGCCATTCTTCCACTGGACTCAGTTTCAATGGCCAAGGGTGGCGTTGGGTTGTCATACATCTCATAACGAGATGAGTGCTCTTGATTTTTAAAAATTTTAGTTATACAAAAAAAAATCGTTATCTCCATTGAATAATTAATGCATTGCCATCTACCCTGTGGGGTAAACACTAAAGTTTAATTCGGCATGGGCTTTAATATGCTGTTTTATGTTTTTGCCCACACCTATTGTATTACGTAAACGGCGAGAAAATTATGGAGCGAGACCGGGGTGTACCTTGTGCATGTGTGCGACGAGTTTTGAGTTTTTGTGATGACTGATGATAGTCGATTTAAATTTTTTTTTTTGCGAGCAATGCCCTATTGGGTTTTTTGAGCAGAAATCCTTTAAATTAAAAGTAAATCCAGGAAAATATTTATAAAATACAAAGTTTAAGTTGATAATTTTATAAAATAACATTTTCTTTTATTTATTAATAAAAAATATAAATACAAATGGTGTATACTTCATTAATGTTTTTTGTATGCTGTTGGGTATCCAAATTTTGAGGCGTAGCTGTTTGGATTTAGAGGGTCGTCGCTCAGGATCTCATTTTATTTATGAGTAACGAGGTTTATAATGATAAAAAGAAAATTATAAATTGCACAAATCAGCAACGATACGCAAATTTATTTCTTTGAGGAGCCAGTTCAAGCAAATCAATTTTTGGTTAATCGCGAAAAGACGCCCAACGTTGTATACTGTTTTCGGCGAGACAACGCTCAACTATCAAGGCCAAATTTTCGGACAAAGGCGGGAAAACGCAGTTCATTTTCGGCGGCCTATTAAGGCCAAATTTTTGGTTTACGGCTGGAAACGATACCTACGGTTTACGGGTGGCCAGTTGGCGGGACAACGCCTAACAGTATTTTCTGGCCAAAGGCGGAAAGACGCCCAACGTCTTTTTATTACGGCGGGAACACGCCCAACAGCATTTTTTTGGTTAATGGCGAAGAGACGCCCTGCCCTACTCAGTTGCAACAGGTGCCCAACCGGCCCTTTGTAAATTTGCTTGTAACGGTGAAAGGCACCATAACTCACGCGTGGCCAGTTGAGGCCTTACATACAGGAGGTCATGAGGTCCATTTTTTTTTTATTTTATTTAATTTTTTTTTGATTTTCATTTTTTTTAATTAATTCAATTCACTTTCAAGTTATATTTTTTTCAATTTTCAATTTTTACATATATTTGTTATCAAACGCTAAGTAGCAGTTGCGTGATGCGCATTTGGTGCACGTTGGTCTCGCTACATAGCTTCTTCACGTTTCGGCGGCCATTTTTTTTTGTTCGATGTTCGATTTATATCTTTCCGCTACCTCTCGTCCAGTTTTAGTTTGATTTTTTATTGTCCTTTCTACCACTTCTGGGGCCCAATTTTGGTCGAAAACCGAGAATAACATTTATGCGTTTTACCTTTGTTTCACATACGTACTAGACGTAAATATTGAATTTTTTCGCTTCTTGTATCAAACAATTATATGATTTAATGTTTTAGATCTAGTAGATAAGTAAAACAACTGTAATTCTCATAATTTATAATCCCATTTTTTGACCAAAATTCGGGTTCTGATTTTACTTTTTTCTGTTGGACAAAATAATTTTTTTTTTGTTTATTGAATAGAAAATTGCACGGCGATTCCTTCGATTTTATTTCTCTTTATCTTTGTTCAGTTATTATTCGGGTTATTTTACCTATTTTTTTGTTTTTTATAAAATGAAGTATACTAAAAATCTTTTCGGGTCGGTATTTTTTTGTGAGGGAGATTCTCATTTCGTGTCGGTTCCATATTTGCAGGCTGGGCTTGTCACTCCTCGTCATCCCTTTGGCAGAACATCTACAGGGTCGGAGTGGCGAATTCAGCATATGTGTCGTCCATTCGGGGACGACCGTAAAATTTACACGGTCTGTAGATGAAGGTGGTACGGTAAAGAAGAAGGTGTACCAATCCTCCAAGTATAAAGGAGAGGAACACCGTGTGGTAATTAAGTTGGACAAACCCCATTAGAACCACTTGCCTTATACGGTTGGAAAGAAAATACACTCCATCGCAAAATGTCGAAAGTGACTAGTCTGTCGACCCAATCGGGCCGATTAAAAATAATGTGAGGTTACTCGGAAGCAACAAGATCAGAATAGATAATCTTGCAACTGAAAAGTGTACAGAAAGTAGTAATTCCACAATTTCTCTATTGGAATAGGTCATTCTATCATCAAGGAGTCGCAATACTTATTAAGTCTAGTAAAATATTTCCCAATCGACCTGAAAATTAGAAGAGGATGAAATTTAGTCTATGCCCAATCCGAAGTTGTTCCACACACCAACATCAGCTCCATTTAGCCTTAAATCAGAGAAACATCAGAGAAGCCAGAGGCGCCAGACAGAGAGAACTATTAGACTGTTCGCCGGTACTTTTTCGTTTAGTACCGATCAGTAAGCTGGGGATGGTTGGGTAAATGCGCAAACCTTTATCAACTGAAAGCAACCTTTAAAAACTTTAACAGAGATTCAACGGAAACCCAGCTCGACTTCAACAATGCCAGAGTGAGGGTAGAAAACACGGCGCTATAAAAGGACCTGCATTGTTCTGGGAAACATTCACGAGAAACTCCTTATTATGAAGCAATCTTTCAATTCTTGCACAAGTCATTGTAGAACAATTTTAGAACAGAAAAAGTAAAGGATTTCACTAAGTGAACAAGAGGAAAACATACGGTAACTCAGAACCACCTACCGTATATGATTTAAAGGAGAATACACTCCAGCGCAAGATGACGAAAATAACTAGCGTGTTGGCTAAGTTTCAATCGAGTCGGTTATAACAATAGTGTGAGATTGATCACATGCAACAAAATCAGAATTGATAATGACGCAACCAGGAAACACAGAAACCTGGTAGAACCAGAAAACTGTAAATTTGTTTGCAGAAGTTAATCAAGAAAAATATTTCCCAATCGAAGTTTCTAAAGAGAACACCAGAAAGACTTGTTCCGAGTCTTTTGTAACAAGAGGCCAGCCCGTAAAACCAATTCCGTCTTACCCGACGGTTTCGTCTGTATTAGGGACGAAATTATAGTAAAAAAAATTGAAGAGTCGAAAATGTATCAAATAAAAATACATTTACCTAATAACGGTAGATTTTGTCTATGGATTGGAATAAACGAAAAAGAAACTTGGACGAAAATGGCTTAGTTTTAGTTTATTGTGTCACAAGAGCGGCATATTTGTCCATCTTTTGTTTTTCAAACTCGTAAAAAAAAAAAAATTACCATTTATGGGGCGAGATTGTCTATTAATTGACAATCTCGCCCCATAAATGGTATTTTTTTTTTTTTTTTACGAAAAAGAGAAAATTGTTATTAAAACACGTTTTTGATTTAGTTGAAGAGCGCAGTTTGTAAAGTGCAGTGCAATTTTGAATAAAAAAAATTTAAAAAATAATTATTATTAGTAAAGTTAATAGTAGTAAGTTGATAAAGTTTTTGTAAAAGATTTAATTTAAACTTTTTTTAAAGTATTTTGGAGAAACCAAATACATAATAATTAATACTCAAATACTTAGTGGATTATAATTGCAGGTACGTTTTCTATAATTTAATTCTATAAAAACCTAGAAATGTATCTAAAAGTCGAATCCGTGCTTAAAAAGTGTTACAATTATTTAACGGTTATAATTGAAAAGGACGAATCCGACTTTAAAATGTTAAACATAAAATAATGTAGCGTATTTTACTTTTGTTTCAATTGATTATTTTGTGATTATTTTCCATTTCTTAATGTGTTTTACTTAACATAAAATTAAATTACATATCTTAAAATAATTTTATAAAACTTGTTTAAAATCTAATTTAAAAAAATGCCTAAAAAGTTTGCATTGGAGCTCAAAAGAAATTCACTCAAGCGTCGCCTTCGACAAAAACACAGTGTTAACTATGGCTTGGTGCTTCCTGAAAATATTCGTAGGCCCATGTTGAACAATGAAAGCTCAACATCAAAAGTAAATATATTGTCAACTGAAAATGTGCCTAGTTCTTCAGCAGTAGACGATAATTGTTTCGATGCTCAGAGTGATGCCGAAAAGGATCTTTCAATAGATTACGACGATGAGTATGAATCCCGACTTAATTTAACAGATAGAATTGAAAACCTTCCCAGTGATGATTTGGACAGTTTAAGTACTGAAGAACTGTTATTTTTTTTAAGAACATGGGCGCTTAAGAATAATATAAAAATGACAGCGCTTAACGAAATTTTGAAATTTTTTAAATCTCGAGGCTATCCCAGATTACCAATTGATAGCCGAACAGTATTAAATACTCCCAGAAATATGACAATAATGAACGTGGAGCCGGGAAATTATGTTCATGTTGGTGTTAATATAGCGTTACAGAAAATTTTAACAAGCCGGGAAAATTTGCCGATGGAAATCACAATAGATTTTAAAATTGATGGATTGTCAATCAGTAAAAGCTCGAATAGCTGTTTTTGGCTGATACTGGGAAAATCGTCGATCTCAAACTATATTTTTGTCGTCGGAATTTATCATGGGTACAATAAACCAAAGCTGTTCAATGAGTTCCTCCGACCATTTGTTGATGAGATAAAAAACCTAAGCGGCCATTTCTCAAAAATCAAACGATATCGATCATAATTGGAAATTTCATTTGCGATACACCTGCGAGAAGTAGCGTTCTTGGGATAAAGTCTCATACTGCTTATTTTGGATGTAACCAATGCACCCAGGAAGGAGAACATATCAAATCTCGGATGACTTTTCCTGAGCTTAATTCTGATGAGAATCATCATAACGTCACAACAATATTGGAGGAGCCTCCCATAAATATGGTTGATAATTTTCCATTTGATTACCTTCACGTAGTTTGCTTGGGAGTGGTGAAGAGATTTCTTCGTATGTGGATGGTTGGTACATCTGAATCTCTTTTATCGTCCCATCAAATAGAAACCATATCTGTCAGGCTAAAATCGATTTCATTATTACAACCAAGCGAATTTCAAAGAAAACTTCGCCCTCTTTCTCAATTCTCGTATTTCAAGGGAACGGAATATCGTGCATTCTTGCTTTATGCAGCACCATTCGTCCTAAAGGACGTATTACCAAAGGACAAATACGACCGTTTTTTACTTTTGCATGTTGCAATACGATTACTGTCCACTAATAACTTGCCTAAAAAAGCAATTAAACTTAGTCAAACACTCTTAAACGAATTCATAATTGGAGGGAAGCAGTTGTATAGCGCACATCATATCGTATTTAACGTACATGCACTTTCACATTTGCCTGGAGATGTTGAGAGAAATGGGAATATTAGTATGTTCAGTTCATTCCCTTTCGAGAGCTTCATGTACCAAATTAAATCTCTACTGAGAAAGAATAGTCAACCGCTTTCCCAAATTTACAATCGATTAATGGAACTCAGTGAAACACCAGAATTAGAAGTTATAAATACAAATGAATACCCAATTTTAAAACGTAAAAGTGTAATTACAACTCTAAGAAAAAAAAATTATTTATGAAGAAATCGTTTTTCAAGACTTTAGAATAATTAACAAAAATCGTGATTGCTGGTTTCTTACAAAAGAAAAAAATATTTTAAAGTTTATACATGCGAGAAAATTGGCAAATGATGTATACGTATTTGGGTCCAAAGCAATAGGAAAACGAAGTTATTTCCACCTTCCCATTTCTTCAGACAAGCTAGACATATATCAATCGGACATCAATTTGGCTGAACCGGCGTATTGGAAGTTAGATGGGTCGATCAAAAAACTTTTCGCAATGGAGAATGAAGAAGAAAAATACAGATTACATTTTTCGTTAATTCATACGTAAATCATTTAGGTATGTTGGTACGATATATTGATGTTTGGTGGAAAGTTTTTTATTGGCAGAAGTCCCTATATATAAAACTATTAGCCGAATTTGAATCTAAATTTTAACCTTTTAGACTCAACATCTCAAGTTCATCATTATTTTATGTTTTTTATGTTAAATGTTTATCATTTTTTTTCCCATAATATTTTTTTAATAATTTGGTTGGTTTATATATTAATCTATTTAATCTTCAGATATGTATGCAGTTATAGAAACACTCGACCAGAATGGTGAGAGGGAGGTGTCGACGGTATCAATGAAATGGATTCAGGGACCCCATGTTTTATGGCCTGGAAAAAAATATAGCAAATATTTGCTAGAAAATCACACTCTACCAGATGATTCTTGGACAAAATATAGCTTTGTAATGCTGCAAAGTTTAGTGACATTGGTAAGTTGGCGATTTGAAATTAACTGTAAATAAACAAACCGAAGTAAGTAACTTTAAATTGAATTTCTAGAAACAATCAGTGAGGCCAAAAAACGAGAAAGAGTTTACGAAAGATTTTCAAACTCGGAATCCAAGGCAGCTGAAGAAAACTTAAGAACCCGTAAATTAAAAATGATCAATTTAAACGACGAGTTCGATAATTTAACGTCTGCGGAGAATGAACGTGAAAAGCAAATTAATTCGGAAAACGATACCGCTAATGTTAATTTAATAGAGGTAGTGGGTTATTTGCAAAATACGGAGCCTTCAGCTACAAATAATTATCAAATCGAGGAACTAATGCTGGAATGTGGCGATGATCAACAGAAAATGATTGGTGAGATTAATTTTTTTTTTCGTTAAATCCTATTTGAAATTGCAATTGTTGTATTTTAGGACAAGTGGTTCGCTGTAATGCAACTGTCGGGACTGAGGAAATACGCGATGTTCCCGCCGAAAATAATGTAATAACCAGCTATAATGTAATAACCAGCGATAATGTAATAGCCAGCTTAACGACTGAATTTAAAGAATTAAAAGAAACAATTGATGTAATTCAGAAAACTGTACAACATTTTGCCGATATTTTGCCAGAATTTCTTAGTTGCATCAGAAAGAATTCAAATAGCAGCATAGAAAAAGACTCTTCTTTCGTCGTCCCTCCCTTGCCGTTTCTTACAGTAACCGCTGTGGTTAGATTTAACGAGCAGCTGCTCAATAAATCGTTTGCTGAACAAATGGTAAGAAACTCAATTTATTTTGGCTCAACTGAAATTATTGAATTAATTTATGATAACCGAGTATATATTATTCTAGATTCTTTTCCTGAAAATGGATGTTGACGGCAAAAAATATCAAAGAATATTAGGAACATCATAGAAAAGCTGATTGATCTAGAAATCATACATAAATACACGTGGACCGGGGAAAATATAACGAAAGGTAAACTCACAGCAAATCATAGCAAGAATTATAGGAAAAACCTATTTTCAAATAATTCTTGTTATATGTCATTCGCGCAAAGGACGAATATATAGGTTTATTAAACGGGCATTGTACGTAGGTACACAAATAATTTTCCAATTCCAAAGTAACTTTGTCGTCCTTCAGATCTCGATATAGAAGACATAATTGTTAAAATCCATCTTTAATCATAAATGCAAAGTTAAGGTTTTACTATAGAAATTAATTTCTTATAAACATAACAAGAGATACATACATCGACAAACTACAACAAAAAAATATACTTTTACATTAAATGGCACGATCGACATTAACAATATTAAATTGTTCTGTGAGCAATTGAACATGAACATCCCTTTGATTGATATTCTAATTTTAGTAGCGTTGTGGCTTTGTGTATGTATCTCCTGTTCTATTTTTGACCATCTTTCATGAAATCAAGCGATCCGGATTAAATCAAAGTGTACATTGAAATTGAACTAATTGGTTTTTTGGAACTAATTGGTTGTTGATCGTACTATTTTTCGTATGAAATATGATTTGATCCGGATCAGATTAGTAATATATTTTTTTCCGTGTAATTTTTAGAAAAAAAGAAATTACCGTTTTCTGAATTGACCAATGTAGTTAAATTGGTTGAGGATACTATAAATTATCGATTCAACGAATTGGGGTATGCTGAAATAAGCAAGGTGGATCTCCGTAAAAAATTTGTAGATTTTTTAAAAAGAGCCGCAGAGCGGTTACTCAAAAACGACAAAAACAATAGAAAATACTGGTTAATCTTAATATTAAATTAAGCTATAAATACTTCTGTTGAATACTTTATTATTTATGTTGTTTGTTACGAGTATAGTACAGTGAATTATAATTAAGTATTTATTGCAGTTCGGGGGCCCCAGCACAAATTTAATTTTATACTATCTGGCAGTTACATACAGTAATATTTGTGTTTATGAGGTTTAAAATAGAATACAATAAACTATTTTGAAATTCCAAGAATTATAACTCCTCCATTGGCGCATTGTATAGAGCGAGGGAGACGGGGAGGTACAAAGGGATGCTAGACTGAAGAAAAGTGGTAATTTTCACATAGCAAATAACTATTGTATATAACTTTGCATTTGGCGAAGGACAGACATATTACTTCCAGTCTGGCAAAAGTTATCTGTGAACAGCTTAAACTACACACTGGAAATACAAAGTTGTATAAAAAATGCTTTAGCTCGAATATAAAAATTAATGCTTTACCCTCTAGTCTATCATTTCCTTGCCCCTGCTAAATATTCTAGCTGTAGAAATGTTGCTTTATTAGCATTTGGAGTTACTATAATATAAGTACTAAAAAAACAAAATAAGCAGTAAGATATAAGGAAAATTGTAAAATTTCTTTACATTTTTGCTTTAATGGGTTAACATTGTACACTCATCACCATCCAACTTATATATAAGATTTTTTAAACCTCACAAGCATAAATATAATTGCATCTGACTGAATAAATAGTATTGAAAAATTGTACTGGAGCTCCCGCATTATTAGAATTTTGTATTATTTACGGAGTTACATGTTAACTGCACTCTATTTTTGAAATAAAACTTATATTTCATTTAATGTGAAAAACAATCAAAAAATTAAAGTGGTTTTATTACAAAAGCAATTGGATATAAGATATGTCCCTTATTCGAGAGTTTAATCGGCCATCTATATACCCTCCCATTCGTTCAACTATATTAATAAGCAAATATCTTACGTACGACCGTCTGAAACGTCTTGTGTTTGCTGGTCAGTATGGTCTTACAACTGGCATTATTCGTCGTGGTCAACATTTACGTTAAATTTACATTAATTCTTATACCTAGGTATAACCTTAAACTAAGAATTTTTAAATATGTATCAGGTCACAAGCATCATTTTGCAGTAATTGCATTGTTAATAAATTAGCAAGTTCGCTGATAATAGTGCTAGGTACAGTTTAGCCGTACAATTCAAAAATTGTATCGTTACCATCCCTAGTCGCTTGGAGACATGTACCGTCCGGTTACCCGGTCTACTCTAGCGCACTGTTACGTTCTTTTAAGACGCTGATCAGTTCGGCGCAATATGCCCGAAACTGTGGGAGTACTTCGGCACTCAGTAATTTTGGCAGTGATAATTCATGTATGTTTGAATTACCAAGCCACTTTTGCTTTATTGACTTGACCGTCACCTCGTTACATTCGAAAAGTAGGTGGTTTACATCTTCAACTTCCGAACCGCATGGACATCGACAATGGTTTATTATTTTGAATCTCTGGAGGTAGGCCTTAAACTTACCATGCCCAGAGATTACCTGACTAACCGAGCTTGTTATTTGTGGCTTCATTTTTAGACGAACTTTTACGTCTGGAATGAATGCAAATGTGTGTCTTCCATTTGCTGATTCATTCCATCTTCTTTGCCACAGGTCAACCGCCATTTGCGCGATTTCATTTTTGTTTCTGTATTGAATTCGTTCACTATCTGCGACATGTATATGGTCACCTGATTCATTCATAGCGCTTCTTCTAAGGTGATACATGAGCGCTCGTTTTTTGATTAGAATATCCACTGGGAGCACGCCGGCCAGAACTACAACAGCGTCTTTAGACACCGTTCGGTAGGCCTTTGTTACTCCTAGTAGTATATTCCTCTGAGCACTTTCAAGTGATCTAATGTGGTGACAGTTTAACCTGTCATACCAACCAGCTGCGGCATACGTGAATTGCGCCTCCGCCACACCTTTGTATATTATTACAAGTGTTTTGTGATTCAGTCCCCATCCCTCTCTTGACACTCTCGCCAATGAGTGGAATAGTTTCTTAGCGTTTTCACAGACTCTAAGAACGTGAGATGTTACTCCCATTCGTTCATCTAGGTCAACTCCTAAATATCGAACGCACTTGACCATTTTCATGTTTCGACCGTTTAGTGATATTGTTGGTGGTCGACTAGAGTCAAATTTGCCTTTTAATTGCAGCATCACTGTTTTTTCCACAGATAGTGACATTTTATTCGTTTCGCACCATCGTATCGTGTTATTTATGGCGGTTTGACCCTGGCGTTGAAGTTCAAGCCTCGAGTTGCCGTGCACCAGGATGACTTTGTCATCTGCGAATGCTATTTCATCCTGGTCATTCATCATACTCGTATTAAATACGATATTCCAGATCAGGGGTCCTAGGATTGAGCCCTGAGGACATCCTTTTGTAACTTGTTTTGTTACTGAACCATATTTGTCTCTGATTTCTGCGGTTCGGTTGCTGAAGTAACTCTTGAAAACATTTATGATGTTTCCAGGTAGATTGTAAACTGATAAACTTGCAATGACACTAGGCCACGTTAAGTTATCAAATGCTCCAGCTATATCCAAGAAAATACCCATAACATATTTCGAACTTTGGGTTTTGACAGTGTTTGTTAGGCGGACTATCGCGTCCTCAGTAGACATGCTACGTCGGAAGCCGAATTGTTTGTCCGAGAATAGTCCGCTCTGTTCGATTCTTGGAGAGATACGAACCGCTAGTAGCCTTTCCAATAATTTCCCCATAACAGGTAGCAGCATGATTGGTCTATAAGACTTAGGAGAAAGTGGATCTCTATCCCCAGGTTTCTTGATTATAATCATTTCACCCTTTTTCCACGCCTTCGGAAAGTAGCCAAATTTTAAGCAGCTGTTTAATAATCTTACTATGGAAGTCCCTATAATGGGCCAAGCCAGTTGGATTATTTCAGCGTTCAAGTTGTCAAGTCCGGGAGACTTGTTACGCTTAAAGCAAGTAAGGGCACTGTTGACCTCCTCCCACGTAAATGGGGGGTCTTCAGCATCAGATATCCAACTATTGTTGGTGGCGATCTCGCGCATTTCTGCTTGAGGCCCAGTAACGTCAGGTGTTTCGTCCGGCAGAAGCGAGTTTAATAACTCCAAGCGTGTGTCATGCCACGTATCAGTGACGACTCCACTTGTCTTCCTGATGGTGTTTAAGACTTCAGGTGGTCTTGCTTTGCCGGCGGCAAATTTATAAACAAGTCCCCATGGGTCATTGTTGCCATGTTCCGTGACGTACCTTTGAAAACTACTTTGCTTAGCTATAAATACTTCATGGAAGTATTTATTCCTTGCCGCTCTAAAGAGAGACAATTTCAACTCTTTTGCTATTTGGTTTCTTTCCTTCTGGTATGCTCTTCTGAGCTTGTGCATTGAGGATCTAAGTTTTCTTAGATTAGAGTTCCACCAACTATTTTGTCTCTTTGCCACTCTCTTCTTTGGAATTGAGTTGTTGCAGACACTGGTTAACTGCGTTGTGATCAGCTCCACACGATCATCAATTTCCTCGATCGAGTTAATTTCAGGAAGTGCTTCTACACTGTCCCAAGAGCCGACCAGTTGTCTAGCAAATAGACCCCAATCAGCTATCTTTATGGCAAATCTTGGAATTTTGTTACTTGCAAGAGGACCATTCTGTGGTGCATTTGATAGTTCGAACGTGATGACTCTATGGTCACTAGAGGTCCAATTTTCTCTTACACGCCACCCAACTATCGAGCCCAGCAAGGCTCCGTTGACTATTGTTAGGTCAATATTAGAGTTCCCATTAGACGAGAACGTCGTTGGGTGTCCCTGCAAGTTCATTATGAAGAGGTCATTTCTAGACACGAAGTCCTCTACTTTTCTTCCGTTTTCATCAGTTAAACGGTCATGCCACATTTTACTTCTGGCATTGAAGTCTCCGACGATCATTACCTTTTTTTGTTGACCCGATAAAGAGCCTAGGATCGTTTCGATTTTGCACAGATGGTACTCTTACAACTGGCAGTCGGAAATATCATAATTCGGCTGCAGCGTATATAGTTCAATTCGTCCAACTAATCTTGGGCGAAGTTGGCAAGGAAATGACCCGCTGATCCGTCCTCCAGAAATCCTAAGGAAATGTCTTACGTGCGCCGGTCTAAACTGGTTTGCAACTTCTTGCCAATGTCTACTTACAACTGTCAGTCTGAAATGTTATAATTTGCCTAGCTTCGATTCGTCCAACTATAGTTGACCAATCTTGGCTAATAAATGACGGTCGAATACCCCTAGGCGAAATTGACTAAGATTTCCGTCACAAACCCGGCAAGGATTTGATGCACAAATGACTGAACAATTGGTAGTCACCCGTCCGATTATTGCCTTTTAGGGTCAATAGTCAAATTTCAGTCATTTTTCAGACAAAAGCATAAAAATTGTTTTACGGGCAGATTTTTCAAAAGTTACGGTAATTGCTTTCGCCCAAAACAGTTTGGTAGATTTTATTACGGTAAGGTCTAAGATGATGTCTTCAAAAGAACACATAGAAGAAAGAATGTCATTAGTCACTTTCCAATGGAATATCTATTGAATAGAGCGAACAACTAATGTCAATCACTCCCCTCCTTAAATATTTAGTAAAAAAAAACCTAAAATCTGTTTAACCTAGTTAAACAAATACAGAACAGAATCCCTCTGTTGCTGATATTTCAGCAACCCAATAACATATGATGAGCATTAGAGCCGCATTCTACCTGTACGTTTGTTCGTACTTCAAGCAACAAGGTACGAAAACCAGAAGGCTGAGGTGAGATAACATGGGGGATATATAAGGGTATAAATTGATGAGTGCTACCACTGATGATTTGTAGAAATTCATGGATTCGAGGATTACGAGCACAGCCGCAATATTATGTGAAATATCAATGCATGTTCTAATCTTGGCTTCGGACGGAACCCTTGTAAAAGATTATACTAACGTTTGAGTCTAGTCCAGAAACAGTACCGTCTAGAAGATAAGGCTCCCGAATTAGTCATAATTTTGTATGCGACGTAGCAAGCAGCGACTTGAGTGTTCTTTACTAAAGTAAAGGTATATATTGTGTAGGACCGATAAGCATCGGTGGGAACACTTTCTTCTAGAGTTTTTTGATATTCGTTAGCTATTATGGAAAACTTGTGCTTGGTTTTCCCTTTTCTCAAACAATTTTTTTAATATTTTATTATTAGCTCTCAAACTTGGAGAAGTTATGTATGCAAGCTCGATCGGACTATACACCAACAATAGACCCAACAATTTTCCGCAATAATAAAATTAAATCCATAACCTCGTGCCTAGTTTTGTTTGTTTTTAAATATTTTAAAAATTTATGGAAACTAACTCAGAAAATTGACAATAGAGAGGCAGAAATTGTTTGGTATGCAAATACAAAGAAAAAGTGTATAAATAGACACATTGAAATTTAATTTTTAGGTTAGGTGAAGCTCAAAAAATAATCCTTTGGTTTGGTGCAAATTAAGCTACATTGTTATGGTGAAAGTTCGGTTTTTGAATTTCAGTGCTGTGTCGCTTTCTCATAGTACCCTCGGTGGACAAGCTATCCAAAATCTTTTATCGGATAAAGTATAAAGAAGGTGTGAACACCAAGATATGCTGTCGAGAACGACCAAAACAAAAGTGTAATGGTGAGAAGACACACTCTTGTCGAACTCCACTTTCCAACAATTTTTAATGAGAATTATATGAATGAAAAATGGGTGTATTTTCCATATTTTTCCGTATTTTCCATATACATATTTGAAACGTAAAATACATAAACTGATGTACACTGCAATTCACTTGAATAGGAACGATCGTTTTTCTTTGGAATATTTTAAAATCTGTCTAACTTTTCCAAGATTTTTTTTTACAGGATGAGCGCTTGTTCAAAATGATAAAATATTTAAATAAAAGTAATTTAGTATGTCAGAAGATTTTTTTTTTTTAAGTATATTTTTCGTTTGTTTCACTTGATTAGAAACGACCATAGCTATCAATAAAGTGGAAGTGTTAGCAAATTTAAACTTAAATTAAATTAATTTATTTGAAAAGTCAATTTTATAAAAAATCTATATGAATATGGATTAAACAACAAAGGCCAAGTTTTTGCCATGCCCACCATATTCTCCCGATCTCAATATCATGGAAAACGTGTGGGGTTTGCTATCTTGGAAAGTTTACGAAGGTGGTCGATAATTCGACAGCATAGAAAGCCTTATTAGGGCGATAAATGAAGCCTGGCATGGTTAATTGTTAAAATAGGCGTGACTTCAATTATTTTGTTTTTCATCTTTATCAATGACATCATATCTACCTTTACGTGCGTTCTCATCTGAGCTTACTTTGCAATTATTTACAATCGATTTTAAATTTCTCATTTGCCCCTCAGCCTAGGGTACTCAGAGGGCTTCGGCTGTCTCTGTGTACACCTAGGTAACACCAAGGTAGCCGCGTCCACGTCGCGGGGGGTGGGTACTGCTTCGGCAGTAGCAAAGTGCTACCGGGGACCAAATGCCAGTGGTATAAATTGGCTAAAACAAACAATGAATACAACAAATACGGAATGTAATACCCCCGGTGGTACAGCAGCAGATATGCTGACAAATCCACACTCTTCGGAGGCAGGCCCAATAGATTCTGGGGTGGGCCAATCATTGTTTAATCCATTTGGACGAAGTTCCAAATTACCAAGATCACCAAAATCTTCAACTGAAAATATATTTCAGTACGAGAAGGAAAATGCTGAACTCCGTAAACAACTACGAGAAATAAAGGAATTTACAACTAAATTGAAAGAAGAATTTACAGTTTTAAAGAAAGAGAACGAAGAACTCAAAAAGCAGTTGAAACACGTGCAGAACTTGGGACGAAACCTAATCCTGCAATCGATGATGAAATCAATCCATTCCATACGGATGAAGAAGAATTGGAAAGAGAAACAAATTGGGTGTTGAAACGAAGTAAAAGACCAAGTAAGAAAAGGAAAGCTCAACACTCACCAGAAATGGCAGAAACTTTACCATCAACTTCAAAAGAGGTTTCTAGAAAACAGTTAATCATCAAGAAACAAATAGCTCTAGACCAACAACCAGCTAAACCAAAAGAGAAACCACTTTCACCAATAAATCTCGATGAGGTAGAAAAATCATCCGAACGGCAACCAGCTCAACAAAATGAAGCACAGACAAAGGTAAAAGCCCCACCACCGATTTTCATAGTAGGAGTAACGAACTACTCAGAAATCCAAAGTGTAATGAGTACTGTTACGGAACAAGAGTATAAAATTACTGCTCTGAACAATAATGTATGGAAGATTAACACTTCAAATCCAAACGCATACAGAAACTTGTCAATGAAGCTGAAATATCAGTGGTACACGTACGAAAATAAAAACGAGCGTCCCATCAATGTCATGGCAAGAGGGCTACATCCAACCTGTGAAACTAATTCAATAATGGAGGATCTAGAAAATAAAGGATTTAAAATCCTTGATGCCGTAAACATTATTAAAAAAGAGAGACGTAGCGGAGAGAACCGACTAGAAGCCGTTTCAAAAAGAGGGCTTCCCCTGTTCATGCTAACGTTTGATAAATCCGAGAAAATAGAAAACATTTACAACATAACTGGCATACTCAACATGCGAGTAAAGATCGAAGCTGTTAAAAGAGGCAGTACAAGAATAGTACAATGTAAAAAATGCCAAGGCTTTAACCATACGCAACGATATTGCGCGCGCGATCCAAGATGTGTGAAATGTGCTGAAAAGCACCCAACACAAACTTGCAAATTATCAAAAGAAGAACCAGCAAAATGTATAAATTGTAATGGGCAGCATCCAGCCAGCTACCGAGGATGTGAGGTTGCCAAGCAGCTACAAAAAATGAGGGATCAGGCACGCAAACCCCCTCTAAGTCATCCAAATAAGAATCGAGCAAGAAACGATTCATCTATGCGTAGGGAGAATTATACATATGCACAGGCCGCTTCAAATTCGAAAGAAAATGAGGCAAACGGTACCGAAAATTTCAAAAACACTGTCCAAGCAATTCTAAATAGCCTTGAGGAACAGAATAAACTAAATAAGTTAATTCTGAATCGACTTAACCTGCTGGAAATACCAAGTTCCAAAATAGTTAAAAATAAATAATGTCTGCAATACCTAGTTCAACTCATAATTGCGGAACAGAAACCAGACATCAAAACTACTCATTAAGAATAGCTATATGGAATGCAAACGGATTAACACAACACCTAGAAGAATTAGAACTATTTCTAAATACAGAGAAAATTGATATATGCTTAATATCAGAAACACATTTTACCAGCAGCTCCTATGTTTCAATCCGGAGATATACTTGTTACCATACCACACACCCTGCAGAACGAGCAAGAGGAGGGTCAGCTATATTTATTAGGGATAATATCAAACATCATGAAGAATTAAAAATAGAAAAAGAATCCATGCAAGTAACCACCGTGACGGTTAAATTTGGTCATCACAACACCTGTAATATATCTGCAATATATTGCCCCCCACGGTATAACCTAAAAAAAGAAGACTACATTAATCTGTTCCAGAAATTGGGAAGTAACTTCATTGTCGGAGGTGATTTTAATGCAAAAAATACCTTCTGGGGTTCAAGATTAACCTCTCCAAAAGGCAAGGAATTACTTGCAGCTGGCCAATACTCAAACTGTGAATTTTACTCAGGAGGGAAACCGACGTACTGGCCAACAGATCCTAACAAAATCCCAGATCTAATAGATTTCTACATCACTAAAGGCATATTGGAACGCTACATCTTCTTAGAAAATGATGAAAGTCTAATATCTGATCATTCTCCTGTTATTATGACGGTTAGTGAAAATGTAATAGAAAAAACAAATTCACCAGAACTAACAAACAACAAAACAAATTGGGAATTGTTTAAGCAGTTAGTAGAGGAAAAAATAGAACTTCAAGTGCCAATCAAAAGTGAATATGAAATAGAAGAGGAACTAGACCGGCTCCTTGATGTCATACAATGGTCGGCTTGGGAATGCACCCCCAAATTATCATCCAGGAAAGAAAACGCCGTTATTTACCCAATAGAAGTAAGAGAATTAGTGCAGGAAAAACGAAAAGCCCGAAAGAAATGGCAGAATACACGTGCGCCGCAAGATAAAACCACCTTAAACAACTTGTGCATCAAACTTAAGGTACTCATAAAAGCAGTGAAAAATGAAACAATTGGAAAATATCTCTGTTCTCTAGCCCCAACTAAAGATACCGACTATTCCCTCTGGAAAGCAACAAAAGGGTTAAAACGACCAAAAACGGAGATCCCCCCAATCAAAACAAACGATGGGAACTGGGCTAGAAGTGCGAAAGATAAAGCTGACCTGTTTGCTGAACATCTTGAAGAAACATTTCAACCTCTAGGTCGGCAGACCAGTTACGAAAACACTGCTGATACGCCCAGAATATCTGATTTCGAAGATATCAGGCCTGTAACATTGAAAGAACTAAAAGCAGAAATTAAGAACATAAAAACAAAGAAAGCTCCTGGTTACGATCTGATAACAGGGCAAATAATAAAGGAGCTGCCTGAAAAAGGGACCCGTAAATTACTGCACATAATCAATGCGATCATCAGGAAAAAACATGTGCCAATGCAGTGGAAAGTAGCAGAAGTAATAATGATTCCGAAACCGGGCAAGCCACCGAATGATAGAAAATTTTATCGGCCAATTTCACTTCTACCAACACTAGCGAAATTGTTTGAGAGGCTGCTGCTCAAAAGATTGAAAATAACCATAGAACAACGAAACCTTATCCCAGAATATCAGTTTTGTTTCAGGGAGAAACACTCCACTATTGAGCAGGTTCACAGGCTTACAGATGTCATTGAGAATACATTAGAAAGGAAAAAGGTTTGCTCTGGTATCTTCTTAGATGTGGCACAGGCCTTCGATAAGGTATGGCACAGAGGTTTACTCTTTAAACTACATAGAGATTTACCAAAACAATATTACATGATTTTAAAATCATACATAGAGAATCGCCACTTTCGGGTGAAATATGAAGATGAATACTCCGAGCTAAAAAAGATCTCGGCAGGAGTCCCACAGGGTAGTGTTTTGGGACCAATTCTTTACTTACTCTACACCAGAGATTTACCTCATTTAAACGATGTTACCGTTGCAACATTTGCTGATGACACTGCAGTTCTCTCAGTAGGAGACACTATCGAGGAATCGACAACGAAACTTCAAGAAGCATGTGACAAAATCATAAAATGGACAAAAAAGTGGCGAATCGGGCTCAATGTATCAAAGTCCACGCATGTGAATTTTACTAATCTAAAAGTCAGTTACAAACCTGTAATCATTAACGGTCAGCAGATTCCGTATGCAAATAAGGCTAAATATCTAGGGATGACCTTAGATACCAGGCTCAGATGGAAAGAGCACGTTAAAAAGAAAAAAGAAGAACTTAATATCAAATATCGAAAAATGTATTGGCTGCTCGGGAAAAACTCGGAATTGTCAACCGAAAATAAATTGCTACTATATCAACAGGTGCTAAAGCCTGTATGGACTTACGGAATACAGCTCTGGGGCTGTACAAAGAAAACCAACACTAAAATAATACAAACTTTTCAAAACAAAGTGCTACGTGGTATAGTTAACGCTCCGTGGTACATTAGGAATGATGACCTTCATCGGGATCTAAATATCCCGACGGTCCAAGAAGAAATAAAAAAACTTGCAGTAATACATGGACAACGTATTTATCAACACGTAAATGAAGAGCTTCGTGGTATGTTGGACACCTCCCATGCAGTAAGACGATTGCAGAGAACGAAACCAATTGATTTAATGGATTAAGGACACCAAAGCAAAGACTACTTCAGTAAATAACCTATAAATGGAGCCGGCCAATGGGCGTCTTCTCATTGACAAGTGATTAAATTAAGAAAGAAAAATTACTAGATGAATTGTATTCAGTTGTAATAATTTAAATAAAAAAAAAAAAAAAAAAAAAAAAAAAAAAATTCTCATTTTTATAGAACACTTTCAAAAAAAACCGTATCGGTACATAAATTGTTATACACACACATAAAAAAATTACAAAGCGATTTGCAATCGAAAGTACTAGTGCATACATCTTTTGCATTGTAAATTTTGCCCTTACACAAATTTTCAACCCTGCATATAACACAGCAAAATTGAATTGCACAGCAACTTGTTTGTTTTGATAACAAACATTATTTTGTATAATGTCAAATGTTGTGCTAATAAATACCCATAGGATGATTTTGATAGTAAACATCTCTATTTTTAATTTATTATTTTATATTTAATACAGGAAATTGTTTTAATTGGTTTAAATTGTTGGTCCCAGAATATAATGAATATTTTTAACAGTGAAGCTCGTGGCGTCGTGCTTTTCATTTGTAGATTTTAGTTTTACTGCCGTTATTTCTAAATTGTATTGTGTCCATAACCAAAAATATCTTGTAAATAGTTTTATTTATGTGGTTATTAAAAGATTTGTTTTGGAAAACGCCAAATACAACTAAATGAGTCAAAAATTTCCCTTTGCAAATATTTCCAATGCATTCAGATGAGAACCAATAGTTAAAAGATGCCATTATTATATCTGCTGACCACACAGTTTTATTTTATGAATCGACAAATTCTATTGCCATATTAAACAATATTAAGCATAATTTTGCTATATCGTTGCAATACTTTGAATTCCGTTTAATTTCGCTGATTAAAAAATTCGGACGTTTCGTTAGGCTGCAGCTTACAAAGCACTACAAAGATATAGAAATACATACTTTGAACTTGCATTCAGAGTATAAACACAGTGCCTTAGTGATTTTTTATGTTTCGCTACGCAATTGTCAACCCCTTTCGTAACCTCGATTTTTATTGTATTTGACGCATTTCTATATGAAATTTTTGGTTATTCTGGGTGATAGGCTTATGTATACATTCGAGCTAGGGAATCGCAAATTCGAGCTAGGGCGCAGTCTTTGGGTATTATAAAAAAGTCTGTAGATATGGCATAACCCACCCTATGGCTCGCACGATACTAAAAATCAAGAGATTATGCAAGAAGAAGATCAATGTACACTTCAACATTAGGACTGTTGTCAGCTTTATTCCAGATACTGTTTAATTTCATAATTTGGTACAGACCTTTTATAAACGTCTCAGCGAAACATTTTTTGAATTTACCTATGATTAATCGTGAACATGTACGGGAAATTCTTTATACAATTTCGAGTTTCTGTCCGGCAGGTCGATCAGGTTCGATATCCGGCATCTGCAAGAAAATATTTACGATTCTTCAATATGCAATGTTATCATAATGGCATAATGCATTTCACACAGTCTTATTTTGACGGTTCCGGTTCATAAATACATTTTTTGTTGTTGGTATAATAGCAATTAAATAATGAGCAACAACTTTCTCTCAGATAAAGCAATATTTACCCAACATATTTGCGCTAAAATTCTTGTACGAGTATATTACCTGTATGTTTACCGATTGAATAATCGCACATGACATATGTTCTAAATTGAATTGTTAATACTCGAAGAAAGTTTCCTTTATTATCTTTGTTTTAACAATGACGCGATGTAAATTCATAAAGGTTGGGTCCATATTAAAGTAGATTTTTACGCACATGTCATTATGATTTGTTGTCTTTTGTGTTTTATGAATGAAAATGAATATTGTAAAGCTTATACTGCTTATATTGCTCGTATATCTCTTTAGTATCCAAACACGCATGATTAATCTATTGTTAAATGAAAGTTAATGTCACAGGCAGAGCGTCGAATCGTGCATTTATGCTTGTAATCCGATAATAACCTTATATAACCAAAATTAGTCATGCGCCATTATATTTGTCAAAATATGTATTTAATATAAATTTGTTTGATATCGGCGATTATGTAAATTTTCTCAACTTCATTGATCGATTCAAAACGAGGGAATTCCACGATCAACTTATGGGTCAATGTTTTTCGTAGAGCGATGTTATAAAATAAATCAAATACAAAACATTTTATCTAACCTCGAGAAATATTTTACAATACAAAACTATTGTATAGTTTTAATTAAATTAAATATAAATCGAAAGTGAATGACGAAACATCAACAGAATATAGTTTTCCGTCCCCAAGGGATGATTTTGTAATTTTGTAAACATTTCGTTTATGATTTTAGATATTTTTGATTTTTATTAATAATTATTAATTTTTTCAAAATGTTTCTAAAGCAAAATTGAAATGTATTTCCCTTGAGGGTGGTAGCTTGCTTTTAACACAAGGTTAAATAATAACAGCAATTATAATTAATTCGTGTTTCAGCGAGTTGGTGAGGTTACAAAGAGTTTGTTATGGAGTTTTACTTGTTTTTGTTTGGAAACTAATTGTACGAGTATTTATGTCTTATTCATAAAGTTATATCTAAACGACCGTTGCATTTTTAATTATTTTCATAGACCTATATCTCCATTTAATTAAATCAGCCTTGTGTCAAGTTGTTTGATTGAAATCTTCATGTGTGTACGATGTGTCACATAAATCTAATTAGCATTTTAATTGACATCATTAATAGCGATAAATCTAATTATTGACACTTTATAGAGTTAGATGCTTAACAATTTTTTGAAACGATAATATCTTGAGGATGTACCTATACTATTACTCTGCAAATAGATTAGATATCAAGTTGGGGCCT
Organism: Nephrotoma flavescens; assembly: GCA_932526605.1. Classification (NCBI taxonomy): domain Eukaryota; kingdom Metazoa; phylum Arthropoda; class Insecta; order Diptera; family Tipulidae; genus Nephrotoma; species Nephrotoma flavescens. The sequence goes on along the minus strand of OW052221.1, from coordinate 78,000,980 downwards.
AATTTATTACAAAGAAAAACGGGTATTGTCCACTAGCCGAAATTATTTGTGCGATGAACAGGGTGGAATCTACTTTTAAGTGGTAACTTAAACATTGCCGGATGAACACGCTTTGAAATTTTGCAATTTTGATATAAATGCATTACAGTAACGTTGGCTTGTGTGAATGACATCGCATATTACTGAACGCAAATATCGCATTTACCGCACTTGAAAAATAATTTGATATGCAATGCAAATAATAAAACATATGACTCCAGCACAAAATTACATCAGTTACAACTATAACGCTTCAGCACCGCTTATTGACGATTGTAAAAGTTAGAAAAGTGCCGCTAGTGGGTCAAGTTGCAACTAATTTAACTACAAAAAATGACATACGCTATCGATATGCCGAAAAATCAAGCATTTATAGTTTAATCATGTAAGTGTTTTTATTATAAATGCCAAAAATCATTATTATAAACTGTTACGTTTTTCTAATTTATAATTTTAAACAAAATTAAACTAAGCCAAGTTTACACGTAAATCGAATAACTAGCACATGATGATGACTTTGTTTACTTTTTGTATGCATGAGCTGTACCAGGGCGCGTATTCTTGCAATCGGTGGAAATTTCCACATGCGGAATATAATTTGCTTTAAAATTCTTTATACATATTATTCGACTTTCTCGCCAGCTACTTTAATCATTTTTTCAAATTTGTTTGCAAGTTTTCTATTATTTATTTCTACTAAGGGAAAAATTCCAACATGGTAAATCGATGTGGATTTATTCCCTTAGTAGGGGAATAAATAATAGAAAACTTGCAAACAAGTTTGAAAAAACGATTAAAGTAGCCGGTGAAAAATTCAAATAATATGTATAAAGCATTTTAAAGCAAATTATATTCCGCATGCGTAAATTCCCATCGATTTCAAGAATACGCGTTCTGTGCACCTAGAATACTATAGGCCTCACCGTTTTAAAAATTTTGTTATGTGACGTCATTTTGTGCCGATAGTTTCAATTTTTGACTATATAGATATCGGTATAGTTAATTAAGGGAATTATTTTTCTTCGTATTTTTTTATATTTTTCTTAACGTCATTCGTTGTAAAGAAAGCAGTAAATTTTGAATACATAACAATTAAAAATTATAATTCGAAACTTTGTTAACAATTTTGTTTTACATTTTATTAAGCAATTATTTACGTGAAAAACACACGTAAAATTTGTTTGTTAGACAAAAAAAGACATCCATTCCATTCATTTTTTGAACCAGTTTATTTTTGTTATTAAAGAGCGCTACAGACGATCCAACTTATCGGACCCGACTTACCATCCAATTTTGTCAATTTTCGTTTGGTCAAACTTAGTTTACATGTTAATGTTATTCTATTGTCTCGTTTTATGTTACAAGGAAATTCATGTTTTATTATAAATCAAATTTTAAATGTATAGGACTGAATATTAAGATAATTAATATAATATACAAAAACGAATTTGATTTCAAATAAATTCTATAATATTAAAATATTATAATAATTTTAATTTTTCAATAAACACAACTGACTTAAAATCGTCCAACAACAATATACACCATCCGATTTACTTGGTTGGTCGGACGGTGGGATGGAATTTTCCTCCGACACATCCAACTTAATTTTATCTAACCGACATGCATACACACTATCTGACTTTATATCCAATCGGATCGTTTGTAGTGCTCTTAATATTTTTTTCTGTCATGTCGTTCTTTGGCCCGTTCCACACTTGTATTCACTAGGCTACACTAGGGTTACACTAGTAATCATCAACTGTTGTTACTTTTCTATGTATAACAGCGCATTCCCAATAGAATTCCTTATGACTTTTTCCTAACAGAAAAGTATGAAAAAAAATTTGAGGAAAAAAAGTTTTTTTTCATACTTTTCTGTAAGAAAAAAGTCATAAGGAATTCTATTGGGGATGCGTTATAAGTAGTATAAGTAGTAAAATACAATTCGTTTTGACGTAAATTTTTATATCGTTTTAGATTTGCTTTATTATCTTTGTGGTAGTGTGTAACAACACGAGAAACAATAAAAATTTTGTTGAAAATTTAACAACATAAAACCTCATCTCAAATTTAGTTTGTAGATAACGAGGACAGAGATGGGGTAAAAATTTGATGCAAGAATACAAGTGTGGAAAGCCCACTGAATTCTTTTTATAAACATGACCACCATCTACAGTTCAAAAAGTAAACCGTATACATAAATTTGATGACATAGCAAGCAGTACTGCCCGGTATTCTAGGTGCACCAATTGGTTCACGTGACTAGAGCTGTGCAACGAAAGAAGATGAAGCAACAAATCAAAACAAAACAAAAATAAAATAAAATAAAAAATGTCATTTAAATAGGGTAAACTTGTAGAAAAAAGTAAAATTATGTACTAAAATTTTTTGAATTTTGAATGAAAATAGTTTGAAAATGTACTTGGGTAAATTTATGATTATGTCATTGCGAAAGAATTAGAAAATTTTAAGCATTTAAGGAAAAATAAGCGAAATTATAATAAAAAATTGGGATTTCAATAAAGTTATAATAACATTCAGGTAATATTAAAATAATTTTTGAATTCTTCCGATATCTTTTTGATGGATAGAGATTGAACCCACCCGTTTGGATTTTTACCTATATCTTGGGGAAGATAGTTACTCGTACTGGTACATGTGTTTCTCACTTTTGCTAATAAAACCAAAAATTTACACTGTGTATATTTTATTACATATTATTAAAAATTCATTACAAAACACACAGAAAATCTTAACATTAGGAAATGCATGTGCAATACAGACAAACCTCGTGTAATGATCCCTCGTTTAACGACTTTTCTTGATTTAACGAACATCGTAACCTGGAGCGGTATGTTGTACCATCACTTCGAATCGAAAAAAGGCGAATTCGAAAAAAGTCGAATCGAAAAAGTGAAAATTGTATCATTTTTGCTTTTTGAAACTGATACAACATACCGCCATTCGACTTTTGTAGAATTTCGATTCGAAGTGATGGTACAACATACCGCCCCTGATAAAAACCTCAATTTACGAACAAAAAAATTCGAATTAATGCTAAATTATTTTTATCCAAAAATTTGTTTTGAAAAATTTGTTATTTTGTTAATTGTTTGTTTTCCTCTATAAAATAGTAAAAAAATCCTCGCTTAACGAAATACCTAAATATTACTATGTAAAAGTTTGAATTACAGCCGACTGCACGAGTGCGAGCGAAAATTTATAATTTTTGATCCGCACGCTAAACCAATAAAAACGCTTGAAAATATTTCTCCATCATTTTTTTCCATATAAAATCTCCCCTGCGAGTTAAAATATTTTTATCTTTGCGCTACTTGGTTCGCAGACGACCAACCTAAACAATTTTGCTTAAAAAAGAAAATGAGCAAGGGGTTTGCTATTTTATGACAGACAAGTAGTATCTGTCATTCAATATTTTTTTTGTGTTTGGATTGTGTTCGGAAATTTTTATAAATGAAGGGAATCAAAGTAATTTGCTTTGAAAATCTTATTTATTGACAGTGTGAAAATGAAGATAATGTATTAAAACTATTGTATCGTCTAGCTAGACGATATCGTGCTGTACAAATTTTTATCGGACAGCCGAAATTTTTTAAGAATATCCCTTTCGGGCGCCGTCTTTCTTTCATTTGCGATATTTACTCATAATTGTGTGTATCTGCATAAAGACTTCCTTCAATAGTCGGTATATGTTAATAGCTTTGCCTCTATATTTCTGTTGTTTAACATATCGAAAGATATAAGCAGCTTTTGTGCCAAATTTTTCATGAATTATAGTTTCAATACAGGCCCATGTTAATTGTTCAAATCCCGCTTTCATGTCGACGACATACCGACTGCCCTTTCTATCTCCGGCGTTATTAAGGAAATTCAACAGATCCTCCATAATCGATATGTACATATGCAGGTTTTCTATATCAGTATTTTTGGATTTTTATCACAGATTAATTTCTACGTACGGAATTGAATTTGTTTGCTACGACTATAAAATATGACTAAAATTATCTAGATTTCATCACCAACGATTTACCAAGACCCTATAGTGCACCGTTTATAAAATGTATTTGAAACATTATTTCTTATCATAATGAAACTCTCAGACTTGATGGAAGCATTAAAAATTGGCATATCAATAGATTTCAGATGGGTGAGGAGGAGCGCAGAGAAGGGAGTGTATGGATCCGCTTTGGTATCGTAGTGTTACTGCAGTTGGAGTAATACAGTTATCTCAATCGTAGGACACAATACGCAAAAAATCTTTCGATGGTAGTTTCAACACACATATGACAACAATTTCAATCGAATGAAGGAAACGTCAAAAAATTTAGACGAATTTTACTGAGCAAAAACTAATAGTTAATAACTTCAGACTGTGAGTGCGGGTAAAATCTCACAGTCGTGCAGCAGCCTTAAGTCTACTGAGAGTGTGAAACGGAATAATTATACACATGCATGCACATTACTATAAAAAAATATCTTAAATTATTATCCATTACTATTTTAAATTATTGCAAGATCTTAAATTAATCCACAACATGGTATCTTGTCGTTATTTCTATAAGAGACGTCCAATCCTTGTTTTATTTTTCCTTTAACTCATTTAAATTTTTAAAATTCATAAATTTCTTGAAGCTCATTTAGCACTTGTTAATTTTTAATTTGTTTATTTTAAAATATAATATTTTTATAAAGACGCCACTACGTATTTTATTCAATAATTCACTATTATTAAATTAATTTTCACAGACACTTTTTTCTATCTGAAATTTAAGAAACTAAATTACCCACTTCACTAAATCACTCAGGGGCCCAATTTTGGTTAAAAAACGGAAATAAAATTTATGAGTTTTACCTTTGTTTCACATACGTACTAGACGTAAATATTGAATTTTTCCGCTGTTTGTATCAAACAAATATATGGTTTAATGGTTTAGGGCTAGTAGGTAAATAACACAACTTTAAATTTCATAACTTTTATTCCCATTTTTTTGGCCAAAATTCGGCCCCTCGCAGACTAAAAAATAATTGCGTGTGTTTTAAAATAAAAAAACTACTTAGGGATGTTACCAATAATTTTTAATAATATAATATATATTCATATAATGCATGGGTTACTAAATGTGCCAGACCAATCATACCAATTGATTTTGGTTTCCTAAACAAATATAGGAGAGTTACCGATAATCTATAAAAATATCTCCGAAAATATTATTTTGAGCTGCGAAAATAACTTTAAACATATGGGAATCTCCAAAATATTTATTATCTATACTTTATCGGCAGAAGATCAATACGTTTTTTTGCTCAGTGTATATGCACAATGTCTTAGCGAATTATTATAAATACGAGTAAACCCCGGGTTATATCGAAATTTCCTTTCAATACAAGTATTGCATTTATTTTAAACACAATGGCATCGAAAATAGTTTCGATGCATGCTATGTATATAAATGTAATACACGCTTCTTTCGTATAACCCACGTTGGAAAGATTACATCGAAAAACACTGCAATATTTCTAAGTGGGCAGGCAATACTCACACCAAAAGTGAATTATAAATCCGAGTACTTATGCATTTGCGAAAAAAGAGATTAACAGAAACTTAAATAAATAAATGTTTCTTATATACATAGGTGTACAAGTATGAAATGCGGTTTTTTACTAAAGAGCATGTTAAATTCGGAAGAATGATAAAGAGTGCTTTATTCAAAGTATGCTTCATCGCTTGTTTTACATTTACCCATCTTTCGAGCAATTTGTGATTACCACGCCAGTAAAAATCTTCTTCTTTTGCTGCGAACCAACCATCGAGCCATTTTTTCGCATATTCGTACGAACCACAGCGCAACTCAGCAAGTGCAGGACCCATCGAAGCAAACAAGTGGTAATCGGAAGGACCCACGTCTTTTAAGTAAGCCGCATAGGGTAGAACTTATCAGCTAAATGATTCCAACGTGTCGCGAACCTGTTTTGCCGTATGTGATGGAGCATTGTCATGAAGAAATATTAATTTGTGTTACCTCTTTCGGTATCCTGACCTTTTTTCAAGCAGGGATCGTTTCAAATCGGTCATTTGTTGATGGTAATGTTTAGTATTAACCGTTTCTCCAGCTTTTAACAGCTCATAATAGACCACGCCCCTCTGGTCCTACCAAACACGGAGCATCGTTTTTCTGCCATATCGACTCCTTTGTCTGCCATAGCGATGTGGATGGTGCACCTGGGTTCACCCATAATTTTTTGCACTTGGAATTCTCAAAATACATCCACTTTTCATCCTCTGTATCCTCTGCGCGAGGACTAACGCTAAATTGCTCGGCAAGTTGTGTTTTCGAATCATCTTCGCCCAACATTGTTTGCAACTCCATATTTTCGTATTTTTTTTGAGGTTTTCCACGTTCCTCGTCTGCAACATCGAAGTCACCACTTTTGAAAAGCCGGAACAATCGTTCACACGTATCTTGCGATGGAGCATGCTCACCATAAGCATCTCGAAGTAATCGGTATGATGCAGCAGTAGTTTTCTTCAAATCAAAACAAAAATTTAATGCTGTCGCCTGTCCGCGAATGCTCTTTTTTCGGTATAAATTTCGACATATTAAATACAATAATATATGCATACACTTTTCCAATTTATCACAGGTGCGCATCTGACACTTGTTGATCACACAACAAGATAGCGCAGTGCAAATTTGTATAGCACAAACTGCATTGGTGCACCATCTGTTGTCTGAAACCCGCATTCCATACTTGAACACCAGTGGACCTATTCTGGTAATTCCCGGGGAATGGAAATTTTAAATTTTGTAGCAGTTTTATTCCCTTTTCCCCAAAAGTGTATTCCGGGTTTTGGGAAACAAAATTAGGTATTATTCCATACCTATTTTAGGAAAGAATTAACTTCGAATAGAATTTAACGGAAATTTATTGTATTTACGTAATTTATGTATTATGGCTGCAAATTTATACTAAAAATTGGTAATATCAATCAACTTTAATAAACAAAATTTATTTTTTAAGTAAAAATTCGATTAAAATATTAATAAAAACCAAGTAAACGTAATAAACTATTTTTAGACATTTGCTTTCTTGTTTTATTGCGATCGCGTGTTGACCTCGAATAATTAAATTATATTCCCGTAAATGTATTCCCCAATCGCCAGAATTAACTTTTGGAAAACGGAGAATTAGGGAAAATGTCTGGGGAATAGCTGCTACAAAAAGAAAGTATTCCCTGTTCAAGGGGAACTACCAGAATAGGGCCACTGGGGCCCTATTCTTGAAAAATTATGTTTCTTAATATAAAAAAATGTACGAAATTTAAAATAACGATTAAAGTAGCCGGCGAAAAATTTTAGTACTAATAGGATTTCAATTCCAAATTAAACCATTTAAAGTTCAATGGCAACTTTTTCCAATACAAAACATTTTCAAATCCATACTACGAGTAATCTATTTCTATTTCAAAATAAACTTTTTATATAGGAAATTCAACTTTTTCAAATTCAAATTAAACTTTTTCGAAAACATTTAAAAAAAATCGGTTTTTCCGTATTAGTTTTAATGTTCTAATGACGAGGCTGCCTGTGAACTGCTTATTAGCTACCATAAAAAATACTCCGTGGTGTAAAGGGTGAACCATTTCGAGAATATAGGACTCTCACTTCATAGATTTTGAAGCAATAAAAATTTTTTCAATTTGCATTTGAAATTGCGTTCGAATTTGTTACCTGAGTAAATTTACCAATTTTCGTTTTAGCTTAAGCACCACAAAGTTGGTTTTGTCCCCAAGAGCAACTATTTCAATAGATTTAGCAACCATTGGCTTAATATAATATCCAGTTGGCTTTTTGATTATCTTGGTAAGATGGTAAAAAGTAAGATAAAAAGCAAGAATTGAAACAATTTAAAATGTGAACATCCTCTATGTTTGATTTTGTTGTGGTTCCTACAATCTTGTTAAGTATTTCTTTGCCAATTTTAAAGCATTCCTTTGGTTTTAGAGGCATGAGTACCTAAATCAAAAATTTTATGTTAAAATAATTGTAAACAAGATTCTTTTAAAATTATTATTATTAACCTAAAAATTTCGTAACATTTTTTTGGCACTCTTTACTGTCAATTTGGCAATATTTTAAGTAAAATCGAGCACTCATGGAGTATAATAGTTCGCATCACGTCGTTTAGTTCAACTTGAATTTTAAATTTGCTCCTAGTGATGAGCCGATCGCCCAAATATAGATGGCTATCTTCACGTTTACCCCTGCTAATTTGCACCTGCTCTAGCTAATATTTTCATCCAAATTACAAATATTGGCAACTGCCCCTTTGATTTCGGCACTTAATGTATCGGGCTGAAGTGATGATACTCTCAAAGTGGATTGCAAGAGTGTTTTATGTTACCATGTTGATGAAATCTCCTTCGACTCCTCCGAGCGATTTGACATACGCACCAGTTCGAACTGAATAAGATATTCGGTTAAGATAGTTTATTCATCGTCGAGGTGTGGCTCCGCCCTGGGATGTTTAATTTGCCACTACTGGTTTCACAATATTGAAAAATCGAGGCGAAATGTCTTTATTTTAACGTGGAACTTTGCCTGCACCCAACTTTGCCTCATCTTACGCTCTTTTTAGGTTTTCTCTATATCTCTATACTCTAATAACATCAGTAATTTGTTTTGTTCAGGTGGGTGAATTTTAATTCGGCTGCCAGAATAGTTCTAAGCGGAAACAACGGGCATTCAGATATGATAACTGTTGTGGCGTTGGGAACAGTAACTCAAAACGACTGCAATAACTATGTCACAAACATGTTGATGTAGCTACCGCAAGCAGTTGACAGGCAGCGTCTTCATTAGAGTATTAAAACTAATACGGCAAAACTGAACTTTTTTTTTAATTGTTTAATTTGTTTTTGAAAAAGTTTAATTTGAAAAAATTGAATTTTCTATATAAAAAGTTTATTTTGAAATAGAAATAGTTTACTATGAATTTGAAAATATTTTATTTGTTTTGGAAAGGGTTTACTTTGTTTTGGAAAAACTTTCCATTGAACTTTAAATGGTTTAATTTGGAATTGAAATCTTATATAAAGAATTGCATAGCAAATTTTGTATTCCGATTACGAAAATTTCCACCGATTTCAAGAATGGGCCCTGGTATAAATAAACCTTTTTTTTTATTTTTATTTACTATGCAATCTGTTTTGGAGCTCGAGGCTCACCCTGCTCTTTTGCGGTTATGCTTTTACCGTCCTTACTTTACGCCTACTCAGCCAACTTGAGGACGTACGGCTATAGGACCGATTAAGACCATTTGCACATTGCAAGCTCCATGCCAGCCTATACTGGCATACATTTATTTATTTTGAAAGTATTTTACCTTTGATTATCAAAAGCAGAATGCCCGCACTAAGCCAAAATATTTCCATTTCTCTATAGATGCTATCGTAACCCAATTGAAAAAAACAATTATTATTGCCCATTCACTATAGCGCAATCCAGAACTGATGGGGCGGGCAGTGGCCCGAATTGGTAGCTCTTCTGCGATCGACCTACCCAAAATATTGAAACCGGACGAGCAAAACTATTCCACGATAGTTGTAACTATTCCATCGATCTTCTCGTAATTTTAATACTAAAATATGATGTTAAGCATTTTAATATAAACTGATACTGGTGGTAGTATTTTTAGACTTTAATATCGGATGGATGCAAATCTTGATTACTCGCTAGAGAATAACATCTATCTCCTAAAAAGTGACGAAACACTTTGTCACACTTTTGGGACTGTGTTAGTTTCCATCTGCAACTCTTTATTATAGATTCATTAATAGCGCTCGATACGTGGATGGTAGTAATTATTAAACTATGTTTGACTTAGGCTAACTTTTCAATCTTGTATACTTGTGATCAGAGCCATTCCGATTCTGTCCATCTGCAGACTCGGTAAGAGTATTTTCAAGAGACCCTGTGGCCGTTGTGTGACTGCCTGCCTTGATGTGTGGGGAAGTTTCGTTTATCTGCGCAATCCCTTTCTTAATCGAAGATGGACAATTTTCATTCAGGCATTTATTTCTAGCTTTAGAAAAATTTTTGATCTGTCCACGGTTTTTGAAATACAACCTTTGAAGTGGGCCGGGCAACTTGATTCACTTAATTTTTCCATTCGGCATATTTCGTAATTACCAGAAAGTGGTCAGAATCAGTGTTGGCACTGCGTTTGCTTTGAAAAATCGTTGATGCTAGAAAAGTTTATTTTGGATAGGAGCATATGCAATTTCCTCCTGCTTTTTGAATAACTTCTTATATGATACATATGTTCTGACTTCGATCAGATTACATAGCAGAGCCCCACCAGCTAGCTCGGTGGAGGGCATTCCGCTGGAGTTTTATGCAAGGTGTAAGGAGCCTAGGACGATGGGACCACCATGTATGGTGTCTGTGATATTGAATTGTGCATTGAAGTTACCTATAATAATTTTGCTATCATACTGGAGAATTTTGCTTGAAACACTTTCGAGGTGGTCGGAGAAGGGTCTTTGCCATATTCTGATTTCATCTCCGTTGGAACATGTGTGTGATCTGAATCAGCAGATTCGGCTTGTTTATGGATGTAAAATCCGCTCTGAATTGACTGTGCATGTTGATCAGGCATTTCTTTAATATATGATGGGCATTTTAAGCTATGTTTTAGTAATGTAATTTATAGCGTTTACTTAATTGAAGCTAAGACTTTGAAAACGTAATCCGTAGTTACAGGTATTCTTCTATTAATTAGAAAATATGAGTATCGTGTACTGTTATAGGTCCACGATGAGATAGAAATGAGTCTTATAAGAATGTTGGTCATCCTTTGTTTATCTACAAACTATGAGTTTGAGATAAAAATGAAATCTGAGGGTTTTGACTGATTGGGCCCTTCAGTGTTCCACTAATTCGCCTTCCAAAGACTTTAGATTTACCAAAATAATCTGTCCTCCAGACAGTAAGCACATAAAATAGTATGAGTTAAGCGGTACGAGGTAAAGAGAAAATTATGATATGGAGCTCGAAACCTTATCTTTTACCAATGACGAAAGAGAAGGGAAGTGGCTTTCTTTGCCATTCCTAATACCTTTAGGTTACCAGTTTAGTTATTTATTCAATATGAGACCCAGCTACTCACCTTTATCTACCAAAGTCAAGATAAAACCATTTACGGTGGTACAATCAATCTAAGGAGGTTTATATTTTATAGATAATAGGACTAACACAAATGTTGGGGATTTACGTTCAAACCACAGTTATTGTCCCAATTGGAGAGAATCCTTAGTTCGGAGGAAGCCGTCATGACCCTGCCTTGTAGAGTATCAAACCTATGAGCGAATAATCTACACCCAGACATCAGAAGATTATTATTTCTATAGATTTAAGAAAACAAAGTTAGTGGTTAGCAGTTTGCACTGACTTCCTCTACTTATACGCATGTTAAGTTGTCGACAACCTTTTCGCATCAATCGCACTTTTAATATGAGATTGTTTCTGTCATTCTAAAATGTTTTTAAGATGTGTTTTAAGAATTACAGTGTATCTCTCACTTTAGGTAAAAATATTAATTTACTTCACTTCATTTATTACGAATGTGAGTTGTAACAAAGTTATAAGCTACCATTTTAGATAACTTTAAACTAGGATAATGTAAGCCAGTGGTTGTTGAATAATGGATGTCTCACAATTGATTTAAAGCGAACGGTTCTCTTGCTGATGCTGGGATTTCTAGAGGTTACTAACCACGAAGAGGACCAACCAGCTTGTGACCCAGCTGTAATTAAGAGATTACCGACATGATGAGATCTTTTAATTATTTTGAGAATAAAATTATTCTGCTTTTCTAAATAAAATATGTGGTTATATCATTCTTCATATTGATGAGTTTACCAAATGAATATTTGTAGTTTAAACAAACAGGTTTGTAAATCACAAAATTGACACCGGATAGGGATACGTATCCGTCACAGAAGCTTGTAGAAGATTGGCATTGTGGAAACAAAAAGAATGGTGTAGGTCGAAAAAAAATTAATTAAGATTAAAATTCTTGCGTTATCGAGAACTTATTGATGTAGCGAGAAGGAATTTTTCTTTCATCACCAAGAGTTAACGACACATTAAGGTCTGCAAAATGTCTTTTGCAAGGTCCTTGGGTCTATTTCATCATCATCGTTAAGATTACGTTCAAAGGATGAAAAAAGAAAATTCTTTTCGCCAGCGATCGTATGCAATGATAACACAATGTAGTGCACTTGAGTTGATTGCCACTAACACAAAGGCAGTAAAAAAATATGATGTGCCTGAATTGGTCACTTGGGTTAGAAATCAGTTACATCTAGGTCTAGTCTATAGAACAGATCATTTGAGAACATTCTGGCCATATCTCCAGCATATTCACCACAGTATTTATTAATACAAGCGCGATGAACACTGATGGTAGTCATATGTAAATTTGGTACGAGGTAAATTAAAAACGGAAAAAAATAGTGGCAAAAATTATGAGTTTGACAAGCCATTTAATTTATTTTATTTTTATGTATTTTTTATTAACTATTTCTATTCCAATACTTGCGCCTTATTTTTTCTCTTTACCATTTCGTGTATCCAATTTTTATTAACCGAGACTTATTTTGTACCTGAGCAGCGCTGAATATAATTGTATATAAATTACATTTCTTATGAAGTGAAAGTTATATAGTTTTTAGTTTAACAGAAATAAAATTAACAACACATATAATATTGATGGCATTGTTTGTGATAATATCACCGGTGTAAAATAACACAAAAATTTTCTCGCGTTTTATCCGATTTAACGATTCTACCTATTTTATGTATTATGATAATAACTATATGCTTATGGTATCTGCTAATTATGTATTTTTTTATTAATCGACCTACACGGCTTTAACCCACTCGATACACCATCAAACTCAAAGTGAATTTTTGCATCACAAACAATTTAAATTTTTCAATAAAACAAATCCCTATCTCTCAAATAAAATTCATATTTACATGAAAAAAATGTTGTCTAAGGAAATCAGATATTTGCTTGGTTGCTGTGAATAATTTTCATTTTGTACTTGGTGTAGAAAGGGTGTACATACTTTATTCACCAGGAGTTTCGCATAAGCTGCGGATTTAGCAAAAATTGCAATTTAAAACAGAAATATTCGATTATGCTTTATTCAAACAATTTTTAATTTACTACTTTCATATTTTTTAAATATTTTGTACTCGTATAAATAACCTGGAATTAAGTTATTTACCGATTAGGTGACAAATGTTTTTGAGAAATTGAGAGATACTTCCGAAATGCGGTTTAAAAATTTCACCAATGGAATATGTATTGTTTACTGCCAGTTTTAACTCGATAATTCGTTTACTGGAGAATAGAGTTGTGAGGTGCTGTTCCTTCCATAAATTCATCCGTGTGAGCTGGTGTATTGCTGAAGTGGAACCAAATTTCTTTATTTACTTCGGCGACTAAAAGTCGAAACTAAAATGCGTTATTGGAGTAGATACTCGATTAATTAGCAAGCAAACAATTTGCTAGTCGAAATCCTGCCTACTCGATCAATTTTACCAAGGAAATTTGAATTTCAAATAATATTTTTCATAAAATTTTTGATTACTTTTGCAATTATACAGCAAAATTCGCGTCTTCAAAAATGAACAACAGAGTTTTGTGGTGTTTGACTATAAGTAATCAAAAAATTTATGAAAAATATAATTTGAAATTCAAATTTCCTTGGTAAAATTGATCGAGTAGGCAGAATTTCGGCTAGCAAATTGCTTGCTTGCTAATCAACCGGGTATCTATCCCAATATATCATAGAACAAATATGATGTTGTATTTTGTTTCCTATAGGTGATATGGGTCCCATTTGAAACGCGATATTTTATAACGCGTATTATCAAAACGCGATATTTCAAAACACGATACGGTACAAAACGCGATATGGTACAAAACGCGATATATCAAAATGCGATATTTCAAAACGCGATACAGTACAAAACGCGATATGGTACAAAACGCGATATTTCAAAACGCGATATTTCAAAACGCGATATGGTACAAAACGGGATATGGTACAAAACGGGAGTTTAGGATCGGGTTATATCAAGCGGGTGAAGGGGAAATTTAATTTCAGTTTATAGGAATTTAAAAATCGATAGGAACGATAGTATATAGGATCGGTATCAGGTGGGTCGCTGCGCTCCCGCCGCTTCGCAACGCATATTCTGTACCATATCTCGTTTTGAAATATCGCGTTTTGAAATATCGCGTTTTGAACCGTATCGCGTTTTGTACCATATCGCGTTTTGAAATATCGTGTTTCGAAATATCGCGTTTTGTACCATATCGCGTTTTGTACCATATCGCGTTTTGAAATATCGCATTTTGAAATATCGCGTTTCGAGCGGATCCGAGGTGATATATAATCTACTATTCTTCGTGAAATGGAAACGAGACGTGTTCCAATTAATTCAATGCGATCTCAATCAATCACAGAAAATTCGAGAAACATCATTTTGAAATGAAGAAAAGTTTATCAATAAGAGGTACCTTTATTGCATTGGTGAAAGTTCTGGAAGAAAGATATTCTGGAATATGGTCACCTGGGACGGAACTCGATCAATTCTTAACCGATTATGTTGGATGCAAATGGGATTCTTGGTGAAATTTCTAAAATTAATAAGAATTATATTGAATAAATTACTAGCGGATACGCGTAGCAAAGTTATTTACATTTGGGTAGGTTTGTGTGCTTTTATTGTAGGAACATAATATATTTCAATGATAATTATATTATTGTAATGCTCTTGGGTAAACAATATTTTTGGTTTTGCCATGGTTATTGCAAATGCGAGTCTCACTGCAAATTGGAATCTTTTAAATTGGAATGGCAGATCGGTGGGTATCTTGGTATTCGCGATAATAAAACATGTTCTCTTTTGAATTTGTCATTCAATAGTATTGCTTCGATAATGTTATTCGTCAATTTTTTAACTGCAAGCCGGGTGCCATTTCATTATTAATTGGTGTGGTTGTAATCCAATCAACTGACTTATACGTTGTAGAATTGCTAGATATTTGATTCTGGTAATAATAATGCACGTTCGCATGTAGCCATTGGTGATTTTTATACGCTGTTAATCAATTCATCATTTAACTGAGTAAACAAAAATCTGGTGGAATGGTAATGCAATTTGTGGTGTCATCGATTGCAATTTTCCCGTTTCCAATATCTAAATGTTGCTGGGCGAATCGAGCAGCGGATTCATCTTGTTGCCTTTGGCACGCATGTTGGTGGTCAATATAATTTTCTGAACATTTTGCCAAAGAACAGATGATTTGATACATGCGGTTAGTTCATCGGCTAGTGTGAAACGTGGTATATCTTGTAAGGTCTGACGAAAATCACCAGCGAGCAAAATGAGTGCACCTCCGAATGGCTCTGTATTACCTCTTAAATTTTGGAGCTGTCAAAGATTTTTTTGTGGTCATAGTGCATTCATCCCACACTATTAGTTTACATGTTTGCAAAACTTTTCCGACTCCTGAATTATTTTTTATGTTGCATGTAGATGTCTCAATAAATTACATGTTCAATGGCAATTTGAATGCAGAGTGCGCTGTTCTACATCCATCCAAAAGCATTACTGCAATGCCGGATGATGCGACGGCCAATGCAATAATCGTTATACATTTCCGTTGAGAATTGCATGCTTTCGTTGTTGCTGGCTGTGCGCATTTGATGTAAAACGTCTTCACTCATTTGATGTTTGTATATATTGTTCCCACAAATCATTCAGATTAGACAGAAGCAAGTTGTCACAATGATGGAAAATAATGTGCAAATTTGGTGTGGTTGGCAAGTTATTCATGCGTCCGCTACTGATGTATCCATATGTATCATTCTTCACTAATTTTAATATCTGACATGCTTCACGATAAGTTTGGCATAATTGGGCACAAACTGTTCTCAATTGTTGAACCGGTGCGGAGCCACGTACATTAAGTAAAAGCATTCTGCATTGTTGGTGAGCGGTGTACAATCTGCTCATATGAATCGCATCGGTTGAAAATTTTCCATGTTTGCGTCTTAAATTTTTTTTTTTTGTTGTTGCGTTCATTGAATTATGTTGGCATCTTTGAGTAGAGCAAGATCGTAACGAATTTATCATTTTGGTTTAATGTGAAGAATGCTGTCAATGCTGTGGCTGGTGGTGCATCTGCTCGATGTCGTGCATTCTCTGCAGTGAAATACACACGCTGTCCATTTTCTAGATGAACAGCTAAATGAGCAAGTGTTGGATTGCGTTCATGTATTAGAAAAGCTGAAACTCGCCAAATGGCTTCAGTACTTCTTATATATCGACCCATTTGGTATCTCGTGATTTCATCGTTTCTGTTGATCAATGTAAAGACAACCATGTCTGATCCTTCGTTGATATATTTGCAGATATTAGATCTAGATCGATTGCATGTATTGCTTTCCGAAGTTATATGGAAATATTTTAACTTCTTTATATAAATTTTTATTTGTTAAAATAATTAGAAATTCGAGTTATTCGAATATTTAGTCTAAAGTATTTTTTTTTATTTTATTAAGCTTCACCATTTTAAATGTCAGAAAACAGCTTAAAAATTGCAAAAATTTAATTTTAAATTCAAATTTATTAATTTTAAATTAATAAATATATTTTTGAGTCCATCAATTTATTTTGACAGATTGATTGATAACGCAATTCGTTTCGTACAATATTTCAAGGTCAACAGTAAGCTCTTCTGTTCACTGGGGCAATTCCATTCCTAATTGCTGATGATTACATCCTTATAGAGATAAATCATTCATATGGACTCCATATATTTTAGATAGAAGCGTAGTAACGAACAACCAAATTATTATAAAATACAATTTCTTGATAGCTCTGATTAATTTGCAATGCAATTTTGGAAAATGTTTGTATGGAGCATCAGACCCAGGGACCCGATCTCTACAAAAAAATTATGAAAAAATGCTCATTGATGGTATAGAATCCCTATCCAATGTTTGAAACCGATTGGATGAATGATGTGGCAACTTATAAGGAGGGCCCCTTGACCAAGGGGTGGACCCCTCGAATCTAATCATGCCACTAATTTCATATAAGCTTTTTTCTTAACTCATTCCCGATCAAGAATTAAAAAAAATTAATTTTAGATACATTTGTATCGAGGCCCCTAGACCCCGGGGTTCGACCCCTTCAAAAATATCGTAAGGTTGGTTCTGGACATGCAACTTATACACGGCCAAAATTTCAAAAACATCGGTTGTGCGGTTTGCGATATTTGGTAGTGCGACTCGTGCGACACCTATTGTAAAAAAAATTGCACTATGCCTATCTATGACCACCTCCTTGCCGAGATACACATTGTGTGAAAGTTTCATGTCCATCGGCCGTATAGTCTTTGAGATTTTCGCAAAATCCATATCATTGATTGATATTATAATTTGTCAACACAGACGATCTGTGATGAAAATGAATACAACCTCCCCTATCGAAGTGCAGAACTCATGGGGCGATCCATCTTCCATGTCAGTACTATTAAAGTGGCATGGAGCTATGCAATGTGCAGATGGTTCTTTGAAAATCGAATCTATAGCCGTACGTCCACGATTTGGTAGGTGACTGCGTGAGGTAAGGACGTGAAAAGCGAAGTGTGAAAGAGTTGAGAGTGCTTTGCACAACAGATAGCAAAGATTAAATAATAAAAAATAAAATTAGTAGACGCAAACTGCGGACACTTTGGATTTTATTGTTAATAAAACATTTAAATAATAATACCACTATAATTAACGGCTTTCGCGAATAATATCAAAGCGGACGAAATTTTGCGATGTGTTCTTGATTATCTAAAATTTTAGCCGGAACCATAAAAAGCTAGCAAAAACCAGTAAACGTCTACAAAACCATATGAAATCGGTGATTATCATATTTAATATTGTATCATGAGCAAGACGCAATATAAGTTAAGTTTCACCATCTAAAATATTAGCCGCTGGAACCGATACATTCATTGCTGGAACCCTAAAGAGCCAACAAAACTCCTTATTTTACAAGCCAAAACAAATCATTTCATAAGGAACCATAATAATAAGACTGCCTCAACCACTAGAGGATACGGCATAAACCTTTTATCTAAAATGTTAGCTGCAATCAATATCGGTGGGACCATTATAAAGAAGATCTGGTGCTCCGACAAAGCATTCCGACCTGTTTCGCAACTCATAAGCTCTCAGCTGGAACCCGGTACCAAAATAAAATCAGCCGAAACAAGCAACATAAAAGCCAGCTGGATCCAATTAAAATCAATCTCATAGTACAACGGGCGGCTGGTATTTTGTTGATTCTGGCTGAAATATTAGATAGGGAGCAACGACTAAAATCGCATTGTGTTTATTATGCATTGGTTCCGATGGTTCGCACTGCCTTTAAATGACATTATTATGGTTTCGGCTTACAGCTTTTATGTTGCACAATAATTCAAAATGTCTAATTCTCATTGTGTAACGTACGGTCGCGGTTGGACTTTTAAGGTCCTAGCTTGCATTGATTGAATTTTAGATTCTGAATAGTAGGTCAGAAAGCATTGTACTCATGGTGCAATGGTCCGGATGGTTCCTAGTGACGTATGGTGCCGTCGGCCGTTCCGGTTCTGATCGATAACAATGCCGGCTGTATTAAGATAGCATCTTAATGTTTTGGACAACTCCCAAAATAGATTATGCCTACTGCTTTCGGCTAGATTTTATAGTTCCGGCTATCATTCTATTATTCATTGTTTAAAAGTTCGGATGGTTCTCAGTGACTTTATATGATGAAGGCAAACCTTTGTTGGTTCTGGCTAACGTTGTAGTGGTTCTGCCATAATTTTTAAATTATAAATGATGGTAACAAAGTTGATAACTTCGTACTCATCTAGAAACATTTGCCTCGTCGTTTCTTCGAAATCTATACAGGACGAATAATCATCCAAGTGTTATTAGAGGTTCACCAGCCACAGATCAGTACAACAAAACATATTAACCTGAAGTTCCGTCTTTTATACTTTTTTAAAATTCCTCAATATGTTACAGCACATTTTGATTAATCAAAATATGAACGACTCAATAGGCAAGAAAACTATAATCGAGATGAAATTCCTACTAAAGTATTTTTGTCAATTTTCTATTTCGGTAAAAAGCTGGATTAGTGCCACTGGCACCGCAATGCAGTTTAAAACGAAAATTTTTTGTATGAATGTTGTTCCATTTTATCGGTTTTGATCCATTGTTACGGAAAACAAAAATGGAAATGGCAAGCGATAAAACTTGAAACAATCGTATTGAAAGATTTTTTGAAACAAAACAATAAAACCTGTAAATTAAGTTTGCTATTTCATAAATTTCAATGACGTGTAAAATTTGCTTGAAGACGACTGTTCGAGTGCGAACTTTTGTGCGGATATTTAGAATCACACTTTTCCAATAATCAAATTACGCCCGGGGCGAAGTTCGAGATTCATACCTCCTCGCCGGTGCTCCCTGGGTAACGCTAAATGAATCAGGCGGTGTAGTGGAGACGAGCAGACTAAATCCTGTTTATAGTCATGGACACTACATGTCAGGGCGGGTTATTGGCGCCCTAAAACCAATACCAAACCAGCGTCTGTTCTCCATGTTAGGAGCGGCTGAAGCGGGCGTCTGTCTTGTATCAAGCGGCTCGCTATATAAATGTGTTCAAGGTATTACTGGATGCCTCAAGATTCTCACCAGTACGTGACCCACACACGTAACAAGCGGGTTGAGCGGAAGGCCAACAACCTCCCCTCATAAAAACTCACCAAGTTATGAACCCTAAACAAAGGCCTCGGATAACCATATCGGATTCATTACAAACTCGACCTCGGAAATTGTACACGGACAACGCTTTAAAAATGGGAACATGGAACGTGCTTAGCCTCTTAAGACCTGGAGATCTCCAGAACCTATCGAACCAAGCAAAGAGTTACACATTAGACGTACTTGCACTACAAGAGCTTAGATGGTCTGGGAGTGGGATCCATGACACCACCAATGGTTACACTCTTCATTACAACGGCCATCAGAACGGAGGAGAATTTGGAGTTGGCTTCCTCATCCATCGGCGCGTGAAGCATCATATCATCGATTTCCGCCATATCAACATGCGGATATGTACGGTCAGACTTCGCACTAAGAAATTTAACATCACGATCGTTAATGTGCATGCACCTACCGAAGATAAATCAGATGACATCAAAGATCTTTTCTTTGTCGAACTGGAGGAAGTTATCAATAACATACCGCACCACGACATTAAAATCATCGTGGGCGACTTTAATGCAAAAATCGGTAGGAGTGCAGAAAATACATCGCACATCGGTCCTAACAGCCTGCACCTAACTAGTAATAACAACGGCCAACGAGTCACCGACCTGGCAATAACGTACAACTTAGTTGTATCAAGTACGTTTTTCCCACATAAGAGAATCCACAAAGTAACGTGGAGATCGAATGATGGGAGAACGGAAAATCAAATCGATCACGTCATGGTGTCTAAAATACACTCCACCAGCATATCTGACGTTAGATCTTACAGGGGTGCAGACATGGACAGCGATCATATGCTTGTCATATTTAAATATAAGTGCAAACTGTCATCTACGTTTAACAGACAAGCACAAAAGACCGTTCGATGGAATATCAATGCTCTAAATGACCAAGCGTCATTGCAGAGTTACCAATCAGCTGTCACTAACTATTTAGAGCGGCCCAGCAACAACGAAGAAGCTCCCTCTAACATCGAGGAGCAGTGGCACGCTATACAGTCAGCCATAACCACCGCGGCGCAAAATACCATCGGAAGAAGACCTCCAAGAGCCCGCAATGATTGGTTCGATGACCAATGCCGTAGGGTCGTCGAAAATAAACGAACGCTTCGTGAAAAATGGTTGGCTCGCAACACTAGAAGCACTCTAGCAGAATATCTCCGCGCTAGGAAAGCCACGACTAAATACCTTCGACAAAAAAAGCGCGAACATATGAGACTATGCATCGAAAACATCAGCTTCCAAGCGGAACTAGGAAGCTCAAGGGACTGTTTTGCCAACGCCAGGAATCTCACTAAAGACTTCCACCCAAGAAGTACAGCCATCAAAGACGGGAATGGAGAGTTGAGAACAAACGTGGCTGATGTTCTCTCAGTATGGCAAACCTACTTTCAAAATCTGCTAAATCGGAATGACGACGTGACCCCCATTAGAGCAATAGCTCCTCCAGGTGACGAGGTCTTTGTCGAATATCCCACAGTGGAGGAAGTAGATGCAGCTATTAGTCGATTGAAAAACGGAAAGGCACCCGGTCTCGATGGAATCCCCGCAGAATTGATTAAACTCGGAGGCGCTACTCTTGCAACAAGTCTATACGACCTCGTCGTCTGTATTTGGGACCAAGAAGAGCTGCCTGAGAATTGGAAGACCGCGCTCATATGTCCGCTGCATAAAAAAGGCGACCGTCTCAAATGTGAAAACTATCGTGGCATAGCTTTATTGAACGCTGCTTACAAAGTGTTGGCTAATGTTGTACTTGCCAGACTCATCCCTTTTGCCGAAAACATCATTGGCGACTATCAATGTGGTTTTCGACCCAACCGATCAACCACGGACCAGTGTTTTACCATGAGAATGATCTTGGAAAAATGTTGGGAGTACAACATAACCATACATCAACTATATATAGACTTCCGGCAGGCATATGACAGTATAAACCGCGACAACTTATGGGCCGCGCTCATATGCCTAGGTATACCAGAGAAACTCGTTTCGCTGTGTAAATTAACAACGTATGGGTCTGTATGTAGAATCGTAATTGAAGGAACTGTGTCAGACTCCTTTGAAATAACATCTGGCGTTCGACAAGGTGATGCACTCGCGCCTTTGCTGTTCAATTTGGCGCTTGAGTACGTAGTGAGAAAAAGCAACATCGAAACTTCGCGCTGTATATTTAATAAATCCGGCCAAATTCTTGGATATGCAGATGATATCGTGCTTCTTGGCCGAAGACCAAGCGATATCAAAGACAGTTTCATAGCGCTCGATCGCTGCGCACGAAGACTTGGTTTGGAGGTGAACAGCAGTAAAACCAAATATCTAACAACACCCAGGAACATCTCTAGTGCAAATCTCGGAATTGGCGACCACAATTTTGATGGTGTCGAAAACTTTAAATACCTCGGGTCAGTTATAACATCACTGAATGAAATCCAGGCAGAAATAAAAGCCCGAATCGCTGCCGGACAACGAGTTTTCTACGCCCAATCAAGATTATTGCGTTCGAAACATCTATCGCAGTCGTGCAAGCTCGCACTTTATAAAGCACTAATAAGACTTGTGCTGACTTTCGGAAGCGAGAGCTGGACCATGACCTCTAACGATTGTAGATTGTTATCTACATTCGAAAGGAAGGTCATCCGTTCAATTTTTGGTCCAATAAAAGTTGCGAACAACGAATATCGGATTCGTATGAATCACGAAATAAAGCAACTCCTCGGAGGCAGCGATATCATCGGATTCATTAAATCCAATCGAGTGAGATGGCTCGGCCACGTTACAAGGTCCCCACAACAACGGATGATAAATAAAGTGTTTCACCAACAACCAGCTGGAGTACGTCGTAGAGGAAGACCCCGACTACGCTGGCGTGACGACATTGAACAAGATCTGCAAGCATTAGGATGTCGAAACTGGAGGACGAGAGCAATGGATCGGGATGGATGGAGTTCCATTGTGCGGGCGGCGAAATCCCTTCATGGGATGTGAAAGCCAGAGAGAGAGAGAGAAATTACGCCCATAAAAGATGAAATATTTTTAACTTTAAGAAAAATATTTGCAGACGATCAATCTAATCATAAAAAAAAATAAAATTGTGAGCTACATTGTGCTCAATAAATCGCTAGAAAAGTGTGATTCTAAATATTCGCACAAAAGTTCGCACTCGAACAGTCGCCTTGAGGGATTCTGCTCTCGGATATGTGAATCGTTCGATTTTTATTCTACTGTATGGTATTACACATTTTTTTTTTTTTTTTTGTGCTAATCTTAGAGATGTCTCGCTGATATCGTGCAGTTTTTAGGATTTTTCAATAATTAGAGATTGGCCACGTGCTTCTAAGGATATTGATAAAATATCTAGAACTATTTTGAATGATTTAACAAACTGTAAAAATTTTAAATTATTACTGAACAAACTTTTTTTGGAGACTGTTAATTTGCTCACATCTTGGAAAGAATATTTTTCAGGGTGAAAAGGCAGCCAAATATAAACCACACTATATAAACCACAGCAGTTAAAAATCTACAATGATTTAAGTACTTGCAAATTTCTGAAGACGCTCCTCTAAAATCTGTTTACGATCACCATGTTTTTAAGTCCTGTGTTTGGTTCTGAGAAAAACAAATTTCTTTTTTAGTATTGATAATATTTAAACGTCCCTTAATTATAATTTGCCTTTAAACTTTACTTGTAAAATTGATTAATAAATTGATTATTTTTCATTTTTACATGAAACACTTTTTATTTCGTGATTTCCCATCTAGTGACAGTAAATTTTCCAAAATAATATGTTTGCTGTAATTTTTCGATCGATAAAAATGTAAATTTTTAAACTATATTTTACATTTTGTACGTCATTTCAAGACTAATCTTAATAATCATGTATTAATCCCTCGATTTTATGTTTGTCAACATCTTGATGCAAATTTTTTTAACAGTTTAGAAGTAAAATATTGAAAAAATTGATTTGTGCCTTTCAAAAAAAAAAAAAAAAAAAAAAAACGATAAACTTACAAATCATTCGGCGTTTTAACCCTTTCGAACGCCATTTTTAAGTAATATAGCAAAAAAATGGGTCCCGGTCGAAATGGCATATTTTAAAATGACATTTATAAAAACGGCATCTCTCAAAACTGCATATTTCAAAATAGCATAAGGTACGAAACTACATAGGTACAAAAAGGCATTTTTCAAAACGGCATTTCTTAAAATTGCATATTTCAAAACGACATAAGTACAAAACGACATTTTTCATATCAATATTTATCGTTTATTTAGGTTATCTTTAATGCCTCAACCAGTCAGCCTTAAGTTCTTAAGTTGTGCTCCATTTTGGACCACTTAGGAGAGCGGTACGACCACCAAAATTTTAGAGGTCAGTTGTTTATTTGTGACGAGAAGCCTATACAATTTTAGTGATTGTAGCACTAACCGAAGTGGTGCAATCAGCGTGTAACTTAAGCTCTTAAGTCTGACTGGTTGAGGCATAATACAATTTAATACAAGAATTGCTGGTTTTTCCTTTTTTATGGTTATGTCCAAGATCAGCCAAATACACTGTTTTTTATGAATAAACGCATCAATCTATAAATTTTATATAGTATATGTATATATACATAGGTAAAATAAATTTTTAATTGATGAGTTTTATATTTTGGAATAATGAGCAGAGTACAACCGAAACACCTACTAGAATGTAACAAATGTCTCAAATACTAATGGGCCAACTATAGATGCAATAAAAAAATAACAGAAATAACGTAAGAAACGAAGACAAAAAATTATTATTCCAATTTGACTTTTCGGCTATAGATTACTTAAAATATTAATTTCATTCAAATATTTCATGTAATATTTTTTTAATGTATTTGCTAAAATATTGAGTGAAACTACAATAGTTTTGAGTATAAACGTATTATATCTCAACAAATATATGTGTTTAAATTTATAAAAATTATTTATTTGCGGTTTAAATTACCGCAATTCGATAAATTATTTTTTTAGGTTAGCTTTAGAAAAATACAATTCTACAGTGTAGTGAAAATTAGTTTTTTTTTTGTGACTATTGCCAAAGGCTTTATTCTTGAATCTTTCTTTATAAGAAACTAAGAAGTGTGAAATTCTTAAAAACTATAAAAAAAAAAATTTTAACTTAAGCCTTAAGCTATGTTAATACTTAATATCATTATGCATTATTATTATTAAATTATTATTAATTACTTAATTTCATTTCAACATGCACGAAATTATTAGATTATATTTCTCAGTTAATTAAATCTAGAGGATCTGTTCTGCGAAGCCGTCCATATTTCGGTTGCCTTAGTAGTTCTCTAGCTAATTCGTTAGGGTGTGATTCCAGTTTCAGTTGGTATTTTAAACTGAATGATTTAATTGTCTCTTTAACAGTTTTGATTCCTAGGTCTCTATGGATGTTGCTGTTTCGAATATACCATGGAGCATTTGTAATGCTACGAAGTATCTTTGCTTGCGTTCTTTGTACGATATCTATATTTGATGCACTAGTTGAGCCCCATAGTTGGATACCATATGTCCATATGGGGATTAGGATCGCTTTGTATAGTAGAACCTTGCAGTCTAGAGAGAGTTTCGATTTTCTTCCGATCATCCAGTACATTTTAGAAAATTTTATTTTTAATTGATTGCGTTTTGTTTCAATGTGCTTTTTTCATGTCAATATTCTATCGAGATGAAGACCGAGATATTTGACGTTTGTTTGGTGAGGAATTGTGATATTGTTTAATTTTACTGCTGGACATGTACGTTTATTTAGTGTGAATGTTACATGTGTTGATTTACATTCATTCGTCCTTATCCGCCAAGTTTTTAACCAATCTCCTATTTTGTGTAGATGTTCTTGTAATTCTCTCGATGCTGTTTGAGGATTTTTGTGTGAAAATAATATAGCTGTGTCATCAGCAAAAGTTGAAGTGACGGTTTTTTCAGTTATTGGTAGGTCAGCTGTGAATAACAAGTATAGCACAGGTCCCAATACGCTACCTTGCGGTACTCCTGCCTTTATCTCGGTTAGACCAGTAGTGGCCGTATTTTGTTTCACCTGGAACATCCTTTGGGCTAAGTAGTTTTCAAGAACTGCATGAAATTGTTTAGGCAACAGAGTTTTAATTTTGTAATTTAATCCTTCATGCCATACTTTGCCGAAAGCTTGCGCAATATCCAAGAAAACTGCCGAGCAATATTTCTTTTCTTCTAAGGAAACCTTAATTGTATTTACAATTCTGTGCGAAATTAGTTTTGATTTTATATTCATATTAGTATATGTGTAGATGAATATTTTATAAATAGAAAACATAAAATGCACGAATAATCCCAAATTCCCATATATAAAATAATAAACATGCATATTACATGCAACGCACAAAAATTTGTTTGCGTTTTGTTGTTGTAATCGTTAAGTTTTTTATTTCCGGACGAAAGTTTTCGCTCTGCTATTCTTTTTAAGTGACAGCAACATAAAACGCAATTTCTGTTATAGTTTTTATTTTTGTTATTCTTAGTATGGTCGAATACATATAAATCCTATCTCTCGCTCTCTTACGTAATATTTTTTATTTTTTTTATTCTATCTATAATTCCGACTTAATCATTATCGGAATTATTTGGATGCTGTATAATATAGTGGGATTTTGACAGCGGAAAATAAGAGATTACGCTACTCGCCACGAGTGGCAGCACTATCAATAAAGAGAATTAAGTTTGTTATGTAATTACCAGCGGGAATTTTTTATTCATTATGTATATATTTTTCACTAAATAAAACATCTCAGCAGAATAAAATATTAAAAGTGATCCTTAAAATGGCAAATTGATTGATCTCCGAAGTAAAGGAACTCGGTATATGAAGTGTTGAAATTTAACAATATTCCGTCTTTCTGGCATTTGTTCCACTACCAATATTTTCGGTTGTTTTTCTAATAGCTTAGGCTATACTAATACTGTATGGAAAATTTGGAGAAAATTTATGGACTAGAATTTTCACTAGAATTTTTTGATTTTCTGCGGCCATAAAAGTTATTTTCAGTTTCTGGACAATATCTCAAAAACTTCCACTAGTAACCAATACTTTCGGTTGTTTTCTAATAGCCTAGGTCATACTGAGACTATACGGAAAATTTAAGGAAAATTCATGGACTAGAACTTTTTGATTTTCTGTGGCCATTTAAGTTATTTTCATTTTTTGGCCAATATTTCAAAAACTTCCACTAGTAACCAATACTTTCGGTTGGTTTTCTAATGTCTTAGGTCATACTGAGACTATATGAGAAATTTGGGGAAAATTAATGGACTAGAAATTTCACTAGAATTTTTTGATTTTCTGCGGCCATTGCAAATTTCATCGTGTAATAAATAATCGTACCTGTTGGTCATACTCCAGAAATTAATTCTAGATTCATAATCGATTAAAATGTTTCATTCTGTCTTGTGGTTCTGATCGATAAAAAAATGCAGTTTTGTACCTATGCCGTTTTGAAATATGCAGTTTTAACAAATGCTTTTTTTGAAAATGCCGTTTTGAAAAATGTCGTTTCGTACCTATGCCGTTTTGAAACAAGCATTTTTAAAAAATGCCATTCTGAAAAATATCGTTTTAAAATAAGTCGTTTAGAAAAAAGCCGTTTTGAAAAATGCTGTTTTAACCCTTATGCCGCTTTGAAATATGCAGTTATGAACGGATCCCCAAAAAAATATTTGAGTTTCTTTGGAGTACTTGATTAATTTAGAAACATTCTTTAAGAATTTCATTAAT
Source organism: Nephrotoma flavescens (assembly GCA_932526605.1). NCBI lineage: Eukaryota > Metazoa > Arthropoda > Insecta > Diptera > Tipulidae > Nephrotoma > Nephrotoma flavescens. Next base: position 77,973,222 of record OW052221.1, on the reverse strand, counting down.
TTTTTTGACGGCCTAATTCGTTTTCCCGGGCCCTCAAAAATGTACAATATATTGTACAAGGAGTTTTAAACAGTGCTTATTTGGTGTAAAAAGGTATTCTTTATTGCACATTTCATAACGGGGGATCTGTCAATTTATAATAATAGTAAATTATAATAAATGAAATTATGAAATAAAATAAATGTAATCTTGAAATTACATTGTTCATCCCAATTAGATTTTTGTATGCAATTGTTCAAAAAAGTTTCATACTTTATTTGTGCAAAGATGAACTTTACATTGTTTACATATAAGAAGAATGTTCTTATTTTACAGTTTACAAGTTTGCAGCGAGTGAGTTCCAACTTTTGGCCATGTGCGGAACATGACCAATATCATCGAAACGAACATCTTCGAATGACCTTGTCTTGAATTTGCATTTTTTGTTAAAATTTTGGTCAGTATGTTTTCCATAGGAGAACTTTGACGTCCCCATTTTTGGGGGTTCACCGAGCTCCCCGCATGAATAAAATGAGTTGTCAACTTCAAGGCGAAATTCTAAAAGGTCTTTAATATTTTCTTGGTTGGTATGTTTCGTATTTCGCTATCTCGCTTATACTCAAACCATCTTCAACAAATTACGAAACTAATGAAATGTGTTGTGCTTGTGATGCGCAACTGCCATTTTCTTGATCGAATTAACACACGGTAATAGCTAATAAGCTGGTCGATCAGATCTACGCCGCCCGTGTTTCGTTTGTATACCCGAACGATTTCAGGTCAATCATATATTGGTGTACTTACAGAAATGTATACTCATTGATATATGAAGAAGCCGTACGTAGTTCCGCTTTTGCAACATAAAACATAGATCGTGATGCCACACGGGCTGGGCTTCCCCTTCACATATTATTTTATAGATAATCGCCCTTTAAAAGGAATTATTTGTTCATCGATGTTGATAGTTTCCTCCACATTCATCGGCAAACAATGCACACTTACTGCATCGATCAAATATCTACATAATCAGCGGCATATAAGTTTTGCCGTAGTTGAAAAAACCGCTTGGACATACATATTTTTAATAAAAATTTCCAAATTCAAAGTTGGTGACCAATACAACCACAGACGAGGAAACCAGACATGCCATTAGTATATTGTAAGCCAAACAATATTTTTATTTCGTTTGCATTCGTTGGTTTCTATCCAGTAGTATTCCCAGTAGTACAAATCAGCGCACAAAGAGCGCATAAATAGCATATAATTAGAGCGCTCAATTTTTACTTCAAATTGATGCACCTAATTCCATGCTATTCGTATTGTTGTCGACCGAAAACTCGGCTTTATTTCCCCTACAAATTAATTTATCTCTCTTTCACTTCGATTTGAGTATAATATGTAACTGTTGTTAACCGTTGGTTTACCAGAAAATAATATTTTTTTAATGTATTTTGTTGTATCAAAACCAAACACAATCATATATTATTGATTGTGTTTGGTTTTTGTTGTATGTATCAAATGTGTATTGTCATTCAGATCCAACTACACATTTTTTAATTTTGTATACTTACTTTATATGTTATTCATGTATTTCCACCTGAAAAACATTTTCAAACGTCTATTACCTTCAGCTGAAATCTGGAGACTGATAGAAATGAAATAACAATTTTTGAAATGAAATTGGTAAACAAGAGATTAGGTGGGGGGTAAAAATGCAGTACATAGAAAAATCCGAAGTAAATTTATTTGTTTTCTCGCTTCGACGTGGGCAAATGTTTCCATCTATTTCATTCTGCTATCAGCGTTTGTTTGCTGGGTTGCTTTGCTGGTCGTATTGGTTAGTGTGAAAGATATATTTTTCGCGTAATTCATTACGATTATATCTTAAAAAATATTTTATCGGGGTAAAACATTCTTTCTATCTTCAGAGGCTCAATAAATAGAGCCACCGTGGGTCCGGGTTCCTTCCGCCACCATTGAATGCCGTGATAATTATAAAGCAATATTCATGAACAATATATTGTACACATCGTTTGAAACTCCGTGTACATTATATTTTACAGATGTTTTAGCATCGTTAAATAATTTATTTTAAGTTTAATTTCTCACTAAATTTGTTAAATAAATATAATTCCTATATTCTAAATTAAAAATCAATAACCCAAATGACATTTTAGAATTTATTTACAGAAATAAAAGCTAAATAATAATCTTTTAACAACAAGAAAATCACACAACCTTACTCGACTAGAACTGTCATACAACTAATTTTTATGATTGTTCTAAAATTCACAATACTAAAACAATAGAGAGTATATATAAAGACAAATGATTTTACACACATTAAGGATGAAACACACCAAGCAGCAGCAGCGAGCAGCAAATTTAAATATTGGCTTATTCGCTTATGTAACGATACAATATTATAATTTGAGTATAAATATAGGTGTTTCCAATAAAATAAATCAAATATTTTCTAATTTTAATAGAATAATTTAGATTTAAAGAAATTATATTGAATGAAGTTGCATCTATCGCGGCATCAATAGGTTCCACACACAGCAGCATAAATTTGCTGCACTTGGCTGCTACTCATAACCTCGATAAATTTGACAAAATTCAATTTAAAACTAAAACAAAGCAATCTGCTGCGCTGCTTGGTGTGCACACCCATATGCAGCCGTTAATGTGGATTGCTTGGAATATGTCGCGCTGCTCTTGGTGTGTTTCATCCTTTAAGCGTATTGCATTGGTAAAAGTGGATTAGGATTTAGTTTTCGATTTATAATTTTCCAAATCAACAGTAATTTTCAGATTTAGTTTTTGGCTTCAAAGTTTGTAAGTAAAAATGTTTTTTCCTATGTATTACTTGCATATTTCGTGGTTTTATTAATATTTTAACTCCATTTTATAAATACATATAATAATATGTATGTCGATTTTTGTAGTTTGAAATATAACTTTTAATATTTTAATACAAGCCTTAAGTACTAAAAGTTGGATTGGATTTACGTAAATCCAAAATCATTTTGTATTTAAATGAATCCATTTGGTTTAACTCTTAATACAATTGTTGTTGTAGATGACCAATGAAATACGCTAATTTCTGAAGTAAAAACATTGTATTATGCCTGCTAAGTGCATTCCAAGTCGATGTACAATATATTGTACAAGCCGTTCGAAAGGGTTAAGATGGATTGTTCCTTTACAAATTCCATATCTACCTTGCTCTTTTAAATCTACTACGACTTCACAGGGCTATATCTAAAATTTGACTCATATAATCGATATCTGCTATGATGTTATGTGACTGTATTAAAAATTTAGCTTTAGTATTTTCAACCGCTTGACTATTTTTACTAATATTTTATTTTTTACAATAATTGCTTTACTTACTTGTATAGCAAGAATGCTTAATTTAGTTCAATATATATTTTGGTTTCGGTATGGTACGAAGATCTCTCGCGACTTTTGGTTTCTGAAATTTGCTGTTTTGGAATTTTTTTTCTGGATAACAAAAATAATAAAAAATGTTATGATAGTAGAAATGTCATGATAGTAAAAAAATTTCGGGATGACATTCAAAACTAGCGTAATATAGTAAATTTTTCGGGATATTTTTCCGGCTAACTTTCGCCTTGCGGGACAGATACCATATATCTACACTTTCTGCAATATTTAGAGAGCATCGTAACAGTTTGTGATGTTTGTTGTAAACTCTAAAGTTATTCTTTAACATTCTACGGGTAGGAGCCACAGGTACTTGTACGAGTATATTAGGGCGTACCTGTAAGAACCAAGGTACATATTATTTTAGGCATAATTGCTGCTTCGATATAATAAATCTATGCTTGTATGTAACGAATAATTATGATTTTATGTAAATAATACTTCCAACAAAGCATACATAAATTACAGTGTTTATACAATTATGTACTTAAGTAGGTTGATTTAATGGCCCAATCACTAAAAATGTAATTATTCGCAGTTCAATTGTTAGAGAAATAATTAGCCCAAATTTATTATTTAAATAGGAGTATCACGAGATCCGGAAATGTAAATCTGTTAATCGAATTGACTTATGAGTTTATACAAAGATATGACATATGTGGAAAATTGATATTTATTATTTAAAATATTTACCATTTCTTGTATTTATCTAAGACTTTTGCACATAATTATAGGTACATTGTATAGTTAGATAAACCAATATCAATTTGACTTAAATCTACATAATATTTACTTTCGCACTTTCATTTTCGTCATTCAAACAAGTATCTTTACTCGATCTATAAAATACTATGTATATTTAAAATAATATCATAATATGTAAGCATATGCTTTTACACAAATCGATACAGAGTCTCATAAATTGTATTCTAATCGTTATGCTCGATTATGATATGTAAAGCCGTGCAAAGATTTGCATGTAAATCGTTTTAGTGCCTCAGATAACGATAAGGCATTACAATCGACATAATGCGTTCACTTCGCGTTGTTTATCATTAAAGCGCCATAAATGTACGTCTGTTTGTACTTTCATTTTTATCGCACGCTGAGTCACCGCAAATACGAGACTACAGCTCGCATGTAATTTATATATAGATAGTGTTTTGTACATCAATTTTTGATAATTAATACGAGTAAGTCACAATCATGTGTGTTTATCAATTTATAATTTATTTGGAATTCGTTCGCATGTGGCAATAATAACATGTTATTTAATAACATTCCATACTTGGACTAACCTGTTTACTTAAACAATTTACTGTTATGTAATCTAAGTATGTTAATATAAGGGTACGATGTTCGAGGGTCAGTTTAAAGAGTTAAAACTTGGTAAACACCGTGCCGCCAGACAGTCAACTAACTGGACCTTGGTGTAGGTAGTGTTACTTATCCATCCGGCGATATCTGTTATGAGCAAGAACTTCAAACTATTCTTCATATCATCTATAAGATTGGATAAAATTTTTCTAAAGGCCGATTTTAGGCTCGGTACGGCATTGCATTGTACAACCTTCTTGACCGCCATCTATGACCCCGGTACCGTCAATAGCGTCAGGTAATCTGCAATCTATCATTTATACATCTATCAACGACGTTGTCAAGAACAAATTATTATAGTATTACCACAGAATAGACATAACGCTATTTTTGTATAGCAAAATTTCGACTCATTTTTTTGACCTTGCTTCGCGAAAAGGTAGGAAAAATTGTTTGCAGGATACCCAAAATTCGTTATAAAATGGTCGGTAGGTCATTTTCTCTTGGTTTACTCAATGACGCTTCTGGATAATATCTCTTCTGTGGTATTACAACAGATTTTGGACAACAACGCTTACCCGAATGATAAAACTATGAAACGATACAGAAGGTGGAAGTAGCTACAACGAGTATTTCTCATGTTCATTTGAGGCTCAAAATTTGTATCTAAAACATACATTGGCCATTTACCAACATCAAGAAAATATTAGATAATTGGCAAATATTTTAACACATACTATTATTAAAATTACTACTCTACACAGATACATGCTGTCAAAAAAGTAACGGGAATTGGTCATTTAAAAAGCCCGTAAAAATAGTTTTCGTTGGTAAGTTGGCATCAAGGTATATAGAATACAAGGTATGTGCTTCCCGTGTTTTATTTTCGTTCGCTTTGCGCATATACGTCACGTGTATTGTAAAATTTATATTCAACTACTGATTTGAATCTTATTAATATAAAATATATTATTATTATAGCATAATTAAATAAAAAACACGCTTCAATTTCTAATTCTAAATTCTAATTTATTAATTTTCTTTTCTTTGTATTTATATTTTCTGATTATTGCGCCTTTAAAATTCTAATTTTAAAAACATTTTACATTGAAAAAAAAAAAATTTATTTCTATATCTAATTCGGTTTGATCCGAGCTTAATAACAGCGTTTTTATGTAATTTCCAGCAGTTTTAAGGGATGCAGAGTGGAATTCATTAAATATATCATCCAATCTTTGAAGTTTTTGGATAAATTCTGGATTGAGTTTTTTTTAAACCTTTTTCGCTCACTTGATCCGTCCATGTGAAATTACTACTTAGCTCAATTTCAATATGACTGCCCACTATAAGCGGATTTTTTTAATTATAGCTTTTTTATCATATACCAGTCTTATATGACGTTGAATCACGTAATTGACTAAACGAGTATTCGTCTTCTGTGATATCAAAAAGTAAATTACTAAATTCTCGGAACATTCTGGACTCTCATCTTTTTCAAATGATTCGGTTTCATCAACACCAGAACCGCTTAAACAATTGTTAACATCCATTTTAATATAATTAGTTTTGTCAATTCTATATTTGCAGATTGAGAAATAATACTCTCATTTCGCACCACCAAATGACTACGAAGACGATATTTAAACTGTAACGAGGTGGGATGATCATAAAGGCAACAGGTTTTTATTACGTCCGATCCACATTCGCCTAATAGTATCCTCCTTGTCGTTTAATATCTCCTCTTGTTCCGGCATTACCAAATAAAAATGCAATACGCCACCGTGTATGGTGGTGACGTAAAATTAAAAATGATATAGCATGCCAATATGCGCAATATTTTACCATGTATTCTATATACCTTGAGTTGGCATAACCATCTTGATGGTACCTTCATGGAACAGAATTATTTTTTATCACACTCTTTAGCCAATCAAATCGATATATTCAACTAAGTCCCGCCCAATTGTATCTCGGTTTAGTTGAAATATTTCCTACTTTTGAGCAAATAACCTTGGTCTTACCAACATGTATGAGCAACAATTTTGCTCAAATATTTGAAGGGTGAAGGCACCATCACGGAACGAGATAAAAAAACTGGATTATTTTAGGACTTAGTTATATATCAATATTTGATTTTCTAACGAGTTGGATAAAAAATTATCCCGTTCCATTGAAGGCACCATGACGTGCAGTTTGAGCTCGATCTGTCATTTCAAGTGTGTTTCGCGATTTTTATAATGAATAAAATTATCGAAAAATAAAAGAGAAAGAGAGAAAAGTCAGCCGGAGCCATATCAAGAGAATACGGTGGTTGTTCGATGATGTTTGTTGAGTTTTTGGCCCGAAATTCATTCACAATGATAGCCTTGTGAGATGGTGCGTTGACGTGATTAAAAATCCATGAGGGTTCATTCCACAAACCTGGTTTTTTCAACGAATTTGCTCTCTGAAATGCCGCATAACGCCCACATAATGTCCTTTATTTACCGTCTGACTTTCTAGCAAGAATTCTGAGTGCACAACACCGAGATAATCAGAGAAAACAGTCAACATTATCTTGCGACTTTTCATCGCTTTGACATGTTTTTTCGGGGTCGGCTCAGTTGGAAGCGCAATTCCGAAGCTTGTTGACTGGTTAAACTCATAAACCCATGTATCATTTATCACCAATTATAATGCGTTTTATGAATGTAGGGTTGGAATTGGCTCGTTCTAGCATGTCTACGGCGACCATTACGCGATTGAGTTTTTGAAGAAAATTTAGGTATTTCGGAGCTAGTCGGGCAGCAAAGCGTTTCATGCCCAGCCAATGGTGTATAAATCTACATGACGATTGTCTGTCGCTATTTTCTTCACTTTATTGATGTTAATTTCGGAAAGGCCGACCAGAGCGAGGCAAATGTTCCACCACATCTCAACCGCTTTATTCATTATAAAAATCGCAAAACACACTTGAGATGAACTGACAAAATAGAGCACTGTAAACAAACTAAATGACAGATCGCGTTCAAACTTCACGTCAAGACGTGATCACGTACTTTTTTGACAGACTGTATATCACTTGGTTGGTGGTCGGGTGGTTAAGATATATTTATGTACATTACTTAGTGTTACCATCGCAAAGGTCACTGGGCGCGTATTCTTGAAATGTCGAATATAATTTGCTTTAAAATTCTTTACATATATTATTATAATTTTTCGCCGACTACTTTAATTGTTTTTTCAAATTTATATGCAAGTTTTCTATTGTTTATTTCCCTACTAAGGGAATAATGCCGCATCGATTTACCCAGTCGGAATTTTTCCCTCAGTAGGGAAATAAATAATAGAAAACTTGCAAAAAAATTTGAAAAAACGATTAAAGTAGCCGGTGAAAAATTCGAATAATATAAAGAATTTGCTTTAAATTATATTCCACATGTGGAAATTTCAACCGATTTCAAGAATACGCGCCCTGGTTTGAGTACAACGTGCAGTAATAATTTTATTGGGCGATTATTATTCTTAACATGCATCTAAGTTGCCGCATCAAGCATTCCTCTAATACTGATTGGGAATTAGATACCACAATGACATTCCATGTAGAGGGGAATATGGAATTAATGAAACCAATCGTAAACAGCGGCAATAGTCACCAATAAAAATGCGGAAATTAGCAACAGCGTTAGATGTTTCGCAACACAAAATAAGCTTTCGATTCGTTTATAAATAATCTTTTATAAAAAAAATTCTTCTGCCACGCTTGGAATCTTAGACCTGACGATATTTCAAAACCGGTTTTGTCTAGGACCATTCTACAATCATGCGGAGTTTTAAGCAGGAAGGCGACACATTTTATTAATCACTTGTTTTATATTTCGCAGAATTAGATTTTCGACTATTTTAATTAAAAAATTCGTTCAAAAAGTTTAAAAAATCACTCGATCGATTTCGACTTGTTAGTTCATCATCAGGAGTATCTACTGATTTGTCTATCTACTGATAAAACAAGTGATTAATAAAATGTGTTTATTAAGTATTAGTGTGTTTCGCCAAGTGCCTACGGCAAATAGCGTAAAAAGCAGGAAGGCGATGTAATCTATCTACGCAATGTAATTTACGCGGTTGTCGACATGTCTGATAAAGTTGCTGTCTAGATATTAAGTGATATTCTTATTTTCCATTTAGCCAAATAAGTTTACTTTTTGGTAGTGTGGGTAATTGCGATTAAGCCCAATTTGTGCTAATTAGTGGTCACGGGAACAAATTAGTGCTTGTCCAGAAGCTGAGAAAACGGGAAAAGAAAATTTCAAATTACGCCTGGAAAACGACACAAATAAAACCTGATTTCTAGAAAAAAAAACAGAAATAATTTAAGTCTAATTTTAACACTTTCCACATGAAAACAAAGTTGCCCCTAAAAGATACTATATTAAACAAACAAAATACTGAGGTATACCGTTCAATAATAATTGTGTTGAACAACAAATTAAACAAAAGAAGTAAAATTCACTCACATATTAGTTTGTCCATTGCGCAAATATGAACTAAGTGGCAACATGGGGAAAAGGGGAATCAGTTTATTGTTTTTTTTTTATTCTACTTCTTCATATTTTCGTTTGCCTGGCTGGTACATGAGAAGAATTTAAATATCGCAATTTACAAAAAACCAAGTTTTGATACACATTTTTCAGAATATTTTACCAGGTGCACATGATTTAGAAGCATAATACATAAATTAATTATTTTGTGGCAACATGGGGAAAAGGGGAATATTTTTCGATTTTACTTCTTCACATTTCTGCTTACCTGGTACTATATTTGCTGGTACATGTCAAGAATTCCAATATCGCGCGATTTACGAAAAACCAAGTTACACATTTTTCAGAATATTTTACCAGGCGCACATGATTTAGAAGCATCATTAATTATTCTGTCCATTGCGCAAATATTCACTAAGCGGCGCGTTCTTTCCAAGTAAAATAATTGATTTTTTTTGATCGCAATCAATTTTGAAAATTCTCAACATTTCGGGAATTTTTTTTTTGACGTTTACAAACACACATATGTTAACGTCAAAAGTATAAACATAACTATTATAACTTTTTGACTAGTTGACCGAGAGAATTTAACATACGAAATAATGTTATTGCAGCCCCGGTGGCAAAGTGGTTAGCATGATTGCTCCAGCAATCAATCACTCATTATCCGAAATGAAAATATGATTATGAAACCTCATTTGAGGCGGCCAAATCCCTTGATCGGATATAGTGCCAGAGAGAGAGAGAAATAATTTTATTTCTCACATTAAAATAATTGTTTGAAAACGAAACAATTATTTTAATGTGTGTTAAAATAATTGTGTTGACAAAAAGTTGAAATTATTGTCGGTTGGTAATAAACTGTCAATATAAAATTTTTGAAAATCTAATGTCAATTTTTCACAAATTACTAACAGAAAAAGTTAATCGCGTATTGTGTTCTTTGATACACAAAAAAATCAATTTATTTTTGATTTTTCGAAAAACTTGCCATTATTCTTTGATTTTATAACATTTTACTTCTTTTGTTTAATTTGTTGTTCAACACAATAATTATTGAACGGTATACCTCAGTATTTTGTTTGTTTAATATAGTATCTTTTAGGGGCAACTTCGTTTATCTCAATTAATGAATGAAAATTATATCTATGATAAGCAAAAAATTTGTCAGATTAGCCGCCTTTGGAAAGTGTTAAAATTAGGCTTAAATTATTTATGCAAAGTTTCATTTTGAAATTTGAAAGTTTCTCTGCTGCAGTTATCCGCACGATGAACACACTTAAAATTTCACAAGTAAAAACCAACCAAAGTCTTGAGGGTCAATGAAAATGAATCTATATATTTGCCTTCTGATCCACATACCCGATTTAATCTAGAATCTATTTCGATCACCCAATCCGGTTTCTTCCCTAATTTACCTATGTAGTTCACATTTAATTAGCTCAATATATTTGAGAAAGAAATACATACATCAGCGGCCAATCAATTTGAATTTTTTTTTCTATAATGTTTTGACATTTAACTGCACTGTTCTGTTAATATATGATGAACATTTGTCAGATTAGTGAACAAAATATTTATAAATCAATCAGTTCTCTACGTTGTTTTAGATTGGCCAAATGTCAGTCTTAGATCTTAAAACTTTTGATCGTTTCCGAAATAATTGGAAATCGCGAGACGGTTTACGCTTAAATTGGGCTTCGTATCGCTTTAATCTACATTTGAATTTGAAAAAGTTTGGTTACCAAATTGAATGGAATTTGTTGTAAGACCATAATGCCCGGTTTACATGAGAAAATTGTTTTCTTCTGCAAATTTTTGCAGGTAAATAAGAAAGAATCCGCTATATAAAAATATTCAATATGCCAGAAAGAAATAAACATATATAGTAATGGCGTAATTTTTTTTATAGGATCATTATTAATTTATTTTCAATGAATTAAAAAACGAAATTTACATTTTTATCTATAGCGTCTATTTTTATAATGAATCCTCAACATTTATAAATGCGAAATAATTTTTTTTCTTGTTAATTTTAAAAATGTTGCGATAAAAATACTCGGATCGAATATATTTTATGGCAACATTTTCATTTTTATGGTCATTTTTGCTCAAAAATTCTTCTGCAAAATTTTGTTGGAAAATATTGCTTTTCTTGTCTCTCATGTGCAAAAAATCAATGTTATATCTTATTCATTTTGCAGAAGAAAAATGTTGGTCTTATGTAAACCGGGCATAAGAAGACATCACGTTGATCAAGAAATATTGAACAAATTATGTATTGGAAGCACGGTGTTTCCACTGGAAGTACAAATTTGCAATATTTAACTAGTTTGGGCAGTAATACAGCTGCACATAATTCTAGGCTATATAGCTAGTCTATTTTACTTTGTGAACTTTACTTTTAGACGAGACCAGCGCCTTCACATTATCTCATCATGACAGTGATTCTGTTATACCGTACACAACCGTATGCTGCCTTCGGTTGCATCACAAAAGTCGCGCATTTGGCCGAACCCCTTTCTGCTGTTATCGGTAACAAATATCTCGGAATTTGAATACATTGATTTAAATTAAATTAGTCCAAGCGCACAAGATATCATTTGGTACTTCCTTATCCCAATCGGCATTTGTTAATCATGAGCTTTGTGGTAGTAATTTAAAACATATTATAATTATTAGATAACCAGCCCAACAGATCATATAACGGATTCTGAGAGCATTTTACTTTTCTTTCAGATTATATCCTTCGGTGGACTATATTTAAAAAAACAAAATTAAAAGTAATTATGACGCAAGAACGCTTACAAAAATCGGAAAGATTTTAACTTCCAATTTCGAAATTTAAATCCGCCGCTAATTAGTATTTTCCACTATCAGATGCGCGATCATAAACGCCACACGGAAATTTTAGACGGTATTGAAATTTAATATGGAAAAGCAGCAACAATTTTACCGGTTTTATTCTGACGTTGTAAAAAACCTTAACAAACTCGTTTATTGTAAAGCTTTTCCCTTACAATGCCGTAACATATACTTGAAGTTAGCACCGGTTGGATCTACGACAAAACATTTGTATGTCTCCACCAGGTTGTCATTACTGGACTTTGCCTCTACTTTATAGTTCTGCTAATCATTTGCATGTGTAGCCAGCTGAATTTTGATAAATGTAACAGGAAAATAATAAAATAATCGTTAATTCTTTTCCCTCAACATAGCCAACGGGAATTCTGCACCTATTATAACAAGTCCCCTAGTTCTGCACCTATTAAATTGTGGAGCCCCTAAGTCCAACTGCCATACTTTATTGTTTGGTGGTATATTAACAAATATTTGCCGTTATAGCGAAGATCGGAATGTCACTTATCCATCCTCCCACTCAGTAGCACACAACATGCTTACAGAGTTGGAAAGCCGTGCGCGATCCATGTGTTAGTGTCTCTTGTAGATTATTTGATTACTAATGAATCATTTGTTAAGCTGCAGCAGTTTTAGGCTTCTTTACTGCTCGTTTTGGTTGCGGGTAAACTTAATATAATTTCTGACTTAATACAACGCATACATATTTACTAATTTTCTTTTATTTACTAATTTCAGGTTGGTTTTCAAACATATGATATGAAACTGGAAGCATCTTTAAGGATCGCTCATTTACAATCGGACAGCCGAGTGCCTTTAATTCCAACCCTGTTTCTTCACAACATGTCTGCAGTTTTGGAACCTTAATCGGATCGGCAGATAACATCAAATTAATTCTTCCGACGAGCTTGGTTATAAAGGCATCCCTGGAAATCAGAAGAATCTCCTGCAGCAGCAACTTGAACAATTTGTAGCTCCAACATGACGGTACACCCACTCGAGCAACCGTAATAATAGCGAAGTACAAAATGAAAATTGAATGCGCACACAAATCATACATACATATTTTGTTTTCATTGTGTAGCGTAAACTAATGAACTAAATGACCAAAAATCTGTTTTATTTGATTAACTACCCTACCCATCCACTTTTATTCGCCTGGTATTATGCCAATATGAACTAAGCGGCAACGTGAGGAGCAGGGGAATATATTTTATATTTATTTTGTTTGTCACTATTTCATATTTCTGCTCACCTGGTAGTACACGACAAAAATTTCATTTCAATATCGCAATTTACGAATCTCCAAGCTGCGGGGACCGTTCTTTAGAATATTTTACCAGGCGTACATGATACAAAAATATATTAGTTTCTCCATTGCGCAAATCCCAAATAAGTGGCGACATGAAGAAAAGGGGTAGTTATTTCGGTTTTACTTCTTCACACTTTTGCTTGCCTGGAACATGGCAAGAATTTAAATATCGCAATTTACGAAAAACCAAGTTTTGATGCACATTTTTCAGAATATTTTACCAGGCGCACATGATTTAGAAGCATACATTAATTATTTTGTCCATTGCGCAAATATGCACTAAGCGGGAAAATGGGGAAAAGGGGAATCAGTTTATTGTTTTTTTTTATTTTCGTTTGCCTGGTACATGACCAAAATTTCGATGTCGCAATTCCTTATGTAGTTTTCGATTGATCATAATAACGTGCACTGAGTGTAAAAAGGGTACCCTTTTTACCCCGAAAATTTTCGATTGATCAAAACAAATTGCACTGACAGCTAAATTTTATTACATCGAGTAATTTTTGCTAAACTGGGTTTTTTGGTAGAGTAACCCCTCTTTTCACGCACACCAACAACTGTAGTGTCATTGTACTGTCATTTTAGATTTGATGATTGTCATTTGTGACAATATCCATATTTGAAATTACGTACGTTATGCTCAATAGCTAGCACACACAGACACATAAATGAGGGTAAAAAAGTTTTTTGTTCGATTGACGCAAAAAATCAGTGCACTATGTTAATGAGGGGTAAAAAATCAATCGAAAACACCATAATGGTGTTAGAATATTTGGTTTAGAATATTTTACCAGGCGTACATAACACAAAAATATATTAGTTTGTCCATTGCGCAAATATGAACTAAGTGGCAACATGGGGAAAAGGGGATTTACTTCGATTTTACTTCTTCACATTTTTGCTTGCCTGGCACATGACAAGAATTCCAATACCGCGATTTACGAAAACCCAAGTTTTTTGTACACATTTTTCAGCATATTTTACCAGGCGCACATGATTTAGAAGCATACATTAATTATTTTGTCCATTGCGCAAATATGCACTAAGCGGCAACATGGGGAAAAGGGGAATCAGTTTATTGTTTTTTTTTATTTTACTTCTTCATATTTTCGTTTGCCTGGTACATGAGAAGAATTTAAATATCGCAATTTACAAAAAAACAAGTTTTGATACACATTTTTCAGAATATTTTACCAGGCGCTCATGATTTAAAAGCATAATACATAAATTAATTATTTTGCCCATGCGCAAATATGAACTAAGTGGCAACATGGGGAAAAGGGGAATATTTTTCAATTTTACTTCACAATTCTGCTTGCCTGGTACATGACAAGAAGACCAATATCGCGATTTACGAAAAACCAAGTTTTGTACACATTTTTCAGAATATTTTACCAGGCGCACATGATTTAGAAGCATACATTAATTATTTTGCCCATGCGCAAATATGAACTAAGTGGCAACATGGGGAAAAGGGGAATCAGTTTATTGTTTTTTTTATATTCTACTTCTTCACATTTCTGCTTGCCTGGTACATGTCAAGAGTTCCAATATCGCGATTTACGGAAAACCAAGTATACACATTTCTCAGAATATTTTACCAGGCGCACATAATTTAGAAGCACACAAAACTATATTAGTTTGTCTTGCGCAAATATGAACTAAGTGTGGCAACATGGGGAAAAGGGGAATATATTTCGATTTTACTTCTTCACATTTCTACCTGCCTGGTACATGACAAGTATTTCAATATCGCGATTTACGAAAACCCAAGTTTTTGATGCACATTTTTCAGAATATTTTACCAGGCGCACATGATTTAAAAGCATAATAATAAATTAATTATTTTGCCCATGCGCAAATATGAACTAAGTGGCAACATGGGGAAAAGGGGAATATTTTTCAATTTTACTTCACAATTCTGCTTGCCTGGTACATGACAAAAAGACCAATATCGCGATTTACGAAAAACCGAGCATACACTTGTACACATTTTTCAGAATATTTTACCAGGCGCACATGATTTAGAAGCATACATTAATTATCTTGTCCATTGCGCAAATATGCACTAAGCGACAACATGGGGAAAAGGAGAATCAGTTTATTGTTTTCTTTTATTCTACTTCTTCATATTTTCGTTTGCCTGGTACATGAGAAGAATTTAAATATCGCAATTTACAAAAAAACCAAGTTTATACACATTTTTCAGAATATTTTACCAGGCGCACATGATTTAGAAGCATACATTAATTATCTTGTCCATTGCGCAAATATGCACTAAGCGGCAACATGGGGAAAAGGAGAATCAGTTTATTGTTTTCTTTTATTCTACTTCTTCATATTTTCGTTTGCCTGGTACATGAGAAGAATTTAAATATCGCAATTTACAAAAAAACCAAGTTTGGATACACATTTTTCAGAATATTTTACCAGGCGCACATGATTTAGAAACATAATACATAAATTAATTGTTTTGCCCATGCGCAAATATGAACTAAGTGGCAACATGGGGAAAAGAGGAATATTTTTCGATTTTACTTCTTCACATTTCTGCCTGCCTGGTACATGACAAGTATTTCAATATCGCGATTTACGAAAACCCAAGTTTTTGATGCACATTTTTCAGAATATTTTACCAGGCGCACATGATTTAGAAGCATACAAAAATAAATTATTTTGTTCATTGCGTAAATATAAACTAATTGGCAACATGGGGAAAAGGGGAATCAGTTTATTGTTTTTCGTTTGCCTGGTACATGACCAAAATTTCGATGTCGCAATTTACGAAAATCCAAGCTGCGGCACCATTTCTTAGAATATTTTAGCAGGCGTACATAACACAAAAATATATTAGTTTGTCCATTGCGCAAATATGAACTAAGTGGCAACATGGGGAAAAGGGGATTTACTTGGATTTTACTTCTTCACATTTTTGCTTGCCTGGTACATGACAAGAATTCCAATACCGCGATTTACGAAAACCCAAGTTTTGATACACATTTTTCAGAATATTTTACCAGGCGCACATGATTTAGAAGCATAATACATAAATTATTTATTTTGTCCATGCGCAAATATGAACTAAGTGGCAACATGGGGAAAAGGGGATTTACTTCGATTTTACTTCTTCACATTTCTGCCTGCTTGGTACATGCATGACAAGTATTTCAATATCGCGATTTACGAAAACCCAAGTTTTGATGCACATTTTTCAGAATATTTACCAGCACATGATTTAGAAGCATAATAATAAATTAATTATTTTGTCCATTGCGCAAATATGCACTAAGCGGCAACATGGGTAAAAGGGGAATCAGTTTATTGTTTTTATTTTATTTTACTTCTTCATATTTTCGTTTGCCTGGTACATGAGAAGAATTTAAATATCGCAATTTACAAAAAACCAAGTTTAGATACACATTTTTCAGAATAGTTTACCAGGCGCACATGATTTAAAAGCATAATAATAAATTAATTATTTTGCCCATGCGCAAATATGAACTAAGTGGCAACATGGGGAAAAGGGGAATATTTTTCAATTTTTCTTCACAATTCTGCTTGCCTGGTACATGACAAGAAGACCAATATCGCGATTAAATAATTGATACACATTTTTCAGAATATTTTACCAGGCGCACATGATTTAGAAGCATACATTAATTATTTTGTCCATTGCGCAAATATGCACTAAGCGGCAACATGGGGAAAAGGGGAATCAGTTTATTGTTTTTTTTTATTTTACTTCTTCATATTTTCGTTTGCCTGGTACATGAGAAGAATTTAAATATCGCAATTTACAAAAAACCAAGTTTAGATACACATTTTTCAGAATAGTTTTTTTTTACCAGGCGCACATGATTTAAAAGCATAATAATAAATTAATTATTTTACCCATGCGCAAATATGAACTAAGTGGCAACATGGGGAAAAGGGGAATATTTTTCGATTTTACTTCTTCACATTTCTGCCTGCCTGGCGCACATAATTGAGAAGCACACAAAACTATATTAGTTTGTCTTGCGCAAATATGAACTAAGTGTGGCAACATGGGGAAAAGGGGAATATATTTCGATTTTACTTCTTCACATTTCTTGGGGAAAAGATGGGGAAAAGAGGAATATTTTTCGATTTTACTTCTTCACATTTCTGCCTGCCTGGTACATGACAAGTATTTCAATATCGCGATTTACGAAAACCCAATGCACATTTCTCAGAATATTTTACCAGGCGCACATGATTTAGAAGCATACATTAATTATTTTGTCCATTGCGCAAATATGCACTAAGCGGCAACATGGGGAAAAGGGGAATCAGTTTATTGTTTTTTTTTATTTTACTTCTTCATATTTTCGTTTGCCTGGTACATGAGAAGAATTTAAATATCGCAATTTACAAAAACCAAGTTTAGATACACATTTTTCAGAATAGTTTTTTACCAGGCGCACATGATTTAAAAGCATAATAATAAATTAATTATTTTGCCCATGCGCAAATATGAACTAAGTGGCAACATGGGGAAAAGGGGAATATTTTTCAATTTTACTTCACAATTCTGCTTGCCTGGTACATGACAAGAAGACCAATATCGCGATTTACGAAAAAACCCAAGTTTTGTACACATTTTTCAGAATATTTTACCAGGCGCACATGATTTAGAAGCATAAATTAATTATTTTGCCCATGCGCAAATATGAACTAAGTGGCAACATGGGGAAAACGGGAATCAGTTTATTGTTTTTTTATATTCTACTTCTTCACATTTCTGCTTGCCTGGTACATGTCAAGAATTCCAATATCGCGATTTACGGAAAACCAAGTATACACATTTCTCAGAATATTTTACCAGGCGCACATAATTTAGAAGCACACAAAACTATATTAGTTTGTCTTGCGCAAATATGAACTAAGTGTGGCAACATGGGGAAAAGGGGAATATATTTCGATTTTACTTCTTCACATTTCTTGGGGAAAAGATGGGGAAAAGAGGAATACTTTTCGATTTTACTTCTTCACATTTCTGCTTGCCTGGTACATGACAAGTATTTCAATATCGCGATTTACGAAAACCCAAGTTTTGATGCACATTTCTCAGAATATTTTACCAGGCGCACATGATTTAGAAGCATACATTAATTATTTTGTCCATTGCGCAAATATGCACTAAGCGGCAACATGGGGAAAAGGGGAATCAGTTTATTGTTTTTTTTTATTTTACTTCTTCATATTTTCGTTTGCCTGGTACATGAGAAGAATTTAAATATCGCAATTTACAAAAAACCAAGTTTAGAAGATACACATTTTTCAGAATAGTTTACCAGGCGCACATGATTTAAAAGCATAAATTAATTAATTATTTTACCCATGCGCAAATATGAACTAAGTGGCAACATGGGGAAAAGGGGAATATTTTTCGATTTTACTTCTTCACATTTCTGCCTGCCTGGCGCACATAATTGAGAAGCACACAAAACTATATTAGTTTGTCTTGCGCAAATATGAACTAAGTGTGGCAACATGGGGAAAAGGGGAATATATTTCGATTTTACTTCTTCACATTTCTTGGGGAAAAGATGGGGAAAAGAGGAATATTTTTCGATTTTACTTCTTCACATTTCTGCCTGCCTGGTACATGACAAGTATTTCAATATCGCGATTTACGAAAACCCAATGCACATTTCTCAGAATATTTTACCAGGCGCACATGATTTAGAAGCATACATTAATTATTTTGTCCATTGCGCAAATATGCACTAAGCGGCAACATGGGGAAAAGGGGAATCAGTTTATTGTTTTTTTTTATTTTACTTCTTCATATTTTCGTTTGCCTGGTACATGAGAAGAATTTAAATATCGCAATTTACAAAAAACCAAGTTTAGAAGATACACATTTTTCAGAATAGTTTACCAGGCGCACATGATTTAAAAGCATAATAATAAATTAATTATTTTACCCATGCGCAAATATGAACTAAGTGGCAACATGGGGAAAAGGGGAATATTTTTCGATTTTACTTCTTCACATTTCTGCCTGCCTGGTACATGACAAGTATTTTAATATCGCGATTTACGAAAACCCAAGTTTTGATGCACATTTTTCAGAATATTTTACCAGGCGCACATGATTTAGAAGCATACATTAATTATTTTGTCCATTGCGCAAATATGCACTAAGCGGCAACATGGGGAAAAGGGGAATCAGTTTATTGTTTTTTTTTATTTTACTTCTTCATATTTTCGTTTGCCTGGTACATGAGAAGAATTTAAATGTCGCAATTTACAAAAAACCAAGTTTAGATACACATTTTTCAGAATAGTTTTTTACCAGGCGCACATGATTTAAAAGCATAATAATAAATTAATTATTTTGCCCATGCGCAAATATGAACTAAGTGGCAACATGGGGAATATTTTTCAATTTTACTTCACAATTCTGCTTGCCTGGTACATGACAAGAAGACCAATATCGCGATTTACGAAAAACCAAGTTTTGTTTGTACACATTTTTCAGAATATTTTACCAGGCGCACATGATTTAGAAGCATAAATTAATTATTTTGCCCATGCGCAAATATGAACTAAGTGGCAACATGGGGAAAAGGGGAATCAGTTTATTGTTTTTTTATATTCTACTTCTTCACATTTCTGCTTGCCTGGTACATGTCAAGAATTCTAAAATCGCGATTTACGGAAAACCAAGTTTGATACACATTTTTCAGAATATTTTACCAGGCGCACATAATTTAGAAGCACACAAAACTATTATTAGTTTGTCTTGCGCAAATATGAACTAAGTGTGGCAACATGGGGAAAAGGGGAATATATTTCGATTTTACTTCTTCACATTTCTGCCTGCCTGGTACATGACAAGTATTTCAATATCGCGATTTATGAAAACCCAAGTTTTGATGCACATTTTTCAGAATATTTTACCAGGCGCACATGATTTAGAAGCATACATTAATTATTTTGTCCATTGTGCAAATATGCACTAAGCGGCAACATGGGGAAAAGGGGAATCAGTTTATTGTTTTCTTTTATTCTACTTCTTCATATTTTCGTTTGCCTGGTACATGAGAAGAATTTAAATAAATATCGCAATTTACAAAAAAAACAAGTTTTGATACACATTTTTCAGAATATTTTACCAGGCGCACATGATTTAGAAACATAATACATAAATTAATTGTTTTGCCCATGCGCAAATATGAACTAAGTGGCAACATGGGGAAAAGGGGAATATTTTTCGATTTTACTTCTTCACATTTCTGCCTGCCTGGTACATGACAAGTATTTCAATATCGCGATTTACGAAAAACCAAGTTTTGTACACATTTTTCAGAATATTTTACCAGGCGCACATGATTTAGAAGCATACATTAATTATTTCGTCCATTGCGCAAATATGCACTAAGCGGCAACACTGGGGAAAAGGGGAATCAGTTAGTTTTTTTTAATTCTACTTCTTCATATTTTCGTTTGCCTGGTACATGACAAGAATTTAAATATCGCAATTTACAAAAAACCAAGTTTTGATACACATTTTTCAGAATATTTTACCAGGCGCACATAATTGAGAAGCACACAAAACTATATTAGTTTGTCTTGCGCAAATATGCACTAAGTGTGGCAACATGGGGACAAGGGAAATAAGTTAAATGTTTTTTTTTGATTTTACTTCTTCACATTTTTGCTTGCCTAGTACATGACAAAAATATCATTGTCGCGATTTATGAGAAAACCCTAGCCTTTTGATGCACATTTTGCAGGCGTCAAATTTTTGACATGTACCAGGCGTACATGATTTTGAAGCATACAAAAATAAATTATTTTGTTCATTGCGTAAATATAAACTAATTGGCAACATGGGGAAATGTTTTTTTTCTATTTTACTTCTTCTCATTGCTGCTCGCCTGGTACATGTAAAATAATGAACTAAATGACGAAATGGACGGGGAAACCGCAACGGGTGATAGAGGTTCTGTTTAAAAGCCCGACATTGATTCAATAACTATGTGAAATGATTTAGAAGCCAACGTGCCATATTTGGCATACCGGATACATTAATAACCAAACAAACGAAATAAAAATGCTTAATTAGATCTGTACGGACTTAATTTGTTTATTCTTAAAATGGTATTTTATTATTTTTAGTGACTGAATTTTAAATTATTAGAATTTTTAATTTAATTATCAACAAAAGAAAAAATAAATAACGATCAAATCAAAATGAATTCTTCTTCTAACCAGTTTATCTAATATTTTGCATGATTATTTTTTCTTGTTTTTCTTCTTATTGCTGTTGTGACGATAGAAAAATATATTCTTAATAATAATTAACAATAAATAAATAAAATAATAATAGTTTCTAATGATTTTCAGAACAAAAAATATTGGTTTCTCTAATAATTTATCTGGTTTGATGTTTTTGTGAGTGCATTATGTCTAACTAAATTCAAATAACTTAAGACCATTTAACTTATTTACAATAAGACTGTTTGTATGTAAAACGTAAATGAGAAAAAAAAAATCACAAAATATTTAAGCAGCTTAATACCAGATGAATTTTAGATTTTGATTATAAGATTTTGTAACTTATTCTTAAAACTTTAACATATTTACTCGGGTAGTTCGAAGCTAATGTCCAAATCTACTTCTTTTGCTAGATGAACAATTTTCGATAAGTGCACAGCTAAATTCGCGGCTTCACCTAAATCGTCACGAGGCAAGATACGTAGTTTTGATTTCTTAATTATATCCTTAGCTTCATTCACCATTTGTCCTTGGAGCCGTACAATTATTGGAGTTTTAAGATTGAGTTCTTTTGCAGCGGCAATAATACCCTCGGCAATAATGTCACATCGGATAATACCACCAAAAATATTTACCATAATACACATACATTTTGGATCTAGTGTAATAATCTTAAAGGCTTCCTATAAAATATGGAAATAAAATTTATATACGACTTACAGGAAAATATTTAAAATTTTTTACTTTAACAGCATCTGCCGTGGCAGCACCGCCAACGTCCAAGAAATTGGCTGGATCACCACCATACAATTTAATAATATCCATTGTGGCCATAGCTAAACCAGCACCATTTACCATGCATCCAATTGAACCATCCAATGCAATGTAGTTTAATTCAAATTTGGCCGCAGCGACCTCCTTTGGATCTTCTTGGCTCGTATCTCTCATGGCAAAGAGTTCCTTTTGCCGAAATTGAGCGTTATCGTCAAATCGAAATTTAGCATCTAACGCGTAGACTGTTAATTATAAAGATAAATACTATTTTAGAATTATGGAATATTGTTTAGTTTGCCAGACACCATTTTACCAAGCACAATAAATGTTAAGGGAGACATACACAAATGAATTTTATAAAAATTTGTATTGGACCAGTATTCCAAAGTAACGATAATTTAAAATTGTTGCAGTTGCCCCAAGATGGCAGTGCGGAGAACTTCCGATGGCCTAAAAACCATTTGGCCAGTAATGGTGATTATTTGTGTATTTTTATTGGAATTTTTGTTAAATATTATTAAAAACTCGTGCTACAAGAAAACGGGACTCAACTAGGATACTACAAAAATTTATTCAATCAAATAGTAAAGGATAAATGAGTTTTGGAAAGGCGGAGACTATAAAAACGATTTGTTCATATTTTTCGGGAAATTAGTAGTGATTAATTACAATTAGTATTTCAACATTGTATGTACATACTTCTAAACTTAGTTAACTATAAAAAATTTTATCAGATAAGCTATTATAATTAAAAAAAACCTTAAACCAAAAATTATTGTTAGCAAACAATGGTAAGTATGTAAAATGTAGTGTATTATGTATGACCTTAACCAATCGGAGTCTAATAAAAAATACAAAACGTGGTAAATCTCTTAACGTTTTGAGAACAAGAAAATAAAGAAATGTATCACTCTTTAAGCAAAAGTACATACATATTTGAATGACTTTGTTACGCAATTAAAGAAAGGTTTAAGATCACTCTAATCTTAAATTTACTTACATGTTCCCGCTGACAAAACGATGCATGAAAATGAAAAATAATTTTAAATTAAATAATCTAATCCAATTTGTTTGTTTTTGTGTGGGGGAAACACTATGTGGAAATGATCTATTAACTTAAAAGCATTAAATTGTACTTACATTTTTCACAGGCATCTTCAGCATAGGGATTGATTTCAACCAGTAAAGCATCCTTTTTAACAAAAATATCGTACATATTTAACAACATTTGAGCAGTTTCTTCAGATTGTGGTCCCATGCCAACACGTTTAGCAATCTATTTTGCGTACAAAGGCATCAGATCAAGTAATATTTCTTAAGGATTATTTGACTTACATCGAGTGCACATTCTTTTGACAAACCTGTCATAACGTCAACCGGTTGATAAATAATTGCGTCTGGATCTTCAGCAGCCACCTCTTCAATGTTAATACCACCTTGAGACGATGCAATCACAACTGGCCCGCCAAAAGCACGTTCTAACATTACAGCGAAATAAAATTCGCGCCGCGGGAATTTACGTTCAGCAACCATAACTTTATTACAAATTCTACCAGCTGCACCGGTTTGTTTTGTAACGAGAAGTTGATTAAGCATTTGTTTCGATATTTTTGCAGCTTCTTCGGGGCTGGAATATTATAAACAATTACGTAAACAAAATGGTTTAAAAGTTCCATATTTACATACTCGTTCACCATTCGAACGCCGCTTTTAAACCCATTTTTAAATGTACCCTTGCCACGACCTCCGGCCAAGACTTGAGCCTTTAATACCAAATTGTTTGTGTTTAATTTTTTTGCGATTTCCCGTGCTTCTTGATCCGTATGGGCCACCCCAAATCTAAAAATGATACCAAACAAATTGAATATTGAGAGGTATCGTTATCTCACGATTCATTTATACGTCCAAAGTTATGACGTAAATTTTATAGACTTTGTACACAAACATTACATTGTATTAGGAAGTTAAACTTTGCTGCTGATAGATAACGCAACATAAGCGATTGAAGTCTAATTTTGTTGTTTACATTATCAATTAAAAATACTTACTTAGGTGTAGCGATCCCTCCTTGATTGAGTAGAGTATATGATACATGTTCCTGGACATTTAAATTTCTTACTTGGACGCCAGCGCCTAAAATCTAAAATAGTAAATCCATAAATAGTTTTAAAGAACACACTGTTTAATTGCTACGTCACAAAATCATTTAATTGTTTCCAATTCTTTTTTTTAATTTCGTGAATTATTTGCGTAACACAATCTAATTTTTTTCTCGTTTTTCGTCTCGCAAATTTTTGTTGTCATTATGTAAGAGACTGGGCTAAGAAAAAACTTATCCAAGATCAAATTAGCAAGAAGCGATAAAATTTGGTTAAATTTTGGTAAATTCCTCGAAATTATTTTTGTAAATATTTATTACGTCAACTCGTATAATTTATCAAGTATTGCAATAAATAATTTATCACAAGCTGTACGCGATAATTTTAAGTCACGTTTTTTGTCATGACTGCTACTTTGGCCATGCCATGAATCACTTTGAAACTTACTTTTGCACTATTCCTCCGTAAAATTGAACATGCAACTACAGCCCCACAATTCAAAACAGACGCCATGTTTTCTTAATAGAATTTTATTTTATTTCCACACTTCGTTTTTATTTTTTAATGAAGCAATCAACCACTTTGGGCATGGACGGAAAAATCACAAATGTCACTTCGATAGAAAATTTTTTTGTCAAGGAATTTAGCACAAAAACGTTAGTACTAAAAATCATGTGCGAACACAACCGATACTTCAAAATAACCGGTTCCAATTCAAAATGTACAATTTGTATTTTTTAACCGCGAAATATAATTTAAACATTAAAATCTATCAACTAATTGTATAATATGGGATTCTTCTTGATTACGCCACTCCAAATCACCAGCATCGCCCAAATTTCCGGCATATTCTATAAAAACAAAATGACTTTTATGTGCATGTACTTACAAATATAATTAGCCGGCAATTTATAACTTTACCTCGCATAACGCTTCGGATGGTTTTCATCGAAGCACCTCTTAAATTTAATATTTGAACAATTCTCTGCTTGACTGTATCTGCCGTTGTACTAACTTCTAGTATAATATATCCTATTAGTTGTAGAACAAACAGGCCACCAGCCAGCCGCTTAGAATATATTTCATCTTCCGCTTCTTCATCATCCACATCCCGTTCCATATGATCGATTTGCTTATCGATCACATCAACTTTATCCAAATATTTCAAATGTAGCTCCATTAATCGATCCACCTTTTCATGATCATTCTCTGTGAATTTAGCCAAAAGCCTCTGTCTTTGCGACCCTTTACAGTTTCGCAGCATACTGGAAATAATCGAAATAACATGTTCCTCATATTCCTCAATACTGAGCATACGTTTCTTGCTTCGTTTCGGTGTTTTCATAAATAGCGGAAATATAGTTCGCAAACCAAGTATGTCAACAAATTTATTACAATTGTCACGACCATCCGGACCCGACATTGCGTGATCCAAAACTTTTAGAGAACCATTACGCGACAATTTTTTCTCGCGTAACATTAAGTTCATTAGCTGAAGCCCTTCACCCTTTAAGAATCGTTCCCGATTTTCCTTCGCCATTAGTGCTGAACACATGCAGTTAAATAGATTTTCCATGTACTCTTGCTCGTCTGTGGTAGACGGATCATGTCGCTTGTACACAGCCAGTTGCTGGAGTAAAACATCGATTCCGTCTAGAGTTCCCAATAAAAGTCGATTATCATTTGTATCTTGCAACAAAATCGATAAAATTTCACTACAATACAGCCGATTTGGTTCAAATGGTATTTTGGCTTTTAATCGTTTTAGCAACCATTGCAACAGTCCTTGCTCGGCCGCTTCTTTACATGTATCAGTTTTAATTTCGGTTAAATTTTCATAAATCGCCAACGTATTATGAACTCCATCCGCTTCTTCTTTTACGCTTTCATCCAATCTATCTAAATTTTGTACTAGAAGGGCGCACGCTTGCTGCTTCCGTAGCGTTTCAATCAGTACTTCAGCCCCATCTAAACTCTCGTGTAGAATATCAACATCGGTCATCTCTTGAAGCAAATCGACTACGGCTACACTTATATCGGTATTTTGATGCGACAGCAATTCCAATAAACTTGGTATAGCGTTTAATTCAACAAATACAGAATATAAATCAGGAACTGTTGCCACAGCATGTAAATCATATATAGCCGCATGAAGATCAACTTCGCTTTCCATAAATTTTTCTGGCTGCTCAGAAAATTTTATACGCATTTCTTGATTCTTGAGTACACGTTTCTCGAAGATGAGAATCATTTTTTTCAATCCGACTTCATCGAGCACATCACCTTCGGCCTCCTCCTTTTCAACATACTGTAAAATATTCAATCGTTCTTCTTCGGTTATCTCAGGCTCTTTGGTTGACGAAAGCATTCGCATCATGGACTGGGCATCAGTTCCGTTATGCGATTTAGTTGATCTCTTATGAATGTGATGGATCGGTTTCTCCTCAATCTCCTGGTCCTCATCATCGCTTTCGTTAGGACGTTTTGGGGTTTGCTCAGGCTGAGAATAAACAATTTAGACATAACAATAACATAACCTCAAAATAAAATTTTGGAAATCTAATATGGTTTTTGAAACATTTGTATAATTACTTTATAAGAGAGTAATTCACCAATATCCATAACAACTTCGATGTTCTTTAAAGTAATTAATAATTTTATTTTATGCTACTTAAATATGTAGAAAATGCTAACTATTTGAGGGTTGACACTGACAGATAAACCTACACTGAAGTATAATTTGACAAGTTCAATTTAGTTTAACAACTAGAATCCTTCTGCAAGTATTACTACACAAAATTGTGTACTACACTTTCCAGATATGAAAAGCTCACAAACCAACTTTAAAAATTAAACGTTAGCGTCGATATATACAATTAATCTGAAAGCTCCATTTCTAAAATTCAAATTAAAACAAAACATTTTTTTTTATAAATTTATTTCATTTTTAATTGAAATCTATAAATTTATTCAACTTTAGGAGCACCCACATCTTCTTTAACATCCAAATTAGCAACTACTGGTGGCTTGAATTTTAATTCTGTTTTAGGAGTAGCATAAATAGTTTCTTCTTTTGGCTCCACAACAGAAACATTATCTGGTAATGGTTTCTTTGGGCCAATTTTGCCGTGTGTATCCCAAGGCAACATAATTTTAACCTTAATACCAAGAACACCTTGTCTCAAAAGTACGTGGCGTGTAGCTGTATCAACATAATCATTACATGGATCACCGGAATGGATCATCAAACCATCAACGAATTTCATTGACTTAGCACGTTGTCCTCTTAATTTCCCTGAAACAACGACTTCACAGCCTTTTGCACCAGATTCCATGATGAATCGTAGAACACCATAACAAGCACGACGTACAGCAAGACCACCGATAAGTTTGTAACGGAGTGATTCGGCTTGTGCGATAGCGCATAATCCACGAGTAGCTACTTTTTCAGCATATAATTCGATTGTGCCTGGAGTAAAGTGGAATCTAAAATATAAAAACAATTAAAATTTAAATGCAAAATGCAGGAGATGCTAAAACTACCTCTTTTGAACGACAGCAGTCAATTCTCTGATGCGACGACCTTTTTCGCCCAAAACACTTTGGGTTCGGGTGGCAATAATAATAATTTCGGTTCTGGCTGTTGTAACACGAACCTCAACACCGGAATAGCCATCCTCAGCTAATTCCCGGGTCAAGAATTCGTTCAATTCTGCCTTGAACATGCCATCGGCAACAAACTGTAAATATAAAAAGATTGAGGTTAGAAATTTATTATTGCTAATGAAACAAATTACAAGATGAACAATAATAATTTACACATAACTATAAATAATTTAATTTTGACTATAACTGACGAATAATTAAATGAAATGAGATTTATTAAAATATCCAGCGTGTAAACCTACATGGTCGGATATTTATTTCGTTATTTTACCCCTAATGTTACACATTTCACTATATTTTTTATATTTCATCGATACGTTGAACAAAGTACATTAATTTTATTGAATATTTATGTAATTTATACTTAATTTACCTTGCGTTTTTTGGAAATAGCCACACTCATTTTTATAAACTTCGATTTAACAAAACGTGGAACGAAGGAAAGAAAGATGGATGAAATGCAACATGGCCGTCATAAAAATTTTGCTATAAAAGTTTGCTATACAATTTCGATATTTTCGAGAGTACCATAAAAATCGTGCTATAAAATTACAATGTACGCCCAAACAACCAAACAATGGATTTACCCATCAAACACATACACACGCCCTCTACATGCCATTCGCGATTGCACACTTTGATTCTTTCCTCGTTTCCATCCGCTACAAACAAATTTTGTGGCAGGGAAATTTTTATTTCTTATTTCAGTAATATTTTTTTTGATTATACTGATTTTCGCACTACTACAAAGATAAAATATTTCAAGGCCACCTTGTTTATTTGTCGTTTTTGTGTTAATTTTTGTTTCGAGTGGATTTTTTTTTTTTCAACCAAGAAAGCAATTTTCGCAGCAGATTACTATACGAATAAAGGTCGTAGTTTACATTATCCGTTCCTTTCAGTCCCTGCACATAACGTGTCAGACAAAACAAAAGATTGTTTCATGTATTTTCTATAGGAGTATTTGTCGCGATGTTTATAGACTTAAATGTCAAATTTAATTGTCAAATTTATTGGGGAGGGAGTATTGTGCCGATGTTTATAGACTTAAATGTCAAATTTAATTATCAAATTTATTAATTACAAATGAACTCTCTAAAATTATGAAAGAGATAAATAAACCCGGTCTACCATCGTAGGTTGTGCGAAAAGCAAAATTATTATTTTTTCCCATTATTATTAATAAAACACAAAAAGCACAAGTCGACATTGAATTTAATTTATATGTAAGCCCAAAATAACCTAGGAAACAATCATGTAAACACAGCAAGAAAGTTATTCCGCCACTCCACACTTTGATTCTTTCGTCGTGATTCTATCATTTCAAAATATCAGTTGATTCTTTGCGCATTTCTTTGTTTATGTATGTGTGTAAAATTATAATTTTTTTGACTCGTATTGTAATAAAAGTTTATTATTTGCTGCGAAAACTACTTCTTTGTTTGAAAAATAATATTTTTGCTCTCGAAACAGAAACTAACCTAAAATTAACCCAAGAACGACAAATAAACAAGGTGTCCTTGAAATATTTATCTTTGTAGTAGTGCGAGAATCAGTTGAATCAAAAAAAAATGTTGCTGAAAAAAGAATCAAAAATTTCCCCGTCACAAAATTAGTTTGTTGGTGAAGGGGAAAGAATCACGACGAAAGAATGAAAGTATGGAACGGCGGATTAGGGACACACATAATGGTACTATTCCATGTACAAAACAGAAAAAATTTGCTGAACATCGGAGAAAGACAAGAACTAAAATGCACATTAGAGTGACTGAGAAACAACATGTTTATTTTATAGTAGAAAAAATTGGGGAAATTTTGAAATCAACAAAAACTAACCTCACATTTTTTAAATAAATAACTAAAAATCTTTATTTTTAAAAATTGACAATTATTTTATATCGTAAAAATTAATAATAAAATTAATATCATTTTTGAGATGAGCAAAAAATATATTTTTTTATTATTTTGATTAATTTACCAAAATATCTAAAAAAATGTTCTACTATAAAATATGGAGGAGAAATTTTTGACAAGTTCGTAAATTAACCTAAAATTTCATAGTCGTGCAGCAGCCAAAAAAAAAAAAGATTTTAAAACCTAAACATATTAAGAAATAAATAATAAATTTAATAAAAATATATTATAAATACATATTTAGTTTTACATAATACATAATAAATCTAGTGAATTAGTATTTAAGTTTAAAATCATAATAAATCTAGTAATTCGTAGGAAATCAACAAAGAAATTGTATTTCAAACAAATTTGGCCATCGTAAAAATGTCAAAAATTTCCAAGTACATATTTGGTGCATCGGTATTGGAAGCATCGAGTAAAATTTATGGTTACAGGGTTGATATCGAGCACAAGGAAGTGATTCGAATGTATGGTGGTTTATCGTATGAATGTCGGCGGTAAAAAAGGTGAAATAAATGAGAATGAAGGGGGAATCGAAAAGAATGATCCAATTACTGAGGGTAGCAATAATGTGCAGGATCCAAAAGCAACGGCCAAGGCTAAAGCAAAAAAGCGACGTCAACAAAGTTCATTCGTACCAAAATGTAAAGCAACGATAAATGGTAAACTAGATACGGTATCTTTCTTGGATCCCGTATTTGTCGATATAAAATCCAATTTAGTGAATGAATAGTTAGTCAATAAATAGTTCGAATCGATCTTTTCCAAATACGCTGGAATCGAACAACTCGGAAATTTTATTTGATTACTATAATCCGTACTGGGATAAAACACCAAATGAATCTATGTATACTCAATGAGGACCACACGACCCACCCAGAAAGTTTATATGACACTATTTAGGGAATACAATATCAGTGATAATATAATCAGTTCGACAAGTCAAAAAATGATTTAAAAGCCTTGCAAAGTGTTGGGCAAATTGTTGAGGAGGTACTCAAACAATTGACTGAGGATAAATGTAAATATGTACCTCCAATATGTCACTGATTCAGTGAAACGATAATTTATGTTTATCTATATTTTTAGTTATTGTGAAGGCAACAAACGGGCTACGATATGTTGTTGGATGATATCAGTTAGACAAGACAAAATTGAAGGCTGGAACTAGGGTAGCTCTTGATATGACCACACTTACAATAATTGACCGCGTGAGTTGATCCCCTCGTTTATAATATGTCTCACGAAGATCCTGGTGATGTAACATATTCCGCTATTGGCGGCCTATCCGTACAAACTCGTGAGGTCATTGAACTTCCGTTAATATCGTGAATTATTTTTGCGTGTTGGTATAACACCGCCAAAAGGTTATTTAGTATACGAATCACTACTTGCTCGTGCGGCAGCATCACAACTAGACGCAAATTTCTTAAAAGTTGTATCGAGTGCTATTCATTAACCGATCGTGAAATTCAACGTACTTTAATAAAATTGCTTAATCAAATGGATGGTTTCAATTCATTGGGCCAGGTTAAAATGATTGTGGCTTGATCGAATGGCGGTTTATGAATACAAGTAAGTCCTTGAATAAAAAATGGTAGAATTTTTTAACTAATAAGAATTTTGTTTTACTTTAGATTACTAGGCCTACAAGCCAACTGTCATCAAAACATTAAAATGTATAATTATCAAAATGACTACGTACAAAATCTCGCGATGTATTTATAGGATCACAGTAACTTCCGTTTGATGTATGCACCCACTGAAATTATTTTGAACAAAGGTTTTAACATAAATCAGTATTTTACTCCCGATTATGGTTTTTCGAAGGATGGGTTTCCAGCCAAG
Source organism: Nephrotoma flavescens (assembly GCA_932526605.1). Classification (NCBI taxonomy): domain Eukaryota; kingdom Metazoa; phylum Arthropoda; class Insecta; order Diptera; family Tipulidae; genus Nephrotoma; species Nephrotoma flavescens. The sequence continues at coordinate 77,941,231 of OW052221.1, read as the reverse complement.
GGATCGGTTTTTATCGGTTAATCATTACAAACACTGATAAAGTTGATATATTGGGGTTAAAATTAATATAAAAATCAATAAATAATTTTTATTTAGTAAAATGAAATAAAAAAAAATAAATTAAATTAAATAAAAAAAAATAAAATCATCCATGTTTTAATTTTTTAGCGTGTCGTCGCACGACCAAGCACAAAAATTTATGTTTTACTACCATAAAAATATCAAAAAAATAAAAGTTTGCGGAGAGTGGGGGAATTTTTTCAGTTTTGCTGCTATAAAAAATACTTGAGTTGATATTTTTTATGAAAAATTATGGCAGCACAACAACAATTTGCTCAGCAAATGCTCAGCAAGCTATAATCGGATGTGCCATTCTTCCTATAGTCGATCTGTATTTTTGTCTCGTTTTGGTTTTGCTGAGATAATATTGTATGCACATGGAATAGTACCATAACTTATCAGGAATGCGTTCAAAAATTCTACATTGTAACAATAATGTTAACAATGACATTTCTACACCGTTCATAAATCTAGATTGTAACATCGAACACGTGATTTTGTCGTTCATAAACGATTTCTCTACATTGTTAGAAATGTCATTTTCACCTCTACTCAATACTGGGGTTCTAGCTGCCAAAGCAATTAATAGAAGCTGAAAATGTATTCGTGTGCAATAAGATTAATGATTATTATTAATAATGATGTCTTATGAGTCTATATTGATACAGGTTGAAAAAAAAACAAGTTTAATATAAATGTGGGAAATGATGAATATTTTTTTAATTTAATTTCTTTTTTTTTGGTAGTTATTATAAGTGCAGGTTTGGTTTCGTGGGACTTCTGAATCGGCAATGAAAATGTTCTTATGTAAAGTAAAACAAATGAATTATTGTTTGTGTGATTTCGGAAACGAGTGTTTGTTTTGATTTATTTTGACATTTGTAACAATATCGATGTAAAGGGAAATCGTAAACTATACAATGATACCTGGAACAACGTTCTACACTGTAGAATTTTTGAACGCACTCCAGCGACAGTCAAGCATGAAACGTATACAGACATTTTTCAGCAAATGAGGCTAGTTTTCGTGTGTGACATGCAAAGATGATTCTATTATCTCAAACAGAATAGCGGCGCACATCGCCGATTTTCGGCGCTCAAAGTTCAAATCTTTTTTGTCAAACAGATAGACGCTGTATTTGTGTCATTTCTGTCATTTATAGACAGACTTGAAATACTAATAATATATTAAATCTTTTTGCTTGTGGATAAATAAACATACCAGCAAATCAAAGAAACGGATAATAGTGATAACACAATAATGGTAATGAAAATGTCAATGATGTTATTCACAATGGGTAATTTATAGAAAGATTAATTTCTCATTAAATGTATCCTGAAAATTGTAAAACTCAATTGAGTATTTAAAACAAACCACTTCTTTATTAGAACAAAATTTAGTTATGAATTATCACCTCATCCATTTCATAAAATAATAAGTTTTGTTTGTTTTTAGTTAAATGTCACTCAACGTCCAAAAAAATATAAATTTTTATATTTTGACGTCGAATGTCGACGCTCTATCTGTTTGCACTTAGGGAAATGCATGTATTTTAAATTTAGCGCTGATGTTTTCGACGTCAATCTACATATACCTCAAGTATATGACATATCTATGTAAGATGAATCCTATATGAAATGTCTGAGATGAATCGTTCGTGACAAGTCATGCTTGCCAATGCTATGACAATTCATAGGCATGTCTGAGATGAATTTACGTAGATAAACTCGTACGTATATGAACTTGTGATGCTGCAAAAGACAGAAATTTGAAGTATATGTTTTTGAAGTTAAAAAGTTTAAATATTGAAGTATATGTTTTAATTTAAATCAGTTGTGCTAAACTGTGCATTCCAAAAAGAACTTAGCTCTCCTCCAGAAATGGTCAGGATTGGCCCTACAACGGCTATATCTAACCAATTAAGTGCATTATGTACAGAATATGTTGTCGATTTACTATATGTTAGAAAATATTGCAGTTTTTGTGGCCAACTTGTTTAATTAAACTAGATTTATATAACCTAATAAGACCATGATTCACTATTCATTGTCCACATCAGCCAGATTTGGTCATCGAAAACCTTTAATTCAATCCAATTTTCCCAAGTTAAATTTAAAAAAAGTATGAGTGATTTCTGGAAATCCTAACTTATATTAATGAAAACACTTAAACTCAGTACATCGAGAACATACTGATAAAGTATCAAGATTGTGCCTACTCCCAATCGATCAAAATCGGTCATAGGAAACACTTTTTTCATCCCAAATTTCCAAAAACCATTTTTGAAAATTTTTGTACACATAACATCTGCATAAGACCTAGAAACGGACCAGTAAAATCAACATGTAATCGTTCCCACGGCTTCGTCGCGATTGGCCAACTTTCGAACACCTTTTTCGGAGAAACCTCCTGGCATGCTCGACATTTCTTCACTGTGGTTTTCATTTCGTTGTCGATGTTCGACCAAGCAGTGTCCACGGCTAGTTGCTTCAGAAGAACAATGCCCGAATGTCCAATATGAAATAGGGCAAACACTTTCTTCCGCAGAATGAGAGGAATTATGACTACTAAACTCAGTCGCGAAAAAAGAACCTTATGGAAACGGAAATGAAATTTCTGAAGATCTTTTTTTTACAGTCCGGCTATCATTCACATAGGACTGGGCACTCGCTACAACGGAAAATTTAGCTGTTTATGTAGCAGTCTGTTTACTCCAGTCTAGAGAAAACTTCCAACATTTCAAGATATTCTTCGTTCACTTGACATGCTCATTCTTCTGGATGAAATTTCTCATGACAGTCCGCGGACCAATGGCAAGTCGTGAAAGTGCATCGACTTTGTCAAAAGATCGGATCATTCGAAACATGGCCTAAATAATCCACTTTAGTTTGGAAGAATTTGCACAGGCTCATATTACATTTCAAGTTTGCAGCAGCAAATCGTTTGAAAATCATTTCCAGATTTTTGATATTCTTCGTTGGTTCGACCTGTTACAATTAAATCGTCCAAGTAACTTGTAACAAACTACACATTCGCTGTTACCTGCTCAATGAATCGCTGACATATTGCTGGAACGCTATCTATTCCAAAAGGAAATCTTTGGAACTGGAATAGTCCACCAGATCTTTCGATTCACTGCCAAGTTCCAACTGAAAATAAATTTCACCGAAGTCAATCTTCGAAAATCGTTTCCCTTCTTGCAGGTGCTTAAATAAATCATCAACTCTCGAAATTGGATACCAGTAGACGCACATTTGAGAGTTTACGGTGCATTTGCATCAGCTTGACAGAGAACATTGATGGATACGGTCCATCGGCTGAATTGTATTGGTTGAAGCGCACCAAGTGAAACCAACATGTCAATCTCTTTTAATTTCGCCCATCTGTTCAAACGGAAACGAGCATCAGGTTTCAAGATTACGCTGGCTTTGAATTAATGACAGTGACAAAACCAGGTTCAAAAATGTTCGACTATTTTTTACACTGATCATCGACTTTGGTTTCGTAATCGCACAAAACAGAAAACCAATACTCTTTTCCCGCTTCAATACGCTGAATTTGAAGACAAAATACATCAAACCAGGGGCCCTATTCTTAAATACTATACGGAAACGAAAGTACAAGATTCAGATTTGAATTGAATCAGATTCGTAAAATTCTTATTTTTTTTATTTGTTCACTCCCAAAACATTTTTTTCTCGGCTGCAGTTACCAAGTACTTGCAATCCCAAAATTCAAACGTCTGAATGTTCAAAAATTTCACATTAACGTTCTATTTACCTCGCACTCGCAACCGAATATTGCCATCGGCGCTAAAGCTTGTGTTCACGATCGTGTCTCTTGGCTTGTTTAATTTACGAGAAAACCAATCAATTTCCTTGTCTTAGTATCAACTAAAAAATCACGAACAATTTCTTACCACAACGCTCAATCCAATTTGACTGCTTAGCAAATTCTTGTTTTGGTTTGGATTCCAAACTTCACACCAATGGTTCCTGAACAGACTCGACCATAATGTCACTCGAACGGTTTCCTCAAACGAAAACTTTCAGTTGGCTCGAACTTTCACCTCCGATTGATTTGTTGAACAAGTTTTCTAAATTTTGAACAATTCGTCACGGAAATTTTAAAAACTTTTTATGACATCCACCGAATTGACATTTTTATTGGATTGACTTCAATCACATGACCAACTTGAAAACATTTCCGACATTCGGCATTCAGACATTTGCCGGACAAGATTTTAAAGCATTTCTATTTCATACACTCCGATTACTGAAAAGGGACGCGTGAGAAGTTCTCCACCCATTTAGGTATCACCTTGCAAATCCATTGACTACTGTTGTTTTCTCTTCTCACGGGCATAATTTAACGAAGAGAAGCGCACAACATTCGCTCCATGATTGAATTTGTTTAGGGGTTGTAAATATAAAATGTGGATCGCTTCCCTTTTCGAGTAGATTAAAATAGACACGCTATTTCTTTAGATTGGATAGTAGCTATCCGACAACTTACAATAATGAACGTATAAAAACTCTCAAGATAAAGGATAAGGAACCCCTACGAACGAAAGATTGGCCTTAAAACTGTTGAATTTTGTAAGTCACATTTCCCTTCTATGGCAATACATCTTAATAGCCTACGGATTCTTTTGATAAGGTTATAGAATGTTCATGCGTTCGAGAATTGGGATAGAACGCTCGGCCTGCCACAACGATTGTGGCCTGCGAAGCAAAAAATGTATTGTTTAGAAATGTTGGGGTTATTTTTTTACAAATTGAACTATCAGACTACCAGTAAATGGAAAACAAAACTTGACATAATTTCATTGTTTTAATGTATTTGTTACGATGTACACCTCAAACTTTATAGCTAACAGTGATTATCTTATAAAATATTTACTAAGCCAAGTTGTAGAACAAGAAGTTGATTCAAAACAATTATCTTACGAGATTGCTGATCATGCGGTCAATACAAAAGAAATTATTTCGGAATATCCTCGAATTGCGGCCCAAATGTGTAATATTGGTAAATTCTCGTTAGAACAATTGCTTCCAATGATAAACAATGTGCGGCTTACCAGACGGCCAATTTCCGTTAATCGCACAGATATATTTCATAAAAACACAAAATGCGAATATGTCAATGATCAAGCTACAAATTTTATGATAATTGCTAAGCCGGGCATCAAAACCTATAAACTAGCCCAGAGAATGATGGAGAAGTTTAAATGTATTCATATCGATTGTAACGATCTTGTTGAACGTGAAATCCAAAGTAAATCACGGCTTGGTATATGGCTGGAGAGAAATCTACAGCTCAATAAAATTCTACCAATCGAAATAATTTTATGGTTGATACAACGTGAAACTAGGACAAGTGAAATTATGTATCGTGGTTACATTTTAACTGGTATACCAATAATTCCTGATATGGATTTAAATGTAAAGAAAAACTATTTAACTGAAGATGATTTTTTGATGTTCGAACAAATAGTCAACGAGATTATTGATATTCCATTTGATCAAAGAGCGCATGAACTGGAAAAATTAAAAAAGGAAATATTTTCAGAATATCCCAATGTAGAAGATGATACCGATGAAAAGAAGGAAATATTCAAGGAGTACGCTAAAATTCCGCAAGGAATTCGACCAATCCCGAAACTTTTTCATAAAATTAGTTCCGATCGAGATGTACGATTTAGCATCAAACGACAACTTGATTTTTCTCTCGATCTGGAGAACAAACCAATTATTGCAATTTATGTGGATTGTGATGACGACGATATTATTACAAAAAATATAATTTTTACCAATAGAAAACCCGAAGAACTGAATAGTATTAGAGTTGCACAAAAACGGTATAATAATGCATTAGATATTGTGCAAGAATTTTTATGTCACTTTCCACGGCCGAATTTAATTTATTGCCAAGGCATATTCACATCTGATCAGATGTTTGAAAGTTGTTATGATAAAATATTGGAGAATGGTATTCGGCAGGTTTACTTGGCAGAGAGCTTTTATGATCAGTTCAAAGATGATGAAGCCATTATTGAAAAGTTGGAGGCAACGGTTGCACCACATGATATCCTAGACATTTTGTGTAAAATAAAACCTGTTCGTGAGGATCTTGGATGGTTTAGATCATCGTTCGAAAATAAATGTCCAGTTATGTTGTCTAGAGGGAAATGCGTTCTAGGAAAATATCAACACTCTGTTCTCTATACAGGCTCAATTTACTTATTCTCTTCAAATGAGAATAAACGATTATTTTTAGAGAATCCACACCATTTCGTAATTTTACCTCCAACTTGTCGAGTAGCCATAATGGGACCACGGCGATCAGGAAAATCAACATTTGCCAAATGTCTTTCGAAATTTTTCGACAATTGCCCAGTAATCGACGTGAATTATTTATTCGAATATTACAGAAAATTAAACGTTCAAAAGTTATATTATGCCGAAGCATGCGAATATGCTATTGTAACGTTGAAAAAGCAGCAGTTGGATGAATTAAACGAGGAATTAAATGACCGAAAACTTAAAATTAACAAATGGATTTTGGAAATGACAGACAACATTACTGATTTTCTCAAACACGCACCACCAAAAAAGGGGAAAACAAAACATTCGACACCGATACTGGATAAAAAGGCGGCACAGCACAAGGAACATCTGCGGGCTATACTTGATGAATTTGGATTTGAAACTGACCATCCAGCATTGCTTAAAGCCTATATGCATTCACCGCACTTGTTTATGAATAAATTACCGTGGGATCTCCGCAAACCAATCTTACCACGTGAACCTCAAGTCACCGATTCGGAAGTAAAAAAACTAGCTGTAGAGCGTATGCATGAGCTAAGCAAAGATTATTGTATACCATTTGCACGAAAACTCGAAATTCTTGTCCACAAAATCCGTTTGTGTGAAAAACGATTAAAGCTTTTGACAAAAGAAAAAATGTTGTACGGTTATTGGATACTTGATGGGTTACCCCCGGAGATGGAACTTTTAGAGGGGTTACGTGATTTGGATTTATTACCGGATGTAATAGTTTATATTGACGATTCTATTGGTGATCGATTATCCGAACTGCAGACGATAAAATGTGGAAGGGAATTTTTCGATACCAGCTACGTGATTGACACTGTATCAAGGAAAAATAAAGCATTATTTAAGCATTTGTTAAATAAATTTCCGCTGAAAAATATTAAAGATATTGAATGTTTTGAGAAGCAGCTAGTTCGACGGGAACTCGATCACGTATTAATGCAAGAATCACTGCAGGGCGCTAAAGATTTTTCAGAGGAAAATGGAAAATATCGTGAAGATTTTGATCAGGTGAAGTCATTTGTTGTTCCGTTAAATGTTCATGTAGTTTCCGTCGATATTCATAACAAATCTTGGACTGAATCAATTATCTGTGGGATTAGAGACTACATGAATTATTTTAATGGGTATCCTCACGTTATACAAGAAGAATTTGTTGAAAATGAAGAACCGAAACCAAAGGATAAAATTATACGATTCGGAACCACCGCTGATTACTGTCCAGTCCTTTTCATCGATAAAATGCTTTTAAGGTTAGGATTTCCGCAGTATTCAGTGCTACTTAAAAATAAAACATATCTATTATCGTCGGACGAGGCTCTGCAAACATTTATTAAAGATCCGTATAAATATTCGGATATTGAGCGACCATTCCAAATACCGCCGTATCGAATATGTGTTATTGGGAATTATCATATTTCTAAGCGGGGCGATTTAAGACGAGTCGCGAATATTTTGGGAACTAAACACATTGCAATGAGCAGCTTAATAAATGCGTACCTGGCCAAAATGCAACCGGGGCGCAAATTTAGTGTTTCAAATTTCAGTGAAATTCTAGAAGATTTAGGTGAAAATCTGGTTAATGATATATTCGCCCCATCATTTCAGGAAGGATTTGTAATGGGTATAGTATTAAGAAGGAGGAGGGAGTGTGCAAGAGTTTTTAGCTAATATTACAATTGAGTATTCTTATATTTTCAGAAAGTTTTCCATACACAGCAGAACATCTACAACAAATGATAAGATTAAATAATTGTCCCGAACAAATATTTTATCTTAAAATTGAAAACAAGCACCTTATGAGTGCTGAAAAGAAATATTACATGAAAATATATGAAGAAGAGCTGCTGGTAAAAATAAACGATTATAAACTTCAAAATCAAGATTGGATCAGTCGAAGAAAATTTCGGTTTGATAATTTAATGGCCGAGTTGCCAGACGACTTTACAGTCGAAGAAGAAGAGGAGGAGGATGAAAGTAATGTTGCAGATCGATTACAATCAGATATTTTGGCTGGGATACTAAAAGCTTTCGATGTAGAAGCTGACCATTCAAGTCGTAAATCGCAATTGAGACAAATGTATGTCGCTGACATGGTCAACAAGGAAATGCCACCCGACCGGTATACTAATTTAATTGAACAACTAATGGCATTTCCGATTAAGAATGAAACTAAAGATTTTATAAAAAGTAGAACAGCAGAATTTGAAAGAATAAAATCAGTTGCCGAAGAAAATTTAATTCCGTTCATACAGATTCGATTGCATCCTTATACGACCAAGGAGATTGAAAAATCGATTTTGAAGTCTATCAAAGAAAGTACGGACCGACAGTACATATTTCAGCGGGCGCACCCAATTAATTATCAGGATGCTTTGGATTATCTCTATTATGGGCAGTTTATGTTAAGCCGATATTTTTGGACTTGTCCTGTTAAAAATTTAGAAATGGATTACCCTGTAAAGTTGACATTAAGTGAGTATTACATTCAATTAATAATTAATAAGGTTATCTAGAAATTCCATCTTCTCTCATTTTAGGGACCCCCAATTTAGATCAGAAACTTCAGGCGTTTATACACCAAGAGCATGTATATTTCGTTCAACGTGAACATCACCATGTAGAACAGTTTGCTGCTAGACCTTATCTATTCACTGGCCCAATGAATGTTTGCCAAATAACTACTCCAATACGTGTAGCAGTTCATGGCCCCCGGAATTCGGGATGCCAGACGTTGTGTAACAGAATCTCAAGAGAATTTCAACTGAATAATTTCACGTTGGGCGAAATGAAAAAGTATGTGGTGAAAAATTTTAAATGGACCAAAGTTGCCAAGGAATTGATTAAGAATAGAATGCAAGTAACCGATAATCAACAAATATGTGATTTAGTAAAAATTACAATTAATTTCGAGAAACAAGGATGGATTATACGTGATTTACCGTTAAGCGATGATTTGATGAAATGTTTTATGTTAAATGGTTTGGATATTAATTTAGTTATTTATCTGGATCCGACTGGCTTAGATTTATGGATCAATATTAAAAATAAATACAACAAAGAAAAATATAAAAAAAAAATGGAGGTGCTTCAACATCTGTTTGCTATGATTTCGGAACTTGAAACGTTTTCGAACCATCCTAGGAATTTTAAAGGACTAAATCGAAATATCATTACAATAAAGGATTTTACGTCAAGATGGAGCACATGGAATAAAGCGTATAAAGAAATACTGCTACTGCTTAGGCTGCATAATTTATATGAGTTAAGAGGAGTACAGCTGGTAGCCGGTAGTTTGTACAAACTAGATGTTACCGATTATGAGTTGCACTATCGTTTGGGTCCTTTAAAGTTATATTGCCCAATGTGCTGGATGAGTAAAAAATTATTGGTTACATATCGATATTATTACATTGACGACGAGGATGCTGAGCCACTTTATACCGAAAACATGTATGATAAAAATTTGTTCCAATTTCGTAAATATTTTTATTGGTCGTGTAATAACCATCTTGTGGAAATGATGGTAAATGCTGAATCATATTTTCCTACGCATGAAACACTTCCTGAGGAGCTACCTCACTTGATTAAAGATTGGAAGAATTATTTTGTTACTAATGACGCATATTGTGCCGTTGCTTATTTAGAAAGTGTAAATACTGATATTATCATCGGACTGACAGAATATTCCGTGCTGTATAAAGATAAAGTACTTGTATTTCAATTGATTGTTAAAACAATAAATTTATTTGATTTCATTTTTCTCGTTCCCAGATTTACGTCATGTCGTCTCAAGCCTATTGCATTCAATTTCTACAAAATCCTGAAAAATATAAAGATGTCAAAATAATATTTGTTTTTTCAGCGGCAACGACTGTCGATGAAGATTTTAAAAATATGAAATTAGATTTTGGAGCAATAACACCAACTCTGATTACCAATGCACTTTTAGAGTGTGCATTCGAACGACCAAAACATTTTAATCTTGAACCGGGTCAATCGTTAGAAATATATTTAGGACTATATTTCAAGTGTCACAATACAAATGCGTCAAATTCTGAAGTAGAATCGTATAAAAATTTATTTTTAAAATTTTGGGATGAATGTAAAATGGTACAGAGAAATATAAATGAGATGCAAATTATGGGTAATCCGTTTATAATGCATCTAAAGAAGAAGAGAGAATCGTCCGTTAGAGGTTCTTCATATAGTACTTTTGGGTTTTAATTATATGTATGAATTGCTAGAAATTATATTATTTATTTTATTTGGTTTCAATAAATTAGATGTCGCTTAGTGTATTTTATAAATTTTGTGTTTTATTTTGTTTTTGTTGTGCAAACGTTGAGAACGGATGTGTAGGACGAAATTACACTATAAAAGATCATTGACAAAGGTGTTCTATAAAATTTTTGTATCAATTTTTTTTAAAACAAGTTTGATCAAATAATTTGTGAAAATTACACTACATAAAAGACTTTATCAAAATGTTTCCCAAACTTCAGTAAAAACGGAACAACACCGAGCTGTTATTAATAAAAACAAAACAGAAACAGAAAAAAGAATCAGAAAAAAGAATACGAGATTTAAAAGGTGTTCAAAATTTATTATAGAGGAACTGCAGACTCGAGCAAAAATTGGTTTCACTGTGGAATTCACGAATTATGTGCTGCATTTAGTTATGACAGCGACAGCGATGTTTTGAGTACAGAATCAGTATATCCCTTTTGCTGTCCGGTAACACAATTGTGTGTGTACGGCAAAAGTACCATGTCAAAAAATTTTTTTTGAATGTGTTTTGAACTAACTTACACAAAGGTGTTTTCCATTCAAACTTATTTCGTCCGAAAAAAACACTATAGCTATACACACAATTGTGTTAATTTAATATTTTATACTTTGAAAGTTTGTACTTTAATTTTTCTGACACTACAAATTTAATACAAATTGTCAGAAAGACAGAAATTAAAAAACAACTAAAAGTAAATTACCCTAAAGTTATGCTACTTGTTCGGAAAAAGATTTGGTAATTTTGTCGGCAAGTTACCCAAAAGTTACCATGATATATTTCCGAAAACGCCTACTGACTTAAGGTCGCCGAATTCAAATTTTAGTATTATGATTCGCACCGTGAGAGCGCAGTAAGTGAGAGTATTGTCAAAATTGCTCACGTACAATTTACAAGTGACTTCATAGTACATTTTTTTATTTATTTTCAAATACAAACCAAACTGGAGAATATACATACACACGTATTTTTTTTATCAATTTATATTTTATATAATTAAAAATTGCTTATTACAAAACTACAATGAATAATTATTATTATTTTATAGTATAGTCAAATAGTCAACCCGCGTTCTATGAAATAATGAAAATCAATTTCATTTGTAATTACAATTGTAAAATCATAATCGTTTTATTTGTAATTACAATTGTAAAATCAAAATTTTTTATGGGCGATTCAAGCCTACTCGATTGCCAATGAAAAAAACTTTTCCTTTCATATGTTCACGACGAAGAATTTACCCCCAGTTCACCGAATTGGTAGAAATTATGGAGGCAAATGCTGGGGCATTATGGAGGCAATTACGATTCAAAATTACAAATTATTTACGTCACCTATATTTTGCCTTCGTCATCAACTATTTCTGGACTTTTCAATAAAAATTACAAATATGTAATACCATTTTAGTACCATAGAAATAGTAAGCGTCCTACTTTGTGAATTTTACCACAATGCCATACGTTTCATTCCAACCAGAATAGTTGTATTCCAAGTTTTTGTTGGAATATGAATAAAATTATTCTACGCAAAGTTATCCTATTGACCACTAGAGCAACTTTTTCAATGGCATAAATGAACGATACAAAAAATGAACTCCGATGCTAAATTAATCTGAAAAATAAGCCATATTTACGTCGGAAGCGCATTTTATAAGTTCATAAATATTTTTTATGGCACAAATTTCATTCCTATTCGAATAGGAATATTTCCCACAAGACCACAAGTGTATCCTTATAAATTTTGTTGAAGACATACAAAAATATCTAAGTATTTATGAAGTATATTGGTAAACAACTAAATTTTTTTGGCCTAAAAAATACTTTTTAATACATACGACGCCGCAAACAACGGCTCGCCAAAATAAAAGGGAGAATCATAATACCAAATTAGAACTCGGGTGACTTTGATAATCACGGTGAGTGGTGTGGCGAGACGAGCATCATAATAGATCTTTTTAGTCGTGGAGCTTTCCTCACAGCAGCACAACCAACCGTACCAGCAAGAAATATCTTTAATTTATACACACGGTTTGGTATTGATTTTTTATTACGGAAAGCAACACAATTTGACTGGTTTTATTGCTGTTTTAAAAAAATCTTAAGGCGCTTTCATACCACGCGATTTGCTTATATTATTTGCAGCATGTTTTTTCTGTATGAAACGGTGACTAGGACAGATACAACTAAAACGAAAGAGACAACACAATTTTTGTCATTGTGTATCAAAAAAAATGTTAAACATTATTTGAAACGGACAAAACATTTCCAAAAAAGGATAAATTTGATGCTGTCACTAACGCCAGTCCACCAACAAACACCAAAGAACCACCCTCTGTTATGGGTCTATAGTTAGTTCCTACGAGCGATTCACACCAAATTTGCTCGGCATAGCTACTGGGTTATACACACTTTTAGCGCAAAACCAACGTTTTAAATGGACAAGGCGTGAGCAAACGGTTTTTTAAGAAATTAAATATGTTATGTACCATTTTGTGCACACACAAATATTATTCCCATACTACGACGAAAATGATGTGTATTTGACGTGCGATGGGAGCTGTTTGGAAAAAACCATTTGGAAAAAACGGAACTTTGCAAAAGTCGTCAATAATCGTATAAGCCGATGGGCATAGCTGTTAAATTCATAGAGTTATTACGTTGAATATATTCCGTAAAAATTAAACATTTTATTACGAATGTCAACTACAACTGAATAACCACAACTCGATAGCCATAAGATTGAAGATGATGTCAACTTCATAAACAAAGTAAAGATGAAAGTAAAGATGAATCTTCAGTTTTGCGAGAAGAGAATCTCATTCGAATCCAACAAAGACAAAGAAATTACTCGCATTATTGATGCAGTGAAACGAGGATGGACACAACAAATGTATTAAGATTCACAATTCCGTCCATATCTACAACACCGAGACGAACTATGAATGGAAAACATATTCTCATGTGGCAAGGAAGGGCAGTATTACCTACAATATTACGCACAGCGTAATCGGCCATCCGGGTATTGGTACCACGCGCGTAATGACTCGTTATTATTTTTGACGGGCGAAACTTGATGCAGAAATCGAAGAATTCATGTTAAAGTTGGCAGGAAAGTCAGAACTGCCAAGAAGAGGTACCACTACTAGTACAAACATCGAATGAAGGCAAATAAGACGATAGCACAGGCTCCACACATAACACATCAGAGTAAGCATACGTGGCAATCGTATATTGTTAAACTATAGATGCAACCGACAATATAGCAACAAGTCTATTAATAGAGAAAACCACAGTAGCGAAGATTGAGATTAAGTTATCCATTGCAGTTAGGATCTTAGGTATAAGACAAAGGCGTCCCAAAACAACATGACATCATGTAATTTCGCAGAATAACACAACTGATACAGCATCAAGTGGTATAACTTCAAAAGAGCTTGCTAACTGCAAGTTATAGTGGCATGGGCCTCTCAATAAGAATCAATAGAAGAAGATGCAGTGGAAAGCGAAGCAGAACATTCGACTTTACACAACAAACTAAAAGGAAGCTAACGAATAGTCACGAATTGTGCGAGATTCACCACGAAACGTACTAACGATTGAAAGAGTTCATACTGATAAAGTAATTCTGAATGTATGTTAAAAAGACGAGTTCAAAAGGAAATTTGAATGTCTGAACACACAAAAAAACACGTATAAGAAAGTTAGCCCAGAATTTTATCCCAGAAAATAAAACAATTTAATCAGGCAACACTATTAAATTAAAACCTCATTTACTCTTATGTGAAGTTACCCCAGCCCAGGAATTTATAAAATTTACTTGTATTATAAGTTGTTGGAATTTATTCCAGCCCAGAAAATAAAAAAATCATTGTAATATGAAATTAGCCCAGAAATTTAAAAATATTACATTATTAATGAGAAGTTAGCCCAGCCCAGGAATATATCAAAACAATGAGTAGTTTAAAATATTTAAATTTTAATTAATATCTAGAATTGAGACTATACAGATTTAGAATGAGTATGCAGGCAGCTTATTCATAAAAAAAATTTCAAGGTATGTTGCAACTTGCCGAAATATGGCTCTGGGCTGGGTACTCGTACGATTTTGTCTGAATCGGTCTCCTTTCTGTTGTACAATGCCATCAAAAGCAAAAGAAAATGTTCCGAGCTGCTGCTCGTTTCGAAAATACTGTCCATTGTGGTTTTTTAACATATCGAGCTATCATATTACTAAATAAACAAAACTTGACATAATTTTTTTTTATTTTTACTTATTTTGTTAAACGATGTACACCTCAAACTTTATAGCAAACAGTGATTACCTTATCGGTTATCTTTTGAAACAATACGTCCTTTACAATGAGTCAGATTCAAGAAAAATTATTTATGATCTTGCTGATACGGTCGTCGATACGGAAGAAGTTATTTGCGAGTATCCATTAATTAATAGCCATGTCAGAAATATTGGAAAATTTCCGTTAGCCACAATGTTGCCATTGATCAATAATTTACGATTTTCGAGGTGTCCAGATTCAATAAATCGTGGCGAATTATTTCATAAAAGCACGAAACTAGACTATATAGACCTAGAAGCAACCAATTACATGATAATTGCTAAACCGGGAATTGAAACGTATGAATTGGCTGAAAAGATGGAACAAAAATTTCGATGTGTTCACATTAATTGTGATCGACTTATTGAACGAGAAATTAAAAGTAAATCACGTCTTGGTATTTGGTTGGATAAAAATTTGCAGCTAAATAAAATTCTACCAATTGAAATAATTTTATGGATGATTAAGCGTGAAACAAGAACAGAAAAAGTTTTATACCGCGGATATATTTTAACAGGATTGCCTCTAATACCGAATGTCGATTTAAATGAGAAGAGAAAATTTTTAACTGAAGAGGATTTTTTAGTTTTTCAACAAATAGTGAATGAGATTATTGATGCGCCCATCACGTATAGAGCACGCGAACTAGAAAATTTGAAAAGGAAATTGTTTACCGAATATTTAAATCCAGACGTTGAAACAGAAGAAAAAACAGATGAAGTTGGAGAAGAAACACAAACTGTACCAGGGCTTCAGCCGCTTCCAAAACTTTTTCATCAACTTACCTGTGATAGAGATGTGAGATTCAGTATCAATCGACAATTGTTTTTTGCTTTGGACTTGAAAAGCAAGCCAACGATCTTAATCTACATAGATTGTGATGATGATGATATAATTACAAAAAATACACTTTTTAATAAAAAAACGCCGATTGAGTTGGATAGGATTCGAATCGCACTAAAACGATATGACCTTGCACTGGATATCTTACAACAGTTCATATGCCACTTTCCGCAGTGTAATGTGATTACGTGCCATGGAGTTTATACAATTGATGAGATGTTTGATTGTTGTAGTTCCAAAATAATAGATACGTGCTGCTATCGTCATGTTTTTATGCCAATTGATTTTTATGAGACATTCAAAAATGACCAAAGTATAATTGAAAAATTAGAGGCAACAACCGATCCGCATGATATACTAACCATTTTGTGTAAAATAAATCCAGTTCGAGAAGATATTTGCTGGTGTAGATCGTTATATGAAACCAAATGTCCGGCTATGGCGACTTGGGGCAAGTGCGTCTTAGGAAAATATCAACATTCGGTTCAATTTTTTGGTTATATTTCTCTTTTCTCATCCGATGAGAATAAACGTATGTGTCTAGAGAATCCACAATCATTTGCAGCTCCAAGTCCGACATGTCGGGTATGTGTAATGGGACCACGATATTCTGGAAAATCTACATTTGCACGATGCTTATCTAAATTTTTTGAAAATTGTGTGATAATTGATGTAAATTATTTATTTGAGTATTATAGAAAAATGGAAGTAAGAGATATGTACTACTCCGATGCCTGTAAACTTGCCATTGAGACATTAAGTGCAGAACGTTTCGATCATTATACTGGGGAGTTAAAAAAACGGGAGAAACAAATCCACCACTGGATTATAGAAATGACGCATAATATCAATGAATTTCTTAAACGTGTGCCAATGAAAAAGGGCAAATCTAAAAAAATGGTTCCAGATAAGAAGGCATTAAAGAAAAAAGAACACCTACAAATTTTATTAAATGGATTTGGGTTTGAAACAGATAGTCGTTCAACTCTTAAATCATATCTATCTTCAAAGAATCAATTTTTAAACAGATTACCAAGAGAACTTTGTAGACCAATCTTATTTCGTGAGCCTGAAGCCAGTGATAGCGACGTACAAAAAATAGCTACGGAGCACATGAACGAGTTGGGCAAAGATTATTGCATTCCATTTGCACGCAAACTTGAGATTCTCGTCACTAAAATTCGATTATGTGAGAAACGACAAAAAATTTTGACGAAACATAAAAAACTGTACGGATATTGGATATTGGATGGTTTACCACCAGATATAGAACTTGTAAAAGGTTTACATGAAATGGATTGCTTGCCCGATGTCGTGGTGTATATAGACGATTCGGTCGGTGAACGATTAGCCGAAAATCAGACCATAAAATGTCATCGCGAATTTTACGACACGAACTATGTGATGAGCACCGTAATAAATACAAATAAAAAATTCTTTAAGCGTCTGGTAACGAATATTCCGAAACAAAATCCTAAAGAAATTATTAAAAGTTTTGAAAAGCAGCTAGTTCGACGTGAACTTGACCACGTTTTGATGCAAGAATCATTACTCGGCCCTAAAGATTTGCAAGAGGAAAATGAAAAATACCGTGGAGATTTTGAAACAGTGAAATCATTCCTGGCCCCAACGTTTACCTATTTAGTTTCCGTCGACATACATAACAAAAATTGGAGTGAGACAATTATTACTGGACTCAAAGAGTATTTCAATTATTTTGATGCATATCCTCATGTGCTAGAAGAGGATTGGTTTAAGGATGAAACGAAACTAAAGGATACGTTTTTGCAAATGGGAACGACGGCAGAATACTGTCCTGTTTTGTTTCTCGACAAAATGTTATTAAAATTGGGACTTAATCAGTACGCGGTTCAACTGAAAAATAAAACGTATCTCATGTCAACGCAAGAAGCACTTGAAAAATTTGTTAAGGACCCTTTCAAATATTCGGAAATTGATAGACCATTTCAGATACCACCCTATCGATTATGTGTAATTGGAAATTATCATATTTCCAAGCGGAGCGATTTAAGACGAGTTGCTGATATTTTGGGGATCAAACATGTGGCATTGCAAATTGCAATAAATATGTACTTGGCCATAACGGCACCAAGTCGAAATTTTAATATTTCAAATTTTTCGGAAATTTTTGAAGAATTAGGGGATAAACTAATGACCGACATAGTTGCACCATTATTCAAAGAAGGTTTTATTTTCGGTAATGTATTTTACAAAATTATTTCATTGAATTACCACACTAAATGGATTATATTGTAGAGGGTTTCCCACATTCGGCAGAACATCTACAACAAATGATTAGTCTAGGCTTGTGTCCAGAACAAATATTTTATCTCAAAATCGAAAATAAACATTTGATTAGAGACGAACACAAATATTACATGCAACAATATCAGGAAGTACTACTTAAAAAGATACTTGAATATGCATCGCAGAACGACGATTGGATCAGCCAAAGAAAATCCCGCTTTAGTGAATTAATGGACAGTCTGCCTAACGGCGTTTCTGGTGAGGAAGAACAAGAACGAAAGGAAAACTACGTTGATCGGTTAGAACCAGATGTTTTAGCAAATATTTTGTCTGATTTTGATGTGCAGCCCGACCCAAATCAAAAAAGACAGTTAAAACAATTGATTGTAGCTGATATGGTGAATGAGGAAATGCCAGCTGATCGGTATATTAACCTAATTGATGAACTAGTGAAATTTCCGATAATACGCGAAGTTAAAGATTTTATGAAACTTCGAATTGCTGAATATGATAAAATACGATTGGTTGCTGAAGAGAATTATATTCCATTCATCCAAATTCGATTGCATCCATATACAACAAAAGAGATTGAAAAATCCATTTTGAAACATGTCAAAGAGAGTACGGATCGTCAGTACATATTTGACCGAGCGCATCGTATAAGTTATCAGAACGCTGTTGATTATCTTTATCATGGACAATTTATGTTGAGCCGGTATTTTTGTACTTGTCCTGTTCGAAATAATGAGATGCAGTTCCCAATTAAGTTATCTCAATGTAAGTATATTATTATATAGTTTGATTCGTAGGATGGTCCTAAGCCCATTTTTCAGTCTTCCCAGATTTTGATAAACAAGTTCAACCGTTCATCCATAATGAACACATTTACTTTGTGCAACGGTTAAATGCCTACAATTTTGCAACTCGTCCTTACCTATACACTAATGCATGGAACACGTCCCAAATAAGTAATACTTTTCGCCTAGTGGTTCATGGCCCACGGAATGTAGGTTGTAATACTCTATGCGAACGTATTTCTAAAGAATTTCAAATAAACATTTTCACATTGAACGGAATGAAAAACTTTGTACGAAAAAATTTTAACTGGACTAAGCTTGCTAAAGAATTATTCCAGAATAATATGAAAATAACCGAAAACCAGCAAATATGTGATTTAGTCAAAATTGCAACAAATTTTCAAACCCAGGGATGGCTTCTACGTGATTTAACACTAAGTGCAGAATTATTGGAATGTTTTATACTCAATGATATGGATATTAATTTGGTTGTATTTTTGGATCCAACCGGTTCGGATATGTGGACCAACTTTAAAAACAAATATAATAGCCAGAAATACAAACGAAAAGTTGAGGTAATTGAAAAGCTTTACGATATGGTAGCGGATATTAAACAATTTGCGTCACGCTGCTCTAATTTTGTTGGTATAAATCAAAATGTTATAACGATAACGGATTTTACATCAAGATGGATCACCTGGAATATAGCGTATCGTGAAATACTTTTAATGTTCAGACTTTTCAATTTATATAAATTGAGGGTAATTCAACTAGTTGCCACCAGTCTATATAAAATGAATGTTACTGACTATGAATTGAACTTTCGTTTGAGTTCTCTAAAGCTATATTGCCCGTTATGCTGGATACTAAATAAACTATTGATTAAATATCGGTATCATTATATAGATGATGATGAGGCTGAATCATTTTATACTGACAACTTGTATGAAAAAAATTTGTTTCAATATTTAAAACATTTTTATTGGGCCTGTAACAATCATATGGTTGAACTAATGGTAAATGCAGAATCATATTTACCTACCGAGAGTACACTTCCCAATGAGTTACCAAAATTAATTAAAGACTGGAAGGATTATGTTGTCACCAATCAAGGTTATTGTCCAGTTGCATATATTGAAAGCGATAATACTAACGTTGTTATCGGTGTTCCAGAATACGCCGTGCTCTATTTTAACAAAGTATAAACAATATTTTTTATATGCCCTGCTATAATTTTTAATTAATCTTGTGAAATATTATGTTTCATTCCCAGATATATGTAATGTCGCGTGAATCCTACTGTCTAAAATTCTTACAGAATCCAAACAAATATAAGGACACCACAATTGTATTCCTCTATTCAAATTTAACAATGGGCGATGATGACTTCAAAGATATGAAATTAGATTTTGGTTCAGTAACGGCGACACTAATTACCAATGCTCTGCTAGAATGCTCATTCGAGCGACCGAAACATTATGGTCTCGATCCAGGTGAATCGTTGCAAACGTATTTAGGCTTATATTTTAAGTGTCACAATTCACAATCATCCGATGTAAAAATTAATGTGTACAAGTCCATGTTTTTAAAATTTTGGGAAGAATGCAAATTGGTGCAGAGGAGCATTAATATGATGCAAATTAGTGGTAATCCTTACATAAGACGAACCAAAAAGCCGCGAGGTAATCAGGGTTCGTCGACTAGTACTGCTTTTCAATTTTAATTAAAGAAAAATAAATAAAAATTAAACTGTAATTTTAAAAACGTTGTTTGATATTTAAATGATCATCACAATCTTATTCGTTTAAGATGATTTGAAAATGATAAATCACTCTTTACTTCTTAAATAAAGCATTTGTAAGGCTCAGGTAATATTTAACACTTTGAGTGCCACCGTATAGATACAAACTATATTCGTATGATGCCAACTTATAAATACCACCACAAATATCATTTTACTTGTATGCCACCTGTACCGCCGGCTGCCACGCAGCTAATTTATTAACCCTTGTCTCAACACGACATACCCGGGTATGTATTTAGTTTTTTAAACGGTAAAACCGACCGAGGCAGAGTGAACCTTGTAGACTGAACTTTTCAGTAGCTGCCTAAATATAGAATATATGCACTTTCCAAAAAAAAAAAATTTTATATTGTCAATTAGGATGTTTTAGGACTAGATATACATTATTACATCCTTTGCTCAACACGAACATCATTGTGAAATGTTGACATTTTTACTCTTTATGGTTAGAGAGAGTAATCTAAAAGTTGATTTTTTTATTCTCGCGAGAAGTAACGGTAATTTCTTTTGTATTTAGTACGAATACGATCGACATTTGAAATTGATAGTCGCGAATATACTTAGAGATGGATAGTTGAGTTTTTTTTTAAACATGATGGATGTCGCTGCATTAGCTACGCGTATAATTTATTCAACTATCAACCCTGAGTTGTCAAAATCGACCTTTTCAAGGAGAAAACATTTGCAGGGGCCGAATTTTGGTCAAAAAATGGGAATAAAAATTATGAGAATTACAGTTGTTTTACTAACCTACTAGACCTAAAACATTAAATCATATAATTGTTTGATACAAACAGCGGAAAAATTCAATATTTACGTCTAGTACGTATGTGAAACAAAAGTAAAACTCATAAATTTTATTCCCGTTTTTCGATCAAAACTGGGTCCCTGGAGTTAGGCAAATCGCTTGCCATGTCATCAATTGAAAAACAAGCAGCAACTAGCAATATCGAAACTTTAATACACCAAACGGATTGGAAGCAATGTTGATGCGGAAAATTGGACAGGTATCTGAATCATTTCTATCCCCATCTTCTGGTTAGAGTCTGTCTCTAGTTCCAGTTCAGGTTCTAGAAGATAGAGATAAAACAGGTCGCCTGAAACATAAAGATTTAATTACTTTATATGCCGGAAATACGCGAAACGACGACCCGTCAGAAAGGCATGTCACTATTGTCTTAAATCAGTATGTGCGGAACAGTGTCAGGAGTTTATTAAATGCTGGAATTGTCCATAAATTACTTAATACCATGTTTCTTTGTTAAATAATATGGAGTAAGCATATATATATACATACTATAATATAAATAAGTTTGATAGTTTAAATATTATTTACTTAAATTTTTTGTTGAATTGTTTGTTTCGAATTAAAATAAAATAAACTGAATTTAGCTGTAAACAATAATATTACATTTGCTAACCTGAATTTTATTTCGCCTTTATCATTTAGCATCTATCTATGTTTAGCTCAAAATTACCATTAATCTGATAGTTTCCATACTTAATGTGGAGAAAATTAACGACATACGCGGGTATGTCGTGTTGAGGAGAAGTTGTTCGCTGCTCGTGTTGACACAAAGGTTAATTTATAAGTTTTTTTATTTATTTCATTCATTTTTTTATGCCTCTCTTCTTTTGGCATACGTTTTGCGTGTTTTTTATAGCGTTCTCTGTGGCAGAAAATCTTGATCCCGGATGACGTAAATTTTATTTTTATTTTTTGTCTTTTTATTTTTTGATCCTGGATCAATTATAAAAACCAAAAAATATGTTGGATTTTCTTTAACGTTTACTCACTAATATAAAAAATTGTCGTTTAATTTTTTTATATGAGTGAATAAACGTCAAAAAAATCCAACAAATTTTTTGGATTTTATAATTGATTCAGGATCAAAAAATAAAGACAACAAATGTAAACAACGCCATGTTGGATCAAAATTTACGTCATCCGGGATCAAGATGTTTCTGCCACAGAAAACGCTATTAGGTTTCTGTAAAACTAACGCTAATATGAGAGGATTCAGTTTAGCCAGTTTTGTTTCGTTTCCTTCTCTATATTGATACTCTAAAATAACGGACATTTACATAAAAGATTTTCTGATGAATAATGGGCCTATTCCATGGAAATAATCTACTGTCAGCAAAAATAAAAGCGAGAATTAAAATATAGATTTTACTGGTTGTGTATGAAACAAAACATGTTGTCAGTATTATTTTACTGAGAGAATAGTTGTGATGGTGGTAGTTTACTGCCATAATGCTGCCATAAAAAATGTAAATTGGAGTATTTTTTATGCTTTAATTCCATGGATAAAATTTGCTGGCAGCAATTTTTTTGCTGATAATACTCAAAAAAAATTTTTCATAAGAGTGACAAAGAAAAGAAATATTTTTTATTTCATTTTATAGAAAAATTTTATGGTTTTACATTTTGGCATAACCTAAAAATTGCATAAAATATTTAATTTATACATTTTCGTACAATTCGATTTCTTTTTATATGTTTTAATTTTTATTTATGTACCACAAAAAACCACTAACATTAACAAATTTCAACTCGAAAAAAAAAAATAAATCGTCATTTGACTATAAAAATGGCGAACATCTATTTTGTATGAGTGTGTGAAAAATTTTTTATCTCTAAACACATTTTTTGTAGATGTGTAAAAAATGCTGCCATAAAAAATACTCCAATTTACATTTTTTATGGCCGCATTATGGCAGTAAACTTCCCCTATCACACTTCCCCTCTCAGTAAAATTTTACTGACAACATGTTTTGTTTCGTACACAACCAGTAATATTTATATTTTTTTCTCGCTTTTGTCTTTGCTGACAGCAGATTATTTCCATGGAATAGGCCCATTATGGCAGCATTTTTCACACATCTACAAAAATGTATGTAAAGATAAGAAATTATTCTCACACGCATACAAAATAAGTCGTTCGCCATTTTAATAGTCAAATGACGATTTGATTTTTGTTTTTCGTGTTGAAATTTGTTAACGTTGGTGGTTTTTGTGGTATATATATTTAATTTTAATATATAAAAACAATCGAATTGTTTTATCAGCAAAAAAATTGCTGTGAGCAAATTTTTCCCATGGAATTAATGCTTTAATATTCATTCAACGCAGTTTAATAGTATGTATATGTAGAACGTTTTTGTGCTAGTGCACAATACTAGAAAGTGCACATTATTTGTTTACGTAACATTAGTGCGATAAATGGCTGCTATGCCAGCAGCAGTGTTTTATGGTAAACGTAAAAGAGCTGACGAAAGTGATAATGAAAGTGATGAAGGTGAGCTCAGATTCGGACGAGTATATTCCAAATGATTCAACATCGAGTGATTCAGACGAAGATATAGAAGACGTCAATGCTCTCTTAGAATATATGCTGAATCGACTAATGAAGATGGATATTATTTTTATCCATTCTAGAAGCTATTGGGGAAGAGTAACTGGAAACACCATACAAATGTTTCCATATATTAACGATACCCGGCCATCGGTGATAACCATCTTAAACAACGCAAAACCCATAGACATTTATAATACTATGGTTACAAATGAAGTGTATGAACTTTTGGTAGAGCAAACAAATTCGAATGCGAAGAAAATCTCTCTAAGTTTCGAATAACTCGTCGGTCTCGCCTGAAAAACTGGGTAGATACAAATATTTCAGAAATAAAACAATTTAGTAATTGGAATAGTAAGTGAAATATAATCCATCCGGGCATACACTAGCAAGAATAAGTCTGCGTACATCGGCCATTAAAAAATGTCCTCACAAAAATAAACAAACAACATAACTTTTACACATACATTTATTTTGTTTTATATTCATTGACCTATTCTATTTCAAAATATATTAATATAAAAAAACAAGAAACAAACACACAAAAAAACTAACTAAACAAAAGTAAGTAAAAAAAAATAGGCGGAAAAAGTCTGCGTACAACAAATCAAGAGATACATAGTTTATTTATTTAACATCTTCAAAAAGAATAAATTATTAGCTGGTAGGGTATCCTTTTCTCTGAAGAACTCCTTTTAATCTTTTACTCATCGAACGGACGAGGTTAGAGGTTTCCGCTTCACTGATTTTGGCCCACTATTTTTGTAGTACATCAGCATATTTTTGAACGTTATATTATGTTGGCGAATTCTATGTTCTAATAAATCCCTTAGATGTTCCATGGGATTTAAATCGGGTGATTATAAAGGTGTGTGCAGTTGTTTTGGTACGTACAACCACAACTTTACAATCCAAGCGGAGTGCTTTGGGTCATTGTCATGTTGAAATATGTATTTGAATTGCAAGCCCAAATTTTCAGCACTTCGTTTTAAATTTTGTTTTAGAATATTTGAATAGCCCTCTTTAATCATAGTAGATTCAATAAATTGTAAATGTCCTGCACCTCTACTCGACATACACCCCCAAACCATTACTCCGCCACCACCATATTTTATAGTTGGTATTAAATTTTCTTTATTTATTGCTAAACCTGTTTTTCTTCATATAATATTCCATTCTTTTATACCGAAAATGCAAAATTTGCTTTCATCTGAGAAAATGACTTTCTCCCAGACCTGGTTTGGCTTATTAATATGTTCACTTGCAAATTTAATTCTTTTTAACCGATTGATTTCTGATATAAATGGTTTTCCGCGCAACACAACAAATCAGGACAAATTTTTTATAATTTTTTTATTGAAATTTATTTATTTTTTTTTTTATAGAACTCATCTGCTTGGAACCCTACGAAAAAATCAAGTTGGAAATCCTATAGAAGTTATTGCGGCAAAACTAAAAAAAATAAAACTATTGGTAGACAGAGAGCAGGAATTGTAGTCGTAAAATGGATGGACAAACTAGAAGTACTGATGCTTAGTACCAACAATAAAGAAATCAAGAAGATACAAATGATCATTGAATACAATAAGACAAAACAAGGAATTGATTTGTCAGACCAAATGTCTAGCTATGTCACGCCATTACGTAAGACCATTCTATGGCACCATAAAATAGGTTTCCAGTTTCTTTTGAATACAGCTATTGTCAATAGTTGGGTTTCATACAGAGATATAAAACCAAACGTAAAAATTGTTGATTTCCGAAAACTGATTTGCAAGTGCCTCTGTCAATCATTAATTGCTGCGGATAACGGTGTTGAACTGCTACCAGGACCCTCCTCCGGAGCTCATATCCTACAAAAATATGATACAAGAGACAATCGGAATAGAATAATTAGGAAACGATGCATCAAATGCTATCGTAAAATTAAAAACAGTGATGGGCGAAGTGCAGTCATAAAAAATTCAAAAAAAATCTCAACTTTCTGCAATGGGTGTGTTTGTTGATCATCCTTCATTATGCATACCATGCTTTACAAAAATTCATTAATTTTCTAATTTTTCTTATAATTTATAAAATCTTAAAGTGAATTTGATTGTTATTACTTGTTTTCTTGGTTGAAATATTATAATAAAATTATATATTTTGGTTCAACATAATCTTACTTTTATTCATTTCTAACTCCCGTAAAATCAAAGATACTCCAAACAATTTTAAAATATGCTTTTCTCTAGATGCCATACCACTCATAGTTTTTGTTAAGGTTAAGAGTCGCGCGAGAAATATTCAACATAAGTTACCTCTGATGTGCACCGCCGGAGGTACCTATGGCACAAAAGGAAAAGAAAAGTGTGTACCGCCGGCGGTACACGTGACACTCAATATGTTAAAATAGATACTAGAGTAAAAGTATATAAAACGGTTATAAACATATAAATAATAGCGAAAAACTAGTTTGTACGAAAAGACGCGTGTCTTTTGTATAATTTACGTGATTTAATTTTATCCATAGTAGTGAACTGAACTTTAAATCCGGGCGGCAATAAAATTACACATTATAGGACTAGACACATCAAGCGCGGCTCGTCAATTTCCAAATGATCCAATTACCCGACGCGCATATTCGTTCACCCCAAAAGCAGCGATGGCTTTTTTGTTTTAATTAATTTGAAG
This sequence comes from Nephrotoma flavescens, assembly GCA_932526605.1. Classification (NCBI taxonomy): domain Eukaryota; kingdom Metazoa; phylum Arthropoda; class Insecta; order Diptera; family Tipulidae; genus Nephrotoma; species Nephrotoma flavescens. Next base: position 77,914,470 of record OW052221.1, on the reverse strand, counting down.
AATTTTGAAATATCGTTTTATTAATATTTAATATTGATAAATAATATGAATGCATATGTAAAGGACGAGTGAGAAAGGGCAACAAATGAAGTATATATGTATCATTATTTTTAGGTTACGTTCAGCGGCGATGGATGTTATCAATTCACCTCTAACAGAAAACTATAAACATAAAATACTGGGTCCAAAATAAATAATGGTGGACTAGCTCCAGTCAAAAAAAGGTCAAAAAAAAGGTAAAATGTTTTAGGACAAACCATGTTTGCTCCTCTCGACTGGGAACACATATAGCGTGGAGGTATTTCGAAGGGAAAATTCTCGTGTATATGTACTCGCAAATGTTGCGGTATATGCTTGCTCTTGCTCGTAAAAGGTGGCACGATTTAACAAACAACAAGCCTCGATCGTTGAAAAGGTTACGATTAACTTCATTTCAATACCGTTGTGCCAAGATGAGCTGCGATGCGTCCTAGAGAAACGAACCAAAGAGGATAACATGCAGATAAAAGTAACAAGCTCAAATACCAGCGAAGTGGTGGCCACTTATACAATCGAGGAAACGGAAATGGAACTAATAATTAAATTGCTCATCATTTATTCTCTCGGTCAAGTGACGATACAGTATAATCGACAGGTTGGGGGGACTATTACAAAGTCGCGATGTGGTTAAACAACTAACAATATTTTTAACATATATACGCAAAATCCATATATTTAACATATATTTTAAGTTAACTACATGAGCGTATTTTTCTTACATTGCGTTTTTATTTTTCGGTAGAATTTTCAATAAACAATATAAGTACAATTTGTTTTTGAATTTCTGCCAAAACATTGAAAAACCGACGTGATGTTAATATTAATTCATGATATTTCTTTTTGTTGTGTAGTCAACACTGCTGCGGTGCGTTTTTTTAGAAATAGACAACTTGCGGAAAAACGCATCCTATGCGGAATACATGTATGTATTTCATTTCATTTAAAGTAGTGCATTCTAATTTAAACGCAAGCGTTTTAAGAATACCTGATATTTTTATTTTGATTAAACTGTAATTCTATTATTTCATCAAACTTATCTACTATTTTTGAAAATAAATTAATCAAATTATAAAAAATTAAAACCCAACTTTTTATTACTGAAATTAATATGGTTGACTAACGCAAATCGAGTGTGCAAATCGAGTGTGCAAATCAAGTTTGTTCCATCTCAAGATATACCTAACAGACATAAGCAGCAAATTAACAGCCTTACTTCGCTCTCCGACTCGTTTGTCGTTTCAAGTGACTCATTTACTGCCATAGTCACTTCAACGGCGTACCTTTTCTAGCCACCTCAAAATTCCACTCGACTCAAAACTCAACATGAAATTCTATCAAAAAATTTGTTCTAATGTGCACCAAAAAATTTGTTCTATTTGACAGAAAAAATCATTTTTTTTTTATGTACATTAATTTAAAAAACATGTAAACTTTGACAGATATGACAATTTTTGCAGAAACGTCCATTGAAGGGTTAAATTATAAATAAATTAAAGCATGAGTTTTAAATTTAATTGAAATATATTTTAAGCGTTCAATAATAAATACATATGTGACGATTATTGGTTCGGAAATTATACACATAAAATTTCGTATAGTGGAGTGCACAATTCATGTCGTTTTGACGTTACATTTCTAAACATTCAAAATCCTATTTAACATCTCCAATACATACATAAAACCACATCAATTTTGTTTTTGTGTTCTATTTGAACCATAAATGTCAAATTGATTTGGAAAAGTAAATAGAATTCAACATAAGTTTCAAATAAGTTGTAATAAATTAAACTAGTCAATTTTTATAAAATAATTGAGAAACTAAAGTGGGAACTATAGATAGAATAAAAAAAATAAAAAATATAACGTAAGAGAGCGAGAGATAGGATTTATATGTATTCGACCATACTAAGAATAACAAAAATAAAAACTATAACAGAAATTGCGTTTTATTTTGCTGTCACTTAAAAAAAATAGCAGAGCGAAAATTTTCGTCTTGAAATAAAAAAACTTAACGATTACAACAACAAAACTCAAACAAATTTTTGTGCGTTGCATGTAATATCCATGTTTATTATTTTATATATGAGAATTTGGGATTATTCGTGCATTTTATGTTTTCTATTTATTGTACACATATACTGATATGAATATAAAATCAAAAATAATTTTCACTACACTGTAGAATTGTATTTTTCTAAAGCTAACCTAAAAAAATAATTTATCGAATTGCGGTAATTTAAACCGCATATAAATAATTTTTATAATTTTAAACACATATATTTGTTGAGATATAATACGTTTATACTCAAAACTATTGTAGTTTCACTCAATATTTTAGCAAATACATTAAAAAAATATTACGTGGAATATTTGAATGAAATTAATATTTTAAGTAATCTATAGCCGAAAAGTCAAATTGGAATAATAATTTTTTGTCTTCGTTTCTTACGTTATTTCTGTTATTTTTTTATTGCATCTATAGTTGTCCGTACCGTATTGCATTGGTCATTTACAACAACAATCGCATTAAAAGTTAACCCAAATGGATTCATCTAAATCCAAAATGATTTGATTTCTACGTCAAAAAAAAAACATTTCATAATAGGCCCGGCCCCTTGTTCATAAATTGTTACCAAAATATTTTGTACACATCTACTGTGTGGTATTCCCTACTACTATGCACTTGGACCAAAATATAGCAACAACAAAAACTGATTGTAAATATGTAGCTAATACCCCGTTTACACCAGTAGAATAAAAGTATGTAGCAAAAAAGTATATTGGTGTAAACTCAAACTAAAATACTTTAAAGGCGGTGATACATGTACAGATTTTGCCTTTAAGGCAAGAAAAATTGCCTTATACAAAATTGAGAAATGTTCAATTGAAAATTTTTGCCTATAAGGCGAATCAAGATGGCCGAATTTTAACCAATCAGCGCGCATAATTTTTATGCCTTAAAGGCAAAATCTGTGCATGTATCACCGCCTTAATACTTTATCACGTACTATTTTGCTATTAAAGTATAATAGCTATCAAAAAAATATTGACATTATAGTCGTGGTTTAAACTCTGCTTTAATGTTATAATACTTTAATTTTGTTTATTATTTTTTTCAAGTGGCCGATAAAGACATTTTTTGTTTGGCTATACATTTCCATTTGTGATATTAACCAAAAATAAATATATTTACCGACAAAAAAATAATATAGTATTATAGTATGGGTTTACAACGCTTGCGATGTAAACTGGCCGGGTATTATACTTTATTAGCAAAAAAAGTATTATACTATTAAAGTAGCTCTGGTGTAAACCCAGTATAAGTAAGATAAGATAATACCTAGATTCCTAGAATAACCATTTTCTCTCATTTAAAAACAGAATGCATAAATGCATTGTTCAAACCCCATAATTTATAATAACCTGCTTGACCGAACAATGTCGACAAAAAATAAATTTGACTTTATAGAGAAATATTTTATATTGTGATATTTATTGTTTATCATATTATGTAAATAAATAAAAATATGAGTATAAAATATGTACATAGGTTAGGTAGACAGCTGCTATTAAAATATAAACGACTAACCTTTTGCGTCCTTGAGAAACCAAAATATCTTTTACAAACTGTGTATTGGCACAACGGTATCAGAAATATATATACGAATATAATTATATTATATTGCATACACATTCTACACCATTGTACGTGCATAATACACAAATTCATAATTAAACACTGTAATCACTTCACTTTTTTACAGATTCATAACAAAATGTACATATTAATATTTATTTTTAAGCAAACTGGAAATTTATAATATGTCTACCAAACCAAACAAATAAAATTTTTTGTTTCCAAATTGTTTTATCATCGACCATTCTCGTCGACTCGACGTTCAAACAGTCAAACACAAACAAAACAAAACCTCAAAAATTCAACTCAAGCACAAAATTTTGCGATGTTGCCAATGTTCACTATTTTATACATATTTGGGTAATGGGTATACATACGTAAACAGGTAGGGTAAAGTTGTCATTCATTTAGGTATGTTTACACTTGGTTTCATGAAATCGGTTTTATAAAAATATGTTAAAATATATGTACATAGATAAATTATTGGAAAGAAAAGTTGTTCATGAAATGTATGTAGGCGACGTTAGTTTACCACCTTTTCATTTGTTTTTCAAAATATTGTGAATTAACTTAAGGTAGTGATGTAGTATCTACCTAAGTTCTACAGAAAGATATAAACTTTATTGCAACTTAAATACAACTATGTCTTTTAGCATTGCAAACTCTTAGTGGTACAAACTAAATCTATAACCACGTATCCTGTAGAATATCCAAATTTGTTAAGTGGTTGTCATTGGGACTGAAATAAAACAAATTTTAAATTATTTTTTAAATATTAGATAACTGAATTATTTATTGTTTTTCATTTTTCTTTAAATTAATTATTATTTATTTTTGGAATTGTTTTGGTAATAATATAATATCACTACGTTTTAATGGTTTATTTAATATAATATATATAATTTATATATATTTAGTTAGTATTTATTAATTTTATTTTGTTCTTGTAGTAATATATTAAATATAAGTAAATATATGTAATATAATTAATAAAGATTAAATAAATAATCATCAAGAAAAATTGATTATAATATATAATTGGTTTTTTGTTTTGTTTGGTATATTATAATAATAATTAAATATATTATAAATAATTATATATTATTATTTTTGCTGTATATATTATTATAAATATTATGTATATTTATGGTTTTTCAATAATAATTATTTATTAATAATTAATTATATAATATATGTAATGTATAGGTATATATAGGATAGGTAGTTAGATTAGAGGAGAATCTAGTTTTTGTTTTAAATGATATTTTTGCCTGTATTTGTTATTTACATTATTATTAATATAATGAAAAGTAATATATTTAAATAACAAAACTATTGTGTAAGAAATGTATCTATAAATATAATTAAAAACGGACAAATATTAAACGGCGCCTTTCGGATTTTTACAAATAAAATAAAAATTTAGTCAGTGACCATTAGAATATTTATTACTATTTTATTTTTATTGTGATAAGGTGAAAATTCTGTATAAATTTATTAATTATTGTATTCACTAATTAGCGTATAAAACATTTTGGTTATTTTATTTAATTAATTCATAATGTACTATTTATTACTAGTTTTTTAAATTTTAAATCTAATTTTAAATAATTGACCGCTTAAAATTTGCCATTTTTTAATACATTACATCCTGACTACTCAAATTAGGAAAATGGTTAGTTGTAGGTAATTTTAATAATTATTAAATGTAAATCAAGTTAAAGTGCATACAGAATAACAGTGATTAGATTAGAGTATGTATATAAATTAGTAAAGTTTGTTTTTAAATGTTAAATAATTGGAATGAAGGACGATTTTATAATATTCCTAAGGTAAATGGATTTTAGGTTTATGAGGACATTTAAATATTATGTAAGTATAGTATATAAATTAATATCACTAAAAGTCTTTCTAACATTTTTTCACTGTTTTTTTTTTGTATAATTGCTGATATATAGTTTAACATAATTTTTAGTTAAAATAAATTTTAATATATGTATAAATTTTGGTTTAAATAAAATTACGTAATAATTAAAATTATGAAACAATATAGAAACAAAAATTGTTGCTTTTCAAATATTGTGGGGACCTCTCGAATAATGTGGATAAATAAAGATACCAATATGGCATACGAAATGGAAAGTTCGTGAAACTTCGTGTCTGATAGGCAGAAAAAGGGGCGCATAAATTGTTCCGAATTGTTTATCGTTAATGGATACTTAGTGGAACTTTTTTTAGAAGTAAACGATCTCTCTTCTCTGATCACTATGTGAAACAAAAAAGTTCAATATATTTTTAAATCAAATTTGTAAATTTCGTCAAGTAATATAAAAATGCGAAATAGAAATAAATGAGAATACATTTTATTTAAAAATGCAAGCGTACGACTAAAGGCGGTGATACATGCACAGATTTTGCCTTTAAGGCATACAAATTATGCGCGTTGATTGGTTAAAAGTCGGCCATCTTGAATCGCCTTATAGGCAAAAATTTTAAATTGAACATTTCTTAATTTTGTATAAGGCAATTTTTTTGCCTTAAAGGCAAAATCTGTACATGTAACACCGCATTAACGTGCTATTAGTGACTTTTATGCTCGGTCATTAGTCAGTTGGCTTTGGGAAATATGTAATTACTTATGTACCACGAAACGTCTGATCCGCAACATTTTCATTCCTCAAATCGCTCCCAAGACTCTACTTTGTGGAATTCTCGCTGTGATTATCTTAAGTTCAGTATCCAGAAATAGGCCATTCGTTTCGTGGAACCGAGATTTCAATATTGGGTTTTGCATAAAGTTCAGTAATATTTCCCATGTTGTTCAGGATTACACGTTTCTGATATACATGGAGTTATTAAAATCTGATCAACAATAATTTTCTGATAAAATTCTAGATTTTGGTTATACCCAAGAGTAACGAAACAAAGGAAAAATTTTCATCAAAAAATACGTGGGTTCTGCAATTTAAATGGGTTATACAATACACTTACACAACAATTTTTTTTTTACAAATGTATTGAATATTGTCATTCTCGTGACTATTGATAAAAAAGAAAAAAATTAAGGTAAATTAAGATGTACCAGGGTATTGTTTAACCCATTTAAATTGCATAACCCACGTATTTTTTGATGAAAATTTTTTCCTTTGTCTCGTTACTCTGTATAACATTGTCAATTTCTTGTGCGATCATTGTAATATTTGTTACTGAGAATACTATTCTAAACCAAGACATTTTAATCGAACCTGATAACGAAGTTGTTAGTCCGGCGAGAAATAACCGAAGTCCTAATGACAGTCGTGTTGAAACCAAAGATCATTGATTGACCTTGAATCACCTTTACAGTACTAAACCAAATTTATCATGATCAAAACCCCTGTTATAAAGGGTGTTCCATCTGTTAGTTTTTTAAAATTAAAAAGAAACCTATGTATGTTGTAAATTTAAATTTTTTTAGGTGTCAATCGCATGATCTTGGTGGCTAATTGAGATTAGAATTTTTTGAAATTATGCGATCATTGAACTTGGTTGCCTACAAGTCGAGTGTTTCGTAAACGAAAATCATTTAAATCTTATGACCAACACCTAGAACTAGAAACTGTTCTTAGTTCTTCTTAGTTCTACCAGACCACGGTTTATTATTAACCCATTTACGTATTCTCTATACACGAAAATTAAATTTCTTGGATAAACAATAAATGCGCATTTTGAACGTCTAACATCTCAAAAAACTAAACAAAACAAGCATTCATTACAATTTTCTCTTGTCCTTAAATTTTTCATATGATCTTTCAGTTTTAAGGTTTAACAGCGTACATCCCCAATGGAAAACTTATTATTTTTGCCTTACAGAAAAGTATGAAAAATATTTTGAGAAAAAACAATTTTTTGTTCTATGGGATGCCTAAGGCAAAAGCCACAAGGAAAATGTTTTGCATTGGGGATTACCTGTAACTTTGCAATTGCCGATTTTTAAGACTGCCAAAATTTCAACGCTCACACATCCATACAAAAATAATGAATTTTATCCTACCTTCGGCGCACTCCCACGAAAAACAAACGATATGACGATTCTCTTATTCAGTGGTTTGGCTTCCTTGTGGAACTCTTTTGGCTTTCACTGGGAATTGCGAAAAGTAATTCCAAAAAATTTCTGTCCTCAGTAATAAATATTAAGGATAATTCCAAATTTGTGCTCATTAAAACCCGTTCCAAGCATTAGCAAATTAACCCCCATCTATAATCATTATCATTGTTCACTAAAAGATTGGCTCGCTGCACATACTTTCGAATAAAATCATTTTACCAATATTTATGCTTATTTGGGTACGCTTATAGCTTTTTGTGTGTAAATGCTGAGTCGATGAATCCGGTAACCTGGAATGAAATTGATCGGATGATTTTTTTTTTTATAAATTCTGTGTAAGTTTCACACATTTTGACAGAAAATTTACTATAATTTAAATTAATTTAATTACGTTTGATATGTTCGAGTAAATTTTCCGGTGCATATCCGACTGGTCATTCACAAAAATTTGAAAAAAAACCTAATAAAATAAAATTATATATCAACCTAAAAATTTTCATAAACTAATCAATTTCTAATTTTGTATCTATACAATTAATTTTCCATTAATATTAAAATTATTTAATTATAAATTATTAATTTTTTTTTGTTTTGGTTTTTTGTTTCAAAAATAATTTCTTTCTTTAAATATTATTAATTATAAGTTTTTTTTGGCAATAATTTGTGTTTTCAATTTTGTTTCTTAATTAATTTAATTATAAAATAAATAAATATAAATTATTAACAATAATTATATAGTGTCTTTTTTATGGGATTATAATAATAATTAAATATTTGAAAGATTAATAATTTTTTAAATTATTGTAAGGAAAATAATTTTTTGAAATTGTTGTATATTAGATCCGGGGGGTTTGCTTAAATTTTGGTGTCGGAACTCGCTATGCGATTCATATAAAAAAAATATTCGCCAACCAAATTTTAAGCGCCGATATCTAATAAAACTAATTTATGTGCTAAACTATATACTTAGATATAAAGTTAAGAATTTAAATAGAACAGTAATCTATTTAAAGTAATTGAGCGATAACTGGCTCTAGTAAACACATATGCTCGGCGCCACGCACCGGCAAACGATTCAAACAAAAATGTCGTATCATTTCTGGTATCGTTTCGAATGGCCGACTAAATTGTCCTAATATATATTGTCCTGTTTCGGCTGACTTTTGTATTCGCATGTGCATAAACCCTTTTGCACTCCTGCAAATATAATTAATAAGAAATTTGTTATTTGTGTTCTTGCACCTTTGAACTAAATTGATTGCATACTTTAAAGATAGCGAATAATCCTGACGTGTCGATTCACTATTTCGTACCAAAAAACTACCCTCATTTAATGGACGCAATGTATTTTCAGCTTCGATTCGACTTATTGCACCATGGTACCAGCCTTGGCGATCCAACGATATGGCTGCATCAATTAAATCAACTGCAACATTTGTTGTGGGGCCCACATTTAAATTTAGGCCACGAGATGTGCCAAACTCTAATGTTCCAAATTTACGAGGGGCTCGAGTTTCACCCAAGTTAAGCGTTAAATTTTGACGGAAGCCGGCTGCTGCTGAAATAAAACACAGAACAAGAAAATAAGTTAATGGAAATCATCGAACGATGTTTTAATACATATTTTATCAATATCTGGGGGAAAAAATTAACATTCGAACATTACCTCACGAGGTACGAGTTTTGAAATGAACAGACAGTTTATTTTTGAGGGTGTTTCGGAAAACTTTCTTTGCGAATACACAATACACAACTTTTCCATTAATTATTTAGTATGCCAAATTGAGAGGTAGTGAACGCGAACACACAGATATAGGACTAGTATAACAAATTGAGAAAGACTGGTAAATTTATCGTTCTACATTTCAGGTTTCATAAATGAGGAAGAAGCGGGCGATATGGTTCATCGCGCTTACTAAACAAAATCCTCTTTTATTAATGTACAAATAATATTTTACATACCCAAAATCGCTTTATCCTCCCGTACCGATTGGCTTGATGACGCCTGTGAAATACCGCTTGACTCGGTACTAGTATGAACAATGGCCTGGGTCATCTGAGCTGCAGACGACGCAATCGGTTGTGATAGCCGCAAACGCCGACGTAATTTTGGCATATCAAAGGGTAATTCGCCTAGATCAACAGAAGTTGCGCTGCCTGATGTGCACGCATCCTGTTGTGGAATAATTTTTCGCCTCCGCAACTTTGGCATATCAAATGGAAGATCGTTTAATTCCTGTGGCAAACAGGTTGTAGTATTATTATGATCAGCTCTGTCTTTGTCTAGGCTCGATGTTATCGCCGTGATTCCGCTCACCTTTTGTAAACCAAAACTCGTAAAGGCGCTACGTTTTGATTCGTCGCGAGATTGTAGCGAAATTCCACTATCTGAACCTTGAATTTCGTCACCTAAAGTAAAAATTTATTAAAGCTGTTACATTATATGGATTTGTGATAACTTCGCTGCTTACCTTTTACAGTTAGCAAATTTTTATTTTGTGGAATACGTTTTCGTATGCGCGTATTATCATTCTCCTCTGCGTTCGAAATTAATTTGCTGGTAATCAAGGCGGTTGGATTTGTTCCAGCCCCACCACCAATCTCATCGGGCGATACCTTTTGCGAATTATTATTTCTATTATTTATGTCCGATGTTTCAGAGCCCGGCTCTTGGGACGATTTATCTGAAATCGGACTTAGTATATGCAATTTGGAATGTATTAAAACGGGTGCACGCAATGGAAATGATAAGCTTGGACCCGAGTCCGAACTATGTGAGCTCAATGATGTTGAATGATGTGATTCGGAACTAGATGTGCTGCGATTCCCTTCGCTTGTACTCGAGCGTAACGATTCCATGCTACCGCCACTGCTCGAGGTAGCCATCGATTCGGTGGATGAATAATTTTTTCGGCCACCACGACCCGACCCGCCATGATGACCGCCGCCACCATGCTGTGGATGATTTATTTTACTATGATGGCTACGTTTTAATTCTAATACTCTACTTGATTCTAAAACCACGGATCGGGGCCGAGATGGTGGGCCCGTTTCAATTATCATACTACTACTACCGTCATCGCTGGCCTGCACATCGTTTTGGGATCGTGAATCGCCGATTGGTAATCGTAGTTCACGCAAGCGTGGATGCTGAGCGGATGGTGAATTCATTTGGTTGTTGATCTGATTATTAACCGTGACGGCTTGGGATGATGGAAGATTTGGTGCACTTTTAATGCTATTCATTATAAAATAACGTTCATGTTTGCCAGGAAATTTAACAGGTAATGGTGCGGTTGATGGCGGTGATGGTGTATAACCGCGCAATGGAAGTTGTGAGGAAGACACGGTATTTGCATTATTCAAATTATCTAATTGCATATTTTCCATTTCTTGTGACAGCGTCGATGCACTACCGTCAGATTTCGATGGATTCAAAATTAATTTTTGGCCGCTGGGCTGTTGGTTATTCGCCTGCTGCTGCTTATTTTTTATTCTAATTGATAGTTTTTGATTACTCTTAGTTTTAACCATTTTTAAATTATTTACATTTGAACTATTCCCGTTATTTAGTTGCAGCAGAATTGAATGATTTGTTAGGCGGTCATAATCGTCGTCTAAATCATCATCCGATTTCATAATTTTACAATCAAATGCGGTTTCATAAATTTGACGAGTTCTACCTGAACTGCCGCCACTACCGTGACCACCACCACCTCCACCACTTCCAATCCCCGACATATCGTCGTCGTCGTCTTTTAAATTATTTACTTTATTATTGTCGATTGAATAGTTGGTTGTGTTAGTTGTAGTTGTTGTTGTACTTGTGCCTGTATTTAAAGTACAATCAGCACATTCATCAGCACCCTGCTGATGCACATAAAAAATACTACGTGGACGAAATAATTGCTCATCATGATCATCACCAAAGTCGGGCGCAGCACAAGCACAAACTGCTGGCCCTAAAAAACGATGTGGCGGCATGGAATTTGGCGAGTATTTTGGTATAATATTACAACTATCGCGTACTAATGCCAATGCTTTTGCATGCCAATCACGACGTTTCTGACATTCTGTACAATCGGAATCGTCCGATGTGGTTGTCGATGGTGAATCACACCGTATTATACGGACACCGTCTTCAGTGATCGAATAACGTTTTGGCACTTGTATCTCTTCTTTCTCCGGTATTGGTGTATCCAAACTATTACTTTTCCGATAAACCCCACGTTCGATCGGTTTTAACTGATCACTTTTGTTTATAAGATCATCGGTATTTTCATTGTCATCGACGGCACGACTTTGTTCCCGACTCTTTAGCAAATCGGCATAATAATATGGGGATGGATTCCGTTTAGATGTTGCGGTTATGGACGATGTAGTCGACGGTGGAAGTAAAGAATTTGTGTGTAAAACCAAATTAACTGGATTATTTGAGAGTAGTAGTTGTGACGGTTCCGATGTAGATGTAACCGATGTTGTAAGGCGTTTTGGACTTTTATTTTGTATCGAGTGTAGAGGTTTAACCAAATCTTCTGATATACTGTCGGGTGAATTTAGCTCGGGTATCTGACATTTTAGTTTGGCGTCAATAAAATTATTGTCTTCGTCCTCGGAAGATTTTGGTGCCGATGAATCTGTAATTAGATACAAATGAAAAATGCAATTTAATTTAACTGACATAAATTTCTTTATTAAATTATAATATAGCCAAAACACCACTTCCAACTAGAGTGGTTGCAATCACAATGTAACCGGTATAAATAACAGCTTTGTTGGTTAAATGGTAGCCCATATCCCAAACCATGTGACGGATACCGGCACAATAATGAAATACAAATGGCAAAACAATGATGTATTTAAATCCGCACATCACACACGGATGGATGCCGAGTGAATCAATCGCTGCAAAATAATATGAAAAATCATGTGGTAATACCAATGCCCCAACTCCAAATGTCGTGGTGTAGAGAGCGGTTAAAACTCCAGTTACGCGGTGCAGAATCGATAGTGAACTGGTCATTTGAATTTTGTAAATTGATAAGCATGGTGACAAGGGGTTTCCACCACGTAGATGCCGTTCTAAATATGGCTGCGGAGATTCGTATTTGCCTTCGGAACCTGGCGATGCCTTAATCAGTCTCACGCGTGTTTTGACAGACCGATGGTAATCCGTAAAACGGGGAATACAAATTCTGCGCAGTATGTACGCCATTTAGCGAAAAATCATAAAATGCGTAATCGTACGTCAATAGATTTTTAATATAAATTATAAAAGCCTCCTTTAGCAGCGTTTGCCGCTTCTTGATGTTACACAGTGGAATTATGCATATTCTAACGGCCATAAAAAATAAATAAAATAAAGCCTAACATTTTTGTTATCATCACGGGGAGTCTTTATCTTTGTTATGTACAGCACCAATATCTACCGATTTCTGGAAATCCCTACACAAAAACAAAAATTTAATTTCGACGATGAACGACTAAAGGCACGCAAAATATTTTCAATAACAGCTGGAATGCAAAAATAAATTTTTGTACTACACACAATAAAAAAATAAAACAATAAAAGTTGGGAAAATTGCAGAAAGTTTTCCGTGTAGGAAAATACATATAAATAGGAGGGAAATGAAAAATCTCGCGTTTTATGCGATTTTAGCTGTATTACTGCGTACAGTACAGAACGATGGATAAGAGGTTTGAAACAGAATGTGTACTAGCTGCGGGGATACGGATTTTATACGAGTACGGGTTTAAATCATAAATTGCGAAATATATTGTTTCGAGGATGTATTTTATCGAAAAGTTTTAACTTCAACGATTTTATGCATTTTATAAACGGAAGTATTTTTTGAATCGATTTATTGTTTAGTAGTGCCGGAAACTATAGCTTCAATTTATGAGAGCAAAATTGCTTTTATTAGTTTATTGGAGGGGTGTAACTCTGTATAGGCGACCGATACAATTCTGGCGGTTTGAAATCATCGTTTACTAAAATTACTAAAATGACCTAAAGTATTTCGTGTTGGGACTTATCTTAGACTTTTCTTGGAACTCTCGGACTACCGGTTGAACGATTAATTGGATAACATGATATGAATAAAGAGGTTTTATTAATTAAAAAATGGAGGGGTGAATATGTGGCAACACTCGACTTTCTTTTATCTGCACGAATTTACATATCTCGAATACACCATTTTTGATTCCTACTGTGAAAAATAAACTTCCGGAATTTTGGTAAAACTATATTTCAGAAAACCAATTCATATGAAAAGTTAATTTTTAAATTTATATGAATCTTATCTCTATATGAACTCTTTGTCGTTTTTTTTTTGTATATGTTAAACTTTTCAACATATATAAAAAGAAAACGACAAAGAGTTCCAGTATACAGATTTCCACCAAAGTTCGCAAAGATCCCCTAACTAATAAAAAATTTTAAGTATGAGTTTTCGTTCCGCATGGTCCTCCTGGATTTTGGAGTTGCCAATTTTTGTAAAATAAAAAAATGAAAATTTAAAAAATGATTTGAACTAATTTTGTGTTTGAAAATTAATTTACAATCTTTTTCTTTCAAAATGTTTGCAAACATCGAAAAAATTGCTTATGTTGGCAGAACCCGTATAAGCTGGTTTATACTTGTCCGGATTTCTCCTATATGTATTCATGAATTGGTAAGTCCAGTGAGAAGCTATAAATGCTGGAAACCTGATCGAAGATCAAGCTCATGAAAAAGTGATGATGACTTTTCAAACCTTTTCTTCAAGTGCTACAAACACTTGATTCTATTCAACTCGTTACCAGGCTGAGATGGAAAGGAGACCGTAAAAACTTTTGTGATCCAACATTACTTGGTACTCGATCAAACTCTTTGAAATATTATGTCCGACGATTTTCTCGTACTCCAAGCCCCCGAGAAGGTGACGGTAGTTGTCACACTTTTGTCATACTTTCTAACCACAAGGACGAGTTGGAGAGCAATTGCAAAGATTCTGTGGATATAATTAAAAAATGGCTTCAATTTCCACAATGGGGTACAATAATGCCGAACGTTATAGCCAAACAAACAATACACACAACAGTAGTTGTGCGCGAGATGTGATGGTACACGTTAGTACAGAGTCTTTATCTCTCTTTAGGTGGACAAGGACGGATCTTGTTATTAATGATAGGTCCCACACTGTTCTAGTGGATGCGTCCTGTTATCTACATAGCGCCCCTGATGGGTTTTTACATATTCACCAACAAAGGAAGAAACACACACATACATACTCAAACACACATACGGAGAGAGTTTTGAGGATTTTGGATTTCCCACTTTTCAGGATTTCGGCTATTAGCGAACGTAAAATCTGCAAAAATCACAAGGTCGAACAATTTTATGATAACTTTTTCTTTATTTTGGCACGTAAACGAAAGTAAAATGGAGGCTGAATATATGTTAGTGGCCAATACACCGTACGTAAGTTTGGTAGGAAATAGTTTTTATCATAAATTGTCCTTTCTGCTTATATTCAGAACAAAATAGGGACTAAATTTGCTACAAATTTAATTCAACATTTTTTTATTGCTAATTTTGATTTCGTAATGCTGTTATTCAAAATATTTACACAAAACTTCTGGTGGACCGATTTGTACTCCCCATGACCCTATTGTAAATTAATGTGTATTTGTCTGCTTAATCCTGATGGTCAGTACATTTAAAGGACAAATACAGTTATGGATGGTTAATTTTGTGCACTATCAACAAAATGGAGCTATCCTCAACCGCTATGATAAATCTCAAACGTTCACTTGACATTCGAAGACCACTTTTGTCCGTTGTTAGAGGATGGAAAATACAGATGGTGTCATCGGTAAAGTGAGTAGGAGCTTAGTTTGGATTGAAAGCTCGATGTAACCAGCAGTGGGATTTTGTACGCTATTCTCACGAAATTCTCATGAGAGGTGGAGCTTGAAACAAAATACTTTTACTAAGATATATAAAGCCTTAGTGGTTGCAGGTAAGGCTTAAGGATGCGCTGGATGGGCGGGTAGAATAAACTGCCACTGAATAACTTTAATGAGCGCACAAATGACGATTCTCTTTGATATAACTAAAGCGTATAGGATAGTCCTAACCGAAGAGATTACTGTCTTACGAGCCATTCTAATTAAAATAATGTTGTTTGAGCGTTTGGTTAGAAACGGCAAGATGTTAGTTACGGAAAGGTTCAAATTCTAGGCAATCAAATAAAGCCGAATATATGAGTAAGCTCAAGAAAGGGATATTCAAAAAGCGCATCTATAGCATCTTGGTAAGATAGATGGAACCAATCGAGTGATGGCAGAACTATAGTTTTTTTATGCTTTTTTGTTTTTCGTGCATAGGTTTTTGAAGGGTGTGTAACGTTTTTCAAAATCCCGGCTTATCAAAATCCCGTTTTTTTTATAAATCCCGGTTTTCAAAATCCGAATTTTTAAAATCCCGGTTTTGTATAAAAAATATCCCGATTTTTAAGAAATCCCGGTTTGAATTTTTAAAATTTAACATGTGGGAAAATGGGACTCTTACATGATTTTTTGACAAAATTCAAAAATGACTTTGCGATAAAGTTCTAGAAAATGACTAATATGGATGGAATTTAGCCATTTTTTAACCGATTTAGTTGTAACTCGATATGTGGGTCCTAAATGGGATTCAAAAAATGTGTTTTTGATAAAGTTATGGAATAAGGCGGATAGGGATGAAACCTGGTCATTTCTTAACCGATTATCGCAAAAATCGGCATGTGGGATCTAATTGGTATTTTAAAATGATGTTTGATAAAGTTCTGGAATATTCTCATTAGGGATGGATCTAGGCCATTTCTTAGTCGATTATGCTGGAACTCGTCACGTGAGATTGAAATGGGGTATTTAAATGATTTTTTGATAAAGCTGTGGAATATGGTCAATAGAGACGGAATTTAGCAATTTGTTAACCGATTATGTTTAAATTTGACACGATCTAAATGGGATTATTAAATGATTTTTTGATAAAGCTTTGTGTATCAGGACCAAAAAGGGCGATATATTTCAGAACTTAGTCAAAAAATCATTTTAGAATCTTCTTTCCATCACACATGTCGAATTTTTACATAATCTGTGAAGAAATACCAAAGCTCTGTCGCTAATGACCATAACCTAGAGCTTTAGCAAAAAATCATTTTAGAATCCCATTTAGACCTTACTTGTAGAGTTTAAATATAATCAGCAAATAAATGGTCAAGTTCCATCCCTATCGACCGTATTCTAGAACTGTATCAAAAAATCAGTTTTGAATTCGAATCATTCACTTAGAATAAAACTAGTAAAACTACTTTATTCCCTACATGTTTTTGTACCCCGTTCTCCTGGAATTTGTTTCTAAAGGCCCGCGGAGGGCTAAACGACGGGGAAGCAGAGAAGCGACTTCCCGCGTGCCCTCGAGAGTTATTGAAGCCTCTACAATTCGGTATGATACCAACGGTCTGAATATATCGAAGGCCCGAATGTGAAAGGGCAAATTGGAAAGGGCCGAACGTGTTGAAGGACAGAATGTTTCGAAGGGCCGCATATATCGAAGGGCCAAATGTGTCAAAGGGGTTACTTTTCGTTTTTGGAAATATAATTTTTTTAATTTGTTTGGCTCCCGCTTTTCATGCTCACATTCAACAAAACCGAGAAAATTGAAAATATATTTAATATCAAAGCAATACTTAATATGAGGGTTAAAATAGAACCACTGAAAAAGAACACGAGATTAATACCTCAATGCAAGAAATGCCAAGGCTATAACAACACATACATAAAATTCCAGATCTTCTTGACTTCTTTGTAACAAAAGGAGTTTTAGAGGACTACACATGCATTGAAAATAGTGAAGGACTATCATCTGACCACTCACCTGTGATCATGACGCTGAGTACAATGAAAATAAAAAAAGATAATTCACCTAAGTTAACAAACAATAAAACCAATTGGGACCTATTCAAGAAATTAGTAGAAGATCGAACAAATCTCGGCGAACCAATTAGAACGAAGGTGCACCTGGAAGATGAACTAGAAATATTTAATAACAATATCCAACAAGCGGCTTGGGAAAGTTCACCGATTTCTCATACCAACGCTACAATGAAATATTCCTCTTGAAGTCAGAGAGCTACTCAAAGAGAAACGAAAAGCTCGCAAAATCTGGCAGAACTCCCGTGCACCGCAACACAAAACTATTGTGAATTTTTTGTGCAACAAGTTAAAACAACTAATAAAGGAAATAAAGAACGAAAGCATAACTAAGCGACTACGAGGTCTTTCTGAACTAAAGGATGATGATTACTCGCTTTGGAAAGCAACGAAGGGACTAAAAAGATCCAAAATGCATGTGCCGCCTATCAAATGCGATGACGGATCATGGGCTAAAAGTGACAAAAAGAAAGTCTCTCTATTTGCTGCTTATTTAGAAGAGACTTTTCAACCGTTGTCGAGACAAACAGCAAATGAAAATACAACAGTCGTAAACAAAGCAGATGACCTTGACATAAGGCATGTGACTTTATTGGAGCTTAAAACTGAAATCAATAGTAACTTAAGTATCAGAAAAGCTCCAGGTTATGATTTAATAACTGGACAAATCGTGAAAGCCATTCCCGAGAAAGGTTTGCGTAAATTAAATCAAATAATTAATGCAGCTTTCAGACTGAAATATGTTCCACGACAATGGAAGGTGGCCGAAGTAATAATGATTCCTAAACCAGGTAAACCAGGAAACGATAAAAAATCATATAGACCGATATCACTACTTCCAATCATATCAAAAATATTTGAAAAACTGTTGCTGAAAAGACTCAAACCTATAATAGAAGAGAGATGCTTAATTCCAGCACAACAATTTGGGTTTAGAGAAAATCACTCTACAGTTGAACAAGTTCACAGAATAACGGATGTCATTGAGGATGCACTCGAGAATAAGAAAATATGCCCCAGTATTTTCTTAGATGTAGCTCAAGCTTTCGACAAAGTTTGGCCTTGGTGCTTTAATTTAAACTGCATCGAGACCTGCCTAAGCAATTTTATCAAATTCTTAAATCGTACATAGCTGATCGACACTTTAAAGTCAAATTTGAAAATGAATACTCTGAAATAAAAAAAATTGCAGCAGGTATACCACAAGGTAGCGTACTTGGACCTATTCTGTTTATTCTTTATACGAGAGACTTACCGAATATTGAAGGTACTACAGTAGCAACATTTGCAGACTATACAGCTATTCTAGCAGTTGGAAAAGATATTTCAGAAGCAACAAGCAAACTTCAAAGTGCAGTTAACACGGTGAGCAACTGAACTAAAAAAAGGCGCATCTCATTAAATGAAGCCAAATCAGTACACGTCAACTTTACAAATCAAAATGTAAACTGTATTCCCGTGGTTCTGAACTCAAACCAAATTCCATATGCAAATACAGCTAAATACCTTGGCATGACCCTCGATGCTAAGCTAAGATGGAAAGAACACATCAAGAAGAAAAAAGAAGAGTTAAACATCAAATATAGAAAAATGTACTGGCTCATGGGTAGAAATTCTGAGCTCTCAATACACAACAAATTGCTTCTATACAGGCAAATGCTAAAACCAGTATGGACCTATGGTATCCAACTTTGGGGTTGTGCCAAGAAGACCAATGTACAAATGATACAATGCTTCCAAAATAAAGTGCTACGAGGGATTGTGAATGCCCCATGGTACATTAGGAATGACAACATCCATAGAGACTTGAAGATGGAATACGTCACCTATGAAATAAAGAACCATGCAAGGAAACACGTACAGCGCTTATCTCTACACGAAAATGCAGATATCCGTCGTATGTTGGACACCACTAGCGGAGTGAGGAGACTCCAAAGGCAGAAACCGCTGGAGCTGGGCAGTTTGGTTTAGAATAAGAAAGTATTATAAAATGAGTAATCAATAGGTTACTCATCTTAATCCGAGAACTTAATTTAAGAAAGATAAATTACTAGATGATCTCTGAATCAGTTGTAATATTGTATAAATAAATAAATAAATTTATTAAATAAAAAAAAAATAAAAAAAAAAAAAAAAATATTCCAAAACAAATAGCAGAGTTACTCAAGTCAAATCATTTGTAAATCATCAAAACCTTATACTCTTGACAGACTAGGATTTAGCTAAACGCGTTTAGTTAAACTAGTTTAGTTAATCTACTACAAATCTAATTAGGTTGACACACTATGAAGTTTAGCAAACAGTGTTTCAATAATAAAATACGGTAGCGCTATGTTTCTCCGGAATCGGTATTAAACAAATGTTATTGTGGTACAAATAAAAAAATATTTTAATTAAACTGAATTTAATTTATAAAGCCTAAATTTTGTGTTTTAATTGTATCCCAAAATTCCTATTCCATTTTAATACAAATACAACATAAAAATGTAAGCAATATAAGTGAATATATAAATACAATATATATTTAATACATCACTGTGTATCCGCCATATTTTTTCTGCGCGAAAATTGTCAGATTCCAGCGAGATTTGAATACAGATTTAAAAAAATATGGATTCCAAATACAATACTACGGTATATTTTCCGGCACTAGAAGTCAAATATAGTGCAATACTGTATATTACAATACGCACTCTACGGCACAAATGTGTAAGTTGGACCAAATTTCGAATACGAGAAACGAATGTGTGAAACATAGAGTTATATGTAAGCTGAAGACCACAATACACATTTGTGCATATCGCTTAATTTTGGTTTCTTCAGAAAAACAACACTAACTATAATAATAATAAAATAATTGATGTGATCAAAAAGAAATAATTAGTGTTATTTAATTTATGTGTTATCAAATTATTAAGTTTTTTTTCAAGAATTCCCATTGAACTAAGATCCGTTAAAATACGGAAGACATTACGACCTGTCATTATTTACATACACATTTGTGTATATTGAACTGAAATTGGAGCAAAAAAAATTTTTTGAACTCGAAGCGGCATCTATCATTGTATCACAGTACTAAATGGAATTGTCCCATTTATAAATTTTAACCTTCATTGTTAGATGGCGCTCTCGCTAAACCCATTTTTATGCGATAAACTTCAAAATATTGAGAGATTTGTGCACTAAACCGGTTTAGTTACTAAACCTAAAAGAAAACTCGTTTAGTTAATCCCGAAGTTGACACATTAAGAGATAAATACGAAAAAATTTTTAAACGCGTTTAGCTAATCCTAGTCTGTCAAGGGTATTAGTTTACTGTTTATTAAAACCCTAAAGGTTGATTTATATTATCCGTTCCTTTCAGTTCATACACATATCGTGTCAGAATCATCAATACGTTTCAATTCAGACATTTTCCTCGGTATGCTTATCGTATCAGTCAAGATATCTTATTTTCATGTTAAAATATTATTTGTCCGGCCGCCCCGAATTATTAAAAAATATTTTTTTTTTAAAATCAAGACTTTAGAACTAGAAGAAAAGAAAACCGAGATTTTAAAAAACTGAATTGTAAAAACCTGGATTTTGAAAACTGGGATTTTGAAAACTGGGATATCGTATAGTACACCCTTTTTTGACACATCACGCATGACTTGCAACATATTCAGTCAAAGTCACTCGAACAACGTTTACAAATTATTGAATTTTATTATTAAAATTCGTGTTCAGTGAAAAATGTGTTTCGCGCACTTCGTCCATTTATTCAAGCCATTGTGACACAATTTATCACCAATTTCACGTTATTGGACATCAATCCACAAAATCGCGTGCGTACAGAGGCATAATATTGCTGCTTTAGCAGTATTGATCAAGGCAAAATGTTCATTCGTCGCAGGTTACAGCAATTGGGATTATGTTATTCGACTACATGGTGGTTTTGCGCAAGGATCTTGGTCTAAAGGCGTATCAAATACAGCTCGTGTAGCAACTGAAGTTGAATGAATTGCCGTCGCGATTTTGGTGAGTGGGCCTTAGAACATCTTGAGGAAAATCGGTTACATATACCGAATATAGCAGAAACACTTGCGAATAAAGTTTCCTTAAGTACGCCGTTTACGAAAATACTATCGGGTCACGGAGTAATAGCTCGAAAACGGTTGTTCATATACTATTCGATCGATTGCGATCTCGCCGACAGTGCTAGGCATCAGCTATATAGAGAGCAAATTGAGTCTGGCCAGCTAGTAAGTATATGTTGTCTATTCACGTGCTCAAGAAATTCTGTGACAATATTTAAAGCGCGAGACGGGCGGACACGACTTTAAGGTAAACTCAGGCTTTAATCTCGAATAATGGCGATTTTTTTTAAAAGTATTGAACCAATATACGTTATAAATACTTTAACATTTCAAATTTTGACGTAAAGTAAGGAATTTTGGGGCATATGGTTCTACGTAAATAGAACCTAAGCCGTGAGACATCGATCTGTGCAACGTAGGACGTGAAAAGTGAACCGCAAAAGAGTTGGGAGTGCTTCGGCCCTATGCATCATAAAAGAGGTCCGATGGTTACGAAATATTTATTGTGTTTCTCTCCTACATCCAAGTAGTTTAATGTTTTCCCCATTAGAGGGCTAAGCGTCATGAGAGACACAATTACACCCGCGGGGCCGTGAGAGTTAGTAAAGCCGTTTGTCCCTATAATATTCCAAATTCCAATTTGGATTAATACCATAGAAAATACTCCGTGGGGTGAAGGGTGGACCATTCTGACTTGGACCTTTACTGATTTCGGACTTTTACACTCAATTAGGCATAAAATGAATAAGGAGACCCACAGAGGTCCACAACAACAATGCCAATGACACCAAGTAGCAATAATCTTTGCCCAACAGAAAACACTATAGGCTAAAGCTCACACAAATGTTTTAATCATTAAATTATTAATTTAATTAAATCTATATTTAAATTAATATATTTTACCCCGCACCCGAAATGAGGAATTTTGCTATCCTCAAGGTTTAAGAACCAATATCTCGCGATATTAACCACTCAAATTAAGACGTTCGCCTAGATAGATATAGTGACTACTACAATCTTTAACCTGATTCTCTAAACTTTAAATTTATTATCCACAAATCACATACTTGATCGTATGTACATACCGAAATTCATAAAACTTAATTTACAACCCCAAAATTGCAAAATAATATGTTCTAAGATAAGACATTTGACTCATGTGCATGTTTCACATAAATAGCTGTATAACAATGAAAATGGTAAAATCGATATAAAATCAAACAATAAAAGCTTTTTCATTTCATTTGCCGATACATTTCTTTGTGTATGTGGGATAACAACTTTATTTTATAACAATTCGTAAACACAAAAATAGTAAAATCCGATTTCGATATACATACGTACATACATGACTCCGAGGACTTATAACTATTTACGAGCAAGTGATGAAGTTAACATTTTCATGTCACGCTATATTCAGTTTTACTTTGTAATAGCACATTAATAATCTTTATATATTATGTCAATGATGAATTCACATATGCACAAGTGGTTTCATATACCGAGTATTTAGTTCACCAGGGGTAAATGTATAACGTATATATATATATATAAATGTACCGAAATAAATCTCGACATCGTATATAAAAAATAAAAAATTTACTGTCGAGAGCATCGTCAGTTGTCACGCAATTTTTCTGTTTTTAATATCGCCATTGGATGTTTTTTGATTTGCCTCGAAACGATCGGGGGCAAAATCAATTATCTTTTTGTGTGCGGGTGTTTTATATAATAGGGCCATACAGTGGGTGGTAAAAAAAAATCAGTGCAATTTAAATTATGTGCTTATTATATTTTTATTGATGTGCGGCGATTTTGATTAACTTTAAATTTTTATTTTGTTTGTCAAATCATAAAAGTAATTTTTATTACGATTTTCTTCAAATTTCCACAATAAAAATCCATTATAGCGAGGAACATAACGAACTGTTTCCGTTATTTTTTGATTTTCGTTGCGTTGTCTTTTGATTTTTCAAGTGAAATTTTATGTAAAACAATATAAATTTATATTACAGTAATAAAAATATTTTCCTTCATTTTCCAAAGTTTGTGGTTGAGTTCAGCTTTTATATAACGAATAGTGTAGTAAATTATATAGGGAGAAGTTGTTATGTACACACAGCCCCACATTTTATTGTGAAAGGAATTTATGAAAAAAAAAAATCGAATACACAAAAAAACATTGAAATAAAACAACCATGAAATTGCCACATTTCATAAATGTCACAAACACAGAGTTAAAGTTCTTGAGAAAATGAATTTGAAAAATTCGATAATAAATTTGATATTTTCATAAACCACTTCGTTTTGTTGCTGTTTTCTATGGCTGGCAGTTTTTACATGTAAATATATTGCTATCTAGCATACGATTTTGTAAATGATTGATTTAGATGACCATAAAATACAGATGCCGTTTTCTACGTAACTGGTGCAGTGGATGTGAAGCTAATGTTGACAATTGCCAGACTGTTTATTTATTTATTAAAACTGACTCGAACCCAAAGGGTTTCGCATTCAATGCCATACAGGGCTCATGGTGCAAACCAGGGATTCTATTCCAATTCGCAAACACCCTTTCATCATTCAAGGCTGGATAGTTGCCCTATGCGAGGAAGAGGAAGAAATCGAATTTCAAAAATTTGGGGTTACCGTTTGGTGGCCAGCTATAAATATTCTAATCAACCTAAAATCCCTGGTGAAAGTAAACAGCTGGCTTAGCACATCCATTCAAGCACTGGAGATTATCTTTCAACTCACAACCCTAGATATCCTTGGGAAACTAATGACAGCGAGCTCAGCTATAAGGTTCAACTCGAACTCAATATGGAACTGTAACCATCTTTTGATCAGAGATGTTGAACTGATATTCCAACTAGAGAGAACTAGTTGAATGTGTTAATTTCTTTACTGATAGTTGAAAGATGGATGGGAAGGTTGGGGTGGGGCATTCTGTGAAAAATTAAATATAAACATTTATTTTCGTCTCCAGACTACTGCAGCGTAGTCTGTAATCGCGATAAGAGGTTACGTTGACTAGTTGATCTGTAATGTAATATCTGGAAGCAATATCCGCATTTCAGGGCAGTCCGGGTTCAACTTATACGGTCAAAACCTATTCCTTATCTCTTAACGCGATGGCAGATCAGTTCAACATCCGCTTGATATTACGGGGAATGAAAAGGCGAATGAACTCACTCGACAAGGCACAACATGCCTTATTTCACCGAGCGCAGAACGAATGTTGATATATCTGTGGGGGTAAAAGGTAACAAACTAACTATTACTACTTTACACACAATTAAAAAATAATGTTTATTTTATATTTTATTTAACATTTACACTCAATAAACTAAACAACAATTAATTAAATATTTACGATTTTAGGCTCTGTGCCAAACTTAAGGTAAAAGTCAATTTTAAGTAAACTTTTCTGTAAATTCAATTATTTTTCAAAAACTCTATGGCAAACTGATCTAAAAATCTGTCCTAAAACCGGTTTTTATCGTAGTAAACGATTTACCTTAAGTTTGGCACACAGCCTTAATATTAAAAGTCGGTTCGCTGAATTTTATAAATCGTTATTTGAGCGAACTCTATTGAGTTTTTTTAACACGAATTTTATTCCATATACTGACTTTTAATTTTTTCTTCGCATTGTTTTTGTAGTTGGGAACAAAGAAATTCATGACGCTCTATCTATATTCC
The DNA here is from genome assembly GCA_932526605.1 of Nephrotoma flavescens. Classification (NCBI taxonomy): domain Eukaryota; kingdom Metazoa; phylum Arthropoda; class Insecta; order Diptera; family Tipulidae; genus Nephrotoma; species Nephrotoma flavescens. The sequence continues at coordinate 77,888,960 of OW052221.1, read as the reverse complement.
GTATTGCATAATCTACAATTCTACAAATTCTACACGAAAGTCGAGGACATAATTTAGGTTTGAAACGTTACTATTATAAAGTTGATTTTGAAATTTTACTACTATTAAATTGATTTTGAATGCATTGGTTAACCGCCACATTATCCTTCCCCCAGTGGAACGATACTTTTTATTTAAAACGATTTGGTTTATTTATAATGCGGCCAGATCTTGATTTAATTGGTTCGGCTATCTTTGGATCGAAAGTTACTTGCTTGCGAGATTTAGTGAATTTTGAATCAACCATCAGATTTGTTGAACATGAATTTGGACTTGGTGTGTTCTGATGTTTTAGAGCTAAATCTTCAATGATGTTTGTCTGTGGTAATTCCCCAAAGCATGGTTTGAGTCGATTGACTGATACATTTTGATATCGACTGGATGTGGTACCACGAGCAAAAAATATACATCCAGCAGATAGAAGGTGGTTGGTTGGTGATTGTTAATTCAAAATAAATTCTCAGCTTCAATTTTCACTTTTGTTTTTAATTTTCCTTTATTTTATTTTTAATGATTACAACTTGTTCCTTTGGTGGTTGACGATAAAGAGAATTTTTATTTTGTTTTATAAAATTTAGTTACATAATTTATCTATTTACCACCGAGGGTCCAAATTAAGATTTAATTGCCGCTAGATGGCACTATATTACATATTTGGTATTAAACGCACCTCTGTAGCACAGTTTAAATTAATAATACAATTACATTTGTATTAGTAACAAACGTCAAAACAATAATACTAAATGGTAAGAAAATAATTTACATGATAAATTGAATTTATATTAATTTAATATTATAATTTTAGGTAAATTGAATATACTCAATATGATTTATAGGTAAGTAATTACTTGTTAGTAAATATAAGTGAAATTATAAGACAATATTTGTGTTCCTTCCAATATGCTTGACATAATTTGTTTTGATCACCGAATTCAAGATCAAGTTCAAGGACAAATTATATTAAGTATATTGTTTACATATGATTTGGATTATTTTGAACTGATAATATTTAAACTTATTTTAGGTACTACTTGGCGAATTTATATAATAATAAAGGTAACGTTATGACTAATTAATGATGTTTATTTTAGGTTGTGCAATGTATTTCAGTTGATCTATGTGTTTCAGGAAGAGAATTTTTCCAGGTAAGTACAAAATGTTGGTGTTTACGACATACCGGCCGCCTTGAATCGGATGATTCAATTCACTGGAAGTAGACACAACTTGCTGATAGGACGTTTTAATAGTCCATTTTTCGTCTTCACCGTGACGACTCTGACATTGCCGTCTGCACCAGGATGTAGATACGTTGTTTTGCCCATCAACCATTTGCATGGAGGCAAATTATCGTCCTTTATGAGCACTATGTCGTTGATACTGATGTTTCTTTCTTTTTTGTGCCATTTATTTGTTCGTTGCAGACTGGTTAGGTATTCCAGCTGCCATCTTCGCCAAATATGCTGATTCATCTGCCGTATAAGTTGCCATCTGGACAAATTGGATATTTTGACATCCGTTAAATTGTGATCAGGGAGCTGTGTTGATGGTCGCCCAATTAAAAAATGTGATGGTGTTAAGAAGTCCATGTCATCTTCTGCCAATATACAAAGAGGTCGCGAGTTTAGCATGGCTTCAATTTCAACGATAAGTGTTGACATTTCTTCGATTGTTAATATTTGACCCTCAGTTACTCTTTTCAGGTGATACTTGATGCTTTTTACGGCTGCCTCCCACAGTCCGCCAAAATGAGGCGCGCTTGGTGGAATCGGTTTGAATATTATTTGATCTGCCAATAAAAAATTTGAAATATTATTATGGTTTTCTTTTAGGAATGTGAAAAGTTGATGTAAATGATTTCGTGCCCCAATGAAATTGGTTCCATTATCGCTATGGATTTCTCTGCAAATGCCTCGACGAGCAATGAATCTTCTCAATGCAGCTAAGTACGCATCTGATGTTAAATCGGAAACCAATTCAATATGTATAGCCTTTGTGGCAAGGCATACAAATAGACAAATATAACTTTTGCCGGGTTTTTGCCCTCTTCGTCTCGTCGGATACGTTTGGAATGGACCGGCATAGTCCACACCGACCTTGTAAAACGGTCTAACTAGTTCCACCCTCGGATTAGGTAGTTGACCCATCACTTGACTCATAGTTCTACCTGAGCTTTTAACGCACTTGACACAACCGTGTACTACCTTTCGAATGAGGTTTCTTCCGCCCAGTATCCAATATCTTTGTCGTAGCGTAGCCATCATTAGAGTTGGTCCAGCATGTAGATGCCGTAAGTGGTGTTCTCGTACTATTAACTCGGTGAATTCATCATAAGCCGTTAGAATTATTGGATGCTTTACGTCGTATGTTATGGATGCATTTTTAATTCTTCCACCAACCCGTAGTAGTCCTGCTTCATCAAGAAAAGGTTTGAAGTACTTGATTCGACTTGATATAGGTAACTCTTTGTTAGTTTTAATTAGCTGAATTTCTGGTTTGAAGTGTTTATATTGTACATGCCGGAGAATGATATTCTGTGATTTTTGTATTTCTGCTACACTGAGGTATGGTGAAATAGAGTCCTTCGATGTTCGATTAAGTTTTAGGTTTATATATCGATATACATATGCCAAAATTCGTACTGCTTTGTTGAAACTGGATGTGTTTTTCGCTAAATTATCGATTGCGTTTGACGTTGAGATTTGCACATTCAGTGATTTACTACGTAGCTCTTCTACTGTGTTTGATGGTCGATTTATGTTTTTTGGCCAAGTATCGACATTTATTAACCAACTTGGTCCGTTCCACCATAAATCGAAGTGTTGTAATTTTTCAGGTGAAAGTCCCCTTGAGGCACAGTCGGCTGGATTATCTTGAGATTCTACATGCCTCCATTGTGATCGGTTGAAGTGAGTAAGGATTTCACCGGTCCTATTACCGATGAAGGTATTCCATTTGCTTGGATTTGAATTTAGCCAATCCAATACTATCGTTGAGTCGGTACATGCGAACATCTCGATGATCTGATTTTTAAATGTCCGTTTAACACTCAATAATAATTGGCTTAATAATACCGCACCACAGAGTTCCAGTCGTGGAATTGACAGCTGCTTAATTGGTGCCACTTTCGTTTTTCCTGCTAGTAATTTAATTGTGGGTTCGCAATTTGGATTAATGATTTTTGCATATACAACCGCAGAATATGCTTCTTTAGAAGCGTCGGAAAACCCATGAAGTACAATTTTGCTGTTGCGTGTGGTATTGATAAATCTCGATATTCTAATATTTTCTATCTCGCTCAGGTTGCCTCTCAATTTTAACCATTCATCTAGCAGATTTGTTGGTAATTGGTCATCCCATTTTAGATTTTCGGCCCACAACGATTGCATGAATATCTTTATCGAGATTGTTATGGGAACGAGCCATCCTAGGGGGTCGAACAAACGGCTGGCTTCAGATAGAATCCCTCGTTTGGTTGTAGTTGGTTGTTTGTTCAAATTGACTCGAAATTGAAAACAGTCACTGATTGGGTCCCAATGAAGTCCTAATACTTTGGTATGATTAGGCGCGGCATTATCTACTTCTAACAGTCGTGGTCTCTGAATTGATTCAATGCTATCACTTAGTGTTCTTTCATTAGATAGCCATTTCCGGAGGTGAAACTTAGAATTCGATAAGATGTATGTGATTTGGTTTTTTAGCTGCTCGGCTTCGTGTAGGGTATCGGCACCGGTCATCAGGTCGTCGACATACATGTCGGTTTTTATGCTGTCTGCAGCTTGAGGAAATTCTTCTTTAAACTTATCTGCTGCCTCTATGATTGCCCGTGTAGCTAAATAACTTGCACTAGCTGTCCCATAAGTGACGGTTAATAATTCATAGGTGCGAAACGGCCTTGTTGAATCCTCTCGCCATACTATCCTTTGGTATTTAGTGTCATTATCAGCTACACGAACCTGGCGATACATTTTTTCGATGTCTGCCGTAACCGCTACTTTGAATTTTCTAAAACGAGATAATATTTGGTATAAGCTTGATTGAACGGTCGGCCCAACCGCTAAACAATCATTTAAGGATTTTCCGCTACTGGTTTTCGCGGAGCCATCGAATACGACCCTCAACTTTGTTGTGCTACTTGTATGTTTGATGACACCGTGATGTGGTAAATAATACTGAGGTTGATTATCCCTTTGGTTCGTCTCGACTTCTTGCATATGTCCTAAGGTTAAGTATTCTCTCATGAAAGCTTTGTATGATTCCGCGAAGCTTGGTTCTCTAGCGAATCTTCGTTCAATGGAATACATTCTTTGTACGGCGGTTTTATAAGATTCACCCAATACAGACGGTGATATTTTGAATGGTAGAGCCACCTTGATTCGGCCAGAGCTATCTATTGTTTTTGTGTCACTGAAGCATTTCACACATAACTCTTCTTCGGGTGTTCGATTAATCTTTTCCACTTCTAGGTTTTCTATCTCCCAAAATCTTCGTAATAGGTTGTCCAGATTGCACTCGTTGTTATCCACTTTAATTGATATGGATTGCGATGGTGCCGTGCCACTTGTCCTTCCTGCGATTACCCAACCTAGTTTGGTGTTTTGAAGAATTAGTTCGCTTTGTGTTGTGATCTTTCCGTTGGATAGCAGCTCAAAGAAACTGTCGGCGCCAACTATGATGTCAATCTCGAGCGACTTATAGAAGTGCGGATCAGCTAGGTCGTAGTGTTTGAATTGGTCTACGTTGATATGTTCGGCTATTGATGGCTGTTTGGTGGTCAGCTTAGGGAATACAAAGGCTTCTATCTCGATCGTCGGTTTTGATTTGTTCCACGGTATCATAACTAATGATACTGCACCCTTTGTATAACCGTTAGTAGTTGCTCCTATGCCTGATATGGCTAGTTTAGCGCTGTTTCTCTTCAGTTTCAGTTTCTGAGCACATTTCTCTGAAATGAACGTTCCTTGTGATCCTGAATCCAACAAAATTCGACATAGTTGGTATTGGTTGTTTACGTCTAGCACTTTCACTAATGCCGTAGGTAACAGTGCACTTCTCGATTGATTGGTTGTGGTGGTGCAGATTTGCTGATTGGACTTGGATTGATTTTCTTCATTTTGTTGGATGCTGGATATTGCAACAGTTGATTTATTCTCGATTGATACATCTTCGTGAAGTAATGTGTGATGTTTTCTATTACACTGGCGACATCGAAACTTTGATTTACACATGAAAACACTATGATTGTCATTGAAACAATTAAAACATCGTTTTTGTTGCTTTACTAAGTTTATTCTTTCATTAGTGGACATATCTTTAAACCTTTTACACTCGAATAATCTGTGATGGTCTTCGGGACATAGCGAGCAGATAGGAATATCAACAGTACTTGGTGTGGACGATACAACGTGACCTTTAATAACGGCAGCTTTAGAAGGATTGGGTGGCACTTGTGAACGTTTGTGTGAACACTTCAGCGAATCTAATGCATCCACTCTTCTAAGTAGGAAGTCGAAAAATTGTTTTATGGTTGGTACATCATACTCTGACGAAGCTTGCGCCCATAAACTATTCGTTTCTGAATCTAGTTTACTCACTAAAATATAAATCAACCAATGATCTCTTTGCTCGGCATCTTTACCTAATGCCTTTAACCCACGTAGGATCTCATCGGAAGTGTCGAGGAGCTGTCGTACGTTTATATTGTTTGCTATTGTGAACGAAGGTTGTGAAATAAAATTTTTAATAAACGCGTAAATGCTGTGCTTTCGTCTATCATATCGTTCCCGAAGTTTTCGTAGTGCTTCAATATAATTTGCATCCGTGATGCTAAAATGCTTAAGTAGGCTAGCGGCTTCTCCCTTTAATGTCCCCTTCAGGTATTGAAGCTTTTGAGACGGTGTGAGTCTATTATTATCGTGTATGGTTGAGCAGAATAAATCGTGAAACGATTGCCATTCGGTGTACTCGCCTGCAAATGTTGGGATGAGTAATTTTGGTAACTTCACATCTAGATGCATCCCCGCAGTTGAGGTATCAATCATTGTTTCATTCAAGGAAGCGGTAGGTTCCGTTTTTACTCTCAATATTTGATTTAGTCCGGATACGATTTTATAATAATTGTCCTCGAATTCTAAGTCTAATTCCTCTTCATTATTTAATGCCACTATTTTGTCTTCTATATCATTGAATTGAATGCGATAACGTTCTACGTTAGCAAGCCTGACCCTTATATCTTCGGAACTCGAATCGACGCCTACTGTACTTATAAAATTGAGCATCTTCGTCATACTGCCTTTGATGTAGGCACGTCTCTTTTTCAGCGATATAATGTCAGCCATCTTAATTTCACTACACTTGATTTATTATTCACTAATTTCCGTTTATAATAATCTCGATTTTTATTGTAATCGCAGCAAAGCGGAACGCACGCAAGTATATTGGTAAATTAATGGCGTACGAAACAGGTGGAAAACTAAGACCCTTTCCCTTTTATTTTAATAAATATCGTAATGGTTTAGGTGGATACGCAAACGCCGATAAATAATTTACGGTACGCACAATCAAATTAGATGATTTTTATTTTTATTTGTATTTATTTGGTAAATTAAATATTTGATACTTGCGGTTTTTATGTGTTCCATGCGGTTATGGTGCCCCGATGCGCTCAATTGAATTCAAATATCCCTCGGTGATTTATTTTGCGGTAATGCGTTCGGCTGGTTTGTGAGGTTATGTTGGATGTTTTTGCACATCCGGCTCGAAGGACCAGTGATATCGACTGGATGTGGTACCACGAGCAAAAAATATACATCCAGCAGATAGAAGGTGGTTGGTTGGTGATTGTTAATTCAAAATAAATTCTCAGCTTCAATTTTCACTTTTGTTTTTAATTTTCCTTTATTTTATTTTTAATGATTACAACTTGTTCCTTTGGTGGTTGACGATAAAGAGAATTTTTATTTTGTTTTATAAAATTTAGTTACATAATTTATCTATTTACCACCGAGGGTCCAAATTAAGATTTAATTGCCGCTAGATGGCACTATATTACATATTTGGTATTAAACGCACCTCTGTAGCACAGTTTAAATTAATAATACAATTACATTTGTATTAGTAACAAACGTCAAAACAATAATACTAAATGGTAAGAAAATAATTTACATGATAAATTGAATTTATATTAATTTAATATTATAATTTTAGGTAAATTGAATATACTCAATATGATTTATAGGTAAGTAATTACTTGTTAGTAAATATAAGTGAAATTATAAGACAATATTTGTGTTCCTTCCAATATGCTTGACATAATTTGTTTTGATCACCGAATTCAAGATCAAGTTCAAGGACAAATTATATTAAGTATATTGTTTACATATGATTTGGATTATTTTGAACTGATAATATTTAAACTTATTTTAGGTACTACTTGGCGAATTTATATAATAATAAAGGTAACGTTATGACTAATTAATGATGTTTATTTTAGGTTGTGCAATGTATTTCAGTTGATCTATGTGTTTCAGGAAGAGAATTTTTCCAGGTAAGTACAAAATGTTGGTGTTTACGACACATTTGTTTTAACTCCTTTGATTAACAAACTGAAGTATTTCTCGCCTTGTTTAATGACAGGGAAGGGTCCCTCGTAAGGTGGTTGTAAAGAACGCCGAATTACGTCCGTTCTGACAAACAGTCCTTTACAATCGTATAACTCTTTAAAAACAAATACTTGTTCTTTAGAGTGTCGTGCAGCTGTCGATGGTTGTATGTTGTTAAAATGTTTTCGAAGTTGATTTACAAATTTTGTCTGACTGACGAATTTACTGGTTGTTACAAAATCCGCTGGTAGTCTTAAATTTTGTCCGTAGACTAACTCTGCCGAAGTGCTTTTAAAGTCTTCACGGAACGCCGTTCTTAGTCCTAATAATACCAGGGGTAATGATTTAGTCCATTGCGTATTGGCAGTGCACATAATTGCACCTTTTAGCGTACGATGCCAACGCTCGATAATACCATTGCAAGCTGGATTATACGCTATAATGGGTCACTATACTTAAAGGCACACCAAATCTGCTGATCCAGTTTTTTTACTAATGCGTCAACAATAGTTTCCCTACGAATATCTGGAATTGGAATAGCCTCAGTCCAACGAGTGTATCTGTCGATCATCGTTAAACAATAATTCTGATCTTCAGATGGTGGGAGAGGTCCAATGAGATCGATATGCAATTCTTCAAACCGATTGCTGGTTATTCCAAATGAACCGACTTGACTGTGCACGTGTTTCGTTACCTTACATTTTTGGCATCTAATGCAACTTTTTCCCCAATTGCGTATTTCTCTGTTCATAGATGGCCAAATGAATTTATCTGAAATCTGTTTCACTGACGGTCGAATACTAGGATGTGAAATGTTATGATAGGCTTCGAAAACTTGCCTAGGAAACGCTTTTGGGACAAACGGTCGTTGTTTGCCATTTGAAATTTCACACGTTACAAGATTGTCTGATCCAAAAATTTGAATTTTTGCCCATTTTAAGTTTGGATTTGATTCTACAAGGGCCGCTAATTCTGAATCGTTAGTTTGTGCTTGTGATAGAGTTTCATAGTCGATTGTAGTACCTATATTGATTTGCTCGATTCGAGATAAAGAATCAGCTACGACATTTGAACTGCCCGCAACGTGTTGAATGTCTGAAGTAAACTGCGCAATTAGGTCCAGATGACGTCGTTGTCTCGGTGAAGCTTTATCTAACTTTTGATGAAGTGCAAAAGTCAAAGGTTTGTTGTCCGTAAACAATACAAACTCCCTTCCTTCCACAAAATTTTAAAAGTGCTTGATTGCCGAATAAGCCGCTAGTAGCTCACGACCGTATGTGCTGTATCTTATTTCGGCGTCATGTAATTTTCGCGAGAAAAAGAATAATGGTTGCCATCCTTCTTTTGTAAACTGTTGCAAAACTGCTCCCACGGCTATCTCGGACGCATCGACAAAAATTGCAAATTTAGCATCTGGAATTGGAAACGCTAGTTGCGTACAATTTGCTCATTTTGATTTGCAGATTTCGAAACTCTTAATTGACTCGCCAGTCCAATTGATTACTGATTTATCCTTCTTTTTTTTCTTAGATTGCTTGAAATAATCGTATAAGGGCGCCTGACTGTCTGCTGCTCCTGGTATATGAAAATCCTATAATAATTAATCATTCCAAGGAATCTGAGCAATTCGTCTGCAGTTTTAGGTCGTGGATAATTTAATATCGTTTCGACTCTTTGTTGATCTGGGCGTATGCTATTTTTAGAAATTTGAAAGCCTAAAAATGTTAGTTCATCTAACGCAAACTCACATTTGTTTAGGTTAATATCTAAACCTGCCTCGTCCAATCTTTGCAATACAATTTGAACATGTTTGCAGTGTTCATTCATATCCTTTGACGCAATGAGTATATCGTCAATGTACGTGAATACGAGTGGTAAGTCTCTGAACAAAGCATGTACCATCCTTTGGAATGTTTGAGCTGCGTTTCGTAAGCCGAACGTCATCCGCGCAAATTCAAACAAACCGAAAGGTGTAATTATTGCCGTTTTTTCTATATCCGCGGGTTCAATTGGTACTTGGTGGTATGCCCTTACTAAATCAATTTTTGAGAATTTCGTACAAGACTGTAATTGATTCGTGAAATCTGTTACGAAAGGTATCGGATAGCGGTCTGACTTCGTTAATACATTCAATGATCGGTAATCACCACACAATCGCCAACTACCATCCTTTTTGGGTGTCAAGTGGAGAGGACTAGCCCAATTGCTTTTAAAAGGTCTGCAGATCCCTTGAGAAAGCCACGTCTCAATTTCTGCTTTTGCAATTGCCATTTTTTCAGAGCTCAATCGTCGAGCTTTTGCATAGCAAGGTTGACCTGTTGTCTCGATATGATGAGTCACGTTATGTTTTATGTTATTTAAATGTTGAGATTCTCGCGTTACCGAAACGAACTCTTGCAGTAATTTTAAAATTTCCGCTGGATAAATGTTTGCTCTTATAGTCGTAAATCGTAATGCCATAAGATTGGATTTGTATAAGATTTCCCGATGTTTCGCACCTGATATTGGTATCAATTAACTTTTTTCGTTTGACATCAACCATTAACCCGTAATATGCTAAGAAATCTGCTCCTAAAATGCATCTATCCACCTTTGCAATGATAAATCTCCAATTAAACGACCTACGTATACCGAGGTTAAGTATTAAATTTTTATACCCGTATGTGTCGATTGACGATGAATTTGCTGCGAATAATTTAAACTCCGTTGGTTTAGCTAACTGTAAATTTGTAGGTGGAACTACTGAAATTTCAGCACCTGTATCTACCAAAAATTGTAACCGACTTTGCAAATCTAAAATGGTGAAACGACTATTAGTTTTTAGGCTACTGTCGCCCGTCGAATGAAGCGCAGTGCCTAATGGTTTCCCGATTTACGATCATCGAAGTTACATGGTTTTTCACACTTTCTTGCGTTCGATCCATATTTGAAATGATAATAACACATTGGGTGCTTAGTTATCTGCTCTTTAGACCGCGAACAACTGCGAATTCGTCCAGAATTTCGCGACCGAGATCTGTCAGATCGATGATTGTGTATTGGATTAGGATTTGAGGAATTAAACTTCTTGAATAATTCTTCAACCCTTTTAGTTAATGCGTTGATCTGGTAAGATAGATTATCTTCTTGCATAACATTATTATTTGCGTTTACACCACAAATCATTGCTGGTCTCTGCACATCCACGATTCTGTCCGCCGCCTTTGCCAATTGATTTAGACTAGACTCACTCATGCACGCCAAAATCTCCTGAGCACGAGTTGGTAGCCGCTGCATCCAAAGATTCCTTAACACTGGTTCCGTCACTTGATCCGTGGACAATGTCCCATCTCACGCAACAGTTGAGACGGTTTTTTATCTCCTAACTGAAGTCCAGAAAGAAGACGATCTAATTTATTTTTGGCAGACTCACATAATCTCTCGTTTATTACCGCCTTAAGAGATTCATATTTATTTATTTGCGGAGGATTGAGAATTTGATCTCGAACGCACTTAACGGTTTGCGAATAAATTGCCGCAATTAGATGTCCGTATTTGGTAGCATCTGATTTTACACCACCAATTTGAAATTGCGCTTCCAATTGGGTGAACCAAATTTCAGGATCGTCCCGATTGAAAGGCATGTATTTTACTGACATGTTATAAATTCGTGCCGTTTCACTACAAGAAGCCCCACCCTCTTGTTGTCCTCATCATTAGACATTATGGATTAACCGATGCAGAAAAAGAAAAACAATAAAAATGAAACAAGTAATAATAATAATAATATAAACTGAAATAAATTACCCAGAATTATCGTACAGAAAGCGAAAATATGCAATACGTATATATAAGTTAGAGTGTAATAACGAATTTATTTATTTTTTTTTAAACTTTATTAATTCCGAAGACAATGGGAAAAAAAAATAAAAAATAAATGGATAAAATTCGCTTACCGATTAAACTTTTGATTCTGCTTTGGTTTAGGTCAGTTGTTCCTTTGATGATTATTTGAATGACGTATTCCACTTGAACGAAAATTCTGATATTGGAAACTTGTTGAAAGCTGGTTACTGTTTCTGCCAGGTTACAAATGTTGTATTAATCTGCTGCTGGACGTATTTTACTGCATATGAATGTTCATGTAGGTTGATATTACTTGTGGTTATTTTATAATGTTGTCCGTTGATCACCGTTTTATTTACTTTCCATAAATAACGATTGGAAAGGATTTTGTAATTTCCTTGGATGGTATGGTCGTCTTTCACACGTTAGTTTTAGTATTGCTAAAACTAATTGCTGCTGTTGCACTTGTGTGGAACTATAGTAATACGGAAACACGACCGAAATGAGGTTGTTAAACGATTTTTGCTGCTCTTGTTGTGGTTGTTGGTATTGCTGTGTTGTATCGATTTAGCACTGATACAGCTACGATGTGAACAATAGCGATTTTTACACGTGTTGTGTACATACATACATAGTTTTGATTTGTATTTCAGTATTCACTGCCACTTAACTTTTTCGTATTCATGGTATATTGTTCGTTTTTCGGGGTCACCAGTTTGTGGGGGTAAAAGGCAACAAACTAACTATTACTCCTTTACACACAATTAAAAAAAATGTTTATTTTATATTTTATTTAACATTTACACTCAATAAACACTCAATATTGTTGTTTAGAACAATTAATTAAATATTTACGATTTTAGGCTGCGGGCCAATACTCGGGTAAAAGTCAATTTTAAGTAAATTTTTCGGTAAATTCATTTATTTTTCAAAAACTCTATGGCAAACTGATCGAAAAATCTGTTCTAAATCCGATTTTTGCCATAGTAAACGATTTACCCGACTATTGGCCCGCAGCCTTAATATTAAAAGTCGGTTCGCTGAATTTTATAAATCGTTATTTGAGCGAACTCTATTGAGTTTTTTTAACACGAATTTTATTCCATATACTGACTTTTAATTTTTTCTTCGCATTGTTTTTGTAGTTGGGAACAAAGAAATTCATGACGCTCTATCTATATTCCGTATTGCATAATCTACAATTCTACAAATTCTACACGAAAGTCGAGGACATAATTTAGGTTTGAAACTTTACTATTATAAAGTTGATTTTGAAATTTTACTACTATTAAATTGATTTTAAATGCATTGGTTAACCGCCACATATTCTCGCTCATGCGTAACAACTAGAAAAATCAGGACAACACTAGACTAGTCAAGATGTAAGCAGCTGGTATCGCTTCGGCAGCGGCATGTCAGTATGGTGGTGGCTACTATTACGGGTGACTGTCTTATATGCCGTAGAGGAACATGAAGAGGAGCATGCAACTGTTCTCCTTTTTATTTGTACCTGTCCTGGTCTAACGCTTACCAGACTGAAATTCCTGAGAACTCCCCTGCTAAATGACTTGACGAATCTCAGTAAAATGGACATTAAAAATATCACGTGAGGAACTCAACCTGTAAGGAGCTCAAGAAGTGTGATGAGTGAGGAGTCTATGCTAGTTTTTTTAGAACAACCTCCCTAACCAAACTACTCGGATGGAGGGTACCGCGATATGGCTCACCACGTCAAAGCCATGGGACTCGAAATCCAGTACCAAAATACAAAAACCTTATAGGCCCCAACTACAAAGTAAATATTTTTATGTGGGTATAGACTTCAGATTGAAGAAAAACTAGGGATGTATATAGGGCCCAAATAAGGCCGCTAAAGGCTCTATCCATGAGGGCCAAGCAACAGAGTCTTACAATCATGGATTGTCTGCAGAGCCTTCCAGAAAAAATACAAAATAGGGCTCCAATGACCACTAAATGATCAATCAAAGACTCAGTATTTTGAGGTGCGTTCATTTAAACTGCGTAGGAACGACTGCTAACTTCTGCCGCCTTTTTAAATTGCAAAAGTGAGACATGACACTTCTACAAAAGCTTTTGCAGCTGCAGGAACACCGATAATATTATCCCAGGCTACTTTCCAGGAGAAACGGACGATCCCCTGCCTGTAGTCGTGCAGAATCCATGGTTGAATGAACCAATCTCTACACATACAGCAAAACCAGTAACATGAACCTGAAATCATATTGGTAAAAGCTGACTCTGAATTAATAATCTTGGTGTGACGAAACAGTGAAAATGTTCTATTTATCTTTTCTTCAATTCTGCCGTTTCTGAAACCTAAATGAAAACCCGGTACATAATACAATTATATATTCAGGTTCAAAATTTGAAATGATGTTCAATTAGCAAATTTTAGAAGAATAAGCGGAATGAAAAATCGAACTTGCACACGGAATCGACACCAATAATTCTGTAATATTTTGCTTATTTGAAATTTCTCTCTAGCAAGTTTCGAATTTTCTTGTAAAAACAAGTTCTAGTTGGATAAATAACAAATTAAACTCTGCCATTATTTTTTTACATAGTGCTACACTTTTTGTATCTACATATGTTTTTTGTTAATTTGTGTAGCTACACTTTTGATAAATATTGAAAACTTCACACCGACCGGCCTTATCGCGGGCTTGTCTCATTAGATATAACCGACCGCCAAGGGGTGGCAAAGAAAAGAGGTATAGGGATGTTTATGATAAAATTCCACAAGCCCCCGTTAGTATGTCGATCCGCTGTGATCACAAGAAACTAAATCGTGAATTGACCGCTTTAAAAGAGGGAAACCCCTAGCTCATTAGGGAAAGGTAATATTCCTAGCTTTCTTCTTCTTGGTAGTAATCAGCAAGTTAACGAGAACTTCAACAAGCACCGATATTTTAGTTAATCAAAATACTATAGACTTTTGCTTGGATACGTTCCAAGTTGCTAAAGAGACGTTCGATTAATTTCCTTATAGAAACTGGGGAAGAAATCCCCCTCCTTAAGTAAATAATACTTGATTACTATACTAGATCCATAACACTCCAAAGCCAACCACAGCCAAGACTAAAGGTGCTAGTCAAGACAATTTTATGCTTCGTTGAAAAAAGCTCTCGATCGTCGAGTAAATGAGAGAGCGAGACAAACGTGTTACCTGTGTGTGTGCGAAGCAATGCACTTTAGAGGAATATTTTTTGTTATATGTTTCTTGTTTGCCTCAATGTAAATTGATACAAACGAAAAACAGAAAAGGTTCTTCTAGAACGTTTTGGCGTTGGTTGGGGCGAGAATTTTTTTTTTGGAAAAAGTCAGTCTAGAGTCGAGTTTGGTTTTTTTTGAATTGTGAAGAGTGGCTTACATACGGCGCTCTAGCTTGGAGAAAAACATAAAAATTAAAAGTTCAGTTTGACTTCTAATTTTTTTGTAATTAATTATTAATTTCAGAAAATTATAGTTTTCTTATTGAAAATATCGGTACATTTTATTTGCTTTAAATAAAAAAAAAATATATATTAAATAAAATACATTTGATTTGTGGGTTTGTGTGTGACCATAATAAATAATAATGAAAATCAGCCAAGTGTATTTTTGATTTTCTCATAATATATCTGTGTATGTCATTAAAATTTTGTTTGGTTTTTCCGTTGAGGTTGATATTTTTCTATATGCAGTAACAATTTAAGTTGGGTTATCAGTGCAATCTGTTAACCGGAGTAAACTAATTTTGGTACTGGCTTTTTTATTAACGGGTGGCCGAGTCTGTTAATTTGATAGCGGAAAAGGGCGTACCGCATCGCATCATCAAATTGTTCGGCGAGTGACCGTTACCAGGTCCAAGGTCTTTCATCATTTTATTTGCGGATCAGTGAGCCAACGCCCAACATGGCTTATTTGATTTACGGTTTCGGCAAGAAGACGCTCAACGTTTGGCGGCCTATCAAAGCCAAATTTGTGTTGATTTAAGGCGGAAGGACGCCCAACATTTTGAGGCCCAACCGGGCAAAATTTTCCGGGTTTAGGCGAGACGACGCCCAACGAAGGCGGACGGACGCCCAACGGTCCGGGCTTGGTGCCTGTGGCATGACGGCCACACAAGGCCGCAACGGTTCCTAACTGTACAATATTAAGGTACGATTTTTTTTTGTTTAAAATTTATTTTTTTTTAAATTTTTTCTTGATTTAAATTTTGTTTTCTTATATTAAATACTTGTAATCGAGCCCCATCAAATTACGGTGTTGGTACACGCAATCGGGGGGGGGGGGGGGGGGGGGGGGGGCACGCGTTGGGCACGCGTTGTCTCACTTTCGCATTTGCATTCGATTTTGGCGATTATTTCTTTTTGTTGTTTTGCGTTAGGATCCCTTTCTATACAAAATGAGTTGCTAATTTGTTTCGGGTTGGGTAGGATCGGAGCGGGGATTCCGTTCCGTGTCGGCGTGTTGTTTGCGGTCCGTTAGTGCTCGCATCCTAAATAGAAAGCGCAAATTTGAATTCGAACGGATGCGCGCACCAAGGCACCTCACTCGGTTATAATTATTTTGTTCGTTCCTCAAGTTTCGGCCGACGCATTTCGGCGGAACTCCGGGTTTTTTTTTATTATCATTCAAATCAAATTTCTGTAATTACGATGTAGGCCAGGATACCTGCAAGCCTCTAAGCCCACGACCCGTCGCATTTCTCCCTGAGATTTAGCCGGCAAAATCACCGTACGAGGCCTCTGCGTGGTATCAGATGACATCTGTAGAATGGTGTTGAACCATTCTGTAACAGTCTTTTTGGACAGCCACGATAACCTAACCTGACCGTATTGGAACACAAATTCTCATTTTAACCTTTGTTAAAATCTTCTTTTTAATTTTTCATATTCCTCTTCGAATTTTACATAAAAAGGCGTATTGGTAAACTATTCCTGGATAGGACGAGTAAAGACGCATACCAATAACATTACTTTGGGTATTTTACTATTTTGTGGAAAAATTCCGGTTCCACACAACGCAGCCACTTATTTAGCCGTTGAATTTAAAATTTTGTTGGCGTACATCGCTTTCCCTAATATTTCACTATATAAATTGATTACGTAAAATTTCCAACTTACCAGAACTATACAAATGTGAATATTCCCGTTTCGTTAACGATTTCTCCGCACTGCGGTTTAAATTACTCGTATCCTTCGATAAACGTCGTCGATGTTTCACTTTTGTTTTTGTATCCTTTGGATCGGAATATCCTTCAACCACCTTAATCGGTATGAAATTCGTTTGTTGCGGTTGTACAGTTGTTGCTTGGGTACCTTGATTTGTTGTTTGCAGTCCAGTAGTTGTACTCGAATTTGGTATATCCTTTGATTGCGATTGTTGTACTGTTGTTAATTGTTCAAGAAATGTTACCTAGAAATAGGAAATTAGTTTTTTTTTTTGTTAGAACGTATTATTTAGTCACGAATACATCATTTATCATTAAATGTATATATAATATGACAAGAACAGCAGCCAAGTCAAACTTGAGACACTCAACACACACTACAGTAATGCGAGGATTTATTAATTTTCTTCACCTTTTTCCATTATTTTCTCTCATCAATCAATATTCGCTATATTCGCTTTTTGTTTCAATTTCAAATAACAACAAAAATGTATATGCGGAGAAGATGGTAAATATACATAGACCGGATTGGAAGGAGACTATGTTGTTTTAATATTATGAAATATGATATTAATTTCCTTTATATTAAATTTCATTGTGTAATGTAAAAATAGACGAGCAAAATTATTTATTTGAAATTTATTAAATTTATCAACCAGTTCATCCTGAACTGGAAGATGTATCATATTTACCATAGGGATTCATTATTATAGAGCATGACACTTTGCAATATTTCATCTTTGTGCATGGGACTGGGAGGTCATTTTGGTTCAGCATATTATAAATCGATACTTTTGTATATATATTTTAAATTAATGCAAATTTTTTAATGATCAAATAACACAAAATCACATTATTTATAAAATAATTAATATTCCAAAGGTGAAGTATCCACTATACGGCACGATTTTATCCAGCATCGTATACAATGTACATATACATATATACTTTATACGAACAGGGAAATAGAAATATGATAGTTGATATACAAATTTTTTGTAATTATTTAAAAAATTTAAAAATGAAATTTATCTAGACTACAAGTTATGAATACAAAATTTATTTAAGCTTTTTTTGTGTGATGTATTGAAAAATAAATTTTGAGAGAGATTAATTAATTTGCCAATGATACAGGACAGGCGACACACAGGTATATCTAAATATAACATGGGGAATCGAGAAAAGGTATTTTTATGTTTCAATTCATTGTGCTCTTATCAAAAATCTTGATATGACCCTAAATGTTTTGTATGTATAATGACCAGCCTGTAGGGTGCCTTCATTCTTTACTTTACCATCCATGCCCGTACGGGTCATTGCTGAAATTTTATACAAATTGCGAGAACCGAATGCAAAGAACACCTATTGGGGATCTAGACTTACAACCTCTAAAGGGAAAGAGTTATTTAATGCAGCTCGCGAGAACAACTGTGAATTCCTCTCTGGCGATAAACCAACATATTGGCCTGCTGCCATACATAAAATCCCAGATCTTCTTGACTTCTTTGTAACAAAAGGAGTTTTAGAGGACTACACATGCATTGAAAATAGTGAAGGACTATCATCTGACCACTCACCTGTGATCATGACACTGAGTACAATGATAATAAAAAACAGATAATTCACCTAAGGTAACAAACAATGTTTTCATGACCAAATTATTATAGAGCGATCATAAAGGATACATAGAGCATAAATTTATAGAAGAACGAAAATACCTAAATTTTGACGTTGTTCAGGCGCAGATTAGTTTACCAGATTTGTTTAGTAACGTATGTGAAGTTGGCCCGAAAACCATCCTGAAAAACGCCTTTTCAGTTTAAGTGTGTTTCTCCACTAAATTCATTAAAAGACTCTTCAGCCCGAAAAATTAAAAAATATATGAAGAAAATCAAATTCCATACCGAAAAAAATAAAAACAGTCTCACGTACACAAACTAAAATTAAGAAATATAAAAACAAAATCCTTCAAATAAAATAGGTTGAAAATTTTTCAACGACCTTAATGTTTCGGTTCACAGAGGTTGGCAGATATAGCAGTATATGACTAATTATTGCACTGACCATCAGCGTTAAACACACAAATGCTCATTACGTTACAGCGGGGTTGAAGGGCCTCCCCAGCTGATTTAATATTCGCATCTCAAAATCGGATTTATGCTCATATATCACCAAAAATTTCTCCGTTGACAGAGTTTGGCACATATAACGGTATGTTCCCAATTAATGCACTGACCATCAGCATTAAGCACACAAATGCTCAATACGTTACAGCGGGGTTGAGGGGTCTCCCCAGCTAATTTATTATTCAGTAATTAAGTCAGCTGGGGAGGCCACTCATCCCCGCTGTAACGTATTGAGCATTTGTGTGCTTAATGCTGATGGTCAGTGCATTAATTGGGAACATATCGTTATATCTGCCAAACTCTGTAAACGGAGAATTTTTTGGTGATATATGAGCAAAATTACGATTATCCCCGCTGTAACATATTGACCATTTGTGCGCTTAATGCTGATAGTCAGTGCATTAATTAGAAACACACCGTTATATCTGCCAAACTCCGTGAACGGAGAAATTTCTGGTGATATATGAGCAAAATTCCGTTAACTATGAGATGCGAATAGTAAATCAGCTGGGGAGACCCCACATCTCCGCTGTAACGTATTGAGTATTTGTGTGCCTAATGCTGATGGTCAGTGCATTAATTCGGAGCATACCGTTATATCTGCCAAACTCTGTGAACGGAGAAATTTCTGGTGATATATGAGGATATTTCCGATTTTAAGACGCGAATATTAAATCAGCTGGGGAGGCCCCTCATCCCCGCTGTAACGTAATGAGCATTTGTGTATTTAATGCTGATGGTCAGTGCAATAATTAGTCATATACCGCTATATCTGCCAACCTCTGTGAACCGAAACATTAAGGTCGTTGAAAAATTTTCAACCTATTTTATTTGAAGGATTTTGTTTTTAAATTTCTTAATTTTAAGTGTGGTAAATCTCTTCTTGTAATAGATTTTCAAATTAAATTTTATTTTGTGTACGTGAGACTGTTTTTATTTTTTTCGGTATGGAATTTGATTTTCTTCATATATTTTTTAATTTTACGGGCTGAAGAGGTTTTTAATGAATTTAGTGGAGAAACGCACCTAAATTGAAAAGGCGTTTTTCGGGATGGTTTTCGGGCCAGCTTCACATACGTTGTTTAGTAAACCTAACTATAGCCATGTAAAAGTCAGAAATTAAATTAATAAATATTACAGGGTGGGCAATCTATTGGTTTGTTTTTAAATCATAGGCAACACTTTTTGAACGATTTGCTTGTAATATTGTCAGCTCTACAGCCTGATATTCCACGTCATGAAACAATCATGTTTTCGCTTGAGGAGCGTTTCGAAATATTGAAAATTTATTTTAAAAATCAGTGTTGTGTACTACAATCCCGAGAATATTCCGGCTGTGATCCAAAGTGTAGGGCAGTCTCCACCGACCTTTAACTAGACACTGATCGCAGCAACTGGCCATTAGTCTCACCAGTCTCAGGAGAATACTGCACAAATACAACGGCTTATTCGCCTCCAAGGTCCAGATGACTCAGCGGTTAAAAGCAAATGACCATTCGCTTCGATATCAGATCTCTGCGTGGACCATATATCAGTTATATACCAATTTTGATCGGCCAATCATCTTTTCAGACGAAGCGCATTTCCATCTCGGAGGCTATGTAAATAAGCAGAACTGCCGGATTTTGGGTTCAGAATAGCCACACGTAATCGTAGAGAAGCCAATGCATCCACCAACAGTGATTGTTTGGTGTGGATTTTGGGGGTGGCGGCATAGTTGGCCCATTTTCTTCTAAAACACTGCTGGAAACGCCATTACCGTCAATGGCTCCCATTACAGAGCCATGCTGACCAACTTTTTATGGCCAACAAGATGGCGTCGCATGCCATACAAATCCATCGACCAAATGCTAGTTGAAAAATGTGACAAGCTGGGCACCCAGGGGGTAAACCTAATTCGAGTACGCTGAATTCAATGGTATCAATCACGTTATACCAACTCAAAGAATTCCATTCCAATTGTACTCAGCACAAACACAAAGAAAACCTATGCTTCAATGAAAAAACCATTGATTTGATTAAATACAATGACCATCAATGGAAGTGTGTGCAGAGTTAAAAGTGATAGCTCTTTTAAGTGGCATGCAATTGGGTTACACTAAAAACGTGTTGTGTTTTATGTGCTTATGGAATTTCACGTTTTAAAGGCGACCAATGCAACGAACGGAACTGGGATTTACGTGAGAACATTAGATTGCGATACGACAGCATCGTTGAGGCTCCACTTGTGCCTATTAAAAAAATATTCTTAATAAACACATTTTTATTAATCACTTGTTTTTTGTTCCGCAGAATATTTTGAATGTCTTTCAAAAAGTTTAAAAAATCACTCGATCGATTTCGACTTGTTAGGTCATCATCAGGAGTATCTACTGATTTGTATTAGTAAAAATTTTTGTTATATAATAGAAAAAAGCAAAATATAATAAAAGAAGGAGAGAAGAAAAAATAAGCAATAAAAATTAATCTACGGATCGCGCAGGTAGGCGATGAGTCATATGTAGGTTGAGTAACAAAATTCAAGGTATATTATTGCGTACGTGAGAATAGAAAAGGGCGGGGTCTGTAATTGGTGAGAACCGGATTTCTCTTTGTTCGTTAAGGATATTTTGGTTAAGAAATATTGATTTTCGAATTTCGTAAGATTCTAAGGTATCTAAACGTCTGCCTTTGGGTTGTATATGTAATATGTCTAAATTGTTCAAGCTAGCTGTATGATTTTCTGAAGTTAAATGGTTATGGAAAGTTGATTGATTGCAACCAGATAAATGTTCTTTAGCTCTAACTCCAAAATTGCGCCCAGTCTGACCAATATAGGAGAAACTACAATCATTGCAATTGATCCTATAGACACCAGATTTGGAAAGGCGATCAACTCTAGGTTTATTGTTAAAAATCATTTTCTTTATTGTGTTATTATTATAAAAAGCAAAACTAATATTGGTATAATTGGACACGATGTTGCTAATCCGTTGGCTCGTTTTTCCTATATACTCTAAGCGACGCCAATTTTCCCGCGTTGGACTATCCGGTGGATAAATACCCGTTAGAGTTTTACGCTTTAGCTTTTTATTTAATAACTTTAATATAGTCCTAGTTGCATATCCGTTATTCGTTGCTATTTGAAGAATTATGTTAAGCTCAGTGTTATAATTTGAATTTGACAGAGGGATGTTTATTAGTCTATCTATGAGTGAGTGGAAAGCTGACATTTTAATATTATGGGGATGGTTTGAAGAACTAGGGATAACAGCGTCTGTATACGTGGGTTTCCGATAAATTTTGAAGTCTAAAGTAGAATTAATCCTGGTTATTGTTATATCTAGAAAATTAATACATTTATTTTCTTCTTTTTCTAACGTAAAATCAATGGTGGGATACTGAGAATTTAACCAAGTAAGGAAAGAGTCTAACAGTCTATCAGTTCCATTCCATAGACATAATATGTCATCAACATATCTATACCAAAAGATTATATGACGAAAATAAGGATTGTTATTTGATAAGATCATTTGCTCGAAGAAATTCATGAAAATTTCAGCCAACAAAGGTGACAGAGGGGAGCCCATGGGTAGACCATCAGCGAATTTGAAATATGTATTATCAAAACAGAAATAATTTTGTTTAATACAAGTCTCAAAAACTAACTTCAGTTCACGACGTAAGCTCTCATCTACAACATCCCTATCTAAGTAATTACAAACTATTTGGGACAAAGTATTAATTGGAATAGAAGTGAAAAGACTGGCAACGTCAAATGAAACTAGTTTTGAATGTAACGGAATATCAACGTCTTGAATTTTGTTAATCAATTCTACCGAGTTCTTAACCGAATAAGCCGAACAGAAATTAGTATGACAATTGAAAAAATTTATGAAACCCTTACATAGCTTGTAGGCAGGAGCATTGCAATACGCTACTATTGGTCTAATCGGAATGCCTTCCTTATGGATTTTTGGTAAACCATAAAGGATCGGGGCAGATGGATTCATGACAGAGTACTTCCAACCAGTTCCATCAAATAACTTCTGGCATTGGTTGATACACTTACTAACCGAAGTCTTAAAAGACTTAGTTGGATCTCTGCCAAGCTCTATTGCTTTACTTTCTGTAATAAAATCAGAAATTTTATTGCAGTAATCGACTTTTGTGAGCACGGTAATTGTATTGCCTTTATCCGCTTTACACGCTATAAGGTCATGGTCACGTAGTTTTTTCTTTATCGCACCAATCACTTTGAGGTTAGTATTAGAAGCAGCAGAAGAAGAAGAGTTTATCGGAGAAGAAGAGTTATCAATACCTTTCTTTATTTGTAACGCACACACTGATTTTATTTGGGTTATCTGGCCAGATAAGGCTGTTTCGGCATCTACAGCCAGATTTTCGAATGATCGAAGGTCGATTTTGTTTGGCGTAGGGGCATAATTCACTCCGTTGCTAAGCATTTGCACCTCTGTATCACGGAAAACGACTGAGGACAAGTTCTTAAAACGTGGATGAAATTGGAAATCAGACGAACCAACATTACCTCTACGGTTAAATGGATAAGCCTTATCTCGCAACACATCCAGTTTAGCTTTTTGTTTCACATATTGAATATGTGAAATTTCAGCTACCTCTGCACGAACTTTTTTGTCCAGCCAATCGAACTCAACAGAGTGCAAACGAATTGCTAACTCAGTGTGAACAACTTTAAGATGGAGATATAAGTTGTTCCTGGTAGCATACCCTTTACGCAGCTCGTTATCTCTCCAGCTACAACGCGCTAGATTGATAGCTCTTCTTCCCTCCAAAGATTTACTATTGCATTTAATGTTAGTATAGTTAGGAAGCAATTTTAATTTTTTACAACTACTATTAAACCATATTTGATTATTAGAATAACAAATTCTTACCAACAAACGACGATAAATTACGGCGAGGGAAAATATAAGTGTGTTTCGCCAAGTGCCTACGGCAAATAGCGTTAAAAGTAAAAAAATATTCCTACCACCACTTCATATCAAGCTTGGAGTAGTTAACAATTTTATAAAAGCGCTGAATCCAGATGGAAATGCGTTCGTCGAATGGCGTCGAATTTTTCCACGGTTAAGTGGAATGAAAATAAAAGAAGGTTAGTGTTTGAATCTACTCGAATCTAAGTTTTGATCAAATCAAATTTCATCTCGCTTCTTGTTTTTTATTACAGGAATACTTAATGGACCAGATATTCGTCGTTTGATGAACGATGATGCATTTGAAAATGCTCTCAGTGAACGAGAACTTGTGGCATGGAAATGTGCAAAAGAAGTTATTAAGAATGTTCTCGGAATTAATCGAGCCAATGATTGGCGCAGATATATTGAAAATATGCTGACTGTCATGTGAAAAAAATTCGCCGAATAATCACCAGCCGAGTCCGATGAGCACGGCGAGCGTTTTCACCAAATGACGGCAAGGCTCGAGCATTGGTACACAGCGGCAAAAAGCTAGATGGATTCTTGGGTGACATTTGTTGGAATTTACAAGAGGAAGAAGATCCCGAAGATGACACGAACGAATCAAAAAATTAAAATTAAAAAAGTTAGGAAAAATGTTAATTTTTTAGTAATCGATCGTTAATCGATTTAATTTTCTTTTAAATAGTTTCTATTGTATCTATTTTTGTCGATGAGATGCTTAATCGATCGATTTAAATTCAATAAATGGACAGAAAATGATAAAAAACATGTTTTTCGTCGAAATGAAAAGCAAAAAAAATAACACAAAAATGTGAATGTAGATGTCTTTTACGGTCTTGATATGTTCAGCAAAGTTGTTTATCTTGGCTTGCGCAACAACTTTGCTGAAGAAAGCATAACAAAAATCTTAATGGTTCAGGAGCTATCAACGTGAATATGAGTGTATATTTTGACAAATTTTTGACTCAGAGGCAAAACATGTCGAAAGCGATATCTCAAAAATGGGGACTAACTTTGAAATGGGACTAGCACCATTGAATTCAGCATACTTGAATTAGGTTTACCCCCTGGGTGTCCAGCTTGTCACAAAAAAAAGTTTGCAATTCAAGCACAGTGAATCAGCCGTTTTGGAGATGTCAATTGGTCTGCGCGGAGCTGCGATTTGAAACCGTTGGGCCTTTTTCTATAGGATTTCATTTAGGATAGATGTTATTCGCATAATCAAGAGACAATTTCAGCTTTAAAACATTGGGACAGTTACTCGCGAAATAGACGTTTCTAAAAACTAGACTCACAGGAAGGCGTTCTGTAAAGCCAGCAGATGGAGCAATATGAATGATTTTTTTTTCATTCTTAAATCGAAGACTCCAACCTAAACAATAAAAAAAAGTTTCCACAAAATAGAGATGTATTCGCCTTTTAACCTCTTGCGCTGTCAATTAGTTAAAAGAAATGTGTGTCCACACACTCAAAAAAATTCCAAATGAACTCCTTCTAAACGGCTGGACCGATTTTAATGAAATACTATTACTGCTATTACCAGTGTTCAAATTTAAAATTTATTTTTTCGTTTATTTATATTTTTTTGACTCTTTTCCAAAGGTCAAAGTTGTTTATATTTTATATGGATTTTATTTTCCTTTCCTTTTGAAAAAAAAATCGTTTACTATTTTCCTCCTCTCTTTCAGAATCCACGATATTTTTTTTTATTTCTATTCGGTGAGAAAGGAAAGAAAAAGTTAAAATAAAAATTCTTTCTTTTGGAAATGTAAAAATATGAAAGTCAAATTCGCTCGTAGACGTACGCTGTAGGTCATTTTCAGTATAGAAAAAATTATCAAAGACGTACATTGCACGTCAAAATAGCTCAAAAGATTAACGCAAAGTGGCTGGCATCTGACGGAATATCTCGAGACTAGAGGTGATTGACTTCTCAAAAAACTAGTTTTAATGTAATAAAAACTTCATAGATGATTATAATTCGACAACAATATTAACAATAACAACTGATGAAATAATAATAAAATGGAATGAAGCTTTTTCTCGTATAAACAAATATCACCTTTCGCTCGCATAGGAAGTTGCGCTAACTAGACGGTGATTAAAAAGACAATAGCGTTTTTAAAAACAAACTTTACCACTCACCCTTTATAATTATAGAAATTTTGGTGTTTTTATTGTTTTCCCAGATGAACAAATGTACGGATGAACATGTCGTGGAAAACACCCGACTTACCAGGAATGCTTAGATAAATCTCGAACAGGCCACACTTGATTTCTAAAGCGAAAAATAAAACTTACCAATGGCACTATTCTGGCTTTCCCTGGGAATAGGGAATTGTGAAAAATATTTTCACAGCATTTTTGTCTAAATTGTATTTTTCTGGCTTACTGAGGGAATAAGTTTGGTGTACAAATTTTCGAAACAAAGTTAAATGGGAAAATATTTTTCCCCATAAAACTTTTGTGGAACAAATGTTTCCCAATTAACCTTGTTTTGAAAATTTTTGCACAAAAGTTATTTCCTCAGTAGGCCAGAAAAACACAATTTGGGCAAAAATGGTATGAAAATATTTTTCCCAATTCCCTTTTTCCAGGGAAAGCCAGAATAGTGCCACAGACCTTTGGTAATTTCAGAAAACCAAGAAGGTCAACCTTTGTGGAAAATTCAATCTTTAAATTGGTTTGTTGTGGTTTGGAATTAAGTGATTCATTGTCGTGAATTTCAACATAAAACAT
Source organism: Nephrotoma flavescens (assembly GCA_932526605.1). Taxonomy (NCBI): domain Eukaryota; kingdom Metazoa; phylum Arthropoda; class Insecta; order Diptera; family Tipulidae; genus Nephrotoma; species Nephrotoma flavescens. Next base: position 77,862,517 of record OW052221.1, on the reverse strand, counting down.
TTCAACATTATTGCAAAAATTGAAGGAGCTCTTTAGGAAGCTGCCACTTCCGATACACATATTTTCATTCAATTTCGCAAGGATCTCAAAATTAATTGAACTAATGAACTAATTTTGTTTGAAATCTAATTTAATACATATATGCATTTTAAAATATTTGAAAAAAACCAAAACCCCATAATAGAAGCTGCTAGTTCCAGTGGACCGATTTTGGTCAAAAATCAGCACCGATCAGTCAAATCATCTGATCTGTAGAGCACCAACAAATTATAGCCTGCACTACACCATACACGCACACACGCTCGGACAAACACAAATCGAGTTTTTAGAAATTACTTTTTTTTTACTTCAACGAAGCACTCATAAGACCTGTGCTGGCTTTCGGAAGCGAGAGCTGGACCATGACCACTAATGATTGTAGATTGTTATCAACTTTCGAAAGGAAGGTCATTCGCTCCATCTTTGGTCCAATTAAAGTCGTGAACAATGAATATCGGATTCGCATGAACCACAAGATAAAGCAAATTCTTGGAGGTTGCGATATTATCGGATTCATCAAATCCAATCGAGTGAGATGGCTTGGCCACGTTGCAAGGTCCCCACAACAACGGATACCAATAAAGTGTTCCATCAACAACCAGCCGGTGTGCGTCGTAGAGGAAGACCCCGACTGGGCTGGCGTGACGACGTCGAACAAGATCTACAGGCACTAGGATGTCAAAACTGGAGGTTGAGAGCGATGGACCGGGACGGCTGGAGGACCATAGTGCGGGCGGCAAATCCCTTCATGGGATGTCAAGCTAGAGAGAGAGAGAGAGAGAGATATAGCGAATCGTAAATAAAACACTCGGTGGTCGATGGTTAAGTTGAACACGGGCAAGTGTTATCATCCCACCAGCAGTCGATTAGGCCTAGTGATTACCAATAAATATACTTTTTAGCAATTCGCGTCTATTTTCTATAGCGTTGTCAAGTTGTGTATCTTACATCCAGTTAAATATGGTGGTTGTCCCTGTATGTATATTGATCATGGTCATATACCCATCCGTCTTTTCAGGTCAAGTAGCATATAAACTTCTTTTAAAGAAGTTACTCGTTTAGGTAGAAAAGACTTCAAATGAATGTCCTTCCTATTGTAAAGCGGAAACGCAGCGAAAAAGGTTGGTACAGCAACAAGTCTAGAGGAATGGAAGTGGTCGTTGTAATATTTTAGAATGTTACAGAGAAATTGATGGTTGCCGTGAAAATAGTATCGAAAGCCGCTTCTCGTCATTTGTTGGCCGTTTCGATTGAAAAATACTCTCAATACCTTATAGACATCCAAGTATTTTAACGGCAAGATGTTGGTTGTAATGAATAAATTCCAAGATGGTTCATTTCTTGGTTATAATAAATATTCTCAAAATCATTTGAGCACGCCAATCCATATTCTAATTTAACCGTAACTGCTTGGTAAGCAATCTTTAGCAGCGGAGTAGGACAAAAGTCACGAAAGAGGTAGACAGTTCTAGCAGTTGATGACATAATATACTACTGGTTGAATGAATTAACATGCGTTTTCCAATTAAAAGAGTCAACTAGTTCAACGTCAAAACACTCAGAGTGGCAACCAATAGAGACACATTCAGACCTGTTGTGATTAGTCACCCGTGGCAAAATGGTCAAATTAATGTTACCAGACAATTTAAACAACATGAATTTAATTAAAAAGTTTTAAATTCATCTGTATTAGGTAATTTATTTAAGATATTTTTTTGGGTTCTGCTAGCTGTAGATAAAATGACCTGAAGTTAGGTCAAAAACGGATGGAGCCCAACATTTTTTAATGGGGCATTTGATTAGCCCATACCGAGCCTAAAATTATTTGATTGTTAATAGATCTTGTTTTGAGTTCTAATTTCGGTTTTGGTCCGATTTTCGATTTGGGTTCTGCTAGCTTTAGATTAAATGACCTGAAGTTAGGTCAAAAACGGATGGCGCCCAACATTTTTAATGGGACATTTGATTAGCCCATACCCAGCCTAAAATTATTCGATTGTCAATAGATCTTGTTTTGAGTTCTAATTTCGGTTTTGGTCCGATTATCGATATGGGTTCTGCTAGCTTTAGATTAAATGACCGGAAGTTAGGTCAAAAACGGATGGAGCCAAAAATTTTTTAATTGGGCATTTGCTGCACAATTGGGCATCATATTCTCAGCGGCAATATCCTTGAGGTTAGCTTTTATTATTTCAAATTCGTTGCTAATGAGTTCTTGCAAATCTTTTAAGCTTCAATAGATCATTTAGTGTAGAACTGAACTGGAGTCATGATCCACTCGTGCTCAAGGCTGATGAAGAAGAGACAACAAGTATTTCTGCAGTAGGAGATTCTGATTTTGGCTGCCTTCTTTATTTTAGCTGAACCAATGATACATTTATATTGAGGATGGTACATCTTGTTACAATAATTGTAAATGAGAATTGTCGGTCTTTGGACTATTAGGGCTAGGCTTTATTAGGCTAGTTGATGTTTTTGGGCTACTTCAAAATATGAAATGATATTAACATATGAGATGGCATAGATCACTTTACCACATGATATGATATGATATGATAGGGGCGTTCAGGCCAACCATAACGGCGATTCTAGGTACGTTACTACAATCCTGAAATAACAACAATCAAATAATAAATTAAATCTGAATGCGAATAATATTTCAGCATCATGCGTGTCCAGGCCCTGCCTGCATCCTTCACAGATAAGGTTAGTTAGAAAAGGATGTTAGTTACAGAAACAACTAGAGCGAACCGCAGCAGTCATTTTCTAACTACTTAAATATATTAAAATGTTAGTCTCAATTAAATTCACAATCTAGGTTAGGTTTTGTTAGTTTATTAATTTGCGTTAGTTGTGGTTGAGGTAAAGGATATGTAGTCGGCATCAGTAATAATAGACTGGTTTGAGTTATTTAATTCACATCTACGGGTCATCTCATCATATGCTGCTTGTAACCTTATTTTGCCCTATCTTCCCACACAACACCCGTCTAACTGAGGGACTTCAGGTTCGTAATGACACGACAGCATTATCACACATATGATAACTTAAATATTCCGTAGATATTGTAAAAAAATAAATTAAATTTGATAAATTTAAATTCAGTATAGATATTGAAGATATATCTTCAATATCTCTATCAATATATTGAATAAGATATTAAAAAATTGAATAATAAAAAAAATAAATTGAATATACTTGCCGACAACTTTATTGTTTTAAGTCAGGACTTTCAACAAAATTTCAATTTATAGAATTGTTTAAAGTAAGAAACGGATTTAATTTAGGAAAACAAAACATTCCAGAATATCGATATATCGCCTAGAACCAAAGATAATAGAGTTTTATAAAGATTACCGAAACAAAAGAAAAAAATTCATCAAAAAACGCATGGGTTATACAATTCAAATGGGTTATACACTCACACCAGTTTATTTATTTTATATAATTGTATTTACGAGTTATGCACTTACACATCTTTGCGGCTTTGCGTATATTTGTCTACTTTTAATTTTTTTTGTATAGCCGCCCCGGTGGCAAAGTGGTCAGCATGCTTGCTCCAGCGACCGGAGGTCCCGGGTTCGATTCCCGTCGGTGAAAAAAAATTCATGGCTGGTTTAGGATCAATGAATTAATCACTCATTATCCGAAATGAAAATATGATTATGAAACCTCATTTGAGGCGGCCAAATCCCTTGATGGGATATAGTGCCAGAGAGAGAGAGAGAGAGAGAGAGAGAGAGAGAGAGAGAGAGAGAATAAACATCGCACGAACTCGTACACGAGTTTTTTTATTTATATTTTGCTTTACATATTTTATATTTGTGTAGTTTTCGTTTTTTGGCTTTCGATTCATTAATTTACAAAATTTCCAATTATTAATCAATTTAATAAAAGGACAATATTTGGTTGATGTTGCCATTTCTAGAAATGGTAAAATTGCAAAATTGTCATTTATATGTTAAAATTATTAAATAAATATAATTGTATTATTTTTTCAATGTTGATTTGAGATGTTTTACATTGTATCTGATTAATTGGGGAGTCCGTTAAATACGAATGTCCGTTAAATCCGAATGTTTTTAAATTTAATCGACTATAGATTTTGCACTTGTTCTTTAATATGGCTATCTAGGACAGAACTCGTTTATCTCTTAACCGATTATGAAGGAATTTTGTTTGTTGCATGAAAATGAGATTCATAAACGGTTTTTAAAAGAAGTTCTGGAATATGGCCACCTGGGACGGAACTCGTTCAATTCTTACCCGATTAAATGGGATTGGGTTATTTTGATCGAAATGGGATTGTTAAAGGATTTTTGAAAGAAGTCTGGAATATGGCCACCTGGGACGGAACTCGTTCAATTCTTAACTGATTATGATGGGATTGGGTATGTTGGATTGAAATGGGATTCTTAAATGATTTTTGGAAGGAATTCTGGAATATGGCCATCTGGGACGGAACTCATTCAATTCTTAACCGATTAGCTGGTGATTAGTTTTTTCTTTGTACGCATCACAATTTCAAGTGATTTATTTTTAAAATGCCTGGTAGAAGAGTATCGTTTGAGGTGGCCCAACTGATATATTACAATCACTATTTGGGTAAAAATGTGCAGGAATTAACAAAAATGTTTTCTGTTACAAGTAAAACAATCTACAATGTGTTAAATCGCGCTGAAAACGAGGGTAGATTAGAGCCAAAGCGTGGAGGTGCTCCTAAGCGTAAACTAACTAAACGTGCAGACCGCTTAATTATTCGAATACTCTATCAAAACCCTCGGATTTCGACAAGAACCCTTGCATAGGAGCTTCAGGAAGAATGTGGCACTATTGTTTCTCATGAAGCAGTACGCCAGGCCATATTGGGATACAAGTACTGCTCAAGATCTGCACGCAAGAAACCTCTACTTTCCGCACAAAATGTTGAAAAGCGTCTTTCTTTTGCTACGATGCTTATATACGAACCTGTTGACTATTGGGACGACGTCATTTTCTGTGATGAGACGAAGATGATACTATATTACAACGATGGACCGACTAGAGTATGGCGCAAGGCATTCGCATCGTTATAAAGCCATAACATCATTCCTACTCTAAAGTTTGGAAAAATGTTTTATTTATTTATTTATTTATTTATTTATTTATTTTATTTATTTGTTTAATTATCAATAATGACATTTTATAATACATTGTTATTTAAATTAATTAAATTTTATTTTATATACTAAATATCTACTTTTTCTTTAACGAATATATGCAATAGTTTAATAAATTGACCGTACTCTAATTCTTGAAGTTCACCTAGCATGCAATAGTCACCCAATGAATTATACAACTTTACTCCATTATATCCCAGCGACCGTTGTGAAAATGATTTACTATACATTGGTAGTCTGAAGTGTGTACTCCGAGTATTATAAGTATGAACATTTCTATTAGAAGAAAGCAAAGTATCTAAATATTTTGGCAGATCTCCCTTTTCCAGCCTAAACAAAAATTTTAACACATTAAATTGTATTCTCTGTTTGATTGACTTCCAGTTTAAAATTTCCAACATGTCTTTTATGTGTGTTCTACTTTCCGCGTTCAAGATACGTCGCATGAATCGATTCTGAATTTTTTGAAGACGTGTAATTTGAGTTTGATTCATGATAAACAACACAGAAGAACAATAATCAATATGTGGTGTCACAATTGATTCATAAAAAATAACTTTTGTCTGCATTGGTAATTTGTCTTTAATTCTGGTGAAAAATCCAAGTTTTTTATTCATCTTTTTAGCGATATAATCCAAATGATCGTTAAAATTTAAGTGCTCGTCGATAATAACACCAAGATATTTATACTGTTTTACTCGTTCGATAATTTGGTTGTCAACTATTATATCTGCATTACTCTCGAACTTTGGTTTGATTGATAGGATCATGTACCTCGTTTTCGAGATATTCAGTGATAGTTTGTGAAACATCAGCCATTTCCGTAGACTCTCGAGATCTTCGTTTACTTTCTGCACTGCTTCTGGAAGAGTTGTTGCCGAAATAGTAAGTAAAGTATCATCTGCGAACATATTTATTTTGCAATTTTGAATAACGTCGACTATGTCATTGATGTACAGAATAAAGAGTAACGGACCCAGGGCTGAGCCTTGAGGTACTCCGAGATTATTTTGTATTAGTGACGATGTGAAATTATCAATTTTCGTATATTGTTGCCTCCCTTGAAGATAACTGTTAAACCACTCTAGTTCTTTCCCAACAACTCCGTACTTGGTTAACTTTTTAAGTAGAATTCCTCTATCGATGGTTTCAAAAGCCCTTTTAAAATCTAAAAAGACTACAATGATTACTTTGTTGTCATCTATTTGACTTTTCCAGCTATCCAACATTAGGGTTAAGGCCGTTTCACAAGAATGTAATTCTCTAAATCCAGATTGTTGATCAACCAATATATTGTTATCAGCGATATGATTTACCAGTTGGTTTTTAATTACTCGTTCCAGAACAGTCTCATACAGTGGGAGCATATTTATTGGCCGGAGCTCTTCTGGCGTGGTTGGCTTCGAAATTTTTAGAATGGGAACAACTGTTGGTATTTTCCATGAATCGGGTACCACTGCTTGCCTTAAGCTACAATTAACTATATCAGTAAAATGTTCAGAGAACATTTGATTTTGCATTGCATCAAGCATGACAATTTTGTTTATACCATCAATTCCATATTGCGATTTTATTCTGCTTATTACTTTTATTATTTCGTTTTGTGATGTTTGTTGGAATTGAAATTTTTGTATGTTCAAATCAGCATTAGGAAGTTCGAAATCCAATATTTCAGGGATGTTACGGTGAATATCTACCACGCTGGACACAAACGAGTGATTTAGTGCATCTGCTATCTGTTGTTTATCGGTGAGTGTTTTGTTATTAAATTGAATACTCCATTGCATCGTATTTTTAGTCTTATACATAGATTTGAGAGTTTTCCATAGCTCCTTTGGGTTAAATTGGTATTCAATGAACTTATTCTTGAAGTATTCAGATTGTTGCTTTCTTAACGATTGTTTGTAAATATTTCTAGCTTTTCTATAGTTTTCCCAATGTCCAAAAATGTCTGTAATGATTTGGGGCGACATCTCTAGTAGAGGAGTGGGAGATTTCGCATTTATAGAAAATAAAATGAATGCCAAATATTAATTAATTATTAAGGTCCAGCCCTTGATTGATAAATTAAGGTATATTCTATTAAAATTATCATCATATCATTTGTGAAGAGTTATTTGACACTTGCAAAACTGAATAACTTTTGTTTTTGTTGTCCTTTTTGTTTTTTGTGCATTGAATTTACACTTTTTTTTAATGAATTCTCTTTAAAACCTATATGTAAATATAACTATTTACAAAAAAAAATTAAACAGAAATAAAAAATAGTATTTTTTTGCTAATTAAGATGGAAATTTGAATTTATTTGTAATGTGTAAACTTATTCTTGACAAACTGTAAGTATGCTTTTTCCATTCGACATACCCAATCCCATCATAAGAAGAAATGAACGAATCCTATCCTAGGTGGCTATATTCCAGAACTTCTTTCAAAAATCAATTAAGAATCCCATTTACATCCAACATACCCAATCCCATCATAATCGGTCAAGAATTGAATGAGTTCCATCCCAGATGGCCATATTCCAGAATTTCTTGCAAAAATCGTTTAACAATCCCATTTCGATCAAAAATACCCAATCCCATTTAATCGGGTAAGAATTGAACGAGTTCCGTCCCAGGTGGCCATATTCCAGAACTTCTTTCAAAAACCGTTTATGGATCTCATTTTCATCCAACAAACAAAACCCCTTCATAATCGGCTAAGAGATAAACAAGTTCTGTCCTAGATAGCCATATTAAAGAACAAGTGCAAAATCTATATTCGATTAAATTTAAAAACATTCGGATTTAACGGACATTCGTATTTAACGGACTCCCCAATTAATCAGATACAATGTAAAACATCTCAAATCAACATTGAAAAAATAATACAATTATATTTATTTAATAATTTTAACATATAAATGACAATTTTGCAATTTTACCATTTCTAGAAACAACATCAACCAAATATTGTCCTTTTATTAAATTGATTAATAATTGAAAATTTTGTAAATTAATGAATCGAAAGTCAAAAAACGAAAACTACACAAATATAAAATATGTAAAGCAAAATATAAATAAAAAAACTCGTGTACGAGTTCGTGCGATGTTTATTCGGCTATACAAAAAAAAAATTAGAAGTAGAAAAATATACGCAAAGTCGCAAAGATGTGTAAGCGCATAACCCGTAAATACAATTATATAAAATAAATAAACTGGTGTGAGTGTATAACCCATTTGAATTGTATAACCCATGTGTTTTTTGATGAAATTTTTTCTTCTGTTTCGGTAATCTTTGTAAAACTCTATTATCTTTGCTAGAACACTTAGGAGTCATTTAATTAATTTTACATCTTTGTCTCTTTTATGTATGCCCACCTAGTGGAAAACGGAGCAAATATTCACAAATTGTAGTGACATCTACCACCAAATTAATTAATTATAAAATCGTCCATTTACTTTAAATCAAAGTTAACAATAGGTGAATATTAAAATCGAAAAATCTATAAAAATTAAAAATTTATAAAAGTTAAATATTTAAATTTCCGGTATATTTTGAGTACTAAAAGAATATTGTTAATTTAAATAGTGATAATAATATTATTATATTGTTAATTAAATAGTGAAAATATTAAATAATTTACACAAACAATAAAGTAGTAATATAGTAATATTAACAAATAATGTGCAACCCTCAAAATATAAAATTAACAAACCATAAATACTTTAGGATATTCCAGAACCCATTCGTTTTAAGTTTAACCTTAAATTCCGATCCTGTTAACAATCTAAATCTGAAACTATATCTAAGCCTTATCCAAAAAAAAAATACTTTCTTCCTTACAAACTTCCAAACTAAACCGTCAAACATTATTATTACTGTTGGGATGTTTTCAAAATGACTTCCAGCGAAATCAATTTTGGTTTTGATGTTTATGTCAAAATAAATAAGAAAAATAATTTTGTGGCAAACAAGTAAATATGATTGAAATAAGTATCGGTTTTGGAAACATCGTTAGATTTCACCACTACCATCCTCTTCAATCACCCTGCAAACCCTAACAAATATAAAACAACGAGACAATTGTCAACAATTAACAATTTTTTTGTTGCAAAATTGTCAACCGCTCTGTCACTATAGATATTTGTATTATTGAATTCGACGGAAATCTTTGTTATCGATCCGCAATAAAACTGCAATTTCACCAGTTGTCAAATTTTTATTGAATTTTGGCTACATATTCAGTTATAAAGTATTTTAGCCAATTTAAGAAAAAATAATTGTTTCAAAAAACATTTTCGGAATTTAAATTGGCAGTGTGTCTACGATTTTTGGCAGAAGGCGGATACCAGAACGGTGTCGGTCAGGACCACTTTGTTGGCATGGCACAATGGAAGTGTTTCATATTTTGGAACAAACATTATGTGGAAAATGGATACCATTAAAAATGAGCGAAGACGAAAAAACCGAAGCAAGGTTATACTTTTTCACAAAATGCAGAATTCCTGGGGTTGTTATGTGTGTTGGTGGCGCGCACATTAAAATTGCATGATACTCACCTTTTTTTACAACCGCAAAGGATTTTTTAGTTTGAATACCATGATTGTAAGAACTTGGTACCATATTTTAATTATTTTTTATTGAATTTCTTTTTCCGTTTAGATATGTGACCATAAGCATTTGTTTGGCGGAACAGCGATGCTTCCGAATACTTTAAAATAATTTATAATAATGGGGATAGAAATCAGAAATTACTCGGTAAGAATGCATTTTCATCTTAAAAATTGTTTATCAAGTTAATCGTTATATTTGTTTTTAAAAGCTGACGCTGGGTATCCCCTCTTACCTTGAGTTATTACTCCGTTCAAAAAACCCAGGGTTAATACTTCCAAAAGCCGCTTTAACAAAAGCCACAGTGCTGGCCGAAATATTGTCGAGCGTACAATCGGGTTATGGAAAAATTGGTGTAGATGCCTCTTCGGAGTAGCCAGACATTTACACTACTCACCTGATAAAGCTGTTAAAATTATTAATGTAGCAGCTGCTCTGCATAACATTAGAATTCATTTTAATGTCCCAAATTATGATGAGCCAACTGGACAACTATTTCAAGACGGTAATGAAACAAGCGAACCCTAATTCGGTTGTTTCATTACCGTCTTGAATTTAATTTGTTGAACTTTTAGGCTGATAATAAAAAATTCATGATTTGTAACTTAATAAAAATGGTCTATTCGTTATAAAAATTTAAGATTAGTCAACCTCCATGGTTGGGTATATCACAAAAATAAATTCGCCTTCATGCCTTATTGTAAATCACATAATTAGTTGTAGCCATGAACGCTTTTATAAATAACAAAATTGGTCAGCCTTCATAGCTATTATCATTATAATGTTTAAAATACTTATACCTAACTAATTCAGTTTTTTCAACTCTATTTCTAAAATTTGTTGTTTTAATTTATTTTTTTCTAAAGCAAGCTGCTCCATTTTTAAATGATGCCTCTTATTTTCTTCTAATAAAACTTCGATAACTTCTTTTAGTTGTTTTTGGCGATCATTTATTTTATCAAGCCCTATAAATTTTTTTTGGTTTAATTTCCAACCTCAGACCTTTCCTTTTGATTTTTAGTAAATTCTTTAATGTTGTTGTATAATTGTTCCTGAATATTAACTTGCTTTTCTAAAAGCCTTAATTGTTTGGGTCCCCTTATTTGATGTGATTCTGTTTCTGTATGGGTTTCCATTCCAACGCTGTCAACCATTTGGATATCGGTCTCTTCTTCACGTAATGGTGAATCTTGAATTTCGGTAGCTGTTCGTATATTTTCTTGAGTGGACCTCTTCGTCCAAAGAACTGAACGATATTGTTGAATGCTCGCGTCTACTCTGAGATAATTTTTTCCTTAAGGAAGATTTAAAATCACTTCAAACCTGAAATTAAAAATTAAAACATCGTTTTAACTAATGCAAATCTTCTAACCTTCTAACAATTTCGTTGATCGGTGGTCCCAGCGAATTTAATTCATCGCGAATTGTTTGCCAAAATATTTGAACGACCTCTACAGTTCCTTTCGTTAGATTTTTTGCAATGTCGGGATTCTCCTTCATCATTCGGACCATTTGTTCAAATTGAACCCGGTTTGTTGTACGTTTCCTGTAAACAAATTATGATTGACTAAATATTGGTAGACTTAATCAAAAGTACTTAAACTTACATTTTATTCATCCCCATTGCAAAAAGATACACTAATACGTTTTACATACGCAGTAAACTTGATGCTAATTTGTAATGAAATTTTTGTATATGGAGTGCGATTCACGTACGGATTCCATAATACTAATTTTTCGCACTGCATTACCGACTTTCGTTCACTTTTCATTCGACGTATTCAATAATACGTCAAATGTCAAATCCGAATAAAATTAATGACAACCCAATGACAAACCCCAAATTACAAAATCAAACCAAAATGCAAAAAAATGAAGTTCGTGTAGGTTCGATAACCGTCTGTGAGAACATTTTCTTCTAGAGTTTTTTAATATTCAATAGCTATTATGGAAAACTCATGCTTAGTCTTTTCCTTTTCTCGAATTTTCTTTTTAATATTTTGATATATTGATATTTGCTATAGAATATACAATAATAAAGTTAAATTCATAATCTTGTCCCTAGTTTTGTTTGTTTTTAAATATTTTAATTTTATATTATAAAAAAAAAATTAAATAAAATCAGATTACCCATAATTTCCAAAAAAACATTATGAAAACTAACTCAGAAAATTTTCGATAGATGGCCAGGGATTGTTTGGTGTGCAAATACGGAGTTTTTCTATTAGGTAGGTTCGAATGGTGAAGAAAATATATATAGACACATTGAAATTTATTTTTTAGGTTAGAAATTTATTTAACCATAAAACGGGTACTCTAATTATATCAACGGATTAGCGGCTAGTTAAAAACTTCGTTTGAGTGCGGTATCCAAAACTCTTCAAATAATTATTTTCCACTTATGCGAGCATAATCAAATCAGCAACGTATACATAAATAACAAATATTTGTAAATGAAAATGAAAAGCATTTCCAACAAATCACTTTAAACGTACACAAGCTTTCAACAATGTTTGTATAAATCCTTTTCACTATATTATAACTGTTGATAATTGGATTCATCAAAAAATCTCACATCGAGCATGATGATTTCTCTACTATATACTATAATAGTGCTTTATGTGTGATGTACATATAAATTCGATTGATGATGGACGGACGAACATTTTTTTAAAATGTTGTTGGATTGTTGCTTTATCTGCAGAAATATATTTTTTTTTTGTGATGTACTCGCGGACATCGGAAAAAGAATGCTGTGCTTTTATATGTTCTCCTACTTGTCTGTATATGTACATAGGGTATCAATCCGATTATATGCCATTGCACATTATGCATGAGTTAAGAGGGTTTTGCTAATGACAGCCACTTGTTATAATGTATATAAATGGCCATAACAAAAAAAAATTATAAAATCATCATTTTTATGAAATATTGACGGTTGGTTGGAATGTGCTGTCTATTTCCATCTATGTATATCATTAAACGGTCAATTAGCATGAGAAATTAATTAATATGAAAAAAGTTGGAAAAATATTTTCGTTTTTAAAAATACTTTATTTTATTAAAATCCTAGTACTTGAAATTCTTGTGATACTTTGGCGAATTATGTAATAAATATAGACAGAACATAATTTATATCTGAATGTGTATATATAGGGGGTGAGTTTAGCTCATAATAAACGAAAATAAATCAAACCCTTAAGCTATGTAAATATTCGCTCTACGGATGAATGCTTGAATGAATGGGTGATGGTGGTGGCTAAGCAACATAATATTCAGTCCCTTTTTTTTGAACTGATCTATTGTACAAAACTCGAATGCGTGTATCAAATATATTTAGGAGAGCGAACCACCCCATTAGAATTCAAATTATTTATTAGGCTTATGTATTGTTATAAAAAAAATGTTCTGTTTGAATTGAAATGCATTTTTACGATAACATAAATAATTATTAATCCTTTTCAATGGCTTTTGGTTAAATATGTGTACGGCAAGGATTAGTAACTATATATAGACAATGCGAGCCATTCATTAATTTATAAAACTATAAAATTTGATTAATGAGGCTACAAAGTATTGCATCTGAAACTAACTAAAGTTAGAATGGGGTGTGGAGAAATTTATACTTGTAAATAAAGGGACACGAAACACGACATTTATATGCGTAATATAACTAACAGGACACATTTGATTTATTGCTTCTTATCACAAAATCTTTAATAATAAATAATTTATTAAAAGCCAAACCCCTAATTAAATATTCAAATAGTATTTGTTAAATAAATAATAAAAATTACTTACATGCTCTGACAATGGACTAGGTGATGCCCAATTATCCGGTATACGTTCGGCCAAACAAGGATCAAAACTGGACGGTCTTTTTTTTACAAAATCAACTGGCAGGCTATAATCATCACAGACAGATATCTGAAAATATAAAATAAAAATAAAAACATAAATAATTTAAATTTTAAGAACACACAAATTAATTAAATTTGCATGTACGGCTCGAGGGAATATTATAAAACTGTGCTGTATACGGGCACAAGCAATACGAAGTTATGGAAAAACTTTTCGTCGAGTTTTATGCTTGTTTATTGCGAAGGGGCAATGATATGTATCTAAATGAAAATGACGTGTTTAATTTTTTTGTTTTAAACTGTGTGTGTGTGCGCGCCCGAGATGGATTAAATTAGAGACAATCTACGAAATGTCAAACAAAAATATTTAATGAATATTATTAACCCCTAAAATTGCGAAGATGTTGCATAATGTTACAAAATCCGATAGTGCAGTGGAGTGGGTGATATGTAACTAGGGGCAATTTGCAGCCAATCTAACGCAGCCTGTGCGGAAATGATAAAACTTTGCAAAGTGGTTATGTGTAACGTAAACGATTTAGAATCTAACCTAACAGAACATATTGTCTATATCTTCAACAATGGAAAAAATGCTGCTCAATCTATGGAATTGATTAATTCGACTTTGAGGGAACATTTTGTGAGTCATTCAACAGTAAAAACAAAAAGAGCTTGCAGAACAGTTAGGAGAGTCTCACCACTCAATATCACTTCGATTGTATGCAATGGAAAAAATACAGAATAAAGTAAAATGGGTTCCTCATAAACTGACCGAAGAAAACAGAAACCGAAGAGTTGACATCTGCAGGAATTTGCTTTCTCGGCACAAAAAAAAGTTTTTTCCACAAAATAATCATGGGTGATGAAAAGTGAATTTTGTACGATGCCAGGCATCAACATCAGTTGTAAAAATGAATATTCATGCCAAGAAAGTGTTATACTGTGTGTCTGGTGGGATTGGAAAGGGGTCATTTACTACGAGCTTCTGGAATCTGGTCAAACTGTTACAATTTGATTAATTGGGCCTGGTATCGTTCACCAGGTCCAATTAATCAAATTAAGTGACGATGGAGGAAAAAATCGTAGGCTTGGAAATTTTACAGCATGCGGCGTATTCTCTAGACTTGGCTTCCTCTGATTACCACTTATTCAGATTAATGTCGTCATATTCGAAAGACCAGCAGTTCACGAAAGTTAATAAAAATGGGTCGATGACTATTTTGCTTCAAAACCACCAAGTTTCTATCGCGAAGGCATTCATCATCTACCTGATAAGTGGCAAAAGCCCAAATATAGTAATGTCGCACACGTAATCAATTAATCCCGTTATCTATTCTTTAATAGAAAGTTAGCAGAATCCAGAAATAACAGAAGAAATTTCAAGACAATACGGAATAGTAAATACTAATTATAGGCTTACTAAATATTTTATTTAAATATTGCGGCTCCATGCATTCTCATGGCAACAATGGGTTTTGGCAGCTTTAGAAAAGATTAGTAGAATTTTACCTAAATGGGCCAAAGTTTATATACGTGAATTCGTTCCCAAATCAGGAATGATGTTATACACAGAATGTCACAGATTAAAAAGTGATCAACAATTGGAAATATTGCTGGTACAGAAATAAAACAGTATATTGTTAAAGAAGGATGATAATTTAAAGCCATATTTCAAAAATAGTTTTTATTATTTTGATAAACTTTAGTTAAGTGTACTAACCAACAATTAGTGTTATGTTAAGTTATTAATATTGTTTTTGGTTATCTTCTAGTTTTGTAGTATCCATTTTAAGATGCTTCTTTTTGTACATCAGAATATAAGAAGTTTAAGGAAGATCTTAGATAAATTCATATCTAGCTATGCTGAATTATAGACCGAACGTAATGTTTTTTCGGAAATTTTTATTAATGAACTTGAGGTGTCGTTGTTTGACAATTTGGTGGGTTATAATTATGTTGCTAACTGTAATCCGGAAAATCGAAACGCTGGTGTTGCAGCGTATATTGAGATCTTTAAGCGCACAGGTAGAATATTTGAAATTTGGTGTGTGCAACTTTTCTTATGTTGGAGGTTCCTATTAGTTGTACCAGTAATTCGGCCAATTACAAAAGAATTTATTTTGAGAAACTCGTACGCTGTTTCGATGCTGAGAGATGAACTAATGAATTCTGTAGTAATGAAGCTCATTCGGCCTATGATAATTTCCTTTTTACATTCTCAAAGCTTGTGTCGTCATGTACCGTTTCTTTTGAGTGTCAATTATAGCAATAAGTTGAATGGCTGGTTTGATACTAGACTTTTAAATTAGATAAAACCTAAAAATATCTTAGGTTTGAAACTTAAAAAGCACCCTGATAATATTCGGCTGTCTATTAGATATAACAATTTAAAGTCACAAATAAGAAGTGCCATCAGCAAAGCAAAAGTTAATTATTTCAAAAAATTATTCTCGAATGCCAATCATTGGCCTGTTTTTTTATTGTATCCGAGATATCAGATAATTCAGAGCGATTATTTGTCTGACAAATCGGATAATATTTAACCTGAAAAAGCTTTTTAACGAGTTTTATGCACTGTACTGAAAATATGTAATTTGGGTACGAAAAAATAATAAATTAGCGAATTATTAATTTTACAATTAATTTAATAAAAGTAATTAAAGATTTATTTATTAATTGCCATTTTCCATAGCGTTCGCCACATTTTCCCTCAAAATACTTCAAAGCTGTTTTTTCTCTGAACTATCTGAAAAAAAAAATTCAGGTGAAAAAATGATGATATGAGAATGGTCTGAGAAAATAAAAAAACGAAAAAAAATTATCTGATCGATCCGATAAAATAAAAAAACGGAAAAGGCTTTCTTTTTATCTCTTCGATGTAATAAAAAAACAGGCCACATAATGTTAAAAAGTAATGGGGAATAATTAACGAAGTTACTGGCAATTACATTTATTCATCCCAGAATTCTTTATGGAATTATTGTTTACGGAACGGCAAGTCGCAGCAGGTTAAAACCTCTCCAAAACATGCAAAACAAAAGCTATCTTGAAGCTCCCTTTACGATTTTCATCATTGTATTTATATGAAATTGAATCCAAAGGAATTTTGACGTTGGGTGTGTTGTATGATTACCAAGTTTCATTATATATGTATAGTACATTAAATGTCTCTAATTTAGAATTTAGTATCATGCGGATCTATTACAAACGAATTTGGACGCAGATCAATCCGATTTTCCGGTCCCTCAATTGCCTGAGTCATTGAAAACCGTAATGAATATTCATCAATTCAAGAACCAATTAAAGATCTACTTAAGAGAATTGGTAAATAATTACATTTCTTAAATTATATAACTTTGATATCTGACACATGTATGAGAAATATGATTATTATAATGTTAATTTCCCTTCAAAGGACAGTAAATCCATTGGGGAATTGACATTATGATTTTATTGTAATATTATTTTATGATAACAAAAAAAAATACGGTAGAAGTATTGCGCAGTCAGTCGTTGATGGTGCAAATGCCAGTTATAAAAAAAAGTTCGAAAAGTAAAAAAAAAAATTAAGTGTGCTTTAGACCACACTTCTGAAGTAAAACTTCTAATATATATTTAATATTTATAATATAATATAGAAATATTATAATATTGAAAAAAAAAAAAAATGGTCACCCTGTGCGTTTTTGAGTGTCACCTAGCCGTTTATGTCTGATGCCACAAGAGGTAACATTGTAACTTGGTAGCTTTTTCAAGGCCAACTAGTCGTAATAGATAATGTTTATGTATGTGTAATAAAACGGACAAAAACATAATTTTTGGAATCTCTTCGCATAATAAAAATGACCTTGAAATATTTTTTATTTCATTTATGTTTGTGTAGTGTGGTTTCATCGAAAATTTGTCGCATTAAAACCTGTATCATAGGCAAACGGGGAAAGTAACGAAGAAAGAATCGGTTTCTGTGATACCGTCCGTCATTGACATAGAAGTCTATATTATGACTTTCCAATTATCCAGTTTTTCAATTTTCCAATTTTCAAATTTTCCAATTTTCCAATTTACCAACTTTCCAAATTTCCTATTTTCATATGTTTTTATTTTCCTATTTTCCAATTTTCCAATTTTTGAATTTTATAATTTTTCAATTTTCCAATTTGCCAGTTCTCCAATTTACCAAATTTCCAATTTTCATATTTTCCTATTTTCCTATTTTCCAATTTTCCAATTTTCCAATTTTCCAATTTTCCAATTTTCCATTTACCTATTTTCCAATTTTCTAATTTACAAATTTTCAAATTTTTCAATTTTGCAAATTTCGAAATTTCCAATTTTCCATTTACCAATTTTCCTATTTTCTTATTTTCCAATTTTTTTAACCAATTATTAAAATAAAATGGTATCAACTAATGTTCCACCTAGGGATTTATGAATTGTCATGGCACATCCTGATACTAAAGGAAAATGATTCCGTTTTCGTTTATTGTTGTTGTTGTGTATTGTCATTGTTTCGTTCGCCTCGTTTGATTACACTTTTTCGTAACGCATTTGCCAGCTTAGTCCCCAAATCAAGCGTGCCTAAAGAAGTATACTTCAAAAAAAAAAAAAACAAAATCTTTAAATTTTTGATGATTCAGGGGTTTTGGTTAATGACTCTAAAGAGGTTCCTGATATTTTAAAGAAATTTTTTGCTTCAATTGCCGATGATATCAAAAACAAATATTTTTTACATACTCATTTTCTACATAGTGATGAAAATGCATCTCTATATTCGACCAAGTTTGAAAATAAATCATTCTTATTTACTCCCACTTGTCCGAATCAGCTGTTGTACCACATACAATGAAATCTACCAATTCAAGTGGATTAAATAAAATTTTGAGTTGAGCCGCTATCATTTATTTATAACTTAAGTTTGTCAAGCGGAATATTTTCAGATAGTTTAAAGACTGCAATTGTTATACCACACTATATAAAAAATATGATACCAATATGAAAAATATTTACCGCCATATAGCCTTTGTCAGGCTTCTCAAAATACGGCGAGAAAGTTGTAAAATCAAGAGTAATGAATTTTTTATGTGACACGAAATTTATTAATGAAAGTCAGTTTGGGTATCTTAAGGACGCTAATACTGAAGATGTGATTAATAAAATGCTTTCTTCAATTTTTGAGGGTATTAGTTCTAACAAGGTTAGTATGGCTTTATTCATTGACGTTATGAAAGCTTTTGATACCGTAGAACATAACATTCTCCTTAACAAACTGTACTATGCAGGCTCTAGAGGTATACCTCTTGATTTCTTTAAATCATATTTAGAAAATCGATATTAAGTTTCACGGGCTGGCGAAACTTATAGTGAAAAATTGGCAATGTATAACAAAAAATTAATTGTAATAAATGTCCTATAGGGTTCAGTTCTTCGGCTAAGTCTATTTTTAATATACATATATAAATTCATTACTTTCATTAAATCTTCGTGGCTGTATAACAGCTTTTTCGGATGATACTGTAATTCTATAGAAATGTATCTTTATAGATAAATATTTAAGCAAATGGTTTAATATCTATAACTATCGAACTACGTCTAATGTCCTTCTAAATTCTATAAAACTTCATAGTGTTGATTGTAATAATTTTCCATGTAAAAATGCGTGCGTTGATCTTAAAATGGTAGACAAGTATTTCGATTTATGGCTGGATAAATAATTAGATTTTAAAAAACATTTTGAAGAAACTCAGTTTAAAATTTTCATTGGTATTAGAAAACTATATCTGTTACGTAATATAGTGCCTAAAAAAGTTTTAAATTGTTTGTATTTTTTTTTAATTAATTGTCATTTGGAGTAAGGTATTGCAGCGTGGGGTAATTCATTCAAAAATAATGTTAGTTTTCGTGTCAAAATGGAAAAGTATGCAATAATTCATTTTCAAAAAGAACTGATTCAGTTTCCGTTTTATTTGCGTAATATTGTACCACTACGTAAGGTTTATGTTTACTAAATATTGAAGATATTTTATAAAGGATCGAGCTATTTGAAGTATATTAAGCCTAAAAATTATAATACGCGTTCTTTGGAATGTTTGGTTCCTTTCATGAGTAAGGAACGTTGTAAGAATTTTTATTCATTATAAGGCACCATTTCTGTTCAATAAACTTCCCTTGATAATAAGATCGGCACCTACATATCTAAAATTTTCAAATAGCCTTAGGAATTGGTTAATGGAGGTTTCTGATATTGAACGCTGGTTGTAATCTTGCAATTATAAAATTCTAAGTTTCTCTGAGTTCACCTTTATTTCTTTATGATGATTATAATATAATTATAATTATACTGCAAGCAAGTCATAAAATTTTGTATAATTAATATTAGTCGTATAGTATAAATCAGAATTTTTATCTAAAAACTACTTGTTAGTTTCTAAAAATTCTTTCATTTTATTTTATTGTATAATTTTTCAATTTTCAAACAAATATTGTTTAAATAGCTAAATTGTACTGTTAAGAAACCATTTAAATGTATATAAAATAAAATGAAATGATTAAATAAAATATGATTTTTTATATTTCAAGAAAATAACAACAAATGCAGAGAAATAACTTGGGCTAAATAAATTGCCTAAAAAATATTTAGCCCCCATCCTTAAGATAGAACAATTTAAAGCTAGCAGAATATCCGAATCGACAAACAGGCTGAAACTCTAATCAAAAATGAAGGAAAAGGTAAAGGGTTGGGCTCTTCTTGTTTTTGATAAAATATTGGTTACACTCAATTTTTTAGTCAGCACTCCAGCAGAAAGAACCCAAATCGAAAAACATGGTCGAAAATCCAATTTCAGGTAATTTAAGGATCATTATAACCTAATTAATTCCCTATAAAATTTTTTTGGCTTCACTCATTCTTAACATATTATTGAAACATAATCCGAAACGAAAATCACAAATTCAATACTCAATTCCCTTAGACGTATCACTACTTGCGACGTAACTATGGATCTTCCTGGTTACTAGATTTCAAAATCAAAATTTACTAATAATTTTGTGCAAAAGTCTCAATAAATTTTTTTAAATCTTAGTTGGCTACATTAGTTTGAATTTTTTTTTATTTATTTGCCACGTCAAAATTTTAATTGATAGAAATTGTCGTTTGAAGTAATAGCAGTCGCAACGAAATAATTATAAAGCACCATACTAAGATTTAAAAAATAGCCAGAACGACTTTATTTAACAATTATTTGGTAAGTTTCGATTTAATGATCTAGTAACCAGGAAAGTCACTTGAAGTGATGCGACTAGAGGAATAGGAGTGTTAATATAGACAACAATACTAAATAAAGAGACTGAGACGTTTCGGCTGACCAACTTATATTTGATTCGAGCTTTTAGGATCATAAACAACCGGCTTCACTATTCATATGATAAATTGACTTAGGCAAATTAGGTAAGTATGTACATAATTACAAAATATGATGATAAATCATTGGGACTATTTCATAAAATGTTTCTGACCTGCTAAAATTTGGAAACCCCTTGTCAAAACGGAACGAAACTATTTTAAAATTTCGCTAGCCTCAAACATTAACTCAATTGGTTTTGGATAGAGTACAATTTAAGTTCTTGGGACTAACTGATTTAGCTTTATAAACAACTAGCCGTTACCGTTTGAGCGGTGAGAAATCTGGTTTTAGTGAAATATAAGGAATTGAAAATTGCGTGTTATTTGGCCTCTTAGGGTTTGATTTCTTGGCAGAAATTTTGGCAAATAGAAGTATGTATATTTTATATTTTTCTTATGCGAGTTCGAATAATTTTTCAAACATAAATTTTTTTTACAAATTTATTACTCTAATAAAAATGAAGTCGAAAGTGACGCGCTTGCGCCTGGTGATTGAAAAAAGTACTATTTTCAATCTGTATGCCCCCTTACACAAATATGAAACAATTACGTTTTCCAAAAACTGCTTAAAACCTATTAATGAGTCAAGTACAACAACAATCAATGAGCTAAAACCGCTCTATGTAAATTCAATATCAAGAAGTTCTCTTGGCATTAACCAGAGGGCTATTTAGGAATTCGATTCGATAACTGCAGCAGCATGACAACGACGAGTTGCGGAACCTGTTTAATAGTACCAAGGATCCAAAGCGCCTAAAAAGAACAAAGACTTTTGAATTATAGGTCCCCTGAGTCGCTGAAATCAAAGTACTGGCAGAGCTGGGATGTATACCGATACGTTTCATCCCATAATAACAGACTACCAATTAAAAATTAAACTAACAAAACAATTACTAGATAATAACTGAGGTTAGTTGTAATATTATACAGCAATAAAAATTTCTAAAAAAAAAATGTTGCGTCATGTTGCACCATGTTGCGTAATATTGCACGATATTGCGTTATGTTGCATCATGTTGTGGAATATTGTACTACTTTATGAGATGTTGCATCTTGTCGAGGGGTGTTGTGTGATGTTTCACTATGTTGCGTCATATATTGGCATGGGGCTTTCTTTTAACATTTTATTTGCCTTGAATGATTTTGATAAAATGTAGCGGGACATGATTTTTGAATGCAATGAAACGGTTACACAGTGTTCACATATCTGGATAATTCATTTAGGAGTCCCCCGAATGGGCCGTCATGTGGCACAATTTTTCGTACTGTTTCACCAAGTTGCACGTTGTTACTTGATGGTACACCATGTTGCACTACGTCGCACGACGTTGCGTTATGTTGCACCATATCGTGGGATGTTGTACCATGTCGTAGGATGTTGCACCGTACTGCAACATGTTGCGTGATGTTCCTCTATATTGCACAATGTTGCGTTATGTTGCATTATATTGTGGGATGTTGCGCAATGTCGTGGGACGTGACACCATGTTGCTTAATGTTGCGATTGTTGTGGGACGTTGCTAGATACTGCGCCATGTTGCGTCATGCGCACCATGTTGGGCGATGTTACAACAAGTTCCGCGATTATGTACTTTGTTGCGTCATGTTGTTTCCTGTTGGGTCTTGTGTTTTTTGTTAATTAGATATCTGGCGTTAGGTTCCATAATTTTGCACCGTTATGTGTTTCCTTTACCATGACGCATCTTTTTGAAAAAGTTGGTTGTTATGGGTGTAACGGTATTAGATTGTAGCATTCGCTATCTAATTAATGTTTCTAATGTTCTTTGATGTTCCTTTATTTAATGTTTTTAGACTATCAGAGAAAATTTGTTTATGGAGTACTTCGGTGAGGCCTGGGCTACTTTTTGAAATTTACTTCGGCTCGAACGATTTAGGTAAAAATTGCGGTGAATAAATAAATAGTTTTTCATTATTTTTGTGGCTTGAAAGTAAAATTAAAAGCGCTTGAACATATTGTGCAATGAGATACACACGTGCAAATTAAAAAAACCATATAACGCTCTATGCAAACTAGATCATTTAAATCTGTACAATCTAGGCTCGGTGTACAATACTCGGGTTGTATTAAAAAATATGCTCACAGATCTTAAAGGCCTTCAAACTAGTTGTAACTGAGTTGAATCGCAAGATAATCGTACTGAGGTTGGGACAGACTCATATGAGAGTGTGTGTGCGCTGAGTTGTTGCGTGTCTTACAATGATAAAAGTAAAATGCAAACCACGAAAAAAGAAAAGCCAAAAAAATTCCATTAAAATTATGAAAATAGAATTAAATGAACTTATCCACCACCGTATTTATACACTGGTACTAATTGGTCCAGTAATTTGCAACCATTAAAATCAATAATAATAAAATTATATCATACCGTAATTATCAAACTGAAAATTAAATTTTCACACTCAACCAATTTTCCATAAAAAATTTTTTCTATTTATTTTATTGTTATGCCCACATTTAATTTTCTTTCGATTTCATTTTTGGTTTTGTATCTTGAGGCAACTTTTCATCCCTAAGATATATATCTGGATGTGTAACTCGTAAATATCGAAAATTTTCTCCAAGGCATTAAATAATTTTTAGGATTTTAATTGAAGCAAAAAAAAATATGTATTTTTCAGTAATTACTTTAATGCGGACATTTGGTGGGAAGATGAAAATTCATAAAACCAGAGTTAAATGGGATAATAATTACGGACCAATAAATTTTAATTTTATCATAATGACGCAATTTTATTCGGGTATTTTGGTCAGACACAAAACCAATTCAAAAATTTACTTTATCGTTCTCGAAACTTTCTTAATGTGTTGTATGGAATAAATATTTTTAATATTTAATTAAAAAGTTTCGTAGGTGGGACAGACACAGTTTGCGGTTTTGGACACATATTAAGACAAATATTATTTGTGTGCCGGCGGGAGAAACACCCCCAACTGACACGAACATTGCCAATATACAGAACAGCACAACAAAAACGTATTTTTTAATCTCGATGATGATGATGAGGAATGAATATCCCTCCCGGGTTTGAACCCTTTTTCTTCCCTTTTCTTGCTGTTGCGGTACTCGTTTCAAGTTTGTTTAGTACGGTATTTAAATTTTTTATTTTTTTGATTGCAGCACAATAAAATTGTGGTTATTTATTTGTCTTGGAGATATACGACCATATACGAATCACTATCCTATCTAATGTTGTTTACTTTCAAAACTAATAATTCACTTCCGGTTGTTCGTTTAATATGGATATTAGTGTGTGAGGAAATGTACAAAACTGTCACATATACTGAGTATACAAAAATGTTAAAAAGAGGGTTGTAAAAGCCGCAAGGTTGTTTTGATTAAATCACAAAATTTGAAACATTTTTTGCGCTTCTTCTTTAGAGGACAAAGATTTATCGTCTTTAGTTACTACAGAAGTATTACTACGATTACTATTTTTGTAGTTCCAGGAATCGGAGTCCTGATTTGTATATAGCATTATAAAAATTCTTTATAATACGCATGTGTTGACTGCTGGAATAATGCCGTTTCGCGTTAAACATAAAGTTGTGCTAGTACCGCGCTGCTAGAGCTGCGAAGCATGGAACAGTTTTGAAATTAAAAAAGATAGATTTGTAATTAAGATTATTGGCACTTTAGTACCACAGGTAGTCACAGTAATAATCATGTATTATGGATATAATACCAAACGTCCAAATGGAGTGTGAGCCTTGATAACACCTCGAACAAAAAAACCACAAATGGAATTCCTATCGGTGCAGAATTTTTGTGGTTTATCGGTGAAAAGCTTGGCCAAATGGTTTTCACAGTCCATTTTTGAAGCAAACTTTAGACAAGGAAAGCTTGCAGTATCGCAAGGAACGTTTGCGGTATCGAAATAAATGACAATCAGAGGGTGCAAGGTCTGGACTATACAGGGGATGTATTAAAACTTACCAGCCAAACCTTTCAGTTTTTGCCGGGTCATCAGAGAAGTATGTGTTGTGGCGTTGTCGGATGAAAGGCAACACCCTTTCTATTGATCAATATTGGTCGGTTTTTTTTTAATTCGCAATTAATTATTAGAATCTCATAATGTAAGATTCCTTTAGAATCCCACCATACACACAGCGTAACCTGCGTACCTTATGCACAGTGAGTGGTTCACATTTCATTGACCGCCATCACGGTGAGTAATGAATTGCTCAAATTGGGTCGATTTCGTTGTGTTTCAGTAGTGATTCCCTGATGGAAATTACGAATTAGGTATATCCCGCCTTACACAAATGGTTTAAAACTGTTCTGTGATCGATATTTAATGCCTTAGCAGGCTTATGGCTGCTTGTGTATCGGTCTTCTTCGATTTTTTGTACGATTTCCTTGACATTTTCAGTGATTGGTCGACCACTACGAAGTGATTTTTTGACATCTAAACTTCCTGAAAAGACGCGGGCAAACCATCTACAATACATGCTGTTGCGTTCGATAAAGCATCTCGACTATAAACACAATAAAATGGTAGACGGAAATGTCACCTTTATTTCATACGCGATATATGGCAAAAAACACATACTAGTGACAAAAATCGCCCAATATTCTTTTCCCCAATTTATTATTACGATCATCCAATGTTACGCCCCAACTGAACCTGATAATCACGATACCAAAAATGCATTTTAATGTTGTGATCGGAAATTTTAATGCCAAGGTAGGATCTGACCACTTAGACCTCCAATTTATTATGGGACCGTCTCTAATTTATCATGGCCTTGGAGTTGGACAAATATGTTAGTAGATTGCTCGTTCTCCGCGCCAGCTATAAACTTTACATCGGATGCACAAAATTCATGCACTAACACATTCGTTCGGCAATTATATACGGCAATCACCGGATGGATTAACACAGAACCAAATCAGCAAGAATTTCCAAATATCTGTTTTCAATACAGCGCCAATGCAGACCGGTTTGCCACGCGGTTAAGTAACATCTTAACAAAAACTTGTTAAGGAACACAAATCGGACTTAATTGGGGCACAAATCGATGGCAGAAGCGTTAGTCAATGAATTCAGAATATGAAAATGGTGCAAGCAGGCAGAATGAAATTGCAGAAAAATACAAGATCTTTATACTCGATTAAAAGATCGATAGGATGTATTCTTACAACACAACTTATTCTTTGGAGAACAAAAATCCCAGGTAAATATCTCTACTACTTCGAAAATCCCAGGTAGATAACTTTAATGAGACGTTTTAAAGTGAAAAGGCGGAGTGTAGCGACGACCCTGTTTTTCTTTATTTTAACATCGAAGATGTTTTTGGCGCCGCAACGAACGAAAAATGCAACGAAATTTTGACCCAAGAATATGCAACGAAATAAAAAAAAATTAAAAAATAAAGTAAATAAGAGAGAACCAAAACACGCTGGTGTACCAATTTTGTTTTGTGCTCTCTCTATGCACCCATTTCTCATCTACGATATCAATTAGTGAGCGATACAAATAAAAATAAAAAAATAAACTAAATACGAGAGAACCAATACACGCAGGTGCGCAGAAAATTAATTTTTCAGCTCAAACTTTTTTATTTTTTATTTGGTACGGGAAAAGTTCGTGGCCTGTTTTGGGTGACATTGAAACAAAGAATTTTCAAATGAATTTCAAGAATTAACTGTTCAAGAATTACAAATGAGCTTTATTAAACCAAATATGTACCATTTTAATCGATGGTCTTTTGCCATTTTTTTGGTAGAGCCATGATCCCATCACTGTAGAACTTCTGTGGTTTAGAGGAGAAAATCGAAACAGCTCATTTTCCCAGGCCTCTTTTGAAGGATGATGGTTCTGCGTGGACCGAAACAAATGGTAGTCCGATGGTGTAAGGTCAGGACTATATGGTGGGTGCTTCAAAACTTTCCAGTCAACCTCTTTCAGTTTCTGTTGGGTGATGTGTGTGGTCCCTATCGTTATCATGATGGTACACAACGCCACCTCTGTTGATCAATTCTGGAGGTTTTAACTGAATTGCTTGCCTTAAACGCATTAGTTAGACTTTATTAGACTATAAAGATCAGAATAAATTTTTTGGCCCGGTGGCAGCAACTCATAATGGACGATTCTTCTCCAATCCCACCAACCACACACCATTACCTTTCTTGGCGTCAAACCTGGCTTTGATACTGTCGGGGAAGCTTCACCTCGTTTTGCGCATGAGCTTTTTGAGCATTTTGAGCTCGTTTCGTCCATGATCTTTTTGACAACGAGCACAACGTTATCGTATCTTATCCACTTTTCATCACCAGTAATTATCCGCTTTAAAAATGGCCCGATTTAGTTCCGTTTCAACAGCGTTTCGCAGATAGAAATCCGGTCCATTAAATTTTTAACTGTTAATTCATGTGGTACCCAAACGTCAAGCTGTTTTTGTACCCAGCCATTTTCAAATGGTTTGGAACTGTTTTATGAACAATATTTAGTTCTTTGCCATTTGCATGGCTCTGCTTATATGCCGGTCTTCTTCGATTTTCTGCATGATTTCATCGAATTTTCCAGTGGTTGGTCGACCAGAGCGAGGTGCATCTTTGACATCCATATTTCCAGAACGGAAGCGCACGAACCATTTCTTTGCTGCTCATTTTCATAAAGCACTTTCTCCATAAACCACAAATTTTTTCACAAATTTCAGCCGCGTTTTTACCTTTGTCGTAATAAAATTGCAAAAGATATTGAATTTTTATTTTTTCATTATTTATGTCCATGTTTAAAATGTTGTAAGTTTTTATTCACTTCACCGATTTTAATGTTTTGTGTGTTAAAGTGCAAGTTAAAATGTCACCTTTGAAACACACACGCTCGATACGATCAATTTTTACTGAGATATATGAAAGTACAGCCCTCTACCGGGAAAAAGGCCACGAACTACCCAATATTTTTACCCTACCCAATATTTTTAAGTTTATATAAAAACAAGCACTCTAGCCCAAAACAAATCCGTCGGCTTAAGCTTTTTTATTTAGACAATAAGCAAAATTTCAAGCCCCATTTTCGATGTTTAAATTTTTAGCCTTATACCCTTGACAGACTAGGATTTAGCTAAACGCGTTTAGTTAAACTAGTTTAGTTAATCTACTACAAATCCAATTAGGTTGACACACTATGAAGTTTAGCAAACCGTGTTTCAATAATAAAATACGGTAGCGCTATGTTTGATCGGAATCGGTATTAAACAAATGTTATTGTGGTACAAATAAAAAAAAATATTTTAATTAAACGCAATTTAACTTATAAAGCCTAAACTTTGTGTTTTAATTGTATCCCAAAATTCCTATTCTATTTTAATACAAATACAACATAAAAATGTAAACAATATAAATGAATATATAAATACAATATATATTTAATACATCACTGTGTATCCGCCATATTTTTTCTGCGCGAGAATTGTCAGATTCCAGCGAGATTTTAATACAGATTTAAAAAAATATGAATTCCAAATACAATACTACGGTTTATTTTCCGGCACTAGAAGTCAAATATAGTGCAATACTGTATATTACAATACGCACTCTACAGTAAGAGGAATGCACACATGTGTGAGTTGGACCAAAACAGATACAAAAATAAATTTTGACATGATTCGTTTTCGTTACCCACACAATTGTGCTGGCAGGCAGGATAAGAGATATAACCCTTACGCCACCCGTATACACGTTATTTAATTTATGTGTTATCAAATTATTATGTATTTTTTCAAGAATTCCCATTTAACTAAGATCCGTTAAAATACGGACGACATTGCAACCTGTCATTATTTAAATACTCATTTGTGTATTTTGAACTTAAATAGGAACAAAATAACGAAATCGAAAGGGATCACTCAAAAAGTAAGCGGCATCTATCATTGTATCACAGTACTAAATGGCATTGTCCTATTTATAAATATTAATATTCATTGTTAGATGGCGCTCTCGCTAAACCCGCTTTTTATGCGATAAACTTCAAAATATTCAGAGATTTGTGCACTAAACCGGTTTAGTTACTAAACCTAAAACAAAACTCGTTTAGTTAATCTCGAAGTTGACACATTAAGAGATAAACTCGAAAAAATGATTAAACGCGTTTAGCTAATCCTAGTCTGTCAAGGGTATTAGGCTCAAACTTGGGATTTTTTTGTTGGTTCTCTGTAGAGAGAATAATGAAATATTTAGTTAGTCGGCGTTTAAAGAAAGTGGAGAAATAAATTAATGTTATTGTAAAATATGTATAAACACTGCGGTTCATTTGATTAGACCAGTGCCTTCTGTGCAGTACTGGCCTGTGACAAAATTCAATTTTGCTGATGACGTCATTGTATGTCGACAACTAGAGGGCAGCATAATTAGATCAAAATAATACACATTGCCTCGGCAGCTAACGTAATACGAAGTTTTAGTGAATTCTACTACAAAAATATAAATAGAACCGTGGGAGCGCAGAGAATATTATATAATCATTTTGTGTATATTTTGAGTATTATTTTTAGTGTCACACAATTAATTGAAGCTGTATGACGCATTTTTTAAACTACAGTTTACATGATATTTGTACTTTTTAATTTATTTTGGTTTTAACAGAACGAGACGGAGACAAAAACTACAAAAAACTGGAAAACGAAAACAAAAAACGAATAAAAAGTAGCTAATAATTACAACTAAATATATTTTGTAATTTAATTTTCCTTTTTAAAATTTGTCTGCCATCTGGATGATATACGTTGAACCATCGACAGTTGGTTTAAGCGGCCAGTAGTTTAGAAGGCATTGTTTAGACGCACTTGCAATTTTATTTTTAAATGTAAATTTTACAGTAATTTCTCGCGGAACCAAGAATATATTTTTAATGAGAAGAGAAAAAAAAATATTACTCAGTAAAACAGTAATGAATAAAAATTAAAACATAGCAATCTTACTGCACGTTTCTTTGTTTTTTTTTGCTATATAGTTTATACTAAACGCATTTTATCAGTTCACTTGAATAGACGCATAATAGAATTTTTATTGTTTGTGAGTAAATTTCGGTGTAAGTTGTTAAAATTTGTTTCAAGATTTTCAAAATAAGTATTCAGTAGCTGATCAAGAATTAAAATGGGTAGAAAAAGTATTTTAAATACGGCAGAAAGGGTAAAAATCGATGCCAACCACCAGGAGGGGTTTCCAACCGTGCTATAGCTCATAAAATCGAGGTAGTGAACATGCGCTGTGAAATTAATTAAAAGACAATGCATCATATGGAAGCAATTACCAAGGAAGGTCGGCGACAATTCTGACGCCGCAAGAAACAAGAAAATTCATAGGCCTGAATCTCCAGTTTAGCCCTTTCCACTCATGCATTTTTAAAATTAAAAAATGGTTAAAGGTTTACCCTGGCACGAAAGCAACAAAGACTGCAATTCGCTAAGCTGCACATGACTTGGGATGTGCATCCGCAAACAATGAAATAATAATTGGAAAAAAGTTGTTTTTCGGATGATTCTTTTTAACTTGGATGGACCAAATGGCTATACTACATATCGGGTCGTCATATTGGGGCCCTATTAAAAAGAATTTTATTTCCAATAAAATGACTGAAATTCAGGAGGTATTTCGGCTTCTTCAGTGGATTTTCTAACACGTAATGCGCCTACATACATAATACATACATAATACCCGTGGTGTAAAGTCGTGGATTGCGAGTCAAAACGTTGAGTTATTACCATGGGCAGAGATTTCATTGGACTACTTAAAATCTTTATATGATTCTCCCAAGGACAGGATTTTTGAAATAATTTTAAAGAATGGTAGTACACATTACTAAAAATCGCTAGAAAGATTAAAGAATTTCTTAATAAAAAAAAATATGTAGGACACAGTTTTCATATTCATGACTGACTCTGTTGCTTCTATTCAACAGAACCGAAAAAAATTGAAAGTCAAGTTAATTTGCTTTCTCAGAATAATTATCGATTATGGATTTATTGAGTAGGGATTTCTCTCTTCTCCACCAGGCCTTCCGCTGTTTTTAAATGAAATGTTTTTTTTTACAAGAATACAACACAAGTTAATTATTTCTACGTTTACGAAAGCGTTTAGAATTTAAATTTCTCAAATAATTCTTAATTAAAATTTGTTTTCGTCACACGAAAATCCGAATCACTTTTCTGTGTTATTCCACATACAAAATAATTACCCCGAAGCAACATAAATCACTGCGTTAGATTAGTGCGGAAATTAAAATTATGCAAATTACTACTGCATAAAAATCAAAATTTCACAAATTTATGCATAATCTAGCGATTTGTATGCACCCAAA
Source organism: Nephrotoma flavescens (assembly GCA_932526605.1). Lineage (NCBI taxonomy): Eukaryota > Metazoa > Arthropoda > Insecta > Diptera > Tipulidae > Nephrotoma > Nephrotoma flavescens. Next base: position 77,831,141 of record OW052221.1, on the reverse strand, counting down.
AACCAAATAAATCAACAATTGATAATAAACCCATTATAGTATTATGATTGTGTATTACTATTTTGAAAATACAATTTAATTAATAATATTTTCTAAATGATAACAATATCATTTTATATACTCACCTTGTTCATTGATGTGAGTAGGTGTGCAAAAAAGGATAAATTGAATTTTCAAGGGTTGAATTTATCTCGTGCAAATAACCCCATCTTTACTTTATTTGAATTCACCTAACAATAGAAAATTGAAATTTGTATATCCGAAAAATGTATCACGTAGAGAAGTCCAGTCATCAGTTTTTTCCTCGAGTAGAACAAACCCTTTATACACGAGTATCGCATAAGCAGAATCTCTTTTAAAATAAGCTAAATTAAATCTCTCGTGTGTGAAGAGTTTATTTGCATGCATTGTGTTCTTACCTATACCAACATGCGGCAGCTATTTATTTTAGGGTTTATGTACAGATTGATGAAAATTTTATTAGGGGATGTAAATTTAAAAAATCGTAAACCAATATAATTTTAAGAATTTTTTATATTAAAAATAAGTAATAATTAGTTTAATAATTAAAAACAACAAATATATAAAGTACCCTAAACTCCGTTGGGAAAACTCATGTACTCGTTTCATAGTTAGCATTACATCCATATCGAAAAAATTATCTAACTGCAGATGCAAAGTGGAAAGTTTTCTTGCCAAAAGTTACACACAAAAAAACATTGCCAGTCGTTTTCACTTGAGATTTAAAAAACGAATGATTTTTCGGATAAAATTATTAAGTTTTATTTAAAAATAAAGTTTAAATTCTTTTAAAATTAAAAATTATACATTTTGTTTTATTAAAAATAAAAATTGAGTTATGAAATATTTAAAATTCCATAAATAAAATGTTTTTATTGTATTTGTTTTTTATTTTTATTTTATATGAATTAAAATAAGTAAAAGGATGTTTTTCCGTAATGTATAATACACAAATATTTAATTGTAGAAGGGTGCCTGCCTGATGGTGTGGTGATGATTTTAAATGAAATATGAATGTTATTTTTGAGAAGGGTTGCTATTTTTTTGTATAGCTGTATGTATATTGAAACCACAACATATTTACTTTTCTAGTTCTATGTGTGATAATCTTGGGTGTCTAGTTTAAACGTAATCATAAAATTGAGCGACTAGCCAACATATTTACGTGGTTTCTGTTGAGCTAATAAAAAACGAAATTTGTTGGTTATGATCATGGAGGAAAGTATGGATTAGTCTCGAACTCCCGTTGAAATCCGGGAGTTAATATTGTTTTCCAAATCCTGAAAATCAAAATTCCGGAAATCAAAATGCCGAATCATGACAAATTCCGGATTTCGAATATCAATTTAAAACGAGAATAAATTTTGGCAAATTATTGCACTGTAGACTCGCCGTGGTTTCCATTTATACGGTCGTTAAACACTTTGCAGTCACAAACTCCTCATTCAAACCACTAAACTAATTCAAAATATACAGTTTAAATTAGTTTTTATTTTATTTTATTGAACGTTTTCGATCATGGAGTGATCATCCTCGGAAAAATTTTGCAACTCAACAGTTTTAAATTTTTAGGTAATCAGAAAACAGTTTCAAGAATAACCTGTATTTTCATACTTCTGGTTTTGCAATAAAAATTCTTAGCAAATTATGTTCATACTTAAAACATAAATTTTCAACATGCTTTTAAAATTTGCTAAACCAAGAAAATTCCATGAATTGGATACAATAGTATTATTGGCACATCTCGTCAATAAAGTACAGCAATATCACAATGGACGCATCAACAGAACAATAACAACTGTTGGGAGCTCTTGGGATTCTTCTCCGAAAATATTCTGCATTCGACAGGGAACTACTTGCTATTTATTTATCTGTGGAAAATTTTAGATTTTTCGTCGAAGGTCGGTACGTCATCATTTACCGACCTTTGACTAGTACAAATCAGTCTAAAACTAAAGGCAATCCACGACAAGCAAGGCATTTGGATTACATCAGTCAATTTACCACGCAGATATCCGACATTTGAACAGTAAATAAAGACAATGTTGTTGCGGATAGGCTATCTCGCACGACCGATATTGGAACGTTACAAACACATGAACAAACGACTATCGAATCTTATTTCGACCACCATCAGAATTATACAGACGCAAACCTAGAGCTTTAGAATTTACTTTCTGGTTAAGAATGTCATGCTAGTTCGAATTATAAACTAGAAGAAGCTGCCTGCCATAAAAATCTATTGTGAAGCATCAACAGGCGCGAATCGCCCATTCATCGTAGAGCCGTTAATACGTAAATTTTTTGGAACTATACACATGATTTCACATCCGGGCATCCGTGCTATTCGTTCGTTTAATGACTCTCGCTGTTTCTGGAAGGTGGGTCGGCCCATGAGTTCTGTACTCCGACATAGGGGTCATAGTTGTATTTATTTCCGTCCGTCACAGATCGTAATCAGATGATGAAAGATCTCTCTTCTAACCACTATGCCGTTTGATCAGTGAGCACAATCTTGTTTATCTTGCCAGCAATCGAAAGTCTAATTTTTATACAAGGACCCTGGTGGTTAAAAATTGGAGAGGGGGAGTTAATTTCTACTTTTTGTGGTAGATATGTTATAAGCAGATGAATTGTGTGGCATTTGTTAAAAAATAATTATTTAAAAATTAAAATAAATCTTTTAAAACAACCGTTTTTTATTTTTAAAAATCAATCTCTTAAAATTTAAGAAAACTCTTTGACAAAAGTAAGGAAAGGTTTTTTGAAAATAAAAACAATTTTTTTATTTTTATAAACAAATTTGGCGAAAAAATTGATTTTAAAAATAAAAAGATTATCCTTTTGATTTTAAAAACGAGGCTTTTCGCCTAAAAAATATATGTATATTTTTTTGATTTTATATGTATATTTTTTTATTTTTACTGGTTTTTTTCTCAGAATTATACAGTGTATAAATACATGTTTATCACTTTAGCGATGAATACGTTATCCTAGCAATGTCTAGTACACCTTAAGGTGATTGACAAATTTTGACTGGTTTTGTTTCATCTTTGACTCAGTTCTGCTGTGGATCTCTTTCATAGAAGCTTTATAATTTTTTGCAAATATTTTGAAAAGTATGTAGCATCTTCGAAAAATCTGATTAAAAAAAAGATTGTAAATTAAATTTGAAATAAAATTAGTTCAACTTTTGCCATTAATTGGGGGATATTTGAGAAATTTGGTGGAATCCTGTGTACCGGAAGTAGTAGCTTCAATGAAAGCTTTTCAATTTTTGCAATGATATTGAAAAGTGTATCACACCCAAAAAAAAAAACGACAAAGAATTACAAATTTTCATCCAACAAGGGTTTACCATGTCGGTTTTCAGAAATTTAAACAGGGTGTGGTTTGATTTTATACAAGATAGTTTTAACAAAAGTCCGGTAAGTTTAATTTTTCGCTTTATTCCTAACCTATGTGTACTTCGTGGTGAAATAAAGTCGGGTGTTGGCCACAACCTATTCACCCACCCATTTATTGATTTGATATTCAAACTTTGAGCAAATTTTTCCTAAATTTTGGAGAATCAAGGTCAAAAAAAATGAGTTGATATTGTTCATGGTAGGGTTATGGTTATGACCTTTCTATTGTTATTCTGTGGCTTGAATGGTAAATGCGAGGTAAATGTAGTCATAATACTGTTATGGCTGAATCGCAATAGGAGGGAAATTGAAATTTAGGAAATGTATCGATTTCTTATTCCATAGTGGCCGAAATTTTATAAAACTTTGGTGTTAATTTATCCTAGCAGAGGGAAAGAGAGAATAGAATGAGAAGGTGATAAATGATTTATAATATAATATTATAAAATACAAACCTCAACATAAAAAACTAATAAATGTTAATGCTTTATGTTGACATACCATTTACCTTAAAAATAAAGCAAAATTATTTAAATGGAAATAAATAAAACAATTTCAATTGAAAATTAATTATTTGTAAAAAAAAAAATATTTCACATATTTGGGGGGAATTTTGTCTAGTACAATTAAAATATTTTAATTATAATTCACATTCATGATATGTTTGCCACACGTTAATAAAACATCTGATATACGTAAATATGTAATTCTTATGTAAATTTATTTTTATTACGGCGGTTGCAGATTAATGATTTTGTATACAAATGACATGTACATCATGTGATATGAATTAATAAAAGAACACAAATCAATTAAATTTATTTAAAATATTTATCTAATTATGCAATAAAGGAGAGATTTCATTAAAAATTATTTTGGTAATTTGTGCTTCCCGCAACGTAATTTTACGTTCTCGTCTAAACTACTTGTAGACGAATATACTTTATGTTTATGATCGGTAACGTGCTAAATAAGCTTTTAGATGTGGTTAAGTGTTCAAGTTTTATAATAATATGCTTTTTAAAAGTTTAGCAATTTTGCATTTGATTTATCTACCCACTTGAACGTATATCAATTTGTAAACAGACACGCGCGGACGAAGTTGGCAATGTTTGAAATTTTAAAAATATTTTAATGAATTATAAGCTTTTTAAGTGGATTTTAAAATTTTTGAATTATTATAATTCTTGAACTTATACACTGACGTTGAGGTGTGTAAGGTGGTAAAAAGATATAACCAACTCAGCCAATTGAAGGTGTATTAGAGCATCATTCATATTAGAATTTAATATACAGCGAAATTTTAAGGAAATTTCTACCACCAGGTCATGTAGCGTCGCCACTAGAAATATGAGAAATCAACTTTGAGTACTTCGCTCTCTATAGAATATTGAATAGAGAGAAAGAGAGAGAAACAGAATTAACTGCCAAGAATATCAATAAAGTATTGATCAATATTTTAGACCGGCTGCCACAAAACCAAGCAAAAGAGCGGCGTACGAAACCGAGAAACCAAAAGAAATTGCCAAAAGATGACGAACTACAAAAAACTCTCAGTTCGTCGCATGAATTGAGTTCTATCATTATGAATTAAGAACTTGTGTAGTTTTTTCAAACCAATTTAATTCTGTACATAATATACATAATATTACTATGATCGGGTCAGTTCAAACAAAATTCGTTTTATATACTCCCGATTTTTTTAAATTTTTTTTATTGTTTAATCTTTGTAATCTATTCTGGGACCGAAACACTCCCAACTCTTTCGCAGTTCACTGTTGACGTCCTTATATTTTACGTAGTCGCCTTCTAAATCGAGGACGTACGGATATAGGTCCGATTTCATCACCATCTGCACATTGCCTAGCTCCATGCCAGCTTATATTGACATAAAAGATGGGCCGGTCCATGAGTTTTGCACTCCGACAGCGGGTCATAGCTGTGTTCCATTTCATCACAGCACGTGCTCTGTTGTTAAAATTTCCCTTTTGCATCCTGCTCCAATCGGGATCCGAACCCGGTACCTACCGATCCAACCATCAAGCTTTAACCATGGTGTCGTTTGGTCGGTTACTCCTGACCTTATTCCACAATCGGTTACAAAGAGAGTAGACTTCTGATGGCTATACTCCACAACGAAATGACCTTCAACCGTAAATTTTCATTCCATCAGATTAGGTTATCAGATAAGGAAATTTTGGAAATTTAACCAAAATTCGGGTTAGAATTCTAATGCCACCCTTTAAACTGAATTTCATTATGATTAGATAATATATGATAAAAAATGTGTATCACAAATCAAACTTCTTAGAATCTGTTAAAAAATGACATTCTTCATATTTGCGTGTGTTTTACAATTTATAATCAGAGTTGGTCGTTTACCAACTTTTACGTAATCGTGTCGACAACTCGTCGTCAACGTCAACTTCTCGTAGACAACGTTAATAACTCGTAGACAACATCGACTACTTGTAAACAACAAATCAAACGGCGTCTCATGTTTAATTAAAATTTGTTAAGTAAATTAAAACTTATAATTATCATAAAGATATCACGATATCAGGTCATTTTGGTTTATGAACATTAGAGACATCTATAAATACCTGGTATGAACTAACCATCAAATTTAGACCAATCAGCGTGAGTCACACAGTATTAAACGTAATTTTATGATTTGTACTGTGCGCCTGATACCAATTTATTTATAAATTTTCGATTAGCTAATTGGTGGTTACTTCATACCAGTTATTAATAGATGTCGCTAATGTCCACATACTAAAATGTGGCTGACATTTAGTTCTAAACTGAAAATCTAGTTCAGATATATCAATCGCTGATTAAAAATATTGTCTAGATAAGAAAGAAAAACCGATCGACAATTTCCAATACACCAATATGCTGCCTACAGAAATTCAACAAGAAAGGAGACTACCTGTAAATATGAGGTAGCTCGTTAGAGATCACCATGAATCTGAAAGATCTGATAGTTCTAGTCTAATGCCGTCCCTAGTCTCTCAGCGGAGCTTGAATGACGCTACATTAATTTGTTAAAAACCAACAATTTTACATTTGCATTATTCTAATTCGTTGGTAAGAATAATGTTTATTCATTTTCCATGGTGAGAAAGCAGAAAAACCGCGACATAAGCAGGTGCCTTAGAAACAACTGTTACGACTTTGAGGGGTCATAAAATTATTTCTTATTTAATTTTGTTTTTGAATTGTTAATTTCGTTTCATCGAATGTGTGATGCCTTTTCTTGACGGCTTTGCCATCTGTTCTACGGCATTGTTGCTGAAGTGGTTTGTTTCTTGAAAATTAGCCGCTTTATTCACACGTATAGTGTCATGTAAATTTATAATAAATTAAGAGCGAACCCAATGTGTACTGGATATAGAAGAGTATTTTTGTTGTGTTTTCTTGTTTTGGTGCGTGCAACTGATGCGGGAGAGAAAGAGTGTGCAAGTGACGCGCGCGAAAACACAAGAAAAATATTCTTCTATAATTTTTTTGTCTTTTTTTTGGATTTCGTTCGTTTGAAAAAAAAAAGATACATTTTGGCGTGCAAGCGTTAAATAAAATTGTGATTAATATTTTTTTTTATTCAAAAAGTGGCGAGAAAAGCCAAAATTCATTTTGTGTGGATTGTAAGGGCACGAGCCCAATGTGTAAAATAATAAACAAAAATTTATTCGAATATAATAAAACCTTGTGTAATTTTTTTTTCAAGCCAATAAATAATTTGGACGTAATCGCGCATTATTTCCTTTTATTGAATTATTGAATAGTGCTCAAAAAAAGTGGAGAAAAACGTTTTGATTTGACAATTGAGTGGTTGTATTTGCATAAATAATTTCAAGTAGCTTATTTAATTTTTGTCTTGTGATAAAGAAATTAAATAAAGGCAGGAGTGAAAGCAAACCGGCTCAGTGTACGTCAAATTAAAGACACGCACGCTGCCTCACGTGCCCTAATTTTTATTTTATTTCGAGGCGTCGTATAATATAGGCGGCCGACACGCAACGCGCTAATTTATCTACGGTTATCAGACACGCGGCTCGCTACTTTTGTATACGGTTACCAGAGGCAAAGTTACATTTACGGTGGCCTAACGGGGTATTACTTTATATTGGCGGCACAACGCCCCACAAATTGTTTGCAGGTGGCCAGTTGAGGCCACTTCATTTTTCCTGCGGTTTCGGCGAAGGACAGGTGGCCAACCGGCCATTTGTACATTTTTTTACGGTTAAGGCAGAAAAATGCTAACCGGTGTATTTTACGGTTTTTGGCGAGCCAACGCCCACCAACGCCTATCGAGGCGAAATACCATGTTTTGACGGCGTATCGAGGCGAGGTGCAGTTTTATGTTTGGCGAGACAACGCCGAACAGTATTTACGGGGGCCATTCGAGTTCAAATATATTTACCGGCGGGCGTGCCGCCCCGTTGAATTTATGTACGGGTGGCCAGTTAAGGCCATTTGTGTTATTACCCAAAGGCGGAAGACGCCCAACCTCACAAAAAGGAGCGGAAGGTACCAAATTTGTTTTATTATTATTTTTATTTGTTTTTTTTGATTTTGATTTTTCTACTTAAAATCCAAATTTCCATGTTTTTATTATTCCGTTTTATTAACTTTTTGTATTGTAATCGAGCGACATATAACTGTTGTTTGGCACGCGTGCTGGATACATTGGTCTTGCCCTTAAAATTACTCGCTGTCGTTATTTGTATTTTGGCAAGTTTTCTCTTCTTCTTTTTTTCTGTCATAATTCATTTTTTTTATAAAAACTCGAACGGTGTTCAATCCCTTTCTGCATTCGACATTTATTTTTTTATTCATCGAATAATTCTGATTAGTTACATTCTCGTATGAATTTTAGTTTGTTTTTTTTTATTATTTTTATAATAAAATGAATTATTAAATTTTATACGGGGCGGTATGTTGGGAGGGAGATTCGCACTTCGTGTCGGTGCCATATTTACAGGCTGGGCTTGTCACTCCCCTTTATTTTCTTGGCAGGACATCCATAGGGTCGGAGTGGCGACCCAACATATGTATCGCCCATTCGGGTAGACCGTAAACCCCACTTGGTCTCCCCGTTGCACTCAGATAGTTTTGAGATGTCGGAGTGTATATTGTGTGTGAGGGAATCGCTGGAGGTCTCTTCGGGTGAAGAGAGGCCTGGTCTGTTAAAAAGACGTATCTACCTTATTATACTGCTTCGTTGTGGCTGGACATCGGCCTTCCGGGGTTGATGCGTCACGGGGGGGGGGGGGGGGGGGGGTGGGGGCGGGGGCACTCTTCAGCAGACTGGGTACTTATCACTCGGGGAGATCCGGTTGTCACCAGATGGGCACACTCGGTTTTTATTAAATTTATCTAACGTTCCTTAAATTTCGTCCAACGAATTCTGGTGTCCCTGATTTAATTTCAGTTTTTCTTTAATTTGCTTTTTAATTTTGATTCTGTTCAATGGTGTAGGCAAGGAGCACACAAGTCTCAACTTCCCCACGGCCCAAAACCCTGAAATCTAGCCGGCAAAATCACATTGATAGAGGCCTCTGCGTGCTTAGTGAAATCTGCGGGTCACCTGCGAGTCATCCGTAACACAACTTCTACGAACAGTAGTAAGATGAAAACTAGTCTTTATGCGTCCCACTGCCAAACCGGGGAGGTGGGTCGAGGGAGTTCTATGATGAAACGATCGATTGGACTATAAAAGATCGTAGAACCTATGCAAGGCGAATCGTTTGGTAGCGCCAAGAGACAGAGATTTCACGATAAACGGTCTGAGCTAAAGGCACAACACACAACTATACAAAAAATTAGGCTTGCTTGAAAATCATTTCGCAAAGTTTGAGGAAGTTCAATCGAAGATGTATTAGAGCCGGAAAGCGATAAACGGGAATCCTTTGAGGAAACCTATTGTTACACTAAATCAAAATTATTATCAAAAATCACTGAACTCGCAGACGTCCATCGGTCAATCTAAATCAAAGTAGTACAGACGTGTTGGGACTTAATCGTACGGGAAATCGTTCCAATAGTTGCCAAAAATTGAATCACCTCATTTCTCAACACGTATATTGATGCAGCCGATAATTTGAAGCATTTAGAGAAATTCAACTACTATCGCAAATGTCTGAAAAGTGGAATCGCTTAGAGTATGTTCACGTCATTGGAGTTGACCAACGCAAATTATGCCGAGGCGTTTACATTATTGAAAAAACGTTACGACAACGAACGGCTCATTTATCAAGCTCATATTCGAGAAATAAGTGAAATTCCTGTCGCTGGCAAATCAGTGTCATCTCTATAAAGGCTTATCGATGCAGTCAACGTCAATCTTCACGCCTTACTAGCATTAGGCAATCGTTAATAGCTTGCGAACGTATTGCTGCATATCGTATTTGGAAAACTGGGCAATGCTTCTCAAATCAAATGAAAGGAAGACGCACCCTCAACTTCTGTACCGACCTGGAAGGAATTGGAAGCATATTTAGTCAAAAGAATTTTGATGTTAGAAAATTCAAATGCCAATCGATCTCAATTGAATTCGATACCATACAGCCGTCCGCAATCAAAAAAAGGTCGTCTTATTCGTTGAATTTTCGAAGTGTTTCATTAACCACAACCGATAATTTGCACTGTGTTTTTCATTCTGGTCATTTGATTTAAAAATGTTCTAATTTTCTTGAATTATCACCTCTATCTCGTGTTAGTGCTGTGAAACAACATCAATTATGAATGCATAATTGATGTATTGTTATTAATGAATTATTTCAATAAGAACCACTGAGTTCGTGATTTTCGTGTGGTTAGGTATGTTTATCGATGTCGAAATTTTCTATGAGTTACTTGAAACCGGCCAAATAAAATTGGCTGAGAATCTACCGTTGTTGAGAGAGCCAAAGTTCGTTTGTTGGAACAATTGTTAGAACATTATATACTTTTTTTTTGAACCTCAAAGTAGTCGCTCTAAAATCACTAACGTAGTCGAATCATCAATAAAATATGTGCGCATAAAAAGTTTAAAATAAAATTTAAATATTGTCATAGTACGTTTATTACCTAAACATTCGGTTACTTGATATACCAAACCAATATTATAAAAGGACATTTTGACCTTTTCATTTATATTCTGCTGCGTCGAACACGATTAATGGCGTATCATATAGCAAAACACTTTATCAATAAATTTAAAACGCAAATAAGTCAATGATTTCCCATAAAACGTGTATCCCATCCCAAAATCTAGGGCTTTTCATGCCAACAACAACAATAACATATTTTCTGTGAATTTAATCAATAATAAAAAAAAATTCTTAGAAATCGAATAACAATAAATTCTCTTGAATAATGGATCGAAAAAACTCATTCAGCCACCTAGCTCTGCGACATCCGTCTATAAGATAAACTCTATGCCTATATATACAAAATATTTTGATAAGGGTAGATAACTAGACGAGCACCGAACAAAAAAAAAAAATTTATGTAAATTTTAAAATTTCAATGAAATATGAACATTGAAAATCAATTTTCATCTTTGTGAGCGCTCCAAAGAAAAGTATTTAAGAATAAATCAACCTTTCATGTAAGCATGCAAAGGATTTAGATATAAAGGAAAATGATGGACGCGCAAGTTTATAAATCAAGTGCACACATATAATATGTGGGTGGTGTCGCATATATGTGTGTGTGTATATACGATCTACCCGCAGAAGACAAAATCTATTGTATTTATCCACTTTCTTATCTTGTGTAAACGATAGGACTGATTATGTATACGTATTTTATGTAGCTTTTGTAGCAACCACGTTATAATATTTGGCAGATAATCCGCACCCCAATCAATCATCATTATTATAGAGCACAGCATCTTCAGCACACATCCTTATTATTACTACAAACATATGTGTATAGTTCAAGTATATTTACACGACCAAAAAATAAACAAAACCACATTGTGGGTGCTTTAAATATTTTCAAAGTGTGGCTTTAGTGTGAAGAAGGGTTTGATAATAAGATATTTTTTTATTCTGAACAACCAAAAATAAATTTTAGTGCGGTGTAACCAAGGCTGGGAATTTCGAATAAACGGAATTTTTAAGGTTTCATTGGTAATTTATATAGCAGAAATGCTGCAAGACCAAAATAGCGAACAATGAATGCTGTATACAGGATAAAATATGTAAAGCAATTAAAATTCATTAAATTTCGATTTAATTTATATAAAATATACGTTTCATACACACACACACACATACACAAATAAAATATATAATTTGTTCAGACACGAGAGGATGGGTAGACCGGGTAACAAAAACATATTTTTTGTACAAAAAACTGTTTTTCCCTTATCATTTCAATATGACTTCTATTGTTTTGTTGGAAAATATTTTATTTTTCTCGTTTTTCCCATTTTTAAATTTTAATAATACAAAACTATAATGTGATGTTTACAAAAAATTGGATAAAGTTATTTTATTGTAAATTAAACGAGCAAACAAACTTTAACAAATTAGTTTTAAATTAAGTTTAACAAAATAAATAGTAATGGATTTAAATAAATCATGATGTTGGCATAAAATTAACAATGCATGGTAAATTTTGACATTTTAATATTTTTCCAAGATATTTTCCTCGCACCAATTTGGTACTGTTGTTTTGGTAATTTGGAAATCTGCCTAATCGGCGCGGTCGAACTAGAGGTGTAACTCGGAGATAAAACTTGCATAGTTTGAAGTTTGCTCTTACAATGCAAACAATGCCTTCCCATCATTCAACAGTTAGCCGACGATGTTCCAACTCCGAAAAATTCGAAAAATTATTTAACCTGCCTGGATATTTGAAAAACAAGTCGAACAGTTGCAGTCTAATCTCTAATTTGTTCCAGAGATCCTTAGATTTAAAATGACATATTTTTCCCTGGTAGTAAGAGTTAAAGAGGTCAAATACCATACAATTTTCTCTACGATTTATAACAAAAAGTTATTGCAGAAAAACTTTACCGATTGCTTTTATAGGGGCCTGATTCTTTTTCCGGGTTGGTCTCAGAAACTATTCAACAAATTTTGATCAACTCTCCTTCGTTATACTTGTGGTGACCCTAGACTATTCAGAATTTCATTATTGGGTCAATTTAACCAACCAAAATTAACAACTCTATCACAAGAGAAAAGTTACGCCCACGGTTAATGTAATGTGGCAAAAAAAAGAAACAAATCAATAAAATTCAGACCAACAAAACTTGGCTTAAAAAAATTAGTCTTTCTCTTTAATTTTGGCTTTGATGCGAACATCGCCGACATAGCTAATGCCCCATTCCACACGAGATTTTTGGTTTTTTGATTATTTTTTCAAAGCCAACTAGTCGTAATAGATAATGTATATGTATGTGTGTTTTATTTTGTTTTGTTCTGCTGTGTCGAAAAAAAAATTTAAACTAAAATGAGTCAAAAATGGTATTGAAATATTTTTTATTTCATTTATGTTTTAGTGTGATTTCACCGAAAATTTATTTAAGTCGCAATTAAAACCTGTATCATAGGTAAACGGGGAAAGAAACGAAAAAAGTCGCTTCTTTGATATCCAATGTGGAACCATCCAATAAGTAAGCAAAACAAATAAACAAAGTTTTTTTTTTAAATAAATAAATTAAACCCCTTCGTTATAAATAAACCACGAAGCAACGAATATTGTAGTAAAATAAGTCTTCCTTCCTGTGAGAGTACGGTGGTTAATTGGAATTCTTTCTTGGAATTCTTTTTGCAAATTTGAAAATGACAATAGGACTTCGTTAGAAACAAGATGTTACGACTCTACGATCCTAACATTACAATCTTACGAGGGTTGCCTTTTATATTTCGGGATTGGCCACTCCTAGTGTTGCAATCTGGCAACTGACAGCTCTATCTTAAAGTTTGACATTTTTGAGATTATACGTACTCAGAACGTTTTGACATTCGAGCGCTATTTGTGTTGTTTACAGTACTCATTAACTCAACATCTCGGCGAAAAATGGAATTAAATCGTGAACATTTTCGTGCGATTATTTTTTACTTTCGACGTGGATTAAGGCAGCAGGAGTGCATGGATGAACTTAATTCAATTTTTGGCGATGAAGCTCCATCAAGGACTAGTGTTTATCGATGGTATGGTAAATTCAATCGAGGTCGTAGTTCACTCCAAGACGAATTTCGTGACGGTCGTCCAGAGTCAGTTGTTGTTCCGGAAACCATTGATGCTGTGCGCGAACTGATATTGCAAGATCGTCATGTGACCTATCGTGAGATTGAGACAACCTTAGGCATTAGTGGGACCAGCATACATTCAATATTGCATAAACATTTGAATGTCAAACAAATTTGTTCGCGTTGGATCCCACACAGTTTGTCAATCGCTCAAAAAAAGGCTCGTGTCGATTGGTCGAAAGAAAAGCTCAAAAAATACGATCACGGTGCTTCACGCAAACAGGTGATGAACCGTGGATTTATGCGTATGAGCCCGAAAGTAAACAGCAGTCGACTGTATGGGTGTTTCAAGATGAGCCGAATCCAACAAAATTTGTTCGCGCACGAAGCATTTGCAAGCAAATGATCGCCTGTTTTTTCGGAAAAAATGGACATGTCGCAACCGTACCACTAGAACAACGCAGAACAGTCAATTCTGAGTGGTACACAACCATTTGTTTGCCAGTTGTCTTAGAAGAAATCAGGAAAACCAACTGCCGAAGACGGATCACTCTTCACCACGACAATGCGAGCTCTCATCGATTTGATGAGCCATCCACCGTATAGTCCTGACTTGTCACCAAATAACTTCTTTTTATTCCCTACGTAAAAAACAAACTGAGAGGTTTCACGTTTTTCGACACCTGAAGAAGCGGTTGCTGCGTTCAGAATGCATGTTTTGGAGATACCTCAATCAGAGTGGAAAAAGTGCTTCGACAATTGGTTCAAACGCATGCAAGAGTGTATGAATCTCTCTTAAGTGTATAGATAAAAGGCAGCCCTCGTATAGTTTTTTATTTTGAATATTTGAATTTCAGTATAGTCGTTTCATTAATACTGATGGCATTGCCATCTGTTGTTGAATATACGCTAAAGTTTGATTTTATGGAAATTAGCCTCCTTATTCACACGCCGCGTCGTGTGAATTTATAATAAATTGAGAGCGAGACCGATGTGTACCTTGTGCGTGCGTGCGACTGTTTTCCGCTTCACAAAGTTGTTCAAAGTCCGCGACTATTTTTGTTTCTACAGGATTTTTTTTTATCAAGGTCATCGACTATTTCATTCTTCTGTTCGATTTAATTTTCGATTATTTTATTCGACATCCACAGAGTCGGAGTGGCAGGTCCAGCGTATGGGTAAAATCCACTCGGTCTCCCCGTGACTCCGATAATGTTAAGTTGTCGGAGTGTGTAATGTGGGTAGATTCGCTGAAAGTCTCTTCGGGTGAAGAGAGGCCTGGTCTGTTGAAGAGGTGTCCTTACCTTATTATGCCATTTCGTTGTGGCTGGGCAACAGCCTTTCGAGGTTGAAAATGCGGAGGGGGAGGTGTGATCTCTTCAGCAGACTGGGTACTTCTCACTCGGGGAGACCCGGTCGCCGCCGGATGGACACACCCGGTTATAATTATTTATCCATTGTTCCCTCAACTTTCGTTCGATGAATTATGGTGTCTGCCAATTTAATTCCAGTATTTCTGAATTTTGTTTTTATTTGATTCCGTTCCACGGTGTAGGCCAGGAACACGCAAGCCTCAACTTCCCCACGACCCAAAACCTTAAGATCTAGTCGGCCATTCGTAACAAAGAGAACTTTTGATTTTATTGAATGCATCTATTTCTTCATTGGCGAGGTGTGTTTTGATAAGGTTTTGAGAGGCTTCTTAAAAAGCGAAATCAGAGACTTCCTGAATTTTGCACAGCCCTGGATAAACCCACGGTAGACCTCGGCCATTCCCAGGAAAGTTTCCTTCACCGTTATAGGTATGAGAAAATATGCTATCGCTTTCACTTTTTTTTGATTGGCTTTTATCCCATCTTTAGATATGACAAATCCTAGGAATTCTACCTCGTCTTGAAGAAATTCGTATTTGTCGAGCTGGATCTCTATGTTAGCGTCTTCTAGCACTTTAAATATTATCCTCATGCTCTCGAAGTGTTCCTCCTCCGTTTTGCCAAATATGACGATATCGTCTATGTAGACATGGCAGCGCTTTCCGATGTGATCTCTGAGAATGTCATCGAGAGTGCGTTGGAATATCGAAGGGGCTCCTGTGTCGTCCTGTTTCTTAGGTACAATCTATACAGAGGAGTTATATGGAGATTTGGATGGCTTGATCACACCATCTTTCAACAATTATCTAATCTGGTTTTCTACCTCATCCTTCAAACATATCGGATATGGGTAGGGATGAAAATATACGGGATCAGTATTGGCAGACGAATTTCACCCTTCACTATTGTTGTGAAGGTTAGTTTCTCCTCGAGGTCGGAGAAGAGGTGTGGATAGACACATTCTTATGTGGTTTAGTCTTTGTTTTTGTCCTTCGTGGGAGATTCTAATGGTTATGTTATGCACGGAATCGAAAATATGTTGCTTTATGGGTACCCTAAGATTTAGCTTGACACTCATATACCCTTTGTCGGTATGTATTATAGCACCGAGTTGTTTCAAGCTATCATTACCGATTATACCGCCGAATGATCGTAAGCTAGGTACAGTAAATACTTGATATAAGCTACCTTGATATTAGCGACTTTTTCTAAATTGACTCTCAATTAAAGCAACATTTTTAAATTCATATTTTTTCGTTAAAAGTCACCATTGCGACATGCGCAATTGTTCCATTTGCAAGAACATTGCTTTGTCGGAAGCACGGACAGCCTGTTCCTCGATACGTGAATGTATATTCAATCGATGCATTGGGGCGCATTTACACAGTTCATCCGAGTAATGACGACTGTTTTTACCTGCGTTTGTTATTGGTTAATGTTCGTGGACCGATTCGATTTGAATTTCTACGAACTGTTAATGAAGAGCTGTGCGCAACATATCGAGAAACCTGTCAGTGTTTACATTTACAGTGTGTACTGCGTATCAAATTCGATCACTTTTGGCCATCATCATTCCAACGTGTTTTCCATGGCTGAAAACATTTTGCATCGAGTGCGTACAACAACAGCGAATCCCGAACTCGAATTTAACACTGAGATCTACAACGAGGCATTGATTTTCTATATAGAGGATTTGTGTCTGATGATATCCGGAAAGATGTTGCACGAATTAGAACAAAACTCTAACTTTTGAATCTGCAGCAGAAAATCGCGTCCGACACATTGATGATATCAGCCAACTGCAGCTATGGAGGAATCTTCTTCCTCGATGCACCTGGCGGAACTGGCAACACATTTTTAATTTTATTGATTTTAGCTTCGATTCATGCACAAAGTCAAATAGCACTGGCAGTAGCATCATCTGGGGTTTCTACCACATTGTTAGAAGGAGGACAAACAGCTCATTCTACACTCAAACTGCCACTGAATTTACAAACGATAGATGAACCGACGTGCAACATTTCCAAAAAATCAGCAATGACGACAGTACTATAAACCAGCATTGTAGGCACTCGATCTCGTTGATAGATTTGCGCAATAATCAGGATCTCTTTGGAGGTACGATGATTCTGCTGGTCGGCGATTTTCGCCAAACGCTGCCAGTCATTCCAAGATCAACAGCTGCTTATGAAATAAACGCTTGCTTGAAGTCATCGAATTTGTGGAGATACGTGAAAACTCCCAAGTTCAAATGAGTTCTCTCCCAAAGTCAAATAGCTGGCCAATTGCATTCGTTTAAGTCGATCGATTCCATTACAGATCCAGATGAAATAATCAAATATCCAATTGAATTCCTGAATTCATTGGCTTTTCCAGGAATGGCGCCGCACAATTTGCAGTTCAAGGTCGGTTCGGTGATAATCATGTTACGCTACCAACCAAAACTATGCAATGGAACAAGACTCACTGTTAAGAGGCTGATGAACAACGTGATTGAAGCAACGATAATCATAGGACAGTTCAAAGGCCAGGATGTTCTGATTCCAAGTATACCATTGATTCCAACCGACTTGCCGTTTCAATTTAAGCGTGTTCAGTTTCCGGTTCATCTTGCATTCGCAATGGCGATCAATAAATCGCAAGGCCAATTGTTGGAAGTGTGTGAAATAACCCTTGAATTGCAGTGTTTTCCCATGGGTAATTAGCGTGCGAGAGTCGGTGAACCATCAGCGCTGTCCGTTTTCTCTCCGGACAGCGTGTTAAACAATATCGTTCATCATCAAACGTTGCGATGAAAACATTATTAATTTGCTGCAGAGGTTGTGAGATTTGACAACTCTCGATTCCGTTCCGAAAAGTCATTTAAAGTCACTGGATTATGCTGATAAACCAGCAACAATAGAAGGATTAATTACAGTAATTGATTTTACAAAATTATAAAGTAAAACCATAATCTGGCAAATGCAATGCGCTTTGGCACTTCTAACTCCACTCCTAAGTGAAAATCATTTATTCATTTATCATTTAAAAACCAAGGCTGGCCCCGTGGGTCTAGGGGATCCATACAAATTTTTTGTTAATTTTTTCCTGGGAATGAGTTTAGGAAAGGGATTATATGAAATTAGTGACTTGATCGATTCTGAGGGGTGCGTCCTCCCGAATCAAGGGGCCCATTCTTTGCATTGCTGGGTCTGGGGGCCGCGGTAAATATTTGTTTCTAATATTTCGTGTGTGAAGTTTATGCCAAAATAACAAAATATACACTGTGTCCTATGAGTACTTAGAATTGAAAAAACACTCAAATATTCAACTTTCATAATAAAATCTGAAATTTTTTAATAAACACAAATATTTTTACACTATATGTAGCAAACATCTAATTCTTGTGGAAAGTTTTGAGTCAATTTTAAAAAATGCATTTTTTTACAACAAACACACTATGAAGTGCACAGAGATGATCGAAATTGTCCTAAACTGCCCCTACGGATTGCCCAGAGATGATCGAAGTTGTTCTGAACTAGTAATTGATGTAAGAAACCAATCTTATTTATCCACATGCTCGGAAATCTCTGAGATTATTGTTATTCGAGACAGAACATCATTGAGTGTATTACGAAAATTCTTAAACATTTGAAATTATTTATCTCGGCCCTTACGGATTGCCCAGATACGTTCGAAGTGGTTCTGAACTAGTAATTTAATCAACTACTAGTTCAGAACAACTTCGAACGTATCTAAGCTATCCGTACGGGTCGAGATAAATAATTTCAAATGTTTAAGAATTTTCATATTTCACTCAATGACATTCTGTCTCGAATAAATAAGATTGGTTTCTTACACCAATTACTAGCACAGAACCAGTTCGAACGTATCTGGGCAATCCGTAGGGGCCGAGATAAATATTTTCAAATTTTTAAGAATTTTCATATTTCACTCAATGACATTCTGTCTCGAATAACAAAAATCTGACAGATTTCCGAGCATGTGGATAAATAAGATTGGTTTCTTACATCAATTACTAGTTCAGAACAACTTCGAACGTATCTGGGCAATCCGTACGGGCCGAGATAAATAATTTCAAATGTTTAAGAATTTTCAAATTTCACTCAATGACGTTCTGTCTCGAATAACAAAAATCTGAGAGATTTCCGAGCATGTTGATAAATAAGATTGCTTTCTTACATCAATTACTAGTTCCGAACAACTTCGATCATCTCTGTGCGGGCAGTAGGGGCAGTTCAGAACAACTTTGATCATCTCTGTGCAACTCATAGTATGCTTGTTGTAAAAAAAAAACATTTTGTAAAATTCACTCAAAACTTTCTACAAAGATTATATGTTTGCTACATATAGTGTAAAAATATTTGTGTTCATAAAAAATTTCAGATATTATTATGAAAGTTCAATATTTGAGTGTTTTTCAATTCTAAGTACTTATAGGCCACAGTGTATATTTTGTTATTTTGGCTTAAACTTCACTCCGATTATAACTGCTTAAATTTTAAAAAAGCAACAAGGCCAACCCTTGTTGGTTGAACATTGCAAAAATTGAAAAATCTTCCATTGAAGCTATCACTTCCGGAAATAATGTTTTTTTTATCAAAACTCGTTATTTTCAGTAAAATTTAAAAAGTGATCTGGACTAACTTTGTTTGAAATTTAATTAATATACAATCTTTTTTCCGGTCTCTTTTATCTCGGTTTTCCGGTTACAATCTTTGGCTTTCGACCAAGAATCACTGGGATCTCCCAATTTATGAAAAAAGTTTAAGTTTCTTCCCGACCAACAAATTCGTCTGAGTAGTGCAGGGGCCAAATTTTCGTTGGAAAACAGTTTTTTTTGTCAAAAATCACAATTTCCGCTTAAATTTTGGAAAACTTATATGGACCGGTATTGTTGCAAGAATATGTTAGTTCTTAGTCACTTTTATTGTAATACTTTTCAAAATATTTGCACAAAGCGGAAAAGCTCTAATGGAAGTTGCCACTTTCGGTCGGCCGATTTCTGTTAAAAATCACTAGGAGTGGAATTTGTGGAAACAGTTTAAGTATGAAATATCATGCTGGTCAATGATTCGCACTGCCCAGGGGCCGATTTTTTTTTGCCAATCCAAACAGCGATTTTGAAAAACTTGTCTGTACCGGTATTGTTTTAAATTTAATTTAGAGTCATTTATTTCTTAGTAATTTTTCTCGTCAAAATTTTCATGGTACTATACTTTATTTTAATCCGTAAAAGAAAGTAAAACCTGACGCCGTGCATGATTAGAACTAGAGGGTTTTAGGTAGTGAGGCAATAACCTACTTCATGTATTAAGGTGATAAAAATAAAAATTAATAGCAAAAGTCCTGAAGTTGTGCATTTTTAGTACTAGGTAATGTATATAGGTGACTCAATGACAAAGTTCATGTATGGCTGCTACGATCGCGCTCCTTGCCCCTCAAAGGGGTTTTTCACGACCAATGAAAATTTACAAGCTTATTTTTAGATGCCCCTTGATTTAATTTTTATAATTTTATTGTTGAACACTAAGTTCGAATGACATTAGTTATTAAGAAGATCGGAGATACGAATGAATGGCGGGGAGTCCAAATTTTGAAAAACAAAATCGTTAAGGGGTCGTCCGGTGTAGCCAAGTTCCCTTTACTAATATTTTTCGGCTCGAACGATTTTGATAAAAATTCGTGAGGGTAATTGCAATGAGTCGGGATTTCGGTAACAGTTGATTCGGGGCCCTCCGGTAGAAACCGAGTTCCATTTTTAATTTGTTTTTAGCTGTGACGAAAACTTCTGAAAAAGGGTACAAAATATTGATTTCGCCGAGTATGAATTTCGAGAAAATTCGATTAGAAAGTCGTCAAATGAACCGCTGAATTTAGGGAGTCTTATTTTCGGGAGAATTATTTTAGGGGTCCTGTTTGGGGATAGGATCTCTTTTATAAGTTTTATTTTCGAATTATACGATTTTAATAAAATTGGTGAGAGTGCGTAAGTAAAATTTTTACCTTTATGTCCGGTTTATGAACAATGAAATATTTTATTGTTACGTTGCGGTAACTTACCTGAAATGAAACAAGAAAAAAGGTTTTAAATAAGTATTCTAGTTAACTATAATGTTTTCGTTCGGTTGAAAATCAATTTCTTAATAAATACTTGAAATTACATTAACTATTCATAATTAGTAAACAAAGTCCCAGGGGTTATTGAAAAAACACTGTCGAAGAATCCCAAACAGCGTAACCTAAATGTTCTAAAAATTTTCTAAATGAAAGAAGAAGATGAAATGAATGAGATGTACTTGCTTCAGCAAATCTGTGGGACTTAGTTTAATAGAATTTCCCACTATCTATATATGTGTGATGTGTATGTATTTTTACCAAATTAATTTGCACTGAACTGAATTAAATTGAACTTATTTAATTAATTTTAATATTTATTTAAATAACATTTAACAACGTATATTTTTTAACAAACTTAAAAAATTATTCTTAACACAAAAATAACTGACTTTTCTTTTTTTGTCGAGATAATTTTCAATAATGAAAAAAATTGAATGTATTTTTTTCACGACCTACGATGGCAGACCGGGTTTTATTCTCTTCCATCTTTTTAAGAAATTCATTAAAAATTTGGAAAATGACATTTAAATTTGATATTCCAATTTGTAAACTTCGCCACAATACTCCCTCCCCAATGAGTTCGAAAGAATTTATGAAAATGCAAGTGTACCGAGGCTGGAAAAAAATCAACGGTGATCCAGAAGCTACTTCAGTTAAAAGTGTACTGGTTCCTTTGGTGGAAGATTGAAGCGAACCTATTTTAACACATTAGTACCATCAGATCCCAACCCGTGATCCGAAATTCTCTCACTCAGCGAGGCCGCCGAAAGCAATCACTCGATATCAGCATTCTCCGCGAAACACAGTTCGAGGCGATCCAGAGATATCACGCTTGACTTGCCGTTTACGTCAATAGTGAAGAACTTATACCCTCTTTCGAGAACTTTAAACGGTCCTGAATAAAGTGGTTGTTAAGATTTCCACACAATATCGGACCTTAAAAAAACATGTGAACCCATTGAAAGTTCTCTGCTTACGAAAGTTTTTACATTGGAGTGCCTGGTTGCCGGAAACGGTCTAAACTCATCAAAATGCTTATAAGATTATTAACAAAATCTGTCTGAAGAATTTTATCTGTCGAAAAATAATTTAGAAATTGACCAGGCATCTTCAACGTACTTCCGTAAACAAGTTCAGCAGGAGAAGTTTTAAGTTCCTCACTATATAACGTGCGTAAAGCTAACAGTACGGTTGGAAAGAACGTTACCCAACCAGTTCGTTCGTGACACATGATTGCAGTCTTTAAAGTTCTGTGCCATCTCTCAATCATACCGTTGGACTTAAAATTTTGGATTTCTGACAAGCTATTCAGGATTGTGCCATAGTTTTTGAATCTTTCGTGGTGGAGGGCCAGATGACATTTTTCGTCAATAATTTAGTTATTGCTTTAACTCCTGGGTGTGAAAGATTATGAAAGGCTTCAAAAACTTTTTTCCGAAATTCCATTTTTATAAAAGGTCTAGAGTTAAAACTCAACGGTACTTGGACAAACTTTAAAGTTAAATTATCGCGCATCAGATCTTTTAGCTCGGCATCATTGGTTTGGGCATCCGCAATTTGCGCATAATCTATACTTTCAGGAATAGAAAATTAGATTAATGCGGGAAATTGTATCTGCGACGACATTATCGATGCCTGAAATGAGTTGGTTGTCGGTTATGAAATAGCGGTATCCGAAGCGTCTACCATAATAGCGAGTTTAGCCGTAGATGAAGGGTGTGCAAGAAGAGTAGCTTTACACAACTTCTCCTTACAATTGTCGAAGGGTGACCAATTAATTGGAATTTTACTATTTTTCTCATAACCTTTAAGAAAATCATTAAGTAAAATTTGATCAGCCGCTGCGTTTGGATTGAAACGTCTGTAGAAATTAATCATTCCCAAAAATCTTTTGAGTTGATTAGGTAAAATGCTATTTGCATTAACGAAATATCCTAAGAATTTAACTTCAGGTGAAGCGAAGACACATTTTCCAGGATTGTTGATTAAACCGTTGTCTGATAATTTTTGGAAAACTATTTCGAGATGCGCGTGATGTTCCTCGAGAGTTTCAGACGCTATCAGAATATCATCTAAGTAGATGAATGCGAAGTTAAGTCCCAACAATACGGAATACATGAATCTCTGAAAAGTTTGCGCTGCATTCCTGGGACCAAAAGTCGTTTTAGTGAATTCAAATAAACCGAAGGAAGTCGCAAAAGCGGTTTTTGGAATATCAGACGGTTTAATAGGGATTTGACGATAAGCTTGGACAATATCAAGAGTCGAAAAAACCGTACATCCTTGAAGCTGGTACGAAAAATCTTGAAGATGTGGAATAGGATAACGATCTGGGATAGTAACTGCACGATTCAGATTTCGGTAATCTCCACATGGTCTCCAATCTCCATTTTTCTTGAAGACAAGATGCAAAAGACTAGACCATGCACTATTACTTGGACGACAAATTCCTAGTGCCATCAGATTCTCAAATTCCTGTTTTGCAATCGTTAATTTGTCGGGTGCCAAACGTCTAGTTTTACAAGAAACCGGTGCTCCAAAAGTCATCAATAACATACCGCACCACGACATTAAAATCATCGTGGGCGACTTTAATGCAAAAATCGGTAGGAGTGCAGAAAATACATCGCACATCGGTCCTAACAGTCTGCATCTAACTAGTAACAACAACGGCCAACGCGTCACCGACCTGGCATTAATGTACAACTTAGTTGTATCAAGTACGTTTTTCCCGCATAAGAGAATCCACAAAGTAACGTGGAGATCGAATGATGGAAGAACGGAAAACCAAATTGATCACGTCATGGTGTCTAAGAGACACTCGACCAGTATATCTGACGTTAGATCCTACAGGGGTGCAGATATGGACAGCGATCATATGCTTGTCATATTTAAATATAAGTGCAAACTGTCATCAACGTTCAACAGACAAGCACAAAAAACCGTTCGATGGAATGTGGATGCTCTAAAAGACCAAGCGTCACTGCAGAGTTACCAATCAGCTGTCACTAATTATCTAGAGCGGCCTAGCAACAACGAAGAAGCTCCTTCTAACATCCAGGAGCAGTGGCACACAATACAGTCAGCCATTACCACCGCGGCGCAAAACACTATCGGAAGAAGACCTCCGAGACCCCGCAATGATTGGTTCGATGATCAATGTCGCCTGATCGTCGCAAATAAACAAAAGCTTCGAGAAAAATGGTTGGCTCGCAATACTAGAAGCACACATGCAGAATATCTCCGCGCCAGGAAAGCCACGACTAAATACCTTCGTCAAAAGAAACGCGATCATATGAGATTATGCATCGAAAACATCAGCTTCCAAGCGGAAGTGGGAAATTCAAGGGACTGTTTTGCTAATGCCAGGAATCTCACTAAAGACTTCCACCCAAGAAGTACAGCCATCAAAGACGGGAATGGAGAATTGAGAACAAACGTGGCTGATGTTCTCTCAGTATGGCAAACCTACTTTCAAAATCTACTAAATCGGAATGACGACGTGACCCCCATTAGAGCAATAGCTCCTCCAGGTGATGAAGTCTTCGTCGAATATCCCACAGTAGAGGAAGTAGACGCAGCTATTAGTCGATTGAAAAACGGCAAGGCACCCGGTCTCGATGGAATCCCCGCAGAATTAATAAAACTCGGAGGCGCTACTCTTGCAACAAGTCTACACGATCTCATCGTCTGTATTTGGGACCAAGAAGAGCTGCCGGAGAATTGGAAGACCGCGCTCATATGTCCGTTGCATAAAAAAGGCGACCGTCTTAAATGTGAAAACTATCGTGGTATAGCTCTATTGAACACTGCTTACAAAGTGTTGGCTAATGTTGTACTTGCCAGACTCATCCCTTTCGCCGAAAACATCATTGGCGATTATCAGTGTGGTTTCCGTCCCAACCGATCGACCACTGACCAGAGTTTCACCATGAGGATGATCCTGGAAAAATGTTGGGAGTACAACATAACCATACATCAATTATATATAGACTTCCGTCAGGCATATGACAGTATAAACCGCGATAACCTTTGGGCCGCGCTCATATGCCTAGGAATTCCAGAGAAACTCGTTTCTCTGTGCAAATTAACAACGTCTGGGTCTGTATGTAGAATTGTAATCGAAGGAACTGTGTCAGACTCCTTTGAAATAACATCTGGTGTTCGACAGGGAGATGCACTCGCGCCTGTGCTGTTCAATTTGGCGCTTGAGTACGTAGTGAGGAAAAGCAACATCGAAACTTCGCGCTGTATATTTAATAAATCCGGCCAAATTCTTGGATATGCAGATGATATCGTGCTTCTTGGCCGAAGACCTAGCGATATCAAAGACAGTTTCATTCCGCTCGATCGCTGCGCAAGAAGACTTGGTTTGAAGGTGAACAGTAGCAAAACCAAATTTGTATCAACACCCAGGAACATCCCCATGGCAAATCTCGGAATTGGCGACCACAATTTTGATCGCGTTGAAAATTTCAAATACCTCGGGTCAGTTATAACATCATCAAATGACATGCAGGCAGAAATAAAAGCCCGAATAGCTGCCGCACATCGAGTTTTCTACGCCCAATCAAAATTATTGCGATCTAGAAATCTATCGCAGTCGTGCAAGCTCGCACTTTATAAAGCACTAATAAGACCTGTGCTGGCTTTCGGAAGCGAGAGCTGGACCATGACCACTAATGATTGTAGATTGTTATCAACTTTCGAAAGGAAGGTCATTCGCTCCATCTTTGGTCCAATTAAAGTCGCGAACAATGAATATCGGATTCGCATGAACCACGAGATAAAGCAAATACTTGGAGATTGCGATATTATCGGATTCATCAAATCCAATCGAGTGAGATGGCTTGGTCACGTTGCAAGGTCCCCACAACAACGGATGACCAATAAAGTGTTGCATCAACAACCAGCCGGTGTGCGTCGTAGAGGAAGACCCCGACTGCGCTGGCGTGACGACGTCGAACAAGATCTACAGGCACTAGGATGTCGAAACTGGAGGTCGAGAGCGATGGATCGAGACGGCTGGAGGACCATAGTGCGGGCGGCAAAATCCCTTCATGGGATGTGAAGCTAGAGAGAGAGAGAGAGAGAGGTGCTCCAAAAGTTTCCAGCCGATGAGTGATCATATGCTTAACTGGTTTGACGTTTAGGGAGTTTGTCATAATTTCTGATAATTTAGAAAGAAGTTGCTGGATTTGATTATTCACCTGAGATTTGTCTAAATGAGACAGTGTTGACTCGGCAGTGAGAGTGATAGAACTAACTGTAAATAAAGATGTCGTTGGATCTAGAAGACGATGTTTGCCACGATCAACTATCAATCCAGAACTTTTAAGAAAATCAGCTCCGATAATGGGCAGCGAAACACCTGCCACAATAAATTCCCGCTTGAAATTACGCCGTAGCCCAAAATCTAAATTTAGAATTTTTGTTCTATAAGCTTTAATGGGCGTTCCATTCGCAGCGAATAATTTGGAGGTAGTTAAAGCCTGCAGAATGTCACAAATTTTGAGTGGAATAACCGAAACGTCAGCAAAGCAGTGTCTATTAGAAATTCAACTCTAGAATTTGAATCAAGTATTAATAGGCGACTGGTAGCAGGTTCATCAGTAACAGTCGTCACGTCCTGATGAACATTTAAAAATCCTTTTTGATCGACTGACCTCCGTAGGTTTTATCATAAAATTTACAGTCAGTTAACCTGGCATTTCTGAGCCTTATCACCGAACCTAAAATGATAATAACACAAATCGAATTTTGGATTAACCCGACCTCTAGATCTCGAACGAGAATTTGTTTGATTTCTATTATTTGAACGAGATCGAGATCTAGGGTTAACCATAGATTTAATTTCAGCCAAAATTTTTATTCTAAAATCTTCTAATTTAGCGTCTAAATTAAATGCATCAGAAAAGCCGGTTGGATTGACATACCCGTTAGATACTGCAAACGAGGATGGGCCGAAAGGGTTGCATGAATTAACGGCATTTAACCCTAACGGTGGCATTACCTCCATCATGTTATCTGCACGTATTGCCAACACATCGACCATTACATCATTCTCAAAAGTCGTCAGGATAATTTGAACCTGCGAAGGCAACCTCTTCATACAAAGTTGTCTGAGCAAGGTATCATTAAAATTACTGCCAGCATTCAACCTAATTTGACTCAGTAATTGCGACGGTTTTTTATCGGGCACAGTCAGGTTTGTCAGGACATTATTTAAACGTGTCATTTCTAACTCGCCCAATACGCGAATCACTTCCTCACCGAAGGACACCGAATAGGAAAGTGAACCCTTATCGCGGAGAATTAAATCCGCAAAACGATCATGAAGTCTCGCGTCCAACGCTCCCACTGCATGAGAGATCCTGGTGGCTTCCGACCTGATATACGCGACAGCGAACTGCGATTCCAGAATCGAAAACCAAACGGACGGGTTCTGACCGTACAACGGTTATGGAGGTCGGAATTGTATCGCTCCAATCTCCAAATTTGGATTTTGGACACCAGTACCACCAAGTCCTGAACCAGACTGTTCCAATGACTGAGCAACTCCTAGATCGCGGAAAAAATTTTGAGTGTGCAGAAACAATTGAAATTGCTCCGATTATAAATTTTGAATTTGAGAAAGATTTGAAAGAATTTGAGACCGGCTCCACTTACAAATTTAAATAGAAACGCGAAACAAAACGAAAAAAAAATGGAGTAGAAGTAAAAGGGATAAATAAATAAATAAAATGCCGAAATTAATTTTTATTTTTAAATAAAATTTTATTTTGAGAGTTTAACAGAATGAACTCAATGAAAAAAATGAAAAAAAAAATTACCTACGTTTACAATTGTTGTGAATTTTATTGTTTCCTGTACTCTGCTAATCCTGGAATCCCCACACTGCCATTTTATCGTGCCGTTGAACCGTTTCGGTGCTTGCTGAGAAACCGCTGCTCAATATTACTGCCAAAGTCCAAAACGGTTGCTTAGTTCGAATAATCTCGATGCAGTGATCTCAATGATCACAAATCAATTTAAATAATGCCGCACACAATCACGTCGGGGTCACCAATTTGTGGGTGTTAGTTTAATAGAATTTCCCACTTTCTATATGTGTGATGTGTGTATGTATTTTTACCAAACTAATTTGCACTGAACTGAATTAAATTGACATTATTTAATTAATTTTAATATTTATTTAAATAACATTTAACAACGTATATTTTTTAAACTTAAAAAATTATTTTTAACACAAAAATAACTGACTTTTCCTTTTTTTTCGAGATAATTTTCATTAATGAAAAAAATTGAATGTATTTTTTTCGCGACCTACGATGATAAACCGGGTTTTATTTCTCTTCCATCTTTTTAAAGAGTTCATTGAAAATTTGAAAAATGACATTTAAATGTGACATTCAAATTTGTAAACATCGCCACAAATCTGAGCACGCGACTTCGACAATCGGCAACGCACCGTCAGTTGTCGCCATTGTTCGAAATTTGCTGGGTTTTCTCGTCGTAAAATCTTACCAGCGCGATTGCGCTGCTTGGGACTCAAACGGTAAAATGCGACAGTTGAACCGAGAGGTGCAGCATGCAAATATGATATTTTTTTATCTGATTACGATAAGTGGTTTAATAAACATAGTTGCTCTCTGGTGTAGTGCGAAGCTCAACACTGAAACATATTCCACTTTGGGGATCCGCTCGAATCGCAATATTTCAAAACGCGATATTTCGAAACGCGATACGTTACAAAATGTGCATTGCGAAGCAACGGGAGTGCAGCGACCCGCCTGATATTACCCGGTCCTATACTCTCGCTCCTATAGACTTTTATATTCCTATAAACAAATATCGCGTTTTGAAATATCGCGATTTGATAATTCGCGTTTTAAAATATCGTGTTTTAAATGGGACCCTCCACGTTAGTACACAGAGTGCATGGAAGTTGCGATGCGCAGATAGAAGACTGTAATTGGGTGGATAAGTGAATGATTGATTCGGCTGATTGGTATAGCGTAAATATAGAGGTAAGGCTAGGACCTCAGAATGATTAAGTCTCCTATAACCTTGTAAGACTATGGCTCTAATTCGATTTAATTTTTTACTCTGCCGTGAGTGCTACCGCAATTATGAGTACGCAGGTGGTCGCA
Source organism: Nephrotoma flavescens (assembly GCA_932526605.1). Lineage (NCBI taxonomy): Eukaryota > Metazoa > Arthropoda > Insecta > Diptera > Tipulidae > Nephrotoma > Nephrotoma flavescens. Next base: position 77,801,871 of record OW052221.1, on the reverse strand, counting down.
ACTTTAAGAGCGCTTACTTCAATTTTCGGTCGTAATAATCATCTCACCAGACAGAATGTGCGTGCTATAGTGGATAAATTCGAGTCAAAATATTTACTATTTTATATTGCTGTGCCTGTGAGACCACGGTTCGGTCGAAGTATCGAAAATATCGCAACCATATGGTTCAAAAAGAGCCAATCCAGTCGATTCCACATCGTTCACAGAAATTGGGGATTGATGAAAATGATGGCGAATTTTGCGTGAAGACCTTTTCTTACATCGTTACAAAATCAAACTAACTCAAGAATTGAAGCCTCTTGATCATTTGGAGGGTCGAAATTGCTCCGATTAGACTCTCCTAACGTTTGATGAAAATGCTGAATTTCACCGAAAAATCATCTTCAGCGATGGACAGCAACAAACCGACATGTGTTGCTAGAGACTCCATTATACAACCACAAAATTTGACTGTTTGATGTGAATTTCATGTTGGAGGTGTAATTGACCATACTTTTTCATCGATGAAAATGATCGCCATGTCAATGGAGTTCACTATTGCAATGTTGGGAGACTATTGTTGGCCAGAACTGGATGGATTTGATATCAGTGACATGTAGAAGATGATGCCACATGCCACACAGCTAGTCAAACAATTGAAGGAAATGTTCGGTAACCGTGTAATTTTGAGAAATTGACCGATGGAATGGCCATCTCACTTATTCGATGGAACTATGTTGTATAATAAAAATTGGAATGTAATACATAACTTTGTTGTAGTGATGCAAAAATATTGAGTTTCAAACCACGTGGCTCTCATAATTGGCAATTTTGAATAGAACTGACTTACTTAACCATGTGTGGTAAAATTTATGAACTGCCAGTCAGAAAACTAATTTAGTAACATCCCCACGTGAGAACTAGGGAGCGAGATGGTTTAGATCCACTAGTTACCAGCATTTTAAAATTATCAAGCCCCACAGCTTTCAATCTGATTTTTACGGAAATAATTTTTATTGCAAAACATCTTGTATATCTTAAAAATAAATTTTTTGTAATATAAAATTGTATATGGGGTGCATTATGATGTTTACACATCAACAATTTATTTAATTTCAGTTAAAGTACAGTTAAAGTTCAGTTAAGTCTTCTAATTATGGCATTAGTATGAGACATTTGTATATTACCAGGGTATAGCGCAATGTTTGCAAATCCAGCACCACTTTTCGATTTTAGAGACTAAAATGACTGCTCGTTCTCACCAACTGGTGGTAGAAAATTAAAATTCCAAACAAAGTTTTAATTTAATCCATGGTATTACGAAAATCTTAAACTTCTTTAGTACATTGCCGTTCGTTCCGTCACATACAATTTATTAAATAAACAAAACCTTATAAAAAATGCTCATCTGTCAAAAAAAGACTAAATCAAATTTCCTGGTATTTCTACTCCTCTTAAATTCCCTTACATGAGTATTTCCAAGAAATAAAATAACAAACTAAACCAAAATTTGATTTGTCCATTTGTTTACCAATGTTATAAAAATGTTCAACTCCGGCATTAGATACCTAATCTAGAAACACAAGTAAAAATTCTGTAATGATTTATGATGAAGGATCTGGACATACACATACATAAACACAATAAAGGACAATAATCAGATTATAATTTTATTTTTATATCTCCTTGATAATTCTCCAGACTCGCCATACTACACAGTAACACATTTTTTTTTTCATCTTGATTGCTCATGTAATTGGAACTGGTTCCTTAACATCTTAATCCTTACAAATCGTATAACCCGGATGTAATGTGTCGGTGTATCCGTATATATAGTTTGTTTTATTTGTTTTTGACCAGTTCGCACAAAAAAGTAGATGAAAATTTTATCACTTTGTTGGGATCCACACATAAATCATGTTTAATGAACTGTACGATTTTTTTGTTGTACTCGGGGTGACCAGAGTTTGTGTGTTATAAAAATTGCTTGCGGTGCTATTTGCTCTATACGCAAGACTGATTTTAATGCAACGACACCTTTATGGCGTTTTTTTTAAAGAAACAATTGAAGGATATAAATATAAGATCTTTACGGAAAAAAAAAACGATTTTTTACCGAGGGTGAATTTTTGATTTTCATTTAAAATTATTATTTTTTTGTTCATCACTTCGCTCGTACGTACTCCTTCTCGTTTCAAATTGTGCAAATCTTTTATTTGAATTAAAATTTATAGTTTTTGTGTATCACTTGCCACATAACGTATACGGACGAGCATAGAAATCAAGAGAAATTTGTTTGAATTGAGGAACATAAGTAATTGATTAAAATTTGAATAATTGAATAGAACACGGGATAGATTTATATCGGTATACGGGTCGATTGGAATGAGAAAATTTAATAGGCTTGATTTATGGGCGAATAAATGTTAGAAACGAATTTGGAATTATGTATGTACTTTCGAAATGGTATGGGGCAAGTGGGGTGCGTTAACCTTATAAACGTTTTATATCGTCTAAAGTGTGAAAGTGTTTTGATTAAATCTTTCTGACAGTTGAGCTTTTGAAATCTATTTCATCTGAAATTTATAGAATTAAATTTTTTTAAGAAGTTTAATTCTAACGGATTTAAATTTGAAATGGTTTGATTCCAAAAACATTACTCATGAACTCATAAGGTCTTCTAGGGGCTTTATACGAATTCTGCAAGCTTTTTTAGAGCTAGCCGATGGTATTAATGATAATGGATGGAGCCTAACATTTTTTAAACATAATTTAACATGCCCTTAATTTTCCACGGGGCCTTAAAATATTTTGCTGGATGTGTTCTGCCAATTTATCTTTGCAACCATAAATTAGAAGAAAAAATATCTTGTCTCAAAACCATTTCTTCGCCACTTACATAGTAGATAATCTGGTGATAAAACGCTTAAGCTTAATACGAGAAACAACATTTTTCATCTACGATATACATAATTAAATTAAACGCAATTTATTATCAAACTACTAATGCGGTCAAGAATACAATTCGTGAAAGAAATAAAATATTGTCAAGTTGTCATAAGTGGGCATAACAATCGTGGGGACGACTCATCGTTGTCGATTGATTTCAAAGCCGAGTAAATCTTAACATAAAAATAAGAAAATATTTATAAATAAATTATAAAGGATAATGTCGTATTTGTACATCCTTATGTATTAAATCGTTGAAATAACACAAGGATCTACAGGGCGAGTATTTACTCAATTGATACATTTAAGACCAAGTTTGGTAGCATACTGCCCGAATATAATAGATTAGTTGTTTTAACGAACCAGAACAAAAACTAGAAAATGTGAAGAAAATTTAAAGGAAGTTCGGAAGGCATGGTTTGTACATAGATGCAACCAGAGTACGATTAGAAACTATCAATGCATGTAATTGAAGATTCGTTGTGTCTATTCAATCTTAAAAAGTGGAGCGCGCCAGAAACTTTATATATAAGATAGATTCATCTTAAATACGGATATACTATTTCCCCTTTCCTCTGTGCAGTATGTCAGAACCTGTAGCTTCCTTGAGAGAAGAATTTACGCTGATCTCACCTTGCCTAAGTAGCCGGCCAAGCTGGTTAGGACAGATGTATGATCTGGTGTGACGGAAGGTTGCGTTGGAAGTATAAAAAATCGTGGCCCAAAATAGCATGAAATACTGCTGACAGTGTAATATAAATGATTTAAAAGTACTTTGAGCTGACTAAGCTGTTCTGTAAGTTTGAGCGCACTTGCAAGTCAAGAAGTTGGTGAAAATTCGATTGCAAAATACTGCGGATAGACAAACAAAAACGAAAGCGAACTAAGTAAAATGAATCTTGCAAAACATGTTCGTTAGAAGAAAAACGAAAGCATATTTCTATTCGGTCCTCAACTGTTTGTGCTAATTTGGTACCGGTCCCTAACAATATTCCTGACGATATTTAAACTGACATTTTAATCGCTCGTCGTCTTGTAAAGGTTTGCTATTGAATAATTATTGGTAAACTTGTATTATACCAACCAAGGGTGGAAAATTTTACCATCATAATTTAAAACTTTCGACTTATTTTATTTCACATTTTAGTTTATTTCACATAACGAAACCACTAGGTGGCTCACTTCGTATTTTGGTATATAGAAGAAATTTTAAATTTCGTTCTATAACTTTACAGCGCAATTTTTGTTGGCGTAAAGTTACATATCAAGATTTTGAAAGTGAATAACTTGAAGAAATTGCCGTTTTCTGAAACGATTTTTACATAATTATATTGTTATTAATATCATGTCTATACCAACAAAATTTGAAACAAATGACAATTGTAGTTTTTGGTATTTTTGATAAAGTTTATTTGTTTAAGATTTTTTGCTTTTCCTATATACGCCTAAATGTTGATAATGAAATAAATATACGTACAGTCGAAACAAATAATTTGCCTACGACACAGAAAAAATTGTTTTTCAAGGTTTACAAACGAATGTCGCCAACTGTACTGATTATGTTGTTTGACAACTGTGAAATAAATTCTTATTTTTAATAGATTTAAATTTTTATATGAGTAATATCGCAATTTTTTTATATTAACGGTTTATGTGACTCACAAGTGCCGTCCTCAAATTTGTCAGTGTGTTAAAATAAAATAAACATTATTTTTGGTTTCAGTGTGGAATTCATTACGATTTGATTTACAGCGGTGAAAGAAAGTTACAACTATAGGTTTTTTACATTTTCAGAATCGACTTGTGATTTGAAAGGTTTGTGTCAATTTTTGAAAATTCATATTTAAGTTTTGTATTTGAGCACAATTTTTATAATTTTACTTTTTAATTAAATTTGTCGTCTGTTCTAAATTTAAGGTATTTTGGTAATTATTTCTATTTCAGTTGTGTTTTATATCGCGTATTATTTTGAGTAGACTTGATTTAATTGAACTACATACTACTTTCTAACTCTATCCTAACTAAGTAAAAAAAATTAGGAATGGTTTAGGAAACATTTCATACTCCTGTACACCAGCATGAAGAAATTTCTAAAAAAAGCTATGTAAAAATTGTGTGTGTGTGTATGTGGTAATTATTATTAGTAATTATACACCAAACAAGCAAGCATTTAGGCGATCTAATTTGAATCTAACTGAAATCAAAAAATTCCTCAAAACGGAAAGTAAAATTAATTATTTAGTCAGAAGATAAATATTTTAACCCATTTCTTCTAACAGTAGAGAATAAACAAGGATACAAAGAGAATACACGCCCAATATACACGCAAAGTCAAAACAAAAACAAAAAAAATCCATTCCAATAACAAAACGAATATTGAACAACATCATACATGGGAGAAAAGCAGCAGTCAAACAAAATTAAATCAAGACCAGCTCTCGCAATGTAGTATTTAAGCAACAAAACAAAAGAGCCCCGAAGCTCATCAAACAAAACAAACGAGCCCCGACGCTCATGAAGCAAATCAAACGAGTCCAGACTCTCATCAAGCAAACTAAACGAGTCTAGACACTCATCAATTGGATAAAACGAGCCCAGCCGCTAAAAACAATACATCCCGCAAGTAAACCAATAATTAATTCAAACAATCATCTTAAGTATCTGAATGTCAATACAACACCACAAGATCAAGAAATAACCAAGAAGAAGCGTGACCAGTAAAACAATCAATATGAAAGCAGAATCCAGAAAACAACAAGCCCATCAACAATCGACAATCAAATAAGAGCCATCGCTACAATTCCGATACGCAGCATAAATTAATCAGCAAGTACCCGAACAACTAATCGACTACCAATTAAAATCTGTCATTACAATGCTCGATACAAATTCAACATCATAATTTAAATTACAAAACGAAGATGTACAATACGAAACTATCATCAATCAAATTCAGCCATCACATGACACAAAAATCTACCAGTACAAGTCACGATCACCATCAAACAAAATCTATCATTACAAGAAGCAACATATATCATTACAAAAATTCAACATCAAACAAGCGAACAAATAAAAAAAACCAAGATCAAATAAAATTGACAAATACAAATCAAGATGCACAACATAAATGGAGCAACAATTTATCATTATAAAAAATTCATCATGAAACAAATCAACAAATAAGAATCAAAATGTACAACACGAAATTCATCATCCAGCTAAATCTACAAATCACGATGCACAAAACAAAATTCATCTTCAACCGAAACCAGTAACTATAAACCACAATGCACAACACAAATTCATCACCAAAAACAAAAATGCTACTCTACAACGGACCATCAAACATCAAGCATCAAACAAAATAAACTTGTAAAAAGAAAAAATTGTAAACAAAAGAACCATAGTATTATCTAAACTCATTTATTTTAAAAAAATTCGATATTTAAAATAAATCATTAGATCCAATCAGTTAAAATTTAAATTTATCCATGACAAAAAAAAAAAAAAAATTATCTTAAGAATTAATTTATTTTGAAATTAAAGGTTCACCATGCCAAAACGAAAAAAAAATTATAAGTAAATAACAACACATAAGTAACATAATTATAATCATTCTAGAAAAATCCTATAAAAAAAGAAATCATTAAATAAAATCTCAAAGGCATGAACCATACAATAAGCAATTCCACCATACCACAATATCATATTATCCTAACAAAAAATAAAATCCCTTTCAAGAATTTTATTTTTCCCACGGCAGAAAGATATGTTGTGATATTCACAACCTCATCCATCTTATTACCAAAAAACGCATAGTAAGCGCGATCGGCGCGACACACAAAAATATAAAATCAAAGAAAATCCAAAAGCAAAAACAAAACATTATTTATATATGTATACGTCATACACACATTTTCCATATATGTAATTTCAAAACGAAATAACAACAACAAAACATTTAGTATATACAACATACATGTAATAAATATACATACTCATCATAAAGAAATAATAACAAAACCATACATTTTTGTTATCGTATTCAAAATAAATATCGTTTATCGAACTATGATTTTTGATGATCGGAAAATTGGGAAATACAATTTTACACGCGGCCTAAATAATATTTTTAAATCAAATTGCTGAATTTTCGAAAATTAAATTATTGGTAGAATACTAAACCAAAATTTATTCAATCAAAACAGTTCAACAGTAACAGTTCAAATAGTTCCACATTAAAACTTTATGGCGAACCCTTAGAGGTTTCATCACTCGACGAACCTCGACGGCATTAGCATAGTTTAGTTTTAATTCAACCCAGTTTAAATCATTTTATTAAATCATTAACTTTAAACAAATATAATTATTATTCGACCCTCAATCAACTAATTCATTCCAATAAAAGCAAAAACTACAATTAATCGTGGGAGTTTCGTTCAAAAATACAAGGAGAATCACCAGCAGTTTCACAACGGTACGTATTTCTACAACTAACACCGAGGCACCGTTCTAGTGACTCGTAATCTCTTAATCTCGCTCAGCAAAGCGAGAGGGTGTGGGGAAGAAGCGACTTTGTTGCAGTATCCACACTCGTGCAGGTTATGCTTGACTATAACTTTTCTCAAACTAGCAAGAAATCCACCCATTGAGGTGCACTTTTAAAACATAACACTTGCCACACTCATAACATAAAATAATCATAAAACATTCAATCCACACAAAAATTGATCTTAAGTCGTTCATTAAACACAATTCCTATTACAACATTAATTAGTCCAATCAAATCATCTTCATCATATTAAAATTCTAATCTAATTCCTAAAACTAATATTAGGTCTCCAAATCTGAAACCAAACGTTCTCCAGTTGATCTAGCATCAACTTAAAATGTTGTCTAATCCTTCTTATTTACAACAACGATTATGGTTTGCGGAGGTATGGTTTATCGCAGGGAAAAGAACAAGCTGAAGATAACTAGTTTGAAAAATGTCAATCTCTTCCTGGACTTGGCGAGAGAGTAGTTATGAATTTGGTCGAAGCATTCAGTGAGCTAACCACGAATTATACATAGACAATTTTTTCAGCTGTCATAAGCTGGTGGCTTTGCTGTCCAAAAGAAGAATTCGTTACACCGGAACAGCCAGATACAACAGAATGGGCATGAAAAACGCACTTACGAATGCCATAAAATTGATCATGACTTGCAAAAGAAAATACGTGGGTTTTATTACAAATTTGACAAAGAAAATGAGATTTTAGCACTTATTTGGAAAGACAATAATTTTGTAAAAAATGTTATCGAATCATCAACAAATACCACCTGTCGGAAGGGTGAAACGTTACAGCAAAACACAAAAGGGATATGTGGATATAAAGCAACCTTATTTGTTAAGCCAGTGCAATAAATACATGGGAAGTGTTGATAAATTGTATACCGAATAAAAATTCGTGGAAAAAAATGGTACTTTCCACTATTTACAAATGGAATTGAGATAACCATTTATAATGTCTATGTTCTGTATTCGCTGTCTCACAGCAAGATACCATTTTTAATTTTAAAAGAAAGATTGCAATGAATTATCTCAAAAGAAATTCTGGTCCAGGTCATATTATAGATCGGACACCTGAAGGAAAACCACGTAAATGTGCGTTGAGTAAAAAATATGCCGTTTCTGTGACGTAGAAATTCATATGGATTGTTTTGAGGAATTCCATAGAAGATAGCTATTTTTTACATAAATATTGAATATTATGTTACCTACTTGTTTTGCTTTATATGACGAATTATATGTAATTTTTATGTAAATTTTTATTTTGTATTCGTTCAATAAAATATAATGAAATATTTCCCCAAGCTGTTCGATTTTTAATTTTTTGTCTTATGTGCCCATAGGCCCCAATTCAACAGGATCAAAGTTAAAATCTCCAAAAAAGCTATTAAATGTATTAATTAAAAATTAAAACCCCATTACAAGTGGCAGGCTAGTCCAGGACCTTAAAAAAAGAGGGTACTATGTAGAAAAAAAAGTTTGCCAAATGGGTCAAATCATCTTAAATACGAGTACAGGAAACCCTCCAAGAATACGATCAATTTGTTTCGTGTTCTTTGTAACCATAAAAAAAATGTTTACGTTACAAAACAAATTAAAAGAGAATAACGAAAATCGTGTTATTTGAAACCGTGTAATTTGAGGGAATGCGTATCGGTGTTCTTGTTTTTGATTTCCATGGAATACAAGCCCATAATCTGGGGTGATCATCAATCTCACTGTTTTAATGTTAAAATTTTGTCATAGTTGTGGAATGGCCAAACATGGTTCAGAAGCATATCGTCTAGATTTGCGGCTGCGGGTTTCCTCGATTTTTGTACATAAATTTTGATATATAGTTTGCACTCACTCTTATTAATATTTTGTTGGCGGAATACTTTTACTAATTCTTTTATATTTTGCACCCGAGAAAGCCATAAGACTACGATGACATCCAGCATTTACTGATTAACATCAGATCGCCATCAACGCATACCTGTTGGCTTTGTGGAAACCAATTGTAAACGTTGTGTATTGTCACTCTTGATATTAGAAATGATTATGGTTTTGGTGAGAATACTGAGTTAGCCCAACGGGTCAGTGCCGAAAAATTTAGAATGCTAACGCAAAACAGAGCCCCAATTAGTCTATATACCATTATACAAACATGTAATACATATTAAACCAACAATTTAAATTTATTATTATTCTAAAAACTTTTTCACTTATGCAAATTCTACATCCTCCGGTCTAGTTTATTTATTCGATAATGTAAAGGACCAAAACTCAACACCAAAAATCCAGAACATTTCTAAAAAAAAAAAAAACAATTATTATTGCCATTATTTATATTGTTCGTATTATTACTCGTAAGTAATAAATGAATTGCCTTTTCCCAGTGACAGAAATTCGTATAATATATCTACTTCTACTACCACTACTTACCTCAAAATTCTAAAACTTTGGTCCATAAAATTAGATGATAATCATTAATTCTCTGTATAACTTTATTTTATGTGGACTTACAACAAAACACACTAAACATGAACAGACATAAAAAAACTAAATCTAAAAATATTTAAATTTCCTTTTTCTTATTTATGGTTATATAAAATAATTAAATTCAATAATGGTCTTATTATTATAATAATATAATATAAAAATAAAATGGTTAAGGTAAAATTAATTGAATGATGATAATCCATTTCGGGATAACATTGAAAATCTAGGTATACGTAGATGCTTTTCTTTTGTTTGGGTATCTTTTGTTTTTAGTTTTAAAACTATTTTAAAATAGGATACTATTACCTTCTAATAATAATAATTTAGAAGTTTAATGTATGTACTTTATATTTATACGTATAACACAGGGTGTATTGTGCTGGATATATTATACAGGTTGTGATGTAGAATTGAGGCCCGGATAAGCTGGACTACTGTGTTCAACAGTTTTCGATGGTATTAAACTGTTTTAATATTTCTGATAAGTCGCTGCAGAAACTGGCACAACGAAAGTGGGTACTAGCCGATCAAATGTCACAGTGGTTAAAGGTTTGGCGTTTCGATCGGGAGGTATCGGGTTCGAATCTCGCTAGCGGCGGATGCAAAGGGAATTTTCATTAACAGATTACGATCTGTGACGAAATGGAACACATCTATGACCCCCTGTCGGAGTGCAAAACTCATGGGGACGACCCATCTTCCATGGCAGTATAGGCTGGCATGGAGCTATGGAATGTGCAGATGGTAATAAAATCGAAATTGGCTGGCAACGACGTAAAAAGTAAAGACGGAAAAAGCGAACCGTGAAAAAGTTGGAAGAACCTTGGATTGAGGAACCGATTGCAGAGATAATAATATAATAAAATTCAAAAAAGTTCCTAATAGGAGAAACGACCGCAACCGATGTCGTTAGAATTTGATGAATAGAAGACAAATAGGAGAACTACAGTTGATTTAGCTTTGATTTGAAAATTTGCGAAATGTCAATCTAAAACAATGCTAAAGAAGGTATATTCATTAAGGTTGCTTTTTCGGTGAAGAAATACGTATTCAAATAAATATGTTCGCCTCGTCAATTTTTGGTACTGGTCATGTACGTAGGAATAGGATCACGGCAAAACGTGCCGCCTTGAATCGAAACATATGCGAGACGTAAAATAACAGATAACGGGTTCAAAACTTCCCTCTAATGACCAAGTTCTGGCCGAATTGTTTTATAATATCCGTGAAGTGAATTTAACTGTAAATGAAAGCGCAAATCAATCTCACAACTGGTTGCTGTGCCAAGGTAAGAAAGCTCTGCAGGAATCGAATAGGCGAAGGAAGGCGGTTTGGAACGTAATTTTAGACTGATATCTCGAAGATAAAGTACAAATCCTTTGTTGTGATACTACAACTTCAGGCCGTTTTAACGTTGCTTGTATACTTCTTGAACAAAAACTAAATAGGGAAATGCTTATTTTTGCTTTTGATGTTAAAAAGCGCGTTTGAAGTAAAAATTAGCCAAGGAGCTATAAGCCCTGATATTCCACTCTTTAAAATGCTCCGAGATAACTGAGACTAAAGAGTTTTTCCGAAATTGATAATTTGTTTGAGTTTTACCGAACTGAACTGACCAAAGAAATAGTCAGATATGACTATAGCGAGTTGATTGAGTTTTCTGTGATATTGGAGGAGGTACAGTCAGAAAATTTAACGCTTTGTACTCGATTTATTTGTTTCAACTTGTATTATTTTTAGCTAAATGAATTAAAATAATTTATAGTGGATGAATTGGACGTATTATATTTATTTCATTTGTTACTATTATAAAATGCTTTAATTTTTGTAATCTTTTACAGTGTGGCACTTTTTTTTTAGTCTACAGACTGATATACGAGTTTTAGAGTAAATTTATATTGTCACTTCCTGTGTGACATACGAGTGCAAAGGGTTAAAATTCGACCTGCAGGTGCCATACACCAAGCTCGGTGGATCGCGAGAGCGATTTATTCTCTGAAAATATTACTACATAATGGTCAATTGAAAATTACGAACAAGGATAAGGCGGCACTGTTAGACGTCTGAATGTTCATCGTGACATCCTACGTTAAGCCAAGGCACCAATCCATTTTGGCAGTAAAGGTGCATTACCAGGATTTGTTCGTTTTGAAGTCGATGAAGGCTTACGAACAAATTGATAAAATCATCTCAAAAGCAGTTTTACAGAAATTAAATGTATTGTCACTATTTCACGATGATGTGGGCCAAGAAAAATGGTTGAAAATTTAGCAAAAGATAATTTATTTTGAACGCACGGTAGACCTTATGCCCCATCGAAAGAAGAACTTTGTGGTTCATTGTACGGTAGGTTTGATAAGCTAATATAGAAATTGTGTCTTTAGTTTTCTCTTTATTTCACAAATTTTTTAGCTGCTTTTCTCTGTTTTATTTTGAGAGAAAAAATACCTACGACTTTAAATCCAAAACAAGTCGTTCTTCAATCGTCTTAAAATTGATGATAGTTTTCTCCTCGAATATCCTACTTTGGTGTTAAATAATGTTTTGTTTTGCTGACAGTAAACGATACTGCTGAAAGCGCGGGCCAGTTGACGAAGGACTGTCATAGTTTAATCATGTTGGAAGAGGAATAAAAACAATTTTTATTACATTGTGTAAAAGCACATCGGAAGCTTTATTCCGACTACATAAAGCAAACTTTGACATACAGCTCGCGCTAAGATAAATTTTACACACAAATTTGACGTAAAATTTATCTAGCGAAATAACAAAAAAATATTTAGCCCACGATTTCGCAGATGCGGTTTGAAATTTGTAGTTATCTCATTCGCATATAGACTGCGCTAGTGGAAACTCTACAAACGAGTCCGCAGTAATTTATCTGACTAGAACAATAAAATTTAGAAAAATTTTGACAGCAAAACGTGAATATTTTTTTTTTAAATGGATGTACAAAATAATTTTCTAGACTATGAAAATAGTTTCAAACTATATTTTTGTTTCAAATAAAACAAACGTCAAAATTTATCTCTACATAAACTTTTTAGATTACTAATTTATCAGCAATTTAGTGGAGACTTGTGGAGACCGCGTTAATAGCGCGAGCTAGATATCTAACCCAGTATAAATTTTCATGTCTTAAGCTAGGTATCCAGCTCGCGCTAAGATAAATTTTAACGCGGTCTCCATAAGTCTCCACTAGATTACAGTCAAATTAGTAAGCTAAAAATTTTTTTGTAGAGATAAATTTTGACGTTTGTTTTATTTCTCCTACAACAAACAAAAATATAGTTCAATCGACTATTAGCTTTTTTATTTTTAATGTTAGATAGATTTGGCTTCCTTTTTCCACTTTCTAAATTTTCTGAACCCACATCTTCGTAGTCAATCAAGTATTCTTCTTGATATTCGAAAGTTTCATAATCTATAGAATTAATTAGATCATCCATTAAAAAAAATAGTTTTCACGTTGTGCTGTCAAAATTTATCTCAATTTTATCGTTCTAGGCAGATAAATTGCTGCGAATTTGTAGAGTTTTCACTAGCGTCAGCTGCGTACCGTATTTGCGAAATTGCGAGCTAAATATATTTTTGTTATTTCGCTAGCTAAATTTTAAGTCAAATTTGTATGTAAAATTTATTTTAGCGCGAGCTGGATATCGACCTTTATGTTTGGCATCAAATCGGCACGGGTTGGTATGATTAATCGCAACAATAATTTTTTTTCATTTGAAGTAATAAGGTCAACTAAAAAAAAGTTGAGTAAGCCCAAAAATATTACGGCTTGGGACAAACTATTTGTTTTGACTGAACTTATAAGTATTTCATTTTCAACGTTTAAGCGTATATAGGAAAATAAAAACGTTCTAAACAAACAAATTTTATCTAAAAGCTCAAAAACTACAATTGGCATTAGTTTTAACGTTTGCTGGTAAAGAGATGCTATATATACATGCGAAAACCCGATCAAAAAATGAGAATTTTTTCGAGTTATTCGCTCTCAAAACCTTGATGTGTAACTTTACGCCATCAAATTTGGTCCTGCAAAGTTACATAACAAATCCTTCGTTTATACAGGGTGACTGACACGAAGTGTTACCAACTTCAAACTGGCATTGATGTCAAACCAGTGATGACAGAGCGCTCAAATTTACACTAATGACACTTCATTCCATTATTTACAAGCGTACAAAAGCATTTTAGTGGGAAATATTCAGAAGATAAATGCTCAAATTTATCGGGATCATGTGTTGGAGGGAGCGTTGAAGCCTTAGGCACAAAAACATTTCGGCCGCAGAGCCTGGATATTTCAACAGGAGTCGGCGGCGCGCTAAAAGCGCCCGTCAAGATTGGCTGAGAAACAACGTTCCGCAATTCATTTCCACTGCCCAATGGACACCAAATTTACCGGATGCAAATCCGCTAGATTTCTCGGTTTAGGGTATTTTGAAGAGCAAGGTTGGGACAAAAAAAGCCAATATAGCGCCATAATCGCGGCTAAGGGTGGCCAAATCTAAAATTGCTAACGCAATTCGAAAATTTAAATATTTGTGAACATTTTTTACTTTGATTCAATAAAATTCATCAAAAAATAAAAATTCTGTGACGTTTTGTTTTGGTAACACTTCGTGTCCGTGACCCTGTAGAGCAGAGTTATATTTTGTGAATATCCTTTTAGTGCATACCGTAAATAATACAGTTACAGAACTTACATACAGCTTGTGAATTAGACTATAAAGTTCTAAAAATCGAAATTACACTCGACTTTACAACTATTTTTGTGTTGAGAATAACAAACAAAATAATAAACAACTTTTTAAATATGTTCCTTTTTTATATCGTAGAGGTATTTAAATTTGTGGTATTACAAAACCGTGCTCTGGGCACAAACTAAGCAAGTAGAAACTCGGCTCTGAAGTTGGTTGCATTAAAATATACTTTTACGCATCCAAATCGCCCGCTATTTTGGAATATGTAGTCATTGCTGTTTTTATGACATAAGTTTTAGTCATGTACAAGCTGTCATTCCGTGTGTATCAATTTTAAGAAATCGATGTCGATAAACAACATTTATACATTCTATTCTGTTTTCAAGTGAAAAAAAATGCTGCCCAAAATATGGAATTGATTAATTCAACTTTTAGTGAACATTCTGTGAGTCAAACAACAGTAAAAAAGTGGTCTGCAAGATTTCGTGATGGCAATTTTAGTGTTGAGGACGATCCACGTCCAGATGTAGTAAAACAATTTGAAGACGAATACCTTGAAGTTTTACTGGATAAAAATTCGTGTCAAACTCAAAAAGAGCTTGCAGAACAATTAGGAGTTACTCACCAAGCAATATCACTTCGATTGCATGCAATGGACAAAATACAGAATAACAAAAAAAATGGGTTCCTCAGAAACATAAATGATCATAAAATTGGCCCAGTTTATCAATACTGCATTACACTTTCTCGAATTACCATAGAACCCTCGGTTTGCAAAATCAGTCAATAGATGCCTGTAGTGCCGTTGCTGCTAACAATTGAATACCTGTATTGTTGAATCCAACCAGATTTTTTCACTTGCATACTGTAGTCCGTGTAAAGTAAATATAATCCTCAAATTCAGGACAATAAAATTTATTAATATTTCTAAAAAAAATCCCATTTATATTAAATTTTATTATACATACGATATGAAATTAATGTCCCTTAATTTCGAAACCCCTTAATAGCCATTTTATTGTTTCGTTTACGTCACACAAACGAATACACATAAAAATGTATAAAGGAATTTTTGATTTACTGTCCTCACATTTAGTGCGGACTCATATTGTTTGTGATGTAGTGATAGGACGACGGAGCAATTCAATTAAATATCCTTTATATAATATAAATAACAACCATAAATTCAGGAGATGGAGGGAAAAGTCGGAAAATCAATTTTTTGTTTTATTTATATATCATTTAAATACAAAATATAAATAAATATTACAGCATACATACTCGTACGTATACTCGTGTACACACAACAATATTATTATTCATTCATGCAATCCAAAATCCAATTTAACTAAACTCAGCATGTGATTCATAGTCCTTCCTCTATATATATATTATGTCTATGCATACGTAACAATATATGTTATGTACTCGGATAGAGAAAGTTTTGGATTGATGTGAAGGAACAACTCTATCATTTCCTTTTTACAATTTTTTTTTCTCTGTGTACTTCGTCCTCTACGTTGCATATACACATTAAAATAAATATTTTATCAACAAGAGAGGAACACACCAAAGAAAATGTGTTGTACATATTCCTTTTTAACAGTACCCTTGGGATTCTTCCCACTGTAACCGCACACACATATCTGCTTTAAGTACACATATTACGTGTACGATACGTAGAAATCGTTGAAACTTACGTTTCTTCGTCTTCATCTTTTTATGGTTTCCCATTTTGCTTTGTGTGTTCTTTCTAATTTTTAAAGGAGACGTTATATATCCGAAATTCATATGCACATATTCACGTACAAATACTTGATATGGTAAATGTATAAATAAGGATAACAACGGGTTCTCTCTAGCCTGATTTTCCGTTTTTTGTTTCTATTTTAAGATTTTTATGTGTTTTGGTTAAAAATGTTTCAAAATTTAGGTTAACTGTTTTCCCGTTTAAAACCAAATGATCCTTTTATTATTAAAATATGTTTTTATTGCTACACTTTTGGTGTGAATAATAGAGTTTAATGTTCTTCCCGTGACGATACACTATACAATTTAAAACACTCTTACGTACGTGGTGGCTTATTTTATAATAATTTTGAACTGTGCAAAATCTTTTGTGAAAACTATTTGAGTGGTCCAGTGCTCTAATTCTCTAAAAACCAAGATAAACTGCAATGTGTAAAAATGATAAGTTTTACACACAAAAAAAATTATCGTAGAAGTCTAGATTTGTATTGGATATCGTGATGTTTTATTAAATTCGCATTCACTAAATTTTATTCAAGATAAAATGTAAAGTGGTAAGGATAAGTTTATGTCAAAAAGTAACACAAGTAATTGATCGCGGAATATCTTTGCTAGAATATGTTAAACGCTTTCGTTTGAATATTATTAATAATTAATTGCAATTTTTGATATTTTAGTTTTAGTTTGATTTTAGAATTAAACAAGCCAAGTTCTAACAAATAACTGCGATACTTTACATAAAAAAGTTATAAAATTCTTTCCATTTAGAGTGTAAAAATGAACTGTTATCCTTGGAATTAAAATATTCTTTCAAGTCAAACATTCGAATATTTTAATCGATCGTCTTCACTTTTACCTATATTTTTGCTTATCTTTTTGTACCTATTTATATTTCAAGAAGAAGACTTAAAGGGTAGAACATCCTAGAACAAGATGGTCTGTGGATTACAGCAAAAGTAATTTTAGTTGCTCAATTTTCAAATATAAATGTCAAGTGTTTCAAGTGTCTGATTTGACAATATCTAAAAAGGACCCCCCACATAGCAAGCAAAGCTTTCATCTTGGTGTGCACTTGCAATATTTTACTTAATCGTTACACTTGCAGAATTTAAGAAAACGGACGATTTCAATAAATTTGACGGCCTATAGAAAATCTAAATTAGTTAATAAATTTCAGTTTGTTGTTGTTTAATATTTCATTTAGAGGCACTATTAGCTCTCGAATCTTTAAGATCTTACAATGCTTTAATCCTGAGATTAATTAGGACAAATTTCGAACAGTAATGAACGAGTACAAAATTTAATTATATTATGTATTAAAACTAGCTTTTACTAGCACTAAGGTTAAACAAGACGTATATTCAAAAGTCGATTTCTAAGGTGTAGGTAATTCCTTAAGATTAACCCAAACATTTTACAAAGATTAAAAATTAACTCAAGGTAAAAAAACAAATCATAGCACTAAAACACCCATAACTAGACCTACATCAAATACTAGAAATGGTTTCGATTAACAAATTTTCGGTGTTATTGATTAGACACATAAAAAAAATATGGGATGAGGAACTCGTGGAGTTCATTAAACTAACAGTGACTAACTAAATTTGATGGTTAAATGAGCTTCGTTGCTTAAAACGCATAGCTTTTTATAGTTTACTCGAAATCCTAAAATTCTAGTAAGACAATCCCGGGCTTTCTGAGATCCAACTATTATACTTAGGTATTGTTACACATGTGCAGAAAGAGCTAAGTAGGACATTTCGTTTTCAACAACAAAATACACTGAAATTATGGTCTGCTTAAGACAGATTTGATTGGATTTCTAAAACATGTCGTAAATAATAATTACATAATATTGCGATTTTGCACTTGTATAAAGAATCCTTTAAACAGATTAGAATACACACCATTAATCAAAATTCAACGGGTCGATCAATTATAAATACGACTTATATTGTACACGTCTTTACCATACGAAGTAAAGACATTTTTGATCGTTGTAATGTTCTTTTCCAACATTTGGTTTATTTCATAAGTCTAACTAACCGTATCTTGATTTGAATACCAAATAACTCCCGATTTCGGCTATTTTTCAATATTATTTTTGGAGCTAAATATGATTCTAGATGGCTTTGATGTATATGCAACAATTTACGTTTCTAGAGATAATATTTTTTGAGTTATTAAGGATATAAAATAATTAAAATTTCGTTTTGACGTTTAATGTTACTTGCTCGTTTGCTGTCAATAAGTTTATCTTCGGTAAAAAACTGTTTAGAGAATGCGATTTAAAAATGCCAAGATAATTTATTGTATAAAATTTTCACATGTAAAATTACCCTTACCACAACCAATAACGACTTGAACTATAGTTTGTGAACAGATGCTGATTAGAATAATTTATATTCATAAGATTAATGTTGAAATTTAAATGAGAACGGTAGTTATGGGCCTTCAAAGTCTAAATATGAACTTACATACAACATAAGAGTGTGTTAAGTTTTGACATTTATTTATCGTAACCGTTTTAAATTTTATCTTGGAGTGCAATTAAAGAATGCGAATATTGTAAAAATGCAAGATAAATTATCGTTTACCCGTTTACAACTTATCTTACTGCTTAGAGAATTAGGGCACAGTTAGCCAAAGCAATGACAGGCGAAAACGATTCGACCAAATAATGAACAACATCCAAGCATGCGACAACAATATAAGACTTTGGTATTAGCAGAGCCCCCTAAATATAAGAGACGTAAGATTCCGTCATTTTTTTCATGAGATTATTGATGAGCTAGTTTTTTTCAAACCAATCAGTGTATTTTAATATTTTTTTAGAAATTTTTAGAAGCTTTTTTGTATATAAAAGCATAAATGCTTCGTTTGAATTTTCAATTTGAAAGGTTAGCGCAATATTTAGGAAAAGCATATTTTAAAAATTGAGTCATATTATGTCGAGTTAACAAAAAAATATTAAATTTTTTTTTTTTGTAGAAACAAGAATTTGTTTATTTGTGTATGTAAAGAAATACATAATAAACACATTTTTATTAATCACTTGTTTTTTGTTTCGCAGAATATTTTGAATATTTTTCAAAAAGTTTAAAAAATCACTCGATCGATTTCGACTTGTTAGGTCATCATCAGGAGTATCTACTGATTTGTATTAGTAAAAATTTTGTTATATAGTAGAGTAGAAAAAAGCAAATTATAAATAAAAGAAGGAGGGGAAAAAAATAAGCAATAAAACGTACGTCAGAATAAAAAAGGGCGGGGTCTGTAATTGGTGAGAACCGGATTTCTCTCTGTTCGTTAAGGATATTTTGGTTAAGAAATATTGATTTTCGAATTTCGTAAGATTCTAAAGTATCTAAACGTCTGCCTTTGGGTTTGTAACAAATTTCGAGATCTGTTATTTCAAATCAATAACAAGTCTGGAAACTTGCCACAGACTCTCTAATGGTTGCTCCAGCACAGCATTTTGCAGCCGGCTAGGTTGCAGTCGTTGGGGGGGTTCCTTTCTGGACCATCGAGAGCTTGAATTTGCTGTGAAAGAAAATAGAGATGATCCAAGGTCATTGCTGCGGGTTCGAAGATATTGATCAATCACCAATTAAAATATAACAAATTACGAAATCATTCTACGAAAAATCATTCTACGAAAAATAAAAAAACACAAAATTCATTTTAATGGAAATATATTAATCATAGTAAAAATAAGAAAGGGAAATAAAAATTAAATTAAATTAACTATATTATAACCACCACCAAAAGAAAATTTTATTATTTACAAAGTAACTATCTTAAAAAAAAATTAATTAAAAATTATAAATTATTCTAATTAAAAAAAATGTACCCGTTGCGGATCCGTTATTCGCGAAGACATGGCCATGTATCAAAATCCAAGTACATATGTTGTTGTTGTTTAGTTTTTTTTTTTTTATATTTAGGAATCTTATACTAGGAAGTTTATTCATCAAGTAGTATTTATAGTTCAATTTTTATTTTAAATTAAATTAGCACATTATTAACAAATTTTTAATTTCAAGCAACGTTCATCACAACTGTTAAATTTTTTTTTTCAATTTTCAATTTTGTTTTTGCGTCCATCTTTTCGTCTCACAATTTATCATTTTACTATTACATTCACTATTTTATTATTAATAAATTGATTTTATTATTTATTTATTATTAAATTAAATACGATGAATTATTTTTACTTAATTATTAAAATACTTTGTATTAATTCATATCAATGTTTTTCTAATTTAACTCTTTAATAATTTTTTTTTCCTAATTTAATTTCTCCTAATTAAACCACACGTCTGCCTCGCAGAAATTCCCCTTTTTTCTCCTCTTTCTTCTTTATCATTTCCGGCCTCCCCAAAATTCTTTTGAAATTACCCTTGCCAGAAGTACATACAATATGTACAGTCTAATTAAAAAAATAGATCAACTCGAATTTTGTAAATAGGGAAATATGTACAAATTTACAGGATGGTACTAAATAAATAATTTTATAATACAATTTTTCTTCGGTTTGATGGCATCTTACAAACAAATTTTTAAGAAATGAATGGTTAATTGAATAATCAACATATTTCCAACACAAACTTGTGCGCCTTGCCACAGGTTGTATATGTAATATGTCTAAATTGTTCAAGCTAGCTGTATGATTTTCTGAAGTTAAATGGTTATGGAAAGTTGATCCTAACTATACTAACATTAAATGCAGTAGTAAATCTTTGGAGGGAAGAAGAGCTATCAATCTAGCGCGTTGTAGCTGGAGGGATAACGAGCTGCGTAAAGGGTATGCTACCAGGAACAACTTATATCTCCATCTTAAAGTTGTTCACACTGAGTTAGCAATTCGTTTGCACTCTGTTGGTTCGATTGGCTGGGCAAAAAAGTTCGTGCAGAGGTAGCTGAAATTTCACATATTCAATATGTGAAACAAAAAGCTAAACTGGATGTGTTGCGAGATAAGGCTTATCCATTTAACCGTAGAGGTAATAGTGGTTCGTCTGATTTCAAATTTCATCCACGTTTTAAGAACTTGTCCTCAGTCGTTTTGCGTGATACAGAGGTGCAAATGCTTAGCAACGGAGTGAATTTTGCCCCTACGCCAAACAAAATCGACCTTCGATCATTCGCAAATCTGGATGTAGATGCCGAAACAGCCTTATCTGGCCAGATAACCCAAATAAAATCAGTGTGTGCGTTACAAATAAAGCAAGGTATTGATAACTTTTCTTCTCCGATAAACTCTTCTTCTTCTGCTGCTTCTAATACTAACCTCAAAATGATTGGTGCGATAAAGAAAAAACTACGTGACCATGACCTTATAGCGTGTAAAGCGGATAAAGGCAATACAATTACCGTGCTCACAAAAGTCGATTACTGCAATAAAATTTCTGATTTTATTACAGAAAGTAAAGCAATAGAGCTTGGCAGAGATCCAATAAAGACTTCGGTTAGTAAGTGTATCAACCAATGCCAGGAGTTATTTGATGGAACTGGTTGGAAGTACTCTGTCATGAATCCATCTGCCCCGATCCTTTATGGTTTACCAAAAATCCATAAGGAAAGCATTCCGATTAGACCAATAGTAGCGTATTGCAATGCTCCTGCCTACAAGCTATGTAAGGGTTTCATAAATTTTTTCAATTGTCATACTAATTTCTTTTCGGCTTACTCGGTTAAGAACTCGGTAGAATTGATTAACAAAATTCAAGACGTCGACATTCCGTTACATTCAAAACTAGTTTCATTTGACGTTGACGTTGCCAGTCTTTTCACTTCTATTCCAATTAATACTTTGTCCCAAATAGTTTGTAATTACTTAGATAGGGATGTTGTAGATGAGAGCTTACGTCGTGAGCTGAAGTTAGTTTTTGAGACTTGTATTAAACAAAATTATTTCTGTTTTGATAATACATATTTCAAATTCGCTGATGGTCTACCCATGGGCTCCCCTCTGTCACCTTTGTTGGCTGAAATTTTCATGAATTTTATCAAACAAATGATCATATCAAATAACAATCCTTATTTTCGTCATATAATCTTTTGGTATAGATATGTTGATGACATATTATGTCTATGGAATGGAACTGATAGACTGTTAGACTCTTTCCTTACTTGGTTAAATTCTCAATATCCCACCATTGATTTTACGTTAGAAAAAGAAGAAAATAAATGTATTAATTTTCTAGATATAACAATAACCAGGATTAATTCTACTTTAGACTTCAAAATTGATCGGAAACCCACGTATACAGACGCTGTTATCCCTAGTTCTTCAAACCATCCCCATAATATTAAAATGTCAGCTTTCCACTCACTCATAGATAGACTAATAAACATCCCTCTGTCAAATTCAAATTATAACACTGAGCTTAACATAATTCTTCAAATCGCAACAAATAACGGATATGCAACTAGGACTATATTAAAGTTATTAAATAAAAAGCT
This sequence comes from Nephrotoma flavescens, assembly GCA_932526605.1. Classification (NCBI taxonomy): domain Eukaryota; kingdom Metazoa; phylum Arthropoda; class Insecta; order Diptera; family Tipulidae; genus Nephrotoma; species Nephrotoma flavescens. The sequence goes on along the minus strand of OW052221.1, from coordinate 77,778,981 downwards.
AAAGCGTAAAACTCTAACGGGTATTTATCCACCGGACAGTCCAACGCGGGAAAATTGGCGTCGCTTAGAGTATATAGGAAAAACGAGCCAACGGATTAGCAACATCGTGTCCAATTATACCAATATTAGTTTTGCTTTTTATAATAATAACACAATAAAGAAAATGATTTTTAACAATAAACCTAGAGTTGATCGCCTTTCCAAATCTGGTGTCTATAGGATCAATTGCAATGATTGTAGTTTAGAGCTAAAGAACATTTATCTGGTTGCAATCAATCAACTTTCCATAACCATTTAACTTCAGAAAATCATACAGCTAGCTTGAGCAATTTAGACATATTACATATACAACCCAAAGGCAGACGTTTAGATACCTTAGAATCTTACGAAATTCGAAAATCAATATTTCTTAACCAAAATATCCTTAACGAACAGAGAGAAATCCGGTTCTCACCAATTACAGACCCCGCCCTTTTCTATTCTCACGTACGCAATAATATACCTTGAATTTTGTTACTCAACCTATGACTCATCGCCTACCTGCGCGATCCGTAGATTAATTTTTATTGCTTATTTTTTTTTTTTTTTGCCTCCTTTTATTTTTATTTATATTTTGCTTTTTTCTACTATATAACAAAAAATTTTTACTAATACAATTCAGTAGATACTCCTGATGATGACCTAACAAGTCGAAATCGATCGAGTGATTTTTTAAACTTTTTGAAAAATATTCAAAATATTCTACGAAACAAAAAACAAGTGATTAATAAAAATGTGTTTATTAAGTATAAGTGTGTTTCGCCAAGTGCCTACGGCAAATAGCGTAAAAAGTATGTAAAGAAAATTAGAAATTAGTATAGAGTGTTCCATCAAAAAGTTCAGCATTATTTTTCCAAATTAACGTTCGTTAAAAAATGCTTTTGGAGTAACAATGTAATATGCAACATTGTTGATGAACAAAGTTCGAAAATTGTTTTTCGTTACTTGTTAAAAATTGGGGTTTTCATCGCAAAAAATTCGCATGCTACACTTGGGCGCAAAATATCGCACATTGCTCAATTTTCCACAAAAGTTCAAAAATATCAAAAAAAACCCAATATTTGTTTAATTGTTTTAATGCAGATCCAACATCTATTTCAATACCTAACCAGTGGTACCTTTTTTGTATTTATACGTGCCATCAAACTGATTTTCGGGGGTAAACATCTGAGGTATACGTTTTTGTGAATTTGTTAGCATGAAAATTATTGTTAAAAATCGAATATAAACATGGAAATAAACAAAAAAAAAACAGTTTTATTTATAAGAAGTATTCCCTCCCCAGACCCGAATGACAGCTTCCATTCGATGCTGTATTGATCTCACCAAAGTTTTCACAAAATCTTGAGTTATCGCCTCCCATTCCTCTACGATCGTCTGTTGCAAGTCCTAGAAACTCGTTGGAGCAACATCTCTGGCTCGAACCCTTGTGCCACTGGTTAGGTATTGAAATAGACTTTGAATCTGCATTAAAAAAATTAAAAAAATATTGGATTTTTTTTGATATTTTTGAACTATTGTGGAAAATTGAGCAATGTGCGATTTGTTTTTGCACCCAAGTGTATATTGTTTCATCCTGCAGTATAAACAAAACAGAGCTTCATGAAATCTTTACGAAATTACTAAACCAATGAAAAGATGTCGCTATGTATAAGTTTAGGAAACAATAGCGACAAAAAATTGGATATTTTAAAACCCAATTTTTATGTATACTCCCTGGTTCAATAGAATATGGAGATCTCCTGGAACGCAACTCGGGAACGCTTTATACTCACGCAACACGAACGAATCGGATTGAAATAAAAAAAACAAATATTTGGAAAAATTATGTCATTTTTCTATTACAGTTTTACAGCGCGCACCAACTATGATGGTGAATATTTTTTGCGACGAACAGTTTTATTTATGCCAAAAAATAAATAAAAAGTATAATTTTTTCTAGTGAATATTTTGATTGTTAAATAAAAAATAACGAATGTGTTGTACGTGTGGGGATGGGATCTAAGACAGAAAGAGAGATGGAGCGCTGTAGACGATTACCGCCGATAGAAACCAAAAAAACACCAACCATTCATTTTCTCAATTCAATGTATTTCATTAAAGTAACGGGCATATTCATTGTTTGATCTCATAAATGCAAAGTGAAAAAAAGTAATATATTTTTTATCCTAATGTAGAAAAATGAAATAAAGAAAATCAATATTAATTCCAAAGAGCAATTGAGTGTACGATATTTTGTATCAGTCCGTCTTTAGCCAACGCTCGATGGTTTGCCCACGCGAGAACACGCCACGTATAATTATCCGTGTGAAAAACATGGTGTGCCCAAGTCTAAGCCGCAAACAGACATCGTTTGGCCTTGCAACTTATTGATTGTCCTTGCGAATGCCAATCTAATACGAAATTGAACGAATTTGAATTCAATTGAGACGCCTGTGAGAATCATTGGAATTCATGGCAGCAAAACATTTTCGGCTCGGAATTTGCCGTTTAAAATGGTGGCTTCGATTTTCATCAATTTTTTAATAAACAATTGCGTGTCATTACACAGCCGTGGTGGGTTCAAATTCCGAAGTAAAATAACTGTAGATTCAACTTTCAGTCGTAGAAGGTGCGGTTGTATGCCTGGTAAATCCAGTAAGTTCAAAAACTCTGTTGGATAATTTACAGCTTCGTTGGAATCGCAAAGTGTATCGATCGATTTGTATGATTATCTGGCAACGACTGCTGAATCTTGAAGTTTAAATCGTCGACGTCCACATGTTTGCTACCAAAATGGCTTTTTCTGCCAGCCACGCATGATTTATGTATTGTGTGCGTAATTGTGCAAAAATTAGTGGGTAATTTTATGCATCCAGTGGTGCAACAGTTAGTTCGAGAATGTGTCAGCGTATAGATCTTGTAGCATTTGAACGCGCATATATTTATTTTTAGCTGGACTTTTTCAACATTACGCCACAGTCGCGATGATTCTAACCAAGTGTTGATCTCACCAGCGTACATTGAACGTGGAATGACGGAAAGTATTTGTAAACCACCTGAAAGGAGTAACAGAGTGCCGCCGAATAGTTTGTCGTTGTTTTTTATATCTTTGAGTGTTTTGTTTAACACCTCAAGAGAATGTTTGTGTGTCATAGGTCATTCATCCCAGATGATAATTTTGCATTGTTTCTGCACTATGGCCATGTACGATTGTTTTTTATGTTGCACACTGCGTCTGGGTTATTTTGAATATTCAGTGTCAGCTTAAATGCTGAATGAGCTGTTCTGTCTCCATCCAATAAAGTGGTTGCAATGCCAGATGATGCAACGGCCAATGCGATGCCATTATTTGATCGTATTTCGGCTAGTATTAACGAAACGAGTAATGTTCACGATTCATTTCGGTGTCCATTAAATCAGATGCATTTCGATTTGGCAAACTCATACTGAAATTACTGAGTGGTAAATTAGCAATGACAACACAAAGATTCTCGATACCAACCAATGCTTCATTACACATAGCGTCGCAGAATGTAATCGTCAGTCATTGAATCTTTGTGCTTATCTCACAACACGTTGGCTCGTCCCGGGAAACATGTAGTCAACACAGCGAACAATAGACGAATTTGTGTTGCTGTACAGCCCAATGCTGTTTCAGCAAGCATATCGTCCATGGATACTGTTGTCCATTCACTTTGCGTATATCTTGAAATGAAATTAGGTCGGTGACATTAATCAACAACAGTCGCATATAAAAGACTCTATCTGCCTTGGAGTAACTGTATATACTCGGCCCAAAACTGAAGCTTATTTTGAAGACAAAGATAAATCGTTCTACAAAAAAGGCATTGAAATGTTAGAGAAGTTGGACTGAGTGTATCGCTTTAGAAGGAAATTATGTTGACGAATAAAATGTATTTTTATAAAAAATTGTGTTTTCTTTGTTAGGCGGGGAACTTTTCAGGCGATCTGTACATCTTTAAAAGTTTCAACTTAACGTTTAACGCAGTAACTTCCGATGGAAACTAGCATCTCAAATTCGATAAGATCTTCATTTGCGCTTTCATTCTCTATTTCGGCGTGGTCCAAACGACCTATTGCATCATTTTAAAGATGATTTGAGTATCGGTGTCAGATCAGATGGTTCCATTTATGCGTTGCATGCTACCAAATGCACTCTAAAACACCATGGCTAAATTTACGCGTCTTTTAGTTTACCCATTACTCAAGGAAATGCACCAGTAGAATGCTCTTTATGATATAGATATAGCACAGGAAGCATGCATCGCGCAAATCAATGTCGAGCAATTCAATGACAGAAAAGTTCAACAACAATTTTCCTTGAAACAGTTCAACATGCTGTTATTTTCGATGATAAGCAAACACACGCTCCTTTTGTCTTTTGTGTGAGGTTGCGGTCAAACTACTTTTCCGTTTACGGCTACCTGCATTACAGCAACACTATTAAAGAGAGACAGAACAATCCATACTGGTTTCAAACTTGCAGTTCCACTTTGCCGCCCCGGTTGCAAAGTGATCAGCATGCTTGCTCCAGCGACCGGAGGTCCCGGATTGATTCCAGGTGGTGACAAGGAAAACAATTTTACGGTTGGTTTAGGATCAATGAATAAATCTCTCATTATTCGAAATGAAAATATGATTATGAAACCTCATTTGAAAGAGAGAGAGAGATAGATAGAGAGAGAGAGAGAGAGAGAGAGAGAGAGAGAGAGAGAGAGAGAGAGAGAGAGAGAGAGAGAGAGAGAGAGAGAGAGAGTGAAAGAGTGAAAGAGAGAGAGAGAGAGAGAGAGAGAGAGAGAGAGAGAGAGAGAGAGAGAGAGATCCACTTCCTAACAACTCCGATTCTGCCTAAGGATAATAAAAAATGACCGGCCATACCGGAAAAGTGCTAATTGTTGGTGGTGATTTCTACACATTGCATGTTGTTCCACGAGGCGGCAGGGCGGTTGTTTTTGAAATTTGCATCAAGTAGGTCAGCGAGAGCACAATGATTGGCTTGGCTGCAATCCGACAAATCATCAGGAGACGACACGATCACGCACTGAGTCTTCAATTTACTAGAGCAGCGATTCAGTCCTTAACGAAAATCGCACAGATCCTCTAAAATTCACTACCGAATTTCTAAGTTTCTAAATCGGATGTTTTTGGTTGGTAACTTTGGCAGAATCAGAGGGACCATCCAATTAAAAGTCAAAAATACGTGATTCTAAACTAGATTTAATCCATTTGAAAATTGTTAGAAAATCAAATTTTAGACAGATAGTATTTGCATGACTCCACATGTTTTTTTATGTAGTAATCTTTCGTTCTTAATAACAAGGTTTTCCAGGGAGTTGTACCAGTAAAAATAGAATGATTAAGGTAATTAACTATAGTAATAACTTAACCCAATAACTCAGTATAAAACAAAATACGATGAAAGCTTGAAGGAGTGGAAGCATGCAAGACCCTCTTATAGGGGGCCGAACTAGGGCCGGTGAAAATATTCCAGTTCAGTATTTCAAGATGGTGTGTCCTGTATTTTTAAGCACCGTTAAATTTAACATCGGGCTAGATCAGCTAAAGTGCAATACGAGTAGTTACCGGTTTAGATCAAATTCACATAATTTTAAAATTTACACTGTTAAATTTAATAAAACTCTCAATTGGATTTGTCTTGTTAGAAATCCAAACAATTTAGTAATTTCCAATTCAGCTACGAACCCGATTTATTATTAAAACAATCAAATACATGTAATTCTAGAGATGATTACAGCGTTATGTTTATGCTTCTGAATATTCAAAGTTTCTGTTATCGGTAGTTCCGAACGAGGTTCGATTATGATGATATTTTCTGTTTCATTCACGACAATTATTCAAATTTTATTACCGATCCTAGAGATGTTCACGGAATCTCACCTAATGAACGGATAGATCAGTCAAAGTTCATCGTGTGTGATAACTTGTTTGGAAACAATTTTACACTTACGCTTAATATCGCGTATCCAAGAAATGTTCTCGGGATCCCTATCATATGTTGTAAAAATGGGGTTGTTGACTTTTTATCTTTTCACCACATCAATTGGAAATTTTGGTATTTTCACCAGAAGTATAAATGTGACCTTGTATCTCTGGAATTTCAATTATTTGGTTGTTTTTGCAATAAATCGCGTTCGCAGCTTATTTGGGAATGTCAAATGGGTAAAATTTTAATTGGCAAAAATATCAAAATTTCTATTTGAGGATAAAATTGAAAATTAAAAATTTTTAAATTACAAAATTAAAATAAGTTAAATTTTGGAAATCATGATAAAAAATCGTGACCTGCAGCTATATTTTGAAATATCTAGTTGATGTTGTTAATAATGTGTGGTCCGAGCTGTACAAAAACCAATTAATGGAACTTGCATTGTCGTAAATTTTTAGTATCCAAATAGCGTATTGGGTTAAGCAGACACATTGTATACTTTCGAATTTAAATGTTCATTATAGAAACCTACAGGTCTCGCCCCTAAGTAAACATTAAATCAAATACATAATCATCTTGTGTTGTCAAAGCGTAAACAACTAAACTAAATTGTGGTTAAAATATTTATTAAAATAATATTTATTAAAATAATCAATCGATACATATCAATTGATAAACATTTTTATTATTAATTGTAGTTACATGTTGTTAAATAATTATTGTGTACGTTCTATAAATTAATAACTAATTGTGTTTTTAATATTGTGCTAATATAAAAGCTATCGCCATCTTGGCTGTGAGAGGGTGCCGTACAAATACAAATTTATAATAATAAAGAAATAATAATAATAATAAAATAATAATAATAAAATAATAATAATTCAATAAAATGTCTACATGCAACATATGCTCGACGAATATTACAAAGGCGAAATTTCCTGGCGTCAAATGCGCAGGCCCTTGTGAAAATACTTTTCATTTAAAATGCGCAAACATCTCTGACGAACTGGTTGAGGAAATAAAAAATCGCTCTGCAACTTGGCTATGTCATGCTTGTCGTTCAAATACCCCGAACCAGTCTTTAATAGTCGACGAAGAGGAAAACTACGACTCAACGAATAATTTGCCAAACTTATCCGACGTTATGATTCTTCTGCAACGCATGGAAAAAAAACTAATAGCCCTTGAAAACATGAAAGCTATGGTTTTATCACTCGCATCGGATAATGAACAACCTACATCCAGAGTAAATACATTAGAAAAGCAGCTGAATACCCAGACATCCAAAATTCATTTGCTTGAAGCGGAAAATGACAAACCAAACCAGCAGTCAAATTCTAGTAGTATAACAATTATTGGCCTACCCAGTCAGCATGATGATGTTCGTGATGTGGTTATCAACACAATTAAAAAAATTGGATTGGAAATTAATTATGATGACATAGTGTCCATTCATGCGATTCCCAAAAATACGAGTACAGTTTCATCAAAACAAAACAAATCTAATTCACTTTTGCACGATTTATTGGTTGTCAAATTCACTACTAATGAAATAAAAAATAACATTATGCTGCATATGAAGAAAAAGAAGTCAATTTCAACTAAGGATTTGGATATAATACTGCCGCAAAACCATCCTGAGCAACGCATTTTCATTATGCACAGATTGACAGCTTTCCAGTCCCAGTTATACCGTGAAGCCAAGAAAATAAAATCGACATATAATTATAAATATTTGTGGTGTAATTATGGGCAAATATACCTACGGAAGTCGGCGGCTTCTGATGTTCATCGAATCCAATCGCACAATGATATTTTTCGGCTTCATGATACAAATAATCCAAATGGGAGGAAAATCATCAGTGGATAAATCATCTGGGACTCTAAAATTATATAATTTAATAGGTATACAAATTTTCTTGTTATTACAATTTCATTGTTTATTATTTAATTTTACTTACATCTATTCATTTTTTGTGATGATTTCGTCAAAACAATCCGCACTTGTCTTTGTTTACAAATGCATGACAGCTGTATTTTTTATTATTAATTTTAATACTAAATTGTTGGTAGCACTGAAAATTAACGCGATCAATTCGAAACATCGGATGTGCTCTTTATTAGTGCTGCACTCGACTTTAAATTTTTATGTAATCAGTTGCTACAATTATTTTAATTTTGTTGCTATTGCTCGTAACGCGCTATTCATTATCCGCTATTATTTTTACTCGAAAAATACAGTACTAAAAATTTATTTATCATTGGTTTTGTATTTACAGTTTACTATATTTTTGAATATTTCTTTTATTGTTCATGGTTATGAGTAATATACAAAACGGTAATTTTAGCATATTGGTGCAAAACATTCGAAGTCTACGTGCAAATTTTGATACGTTTAGTGTTTATGTAGCAAGCCTTCATGAAATTCCTGATTTAATTTTTGTGACTGAAATATGGATTTATTCTAAAGAATGTTGTGAGTTTAGTTTACCGAGCTATAATTTTAAGGCCTGTTGTAATGACCGTTACCGTTCTGGTGGAGTTGGTGTTTTTATACGCGAAAATTTTGCAAATTTTTCAATCGAAGTTTACAACTGGGTTACAGCTGATATTATTCGTTTAGATCTAGATCTTGCAGGAAAAAAGTGGTCATTCATTTGCATCTATCGATTGAATAACGGGTCAATTAATGCCTTTTGTGATGATTTGGAAATTTTATTGCGTACGCTTGCAAACGATAACGTAGCTATACTTGGAGATCTTAACCTAAACCTGCTAGATATTAATGAATCGTACGGTTACCAAACAATGTTGGCTTCATATGGTTTAATCAGTTTCTTAAACGAACCAACTAGAATGCAAGCTTGTTTAGACCATGTCTTTCTCAAAAGTGAACAAATATTTAACATTAACATTAGCAACCTTCCTATTCAATTTTCTGACCATAATTTGATTAAACTCCATATATCTCCATCTAGTTCAGTTACTGTCAACCTGACCTAACAATTTGACCTATAAATTTATCACATGTTAATTACACTAAACTAAATGATCTTTTAAAGTTTGAAAATTGGAATTCTGTGTATTCCCAATCCGATTGCAATGTGGCTTTTGAAAATTTTGTCAATATTCTAAGATCTCACATGTCATCATCCACTTCCATCACTGAAAATCCAAAAATAAAAAACCGCAAACCTTGGATGAATAATAAACTTTTGCATAAGATGAATAAATTGAAAAAATTCTCCAAGAAGCTCAAACGATATCCTGACAACAAGAGACTGGAACAATATGTAGTCAATCTATCAAAGCAGGTAAAAGTTGATGTTCGTACTGCAAAAGATCTCTTTTACAAAAACAAATTTGATTCATCCATTAATAATTCCAAGGCTACTTGGAAAATAGTGGATGAAGTGTTAGGACGTATTTCTCATAATAAGCGCATAGCTCAAATATATCAATTGCGAACTGAAAATATCCTTACGTGTTCAAAGTCCATTTCCAACGAATTTAATAACTTTTTTATAAACGTATCCCACGAAATAAATTCTAAATTTAGTACGATAAATAATGAAAATACTGAACATAACAAATTTATCTTTGGGTCTCTGACAAAAAATTATGTCTCATCATGTTATTTTGAGCCTATAACTACTGCAGAAATTCTTAATGAAATTAATAAGTTAAAAAACAAAAGATCTAAAGGTTCGGACGGAATTGATAACTTTGTTGTTAAAAACTGCGCTTGGTACTTAGTAGATATTTTAAAATTTTTGTATAACCTGAGCCTAGACAATGGGGTTTTTCCAAATATACTAAAATTAGCAATTGTAATTCCGATTTTTAAAAAAGGCGATGAATTACAATTAAACAATTACAGACCGATTTCTCTACTAAGCACCGTATCTAAAATCTTTGAGAAACTAATAAAACGACGATTAGTGTGTTATCTTGATAAAATTGATTTTTTGCACAATAAACAATATGGATTTACTGCTGGTAAATCCACTGAAGAAGCACTAATTGATTTCCTTAGTCAGATACATACAGCTATGAACAATTCGCAGAAGCCTACAGCATTATTTGTGGACATTTCTAAAGCTTTTGATTCAGTTGACACTGGAATAATGCTTGATAAGCTACGTAATATTGGTATACGAGGTAAAATTTTAGGTTTGTTTAGAAGTTACCTTCAAAATCGGCGTCAGATTGTTAGAATAGGTGAAACTTTAAGTGACCCGCGCACTGTAAAATATGGCGTCCCCCAAGGATCAGTTTTGGGTCCGTTATTATTTTTGATTTACTTTAATTCGATTTTTGAAATTAATCTCATAGGATATCCGACTGCATTTGCTGATGATTTAGCCCTAAGTTATGCAATCCCAACGACTGATATTACTTGTGACATCAGTCTTGTTCTTGAAAAGGATCTTCATAGTTTAAGCCAATGGTTTTATCATAATCGTCTCATGATCAGCAATAAATCAAAAATCATGTAGAAGAGTGTAATTTGGGCCATACATAAATTTTATAACCTTAGAAAAATCTGTCCTAGAACTACACTAAGGAAACTATACCATGCCCTAATAGAATCAATAGTAATGTATGGCATATCCAGTTGGGGTGGTACATATTTTACTAACATTGAGGACCTGTATATCGCACAAAAAAGAATTATTAAATTAATCTACAAACGCCCTCATACAACACCAACAGTTCCATTGTTTCGTGAGCTAAACTTACTACCATTTAGATATCTTTATATTTATCAAGTCCTCAAAATATTTTTTATTCGAAGTGACAGTTTTCACAATCGCACTGTACATATATACAACACGAGGAACCCCAATAACTTTGCCAATGTTCGTTGTAATAGCGAGAAATTTAGAAGATTTTATCTTTATATGGCACCGTTCTTTTTTCACATGCTACCAAACGACATTAAAGGTATCAACCCTGTACGTAAACACAAATTTAAGCGCGAACTTCGATCCTGGCTGCTCACCATAGAAAACATTGAACAATACTTTTAATGATTCAATTCATTTAGTTATAGACACAAATCAATAATTTTAAGATAGTGTGTAAGTTTAATATATATAAGTAAATATGTGATATTGTAAATATTGTCAACAAAAGATTTTGTATTACTTAGTTTTAAGAAATATTTTCTTGTTGCTCCACCACAGATTGTAATCTAAAGGAGCTTTACTTTATTTCATTATACGATCAATTCTATGTATAAACTATTTTGTATTTAAACTGAAATAAAGATAATAATAATAATAATAATAATAATAATAATAATAATAATAATAATAATAATAATAATAATAAAAATAAAACAAAATAACATGCAAACATCTCAATTCTAAATTTAATTAATTAAAGTTCATTCGACACCTGAAAAGTTCAACTTATGTTAAATCGTTATTTTGAGCAATCGCTTTAAGACCAATCGACATCTAATTAATTTATGTAAATATATGCATTTTCTGCTGAAAATATTTCAAATCTAATCATTGCGTTTGTAAAAACTAAATCAACCTTTACCATCTCAATAAATTATTGTCATTCGAAAGAGATTGCACCGTACATCGTACATACCAATCTCAAAAAAATTGAGTAATTCTGTCTAATATACAAACAGATTTATGAGAAAAAAATATAATTAAATTACCTGCTTTTGAACTTATAGTGGTAGGTGGGGAACGAAGATTTGATACTTAAGAAAATTTTATTTTAAAATCAATTATTTGTTTTAAACCTTTAACCAAAACATAATAAATTAATTTAACATTGAAAATTTTAAAAATCATTTAACACGAACAACGATTTCCGTATTTCAAAATCATCGCATCTCAATTTATATTCACGATAATCGATAAATTTAAATTCCAAAAGAATTAATGAGTAAATTAGAACTATGTAAGAAGGCCTTATATTAAATTTTTTTAAATGAAAACAAATTTACATCTTGTTAAGATCTTTAATCAAGAAGACGAATATAAACGGGTGACCTTCAGTATTACACGAAAATATAATTGTAGGAAAAATTTCAAAATCATGTACGAAACATCAACAGTTCTACGACTTATTGTTAAAAGTTCATCCCAAACCATGACGTTACCATTATCCATATGTATATGCAAATAAAGCTCTGGATTATCCCGTAATTTAAATCACTTAGTATACCGCCTTGACGTAAGACGAAAGAGATTTAAAATGACTCAACATTTTTTTTTTGCCTATTGTTTGGTATTCACGTTTATTTCTTATTTCGCGGTGTATTCATCTTCACGTCATCGTAATCTTAACAATAATTTTTCAGTTGTTGTCTTAGTTTTGTAAATTCGATCTGATTAATTTTATTATGCATTTCATTCCTTTTGTTGTCGTGGATCTAGCTAGGTGTCGTCCATTAACCTTTAAAAAATAATCCATTTAAAAAAAAATACAAATGGCGAAAAAAAAAATAAAAATATGAATGACTCGGTGGAATATTTTATTATGACATGGCGGGATGGTAAAGATGTAAACTGTACAGAAATGTATAGGTTGAAAATGAAACCAACTTCTTGTTGGGGTGATCATGGTTTTAGATAACATTATGTTTTTTGGTAACGTTTTTGGTGTTACCCAATGCACACAGTTTTGCACTGTCATTGTTCTTTAAAATGTGTGTGTTTATGAATTCGTATTATTAATGTTTGTGATAAGTTGTGCTCATTTTGTACGCGATTTAGAAATGCCAAAAACACTGCAGTTCGAGGTTTTGAAATTTAATAAATATAAAATGTCTACATTGGTGGTCGCTTTTGTACACTTTGTTTTGCAGATCATCTACCATATGCACTAGTAAAATCTAGAAAGGCATGCAATATTACTAAAGTCCTTAGTCCCCTTCCAAACGAGTGTTTTAATACTGAATAATATTCCATGTTGATCTAGTTTCTCTGCAACCACGGTGAACTGGGCGTGGCGTCTTCTTCCGCCCCCGGATCCCCAAGGAGTGAGTGGGGAATCCTATAAGCGGGTCACCCCTTGAATGGAATGCGTTCAATTGGTTTGGAATATCCAAATGAATGGCTGAATAAGCGGGTGAATATTGGTAGGAGTGGGGGCACGGGGGGCCGGGTCGCTCGGAGAGCCAATGAACTGGATTAATGTGTTATGCGACCCGTGCTGAAGATCAACTAGGCTGGGGCTCATTTAACAAAGCCCAGTCGTGGACGGAGCTCTCTGGATACCAGGCTACCTCCACTTGTATTTAGCCTTACTTGCGTATACGGATCGCTGTGTAGGTGGACCTGTATTTCCCGACACTCGTGGGAGAAACATGGAAATCCAATGGAGGTTCCACCAAATAACTTGGAGGAACTGATCCGGGAATTAGATCAAAGAAGGGTAAGTGTTATACTCGGATGTGATGCAAACGCGCATCACACAATCTGGGGAAGCACAGACATTAACGAGAGAAGTGAGTTATTTTTTGATTACTTATTAAATACTAACCTTTTAGTCTGCAATATTGGGCGAGAACCGGCATTCATTGTTAAAAAGCGACAGGAGGTTTTAGATGTAACCTTTGTGTTGGAAACAATCTTTCATATGATCGGAAAACCTTCAGAAATCCCAGAAGGACAAACTGGAAAAAATATGGGGAGGTGTTGGAGGAGGAATTATTACCGGTTACGGAGCTGGGAACCTATCGGAGGGCGTGTAGGGCTGCCTTTAATAAAGCTAAGAACGGAAATGGGACTCCTATAAGGAGGACCTAAGAAAGTACAAAAAAAGAGTTGAGGAAGGCACAAATGGGGTCTTGGAGACTTAGGAAAATTCTATCTACTAACCCAACCAGTCATAGTTATTTAATAAAACCGGACGGGTCATCCACAGCTTCAAGTGCGGAATCATTGGAGCTCCTCATCGAGACCCCTTTTCCAGGAAGCTGTGATGACTCGATGGAGAATGGAGCTCATCGATCGCATTCGATCGTAGGTATTCGATCAAAAATTGAGCCCAGGATTGGGCAATGTCGTAGCATGCGTACTGTAAGGGAAAGTCGAAGGAGACAGCTCTGCACGATCTAATACGCATGATTGCGAAGTCAATTTACTCGCAAAAGTTTTGTATGGTAGCATTTCTCGACCTTGAGGATGCCTTTAATAATGTAAAAACGAGGGCGATTATGGAAGGATTGTTATTTTTGAAGGTGGACTACCCCATAAGTAGGTTGATAAATCAGATGCTGCTGGTAAGCAGAACTATTATCTCGGAACTGGGGGAGGCCACCATTAGAAGACGAGTGGTTAGAGGAATCCCGCAAGGAGGTGTAATGCCAACAGTTCTTTGGAGTGCAGTTATGAATGGATTGCTGTTGGAACTTGAGAGAGAGGAGACAGGGATTGTAGCGTATGCAGATGATGTAGCGATAGCTGTCTCAGGCAAATGGATACGATTAGGGATATTATACAGAATGCACTCCTGATCGTTACGAAATAGGCCAGCAAATGTGGTTTCGGGATCAACCCTTTCAAGACAGTGCTGGTACTATTTACTAAGAAATATAAAATTCCGATAGTTAGCCCTCCTACCGTGAACAGCATTATACTTAGTTTTGCTGAAAGAGCGAGATTTCTGGGCATAATCTTGGACAGTAAGCTCAGCTGGAAGCCTAACATTGTGGAAAGGGTGAATAGGGGTAATGTAGCCCTTTTCTCGTGTTGGAACGCCATAGGTAAGAGATGGGGTTTGAAACCAGAGCTGGCTCTATACGGCAGTGGTAAAACCTGTGCTGATGTACGGGGTAGGCGTGTGGTGGCCAGCTCTGGAGAAGATAACATATATAAGGATGATGGAGAAGGTGCAAAGAACGGCCTGTATGCTTATAACCAATGCAACTACGAGACTCTCGGCTGCCTCTCAGTGGAAGTGTCTTCAGGCGGGACAATGGACGATAATTAGATCGCTAAGGGAAGAACTTGCAATTAATATATTAAGCCAACGTAGTGCTTCGATTAAGGTTTCCGGAACATCTGTCCTTCGAGAGAATCCTGGAGGAACGGATCAATACTGGAAAACGAGGCACTGAAATTTTTCACGGACGATTCTAAAGTAGACGGCAAGGTAGGAGCTGGAGTCTTCTAAGAAAAACTTAATGCTAATATCTCTGTTCGTCTCCCTGAGTACTGCAGTGTGCACCGGGCTGAAGTGATGGCGATAGGCGAAGTCGTGACATGGTTGAAGCATAACGTGGTATCCGTGAAGAATATGTGGACAGGCGGCGCTAGAGGTGGTTTGTCTGACGGACGTCACGGGAAACTGCTAGGCCCCTTGACAAACGAGAGGTAAACCAACAGTCTCACGTGCAGGGTAGTGAAACAGGTTTCGCCAAAGCTGGACTTGCGGCACTTGAAAGTACTAGTATCGCTGGGAAAACGAGAGGTAGGATTGGTTGTAGGGATACTGATAGGACACTGCCTTTTTGGGGAACATGCGAGAAGGCTGAGTCTACAGACGAATGACTTCTGTAGAAGTTGCATGGACGCTCGTGTCCGGCACTATCATACATAAGGTATACGTACACTTAGGTGTGTACGGTATGGACAGCCTTTCGGAACTCGCGGACTTTGGAGTGCGAGATATTTCACGCTACATAAGTAGCTCTGGATGGTTTCGGCGGGAGTAAAGGGAAGATAGGATCTTGTGGTATCACGATGGGCCACTATTGGCCTAAATGTGCGATAGCAGCCAACCTAACCTGACCTGACCAAGTTTCTCTGTAATTAGGGATGAAACTCGGTTTATATATTGTAGTACGAGCGATTCTAGTATGACCTCCGGATGTGAGAAAAGTATGATTACAGTTGGCTGGTTAACATTTGCAACTAACCAAAATGGGTTCCAATTTGAGTTCTAAGTGTGATTCAAGTAAATATTAATTTGAATGGATATAAAGCATTGCTCAACTGATTTGGAAAAAATTCAACTCGGTTGGTCTAATATTATACTGAACATGGAATTCCACTATAAGTTTTGATTAGGATCAGGAAACGATCAATTTGAACAGAACGGAACAAACTAACTGTCAATTTAAATAAAACAAGGCAAAGATTATGAGAATGGCTAATTTATTTCGTGGTTCCATATGTTTCTGTCTTTTTCGCCAAAATTTTCGTAAAAAATAACAAATAATCAATTAAAAGTTGATAACTCTGTTATGACCGTTTGTCTTAAACAATTTTTCTTTCCCATGAATCATTCGGTGGTATAATGATTTATGTCATTCTACCTATGACACCCCCATCTGTGTTACATTTTTTTGTGTTCTACTTCTATTCAGGTTTGTGTCTGTGGTTTCAATGCGAATTGATGTAAACGAAAAACAGAGAAGAAAGAAGATTCTTCTGGAATGTTTTTGTGCGTCGCTATGTATGGCGTAACAGTTTTTTTTGACATTCGAGTTTTTGTTGTATATAAAGAGAGTCTGGTTTTGAATTTTGTATTAAACGGTCAAGTTCTGTTTTTTTTATATGATTGTGAAAAAGATGATGAAATGGCCGAGTTGTGAAATAAAAAGTAAAGTATGTTCTGAAGAGTTCAGTCATTTTTCTTAAACGAAAACGATTCAAATTTGATTTTAAATAAAACCTTTTTTTCTTAATTATAAACAATGTAATGTAAGTGCGAATGTAAATTATAATAATTAGAATATTCAGAACAATAAATTGAGGTGAATTTTATTTGCGGAGTCGGAAAACTGGCGTTGGTTTAAATACAGACGAGAAAATTTTAAGTGTTGATAAGAAAATTTTGTTGTTTGGTGTTAGCCTTATTTAGCTTACAGTTGGATCCATTGATATTACGGGATATCTATTTACAAGTGCAGTTTTTTTTGCATTTAATAAACGACAAAAAGAGAAAAAATATATATTTTATGTGGCAGTTATAATTTGTAATCAAAATTCAGTTATAATTAGTAATTTACACTCAAAACAATGGTTGTAGCGACGAATATTAGCGGAAAAGGGTGTCCGGTAAGCAAGTTTATTTCTGCGGGTGGCCAGGTGAGGCTACTTCAAGTTTTTTTTTACGGTTGGCGAGATAACGCCCAACGTATTTTGGCGGCCAATTGAGGCCACTAGCTGCTATTTACGGTGTTCAGGCGAGCCAACGCCCAACGTATTTTGGCGGACAGTTGAGGCCAATCCGTTTCGTGGGAAGTGGTTGTTCTTTTCGTTTTCTAAATAAAATAAAATAAAATAAAAAGAATGAATTCTTAAATTTTCTGGTATGGGTATGATGAGGGGGGATTCCCATCCTGTGTCGGCGTAGGGTTGGCGGTCTCTTGGTGCCCGCAACCGGATTCGAAACCGGTGTTTACCACCGTGTGAGTTCGGACGGATTCGCGCACTAGGGCACCTCTCTTCCGTTATAATTTTTTTTATTTTTTATTGTTCGTTCCTTAGGTTCCGGCTGACGAATTTCGGCGTAACATCGGGTATTAATTGATAGTTTGTGTTTTCCCAACTTTCTGTAATCACGGTGTAAGCCAGAATACCCGCAAGCCTCGAACCCCACGACCTTCGCATTTTTAGCCTTAGATAAAAGGGGATATTAAATCTAGCCTTAGATAAAATGGGATATTAAACTTTGATTCATTAGGAAAAGTATTTAAACATTTTCTACTTCCACATTACAACGATGAGCGCGGCCTCATAGCTACTGCCAAATAATCACAAATAGACAGTTCAGGTAATCAAATTCGAGGTAATTCAACCATACAATCCCTGAAAATTGCATCAAAATTGTGTTTTTTCTTCTTCCTTCAAACACCCAAATGAGACGTGCTTGTTTGGAGTGGATTTGTGATAAAAAAAATTATAAATGGCAATAATAGACAGAATCAACTATAGATGAAATTAAAGAGAGAGCAATGGAGAAATCTTGAACAGGTAACAAAGGATAATGCAACAATCACCATGGCCCCACCTTGGACTCTATAAAAGAATTTTCCTGAAATTAAAACCTATCGAAATCGATTCCTGGCATTTGAAGTCTACTTTCACCAATTTGATCGAAATCGTGCTGTTCGGTAAATAAATACTAAAACCTGGCTGCAATAGAATGCCTCCCCAAATTATTTTTCCCGAAATCAGGACCAACCACCATTTTTTGTAGTAATCAAAGTCATCCGATAAAAATGTGCAACCCGAAAAAATTAAATATTGGGGTTTAGTCCTCACAGGACCCACTAAATGAATTTTTCCGAAATCGTTGTGCTACTCTAAAACACACCCTCCGTTTGAGGTGGAACAAGATGTAAAAAGGGGACTAACGTCAAAACATTGATAAGATAGCAAATGTCACAACTCAATATTTCTTCTCATAACAACCAACATTTTCAAAAGGACGCGTTAAGTGCAACCACGCAATATTCCGTAACACAACCGACAAAACATAGTACCCAAAATGAAGAAACATGTTACAAAATCGCACAACATAAAGCAATTTACGCAACATGATGAAACATCACGCAACGTGGAGCAACATGCTACACTTGACGTAACATGGTGAAACATTCCAAAATATAGTGAAATTTGCAACATCCCACGACATAATATACATGTTGAAGCAAAACGTAACATTTTGAAACAACAGGCACCGCAACGAAAAATGGTGCAACATCATGCAGCATAGCAAGATCATGCAATATCATGCAACAAATTACAAAATATTCCATCAAACAACAAATTTCAAAAATCATACTTCTAAAAACAAAAAAAAAATCGGCCCTTCGACCCATTTGTCCCTTCGACATTCGGCCTTTCGGCATTAGGCCCTATGACATTCGGCCCTTCGACATTCGGCTCTTTGTACCCATTCCAGTTCAACATCATGCAACCTGGTGCAATACTACAGCCAATCCGAAAAATTTCTATATGAATTAACCAGAACTCCTTGAATCGTTTCCTTGCATTCGAAACCCTATCCCGGTAAATTGTATCAAAATCATTTAATGGTATTATGACACTGGCTATTTTTCAGCGTCTGAAAAATCCAATTGAAGTGAGAAAAATAATATGTATACATAGTATTCATAAGAGTGAGTGCATACAATATGTCAAGAATTTTGTATACAAATTGAGCAATAAAAGCGGCCCAACGAGCAATTCTAGCAGTGTACTAATTATTTTGTTATATTTTTTTTGACATCTCTGACTTTTTAATTTGAAGTGATTTGATAACCGTTTCAAATAATTTTTAACATTTTTATTGGTACACAAAACGTTTGTTTGCCAACAAAATCTACATGACATTTGAAAAATTGTGTTGTCTTTTTCGTTTTAGTTGTCTCTGTCCTAGTCACAGTTTACTTTTTTTACAGCATTTTTTTTCAAGCCAGTGTCCTAGTACCATAAGCCAAATAAAACATTAAAAGAAGGCCCAACGAGCCAAACATGACGCAACATAGTGGAACATCACATTACATCCCTCAACCAGATGCAACATGTTAAAATATGACGAAACATAATCATTTATTTATTTATATAGTTAGATGATTTTGTTTGAAGCTCCAACCCCATTTTGAGCTCACAAGTTCATTTATAACGAGGTTTTTGAACTTCATAAAAATTTCCGAAATGACGGCCATCTGCTTCGTATCAAATTTAAAATTGGTATCTGCTACCATGAAACAATTTCATGTGAGGTAACAATTTTCACAGCTCAATAAGGTAACCTAAAAGTAACTTTAGCAGAAATAATCGAAAACATAAAATTTTGAAAAATCAGGAACAAAAATTATTGTGACTATTTGACTCGAAAATCAAAGCCAAAAAGATGCAACTCAAGCAATAAAATGCAACGCAATAATCGTGCAACATACGCCACATGGTGCAACATAATGCAACATGGTGCAACATGGAAGTTCATTCGGAGGATTCCGAAATGATTTATCCAGAAATTAGAACTCTTTGTAATCGTTTGATTGTATTCGAAATTTCGTGCTTTTTATCCATTCCTTCCAATAGAAAACAGCAATTTTTATCAAAATCGATCGAAACGAAGAGTCCCGGGTTCAGCGAAGGACCCTAAACGAATTTCCCGAAATCAGGACCCATTACAATCGGTTTCTGGTACTCGAAAATGCTCCTCCAGCCCTCTGAATGAATTTTCGCACAAAAAACCATCTCTCATCAATTTTTATGAAAATCGTGTGAACCCACCGAACAACCCCTCAGTAATTTTCGTCAGAAACAATTTTGAAAAAGGAGCTCAGGCCTCACTGGAAGATCCCCTAAACGAATTTTCCTTAAACCAAGACTCGCCGTAATCGAATTCTAGTTCTCCTGGTACCTGGATGAAATTCGAATCTTGACTCATCTCGTGAACAAAATTTTAGACTATTGGCCTTCTGTCGAGTTTCTACGATTTCCATGCCAATAATTTCACCATAATTTCTAACGGGCGGCGAGCGTGGAGAGTCTTTTCACGTAGACTATTCCTGATGGTTTGGTCACTAACATAAATGTTTTCAGTTGTACACAAGCGTAACTGTAATTGTCGGGTAGTTAAAGTTGGCTCTCGATGAACTCTCAGTTGGCTATTGGCCTGTTTTTTTATTACATCGGAGAGATCAGAGAGATAAAACGAAAGCCTTTTCCGTTTTTTTTTTATTTTATCGGATCGATCCGATAATTTTTTCCCCGTTTTTTTATTTTCTCAGACCATTCTCAGATCGTCATTTTTTCATGTGAATTTTTTTTCAGATAGTTCAGAGAAAAAACATATTTGAAATATTTTGACAGAAAATATGGCGAGCGCTATGAAAAATGGTAAATAATAAATTAATCTCTAATTATTTTTATCTTATTTTTATTAAATTAATTGTAAAATTAATAATACGCTAATTTATTATTTTTTCGTACCCAAATTACAAATTTTCAGTACAGTGTATACACCTCGGTAAAAAGCCTTTTCAGATTAAATATTATCCGATTTGTCTGACAAATAATCTCTCTGATTTATCTGATATCTCGGATACAATAAAAAACACGCCATATAACGGCCATCGCGGAAGTTGTTAATTTTACTGGATGCGGACTCCCAGTTATACATTGCCGTTGCCATAAATTGCATATAACGCTACAGGACACATTAAAGTGACGTGCTATTGGGGGTACAAATAAGTTTTGAGGGATTTACAAAAGATGGCGTAACTAATATCGGGCCATCTTGTAACTTTATTCATGTTAAAGTATCATCATTTCTCTCCAAGACTGCGTACATGACATTGGGAGTTAGTTCGGAAAAAATACCATGGTATAGTTTTAGTACAACAACAAAGTTGAAAATATTTCAACTCGAGTATGGAACTAGTAGGCGGGGCATAAAGCATTTCACGAAATTTGATTGGTTTTGAAGTCGGGAGCGAGTATGATGCTTTTTTATTTCCGATACCATGTACGCAGCATAAAAATTAATATGAGTCATAAGTGTAAACAACATATTTTGTTGTGCAACCATATCAACATATGTGCCAATAAAACAAAATATGGACGAAGCGCTGCTTTTTTTTAATTATGAGAAAATTGCAGCTGATTGACATCGATTACTACGTGAAGCATATGGGGAGCATGCTCCATAAATAAAAACATGTGAGTACTGGCTACGCTGTTTTAAAATCGCAACATACCAGTGACAAAGAACGCGAAGCGAGACCCGTAAAATTTGAAGATGCTGAGTTGGACGCGCAGTTGGATCAAGATTCATGCCAAACTCAAGAGTAGCTCGCTGAATCTTTGGGAGGGACTCAAAATCCGTCTCAAGACACACCGTGTAGTGGGATCAGTTCGGAGTGATCTACTATGGGCTACTCCAGCTTACCGAAACCATCACTGAAGAACGTTATCAAAAAAATTGCTGTAATTGTTGCTCCAATGCCGAGCATGGATGAAACTCAAACGCCCACAATACGAAAAAAAGGCATGATAAAATGAGCTTTTAGCACGATAACGCTCGGCCACATGTTGCAAAAAATCGTCAAGGAAATATTGGATGCGCTTCAATAGGATGTCCTAATCCACCAGCCGTATCACAAGGCATTGTTCCTTCCGACTACCACTTGTTCCGGTCAATGATTAATTGCCTGACCGAGTATCATTTCATTGCTTACGAAGAAGCCATAAATTGGGTCCATTCTTCGATCGCCTCAATACACGAGGAATTTATTCGGAAAAAAGTCGTGGCTAACGATCGACAATACTTTGAATAAAATACTTTGTATACCAATTTTTCTGAATAAAGCCTCGAAGTTATAAAAAAAAGCTCAAAACTTATGTATACCCCCAATAGGAAATCATAGTCGTTGTCATTGTCATGCACCACTACATTTGCAAAAATGGTTCTATTCCTCATCCAATCTCATATTGCAGTATTATATGTTGAATACATTAAAATCCCACAAAGAACTCCTCCTCCTTCTACCCACATATATTTTAATCATTATACAAATCCCCAATACTGTCGGTATATTTCCTTTATATTGCTGCTTCGATTCCCGATAACTCTTTTTTGTTACCATCATCGTTGCCGTTGTTTATTATTGTAAGAATACATGTTATATACATTTTGTAGTGCGCGCGGTCGTACGTATGTAAATTGCTGGCTTTAATTAAAAACAAAAAAAAAATCACAAAATAATTCATTGGGAATAAATTAAATGTTTCATTTTTAATTTAAATTTCAAATTGAAACAAAAACAATGCTCTCGCTGCCTGGGAAAACAAACATTAATTATAAATTCATTCTGTTTGTGTCAATAATATCAGTGTGTGTGTGTGTGTAGCATAATGACAGTGTAATAGCATTTAGTAACTAGTCACTAATGGATTGGATGAATATTAAAGTGATTTTAAAGTAATTGCCATATGGTGGTGGTCTGCCAACAGATGGTTCTTGGTATGGGTTTTTTTGTGTGTGTATGTCCGAGAACACATTAAAACAAATTTTTCACAAATTCCGTAAATGAAACACGTTAGATAATAAATTGTCTTTTACATATAATATCGAAATTGATGCAGGGGGGGATGGGCAAATGATAGATACAATAAATATTAAAATTTTCAATTAAAATGTATACGTTTTTTGTTTTTTTGGAAAATTTATGGCTTTTTTGTGTGTATTTCTGCCATAAAATGAATGATTAATTAGTCGAACCACACACACACATTTATACAGAAGACAGACAATTCAAATGTTTGGGCTACATAAAAATAA
The DNA here is from genome assembly GCA_932526605.1 of Nephrotoma flavescens. NCBI lineage: Eukaryota > Metazoa > Arthropoda > Insecta > Diptera > Tipulidae > Nephrotoma > Nephrotoma flavescens. Next base: position 77,755,709 of record OW052221.1, on the reverse strand, counting down.
AAAAGTTTTAGTTCTAAATTTAGACAGTTCGTGAATAATTTGTTTTGTGCTCAGAAATTCTATCAATTTTGTATTTATAAATATTTTTTAGAATTTGTACTATCGGTTTTAAACCCACCCCCATCCCACTACTCACACATAAAAAACGAAAAAGACGATAAAGGATTCTTAAAAAATTAAGTTTAAGTAATATAAAATGGTACGAGACGTCTTCTTGCTTTTTCATCTATACCAGATGTTTTAAAACTAATTAAAATGTCTTTTTAATTATTCATGATAAGAAAAGATTTTAATTTTATTTGATGTTCGGGAATTGAAAGTGTATGCTGCTTGGCTCACCCGTAATAAAATTATTTTTATTATAATCGAAATTAATGCTTGGTAATTTTCAATATTAGGTTGGTAACCTGATAGTGAAAAACGAGTAGCTAGACACCTTTGTTGACGTATGTGAAGCTGGCCCAAAAACCATCCTAAAAAACGCCTTTTTAATTAAGGTGTGTTTCTCCGCTAAATTCATTAAAAGACTCTTCAGCCCGAAAAATGAAAAAAATATATGAAGAAAATCAAATTCCATCCCGCAAAAAATAAAAACAGTCTCACGTACACAAAATAAAATTTTAGTTGAAAATCTATTACAAGAAGAGATTTACCACACTTAAAATTAAGAAATTTAAAAACAAAATCCTTCAAATAAAATAGGTTGAAAATTTTTCAACGAATTTAATGTTTCTGTTCACAGAGGTTAGGAGATATAGCAGTATATGACTAATTATTGCACTGACCATCAGCATTAAGCACAAAAATGCTCATTACGTTACAGCGGGGATGAAAGGTCTCTCCAGCTGATTTAATATTCGCATCTCATAGTTATCGGAATTTTGCTCATAACTATGAGATGCGAATATTAAATCACCTGGAGAGACCCCTCATCCCCGCTGTAACGTAATTAGTATTTGTGTGCTTAATGCTGATGGTCAGTGCAATAATTAGTCATATACTGCTATATCTGTCAACCTATATGAACCGAAACATTAAGGCCGTTGAAAAAATTTCAACCTATTTTATTTGAAAATTTCTTAATTTTAAGTGTGGTAAATCTCTTCTTGTAATAGATTTTCAACTAAAATTTTATTTTGTGTACGTGAGACTGTTTTTATTTTTTTCGGGATGGAATTTGATTTTCTTCATATATTTTTTTAATTTTTCGGGCTGAAGAGTCTTTAATGAATTTAGTGGGGAAACACACCTAAACTGAAAAGGCGTTTTCGGGCCAGCTTTACATACGTCCTTTGTTGTATAACTTGGGCATTGAACCACAAGAGCGGTTATAGAAAGTTGGCAAAGTTTCTTGTGTGGGAATTAAAGCTTTTTAAGCTGATTTGTGACACAGTTATCTATCGATGGAGTGCTTTCTTTCTCTAGTACGTGATATGATTGACGTCGTACCAGTGTTATCCATTCCAATTTTCGCGTTGGAATCCCCCACTTTGAACAATTTTTATATCATTTCTAAGTGTATGGATGTAGCTTGTCTAACTGCTCGTAGAATTCATCGTCTTTAGTTGTGTCATCTCTGCTGCTTTCTTTCGTGTGCATATTATTACTTATTTTCGTCTGGAATCTTGCTTTTATTATTCTCCTACTTATAGGTTTACATTCGAGTGTGCTTTTCTTCCTTGGTGTGCGGTAAATAATTAAATAAAATCGTACAATTTACATACACCGTTGAGCATCTTTATAGTGCGTTACAAAACAAATAAGGAACTGTCTAAACGAAATCGTAACAAACGTGAAAATTTTCAAAAATCATCGGTTTTACCACATTTAGAGGAAAATTGGATTCATATGCTGAATTAAAGAAGTAATGTAAGCAAAATTCAGCTTAAACGATAGTTACCGCAAATTCGAAGGATGTCAAAACACCTCCAAAATTCAGAGGTGCGTCGTATAGGAATAGCCCGTGTTGTTATAGTTGTGCAGAAGTTTGGCATATCAGTAAGGAATGCTCGAATGAAAAACAGGGGTGGGATTTTTTAACATCACGTTTTTCAATACTTTGTCGATATTTATGTCTCTTTTTTATAAACTGAAATTGGCGACTCTTTCGTTTATAAATTATTTTTTTTGTATTGCAATCACAACCTACTAGAACAAATGTGACAATGGTGTCGATTCCTTGTACATCTTCTATTTATCTTTTCTTCTATTCTTCTATTGTTTCAAAAGCCACTCGATATTTATTTCAAAGTTTTTATTTAAATTTATAGCTGGCTTGCTTAAATGCATCGAGTTTTCATAGTAAAAATAGTAGCATAGAAGAAAAGAAAAATAAAAGGTTCACATTGAATCGACCCCAATATCTCTTTCTCTAATTTCGTTGAAGTATCGTAAATAAATTATTTGGTGATATAAATCGAGTAGATGTATCACAATATTTTATTCTAGCAGGCTTGAAAATGATTTCTGCCGATTCAATGTGAATCTTCTATTTTTCTTTTCTTCTATGCTACTATTTTTACTAGGAAAACTCGATGCATTTAAGCAAGCAAGCTATAAATTTAAATAGAAATTTTGAAATAAATATCGAGTGGCTTTTGAAATAATAGAAGAATAGAAGTAAAGATAAATAGAAGATGTACAAGGAATCGACATCAATATCCCATTTTATTCTGGAGAAGCGAGACATCAATTTCGACAAAGTATCGAAAAACGTGATGTTACAAAATCCCACCCCAGGGCTTGAAGTGCTTCAAGTGCAGCAATTTTGGGCGAAAGGTTGTCGTGCAACCTGCACACACAAAGCATACTTTACGAGAGACCAAAATGGTTGTGCAAGCCAGATACAAAAATTTAGTATTGGTAATTACGAGTTACATGGGCTGGTCGACACTGGCGCAGAATGTCATGACGCAGAAAAAATACACAAGTATTGGTGAGCCGAATTTTGAAGCGATTTGTTAGCTATTGCTCGGAAAACCTTCTGCCGACCTCATAAATTGAGATGAGACTTGTATTGATGAATGAGAAATCAGTCTCACAAAAAAGTAAGACATACCGTGAGAAAACAATTAAAGGAGTGGCTAGGAGAAAAAATCATTAGACCGGGCAAATCCGACTATGCTATCCCGATAGTGCTATCAAACAAAAAATATGGAACAAAGCGGCTATGCGTTGATGGCCGCAAGTAGAACTAGATTGTTAAGTATTTTTGTACGCTGGATCTTCGTAATGAATTTTTCCCCGTACCAATGGCGGTTGATTCAGTAAAGTTTACAGCGTTTGTAACACCGCGTTTGGGTTATACGAATTGTTGAGAGCACCGTTTGGACTCTGTAATTCGCTGGCCAAAAGTTCATTAACAATCTTTTTCAGCATCTGGTGACGGAGAAAATTCTCTGCATTTACCTAGACGATCTTGTAATTCCGACAAGAACTGAAGAAGAGGCGATTTCGAGATTGGTTCGCGTAATTTAAGTAGTCGAGAAGAATGGACGTGAAATAGAGTAAGTGTCAATTCATACAACAATCAACAGTTACGAGTTGGAAGTACTCACAATTGTGAGCGCGTTGAAGAAATTCAGCGTGTATCTGCTTGGGCTTCAATTTACCATTGTAACAGATTGCGCCGCGTTCAAGGGGACCATGGAAAAAAGGAGTTGGCATTGAAAATCGCAGAGTGAGCATTGCAGTTAGAAGAATTCCAATACACTTTGGAGCACCGGCCAGGAACGCGTATGAAGCATGTTGATGTCCTTAGTCGAAGCTCTTTTGCCATCGTAATAAAAGAAGACGTTATTACGAAACTGACAATGAAGACAAATTGCATGGTTTCGTTCCATGTAACATGTAAGATGTTCCATGCAGGTTGAATTATAGGTTGCCTCGTCGCGACTTTAGTATATACGCATGAAGAATTATATCGAATGAGTTGAGGCCATCTGTCAGGAAAGAAACTGATTGCATTGTTATTCGATTTTAATTTGATTACGCACCAAAATATCGTGCAACCGAGGTCATAATTAGTTAATGGTATAATCAATGGTTTGAATAAAATGTGGTAGGTGGTGATGATGTAGTTCGTTCTTCATTTTTATTTCGTTTGCTATCTCCCCACCTGTGGATGCATCGCATAAATATTATATAACACAAGCTGTCATTCGGTGTTTGAGCGTTAATCTATTTACTTATACCGAGTGATAAAGTGTTTTAATTAAATAAAAAAAAACAAAACCAAAAATATTATTGAAAATTTAAAATCACTTATAAGTTAAATAGTATTAAAAGTAAAATTATTATAATTCAATTGACTTGGTGAAGTACTATTTGCTGTAGTGTTTGTAATTTGTGTTATTGCAGTCGTGGACAAGGTACGAGTATCCTTTGTCAGTTTAGTTTGTCAATTTACGTAACCATAATTATTATTATTACATTTTGTGGTTTATGTGAAACTTAAAGTATGTACCTTGTTAACATATTTCCGTTGTTTTTGTGTATCTATATAGTGTCTCAGTACGGAACGAAACAAAAGTTTTACTCATCCTCGGTCGCGCCTGATATTGAGGTGTAAATATCCCAGTTGTGCGAGGCATCCCGCGACAATTATTTTATTTGGTGTGGTGAGCAAAATCTAAGCATTTTGGCGGAACTCGGAGGAAAAAAAAAGATTCCCGCCCACAAATTCGCAGTTTTACTGCCAACCGCTATATACTGTAATTGTACACGAAGGCGCAAATTTGCTTATTCAACCGCTATTACAACTGCATCATCATCATCAAACCACCATCGATCAGTTATGTTACTAAATTATTATTTATGAATGTTTTAATTTATTAAACTATTTATTTAACTATATTATATTACACTATATTTTTTTTTTTTATATATTAATATATTATTTATAAATCATATTCATAATTTATGATTGGTATATCCCTGTGTGGTATACCATCAATATTTAATTCATCAGGGGTGTTGTTAGATATATATTAAATGAAAAGTAGATGGACCGCGGATCCTAATAATTTATAATGATTTAATTAAGACTCGTATTTATGATTAGGCTAATGTATATTTGCTGTAAATAATTTTGTTTCTTTATTCCAATAATTAATTAATGACCAATTTGAAATTCACTTTCTTTTTATATTTTTCTGGATTGTTTCGATATAATGTTTCATGTCCTCCATTTTGGTAATATTGGTTGTACCTATACTTCGGCCTGAATGGATACCATTATAATTGGGTAAATTTTTGAATAGCATGGACTAGCACATTTTTTTTTGTTTGTTAAAAGGGGCATATCAAATTCGAAAGCATGATTTTGCCAATGGGGAGGGAGGCGTGCAGGTGGTCAACAACACCGTGACCACGCACTAAGGAAGATGGTTGTGATAATTACGTTGGGTTTCTTTTTAATTCTTTTTTTTATCGATTCAGAGTATATGGCTTGCAGGTAGTGTTCAAGTTTCAAATTTTCCTTTTTTATTTGAGTTTAATATCATTCCCCATTTCTTTCACAAAAGAATGATATTCGTCAGTGTGGACATCATCGCAGCACGACAAGATCTCTATGGCTGGTGACAAGGACTACGCCCAACCGACTTCACCTAGCTGGCAAATGTGCTGCAGGTCACTATTATGAGAGCCATAGGGATATTCTGTTAACGGAAGGACAATTCAACCTTTTGTCCAAGCTTCCGTTACATCCATTCCATTTTTCATTTTTCGTCTATGATGTGCCCAAGCGTGCACCTAAACTTGTACTAACCCAACCAATGGTTGCTTGACGTTGGCGATTGAGTGTTTGCCGTCTTATCTATGTCTCTACCACTCGCTCATTTACAGTTACTATGGACAATGGTAAAAATACTGGCAAGATGTATGCATTGCGTATTTTAAAGCAAAGTGGATTCAGTTAGGCATCTTCGCAATAATCTTCACGAGTTTTGGCTATTTAGAAAGACACGAAGCTCAAGAAGCTCTATGTGAAAGTTATTTTGGAAACAGTTGTGACGGCATTAATTTTGCCAGGATTTCAACAGAATTATACAAACATTTGTAATTTGTTAAAACTGCAAGGCACTTGGCATCATGGCCAAAAGTTTCCGGCCACAACATGAAGATGGCAGCACTCATCAATAAAAGTGGCAATATCAACCATTTTGGATGCGCAGTTGTTGCTTAATAATCGTCAGAGTGAGTCGATTTGAGTGTTTTTTATGAAAATGGAAAAATCGAGTATCGAGCTATCATTAAATACTTATTTTTGAAAGGCAATACGCCTACGCAAATCAAAGACGAGATGGATGCTGTGCACGGGCTGTCTACACCATCATTTACCACCACGAAATCTTGGACAGCTAAATCTGAACGTAGCCGTACCAGGTAGGGTGGCGATGAACGTTCGAGTCCAAAAACTGCAATCACTGACGATAACATCGCTCAAGGTCACCAACTGGTGCTAGACAACCGTCGAATTAAATTTAGAAAGATAGAAGAGGCTATAAAAATGACCAAAGAACGTGTTTCTCACATTTTGAATTAAGAATTAGGCATGAGAGAGCTGTCAGCGCTTTGGGTGACGCGTTTGCTCACTTAGAACAAGAAATGTGGTCGAATTAACATTTTCAATGCTCTGTTGGCGCAGTTAACGCGCAATTTATGAGAGAGACAGAGTTGTTGTGCCAGATAATTACTGTTACTACATTATGGCGACCGAAACCCAATTAAACCGGTCCAATAATTATCCGGCTTTGTTCTCAATTATGAGAAAATCAAAGCTAATATGAATTGTTAGACAAAACACAGTTAGATTCGAAGATCCGAACCAAGGTAGAACCATTATATTATGGATTGCGACCAACATTAGAAGATCTGCAGATCTCGCGAAGAAGAAAGAAATTCCGGTGGCCAACACTGCGAAAGACAATTATTCCGAAATTACCAGAAATCGGACAGATTACCAAATGGAAGGGATTTATCGAGGCTTTAACCGATTTAACTAGATTTCACTATTTGAAAAATTCAGTTAAAGGTTTTGCGGCCAAATGTTTTGAAAATTTAGATTTCATAGCGGCGAATTTTGTTGAAGTTCGGCGTTTATTGGTTAAGCGTTTCGATAAACCCAATCAAATTGCTGAAGAATATATTGTTACGGTGACATCTAGTTTAGAATAGAATAAGTTATTTTAATAAGTTACTCAAATTTAATTTTGTATGGATCAACATTTAGGCGCTATTTGTATACTAACGTATTTGCTAGAATGTTCTCGTATAAATTTTGGACAACATTCGGGATTATTATGAAATGTACGTGTATAATTTATGAGAACATTTGGGATTATTCTAGAAACAAATATTTTGGTATATAAAGCAAATTTATGTTGAATGATGAGTCTTATTTTAAACGCGAAAGAGTGAAGTTTAAATAGTGCGATTATTAAAGTGAATTAAATAGTGTGTTATAGTTGGAATATTTTGTTGTTAATTTTGTGTTGTGTAATTTGTTGTGTTGTGAAAATAAATTTGTGTGTTTAAATTTAAAGAAGTGGTTTTTATTCACAATCCAGAGATTCGAACCTTGAGTGACAAGGCGAAAACGTAACAATATAAAAGCGTTGGTGCTATTAAACCGGATGATAAGCGAACTTCCCAAAAATTGTGCAACCGAGCTAAGCTTGTATACAAATTGTTTGAGGTCATCACCTAAATAGTCGATAGAACTAGTAGAACAGTTCTGCCTCAGCAATTAGCGTCACAATCGCATCTCAAATCAACTCTGAATCATCATCCTTGACCAGTATAACTGCTTATCCGAGCAATCTAAAATTAACAACATTTGTTGGAAAATCTATTCCAAAATTTGTTTTCATTGCTACAGCACTTCCAACAAGTGCTGTAGCAATGAAAACAAATTTATTGAGAAGGATGGTCATTCAATTACAGCACGTGCATTACTCGATTCAGGTTTGCAACTGAATTTTATCACAGAACGGTTGATAAGCCTTGTAGGAATTAAAACTCATAATTGGTTGGTCAACCTCAAGGGTATTACTTGTACTTTTACTTCTTCGTAGAAAAAGTTCGACAATTACGACTCATTCGCAAATAAATCAGTTCTCCGCCAAAATTGAAGTGCAATTATTGGATAAAATTTCTTTTACGGTTGTCTGTCAATTCGAATTGACCCTTCTAGATGGTCAATGCCCGCAAATATCAAATTCTATGAGCCACATGAAGTGGATTTACTTCTCGGAGCGGATATTTGCTGTAAATTGCAATCTATTGGTAAAATAAAAATTGGTGAAGATTTGTCTGTTCTTCAGAATACGCTATTAGGTTGGGTAGTGGCAGGTGGAACTTCAGTTTCTTTACAAATATAGTAATTGCCATCTAGTTGCCTCCGAATCAAATCAGTTAGATGAATTATTGGAACAGTTCTGGAACGTCGAGAAATGTCAGCCGAATGAACCTTCATTATTTAGCTGAGACTGCGACAACCCCTTTCGAGAGAATTTCAGTCAGGATGCAGATGGTAAATTTACAGTATGACTTCCGTTCTCTAAAAATCCATCATTGTTGGGTGATTCTTTATTTTTGGCAGGGAAAAGGTCTATAATGATGGAAAAACGTTTTATTAATAAACGAGAACTTAAGAATGAATACAAATCATTCAAGTCAGAGTACGAGCTCGGGTTGCTCCACTGAAGAAGGTTAGTTTGCCTTGGCTAGAGTTGTGTGCAGCGCAACTTTTGGCCAAATTCATGCAAAAAGTTTTGGGTGTTATAAATTTCAAGGTTGATGCATGTTATTTCTTGACGGACTCGATGATAACTTTGCATTGCATTACGTCTCCATCATGGAGGTAGATGGAAGACATATGTTGCGAATCGTGTCTCTGCTATTCAAGCGAGATCCGATTCTGGCTGCATGTATAGAATCAAAATTAAATTCAGCCGACTTAATTTCAAGGAGTTTTTCCTGAGATACTTATTATGTCCGATCTATGATGGTTCGGACCTAATTTTTTGCATTCGCCAATTGAATCTTGGAATGATTTACAACAATTGAATACACAACCAACTCTGAATTACACGGCTTGAATCAGATGCTTCATAATTCAGAACTTCAACAGCAAATAAATTCTTTAAGCATTTAAGACCAAATTATCTGGAATTTCAGGTAAATATCATCTTCGACGGATGATGGAAAACGCCAACCTGACTTTAATAAAACAGGTCGAGGCAATATTAAATTCACATCCCATCACTCAACTTACTACCGATGACAACACAGAAATACTAACGGCGGGTCGTTTTCTCAACGGGCGGCCTTTATCCAAAATACCGGAATTAAATAAGACAAATTCTGGAACCATCAATTATGTTAAACGATGGGAAGTGATTCAGTTCTGGTCGAGATGGTCTACTGATTTCAACAATTACAACATCGGTACTTTTGGAAAAATCAACATAAAAATATTCCGAATGGTACAATCGTAATCATTAAAGATTAAAATTTCGAGCTGCATCCTGGTTCAGATGGCCTAGTACGAGTAGCTTCAGTAAAAACGTCAAATGGAAAAATTAAACGAGCCATTGTAAATCTATGTCCTTTACCAGTTAGCACACAGCAGCAGAGTGTTCAAGATGGAGGAGAAATGATAACGACTAGCCCCGCTAGTACAATTTAATCAAAACTAAATTAAAAATTATCTCAATCACTTTATCATATCACAATTACTTAATTACATACCGTCCTAAAACATCATTCGCTATTTCCGGGACAGGAAGGGGTTGAAAGTTATAGACGATTTCCATATTCATTTATATGGAGCTATATCGAAGCTGGAAGGTTGAGCCAATCCTAACATGCGGTTGGCACTGGAGAGCTCACCATAGTTTGCCCTTATCATTACCAACTCAAATATAAAGAACCATTTCCAGCCTAGGAAGTTCTTAAAAGATACAAATTTTTATTTAACTAAACCTAAGATTTTGGAACTTGGCAATTTCCCCAAATTTGAACGTTTTTCATGTAAATTTATATGGAGCCATATCGAAGCTGGAATATTATGCTAATCCTAACATGCGGCTGGCACTGAAGAGCTCACCATAGTTTGCCCTTATCATTACCAACTCAAAACATAATGAAGCATTTCCGGCCTAAGAATTTCTTAACAGATACAAATTTTTAATTAACTTAACTTAAGATTTTGGAACTTGGCCATTTCCTCAAATTTAAACATAGTGCCGGTGTTGGCCACTTGGTCAGCAATTACTTAACTACGTACCGTCCTAAAACATCATTCGCTATTTCCGGGACAGGAAGGTTTTGAAAGTTATAAACGATTTTTATATAAGTTTATATGGAGCCATATCGAAGCTGGAAAATTGTGCCAATCCTAACATACGGCTGGCACTGAAGAGCCCACCATAGTTTGCCCTTATCATTACAAACTCAAAACATAAAGAACCATTTCCGGCCTAGGAAGTTCTTAAGAGATACATATTTTTATTTAACTTAACCTAAGATTTTGAAACTTGGCCATTTCATCAAATTAGAACCTACGGCTAGTGCTGGCCACTTGGTCAGCAATTATTTAATTACATACCATCTCTAAACATCATTCGCTATTTGCGGCTCAGAAAGCATTTTCAAGTTATAGACGATTTTCATGTAAATTTAAATGGGGCCATATTGAAGGTGGAAGATTGTGCCATTCCTAACACACCGCTTGCACTGGTGTCCTCATTATAAGTTACCCCTTAATATGTTAAACTTATAATATGGCGTATTGTTATTTCGAACTTAAAATATACAGAATTTCTATTGCCAAAACACAATACATTATTTACAAGTATTTGTTTTACATAAACAACAAATAAACGAAAAAAACTGGGATGTGATATTTTGTTGTTGTGTTTATAATTTAAATCGTCTTATAGAGGTATAAAATGAAAAAAACTGGGATGGAATATAATAGTTTCGTATAAATAATAATAAAAAAAATCCTGGGATGAAAAACAGAGATAACTTCACATGCTTCTAGTCATGGACGAAATGATGAATATGACACTAAAGAAGATAGTAAACGGACGTATTTTAGCTCCAACTAGGTGCTTTAGAAACGCAGATAATTCTGTTAAATATTTAACAGCATGGTCACTTGATCATCCCTGGATTAAAAAACAGGAACTTATTTATCGACTTAATTTTTTAATTTGCGGCCCCAGAATAAAAAGGAACAAATTTTTCTTATTTTTGTAATTCAGTGCTATCCGTTTAAGTCATCGTTCTTATCTCCCACCTCCTTCTGAGTTATAAGTTCATAAGGGTTCTCAATCACGACAGATTTAAATTATTTAGTTTTGCCCTTGAAATCTTCCCTAAAGTAACATTCTCAAGAAAATAAATTGATTTTCAGTACGAACCGTTTTCAAAAAATTTGATTAGAAATAAAATTTTCAAAAAATTCAGAACATGCGCTTTCCAAAATTAATTACATTAATCATCCCTATTAATAAGAAAAGTGTACTCATATCTACCAACATAACGTGATTCGGCACAAAATCAACTTAAATCATCAACAAAATTTTCATTTTAATAATTGATGAACATCTAAACGATACAAAATTTCCATCTTGTCGTAAATAATATTTATACTGGGGTAGTTTGTTAAAAGTACCCAAAAAAATTTTTTTTTTATGCTAAATACAAATTACATTATCAAGGCACACATCCCAAAAAGGGTGTAATTTACAAAATGTCATAAACATAATTTTTTGTTCTCATCCATATTATATTATATTTGTATCATAATGCTTTATGAATGGGAAGCAACATAATTTTGGAAAAAATGTGTCTTTTAATTTTGAATATGCGACATCTTATACAAGCGCGTGTCTTTGTAATTTCTGGAATTACAAATCGCATTACAATATTATTTGTACTCGTACAGAAAGAGAGCGTGAATTATGGCCCCCGGTTTCCCCCACTTATAATATGTTGTCTACTATTGTATGTAATAAAATTTATATGCTTAACCAAAAAAAAAAAAAATATTTATAAAAGAAAACTTTTGGTTGCAGGATTCTTAAAAATTGCAACAAATAAAATTGTAATAATTTCAAGCATCATATATACGACTATGTCTCCCCTCGGTGTTACTTCTACGTACGTTTCATTTATGTAAGTGAAATAAATATACGAGGAAAGTAAATTTTTACGTATACAAAACTGTAAATTATTTAAGAATTTTCGTGCCATTATGAAATGGACCGTGTAGAACGGGGGTAAACATAGGTAAAACATATATTGTACAACATCTTAGACATCATTCTATATAGATTGTGTTAAGCCCGGTAGCTTTAAGGACATTGTCGAGCAACATATTTTACACTCATAAAATAATTATGTATATTATATTTATGTTATATAAAATTTAATTTACGAATAAGCAAAAATGATAAATGTGCTAAAATACGTAAGATGAAAAATAATATTAATTTAAAGATCATGTAATACATTTATCAAGAAAATTAATTAAAGTTTTCTTTTTGGTGCGTTTCGTGTCGAGCAAAAGTTATGTGCTGTTGCCCAAATAATGGTACAATAGAAATTTGTCAGTTTAATTTTGTGTGTGTGTGTGTATGTAAGTATAAACATATCAAATGTGATTGTGTGGTTATATAATGGATAGGGGTGATAAATGACACATGCGGCTGAATTATTATTCAACATCGATCATATGTGTTTTTAATGGATGGTTTGAAAAACAATAATTTACTTTGGTTAGCCGAGTGTGGTTAGAAATACAACATATAGCATTACAACATGTGAGTATATTTTAATTGTTTTAATTACGAGACAATTCATCATTCGTATGTGATTACCCAACGTACAGAGAAGAATTAAATTATTTTATTGTAAGTCTAAAAATGTTTTCTCGATGTATTGTTGCAATTTAGAAAATGGAAAGGGTTGATAACTTAAATAGAAACATTTTCTTTAAAATGAGGGTCAAGTCATATAAATTTGAAATTAATTTACTTCGTAATTTTTTAATAGGCGAAATTTACATGGACGAAAATAAATTTCAGAACAAGATATTGATATCTGTCAGGTGGCATGGTATGCAAGTAAACAGTACAACACGCATGATGATTATAAGTTACAAGTTAGGATATACAGATTTTGTAATGATGAAAAAATGATCAAGGATTAGATAGATCACTAATCTATTAAATTTTACCATCGCCATTTACACTATTCTATTCTCAGTTTGAATATCTAAGGGGTCACCATTGGGTCACCAAATGATAGAGCATATAAAAATAACTACCGTAATAAAAAATCATGCTATTCGCAATTTGATGTGATTATTTGATATTCTGCTGCTTTGCGGATTTATACGTATATCAAAATTAAGAAGCTAAAATACAATATAAATAAAAAGTTTGTAAACAAACTGGTGAAGTATTACAGTATGTAAACTATTTAAATTTTATATTGGTTAGCGCTGAATGAATTTATAATCAATTTTATGTTCGAATACCAATAGATCAAATTACTTATGGGTCAACATTACAACATGTGAGTATATTTTAATTGTTTTAATTTCGAAACAATTCATCATCCGTATGTGATTCCCCAACGTACAAAGAGAAGAAAGAATAAAATTATTTTAATATAATAGGCTCACAAGTCAGGAATAAAAACTTAAAAATAAAAATAAGAATTTTATTGCAGCCATCCAAAACTTATAATTCTTAAGTAACAACAAAATTAGCGCGATGTCAATTATATATGCGCGATGTCAATTATAAGTGAAAGATGTACGTAAAACTATTCAAATAACTTTATATATTAACTTAGTAATTAATTATACAAATAAAATAATTTCCGCCTTTTTATTTAATAAAAATCGGATTTTGCGACACAATTTTTTAAGTTTTTCTTAGTTTTGGGCGAGAAATCGCATTGTTTTTTTTATTAAGTGACAGTTGCGATGCCATTTATCGCATTCTTATTTTTTTATTGAGTTAAGTTTTTATTCTTGACTGGTTCCACTTTAAGTCTAAAAATGGTTTCTCGATTTATTGATGCAATTTAGAAAATGGAAAGGGTTAATAACTTTCTTTAAAATGAGGGTCGTCATATAAATTTGAGTTTAATTTGCAAAATTAAATTTCAGAAAAGATATTGATATAAACAGTACAACACGCGTGATAATTCATTACAAGTTAGGATATACAGATTTTGCAATGAGGAAAAAATGAAAATGGATTAGACAGATTACTATTCTATTAAGTTTAAACATAGCCATTTGGACTATTCTATTCACAGTTTGAATTTCTAAGGGGTCACCATTGGGTCACCAAACGCTAGAATGTATAAACATATCTACATATCTACATATCTACATTAATAAAAATTCGTGCCGTTTCACAATTTGTTGAGATTATTTGATATTCTGCTGGAATATTTAAATTTTATATTGGTGAACGCTGAATGAATTTATAATCAATTTTATGTTTGAATACCAACAGACCAAATCATTTATAGATCACCATTACAACATGTGAGTATATTTTTATTGTTTTAATTACGAAATAGTTCAAACTATTCTATTCTCAGTTTGAATAACTAAGGGGTCACCACTGGGTCACCAAATGATTGAGTATAGCTTTCTTAATTCCGAGCCGTTTCACAATTTGTTAAGATTATTTGATATACCTACTTATTATTCCACCACTTTGCTGATTTATACATGTTTTAAAATCTAGAATCAGAAACACAGTTAACAACTATTATAAATAAAAAGTATGCTGAACGAATTTATATTCATTTAAATTTTCCCATTCAAATGTATGTTCGATTACCAACGATACGGGGTCATACGATACACAATTGTAAACTTTTTTGAAATAAATTTTATAATTCTCGCATTCCGCTAAGATGTATCAGCACATACCTCGATTAGTTTTAATATTTTAATTCCACTTCTGTATTAAGACTTGAACATACCTGAAAAAATAAAAATAAAAAATTATTAGAAAATTACATAAATTTTGGAAGATGTGTGAAACTTGACTTGGCTGATATTGGGTCGATAGTGCAGAATGGAGTTTGTAATGTGAATTCTGGATAAAATTCTGAAATATGGCTATACATAAAGTAACTCAATTCCATCTAGGATGTGATTACGGTACTAATTTTGAATAAAGATCTAGAATTTAACCTTGCTGAGTAAAATTTAACCAACTATTTCCTAACTAACCACTGATAACAAATTAGTAGGGATTGGTATAATATCGTGAATTTTGTATAAAGTTTTAGGAAATTGGCCGTGCTGAATTTGTCTTGGCGGTTCGCTTTACTGAATCAACTAAATTCGGGATTTAGGATTGGATTGGCCATTGAGATTTAAAATAAATTTAGATTGTCGATTATGAAACTTTGGAATTCAACACGAATTTTGAACGAGATTTGAGAATTTCACCATGACGAGCAGAATTCGATTAATTGTTAATCCACTATGGCTATATTCCACGTGTAGGGATGAATTGGGATTATAACATTCATTTTAGAAAATGTTTAGAGTTGTATAATCGTGCTAGATGGGCCTTGGCCGAAATTCTAAAATTTACTTTGCTGAATGAAACTTGACTCCGAACAGATTATGGAAAAATTCATAATTTAATACTGCATAGGTATTCTAATAAGCAATTTCAATGAAGTTCTAACAAGAACTTTGATCGAAGTGCTGGAATTTCGTTTAGTGCATTTATTACACCTTTGCGCAGAGTTGGCCACCGCTTACTCTTTACCTAAGTACATATTTTACATCGATAACGTCAGTGTACAAGTTCCGAGTTTAAACAACACCTTCTCAATTGTCACACTGTATTAAGCACAAAGCTATACTAGTTCGACTTCCGGTTAAGTATACTGTCCAGTGTCGATTGAGAAGCCACTTTGCCTAGAAAGAGTTATCTGCGCGAACATCATCCATTGCGCATCAAATATTCACCATTAATAAATCAATAGAATTAAAAACCCAAATTAGAACTAGAATTCCAAAAGAAACAATTTAAACTTCCAAGGGGTTTTGAAGAGGCGAAGATCGATTAAATGAAAATGAAGGTCAGTTCTTGTCTCGTTTCCTTAATTTTGCAGTTACTAAGAAGTTTCAATGGACCGTTTACGTCGTCTCAACTCGGAGCGATTAGGGGCGTGTTTGAGTCAGAAAATCACATTTATTTAAAGACAATATCCGGTCAGAGAGCAAGAATGTTTGGCAAAGGTGTTCGTCAGCGTGAAGTTTAGTCTTTATGTCGATGGTCTTAATTTAAAATGGTAACAAACTGTGCTTGTGTGATGATGATCATGCAAATCAGAAGGAGGAAAAAGATGTATTATATTTAACCGATCAGTATTCCGATTTTCGTATTCAAAAAGTAAGATTGTACATATATAACTGCTGGAGGCGATGGCTCTAATAACTAGAAGTGAAAACTATATGTTCCAAAATGAAAATGAAAAAGGATATGGTTTAACAATCACGATGGCTCTATAGTTGCAGATCTCCGTCTTTTCAAAACTGAAAGGTGAGGTGCCGTAAAAAATTATGTCAATGTTTGTGAAAAAGGTCAGCTCAATACTAAGTTTCAGATTTTCAGATACCCTTAGGAAACGCTTTCCGACTCGTCCGTAGGAAACAATGGCCTTCGATGACATATGAGATACTCTCGCTTTAAGATCGAAAATAGATACTTAACGACATTTTTAGTAATGTTACGATCTGGTCTATTGGTTTGATGGGCAACACATTAAGCGTGGGCAGAAAATTGCTCAGTTGAGGTTTAGGAACTGATCGACATTTTTTGTAAAATTAGTGACATCTATGTAGTAGCATTAGAGTTAGTTTTATAAGAGTATTGCAAATTACAGTAGGATAAGCCTGGATTAGAGTCATTTTGGAGATTAGGTACGCGAAAAAGCGAAAGTGAATAGTGCGAACAATTATTAATGGTGTTTTAAGTGAAATAAATTCAAGGTTATTCAAAGTTTAGTTCCGCTATTTTCGCGGGTATTCCGGAGATAATTGTCGTTGTAACCGTTAAATTCTATAACTGTATTCATAAACCGGATTTGACAAGGTAAGTTTGTTGTTAGAAAATCCGAACAAAAAATGAGTCTCTGTTGTATTCCTGGGTCGTCTAGCGGTTCTTTTACGTATAAGTTTTACATATCAACGGAACCCCATCCAACTTGAAGACGAAAACATTACGCTATCATTACTTTTACAATATTTATTACAAATTTAAATAAATTAGAAAACTGTCATAAAAAAATTATCCACTTAACACCCTTTCAAATTAACTCGTCTAAATACGACCTACATAACGATGTCTATATCTTTAGAATCATATTTCCAATTCCATTTTACGCTACATTTAACAAAAACTCATTAACTTATTTAATTGTAAATAATAATAAAAATGTGAAGAAAATGGTAAAAATTAACGGTACAGAAATAAAAAAAATAAAGAAAATTCATTTCACACTTTAATAATACAAACGCCATGAATTATAACAAGGATGATAAATAAAAATTACCTAGTGCAAATCTCTAGAGATTACAACAAGAAAACATAACTTTTGAATTAAAAATTATTAAATTTTTTTTTTTATTAATTCACAAAATGTTAAAAATAAGAAATATACTCATCCTGTTCAACACATCCTTAAATGATGCTGGGATCTCCTTTTTCTTTAGAAATCTTAACATAACGTCTTGTTACGTACATAATGAATATAATTCTACGTTCCTCTGCCTATAAGAAGAACTCAAGTGGTTTTAACAATCTTCATCAATGTCTGTACACGCATATATCATCCTACGAGTTGGTATCTACTCACTTGAATTAATAATTTAATTTCTTATTTTATTTACAAAATAAAATAAAGTAAAAAAAAATTGTTGGAAAATCAAATTAAGAAAATAAGGATAAAAATATAACAACAACACTACACATATCCTTACATACAATTTTATATATTTACAAAGAGATACAGAAGATATATAAGACTATGATAATATCATAAAGAAATTGAAAAAAATTAAGTTGTTAAATTGGAAATTACCTTCGAGGGATTCTGTTTGTGGTATCCTATACGTATAATGCTCGAGTACAGACAATTTATTTCTGTTATTAAAAGTAACTGGTATTGTAATAAATAGACCGGGCGCAAGGAGACCACAAAAGAATTATGTGTGTGTGTGTGTAAGGAGTTTGGTTTACTAAAAAAAAAGTGAAATCACCAGAATACAAAAGAAATATTAATATTTTTTTGAGATGCACTTGGTTAAAATTTCAAAGGTTCACCACCAACATTTATCGGGATGAGTGCCACGAAGACAGAACAGAGGTTGTGAATTTATGACCTCGTAACATTTTCACTAGAAACACTTCAAGTATTTTAGCAATCTGGTGCAATAACAAGCCAAAAATTACATCACCTGCTATGAAATCAATTTGTAAAAAACAAAAATCTATAGTGCTTTGATTTGTATGCACTTTTAATTAATTTATGCACGAAAGAAATATTTGTAAGACATTTGTAGTTCAATTCAACACCAATTTTTTTTAGTTTGGCCAAATGAAAGTACATGTCAGCTAAATATATATGGTTAGAATTTTTGTACCATAAAGATAACCTATGAATTCTAAATTGTGGTTTTTAAACGAACATTTATTTTTATGCTCTGCGGCTACATTTAGAAAACTAAATTGATGGTTGTTTCATATCAGTCGTTTATAGATGGCACTAAACAAAATGCATCTGATTTTTATATGAGATTAGCCGGAAATTTAAACAAAAAAATCGATGTCAGGCACACAGCATTACAATCTCTAGTATTTTGTATCTGATACCAATCATTTCGACTAAATTACTTTCTAAACTAATTTTATGTTAGTTCGTTCCAGTGTCAAGAGATGGCGTTAACCATAATGACCTGAAATTTTATAATAGTTCTGTCATTTTAGTTTTATTAATTGTTTTTAGTATATTATTATACTAAAATTATTGTAATTATTTTCGACTAACAAAACTAATGGTTAGTTAATACTAGTAGTTCAGAGATGGCGCAAAACAAACCGCGTCTGACATTTAATAAAAATTTGCTAACTAAATTAAGGTTTATCGGCTATTGCAAATCTGAACTAACCTCCAATTTAGTTAGTTGGTAAATTACACAAAAATGGACATAAAGCACACAGTATTAGACGAAAAACGGCACGAGGCACATATCAACAAATTACTTGAAAAAATATTTTATTGTATTATTTAATAATGGCGGAATTTCAAGGCTTCAAGGCAAACATCTATCTCTAGATAGGACTTTGCGAAGATTGTTACAGAAAAAAATCAGAATGAAGGCCTACAAAGTTCTATTGGTTCAAGAATTGAAGGCAATTGACCACTGAAGTGAACTTTTTAATGAAAAGTGCAGCTACATAAATTAAAGAAAAGTGTAAACAGCAAACCTTTACTGAAAAAGATCGTCAAAAATGTATATTTAATGCAAATATCGGGATCAAATTTTGTCAAAATAGTTGAAATCTAAAAGTTGGGGTTTTAAAAAAAAATAATTCTTCCGGTAAAAAAAACAGGTATGTTACCAAGTGCATGCATATGCCATTTAAAAGTGTCCAACTTGAGCTGTACAAAACAGTTAACCAAATTGAAATAAATGGTTTTTTTAAATAAATTCAACTATTCGGAACAGTTAACCATATTAAAATAAAAAAATTAGGGTGTCTCCACAAAAGTATTAACTTGCAAAATTTTTAAAAAATTCAAATATTCGTCAACACTATATGGCTGATTCCATGAACCTCAGAGATGTTACCAAGTGTGGGGATATATCTTCTAATAGTGGACGAATCGTGTTATTCAAAACCCCGTAAAAATAAAAAGATTGCTTCACGATAATTTTTAAATCAGTAAATTTAATGAATATTCTAATATTCGTCAAAATGTCTGCTACACTATGGCCAAATTCAGAAAATTACCAAATGTCTCTGAGTTTTCTGGAATCGGCCGTAGTGCAGCAGGCTTTTTGACGATTATTAGAATATTCGTTAAATTTACCCCAAATCTTTTTATTTTTCATGTTTGGACCAGAACAATTTGTCCACTTTTAGAGAATATATGTCCACAATTGGTACCATCTAAGAGGTTCTTGGATTCAGCCAACACTATGACGAATATTTGAATTTTTCACAAATTTTACAAGTATATACTTTTGTGGAGCCACCCCAACTTTTTTTATTTTAATGTGGTTTCGAACAGGAGAATCTGTCCAATATTAAGCGATATACCAACACTTGGTAACATCCCTAAAATTCCTGGAATTGGTCATGGTGTATTTTGAAGAATATTTAAATTTTTATGAAATTTTATGTCCTAAAACTTCTGTGGAGCCATCCCAAAACTATTAATTTCAATTTGATTAAATGTTTTGAACAACTCAAGTTGTCCACTATTAGATGGCATATGCTTCCACTTGGTAACATCTGAAATTTTTTTAATTGGCCATAGTATCTCATGGAATCCGCCCATATCGCCGACAACAACATCGCCGAACCAACCAGATCGCCGACACGCAGATCGCCAAAAACCACATGTAGCCCAAAGGAATTTTGGCCGACAATCATAATTAGCACACACTACCAGATTGACTACAAGACACTTTACCGAGGAACCTGACTTTGTCTCACTCTCCTCGTGTACGAGTCTCTAAAATACATTAAATTTTTTAGTGTTCCCTAGTGGAAAAATTGAAATTTTTTATACTAAAAATAAACTTACGATTTCATAGAAATTTAATGATAGTTTTTGTATAATTTTAGTAGGTTATGGCAATATAATTTTAGTATAATTTTTGAAATTAAACAGAAATTATACTTTCGCAAATTATCTAGTTAAAAGTATAATTTTTGTATATTGTGTTATAAAATTTATACCAATATCAGTGGATTTTATGTATTAATTAAGATAACACAAGAACCAGAATAAGGATCTTTTAAGTATAATTTTAGTAGGTTATGGCAATATAATTTTAGTATAATTTTTAAAATTAAACACAAATTATACTTTCGAACATTATCTTACTAAAAGTATAATTTTTATATATTTTGTGTTTTAAAAATTATACCATAATAGGTGCATTTAAGGTATTAATTATGATAAAAAAACAACCAAATTAAGAATTATTTAAGTATAATTTTAGTGGGTTATGGCAATATAATTTTAGTATAATTTTTAAATTTAAACAAAAATTAAACTTGAGATAGAATATAATGAAAATATTCCATTTATTGTCAATTTTAAATCATTTCCATGTAGTTGTTTGTATTCGCGGACATGCCACGTCATCATTCCCCTGCATTAATTATTTCACGCCGTTGTTATTATAATTCTAGAATTTTCCTAATTAGAATAATAATCGCTTATAATTTTGGATTTCGACTGGACTCGAACCGGCGACTTTCCGGATGATAACACTTAGCGGTGTACACCTTAACCACTGCACCACCAAAGCAATAACTATGTAAAGTTTAATTCCTAACAATATAAATCAATATATTTAAATACACAATTAAACTTAAAATATACTTAATTTGGTTTATTTCATTTGCTGCAAACTACACCAGCACAGCAACATACAAAATACCGCGAAATACGACTACAACTAAATATATTTTTTCAGCACGATAGTATTGATCAGTGTTGCCAGGTAGTGTGAAATTTTTCCTTTTGCGGAAATTTCATCGATCGTGCGGGATGAAAAGTGATGATTAAAAAAAAGTATTTTTCTAAAATGTGTAATACAATTTTCGATTCCAATAATTCGCTTAAAATAATTTTTTAAATTTATGTTTAATTCTGACTAAATTTAAATATTTATATATACAAAATTAAAATTTAAATGTTTATAAAATATTTAACCATAATTAAACTTTAAAACCGCTGTATTAAGTTTTATCCCAAACATACTTAATTTAGTTTAAAATTTGAATTTAAGAGTTAATTTTAGGTTAAAATATTTTATGTATATTTATGTTTAATTATAACTAAATTTAAATACTTCTATATACAAAATTAATATTTAAATTTGTATAAATTTTTAACCACAATTAAACTATAAAACTGCCGTATTAAGTATTTATCCCAAATATACTTAATTTAGGTTAAAATTTGAATTTAAGAGTTAATTTTAGGTTAAAATATTTTATGTATATTTATGTTTAATTTTGACTAAATTTAAATATTTTTATATACAAAATTCATATTTAAATTGGTATAATTTTCGAGATGTATAATTTAAGCCGAATTTTGGTCTATAAATATATTAAATTTTAACCAATTTAAAGTATATTTTCTATTTAAACTAATCATTTATACAAAAATAAATTGATTTTGGTATTCTTCAGTATATTTTTTTGGTATAAATATTCGATTTTTTCCACTAGGGTTCGTACGTAATAATATAATTTAATTAATTAAATTTAAGTTTAATGAAATAATAATTTAAATATAAGGTCGGCGATGTGACCCATACTCATATGTGTAATTTCAAACATTTAAATAGTTAACTTTTTGTTAAAGAATTGTTATTTTTTAAAAAGGTTGGGGTTATATTTAGATTTGATTTATTTTGATAAAATTTGATCCGGATAGTTGAATCAAATAAACATTTTTGATGAACTTTTTTAGTAAAGATTTGCTATTTACACTTTTCATTACTACACTTTTTAGAAGTTACACTTTTCATTAATTTGTGTAGCTACACCTTTACACCTTTACAAAATTCACTTTGGCCGGTCG
The DNA here is from genome assembly GCA_932526605.1 of Nephrotoma flavescens. Taxonomy (NCBI): domain Eukaryota; kingdom Metazoa; phylum Arthropoda; class Insecta; order Diptera; family Tipulidae; genus Nephrotoma; species Nephrotoma flavescens. Next base: position 77,732,804 of record OW052221.1, on the reverse strand, counting down.
ACCATCCATTGCGTTTTCACTTGACTGGATGGGCCAATTATCGGTTGTATCAGCATTTTTACAATAAAAATTATCAACGAAGCTCATTTTCACCTCGGCGGTTATGTGAACAAGCAAATTTGACATATGTGCGAGAGCGGAGAAAATTTAACCATGTGATAGCAATTTCCCACCGTAATATTGAGTATTTTTTCAATCTAGGGGAAATAACCAGCCACTTGTAGAGATTGGGGCAAGATTGGGAATATCTTTTAAATTTTACCAATGCTTTAAATAACATTACATAAAGTAAGAAAAATAAAGTAAAGTAAAATTGAACTGTTTCCAGCCCGGGATCCCATTCTGATTTCTTTAAGCTGAATAATGCTGATTTGCGGACGATTGTTATTGTTTTGCGTAAAGGATTTTCTCAGGTTTTTCAGTTCCGCATCAGTGTTGTGCGGCTACGCGTATTTCCGAATTGTCTACATGTTAATGTCGAGAATAGCGTAGACAATTGGTTCTTATGAAGATAATGCCGAGAATTTCTTTATTGTTCTTTTGTACGAAGTCTTACAGTTTTCTAATTTTTAAATTTTTAAATTAAGGGATACCTCTATTCAAAATTCAATTAAATTCAATTTTTATAATAAAATTGGTCTGATTGAAATATCTTGGTAGCTTTCATACCAACCGTTTACATGATCCTGTACACGTTTGCTGATTTGCAGTATTGATTCTATATGGGCGTCGTTGCCCTTCCTTCGTAAAGGAAGCCGGGAAATGAGAGAATCTATAAGATTTTTTCAGTAGGCAGCGGGCTTTATAGAAAAATGATAATCTTCATTTTGATTGGAATCGATTTAGTTTTTAACGTGATCAAATAAATTGTCGATATGAAATGTAGTTTCATGAACTTAAATGATTATCATAACGCTGTGCGAGGCTAAATTCGAGTATGGCTTAAACCAAATTCTCTGTCTATCATGAACTTTTCGAAACGAATAGTTCATTCCTGATTTTAACGTCCAGGAATCGGAGTTTCTACATAACTTCTAATAGAAAATAATTTTTTGGTTGGTTTTAGTTATTTTGGTTTTGTAACATATCGACCCTAGTTTAAAAAAAGTGTTGCGTACAGATATGGTGGATTCAAGACGAGTTCGTACACGACTGATGGTTTCATAACGTTTTCCAGACTAAAATTGTCTGATAATGTGATAAATGGAACCCAGTTAAAAGCCAAATAATAATTTAGTGATATGCCTCAATAGAAGTCGCAGATGAAACAACCAAGGATGAATTCTATGAACTTTGATGGCAGAATAAGAAACCAAATAGATCACGTAATGATAAAGAAGAAATTGCTCGCGCCATTTCAAGATGTCAAGGCAGACATCTCACAGTGACCTACTGTGACATCACAATTGAAAATTAAGGCTGCGAAATGCATCAATTCAATTCGGAAAAAATTTAATACCTACAGATTAAACGGTGTTGACCCAAGAAATAGATTCTGCGAAGCGCTCAAGCAAACTCTGGATCAGTGATAAAACTTGGAAGACAATTGGGGAACACCCGCATTTCAAGTTACAAATGTATCAACAAAATAAGTCGGAGGTGAAACATCAATACAAAGATAATTGCACGTGAAATCAAGAAAATGGAATGGCGTGACCGTAGCCAATTCACTGAAAACATTCTCAAGGTAGCAAACCCAAAACATGCGTCACTATACATCAACACGTACGACGCAAGTGGAACATTTACCAATATCCTACCAATAAGAGATGCATCTGTGGCCCTATTCTGGTTTCCCCCGGGAATATGGAATTGGGAATTAATGACGTTTTTCTAGCAGTTGGGAATTTTTGTTCCCCAAAGTGTATTCTGGCGTTTAGGTATTTTTTTTATTGGGAAAAAATAATTCCATTTTATAGCAGTTTTGACGTTAATTTTTTCCCATTATTTTTTGAGGGAATTGTAATTCGTAGCTTTTTGAATTTTAAAAAAAATATAAAAAAAAAATCCAAAAAAATTATTCCCTGTGTGTCAGAATACACATTTGGGAACGGGAAATATATATTTGGGAATTAGAGAAATTTGTAATTACAGCAAAATATTTTCCCAATTCCCAATTCCCCGGGAAAACCATAATAGGGCCACTGGTCAAATTTTAACAACTGATAAAGCGCAATTGAAGAGATGGACGAATATTTTGAGGACAATATTTTAGCTGAAAAAAAATCTCTAGAGCTGAAATAAATAAAGGAGACATAACGATAACTGCCTCAACTCTAGCACCAGTAGTAACAGAAGTATGAACTTCCAATAGAATACCGCGAAACGATAACGATTATTACGATGACTATAACGATTACCAAAAATTTGACCTAAGAGAATACAAAAAATTGCGGGTATATTCTCCTCTCAACAATCAACTCGAAAATAAAAAAGGGACAAGCTGGCTCCAGACCAGGACGAAGTAGCACCGATCATATTAACACAACACACATCTCAATTGAGCAGTCTAGCGAATGGAATTCACTACTGCACCTGTGAATTTCTATCGTTTATTCGATACAAAACAAATGAAAGACTTGCTAAAGAAATTAACCAAACTCATATACAAGAAATGCGCGTTCAATATAAATACAGTTCTAGGAACTTCTGTTCTTTATAATGTCAAGAGAAAATTAGATAGCGCTTTTCCCAACGGCATCCAGTGAGGATTGCGGGATAAACTCAATGATATGGATTACTCAGATGATATATGCCTGCTGACACACAAACACGCTGGAATGTAATATAAAGTAGAGAAGCTATCAGATGTAGTAAAAGTAATTGGCTTCAAAATAAATATCATGAAAATCAAGACGATGAGGCTGAACATCCCAATATCCCTCTGCCCAAAGAGGTGGATCAGATAAAGGTTTAAAGAAACGAATTAACAAAGACAGAACAACATTTAACATTTTATACAAACTATGGAACACGTCTGTCCTATCTCACAACGCCAAGAATAAGAATATTCAATTCGTGTGTGAAATCAGTGTTGTTGTACGGTTGCGCAGCCAAGCATACATATACATAAATGACTTAGAGCAATACTAAGTTGCTTCTGGACCAACATAAAAACAAATGTTGAACACTTTAAAGGCAAAAGAATCAAGCACTCATTGGTTCCACATACATCTATTCCACACTGAGGAAATCCCAGAATGACATAGCAAGAAGGTCTTTCGATTGGAAAATTAGACAAGCGCTATAGCATGGAAACGAACGAAGCTAGCAGAAGCGAAACAACTGGGAATCATGACTGGAAATTCATCAAAGCAATAGCGCCCAACACAGTTAGATGGTCCAGCTTAGTAGGCGCTATATGCTCCTAAATTTGAAATAGAGAAAAACAAAATATTGCTTGAAGTATCCAGTAACTCTTCTTATGTTGGCATTTATTAGATTTAACCTTTAATAATTTAATATTTGATTTTATTTGACAAAGACAATCTAGCGCTATGGTGCGCGTTTAGTTCTCTGAATCTCAACATTGAAATTTCGCCGAAAACCCAACCCTGTTACACAAGGCTGTAAGATAAATGAAGAACTGCTTCAGGTAGTACTTGAAACTAAAAACCTATAGGGGTTATTTTCGCTCAACGAGCTCATTGAGCTATGCATTGCTAGAGCGAACTCCATGCTCGATTTTATCAAATGTTGGACGGGTGACATTTTTAATTTGGAGATAATTAAGATCCAGTGTGCTTACGTTCGATCCCAGCTGAAATTACACCATGTAAATGTGTGGTGTCCGTTCTACGAAAGACATTTCAAACGTATTGAGAGAATTCAAATAAACTTTATAAACATTGGCAACGCTAGAACCAAGGCACTTTTATTGGTAATCTCCTGCTGGGCCTAATTCCCCTGCCTATATTGATTCCAAGTCAAATTTGTTGAAGAACATGATTGTTACAGGTATTTAAGGGGAAGGGTCAGTACACTTTTTGGTAGCACGTAGCACAGACCCCATTTACAACCGATTGGTAATCGTTTAACGATTTAATGAATTCGCTCTTTAACCGTAACATATATAAAATGCTTCATTACCATATAAAATACTCAATTCGCTTTATCACTTCATGACACGTGACTATGGATCTTCCCGGTTACTAGATTTTAAAAACAAAATTTACTAAATAATTTTGTGCAAAACTCTCAATGAAATTTTTTTACATCTTAGTTGGCTGTATTAGTTTGATTTTTTTTTATTTATTTGTCACGTCAAAATTTCGAGTGATTCTTCCATATTTTGATTCTTTCGTCGTGATTCTTTCTTCGTTTCTTCCCCTTCACCCACAAACTAATTTTTTGGCGGGGAAATTTTTGATTCTTTTTTCAGATTTTTTTTTTTTTTTGATTCAACTGATTCTCGTTCTACCACAAAGGTAAATATTTCAAGGACACCTTGTTTATTTGTCGTTTTTGGGTTAATTTTAGGTTAATTTCTGTTTCGAGAGGAAAAATGTTATTTTTCAAACAAAGAATCAGTTTTTGCAGCAAATAATAAATTTTTATTACAGTACGAATAAATCAAAAAATGTAATTTTACACACATACAGTCAGAAACATTCAGATGTATACGGCATATCTTTTTATTAAAGTGTTGAAATTTTATAAGAAAATGAAATTTTTTTCAAACTTTTTTTATATTCTTATTGTTAGTTTATTTATTGTTTTAGACAATAAAAGCAAAAAAAAAAATAACAAAACAAAAACAAACAAAAAAGGATTTATCCTTGAATATTAATTTGAAGATCTTAAAATTTACAAACATTCAGTTGTATGCGAGTTCATGGAAAAACACTTGACCAAACGGAAAACACTTGAGCTGTAATTTTTTAGTGCGCATTTTTTCTCTACTCTGGTTTTTTGTTGATTTTTTAATCAGTGCAGTTCAATATCAATTTTATTTCACACCCTTAATTTAATTGATTGTAGTCTTTCAAAATGGGTAAGAGTACGTCGGTTAATATTAGATCGTTAGTGATTTTCCACCTAAGAAAAGGGAAATGATTGAATGAAATCGCGATAATACTTAACATTTGTAAATCAACAGTACGAAACATTTGTAATCGGTATTTTAAATAAGGCCGGATAGAAAATACACCCAGCACAAAAGGTCCGAGAAAAATATCACCATCAGATGAAAAGTTCATTAAGCGGGATATAAGACAAAATCCTAAGTTAACTGCAGTGGAATTAACTAAAATGCTCTTCAGATTTAGTGGCAAACTCATAAATCTAATTACAGTTAAAAGAATTTTAAGAAAAAATGGTTATTTTTGACGTATAGCAAGGAAAAAACCTTTTATTAGTAAAGAAAATAAAATAAGAGTAAATTTTGCCTTAAAATATAAAAATAAAAGTTTTGAATTTTGGAAAAATGTGATTTTTGTCGATAAAAGTCAATTTACTTTGTTTCAAAGTGGTAAAATTCCGTGTGTAATGTTAGAAATGTATGCCCAATGTTTAACTACGGTGGAAATAGTATAATGTTCTGGGGTGCTATGGGTAATAAAGGAGTTAGAAATTTGAAATTTTTCGATGGGATTATGGACAAGGGAAATTTTTTAAACATTTTAAAGAAGAATTTAAATAAATCGGCTCGAAAACTGGATATAGCATGGATTGTTAGAATGTGGTGTCTTTTCAAGTGTCCAAAAGTGATTGGGACACCCCTTCCCCCAAAGTCAAATCTCAATCCAATTGAAAATCTTGCAATGACAGTCAAATGGCTATTCCCCACCGTTGCAATTTAGGTTTAGCATTGTTATAATTAAATATGCAATAGCAAAACAAAATTTTGGCGCGACTTTGTTTGATTGTAGTAAAACGATCGTTCGATTTTGGTACCGTTTGATGAAGTTTTCTTGATGGGTTGGTGAGAAGGTGAAATTTAGTCAAGATTTGGTTTTTAAAAACAAAACAACTGGGATTAAGTTGGATAGTAACCAAAAATAAAAGTTGTGCTGGTGTCCGAGGCACGTTTGTGACATGGTTCACAAAAGTATTGTTTTTATAATTAAGAGTGGATTTTTACTAATTGCGTGCCAGTAACAAATCGATTAAAAAGCATATAACGGGTGTTTCTTTTAAACTGAGACGATCAAATATCTCGAAAAATAGCCACTCTACGAAAAAAATATCCATAATAAAAATTTAATCATACCGCGAGGGAAATACATTAGTGCAAAAAATAGTCCTCCACCCCCTGTTTTGTTGGTGGGGCGGGGGTAACTTTTAAACTAAGATAGGAAGCCATATTTTTTATTGCAGATACGGATTCTACGACTAAAACTGCGTATGATTTGAATGAAATATTTTGTTCGGTTCATGATAGATGGCGTTGTAATCGACGAAATTCAATTTTTTCAATTTCTTCTTCTTAGAACACACGCATTCGATTCTGCAATACGTTTGAAATAAAAAACATCACGTTTTCATTGGAAATACTCGAAATTCGTCATCAAAACAATTTATTCAGTTTTGTAAATCACATTTAACGTTTGTGTTATTTCTTGTCTTCATGTTTTTCGTAATTGCAAAATAAACGGTAAAATACGTTAGAATGGATCATTTAACGGTGCCAGAGAAAATTGAAATGGTTCTGGTTTATGGAGAAGCGAGCAGAAATTTTGAAAATGCTGTTGAAAATTTACGCTCAATGTTTTCCGGATAGGATTCGTTCACGTGCTTCATTTGGCCGTACTATCAAACAATTTATTACTGATGGAAATGTTCAACCGAAAAAGAGGACCCGTAGAGCAACAGTCACTGGAGAAAATAATGAAATTGCTGTACTGGCAGCAGTGGCTCATAATCCTCATGTTAGTACACGAGAAATAGTTCGCGATTCCGGACTGTCCCTTACCAGTGTTTGGAGAATTTTAAAACGGCACAAGTATCATCCATATCATGTGTCTTTACACCAAGATCTTCATGGCGCTGATTTCCAAAATCGGGTAACTTTTTGTCAATGGGCACGTGAACAAATACAACAAAACCCCATTTTTTTTCGTTGCGTAATGTTCTCTGACGAATCGTCTTTTACAAACCATGGAACGGTTAATCGACACAACATGCATTATTGGAGTATTACAAATCCGCACTGGCTTCGTCAAGTTGAACATCAGCGTCCCTGGACTGTCAACGTGTGGTGTGGAATAATTGGCAACAAACTCAAAGGCCCCCACATTATTGAAGGCAACTTGAATGGTCAAATGTACCGAAACTTTTTGGAAAATGAACTGCCAATATTACTTGAAAACTTGAACTTAGAAGTGAGACGGAACATGTGGTTTCAACATGATGGTTGTCCTGCACACTATTCGGTGGTGGCACTTGAAATACTTGATCGTGATTTCAATGGTCGCTGGATCGGTAGAGCTGGTCCGATAAATTGGCCCGCCAGATCACCAGATCTTACTTCGCCAGATTTCTTTTTGTGGGGCTATCTCAAAGACAAAGTTTACAAACAAGAACCAACAACACGTGAGAACATGATTGAGCGAATCAGAAATGCGTGTGCTGAAATTCAACCAAACACACTTCTCAGTTGTGTACAATCATTGGAAATGCGTATTAATAAGTGCATTGAAGTCGCAGGCCACCATTTTGAACACTTATTTTAAGCTAAAATTATTTTATTCACCTGCCATTTACATTAATAAATTGTTTTGATAACGAATTTCGAGTATTTCCAATGAAAACGTGTTGTTTTTTATTTCAAACGTGTTGCAGAATCGAAAGCGTGTGTTCTAAGAAGAAGAAATTGAAAAAATTGAATTTCGTCGATTACCATCATGAACCGAACAAAATATTTCATTCAAATCATACGCAGTTTTAGTCGTAGAATCCGTATCTGCAATAAAAAATAGCTTCCTATCTTAGTTTAAAAGTTACCCCCGCCCCACCAACAAAGCGGGGGGTGGGGGACTATTTTTTTGCACTAATGTATTTCCCCCGCGGTATGATTAAATTTTGATTATGGATATTTTTTCCGTAGAGTGGCTATTTTTCGAGATATTTGATCGTCTCAGTTTAAAAGAAACACCCGGTATATAAAAGAACATAAAAATTACCAAAATAAAATAAGAAATATAAAAGAAATTGTGAAATATGTAATATGAAATAATTCTTATCACATCGAAGTGATTTTTCTGCATATGAAAAAAAAAACATATTGGTAGTAAGTGAGCCTAAGTAATTGAAGATACCAATACTAAGAGATATTGTGTGTCCAACATATAACTTTTTTAATGAGATCTATTAAACACAAAAAAAAAAAAATTGTAATAATAAACAAAAACAAATTGAAATTATTGAATAAAATTATAAATTATATGAATTTGTGAAAAAAAAGAAAATTAAGATATAAATGCGCTGTTGTTATTTCTAACCCTGTCAGGGAGCGTGGCTGCATTGAATGGAATGTGGTTGGTTTCTAGTCGCGGTTGTTTAAATTGCCGATATTACAAAGTACGTTGAAATTAGTGTAACGCATCAATAATAGTAAACTTAACTATCAAAATAAAATAATAAGTGAAACATAAGCCTATCATAAATCTAAAACTAACATAAAACAATATAAATTTATCATAACATACCATTGTTAAATAACAAAAAAAAAAAGAAATTAAATAAAAATTCTGTGAATGAAATTTTGGTCACAACCTCAACAGTACGGCTAATAAATATTCGCCCATTCGATTTTATGTTGTGGTTGATGGTGGTACCAACTTGTAAAAAAAACGGTGTCGTTAATCGATTCGAACGCATATATGATTTTATGTTGTGGTGTCATAACATTTGAAAACGGAAATCTGAGGTGCACGAGCGATTGCGGTTTGCGGTGAAGCGGTAGTGGCAGAACAAGGAAGCAGCGGCATATTGGTATTCTGTCCTTTATACTTTTGGAATTTTGGCAAGGTATTCATTTTTTTTTCACATAATATTTTTCTAGATTGGTACATTGTATATCTTTTCTTTTAAATTTTTATTGGTTTTGTGCACCGTTATGTTAATTTTTTTTTTTTACCGTGTTTAATCACAATTTGTTCATAACCATGAGTCGTTGAGTTATCGTCGTTGAAGAATAGGGAATGAAATTAAAATTGTTGGGTTGATTAGCATATTATGTGACTATAACTTAAAATAAAATAAAGGACAAAGTTAGTGTTAAGAATTGAGGTTATTCCTAGATTGCTGTAGCCCTTGGACCACTCACGCCGTACCCGACGAGTCATAGCCGGAAAATGTCGACCGCTCCAAGGTAAAGCTACAGCAGTAATTCTGATAGCAACCTTTATCATATGTAATGTACATTGGTATGATAAGGGTTGTTACAATCTGTGGGAGCATCTCAAAAGGAAAATAAAAGAAAATCATTCAATTCAACAAAAAAACCAATTAAAATCAGTTATTATTGATGAATGACATAAAATTCCTATAAAAACATTGGTAGAATCGATGCCAGATCGATTAAAGGCTCTTATAAAAAACAAAGGGAACCCAACAAAAGATTTAAAAAAATGTACATGAGTTTTTTCTTAGCAAAAAAATAAAATTGAGTTTTCTCGTATACAACTCAATGTTCGTAAGTTTCATGATCTTCAAATGAATATTCAAGAGTAACTCTTTTTTTGTTTGTTTTTGTTTCGTTAATTTTTTTGCTTTTATTGTCTAAAATAATAAATAAACTAAAATCATAAAAAAATCTGAAAAGAATTGCATTTTCTTATTAAATTTCAATACTTTAATAAAAAAGATATGCCGTATACATCTGAATGTCTCTGACTGTACATAAACAAAGAAATGCGCAAAGATTATTTGAAGTGATAGAAGTCACAAGGAAATATTTATAAAGCAGCATACTAAGATTTAAAAAACAGCCAGAACGACTTTATTGAACAATTATTTTGTAAGTTTCGATTTAATGATCTAGTAACCATGAAGATGAGTAGTCACATAACTTGAAGTGATACGACCAGGGGTGTAAATCTTGGGTTCAAATTTTTATTTGGTGTGCCAGTAGAAATACTGCTTTTTGGTCAAATTCAACTTTATTGAAAATCACTTTTGCATCAGATGTTGATGGCTGGCCTGAATCAGCCCATGGTTTTCTGCGTTTAGGATTATCGTACAAAATACCACTTTTCAGCCATTATTCAGCTAAATTATTTCTTTTCTACCGAGAAAGCATATTCATGCAGATGTCAACTCTTCGGGGTTTGTTTTCTTCCATCAGTTTATGAGGAACCATATTTCCTTCCTTCTATGTTTTTCCCATTGCATGCAATCGAAGTAATATTGCTTGGTGAGTAACTCCTAACTGTTCTGCAAGCTCTTTTTGAGTTTGACACGGATTTTCATCCAGTAAAACTTTAAGTTCTTCGTCTTCAAATGGCTTTACTCCACCTGGACGTGGATCGTCCTCAACACTAAAATTGCCATCACGAAATTTTGCAAACTACTTTTATTTTACTGTTGAATGACTCAAAAAAAGGACACCATTGTTTTACGGGTGTGCCAAAAGAACAGATCCCTGTGGGTTGTTTAGACACTACCCTTCCAAAATTTATAAAAAAAAACGCAGAAAACTGGTATTGGATCTTCGCTAGGAAATGCTAAATATTTTCAACTTCGACAAGATATTCTCCAACGATTTAACTCGAAACAATCGGAACGTGAAATACGTAGATCAATTGAAATAAAACGGCTTCCGAGAGCCAATAGCAGAATTCTTGTTTAAAACTGAGGGTTAAACCGTTAACTCTAAACATGAACTT